>CM057343.1:150373628-151623628 GCA_030015575.1 Agapanthus africanus | reverse complement strand
TCATCTACACTACATTTTACAGCTAATCTTGGGCATGTCGACTTGTCGGCTTCATGCCCGAGTTGCCTCGGTATTGAGGCGGGAGCCCGTAAAAGACGCAGGCGATGTGGTGCCCTTCCGGCGAGGAGGCGACGATATGGAGACAAGACTTTCCGCGGGAGATCGGGACGATGACGAGAAGACCGGAGGACTCGGATCACTCGGTACATCTCTCACCCTTTCTCTTGATAGCTAGTATCGGTTAATGGTTACGATCCGGGTGTATTGTCCGCGGTAGCGCCAGTTTGAAAGTTAAGAAAATTTTGATTCCGCATTTTGGCCTCGGATAGACGGCCGGGGCGCTGCCGTGGTGCAACATGGTATCAGAGCTACGCCATTAACCTTGTCTAGCTTGTTCTAATGTGTTTTACTTATCCGATCGACCAAAATTCCAAAAACCGCGTTTTGCTTGCATCAGTTTTCTGTCGATTTTTTCCGGGCTCTAAAAATTTTTCAGGTTATTGCAGAATGATGTACAGAGAATCCTAAGAACACTGGAAAAATTTGGTAACCCAATTCTTCCGTACGACCGCGGAACCAAGGCCTTAACCCCTTGTTGGCCGCGGTTCCGCCGCAGGAAGTTAGGATCACTTCGCCATATTTTTACAGTGGGCTTGTGGGCTGAAGATAGGGGTTTTGGAATATTAAAATTGGGCCCAGAATTTCTGTGAGTGCTACAGTATTGCTTGGGGGCCCACTTGTTAATCTTTGATCGATTGGATATTTTAAACACATTATTTCACAGTATTTACATTATATCTGCGACCGTGAATATCACTTGATCGGTAAATCCTGTCTAACTGCTATAGCCCAGTTAGACGGATTTGCGAACGTGATTTTCACGTTGATGTTCTGTGTTTATGCTGTGTTGTTACGGATCGGTCGTGGGGGATAGCCTGGATGCAATGCTAGTACTGTTTTGTTTTATATGTACATTTGATATTGCGGGGCGAGCGTCCGACATGTGGACTGCCGTCACTGCCTGTTTGTATTATTCTTTTGGGGAACGACCTGGTTGCGGTCGATGTACCCGGTGTATGTATATTTTACTTTCTGTACTAGGATTGCCCCGCGGTGGGGTGCACGGATAGCCGGGTTCTGGAGGGCAACAAGCCCGCATCTCATGGCATTGGGACGGAGGGGGCTTCACTCCAGGATTGGCGGGCTATTCGCCGCACTCATAGGGGGTACAGGTTGACCCAGGAGGGGTGCCCGAGTTACCGGATTCCGTGAAGTGCTGGGTGGTCCATTCACGTTGCTGAAGGGGGCTGCCTCGCTTCAGGTTTTGGCGGGTGACTTGCCGCGCCCGTAGGGGTCTAGGGCTTCATTGCACAGGCTATCCACACGACCAGGAGAACGTCGGGTTTCGGCAGCGGCTCTGTGAAACCCGGGGCTTCCAGATATCTGTATTGTTCTGTGATGCTGTACATTTCTGTGATGTTGCATTTTATCACGCCTTGAGCGAATATAATATATTGGTATATATATTAGTAGATGTTATATATGTTTTGCATCCGCGCTAGTCCAGTCCCCGCTCTGTCGTTAGTTAGCTAACCTAACGGGTGATGACGGGACCTAGTGGCGAATGCGGATGGCATATACGTACATCAGTATATTTTCGTTCTTTATTGGTGTGATCATTTGATGGGACTGCGTTGATTCGGATCAATGCAAGATAAACAAACCTATTCTGATGTTGTTGGAACACTTTTTCAAAAAGCTGTTATTGCAAGGACGTTCACTTTTGTTTTGCATCGTGGTATTCATTTGGAATATCCTGCTCCTCAGTCGACGAGGCAAGGGCCGAGATCCCTTCACCGGGAGTGACCCCTTGGACAGAAGTTTGCGTCAGGGAATTAACTTCACTGTAGCCGATTACTTTTGCTTTGCATCGTGGTATTCAGTTGGAATATCCTGCACCTTATTCTACGGGGAAAGAGCCGAGATCCCTTCATCGGGAGTGACCTCTTTAGTAGAGGTTTTCGTCACTATTTTTTCTAAAAAGGCTATGCAGTTCCTTCAACGATATCAAGTTCATTACGTTGAAGGTTTTTCGCCAAAAACCATTCGTAGCCCTCCGTCATTTCTTATGGGTATTATTTAGTATTCGTGCAGCGTTTGTTGACTCCGTCAAGGCGTAGTGTACGGTAGCTAAGTGGTGCTTGTTTGTTGCATAAATGAGATTGATTAGGATAGTCGTGCGGCCTTGTTGACTCCGTCAAGGGCACGTACGGGTGGGTTTAATGCAATCCAGATAATGACGGGTTGAACTTGACTAGGACTCTTTGATTTGTTGACTCCGTCAAGGTCACTTGAGTCCTAGGGGTAAAAACATCACATCAGGAGTTTCAAAAGAACTGAAACTTGCCAGATATGCGCATACCTTCTGGAGTGTGGTGACTTGAGTGGATTCCGTCAAGTTATCATGCGATGATAGTTGGATCCCGATTCCCACTGATGAGTTGGTTTACTCCTCGGGTGATCCCGACTAATTCTTCTTTCAGGTTTGGAGGAGAATTTGAGGTACAGTGGGAGGTTTCCAGATTAGATAAAGTGATAACCATTCTGATCTAGGTTAGAGTGCACGCTGAGTGTTTCTTTTCTCTCTCTCTTTGGCAGCGACCATTGACCCGACCCTAAGACTATGACTCAGTGACCAAGTTGACCGAACCTTCTTAACACATGCTTTTGGATTATCAGAGTTGCAAACCTCATTGCCACTCCTACTTTTACCCTTTTCTCCAGGACACCCCGTATTACTACGAACGTCCACTTCCATTGGACAAAACCATCGTATGGTTATATACGAACTCGAAGGACTTCGAGGATGGTTTCTGGTTCTGGAGAAAACGGATAGGATTATTCAGTTGTCTTTTCCTTTTACCTTCTCTCAAGTTGTGAGTACTCCTTGGTTTAGGAGATAGTACACCTATTACGCAAATTGGATAGTCTTCTTCCAAATCTTAGGCTGGTGCCGAACGGTGGGGAATGAAGAAAACCAATTAGCATAACAATGGTGTGCAGAAGGTATTAAGTTAAGACAAAGCAAGGGATTAGTAAGAGGGCATGTAAATTGCGACTGATATTCACGACCAAACCGAGTATATCTTCGCCAAACCTAAATCACCTTTGTATTTCTCCAGGACACTCCGTATCACTACGAAGATCCACAGTTTATTTGGATACTCCATCGTATGGTTATATACGAACTCGAAAGGAACTTGTTCCAGTTCGGGAATGGATTCTGGTCCAGGAGAAATAAGAATAAGGTTTATTCGGTTGTCTTTTATCTTCACCTTCTCTCGCATTGCGAGTGCTCCTAGGATTATGACAGTACACCCATTATGCTTATTGGATAGTCTTCTTCCAAACCATAGGCTGGTGCCGAACGGTAGGGAAGGAAGAAAACCATTTGGCCTAAAGGGGTGTGCAGAAGGTAATGACTAAAGACATATAAAGGGATTTGGAGAGGTGGCAAAGAATTATGCGGTTATAGTTGTGAATCTGGATAATGGTAGAGGCATTACTAGGAATACCAGGATACCCCATCGAAACATTTTAATGTTTCAGTTCAACTGTGTACTGTTAAAAGAAAAACTGATTTCCCGATTAGACACTTGCTCCAGGGTATGTATTTACCAGGTTGGATTCTCACATCTGTATGGCTTTACAGATGATGAGTGGGAGTAAGTTATTGGGAATTAGGTGACCATCCTCATTATATCGGGATTCGTTGTAATTGGTGATATTTGAGGAAGCCACCTGGGCTGTTTGCCGGTCGGCGAATATTTGGTTTTGAATATCCGCTGTTGTGCACCAATTTCAAATTGATATATCTATACGTCTATTTTCATAGAGTGAGATATACCTTTTGATATTATGTCGATGACATTTACCTATATCAGTGGATTGTTAGGTAAGGAGCATTGAACAGCGGTGTAATTCTTCTTAACCATAGTACAGTTTTCAACCTACGACACACAGTGAATGAGTTGTTAGACTCAGGGACTTATACAGAGTATTGTATATTGTCCAGTGTCCATTAGGACAGTGGGGTTGGTCCTCATACTATATTCTGTTTACTTTTAACTACTCTAATTCTTAGACATGTGTTTCGTAAAAACACAGGGTCTGAGTTTTGAGGAGTTATTGGTATAAGAATAGAGTAGAGAACCAGGTATTGCAAGTATCGGGATTCTTCAAGGTGATCGAAGATGTAGATACTTGTGTATGGTATTCAGTTGATAGTAATGAGAACTTGCTTCTCTTTCAGGTTACTCATAATTGGAAGCATTCCTAAGTTGGGTAACGCTGATCGGCCTCCTTCCATTTAGTTGACATGCACTGGAGACAGCTGCATGATTTGAATCTGGTTCATTTAAATCAGTGCCTCTGGTTCTATATTGAATATAGAACAGTTCATATCTTAACGATGTTAAGGTACGGGGAGTTGTCTGGCTTATGATTAAAACCAGACACTGGACAACTCAAGGCACGTTTCTGTAATGGCTGTTTGTGGGTTGACCCAGGCTAAGACGAGGGTTGACTTTCTACCATCTGGAAGATCAATAGTGATATTGTTCTTAACTCGCCACATTTTAAAAAGAAATGGTTATTTTTCAGAAAACAGTAGTGGGAGTATGGTAGAACTGGAAGCGATTCCAGAACCGCAAACGATTACTGAAGATTCGATAAGGAACCTAAAGATTCAATCTGATTTGACATTCCATTGGCCACTCCGCAGATAAGGTGGGTAACTTCTGGCACCCGAGAGGTACTCCGGTAGCCTCAAGGACGGTGACAGGGAAGTTCATGTTTACCCACACTTGCCATTGTTGTTGTTCCAGGCTGCGAGACCCGGCAGGAGGATGAGTATAGCGTCGTTCTAAACTAGCTTTAGAAGTGCACGTCTATATGACTCTGCCAGAAGGTTGTCGTAGTCAGTGGGAGCAGCGGAAGCATTGGTGGACATCAGGCTTATGTCTATAGACTAAAGCAGATATAGCGGAGATAGATCATCTATTTCTGATGTGACAGTCATAGGTTTGACGTCATCAGAATAGGGGATGGATCTGTTAAGAAGGTAGTAGGGTATGATGTCCTGGTTTTGGATGACATACACAGAGTAGGAAAGGAAACTCCTATAATACGATCGGTTATACTTTGGTTGTCACACAGTGGTTTCTCCACACAGGACTTGGATATTATATCAGACCTTCTGGTTACTAGATCTATGGTTTTAGATCTAGATTTGGGTGGTTTCCTAATCTGGGTACCTTGATAGCATTCTATGAGTATTTAGAATGGACGACTCCTGCCAAAGTAGTACACCTGCAGGTAATGGAGTCACCCTCTCTAAAGGTGTCTTACAGACTAAAGGGGAGAGGGATACGCATGATTGACAGATCACTTGCTTAGGCAATTGAGTCAATCATGAGATGTCAAGTACCACACCAGATGTTGTTCTTGCAGTAGCTGCAATAAGCTGATATTAATCCAATCCTGGAGAAACAGTCGGAAGCAGTTTTAGAACATAAGTTGATGTTCTAGGGATGTGATAACGACAGCCTCATTTGGGAGACAGTTATCATTCCAGGCTCCTAAGGTGACATGGACGACAAGGAGGTTGTCAGAGTTATAGTTTCTCCTTCCGACAAGGGGCAGTATTTTGGACAGGTGGTCCAAGGCAATACTGAGGGAGGCATGGCGCTGGGTACTGATTAAGTTCAGTTATCGATACAGTCTAAGAAGTTTGGATTTGGAGTTCATTTATGAGCTAGGTCCCATCAGATATCCAGACATATTCTAAGACAGGTATTGCTCATTTCGGGAGATGGCTTTCTCCGCGAACTTGAGATATAGAGAGACATAGAAAGAAACATCACAGCGGATCCACTCACTGAGGCTTTTCCTCGAACGCAATAGTTTCGCAAACAGGCTTTGTGTGACTGACTAGTAGAGGAGTTGGGTGTTCGGTATCACACGGGCTGTGAGTATGTGACATCGCAATAATTAGCCTTGAGTGCAAGTGGGAGATTGTTGGAGATAGTGCCCTCAGAGTCAATTATTGGATCACAGGCACGTGATTGCAATGATTGAGGGAGGACCTATCCCGGTAGGACAATCTTACTCGAAATGATAGTATGCTATCTGGTTTACCTTTATCATCGTGTACTGCTTCAGGTGACCTTACAGGTCGCTATTACACGCTGATAGAGCCCCTAGGATTCTTGCTTGACTGCCAGCCGTATGAGGACGATCATATACGTGAGAGCTGGTGGTCTATAAGCACATCCTTAAAAGGTCCCTAGTCGTGGGAGTTTCGAGACAGGGCATCGATTCTCCATTGTAGACTAGTGTATACAGTCGAGACCCCGACGAGGGGCGGTGGCCGGTCTCATAAGCCACTGGTGTCAGTTGGTTCACCTAAGATGTATACAGGTGCTCATTGGGTTATGAGTACACCGGACAGGACTCGCCGAGAACCTGCTAGTTGGGATTATACCATACGTCAGATAGCAGTTCCCAGGTGACATGTGTACAGGTTAGTTCATCGACCTGAGATCGTCATTTGTCTCGTGTGAGTTCCCACTGTGCTTTGATTACTACCCTACCACGGCTCAAAGGAGTCGTGCAAACAGGTTTTAGTTGGGTACAGTCCCGAGCCATATGGAGGCAGTGAGCGGATCTGCAGGGGTTCGTCTCTCCCGGTATTGGGGGTGAGGTCGCGCTGTGTCTAGGAGAGCCATTACACAAAGCCCTCGGCCGAGGCAGGAGATTTACTGGTAGGTATTCCAGTAGTATCTCAGGGTGTTCTGGGCTTCACTCCGACACGACTTGTACCGCCTTTGGGGGTCTGACTTTTACCAACCCCCTAGGCCCGCCATGCGATGCTCATAGACGAACGGACCGGACTGTACGGATATTGTCACTGACAGGCATAGTAGGGTGTCAGGATGAGTTCGCTCATCGACGTCCCTTTTGGTCAATAGCTGGTTGCCGTCACGTATTGGTTTATACCTCTGACGTGCTAGTGGTTAAATCCACAGCCATAGTATTGACGAGTCTTTAGAGTCCACCACACTTTCAGTTACTCAAGCTTTCGGGCGAAACGCTGTAGAGGCCGTATGGAGATATGGCAGGGTCCGATCAGATACGTGCGGTATTGTACGGATCAGGATCGGACGGTTAGTACTTATGGCCGTATGGTTATATGGCAGGGTTCGATCAGATACGTGCGGTATTGCACGGATCAGGATCGAACGGATATTACTAGCCGGCTTTGGTTTAAGCCGGATCCTAGTATAGTACTGTGTAGATTTTGTCTCATTGCATTTGTATCCGGACGGAATACAGATGCGGGTGTGTATGCACAGTATCGGGGTTTTCCTGTAATTTATTACGGGACCAGTTTTCTGGAGTTGCCAGTTTGCATTCCGTTCCGGCCGGTTTTCCTTTGTTCTTTCCCGGCCGGACTTTTCCGATGGAGGGGGTAATTTGCAGTTTTGCAAATTACATTTGGGGAGGGGGTTTCTTGCAAATGCTTTGATTATGATGGCATCTTTTCTTTTGCTCCATCACTTGCATTAATTGTGATAAGAGAGGGTATGGTTTGGATGTAAGTTTGTAATGATAATGTTTTGGATATGGTCACCATTCTCTTCATCCTACACTCACCTCCCTTAGTTGATTACTCCCACCATTTTCCCACTTGAGATTGGCCGGCCACTATGGTGGGAAATGAGAGAAATTTCCATTTTTGGTTTTGACACAAATTTCTTCATCTCATTCTTCTAGTTTTGGAAAAATGAAAGCACCATTTTTCCTTAACCTTATTCCTCCATCAAGGCAACTACAAACCCCAAATGAGACAAGCATCATCTACACTACATTTTACAGCTAATCATGGGCATGTCGACTTGCCGGCTTCATGCCCGAGTTGCCTCGGTATTGAGGCGGGAGCCCGTAAAAGACGCAGGCGATGTGGTGCCCTTCCGGCGAGGAGGCGACGATATGGAGACAAGACTTTCCGCGGGAGATCGGGACGATGACGAGAAGACCGGAGGACTCGGATCACTCGGTACATCTCTCACCCTTTCTCTTGATAGCTAGTATCGGTTAATGGTTACGATCCGGGTGTATTGTCCGCGGTAGCGCCAGTTTGAAAGTTAAGAAAATTTTGATTCCGCATTTTGGCCTCGGATAGACGGCCGGGGCGCTGCCGTGGCGCAACAGACACTGGTACAGGGTAGTCTGTAGACCCGAGATCGTCATAGAATCTTGTGTGATTCCCACTTTGCTTTGATTTCCACCTTACCACGTCCAAGAGGGCGTGCAAAACCATGGCTTTTGGGTACAGTCCCGAATTACATGGAGGCAATGAGCGATAGGAGGGGATTCGTCTCTCCCGGTATAGGGAGTTGATGTTGTGCTGTGTTCGATTGGCTATAACTGGAAGTCCCTGGCCAGGGCTGATATAGAGATTTACTGGTAAGTGTTACTAGTAGTTTCTCGACCCGTTATGAGCCACACATCGACACGACTTATCGGTTACTGGGGTCTGACGTTTACCACCCCTAGACTTGATATGCGACATATCAGACGAACAGACCGGACTGTACGGGAGTGTTACTGATTGGATTCACAGGAGAACACACAGGCTAGCTTGTTGATCTTCTGATCGCTCAATACCTGGGTGGCTGTTACGTTTAGCTGACCGCTTGCAGCTTGTGGGTGTTTGATATGATCATCACCTGCTACCGGCGTATTGACGATTCTTTAGAGTCCTACACAGAGGTTTCTTGGCTCAGGCGAAACGGAGTAGAGGCACATATGTGATATGTGCAGGACCGAGAATAATGCGATATGAGATACCGTATTATATTCTCGCGATATTTAGATATGAACCGGGACATCGGATCAAGTGTTGATTCGATAAATTGGTACATGATATATTAGTCGGTAATGTTCGATATAGTCGGATCGTCGGATCAAGTGTTGATTCGATGATTTAATGTATAATAATATATATGATATATTGTATTACATTATCTAATATTGGCTCGCTTTATTATTTCATTTTCTCACTGGATGATACATTGATATATATGCGATATATGTTAATTGTATTATTTTCTTTTGTTGCAAATATATAATATATATGTGATATATATTATTGTGACATGATATGATTTATTATTAAACATGTTTAAGGATGATTAAATGGGATTAGGGTTTGATTAGGGTTAGCTTCTTCTTGCACATTCTAGAAGCTTTTCCTTTTGTCTTGGTTAAGATATTATGGTTGATATTTCTTGATGACTCATTTCTAACCTAACCAAACCCTAACTCTAGTTTATTCTCTACAAACTCTTAGCCACTCATCCTTGACCATGGTTGATATATCAATCATATAGATTTCTTTTCTATTCATCACAAAAGAAATTATCATTTTCCATTATCATCTTCTTCTCTCTTGATTTTGAGCTCACTAGAAATTCCATTTGTGATGATAAATTGTGAGAAAGTGAATTAAAAAGACAGCATAAATGCTACTCCCTCATCCTCATCTCACCTAGCCCATGAGATTAGGGTGTTCATCTCTATAGAGTGAGAAAGCTTGGGTTTTTGCAACTTCGACGTAGATCATCGGAGATTCGGAACACTTCAAGCTAGCATGGATCGTTCGAGTCGTGGAGCCTCTCTTGAGTCCGGGAGATCATGGATCGCGGCGAAGGGACTTCTACTCGGAGCTTGTGAAGCGAAGGAGCGGACTACAAAGGTTGTAATCCCTCACACTTAGATAAAAAGATGTTATCTTGTATGCTAAACCCTAATAATCTAGCAAAGATCCTGTCTTTGGGTTGTTCGGCATATGTAAAATTTTATTCATGCATGTTTGATGCTTTATGAACCTTCACAAGTGTGCCTAGGAACCCTACAACCTCATACCACTGTAGGGTTACTGGGCACGCGTACAAGGGTCTACGAGGCATCAACCATGCCCGATTAAAAAATTAGCCGTGCCGAACAACCCGAAGCCGGATCTTTAAACTAGAGTTTAGGCGAAAACTAGCATGCTAAACATTTTAACACTAAGTGAGAGGGATTACAACCTTTGTAGATCCGGTCCTTCACTTCATAAGCTCCGTTTTGTGGTCCCTTCGCTGCGATCATCGGGTTCCGGACTCTCGAGAGGTTCCACGAAGAGAAAGATGCAGTCTTGCTTCCGATCTTCGATACAAAGATGATCTACCTTGAAGTTTCATTAGCACAAGCTAACACTCACTAAAATTGAGTGAACACTCTCATCTAAAGGGCAAGGAAAGATGAGGATGATGAAGTAGAATTTTTGCTCTCTTTATTTATCTTTTTCTCACATTTATTCATCACTTGGAAAAAGGCTAGTAAGATTTTTCCATGAAGAAAGAAGAAGGAAGAAGATGAAGAATGATGATGAAAAATCCTTTTGTGATGAATAATGCAAAGAAGATAATGATCAATAATGCAACCATGGTTAACTTAACCTTTGTAGAGAATTAACCAAGGCTAGGGTTTGAGTTAGGTTAAGAATGAGTCATTTGAAAATATCTTTTCCAAAACAAAAAAGAAAACCTTCTAGAATCTACTAGAAGTCATTAACCCAAATCAAACCCTAATCTTGATTAATCTATACTAAACATGTTGCATTAGTTATCATATCATGTTACAATATTATATATCACATATATAATATTTATTGTAACCAAATAAAATAATACAATTAACATATATCGCATATATATCAATGTATTACCCGAGTGAGAAAAAGAATCTTTTAGTGAGCAAATATTAGTTAATGTAATTTAATATATCATATATATATTATTATACATTAAATTATCGAATCAACACTTGATCCGACAATCCGGCTATATCGCATATAACCGACTAATATTTATCCATACCGATTCATCGAATCAACACTTGATCCGATGACCCGGCTGATATCAAATATCGCGAGAATAGAATACGGTATTGTAGGGTTCCTAGGCACACTAATAAAGTCTCACAAGTGATCAAACATGCTCAATTCAAAAATTTCCTTGTGCCTACAAACCCTAATACGGATCGTTAACTAGAAAACAAGGCGATGCAAGCAAGTAAACGGAAATATAGCTAAAGGGAAGGGGCTACAACCTTTGTAGATCCGGTCCTCCACCTCCTAGGCTCCGTGATGAAGTCCCCTCGCTGTCCATATCGGATCTTGGGCTCTAGCGTCGGCTTCATCGGAGAAAAAGCGGGCTAGGTCATCGACGACGATGCCGAAGATGATCTACGTCGAGGCATCGCTAGATCAAGCTCCAACTTCACCAAGTCAAGAAAACTTGTGAAGGAAACACCCTATACTACTTGGCAAGAGGTAGAGGATGAAGAAATAGGAGGTGGGTTCACTTTAGAATTGGATTTCTCACTTGTTTTGGCTAGTTGCCATTGATGGAGGCATGCTTCTTCTTGAAGAAGAAGAAGAAGATGAAGATGAATATATGATAAGTTCTTTTAAAATAAAAACAATATGATACTTATCATAATCTCAACCATGGTTTAGTGTAGAGATTTAACTAAGGTTAGATGAGTGGTTAGGGTTAGAGAAGAGACAAGAATGGTGGACTTGTTCAAAACTTCAAGAAGCTTCAACAAAAAACAAACTAAGCCACCATTTCTTTTTCTCTTTATCTTTTCCAAAACATTAATAAATAGATAAATAAATAAGAGAAAAGAAACCCTAACCATTCACTAAACATAGTTTAATCTTTACACAAACCCAAATGAGCAAGTATCATCAAACATGATACAAATAAGTGCACAAAAATATATCACATATACAATGTGCATTTCAAGTGAGAAAATCCTTTTAAAGTGAACAAATACTAGTTAATGCAAAGTAATATATCATATATATAATTATACATTAAATCATTAAATCAACACTTGATTCAATGATCCGGTCATGTCGCATATAACCGGCTAGTATCCAATGTATCGGCTTATCGAATCAATCCTTGATTCGATAACTAGGTTATATCGCATACAACTATTCGACACATTCATCGTGAGAATGGAATACGGTATCACATACACGCATTATTCTCGGTCCCGCACATATCCCATATGTGCTCCTATTTCGTTTCGCTTGAGCTAGGAAACCTCTGTGTAGGACTCTAAAGACTCGTCAATACGCCGGCAGCAGATGATGATCATATCAAACACCCACAAGCCGCAAGCGGTCTGCTAAACGTAACGGCCACCCGGGTATTGAGCGATCAGAAGATCGACGAGCAAGCCCGCTCACACTTCTGTGAATCCAACCAGTAACACTTACCGTACAGTCCGGTCTGTTCGTCTGATATGTCGCATATCTCGCCTAGGGGTAGTAAACGTCAGACCCCAGTAGCTCGATAAGTCATGCCGACGTGAAGTCCATGACATGTGTGAAACTACTGATAACACTTACCAGTAGGTCACTGCAACCCTGGCCAGGGATTTCCTATTATGGCCAGTCGAGCATAACGCAACATCAACCCCCAATACCGGGAGAGACGAATCCCCTCCTATCGCTCATTGCCTCCATGTGAATCGGGACTGTACCCAAAAACCACCTGTTTGCACGACTCAGTAGAGTCGTGGTAGGGTGGAAATCAAAGCACAGTGGGAGACACATAAGACTCTATGACGATCTCGGGTCTACAGACTAAGCTGTACCAGTGTCACCAGAGAACTGCCATCTGACATGAGGTATAATACCATCTGGGAGTTCTCGGCGAGTCCGTTCAGTGTACCCAGTCTCCACTGAGCACCCGCATACCATCTCCGATGTCAAACACCAATGGATATGGGATCATCCATCACCCATCACATGGGTCGAGAAGATATACGCTAGTCTACTCTGGAATATCGATGCCCCGTCTCGATATTCCCACGACTAGGAATATTGAAGGATGTACTCATGGACTACCCAGGCCCCACTAGTATGATCTGCATCATAGTCCTGGAAGTCGAGTACACATCCTAAGGGCTTTATCAACATGTAACAGAGAGACAGAAAATATACATGTTAAGATAAAGAGCAACCAGATAGCGTACTATCATGTCGAGCAAGAAAGTCCTACCTATATATGTCCCAGCATCCACTACAATATACATCCAATGCACAGTAATGGCCTCTAGGGCATACATATAACTAACAATCTCCCACTTGCACTAGGGCCATCTGTAGCAGTAGTTGTAGTATCTAATACTCAACCATCCCCTAAAAGTCTCTCTTTGGAAAAAGGCCTTCGTGAGTGGATCCGCCGTGTTGTCCTCTGAGTCTACTCTCCTAACCTCGATCACTCTGGAGATCAACTATCTCCATGATCAGGTGATGCTGCCTCAGATTATGTCTGGGTCACTGATGGGACCAGGGTTCCTAGGCCAAAGCCACAGTTCCATTGTCATACAATGGTAGGAACCTAGTTCATCTTATGAACCAATATATACCCAAACTTCCTCTTTGGTAGTATCTTTAATAGCGATGTAACCAGCCTTTATCTTCTAGTTTACCACGGTATCTAGCTTGGAACTCTTCCAACATACCGTCCCTTTACTGAGGGTAAAGACAATGCATGTGACTGATATTCAGTCGTCTTTATCACCCTGGAACTCTTCCAATGATTCTCCCCAGGATCGATTGATACCATCTCACTACATCTAGTGAGAATCCTAGCATCCAATTACATCTATCTCATAGATGAAAACTCAGAATTTAGGGGGTATCACTTTGATCCTATTGGAGAATCCTTGTGATAAGCGGAGATTGACCGAGCGTAGAATAGGAAAATCCTTCCCTGTCAAGAGTATGTCATCCACGTACTCTACGAGGATCACTACCATACTTTTTACTACCTCTTTGTATATACAAGGTTCATCTACCATTCTGATGATGTCAACTTCTTTGACTAATCCATCAAAACAGATGTTCCAACTCCGCGATGCCTGCTTTATCCTATAAAGCATCTTGCACACGTTTCCGCTGCTCCCACTGTCTACGAGGCCCTCTGGCTGTGTACTTATAGACGTTCTCTTCTAAATCATTATTTAGAAAAGCAGTCATGGCACCCAACCACCAGATATCGTAGTCATGGTATGTAGCCGTGACAAGTAGGATCTGGATGGACTTAAGCATAGGTACTGGAAAAGGTTTTATCATTATCCACGCCTGGTTGATGACGAAAATCTTTAACAAGTCTAGCTTTGAAAGTCTCAACTTTTCCATCTACACCAAGTAATCTTCTCAAGATATACTTGCTCCTGATGGGGATTTAACCCTTCAGATATAGCAACCAAAGTCCATACTTTGTTGGTGTATAAGGATTCCATCTCAGATCACTAAGCATCCAGCCATTCTTACAGAGTTCTACCCCCGATGGCCAGCTCGAAACTAGTTGGGTCATCATCTCATGATGCAATCCTCGCTCCCACTGTCATCGAGAAACCGAAGTATCTCTCAGGTGGGTGAGGAACCCTACTAGATTGGCGGAGAGGCTGAGATTCGTTGGAATCTACTGAATCCTTTGGTTCTACCAAATTATCTGCTGTAGTTTGTATAGCTGGAACCTTTCCAGTTCTACATTACAGACCTTGCCTCGAGCTTGTCCGGATTTTGCTTTTGACATAGGCCGGACAATCCCAAATCTTAACTTACTTAAGAGATAGGATTTTCCCACACCATATCTTATATGGAGTGGTAGGCACTGATTTGATTCGAACCTAATTCAATAGGTATGCAGCTTCTCAAGCGCATAACTCCCAAAAAGGAAATAGGTAACTCAGTAGTACTCATCATAGAGCACACCTTATCATATAGGGTGTGATTGCTCCGCCCCGATACACCAATGTGCTATGGTTATTCGGAGGAGTAATGCTGAGAGAGAATCTCATTCTCCTTTAGAATAATCCAGGAATTCCATGCACAAGTATTCTCCTCCTTGATCTCATCAAAGGACATAATACTTATACCCGTATTTTGGTTCTCTACTTCTCACTTATATTCTGTGAATATCTCAAAAGGTTCGGACTCATGTTTCAACAGGAACATATGACTGAATCTTGAGAGATTATCAGAGAATATAATGAAGTATAAAGAACCAGTCCATGTATGTATAGACAGGAGACCTTACATACATCATCATGCATCAGTCCCAAGAGTTTACTTCCTCTTTCTCAGTTTTCAGCAAACGGAGCTATGGTCATCTAATCTTTGTGACATGACTGGCAAGTTTCACAAGATGTAAATTCAAACTAATTTAAATATGCATCTAAAATGTAACTTCAGCCAGTCGAGTCGCATTGATGTGACCTAGTCTACAATACCTCAAGAAGGATCCGTTCATTTCTGAACTCTTCCTTTTGTGTGTGTTCTGTATACTAAAGAACTGTAGTTTGATTTAGAACGTCAATGCTTTTAGATAACGTGCCTGAACCGATCAACTTTTGATATAGGAAATGTTCAAAACATTATCCATCAATACAAAATTTTATCATTCCTTTACTAATAAAGAGACTGATATGATTTTGTATATCAGGTTCGGTATCTAATAGCATTTGTTCAGAATCAATGTATTGGTAATACAGGGTGACAGTGACCAACAGACTTAGCTGCAACACTTGCCCCGTTTTCTGTCTCATGAAACTTATCACCCATTCTCAGTTTTTCTACCTTTTTGTAGCCCTATGTAACAGATTACATATCTGGGATCCTGACCCGGTATCAAATACCCAGGATTCAGAGGATACTGAGAAACAGTTCTTTGTAATGAACACACCCGAAGGAGATGCATCATATGCACTTTCTTCGTTTGGGCGGCATGGGAATCCTGGTATTCCCCTATTTCCTGCTCTGTCTTATAACAATTATAAGTTGGAGCGGGACCAACTTTCCCCAGCTCAGTATAACAAGCGGGTTCGGTCAATACATCCATATTATTATCTTGATTAAGGCGTGATATGGTCGCTACCAGGAGAGAGAGAGAAGAAAACACTCAGCGTGCGCTCTTGCAAGATTAGATTGGTTATATATTTTATCTAATCAGGATGGCTCCCACTGTTTTTATCAAATCTTCCTTCAAACCCTAAAAGGAAAGACTAGCCGGGATTAATTACACTCTACAAGTTCGCCAATCTTTCAGCCAGGCCAGTGTCGGTACTTTGAGGGAGGTTCCCCGTGCTTTCGCACGGACCTAATTACAGTAAACCTCGTTTTCCCAGAGGCGTAACCCCGTTGACACCTTTCTAGACACCTACTTGATCGGCTAATTGCAAAGTGCAAAACTCTCCCAAGAGTAACAATTACTCGCAGTGGGTATCGGGATCCAACTATCATATAGAAGGTATGCAATCTCATTGCAAATTTCAACACTTGAAACTCCCGATAAAGGTTTTTACCCCTAGCACCTATGACCTTAACTATGGTCAACAAATCATAAGTACTAGTCAAGTTCTACCCGTCATTTCGTGATTAATTAGACCCACCCACATGACCCTTAACTAAGGTCAACAAAGTCACGCGACTGTCCTAACTAATCGCATCATATGCGGTGTAGGAAGAAATCACTTAGCTACCGTACACTGTGCCTTGACTATGGTCAACAAACACAGCACGAATACTAAGTACTCTACTTCCTAAAATGACGGAGGGTTGCGAATGGTTTTTATGAAAACCTTTAACGCTTTGAACTTGATCTCGTTGCGGAATCAAATGGTTTTTAAATGGATTGTTTTCGAGGCTTTTCTAGTTTTGCTAAAGGGGTCACTCCCGGTGAAGGGATCATCGCCCTTTCCTCGTCGAATGAGGTGCGGGATATATTATATATATCACTGTGCAAAGCGGAAACTATAGAAGCGATCAAATGACAAACCGAGGGTTGTAGCATCTGCCAGTTATTGCTAAAGGAGTCACTCCCGGTAAAGGGATCTCGGTCCTTTCCTCATCGAATAAGGTGCAGGATGTTCTATAATGAACACCGCGATGCAAAGCAAGAACTGTAGCTACCTGTTTTTATTTTGAAATTCGATTCCACAACATCAATTAGGTTTATTTTCTTTCATTAATCTCATTAATGAATATCCCATCAATTAAGTCCACCTAAACATCACAGATAAATATAACGTACGCTTATGCCATCCGCATTCGCCTCGATGTCCTGTCTGCACCGTTAGGTTAGGTAACTAACGGCAGAGCGGGGCAGGGCTAGCGCGGGTGTAAAACATAAGCAACGTTTATATAATATATCATATATACTATATATAATATCTGTCACAGAACATCACATGATCACATCACAGATAACGCAGCAGAAAAATATTATATGAAATATTAGATATACTAGGACGTCCGTGTTTTCAATACGAGCCAGTATAAAACACGGATTCCACGATCGTGATGAATAGCCAATCCCACACCCCTAGACCCCTACGAGAGTGGCAAGCAACCCTACCAATTCTAGGGTTAGGAGACCCGGACTCGACTCTTCGAGATGGTCTCCCACTGGACCCTAGTGTAGGGTTCCTAGGCACCCTAGTGAGGTCTCATAAGGCATCGATCATGCCAATATAAAATTTTACGGTGCCTACAAACCCTAAACTACGGATCGTTTGCTAGATTTCTAGGCGAAAAGCATAACTAGTTAACACTTAACTAAGGGATACGGATATACAACCTTTGTAGATCCGGTCCTCCACCTCCACGGCTCCGAGATGAGGTCGTCTCCGCTGTACAAATCAAATCCGGGCTCTAGCGTCGGCTTCGTCGGAGAATGGGGAAGCTAGGTCGTCGATGTCCATGCCGAAGATGATCTACGTCGAGGCATCGCTAGATCAAGCTCACAACTTCACCAAGTCATGAAACTTGTGAAGTAAACACACTCTACTACTTGGCAAGAGGTAGAGGATGAAGAAATAGGAAGTGGGTAGACTTTAGTTTTGGATTTCTCACTCTTTTCCAACAATCACCATTGATGGAGCTTGGTTTTCTTCACTTGAAGAATGAAGAAGAAGAAGGAAAATAGTTATGATAAGAATTGAAAAAGAAAAGAAAATGAATTCTTATCATAATGTTAACTAGAGTTAAGTGTAGAGAATGAATCATGGTTAGTGGGAATGGTTAGGGTTAAGGATGAGATAAAAATGGTTGACTTGATCAAAGATTCATGAAGCTTCAACTAAACTCCAAATTAAGCCACCATTCTTTTCTCCTCATTTCCAAAATGAATAAACAAATAAATAAATGAATAAATAAAGGAAATGAAACCCTAACCATTCTTTTAACCATGGTTTAATTCTTTGCACTTAACCAAGTAATCATGTATCATCAAACATGATACAATCAAATGCACAAAATCATATCGCATATGTAATGCGCACACCCGAGTGAGAAAATCCATTTAAAGTGAACCAATACTAGTTAATGCAAAGTAATATATCAAATATATAATTATACATTAAATCATTAAATCAACACTTGATTCAATGATCCGGTCATGTCGCACACAACCGACTAGTATACAATGTATCGGCTTATCGAATCAACGCTTGAATCGATAACTAGGTTATATCGCATACAACCATTCGATACATTCATCGCGAGAATGGAATACGGTATCACATACACGCATTATTCTCGGTCCCGCACATATCTCATATGCGCTCCTATTTCGTTTCGCTTGAGCCAGGAAACCTCTGTGTAGGACTCTAAAGACTCGTCAATACGCCGGCAGCAGATGATGATCATATCAAACACCCACAAGCCGCAAGCGGTCTGCTAAACGTAACGGCCACCCGGGTATTGAGCGATCTGAAGATCGACGAGCAAGCCCGCTCACACTCCAGTGAATCCGACCAGTAACACTACCGTACAGTCCGGTCTGATCGTCTGATATGTCGCATATCTCGCCTAGGGGTGGTAAACGTCAGACCCCACTAGCTCGATAAGTCGTGTCGATATGAGGTCTATAACTGTTAGAGAACCTACTGGTAACACTTACCAGTAAATCTCAGCAACCCTGGCCAGGGATTTCCTGTTATAGCCAATCGAACACAGCGCAACATCAACTCCCTATACCGGGAGAGACGAATCCCCTCCTATCGCTCATTGCCTCCATGTGACTCGGGACTGTACCCAAAAACCACCGTTTTGCACGCCCTCTTGGACGTGGTAAGATGGAAATCAAAGCACAGTGGGAACCACACAAGACTCTATGACGATCTTGGGTCAACAGACTACTCTGTACCAGTGTCACCAGAGAACTGCCATCTGACGTGAGGTATAATACCATCTGGGAGTTCTCGGCGAGTCCGTCCAGTGTACCCAGTCTCCACTGAGCACCCATATATCATCTCTGATGTCAAACACTAATGGATATGGGATCATCCATCGCCCATCTGTATGGGTCGAGAAGGTATACGCTAGTCTACTCTGGTATATCGATGCCCCGTCTCGATATACCCACGACTAGGGACTGTGAAGGATGTACTTATGGACTACCATATCCCCACTAGTATGATCCGCATCATAGTCCAGGTAGTCAAGCACACATCCTAAGGGCTTTACCAACATGTAACAGAGAGACAAACAGTATACACATTAAGGTAAAGATCAACCAGATAGCATACTATCATGTCGAGCAAGAAAGTCCTCCCTATATATGTCCCAGCATCCACTACAATATACATCCTATGTACAGTAATGGCCTCTAGGGCATACATATAACTAACAATCTCCCACTTGCACTAGGGCCATCTGTAGCAGTGGTTGTAGTATCTCATACTCAACCATCCCATAAAAGTCTCTCTCTGGGAACAGGCCTTTGTGAGTGGATCCGCTGTGTTGTCCTCTGAGTCTACTCTCCTAACCTCGATCACCCTGGAGATCAACTATCTCCATGATCAGGCGATGCTGCCTTAGAATATGTCTGGATCACTGATGGGACGGGCGTTCCTCGGCATAAGCCACAACTCCATTGTCACACAATGGTAGGAACGCAGTTCATCTTATGAACCATTATACACCCAAACAGCCTCTTTGGTAGCATCTTAAGTAGCGATGTATCGTGCCTTTATCGTCTAGTATGTCACGGTATCTAGCTTGGAACTCTTCCAACATACCGTCCCTTCACTGAGGGTAAAGACAATGCCTGTGACTGACACTCAGTCGTCTTTATCACCCTGGAACCCTTCCAGTGATTCTCCCCAGGATCAGTTGATACCGTCTCACTACAACTAGTAAGAGTCCTAACATCCAATTAGATCTATCTCATAGATCCAAAAACCCAGGATTTAGGAGGTATCACTTTGATCCTATATGGAGAATCTTTGTGATAATCGGAGATTGATCGAGCGTAGAATAGGAAACTCCTTCCCTATCAAGAGTATGACATCCTCGTACTCTACGAGGATCATTACCATACTCCCTACTACCTTTTTGTATATACAAGGTTCATCTACCATTTTGATGATATCAAACTCTTTGACTACTTCATCAAAACAGATGTTCCAACTCCGCGATGCCTGCTTTATCCTATAAAGCATCTTGCACACGTTTCCGCTGCTTCCACTGTCTACGAAGCCCTCTGGCTGTGTACTTATAGACACTCTCTTCTAAACATCATTTAGAAAAGCTGTCATGACACCCAACCACCAGATATCGTAGTCATGGTATGTAGCCGTAGCAAGTAGGATCTGGATGGACTTAAGCATAGCTACTTAGAAAAGGTTTCATCATCATCCATACCTGGTCAATGATGCAAACTTTTAACAAGTCTAGCTTTGAAAGTCTCAACTTTTCCATGTACACCAAGTAATCTTCTCAAGATATACCTGCTCCTGATGGGGATTTAACCCTTCAGATATAGCAACCAAAGTCCATACTTTGTTGGTGTATATGGATTCCATCTCAGATCTCTAAACATCCAGCCACTCTTACAGAGTCTTACTCCTGATGGCCAGCTCGAAAATAGTTGGGTCATCATCTCATGATGCAATTCTCGCTCCCATTGTCATAGAGAAACAGAAGTATCTCTCAGGTGGGTGAGGAACCCTACTAGATCGGCGGAGAGGCTGAGGTTCGTTGGTAACTATTGAATCCTTTGGTTCTTTCAAATCATCAGCTGCAGTTTGTATAGCTGGAACCTTTCCAGTTCTACATTACAGACCTTACCTCGAGCTTGTCCAGATTTTGCTTTTCAGACATAGGCCGGACAACCCCAAATCTTAACTAACTTAAGAAATAGGCTCTTCCCCTTCCATATCACATATGAAGTGGTAGGCAACTGATTTGATTTGAACCCTATTCAATAGGTATGCAACTTCTCAAGTGCATAACTCCCAAAAGGAAATAGGTAACTCAGCAGTACTCATCATAGAGCACACCATATCATATAGGGTGTATCTGCTCCGCCCCGATATACCATCGTGCTATGGTGTATACGGAGGAGTAATGCTGAGAGAGAATCCCATTCTCCTTTAGAATAGTCCAGGAATTCCGTGCTCAAGTATTCTCCTCCTTGATCTCATCACAGGACATAATACTTATACCCGTATTGGTTCTCTACTTCTAACTTATATTCTGTGAATATCTCAAAAGGTTCGGACTTGTGTTTCAACAGGAACATATGTCTGAATCTCGAGAGATTATCAGAGAACGTAATGAAGTACAAAGAACCATTCTTGGCATGTGTAGACAGGGGACCTACATACATCAACATGTATCATCCCAAGAGTTCACTAACTCTTTCTCTGTTTCCAATAAACAGAGCTAGTGTCATTATATCTTTGTGACATGACTGGCAAGTTTCACAAGATGTAGATTCAAACTGATTTAAATATGCATCTACATGTAACTTCAGCTAGTCGGGTCACATTGATCTGACCTAGTCTACAATACCTTAAGAAGGATCCGTTCATTTCTGAACTCTTCCTCTTGTGTGTGTTCCGTATACTAAGAACTGTAGTTTGATTTAGAACATCAATGCTTTTAGATAACGTGCCTGATCCGATCAACTTTTGATATAGGAAATGTTCAAAACATTATCCAGCAATACAAAATTTTATCATTTCTTTACTAATAAAGAGATTGATATGATTTCGTATATCAGGTTCGGTATCTAATAGCATTCGTTCACAATCAATGTATTGGTAATACAGGGTGACAGTGACCAACAGACTTGGCTGCAACACTTGCCCCGTTTTCTGCCTCATGAAACTTATCACCCGTTCTCAGTTCTCTACCTTTCTGTAGCCCTATGTAACAGATTACATATCTGGGATCCTGATCTGGTATCACATACCCAGGACGTAGAGGATACAGAGAAACAGTTCTTTATAACGAACACACCCGAAGATGATGCATCAGCATGCACTCTCTTCGTTTGGGCGGCACGGGAATTCTGGTAATCCCCAATTTCTTGCTCTGTCTTATAACAATTATAAGTTGGAGCGGGACCAACGTTCCCCAGCTCAGTATAACAAGCGGGTTCGGTCAAATATCCGTATTATTATCTTGATTAAGGCGTGATATGGTCGCTACCTGGAGAGAGAGAGAAGAAAACACTCAGCGTGCGCTCTGTCAAGAATAGATTGGTTATTATTTTATCTAATCAGGATGGCTCCCACTGCTTTTTATCAAATTTTCCTTCAAACCCTAAAAGGAAAGACTAGCCGGGATTAATTACACACTACAAGTTCGCCAATCTTTCAGCCAGGCCAGTGTCGGTACTTTGAGGGAGGTCCCCCGTGCTTTCGCACGAACCTAATTAATGTAAACCTCGTTTTCCCAGAGGCGTAACCCCGTTGACACCTTTCTAGACACCTACTTGATCGGCTAATTGTAATGTATAAAACTCTCCCAGGAGTAACTCTTACTCGCAGCGGGTATCGGGATCCAACTATCTCATAGAAGGTATGCAATCTCATTGCAAATTTCAACACTTGAAATTCCCGATAATATTTTGCCCCTAGCTCGCTATGACCTTGACGCATGCCAAACAACCCATAGTCTGCTAGTCAAGTTCAACCCGTACATTTCTTGATTGAATTAAACCCACCCGCACGACCCTTGACGCATGCCAAACAACGTCGTACGAATACCCTAATCCAATCGCATCATATGCTGGCAGATAAGCACTAGTTAGCTACCGTACACTACGCCTTGACGCATGCCAAACAACCGCAGCATGAATACTAACTAATACTTATCTGAAATGACGGAGGGCTACGACAGGTTTTTCTGAAAACCTATTGCGTAATGAACTTGATATCGTTGTAGAATCAAATGTTTTTAGAAATGGAGTGCTTTTGAGGCTTTTCTAGTTTTGCTAAAGGAGTCACTCCCGGTGAAGGGATCGTCGGTCCTTTCCTCGTCGAATGAGGTGCGGGATATATCATATATATCTCTGTGCAAAGCAAAAACTCTTAAAAGCAATCAAAAGACAAACCGAGTGTGTAGCATCTGCCAGTTATTGCTAAAGGAGTCACTCCCGGTGAAGGGATCTCGGTTCTTTCCTCATCGAATAAGGTGCAGGATATATCACATATACCGCTGTGCAAAACAAGAACTGTAGCTACCTGTTTTATTTTGAAATTCGATTCTACAACATCTTAGGTTTCTTTTATTTTCATTAATCACATTAATGAAGTCCTATCATTTAAGTACCTAAACATCACAGATAAATACGACGTACACTTATGCCATCCGCATTCGCCTCGATGTCCCCTCGTGCACCGTTAGGTTAGGTAACTAACGGCAGAGCAGGGCAGGGCTAGCGCGGGTGTAAAACATAAGTAACGCCTATATAATATATCATATATACTATATACTATATCTATCACAGAACATCACATGATCACATCACAGATATCGCAGCAGAAGAATCATATGAAATATTGGATATACTAGGACGTCCGTGTTTTCAATACGAGCCAGTATAAAACACGGATTCCACGGTCGTGATGAATAGCCAAACCCACACCCCTAGACCCCTACGAGAGCGGCAAGCAACCCTACCAATTCTAGAGTTAGGAGACCCGGACTCGACTCCTCGAGTTAATCTCCCACTGGACTCCAGAACCCGGTTACTTGTGCTCCCCTCCTTGGGTCTATCCTAGTGCGGAAAAGTAAATAATATACAAACGGTGACTACTTCCGCAACCTGGAAGTGCCCCAATAAAAGAATATTACATACAAGTTTTTACATGAATGAAAATGAAAAACACTCATCTCACATAAAAACCCCCGGCTATTCAAACACGACGATCCAATATATCATATCCAGCAACACATAACATCACATGTCATCAACGTAAGTAAATATGTCCATCCCAATTGTCGTTGACATATAGCAACGAAACCGGCGATATCACATATTACACTTACGGTCACAGAAAAGAAAGTGTAAAACTACAACAGTTGGAATCCGCAACCACCTCAGACATCGCATGCCTGACCAAATGAATTACTTAGACATCGCATGCCTAACAATTATAAACCCCGCATCTTAGTCTCAAAATCGAAAACTCTTTTCAATACCAAGTCGGGCAATTCAACAAGATTCCCGACATCCTGATCGAATGCTCGTCGCAAACTTCAGTAGACGGCCGCACCCCCGATACCGTCGACGAAGTGCACCAAGGCGGAACACCGCTGCCGCAAGCACCCGAACGGATGCTTTCGGCGACGGGGTTCTCCAACAGTCACTTGGTCGGGGCTATGGAGTGAAGCTGTCTATTAAGTTTATCCGGCGAGTATCCGCGTACGCTACGTGATTGCGACGGACTTTTGATCACATCAAAATTCCGTGGCAACCGATCAAGTGAGACTAAACTGCTAGATTTACAACATTCATTCAGTTATCTCATAACTATTGTGAATTCCAATTATTGTATCCCATTCCAGATAAATAGAAAATGTTAAACTTTCCGATCGAACATTCTAACACCCAAGTTTTCCCGATACAGATCAACACATGAAACAAGTCTAACAACATTCAGTTCGTACCTCAGTACCAACGGTCCAGCCGTAGAAGGGTCAAGCCAACGCCTCACATGTGGCACGCCGTACTGCCCCAAACCCGAAGGTTCAAAGGGCAGTTCAAGACGGTCACATAATGGAGTTAAGGTTTGTTGTCTTCTAGAGGGACCATCGAGTTACTTGCACTACTTAGAACGTCGTTAAACTACGGAAAAATCCAACACTTGGAAATTTCCCGACAGGGGAAAAATTGGGTTTGTATATCCGGTCGAACTTTTTAACATATTCTAAAATTTATCCGGAAAGCCAAATAGACAAAATTTGATACCCCGATCGAAACACCGAATCCCCAAAACAACTGCAGAAATTCAACTCTTGAAAAAATATTTAAAATTCCCAGGAAAACCAGCATACAAAATTAAGGATTACTGTGCAGAATGATACGCACAAAACGACAAAGCTGCCGCGTTTCCGCCGCACGAGACAGGCTCGTGCCGCGGAAACGCGGCTCAATGATGGAATCAGGAACTCGAATTTTGCAGTATTCCTTAAAATTTCCTGCTGATTTAACTGAATATTTTTAATATGGAAAAATGCACTGTTTTGAAAAAAGTACAGAGAGCAAGTTTAGTTTGGGGTTCCGGGTTCGTTCGGACTTCAAATTCCGTCTGGACTTCGTCTAAGGCTCTAGCTAGGCTCTGATACCACTGTAGGGTTCCTAGGCACCCTAGTGAGGTCTCATAAGGCATCGATCATGCCAATATAAAATTTTACGGTGCCTACAAACCCTAAACTACGGATCGTTTGCTAGATTTCTAGGCGAAAAGCATAACTAGTTAACACTTAACTAAGGGATACGGATATACAACCTTTGTAGATCCGGTCCTCCACCTCCACGGCTCCGAGATGAGGTCGTCTCCGCTGTACAAATCAAATCCGGGCTCTAGCATCGGCTTCGTCGGAGAATGGGGAAGCTAGGTCGTCGATGTCCATGCCGAAGATGATCTACGTCGAGGCATCGCTAGATCAAGCTCACAACTTCACCAAGTCATGAAACTTGTGAAGTAAACACACTCTACTACTTGGCAAGAGGTAGAGGATGAAGAAATAGGAAGTGGGTAGACTTTAGTTTTGGATTTCTCACTCTTTTCCAACAATCACCATTGATGGAGCTTGGTTTTCTTCACTTGAAGAATGAAGAAGAAGAAGGAAAATAGTTATGATAAGAATTGAAAAAGAAAAGAAAATGAATTCTTATCATAATGTTAACTAGAGTTAAGTGTAGAGAATGAATCATGGTTAGTGGGAATGGTTAGGGTTAAGGATGAGATAAAAATGGTTGACTTGATCAAAGATTCATGAAGCTTCAACTAAACTCCAAATTAAGCCACCATTCTTTTCTCCTCATTTCCAAAATGAATAAACAAATAAATAAATGAATAAATAAAGGAAATGAAACCCTAACCATTCTTTTAACCATGGTTTAATTCTTTGCACTTAACCAAGTAATCATGTATCATCAAACATGATACAATCAAATGCACAAAATCATATCGCATATGTAATGCGCACACCCGAGTGAGAAAATCCATTTAAAGTGAACCAATACTAGTTAATGCAAAGTAATATATCAAATATATAATTATACATTAAATCATTAAATCAACACTTGATTCAATGATCCGGTCATGTCGCACACAACCGACTAGTATACAATGTATCGGCTTATCGAATCAACGCTTGAATCGATAACTAGGTTATATCGCATACAACCATTCGATACATTCATCGCGAGAATGGAATACGGTATCACATACACGCATTATTCTCGGTCCCGCACATATCTCATATGCGCTCCTATTTCGTTTCGCTTGAGCCAGGAAACCTCTGTGTAGGACTCTAAAGACTCGTCAATACGCCGGCAGCAGATGATGATCATATCAAACACCCACAAGCCGCAAGCGGTCTGCTAAACGTAACGGCCACCCGGGTATTGAGCGATCTGAAGATCGACGAGCAAGCCCGCTCACACTCCAGTGAATCCGACCAGTAACACTACCGTACAGTCCGGTCTGATCGTCTGATATGTCGCATATCTCGCCTAGGGGTGGTAAACGTCAGACCCCACTAGCTCGATAAGTCGTGTCGATATGAGGTCTATAACTGTTCGAGAACCTACTGGTAACACTTACCAGTAAATCTCAGCAACCCTGGCCAGGGATTTCCTGTTATAGCCAATCGAACACAGCGCAACATCAACTCCCTATACCGGGAGAGACGAATCCCCTCCTATCGCTCATTGCCTCCATGTGACTCGGGACTGTACCCAAAAACCACCGTTTTGCACGCCCTCTTGGACGTGGTAAGATGGAAATCAAAGCACAGTGGGAACCACACAAGACTCTATGACGATCTTGGGTCAACAGACTACTCTGTACCAGTGTCACCAGAGAACTGCCATCTGACGTGAGGTATAATACCATCTGGGAGTTCTCGGCGAGTCCGTCCAGTGTACCCAGTCTCCACTGAGCACCCGTATATCATCTCTGATGTCAAACACCAATGGATATGGGATCATCCATCGCCCATCTGTATGGGTCGAGAAGGTATACGCTAGTCTACTCTGGTATATCGATGCCCCGTCTCGATATACCCACGACTAGGGACTGTGAAGGATGTACTTATGGACTACCATATCCCCACTAGTATGATCCGCATCATAGTCCAGGTAGTCAAGCACACATCCTAAGGGCTTTACCAACATGTAACAGAGAGACAAACAGTATACACGTTAAGGTAAAGATCAACCAGATAGCATACTATCATGTCGAGCAAGAAAGTCCTCCCTATATATGTCCCAGCATCCACTACAATATACATCCTATGTACAGTAATGGCCTCTAGGGCATACATATAACTAACACCTAGAACCCGGTTACTTGTGCTCCCCTCCTTGGGTCTATCCTAGTGCAGAAAAGTAAATAATATACATCAACGGTGACATCTTCCGCAACCTGGAAGTGCCCCAATAAAAGAATATTACATACAAATTTTTCACATGAATGAAAATGGAAAACACTCATCTCACATAAAAAAAACCCGGCTATTCAAACACAACGATCCAATATAACATATCCAGCAACACATAACATCACATGTCATCAACGTAAGTAAATATGCGCATCCCAATTGTCGTTGACATATAGCAACGAAACCGGCGACATCACATATTACACTTACGGTCACAGAAAAGAAAGTGTAAAACTACAACAGTTGGAATCCGCAATCTCATTAGATATCGCATGCCTAATCAAATGAATTCCTTAGATATCGCATGCCTAACAATTATAAACCCCGCATTTTAGTCTCAAAATCGAAAACACTTTTCAATATCAAGTCGGGCAATTCAACAAGATTCCCGACATCCTGATCGAATGCTCGTCGCAAACTTTAGTAAGCGGCCGCACCCCTGATACCGTCGACGAAGTGCACCAAGGCGGAACACCGCTGCCGCGAGCACCCGAACGGATGCTTTCGGCGACAGGGTTCTCCTACAGTCACTTGGTCGGGGCTATGGAGTGAGGCTGTCTATTAAGTTTACCGGCGAATATCCGCGTACGCTACGTGATTGCGACGGACTTTTGATCGCATCAAAATTCCGTGGCAACCGATCAAGTGAGACTAAACTGCTATGTTTATAATATTCATTCAGTTATCTCTTAACTTATTGTGAATTCCAATTTTTGTATCACATTCCGGATAAACAGAAAATGTTAAACTTTCCGATCGAACATTCGAACACCCAAGTTTTCCCGATACGGCTCAACACATGAAATAAGTCTAACAGCATTCAGTTCGTGCCTCAGTACCAACGGTCCAGCCGTAGAAGGGTCAAGCCAACGCCTCACATGTGGCATGCCGTACTGCCCTAAAGCCGAAGGTTCAAAGGGCAGTTCAAGACGGTCACATAATCGAGTTAAGGTTTGTTGTCTTCTAGAGGGTCCATCGCGTTACTTGCACTACTTAGAACGTCGTTAAATTACGGAAAAATCCAACAATTGGAAATTTCCCGGCAGGGGAAAAAGTGGGTATTTATATCCGGTCGAACTTTTTAACATATTCTAAAAATACCCGGAAAAACACACTGACAAAATTAGACAATCCGATCGATACACCGAGTCCCCAATACAACCCAGAAAATTCAACTCTTGAAAAATTATTAAAAATTCCCAGGAAAACCAGCACTGCAAACTAGGAATTACTGTGCAAAATTTATTGCAAGAGGAGACAAAAGGGCAGCGGAACCGCCGCATTAGCATGCTAATGCCGCGGTTCCGCCGCGCTTTAATGGATTCAGGGGCCCCATTTTATACATTAATTCTTAGAATCTTCTACTGAGTTTTCTGCATATTTTTAATCTGGAAAAAACCACGTTTTTCAAAAATGTCCAGAGAGCAAAATGCGATTGGGGTTTCGGTTCAATCGGACTTCTAATTCCGTCTACACATCGCCTAAGGCTCTAGCTAGGCTCTGATACCACTGTAGGGTTCCTAGGCACACTAATGAAGTCTCACAAGTGATCAAACATGCTCAATTCAAAAATTTCCTTGTGCCTACAAACCCTAATACGGATCGTTAACTAGAAAACAAGGCGATGCAAGCAAGTAAACGGAAATATAGCTAAAGGGAAGGGGCTACAACCTTTGTAGATCCGGTCCTCCACCTCCTAGGCTCCGTGATGAAGTCCCCTCGCTGTCCATATCGGATCTTGGGCTCTAGCGTCGGCTTCATCGGAGAAAAAGCGGGCTAGGTCATCGACGACGATGCCGAAGATGATCTACGTCGAGGCATCGCTAGATCAAGCTCCAACTTCACCAAGTCAAGAAAACTTGTGAAGGAAACACCCTATACTACTTGGCAAGAGGTAGAGGATGAAGAAATAGGAGGTGGGTTCACTTTAGAATTGGATTTCTCACTTGTTTTGGCTAGTTGCCATTGATGGAGGCATGCTTCTTCTTGAAGAAGAAGATGAAGAAGAAGAAGAAGAAGATGAAGATGAATATATGATAAGTTCTTTTAAAATAAAAACAATATGATACTTATCATAATCTCAACCATGGTTTAGTGTAGAGATTTAACTAAGGTTAGATGAGTGGTTAGGGTTAGAGAAGAGACAAGAATGGTGGACTTGTTCAAAACTTCAAGAAGCTTCAACAAAAAACAAACTAAGCCACCATTTCTTTTTCTCTTTATCTTTTTCCAAAACATTAATAAATAGATAAATAAATAAGAGAAAAGAAACCCTAACCATTCACTAAACATAGTTTAATCTTTACACAAACCCAAATGAGCAAGTATCATCAAACATGATACAAATAAGTGCACAAAAATATATCACATATACAATGTGCATTTCAAGTGAGAAAATCCTTTTAAAGTGAACAAATACTAGTTAATGCAAAGTAATATATCATATATATAATTATACATTAAATCATTAAATCAACACTTGATTCAATGATCCGGTCATGTCGCATATAACCGGCTAGTATCCAATGTATCGGCTTATCGAATCAATCCTTGATTCGATAACTAGGTTATATCGCATACAACCATTCGACACATTCATCGTGAGAATGGAATACGGTATCACATACACGCATTATTCTCGGTCCCGCACATATCCCATATGTGCTCCTATTTCGTTTCGCTTGAGCTAGGAAACCTCTGTGTAGGACTCTAAAGACTCGTCAATACGCCGGCAGCAGATGATGATCATATCAAACACCCACAAGCCGCAAGCGGTCTGCTAAACGTAACGGCCACCCGAGTATTGAGCGATCAGAAGATCGACGAGCAAGCCCACTCACACTCCTGTGAATCCAACCAGTAACACATACCGTACAGTCCGGTCTGTTCGTCTGATATGTCGCATATCTCGCCTAGGGGTGGTAAACGTCAGACCCCAGTAGCTCGATAAGTCATGCCGACGTGAAGTCCATGACATGTGTGAAACTACTGATAACACTTACCAGTAGGTCACTGCAACCCTGGCCAGGGATTTCCTGTTATGGCCAGTCGAGCATAGCGCAACATCAACCCCCAATACCGGGAGAGACGAATCCCCTCCTATCGCTCATTGCCTCCATGTGAATCGGGACTGTTCCCAAAAACCACCTGTTTGCACGACTCAGTAGAGTCGTGGTAGGGTGGAAATCAAAGCACAGTGGGAGACACACAAGACTCTATGACGATCTCGGGTCTACAGACTAAGCTGTACCAGTGTCACCAGAGAACTGCCATCTGACGTGAGGTATAATACCATCTAGGAGTTCTCGGCGAGTCCGTTCAGTGTACCCAGTCTCCACTGAGCACCCGCATACCATCTCCGATGTCAAACACCAATGGATATGGGATCATCCATCGCCCATCACATGGGTCGAGAAGATATACGCTAGTCTACTCTGGAATATCGATGCCCCGTCTCGATATTCCCACGACTAGGAATATTGAAGGATGTACTCATGGACTACCCAGGCCCCACTAGTATGATCTGCATCACAGTCCTGGAAGTCGAGTACACATCCTAAGGGCTTTATCAACATGTAACAGAGAAACAGAAAATATACATGTTAAGATAAAGAGCAACCAGATAGCGTACTATCATGTCGAGCAAGAAAGTCCTACCTATATATGTCCCAGCATCCACTACAATATACATCCAATGCACAGTAATGGCCTCTAGGGCATACATATAACTAACAGGTATCTCATATCGTATTATCCTCAGTCCCGCACATATCACATATGTGCCCCTACTCCGTTTTGCCTGAGCCAAGAAACCTCTGTGTAGGACTCTAAAGAATCGTCAATACGCCGGCAGTAGGTGATGATCATATCAAACACCCACAAGCTGCAAGCGGTCAGCTAAACGTAACAGCTACCCAGGTATTGAGCGCTCAGAAGATCAACAGGCAAGCCTGTATATTCTCCTGTGAATCCAAACAGTAACACTCCCGTACAGTCTGGTCTCGTCGTCTGATATGTCGCATATCTCGCCTAGGGGTGGTAAACGTCAGACCCCAGTAGCTCGATAAGTCGTGTCGATATGAGGTCTATAACAGTTCAAGAAACAACTGATAACACATACCAGTAAATCTCAACAACCCTGGCCAGGGATTTCCGGTTATAGCCAATCGAACACAGCACAACATCAACTCCCTATACCGGGAGAGACGAATCCCCTCCTATCGCTCATTGCCTCCATGCGATTCGGGACTGTACCAAAAAACCACCTTTTTCATGCCCTCTTGGACGTGGTATGATGGAAATCAAAGCACAGTGGGAATCACACAAGACTCTATGACGATCTCGGGTCAACAGACTACTCTGTACCAGTGTCACCGGAGAACTGCCATATGACGTGAGGTATAATACCATCTGGGAGTTCTCGGCGAGTCCGTCCAGTGTACCCAGTCTCTACTGAGCACCCGTACACCATCCTTGATGTCAAACACCGATGGATATGGGATCATCCATCGCCCATCATATGGGTCAAGATGCGTATACGCTAGTCTACTCTGGTGTATCGATGCCCTGTCTCGATACACCCTCGACTAGGAACAGTTATAGGATGTACTCGTCGACTACCATGGCCCCACTAGTATGATCTCATCATAGTCCCAGTAGCCGAGTACATATCCTAAGGGCTTTATCAACATGTAATATAGAGACAATCAGAGTACATGTTAAGATAAAGTACAACCAGATAGCATACTATCATGTCGAGCAAGAAAGTCCTCCTTATATATGTCCCAGCATCCACTACAATATACATCGTATGTACAGTAATGGCCTCTAGGGCATACATATAACTAACAATCTCCCACTTGCACTAGGGCCATCAGTTGTGGTATCGCATACCCAACAATTAGCTGCGGTTGAAGTATCTCATACTCAACCATCCCATAAAAGTCTCTACTGGGAAAAAGGCCTTTGTGAGTGGATCCGCGCTGTCGTCCTCTGTGTCTACTCTCCTAATCTCGATCTCCTTGGAGATCAACCATCTCCATGATCAGGTGATACTGCCTAAGAATTATCTCTGGATTTCTGATGGGACGGGGGTTCCTTGGCAAAAGCCACAACTCCATTGTCACACAATGTTAGGAAAGAAGTTCATCTTATGAACTTATATCTATCCAGACTGCCTCTTTGGTAGCATCTTTGGTAACGATGTATCTTGCCTTTAATCGTCTAGTAAGTCACGGTATCTAGTTTGGAACTCTTCCAACATACCGTCCCTCCACTGAGGGTAAAGACAATGCCTGCGACTGACATTCAGTCGTCCTTATCACCCTGGAACCTTTCCAGTGATTCTCTCCAGGATCGATTGATACCATCTCACTACAACTAGTGAGAATCCTAACATCCAAATAGATCTATCTCATAGATCCATAAACCAGGATTTAGGAGGTATTATCTTGATCATATATGGAGAATCATGTGATAAGCGGAGATTGACCGAGCGTAGCATAGGAAATTCCTTTCCTATCAAGAGTATGTCATCCACGTACTCTACGAGGATCACCACCATACTCCCTACTACCTTTTTGTATATACAAAGTTCATCTACCATTTTGATGAAGTCAAACTCTTTGACTACCATATCAAAACAGATGTTCCAACTCTGCGATGCCTGCTTTATCCTATAAAGCATCTTGCACACGTTTCCGCTGCTCCCACTGTCTACGAAGCCCTCTGGCTGTGTACTTATAGACGCTCTTTTCTAAAACATCATTTAGAAAAGCAGTCATGACACCCAACCACCAGATATCGTAGTCGTGGTAAGTAGCAGTGGTAAGTAGGATCTGGATGGACTTAAGCATAGCTTTGAAAGTCTCAACTTTTCCATGTACACCAAGTAATCTTCTCAAGATATACTTGCTCCTGATGGGGATTTAACCCTTCAGATAAAGCAACCAAAGTCCATACTTTGTTGGTGTATAAGGATTCCATCTCAGATCACTAAGCATCCAGCCATTCTTACAGAGTCCCACTCCTGATGGCCAGCTCGAAACTAGTTGGGTCATCATCTCATGATGCAATCATCGCTCCCACTGTCATAGAGAAACCGAAGTATCTCTCAGGTGGGTGAGGAACACTACTAGATCGGCAGAGAGGCTGAGGTTCGTTGGAAACTATTGAATCCTTTGGTTATATCAAATCATCAGCTGCAGTTTGTATAGCTGGAACATTTCCAGTTCTACATAACAGTCATTTCCTCGAGCTTGTCCGGATTTTGCTTTTAGACATAGGCCGGACAACCCCAAATCTTAACAAACTTAAGATATGGGCTCTTCCCTTTCTATATCACATATGAAGTGGTAGGCATCTGATTTGATTTGAACCCTATTCAATAGGTATGCAGCTTCTCAAGTGCATAACTCCCAAAAGGAAATAGGAAACTCAGTAGTACTCATCATAGAGCACACCATATCATATAGGGTGCTGTTGCTCCGCCCCGATACACCGACGTACTGTGGTGTATACGGAGGAGTAATGCTGAGAGAGAATCTCATTCTCCTTTAGAATAGTCCAGGAATTCCGTACTCAAGATTCTCCTCCTTGATCTCATAAAAGGACATAATACTTATACCCGTTGTTGGTTCTCTACTTCTAAACTATATTCTGTGAATATCTCAAAAGCTTCGGACTTGTGTTTCAACAGGAACATATGTCTGAATCTTGAGAGATCATCAAAGAATGTAATGAAGTACAAAGAACCGGTCTTGGCATGTGTAGACAGGGGACTTTCATACATCAGCATGTATCAATCCTAAGAGTTCACTAACTCTTTCTCTGTTTCCAATAAACAGAGCTGTGGTCATTTTATCTTTGTGACATGACTGGTAAGTTTCACAAGATGTAAATTCAAACAAATTTAAATATGCATCTAAATGTAACTTAGCTAGTCGGGTCGCATTGATATGACCTAGTCTACAATGCCTCAAGAAGGATTCGTTCATTTCTGAACTCTTCCTCTCGTGTGTGTTCTGTCTACTAAGAACTGTAGTTTGATTTAGAACGTCAATGCTTTTAGATAACGTGCCTGATCCGATCAACTCTTGATATAGGAAATGTTCAAAACATTATCCAACAATACAAAATTATATCCTTTCTTTACTTATAAAGAGAGAGATATGATGTTGTATATCAGGTTCGGTATTTAATAACATTCGTTCAGAATCAATGTATTCTGGTAATACAGGGTGATGGTGACCAACAGACTTGGCTGCAACACTTGCACCGTTTCTATCTCATGAAACCTATCACCCGTTCTCAGTTCTCTACTTTTCTGTAGCCCATGTAACAAATTACATATGTGGGATCCTGATCTGGTATCAAATACCCAGGACGTAAAGGATACTGAGAAACAGTTCTCTGTAATGAACATACCCGAAGAAGATGCATCAACATGCACTTTCTTCGTTTGAGCGGCACGGGAAATCTGGTATTCCCCAATTTCCTGCTCTATCTTATAACAATTATAAGTTGGAGCAGGACCAACATTCCCCAGCTCAGTATAACAAGCGGGTTCGGTCAATTCATCCGTATTATTCTCTTGATTAAGGCGTAATATGGTCGCTACCTGGAGAGAGAGAGATGAAAACACTCAGCGTATGCTCTTGCAAGATTAGATTGGTTATCTAATATATCTAATCAGGATGTCTCCCACTGTTTTAATCAAATCTTCCTTCAAACCCTAAAAGGAAATACTAGCCGGGATTAATTACACGCTACAAGTTCGCCAATCTTTCAGCTAGGCCAGTGTCGGTACTTTGAGGGAGGTCCCCCGTGCTTCCGCACGAACCTAATTAAAGTAAACCTCGTTTTCCCAGAGGCATAACCCCGTTAACACCTTTCTAGACACCTACTTGATCGGCTAATTGTAATGTGTAAAACTCTCCCAGGAGTAACTCTTACTCGCAGCGGGTATCGGGATCCAACTATCTCATAGAAGGTATGCAATCTCATTGCAAATTTCAACACTTGAATTCCCAATAATATTTTACCCCTAGCAGCTATATGACCTTAACATAGTCAACAAATCATAAGTGCTAGTCAAGTTCAACCCGTCATTTCCCAATTGAATTAAACCCACCCGCACGACCCTTAATATAGTCAACAAAGTCGCACGACTACCCTAATCCAATCGCATCATATGCTTATACAGATAAGCACTAATCAGCTACCGCACACTACGCCTTAACATAGTCAACAAACGTAGCACGAATACTAACTAGTACTTATCTGAAATGACGGAGGGCTACGACAGGTTTTTAAGAAAACCTTTTGCGTAATGAACTTGATATCGTTATAGAATCGAGTGATTTTAAATGGAGTGTTTTTGAGGCTTTTCTAGTTTTGCTAAAGGAGTCACTCCCGGTGAAGGGATCGTCGGCCATTTCCTCATCGAATAAGGTGCAAGATATTTCACAAATATCATTATGCAAAGCAAAAACTATAGAAGCAATCAAAAGACAGACCGAGTTTGTAGCATCTGCTAGTTTCACTAAAGAGGTCACTCCCGGTGAAGGGATCTCGGCTCTTTCCTTATCGAATAATGTGCTGGATGTTCTACAAGGAACACCGCTATGCATAGCAAGAACTAGAGCTACCAGTTTTTTTAAACAAGTTTCTACAACATCTTAGGTTTCTTTTATTTCATTAATCTCATTAATGAAGTCCCATTTTATTATGCTTCACAAGCATCTCTTTTGAAACGAAATCTGCAATATAACATATATCTCATATATATAAAATATAAACATTCGTCTCAGGCAGTAATATGATCTCATCACAGAACATTGCAACAGAAGAACATATATGAAATATTGGATATAATAGGACGTCCGTGTTTTTAATACGAGCCTGTATAAAACACAGATTCCACGGTCGCGATGAATAGCCAAACCCACATCCTTAGACCCCTACGAGAGCGGCAAGCAACACTGCCAATTCTAGGGTTAGGAGACCTGGTCTCGACTCCTCGAGATGGTCTCCCACTGGACCCCAGAACCCGGTTACTTGTGCTCCCCGTCTTGGGTCTACCTAATGCGGAAAAGTAAATAATATACAACGGTGACATCTTCTGCAACCTGGAAGTGCCCCAATAAAAGAATATTACATACAAATGAATTTTACATGAATGAAAAAGAAAAACTCTCATCTAAACCCTAATAATCTAGCAAAGATCCTGTCTTTGGGTTGTTCGGCACATGTAAAATTTTATTCGTGCATGTTTGATGCGTTATGAACCTTCACAAGTGTGCCTAGGAACCCTACACACATATCCCAGCTCTAGTAACTACGTGTCCTAAGAATTCCACACTATCCGGCCAAAACGTACACTTAGAGAATTTTGCAAATAGTTGATGCTCCTTCAAGGTCTGCAACGTAATACGTAAATGCTGCTCGTGCTCCATCCAACTCCGAGAATAAACAAGAATGTCATCTAGGAACACTATAATAAATTGATCAATGAAGGGTCTGAAGATACGGTTCATCATATCCATAAAAGCTGCTGGAGCGTTGGTGAGTCCGAACGACATCACCAGAAATTCATAGTGCCCATATCTTGTGCGAAACGCAGTCTTCGGAATATCGTCCTTCCGAACCCTCAACTGGTGATACCCTGACCGCAAATCAATCTTCGAGAAGTAACCAGCTCCCTGCAACTGATCGAATAAGTCTTCTATACGTGGTAGTGGATACCTGTTTCGCACAGTGACGCGATTCAGCTGTCGGTAGTCGATGCACAGTCACATACTACCGTCCTTCTTCTTTACAAATAAGACAGGAGCTCCCCACGGTGATACACTGGGACGAACAAGCCCTCTATCTAACAAATCTTGCAACTGGATTTTGAGTTCCTTCAACTCCGTCGGTGCCATTCGATAGGGTGGTATAGAAATAGGCCCCGCACCCGGAATCAAGTCAATGCATAATTCAATGTCACGATCGGGTGGCAATCCTGGTAACTCAGCAGGAAACACCTCAGGAAATTCTCGTGCGATCGGAACCTGTTCCAGTGGAATCTCAGCGACTCCTAAGTCCTGAACAAATGCCAAGAACCCATGATAACCCTTTTTCAAGAGTCGTCCCGCACAAAGAGCAGAAATCATGTTGGCAGGAGTTATTTTACAATCCCCCTGCACAACAAACACCGGTTCACCTGGAAAACAAAATCTAACCGCCTTCCCCTGACAATCTACATAGGCATGACAAGCGGCCAACCAATCCATACCAAGAAGTATATCATAATCTAACATATCCAGGAGAATCAGATCAACTAGCGAATCTCTATCACCAATACGCACAGAACATGACCTGAATACGTGCCGAGCTATAAAAGAATCTCCCACCGGGGTAATCACTACTAATGGTAACTCTAACAACGACGACTCTTTCCCCAAAGAAAGTGCAAATCGTGAAGATACATAAGAATGTGTAGAACCGGGATCAAATAAAACATGTGCCTCTAACGAACATACTGTAAGAGTACCTGTCACGACTGCATTTGATGCCTGGGCATCCTGTGGAGTTAGCGCAAATACCCGTGCCTGGCCCCTGCCAGCATCCTGTCGTCCTCTACCTCTATCTCCTCGACCTCTCTGAGAACGTCCCGCAAAGCCTCGACCTCGTGGTGCAACTGCCTGGCGTGTAGCGCCAACTGAGGGAGGAAGTAAAACCATCGGCGTAGAAGGTGGAAGGGGTAAAACAGCCTGTGGAACAACGGTCCCTCCCTGGGATCTACAATCCCGCGCAAAGTGTCCAGGAAGTCCACAACTAAAACATGTAGATGGGGGCCTCTGATCATCGGGATAAGAACTGAACATCTGGCCCTGGGTCCAACCTCGTCCGAAACTGCGGCCTGGAGTATATCTGCCTCTACCTCTGCCAAACTGTCTAGTCGTTGGCCCGATCGGTCTACTCCTCTTTGGCTCTGCTCTGGAACAACCACTGCCTCGCTCAAATGCTCCTCCACTCGTATCGCTGCATCCATGGCCTGCGCATACATATCAAAATGCTGGGAGCCTATAGCCAGATACAACTGCATGTCCAGACTCCTTAGGAACCTCTTCACCCAAAGCTCCTCCGTAGGTACTAAGTATGGGGCATAGCGCGACAGCTGGGTGAATCGTAAGTCATAATCTGCCACTGACATACTTGCTGATTTCCGCAATGCTTCAAAACTGCTAGCTCTAGCGTCCCTCACACTCTGTGGAAGAAATCTGGCAAGAAAGACCTCGGAAAACTCGGTCCACGACATCGGAGGAAGACCCGTAGCTCGCCCTCTCTCCATCGACTCACACCACTCCTGTGCAAGTCCCTCCAAACGAAAGCTAATTAGCTCAACTGACCTCGCATCAGAACATCACAATGATCTGCCAATCCTCGCCATTCTATCAAGAAAGGACTGAGGATCTTTCGCTACATCGGTCCCTGTAAATACCGGAGGTCTCAATCTCATAAACTCCGCAAGCGATACCTCCATCACTCTCGTATCTACAAGTTCTACCGTCTGCGTAGGCTGTACCTCGGACTCTGCCACGGTCGGTGTCGGATCCTGTCTCAGTACTCGAGTGACCTCAGCTAACTGGCCTACCACTCGCTGCAATCCTAACATGCCATCCTCTATCCTAGTCATGCGATCTGGAGGAGAAGGATCAACATGCTCATGCACCGCCGAAACGTTCGGTGTCTCAGTCGCCGTCACAGGCGGATTCGCCCTAGCTGCATCTCTGGCTGCGGCTTGTATAGCCCGCGTAGCCATAGCAACTGGAACAAGAAACGAGAGTTGATAAGACTTATGAATAGGAACAATCAATAACGGAGAATCAACGGAAGAATAGATCAAGATACACATCCTAAGGTTAGTTAGGCTGAGTACGGTAACGTAAATATGCCGCGGAACATACGTATGGTACTGCACTCATCCTAATTCACCTACTCCATCAAACCAAAGGTCATCCTAAATCACGGACTCACGTCAACCTATTTTAATTCCCTACTCGATTCCGTAAGGTTACTCCTAAGTTCTGATAGCAACTTTGTCACGACCCAAAGTTTGGATGTGACCGGCACTTAGATTGTATAATATCTCAAGATATGCACACAATCTAAGTAAGCCGAAAACCAAGATCAAAATCCTTTTTGCAGAATTCTTTATACTGTATAGAAATTTTAGTTTTTAGTAAAAATCATCTCGTCCGTAAAATAATATACATATAACCATCTCTCACTCTAAGTCATATACAGGTCTGATGGAGATTTTCTAGATACAAAATACAATACCAAAAGAGAAGGTTACTACATATGTAACCCACCTATTAAAAGATGTGAAAAAGCTGCAAAAAGTAGATCTTCACCGCTGCTAACCGTCCACTCTACCCCTGCAAGGAACTGTGGCACAACGGAGGTGAGTTGCCAACTCAGTGAATATAATTAACATATAACGGTTAATAATATAAATATGGCGATCATACTAACTGAAATGTGAACAAGTATAATGTATGATTATCTGGGGAAATCATGAATCTATAATACGAATCTCATAATCGAAACTGAAATCTCATCATTTATTTCCAATAAAAATTCGTTTCCCCGTGTCCATCATCGACACAAAACTTCCATTTCTCACAGGCATCATTCCTCGAATGATCCTGAAATCAACAATACCGGTCGTTATCATCTAGATATACGCCGTATTTTTACCACTATCTCCGGTATCGTGTAACCTCGCTAGGCTCCCCGCCTCAAATGCGGCTATCCTTCCCCTCGGTCTCGACCGGGTCCACCATGTATCCAACTGTATATCTCCCCCACTCAGTATGGATAGCGTAAAATCCGCGACCGTATATCTCCCCCACTCGCTCTGGAACAAAACCAAATCATAAAACTGTAGGGTTCCTAGGCACCCTAGTGAGGTCTCACAAGTGATCAAACATGCACAAATCAAATTTTACGGGTGCCTACAAACCCTAATACGGATCGTCAACTAGATATATAGGCGAAGCAAGCAAGTAAACGGAAATATAGCTAAAGGAAAGGGGCTACAACCTTTGTAGATCCGGTCCACCACCTCCTAGGCTCCGTGATGAAGTCCCCTCGCTGTCCAAATCGTATCTTGGGCTCTAGCGTCGGCTTCATCGGAGGAAAAACGGGCTAGGTAATCGACGACGTGCCGAAGATGATCTACGTCGAGGCATCACTAGATCAAGCTCCACCTTCACCAAGCCATGAAAACTTGTGAAGGAAACACCCTATACTACTTGGCAAGAGGTAGAGGATGAAGAAATAGGAAGTGGGTAGACTTTAGTTTTGGATTTCTCACTAGTTTTCATCACTTTCCATTGGAGTAGCAAGCTTTCTTCATGGAAGAAGAAGATGAAGAAGAAGAAGAAGATATCATAAGTATTATGTAAATGATAAATAAATCAATACTTATCATTTACTAACCCTTGGTTAGTTGTAGAGAATGGACCATGGTTAACTTGAATGGTTAGGGTTAAGGATGAGACAAGAATGGTGACTTAGTCAAAGTTTCAAGAAACTTCAACTACAAACAAATCAAGCCACCATTCTATTTTCATTATCATTTTATTTTTCCAAAATAAACAAAAAAAATAAATAAATGAATAAGTAATTAAAAAGAAAACCCTAATCATAAACTTAACCATGGTCTAATTCTTTATACTAACCCTAGCTTGCATGTATCATCAAACATGATACAATCATGTGCACAAAATATATCACATATACAATGTATACAAACCAAGTGAGTAAATCCATTTAAAGTGAACCAATACTAGTTAATGCAAAGTAATATATCAAATATATAATTATACATTAAATCATTAAATCAATACTTGATTCAATGATCCGGTTATATCGCATATAACCGGCTAGTATCCAATGTATCGGCTTATCGAATCAATCCTTGATTCGATAACTAGGTTATATCGCATACAACCATTCGACACATTCATAGCGAGAATGGAATACGGTATCACATACACGCATTATTCTCGGTCCCGCACATATCCCATATGTGCCCCTATTTCGTTTCGCTTGAGCCAGGAAACCTCTGTGTAGGACTCTAAAGACTCGTCAATACGCCGTCAGCAGATGATGATCATATCAAACACCCACAAGCCGCAAGCGGTCTGCTAAACGTAACGGCCACCCGGGTATTGAGCGATCAGAAGATCGACGAGCAAGCCCGCTCACACTCCTGTGAATCCAACCAGTAACACTTACCGTACAGTCCGGTCTGTTCCTCTGATATGTCGCATATCTCGCCTAGGGGTGGTAAACGTCAGACCCCAGTAGCTTGATAAGTCATGCCGACGTGAGGTCCATAACATTCGTGAAACTACTGATAACACTTACCAGTAGGTCACTGCAACCCTGGCCAGGGATTTCCTGTTATGGCCAGTCAAGCATAGCACAACATCAACCCCCAATACCGGGAGAGACGAATCCCCTCCTATCGCTCATTGCCTCCATGTGAATCGGGACTATACCCAAAAACCACCTGTTTGCACGACTCAGTAGAGCCGTGGTAGGGTGGAAATCAAAGCACAGTGGGAGACACACAAGACTCTATGACGATCTCGGATCAACAGACTAAGTTGTACCAGTGTCACCAGAGAACTGCCATCTGACGTGAGGTATAATACCATCTGGGAGTTCTCGGCGAGTCCGTTCAGTGTACCCAGTCTCCACTGAGCACCCGCATACCATCTCCGATGTCAAACACCAATGGATATGGGATCATCCATCGCCTATCGCATGGGTCGAGAAGATATACGCTAGTCTACTCTGGAATATCGATGCCCCGTCTCGATATTCCCTCGACTAGGAACAATGAAGGATGTACTCATTGACTACCCAGGCCCCACTAGTATGATCTGCATCACAGTCCTGGAAGTCGGGTACACATCCTAAAGGCTTTATCAACATGTAATCAGAGAGACAGAAAGTATACATGTTAAGATAAAGAGCAACCAGATAGCGTACTATCATGTCGAGCAAGAAAGTCCTATCTATATATGTCCCAGCATCCACTACAATATACATCCAATGTACAGTAATGGCCTCTAGGGCATACATATAACTAACAAAAACATCTCATGGTGAACATGACACATCAATCATGAAAATCACTGGATTTATGTAATAGTATTCAAAACTCCAAACCATAAATCCTCAATAATACATTTACCTCTTATATCAACATAAAATATTCAAATACTAAACATGATATTAATGATACAATTTACTGCTGTTATTGGTGTTTAAGATATGATATGAATCATTTTTAATAAGAAATTTACTAAGTGTAAAAGTGACATGGCAATATCGGCGAGGTGTGGATAACATGTAAGATGTGCATGTGGCATAACTCGTCGATACTTGTGCAGTGTACTAGCGAATAAGCAAAATATATGTGAATTGTGAATGCATATGTCAATTTAGCATAACAAAATAACGCATTAAGTTAAATAAAACTATGGGCGTAACACGCCATCTTTACAAAATTCCCTGGTAGATATTTAGTCTACTCACCGAAAAACGTCGAATCTATTCAGGAACTGCCAATCCTTTCCCTTTCCTCGCTGCCTCCGAAAGTCCCGTATTCGAATCTAACATCACAATTTAACTTATATAAGGAAACGGCTATTCCGACATGACGGAAATGAAAAACACCTATTCCCACGTACTAGTTATATTGTATACGACTATTCCAAGTTATCATACACTTAACCTTACTGGATTTTAACCCAAACCTGTATCGCGACAGAAAACAGTTCGTGATACGCTTTAACCGTGTCGTATTTTGTGTTTTTAGATATCTTTTCCGATATTAACTTCCAGATTCTATCTGCAGTGAAACTAAGTTGTTTAAATAACACCAAAATGGCCAAAATTATACACTGAAACCCACCCACCATCCAAAACAACCTAGCATCCTACAAAACTGGCGACGCCGGAATTTTCCTATTAGCCGCCGGCCCAAATCCGAACCCTCCGGTTTGTGATCCTATGGTTTGCTCTAGGTGTTACATACATCAATTAGGTCTTGTTTAGTTGGGTTAATTATCTTCCAAACAATAGCAGATTCAAACAGAGCCTGGTTTGGACCAAAATACGAAATTATAGAACTTGTTCATTTCAAATTAAACTAAGTACAGAACCTTAATTTTCTACTGTGATTAAGAATTTTACCCACAATAATTTGTTGGAATAACACCCTCCAAGATGCACAAGCTCCTTGCCTAGCTTGATGGTGAGATCCTTGTCTAGTTCTTCTTCTTCACCTCTCTTGTTCTTTTATGCTTGTTCTCTTTAGTTTTGTTTTTCTTTCAGAAATTTTCAGATTTTTAAATTTGGTAATTGATCTGAACATATCCTATATATGTGAAGAGGAAAGGGTGAGGTGGTAGAAGGAGATGTCAAAGGTTAAAGGGTGCTATTTCATGCAAGAAGAAGGTGGTTGGTGTGTGTATGCATGCAAGGAAGAGGTGTCCTTGCCTTATCTTCTAATTTTGTTTTAATTTGCAATAAAATTCTGAACAAAAAAATTTTCTACCCCTTTTTCATTTATACCCATAACAATTTCCTATTTGCATAAAATCCTAAACTTTACTTAGAAACCCTTCACAACTTATGTTATTACAAGACACACATTTTATTAAAATGAAGCTAAAATTATCACTAAAACCCTAATAACTTATTAATGTTGCATATAAAAAATCTAATTTAACTTATTTTACAAACATCTTATGAAATTATCTAATTTGGTTTTAATAACTTTTTAATTTAACACTTTATTATTTACTTAATTAATTTTATTTATTTCTAAAAATTTCAGAATGCTACAGAGTAACCTAGGAGAGAAGTTAATTCTCAAATATACTAATTACGACGGAATACCTAGCACAAGTATCTATATCTTCGATCACCTTGAAGAATCCTGATACTTGTAACGAATGGTTCTCCACTTTATTCTTATACCTATAACATCTCAAAATTTGGACCTTGTATTTCAATGAAATACGTGTCTAAAACCAGAGAAGTCATGAGTAAACGGAATATAGTACGAGTACCAACCTCTTGTCCTAATGGATATCGGACAACATACAATACTTTGTATAAGTCCTCTAAGTTTTAATAACTCAAACCCTGTGCGTCGTAGTGCGTCGTAGGTTAAAACTGTATTATGGCTAAGAGGAATTACACCGTTATTGAATGCACCTTATCTAATCATCAACTGATAAAAGTAAATGTCATAAATATAATTTAAAAAATTTATATATCACTTTATAAAATAAACGTACATATATATCAGTTTGAAATTGGTGCATAACAACAGATATTCAAAACCAAAAATTTGTCGTTAAGCAAAACTCAGGTGATTTCCTCAAATATCACCAATTACAAAGAATTCTGATATTGAGGATATAATCACCCAATTCCCAATATTCTACTCCCACTCAAAATCTGTAACGCCATACAGATGTGAGAATCAAGTCTGGTAAATACATACCCTGGAATCAGAATCTAATTATGAAAGCAACTTTCAATTAACACCGCACAATAAAATTGAAACATGAAAATGTTTCAAGGGGATGGTCGGGTATTCCTAGTAATATCTCTTCCACTATCCAAATTCATGACAGTAGTCGCAATTTTTCTTGCTCTCACTCCAATCCCTTTATATGTCTTTACTTCTTACTTTCTGTATACCATACTTTGGCTAATCGGTTTTCTTTTTTTCTTACCTTTCAGCACCTGCCTAAGATTTGGAAGAAGATTATTCAATAAGCGTAATAGGTGTAATCTCCTAATACTCGGAGCTCTCGCAATCTGAGAGAAGGGAAAAAGAAAAGACAACCAAATGATCTTATTCAATTTCTCCAAAATCGGAATCCATCCTCGAACTGAAATAAATTTCTTTGAGTTTGTATGTAATTATACGATGGCATATCCAAGCAATATAGATCTTTGTAGTGATACAGAGTGTTCTTGAGAAATGCAAAGGGGAAGTAGAAGTGGTACGGATATATACGACTTTGTCGTGAATCATGACAATCCAAAACCAAAGTGTGTAAGAAGATTCGGTTAACTTGGTTAAAGAGTTTTAGTTTAAGATCATGTCATGGTCGCAAACCAGAGAGAGAGAGAAAAGAAACACTCATCATGCACTCTAACCTAAATTAGATTGGTTAATTACTTTATCTAATCAGGATGGCTCCTACTATTTCCTCGAATTCTCCTTCAAACCCTAAAAGGAGAATTAGTCAGGATCATCTGAAAATCATCCGAGGAGTAACACTTTCTTATTAGTGGGAATCGAGATCCAACTATCATCGCGTGATAATTTGATGGAATCCACTCAAGGCACCATACTCCAGAAGGTATGTGCATTCCTGGCAAGTGTCCTTTATATTTGAAACTCCCGATATGGTTTTTGCCCTTAAACCTCAATGACCTTGACTGAGCCAACAAATCATAGGGTCTTAGTCAAGTTTAACCCATCATTTTCTTGATTTCATTAAACCCACTCGCATAAGACCTTGACTGAACCAACAAATCATAGGGTCTTAGTCAAGTTCAACCCATCATTTTCTTGATTTCATTAAACCCACTTGCACGAGCCCTTGACTGAGCCAAAAATGTCGTGCGACTGTCCTAACCAATCGCAATATCATGCAAACAGAAAAACACTACATAGCTACCGAACACTATGCCTCGGCTGAGCATGACAAACGTAGTACCAATACTAAATAATACTAATCTGAAATGATGGAGGGCTACGGCTGGTTTTTGGTGAAAAACTTTAACATAATGAGCTCGATATCGTTGGAGGAACCCAAGCAGTTTTGAAAAGTAGTGGTTTAGGCTCCGTATTTTTGAAATGAGTGGTTTTGTAGAAAACCGATGGTTTTGAAGAAAACTGAGTAGTTTATAATCACGCAAACTTTTTCCAAAGAAGTCACTTCCTATGAAGGGATCTAGGCTCTTTCCCCATCGAATGAGGTGCGGGATATTCTTAACCGAATAACTCGACACAAAGCCAAAGGAAACACCTATAGTTTTCAAAAATTAGTTCCAACGACATCATATAGGTTTGTATTCCTTCCATTATTCAGAATTAATGCAGTCCCATCAATTAATCATATCATGCCAGAAAGAGACAAAAATATGCATGCACATATATGCCATCCGCATTCGTCACAGGGTTTCGGATCTTCACCGTAAGATTACTTAACTTACCGCAGGACGGGGACAGGACTAGCGCGGATGCAAAACATATATAGCGTCTACTAAATATATATAATATATATGAACGTTCGTCTCAGGCATGATATCAAGTAACATCACGGAAGTATCACAGCGGAAGCAAACACGGTATGGAAATGCGGATAATTTAGGAAAAGTACATTTCAATGGAGCCAAATATGAAATGCAATTTTCACGGTCGTATAAATAGCCCGTACTAACAGACCCTAGAGCCCTACGAGTGCGGTAAGCCACCGATCAATCTCGGAAGCGAGGCAACCCCAATCAACAAAGTGAGTGGGCTATCCAGCACTTCCAAAATCCAATGACTTGGACACCCCTCCGTGGATCAACCCTATACCCACTACGAGTGCGGCGAATTGCCCGCCAATTCTAGAGCAAGGCACCCCGGTCTCAACGCCATAAGATGGAGGCCCGTTGCCTCTAGAACCTGGCTACTCGAGCTCTCTGTCGTGGGGTAATCCTAGTGCATGTAATGAAAAACTGAATATATAACGGTGACTAAGTCTGCAACCTGGACGTGCCCCAAAGAATAATACAAGTCGCGATGACGATAGTCCACATGTAGGACGCTCGCCACACAATATGAATGTACATTATATCACAGAGAACTATATCAAATACTACATACACCAGGTTATCCATCGCGACAAATCCAATACAACTATAATCAACAAAGCAATATCCATCACAAAACATGCAAACTTGTGAGTATCAATTCTGTAGCCCCATCTGATTGATGCGTATAACAATTAGACGACATTTTATCAAACGTTATGATACATGCAACCAACACAAAACTTACGACAATCGAACACCACACACAAATAGCTAACACTTTAATTTACCAAAACACCGAAAATCAAGTGTGCTAGAAACTGACAAGAAATTCCATGCTAAAACCCACTCTGGGAGTCCGAAATAAGCTCAGATTGATCCGAAACTTTGCGGAGGGCCCCAGCATAAAATTAACGTCGACCCAGAGGCACCTAGGAGGTACCCACCCCTAGGCCACCCTAAGGTGGCCATAGAGGTGGCTAGACCCGAAACTGCCTTCTGAGGCAGTTTTGGGTCACCACCCCCCAAGGCCACCATTTGGATGGTCTCAGGATGTTGGCCCTCCCTAGGTCCCCCCGCGACGTCCTTGGGGTCCCCGCGCACCTCCCTGCAGCTTCTCGGTCCAAACCGAGAGCCCGCGGGGAGTCAAAATATCAATGTTGCATGAAATTCCTCACTGTTTTATCGGCAATTTTTGCGGGGCAAAAACCAACAAAATTCGGAAGTCGTAACTATCTAGTTTAGGATGTTTGGATGGCTCTGATACTATTGAATGTTCCTAGTGCCCTCGCCGCTAACCCGCAGCCAATGTGGAATTCAAAAACAAAAATTTTCGTGGCACTAGAAACTAAAACTCAAAAATCAAACCAAACACCTAAACTAGAACCATAACAAGATAGAAATCACAACCTATATAGCGTCTTCATTTGCTCCAATTGAGTTGGACTCTAGCATGCTCTCAAGAGCTCTGGGTCGTCTTTGCAACCCGGTCCTCTTTTGCCGAAGATGATCCACCCGAGAGAACCGATCCAAGCTCCGGCTTCACCTAGTGAAGCAACCGACGCTCCAAGCTCACTCGGAATGAAGAGTGGGGATGCAGGAATATTCCACTATCCTTCTCTCTTAAATCTAAAGCTCAAAAAGCAAGGAAAGAAGGAGGAGGAGAAGATGAGGAAAAATTGCCATGAGCAACTCAAGAAGGCATGAGAGAATGATAGTATGAAGAATAGAAAAGAGAATGACTTCATAATCATTTTACAACCATACAAATAAAAATCATAACACTTTATAATATAATAATGAAACCCATTTCTCTCTATATGTCTTCAACCATGCTCAATACCATCCCACCCTCCAGCTCATTTTATGAATATTCATAAATGAATATTCACAAATGAGGTGTCCATCTTCTAGAACAAATTCCGTAGAAATACGGAATACAACCGGTATACGTATTGAAATTCATATACAAGTATCCGTATAAAAATACGAACAACCAAGAGAGAAAATGAATAGTAAACAATCACACTAGAATATATATATATATATATAAATTATTAAATCAAAACTTGATTTAATAATCCGGCTTAATTCTAAATCGCTAGTATTATCAACCGTCCAATTAAGGTCAGCGTAGCCTGTACACATATTTAATCGGACACCTGTATGTACTAACATACGTCATCTATATTATATCGTCTGAACCGGGAAAACCCTCTGTGAGACTCTAAAGACTCGTCAATACACTGGAAGTGGGTTTAACCACAAGCACATCAGCAGCACTAGCTGTACGTAACGGTTACCCAGGTATTGAATGAAAAGAAGGCCGAAGAGCAAACTCATCCGTACCCCTGCTGAGCCTGTCTATGATAATCTCAGTACAATCCGGTCTGCTTGTCTAATAGTATCGCATAGCGCGTCTAGGAAGTAGATAAAGTCAGACCTCTAATACCGCGATATTTCATGTCGGTGTGAATCCTATCACCCTCTGAGAAACTACTGATCCAAATCAGTAATTCCCGTCCACCTTGTAGGGTACCTAGGCACACCCATGAGGTTCTACAACTGATCAAACATGGCCAATTAAAAAAATTTCTATGTGCCGAAGAACCCTAAACTAGATCGTAAACTAGAGGAAAGGCGAAAGGATGCAAGTTAACAACTTTAACTAAAAGGAAAGTGACTACAACCTTTGTAGATCCGGTCCTCCACTTCCTTGGCTCCATGATGACGTCCCTCCGCTGCAACCATCGGAATCCTAGACTCTCGCGGTGGTTTCATCGGAGAATAGATCGGGCTAGGTCGTCGACTTCGATGCCGAAGATGATCTACATCGAGGCAACTCAAGATCAAGCTCCAACTTCACCAAGTCATGAAACTTGTGAAGAAAACACCCTATACTACATGGCAAGTGGTAGAGGATGAAGAAATAGGAAGTGGGTTCACTTTGGATTTGGATTTCTCACTTGAAATCATCACTTGGAAATTTCAAGAATGGTTTTCTTTTCTTCATGAAGAAGATGAAGAAGAAGAATGAAAAAGAATTATTCCAAAAAGAAAATTCAAGTGATATCTATCATATTGCAACCATGGGTGAGTGTAACTCCTGTAGAGAATGAACTAGGGTTTAGTTAAATGGTTGGGTTAAGGAAAGAAACAAAATGGTTATGACTTTCAAAACTTCATGAAGCTTCAAGTGAAATCCAAATAAAGCCACCATTTTATTTCTTGCCAAAATGAATAAATAAATAAATAAATGAATAAGTAAATAAAGCAAATGAAACCCTAACCATTAACTAAACATGGTTTAAATCAAACATACACCCAAGTTTGTATGTATCATCAAACATGATACAAACTAGTGCACAAAACTATATCATATATACAATGTGCACATCAAGTGAGAAAATCCATCTTTAAGTGAACAAATACTAGTAAATGTAAAGTAATATATCAAATATATAATTATACATTAAATCATTAAATCAACACTTGATTTAACGATCCGGTCATATCGCATATGACCGACTAATATCCAATGTATCGACTTATCGAATCAATCCTCGATTCAATAACTAGGTTATATCTGTTGGATATATATGCCCTAGAGGCCTACATTGTATAAGATGCTTGGGATATGTATGTACATGACAGTCTTGCTTGATATGATAGTACGCTATTTGGTTTGACCTTGTCTTAACGTATAATATATTTTACTTGGTATTTATATATATATGTTGATAAAGCCCATAGGGTGTTTATCTGACTACCGGCGTTATGATGGCAGTCATACTAGTGGGAGCTGGATAGTCAATAGGCACACCCTTAGATGTCCCTGGTCGCAGGAGTATCGAGATTGGGCATCGATACTCCGGAGTTGTAACCCTTCGAAAATCGTTTAGGCAGTTTTTCGGTAATCGGCTAATTTTTCGGCTTTTTTCATAAAAAGTCAAAATTGATATTTTTTTCATTGTAGACCTAATTATACAAAATTTAGGTAAGATATTACTATAATTTTGTCACTAAAATGTCACTTATAATTTTCTAGTTAAATAAAAAAAAAATCGTAATTAATTAATTATTTTATTATTTTAAGCCTTTTTAAATACATTTAATTAGGGATAAATACAAATTTAATTAGGTAAATTTCTTAATTAGGAGTCTTTATATGCTAAAATATGGTGTTAATAAAATTATATCATGTCTTGCAAACTTTTGGTTTTATGGTGGGAAAATTATGAAAAAAATGATGAAAAAGGGGTTTTTTTGGAAAAAGTTGAAATGAAAAGCATTAAATGATATCATATGATGTTTGTTTGACCTAGAAACTTCTTCAAAATTTCCCCACTTCCTCCTCTACCTGCAGCCGACCCCAAATCCTGCTGAAACCCTCTCTTCTCACTTCAATTTTGCTTCTTTTTCTAGCTAAAATCCATTAAAAATTCACATTTTTCCATCTCCATTCAAAGCAAAACCCTAATCCTTTCTCTCTTCAACCCAAATTAGTTCAAAAACATGATGAAAGGAGGCTTTCTTGGTGACTTGATCATGCTAGGATTCAATTGGTGAGGTAAAATCCTAAACTAGTTGCTAATTTGTAGTTTGTTTATGCTAAATTAGATGTTTAAAGTGTTAATTTCATTATAATGGGTTGTCTTGAAAATTCAAGAATGGGTTTTGATATTGAGTTAGGGTTTGAAACATGGTTGTAAAAAAATTAAGTTAGGGTTTTGGTTATATAATTGATTAGAATGGTTAATTGTGTAATGATACGCTTGCTAAATCGATAAATTTCGATGTTTGCATCGAATCAGCTAGAAAATTGCTTGCTAGATTTTTACGAAAATTAGAATGCGATCAAAATGCGTTATGTTAGCGATATAATTAGCTTCGTATAGGACTATTAGAGTGCGCGAACGCGGGGTTTCGTCTAGTCGGGTTGTAGTTTAGTCGATTTTCCCGAAATGACGATTCTAGTTAAAGGTTAGCGATTTTCGTGCGTTTTTCCGCGCACCGAGTGCATGCTATGATTAATACGAGGGCGTGGATAATTGTATGTTGTGACTTGCATTGTGTTAGGTTTTGTAATCTTATGCTTGATATTGTGCAAATATAGGATCGGTCGGGGAAACTTCGGACACGGCGCGAAAAGGCAAGGCGGTGGCCCGATCGGATTAGCGGAGATTTCAGGTGAGTAGATATATTCATCTATGGGGGAATCGTCTGAATGGCGCGAGGCGCCCCCCCTAGTTAGGATTACCCTACTTTTTGCATGATTTATATTGTTAGCTAGCTTATCCATTCATGTACACTGCATACCCTTATAGCGAACAGTATATTAGATTGCATGGACATTCATCCATACTTATGCGATATCACTTCGTAGGATACGAACACCATTACCATCGGCATCTGTTGCACGCGCACTATTCATGTGACACACACGCCGTTGGTAATTGCCATGCCACGTGCACTATAGAACCTGTTTAACTTAATAACGCCATTTGCATTCATACATGATATATGGAATTGCATAGCATGCATATACCTCGCATTACCATTATATCTACATAGATTTCTAACCAAACTCACATCATATACATTGATATCATAGACATTTATCATATATAACATGTAGACATTATGATTTTCTTGAGGATTTCAGTATTGCTGCGATTTCTGGATTTTTGGGGAAAACCGCAAGAATTTAACAAAACCTTATATTTATCATTTTCAAAACAAAGTTGCGGTTTTCTCGTGATGTATGTGTCGTCCACCATGATTTTTCATGTTTTCTGTTGGATTTCGAGACCCGATTCGAGGAGTGGATGAACCGTCTCGGGTACATGGTGGGCCCGGTATGGTACCCCGGGGCAAGAAGATCGAGTTGTAGACGATGAGCCTGGCAGGGGAAGACTACCTACCGGTGATGTCTGGCGCGGCGGATATCCGGAGGATACCGACCGTTGTCGTGAGATTTATGATATGGGCCGATCCGGACTGACGGAGCCCGATATTGAGACAGATATGATTCCTATTTGGTGTCGATGCTTGACACTGGTTTTCAGATGATTTCTTGATGGTACTTAGCTATTATACAGATATTCATGTTTTAAAAAGTTAAGAATTCAATACCCTTAGCATTTAAAACACTAAAGACTTAATAATGATATTGCATACCTGTGCATGCATACTAGAGATAGTATATCACATATGGACATACATGTTGTGGTGCATTGCGTGCATTCTTACGATTGCCTTATTAGATGTTATATTTACTCACGAGCTGGCAACTCACCCCCGTTGTGCCACAGTGTCTTGCAGGTCGGACCCGTCACCCTTGTAGCGGCGGGCTATCTTATCATCAGCTTCTTTTGCTCAGACTCGCGACATCGCCCGTAGGTGGGTTGCGAGTATACTTTATTTCTTTTTGCTTTATCATTGTATCTAGTATTCTCCATCTACCACTTTATATTGTATATGCGACCTAGTGATGAGACTGAGAGATTTGTATATTTGTGGTTTCTTTTGGGTCGAGCTCACTTGAGTCGGCGTTGTGTTTCTAATATTTTGCGTTTCTTTCATGCTCTTTTCTTGATATTGCTATTATATTGCATGTGGTTGTGATCCGCCTTGGGCGAAGTGCTAGCTCCCGCTTGGGGATGCCATTTTATGATTACAGGTTTATTATCTTGTTGTACCCATTTTGGGGGATAGAAAATACAGGGGAGACTCTGCCGAAATTTTCGGAAATTTTTGATGTTTTAAAAAAAAGGGATTCTATGCAACTTAAATGATTTTAAAAACCGTTTTCATTAAAGGTTTTCCTTCACTCGCTTTTGATTTTGGTTTAGATTCTTCTGGGCTTTGGCTGACTTAGGTTACGGTACGCCTTTAGACGTCTCGTAATCTAAGTGCCAGTCGTGTTCCGTACTTTCGGGCCGTGACAAAGTTGGTATCAGAGCCAGGTTTTACCTTTCTGAGTGTAGGACGACCTTGGTAGATGGAGTAGGTGACTTAAGCAGAGTGGCGTAGCGTGGGTATGATCCGCGGCATACTTACGATACGGTACTCCACCTAAGTGACCTTAGGACATAATTGCTTGTATTTCCTTTCTTGATTCCTTGCATTCCTTGATTCAATTGCAATGTCCTTATCAGTCCTGTTTCTTATTCCAGCTTCGATGCCGCCAAAGACTACGAGAGCTCAGCGGGCTGCCGCTAGGGATGAGATTCGGGCGGGCCCGTCTGAGGCGAGGATCGAGCGGGATGATACACCTACCCTTCAGGGTCATACTGATCCGCCTTATCCTGACCGTATTGCCAGATTGGAGGCCGGCATGCAAGAGTTGCGGCAGATGATGGGATCTTTAGTTGAGTCCAGCCGGGCACAGAGATCCGAGGACGTTCCTTCCACCGCACAGACCACGATCGTACCTGCTGCACAGATGGTCACTCCTGCTGCTACTACGGAGACTATCCCTGTTTCACTACAGGAGTTCATGAGATTGAGACCTCCAGCTTTTACCGGTACAGATGCGACAGAGGACCCACAGGCATTTCTTGATAGGATGGCTCGGATTTTCCGTTCGTTGAGGTGTTCTGAGGATAGATTGGTGGAGTTTGCGAGTTTTCGTCTGGAGGGTCTTGCCCAGACATGGTACGACTCAGTAGAGAGAGGCCGAGCTGCAGGTCTGCCTTCTATGACCTGGGATGAGTTTACAGCTGCATTTCTTGCCCGTTTTCTTCCGGAGTGTTGGAGATAGTGCCCTCAGAGTCAATTATTAGGTCACAGGTACGTGATTGTAATGATTGAGGGAGGACCTATCCCAGTAGGACAGTCTTGCTCGAGATGATAGTATGCTATCTGGTTTACCTTTATCATCGTGTACTGCTTTAAGTGACCTGACATGTCGCTATTACACGTTGATAGAGCCCCTAGGATTCTTGCTTGACCACCAGCAGTATGAGGGCGATCATATAAGTGGGAGCTGGGGGTCTACAAGCATATCCTTAAAAGGTCCCTAGTCGTGGGAGTTTCGAGACTGGGCATCGATACTCCATTAGTAGACTAGTGTATACAGTCGAGACCCCGACGAGGGGCGGTGGCCGGTCTCACAAGCCACTGGTGTCAGTTGGATCACCTAAGATGTATACAGGTGCTCATTGGGTTATGAGTACACCGGACAGGACTCGCCGGGAACATGCTAGTTGGTCATATACCAGACGTCAGATGGCAGTTCCCTGGTGACATGTGTGCAGGTTAGTTCATCGACCTGGGGATCGTCATTTGTCTCGTGTGAGTTCCCACTGTACTTTGATTACTACCCTACCACGGCTCAAAGGAGTCGTGCAAACAGGTTTTAGTTGGGTACAGTCCCGAGCCACATGGAGGCAGTGAGCGTATCTTCAGGGGTTCGTCTCTCCCGGTATTGGGGGTGAGGTCGTGCTGTGTCTAGGAGAGCCATTACACAAAGTCCTTGGCCAAGGCAAGGAGATTTACTGGTAGGTATTCCAGTAGTATCTCAGGGTGTTCTGGGCTACACTCCGACACGACTTGTACCGCTTTTGGGGGTCTGACTTTTACCAACCCCCTAGGCCCGCCATGCGATGCTCATAGACGAACGGACCGGACTGCACGGATATTGTCACTGACAGGCTCAGTTGGGTGTCGGGGTGAGCTTCCTCATCGACGTCCCATTTGGTCAGTACCTGGTAGCCCGTCACGTATTGGCTTATACCTCTGACGTGCTAGTGGTTAAATCCACAACAAAGGTGTTGACGAGTCTTTAGAGTCCCCCACATTCAGTTACTCAGCTTTCGGGCGAAAGGTTGTAGAGGCCGTATGGAGATATGGCAAGGTCCGATCAGATACGTGCGGTATTGCACGGATCAGGATCAGACAGTTTGTACTATAGGCCGTATGGTTATATGGCAGGGTTCGATCAGATACGTGCGGTATTGCACGGATCAGGATCGAACAGATATTACTATCCGGTTTTGGTATAAGCCGGATTCTAGTATAGTACAGTGTAGATTTTGTCTCATTGCATTTGTATTTCGGTCGGAATACAAATGCGGGTGTGTATGCACAGTATCGGGGTTTTCCTGTAATTTATTACGGGACCAGTTTTCTGGAGTTGCCAGTTTGCTTTTCGTTTCGGCCAATTTCCATTGTTCCGTTCATTGGCCGAAGTTTGGTGGAGGAGGGTTTATTTGCATTGTTGCAAATAGACATTAGTGGAGGGGGTTCTTTGCATCTTGTAGCATCATGATAGTCTTCATGATGGTGCACCATCCATTGACTTGCTTGACTTTCCATATCATGATGGCTTGACTTTGTTAGCATCATGGTTGTAGTTGATGGTTGTGTGGAGTGTTGGATTTGTTGCTATCATTTCTTCACATGATAACTCCACACTTTCTTTCTAGCATGTTGATTAACCCCCCCCCCTTGGTCTTTCTCTCTCCAATCACATTTGTACAAGGGGGGGGGCGGCCATTCCATGGAAAAGGATTCATTTTCTTTTTGGGTGGAAAATGTTACTCTCATTTTTGAGTGTGCTACATTTTCCCCATCTCTCTCCAAGCCCTCTTTTCCTTCACCAATGGCAAACTCCTACAACCCCAAGATGAGACAATAGCTCACTACATATTCTACAACGACCCTTGGGCACGTCGAGTAGCCGGCTTCGTGCCCGAGTTGCCTCGGCATTGAGGTGGGAGCCCGTAAACGATGTAGGCAACGTGGTGCACTTCCGGCGACGAGGAGGAGACGGGACTTTTCCGCAGGAGATCGGGACCATGACGAGAAGACCGGAGGACTTGGATCGTCGGTATATCTCTACTCCCTTTCTTGTAGATAGCTTAGACTAGTTAATGGTTCGATCCGGAGTTTAGTGCGCGATGGTGCCGGTTTGCAAAGTCCGCAAAATTTTAGTTATTCACCGCTTCCGCATTCCGGCGTCGGATTGACGGCCGGGGCACCGCCGTGCACTTACAGTGGTATCAGAGCCTCCCCATTAACTTAGTCTAGCTTTGTGTAATGTGTTTTTCAGTTCCGATCGATCGAAATGTCCGAAAACCCAAATACACCCACGACAGTTTCTGTTGAATTTTTTCAGTCTCCAAAAATTTTTCAGGTTGCATAAAAGTACTGTTCTAGATGAACTAAGAGCACTGTTCAAATTCGAGGCAATGATATTCCAACCAGAGCGCGGAAGCGCGGCCAAAACCCACTTCTGGCCGCGCTTCCGCCGCAGTATGGAATAATCATTGGGCCGGATTTTTTCAGTGGGCTTCTGGGGATAAATTTGGGTTTCTGGAACATTTAAATTGGGCCCATATTTTCTGTAACTGCTGCAGTTTTGTTTTGGGGCCCACTTGTTATATTTTAATCGATCGAATATTTTAAACACATTTTTCACAGTATTTACATTATATCTGCGACCGTGAATGTCACTCGATCGGTAAATCCGGTCTAACTGCTATAGCCCGGTTAGACGGATTTGCGAACGTGATTTTCACGTTGATGTTCTATGTATTTGCTGTGATGTTGCGGATCGGTCGTGGGGATAGCCTGGATGCAATGCTAGTACAGTTGTGATTGTATTATGTACATTTGTTATTGCGGGGCGAGCGTCCGACATGTGGACTGCCGTCACTGCCTGTTTGTATTATTATTTTGGGGCACGACCTGGTTGCGGTCGATGTACCCGTTGTATGTATATTTTACTTTCTGTACTAGGATTACCCCGCGGAGGGGTGCACGGATAGCCGGGTTCTAGAGGGCAGCAAGCCCGCATCTCATGGCATTGGGACGGAGGGGGCTTCACTCTAGGATTGGCGGGCCATTCGCCGCACTCGTAGGGGGTACAGGTTGACCCAGGAGGGGTGCCCAAGTTACCGGATTCCGTGAAGTGCTGGGTGGTCCATTCACGGCGCTGAAGGGGGCTGCCTCGCTTCAGGTTTTGGCGGGTGACTTGCCGCGCCCGTAGGGGTCTAGGATTACATTGCACAGGCTATCCACACGACCAGGGGAACGTCGGGTTTCAGTAGTGGCTCTGTGAAACCCGGGGTTCCCAGATATCTGTATTGTTTCTGTGATGCTGTTCATTCTCTATGATGTTGCATTTTATTCACGCCTTGAGCGAATATAATATATTGGTATATATATTAGTAGATGTTGTATATGTTTTGCATCCGCGCTAGTCCAGTCCCCGCTCTGTCGTTAGTAAGCTAACCTAACGGGTAATGACGGGACCCAGTGGCGAATGCGGATGGCATATACGTACATCAGTATATTTTCGTTCTTTTTGGTGTGATCAATTGATGGGACTGCATTGATTCGGATCAATGCAAGTTAAAAACAAACCTAATCTGATGTTGTTGGAACACTTTTTCAAAAAAAGCTGTTATTGCAAGGACGTTTACTTTTGTTTTGCATCGTGGTATTCATTTAGAATATCCTGCTCCTCAGTCGACGAGGCAAGGGCCGAGATCCCTTCACCGGGAGTGACCCCTTGGACAAAAAGTTTGCGTCAGGGCATTAACTTCACTATAGCCGATTACTTTTGCTTTGCACCGTGGTATTCAGTTGGAATATCCTGCACCCCATTCTACGGGGAAAGAGCCGAGATCCCTTCACCGGGAGTGACCTCTTTAGCAACGGTTTTTCGTCACTATATTTTTTAAAAGCTATCCGTTCCTTCAACGATATCAAGTTCATTACGTTAAAGGTTTTCGCCAGAAACCATTCGTAGCCCTCCGTCGTTTCAGACGGGTAGCACGTAGTATTCATGCTATGTTTGTTGACCTTCGTCAAGGCATAGTGTATGGTAGCTGCTTGTTACCTTTCTGCTGCATAGATAGATGCGTTGGTTTGGGACAGTCGTATAGCCTTGTTGACCTTCGTCAAGGGCTTGTACGGGTGGATTCAAATTAACCTGGAGAATGACGGGTAGAACTTGACATGTGACTTATGATTTGTTGGCCTTCGTCAAGGTCATAAGAGCATGGGGCAGAAATCACATCGGGAGTTTCAAAAGTACTGAAACTTGCCAGATATGCGCATACCTTCTGGAGTGTGATACCGTGAGCGGATCCCGTCACGTTGTCATGCGATGATAGTTGGATCCCGATTCCCACTGATGAGTTAGTTTACTCCTCGGGTGACCCCGACTAATTCTTCTTTCAGGTTTGGAGGAGAATTTGAGGTACAGTGGGAGGATTCCAGATTAGATAAATTGGTAACCATTCTGATCTAGGTTAGAGTGCACGCTGAGTGTTTCTTTTCTCTCTCTCTTTGGCAGCGACCATTGACCCGACCCTAAGACAATGACTCAGTGACCAAGTTGACCGAACCTTCTTAACACCGGCTTTTGGATTGTCAGAGTTGCAAACCTCATTGCCACTCCTACTTTTACCCTTTTCTCCAGGACACCCCGTATTACTACGAACGTCCACTTCCATTGGACAAAACCATCGTATGGTTAGATACGAACTCGAAAGAATTATTCGAGGATGGTTTCCAGTTCTGGAGAAAACGGATAGGATTATTCAGTTGTCTTTTCTTTTCACCCTCTCTCAGGTTGAGAGTACTCCTTAGTTTAGGAGTAGTACACCTATTACGCAAATTGGATTGTCTTCTTCCAAACCTTAGGATGGTGCCGACCGGTAGGGAATGAAGAAAACCAATTAGCATAACGATGGTGTGCAGAAGGTATTAAGTTCAGACAAAGCAAGGGATTAGTAAGAGGGCAAAGTAAATTGCGACAGATATTCACGACCAAACCAAATATTTCGTTACCACTCCCACATCACCTTTGTATTTCTCCAGGACACTCCGTATCACTACGAAGATCCACAGTTTATTTGGATACTCCATCGTATGGTTATATACGAACTCGAATGGAACTTGTTCCAGTTCGGGGATGGATTCTGGTTCAGGAGAAATAGGAATAAGGTTTATTCGGTTGTCTTTTATCTTCACCCTCTCTCATTGCAAGTGTTCCTAGGATTGGGATAGTACACCCCTTATGCTCATTGGATAGTCTTCTTCCAAACCATAGGCTGGTGCCGAACGGTAGGGAAGGAAGAAAACCATTCGGCCTAAAAGGGTGTGCAGAAGGTAAAGACTAAAGACATATGAAGGGATTTGGAGAGGTGGCAAAGAACTATACGGTTACAGTCGTGAATCTGGAAGAGGCATTACTAGGAATACCAGAATACCCCATCGGAACATTTCAATGTTTCAGTTTCACTGTGTAATGTTAAAGGAAAACTGATTTCCCGATTAGATACTTACTCCAGGGTATGTATTTACCAGGTACGATTCTCACATCTGTATGGTTTTACAGATGATGAGTGGGAGTAAGCTATTGGGAATTAGGTGATTGTCCTCGTTATATCGGGATTCGTTGTAATCGGTGATATTTGAGGAAGTCACCTGGGTTATTTGCCGGACGGCAAGTATTTGGTTTTGAATATCCGCTGTTATGCACCAATTTCAAATTGATATATCTGTACGTCTATTTTCATAGAGTGAGATATACCTTTCTGAAATTATGTCTACGACATTTACCTATATCAGTGGATGGTTAGGTAAGGAGCATTAAACAGCGGTGTAATTCTTCTTAACCATAAGTACAGTTTTCAACCTACGACACACAGTGAATGAGTAATCAGACTCAAGGGACTTTTACAGAGTATTGTATGTTGTCCAGAGTCCATCAGGACAGAGGGGATGGTCCTCGTACTATATTCGGTTTACTTATGACTCCTCTAATTTTTAGACAGGTGTTTCGTAGAAACACAGGGTCCGAATTTGGAGAAGTTATATGTATTTGAATAGAGTAGAGAACCAGGTATAGCAAGTATCGGGATTCTTCAAAGAGATCGAAGATGTAGATACTTGTGTATGGTGTTCAGTTGATTGTAATGATTAAGAGAAATTGCTTCTCTTTCAGGTTACTCATAATTGGAAGTATTCCTAAGTTGAGTAACGCTGATCTGGCCTCCTTCCATTTAGTTGACATGCACTGGAGACAGTTGCATGATTTGGATCTGGTTCAATTAAATCAGTGCCTCTGGTCCTATATGGGATATAGAACAGTTCATATCTTAACGATGTTAAGGTACGGGGAGTTGTCCGGTTTATGATTAAAACCAGACACTGGACAACTCAAGGCACGTTTCTGTAATGGCTGTTTGTGGGTTGACCCAGGCTATGACGAGGGTTGACTTTCTACCATCTGGATGAACAATAGCGATATTGTTCTAGACTCGCCACAGTTTTAATAAAAATGGATTTTTTCAGAAAACAGTAGTGGGAGTATGGTAGAACTGGAAGTGATTCCAGAACCACAAACGATTACTGAAGATTTGATAAGGAACCTAAAGATTCAATGTGGATTGACATTCCATTGGCCACTCCGCAGATAAAGTGGGTAACTTCAGGCACCCGAGAGGTACTCAGGTAGCCTCAAGGACGGTGACAGGGAAGTTCTTGTTTACCCATACTTGCCATTGTTGTTGTTCCAGGCTGCGAGACCCGGCAGGAGGATGAGTATAGCGTCGTTCTAAACTAGTTTTAGAAGTGCACGTCTATATGACTCTGGCAGAGGGTTGTCGTAGTCAGTGGGAGCAGCGGAAGCATTGGTGGACATCAGGCTTATATCTATTTATAGACTAAAGCAGATGTAGCGGAGATAGATCATCTATTTCTGATGTGACAGTCATGGGTTTGACGTCATCAGAATAGGGGATGGATCTGTTGAGAAGGTAGTAGGGTGTGATATCCTGGTATTTGGATGACATACATAGAATAGGAAAAGAAATTCCTATACTACGATCGGTTATACTTTGGTCGTCGCACAGTGGTTTCTCCACAAGGGACTTGGACATTATATCAGACATACTGGTTACTAGATCTATGGTTTTTAGATCTAGATTTGGGTGGTTTCCCAATCTGGGTACTTTGACAGCATTCTAAGAGCATTTAGAATGGACGACTCCTGGCACGGTAGTGTACCTACAGGTGATGGAGTCACCCTCTCCAAAGGTGTCTTACAGACTAAAGGGGAGAGGAACGTGCATGATTGGCAGATCACTTGCTTAGGCAATTGAGTCAATCATGAGATGTCAAGTACCACACCAGATGTTGTTCTTGCACTAGATGCAATAAGTTGACATTAATCCAATCCTGGAGAAACAGTCGGAAGCAGTTTTAGAACATAAGTGGATGTTCTAGGGATATGATAACGACAGCCTCATTCAGGAGACAGTTATCATTCCAGGCTTCCAAGGTGACATGGACGACAAGGAGGTTGTCAGAGTTATAGTTTTTCCTTCTGATGAGGGGCAGTATTTTGGACAGGTGGTCCAAGGCAATACTGAGGGAGGCATGGCGCGCAGGATACTGATTAAGTTCAGTTGACGATACAGTCTAAGAAGTTTGGATTTGGAGTTCATTTATGAGCTACGTCCCATCAGACATCCAGACATATTCTAAGACTGATATTGCTCATTTCGGGAGATGGCTTTCTCCGTGAACTTGAGATATAGAGAGACATAGAAAGAAACAACTAAGCGGATCCACTCACTGAGGCTATTCCTCGAACGCAATAGTTCCGCAAACGAGCTTTGTGAGACTGACTAGTAGAGGAGTTGGGTGTTCGGTATCACACGGGCTGTGAGTATGCGACATCGCAATAATTAGCCTTGAGTGCAAGTGGGAGATTGTTGGAGATAGTGCCCTCAGAGTCAATTATTAGGTCACAGGTACGTGATTGTAATGATTGAGGGAGGACCTATCCCAGTAGGACAGTCTTGCTCGAGATGATAGTATGCTATCTGGTTTACCTTTATCATCGTGTACTGCTTTAAGTGACCTGACATGTCGCTATTACACGTTGATAGAGCCCCTAGGATTCTTGCTTGACCACCAGCAGTATGAGGGCGATCATATAAGTGGGAGCTGGGGGTCTACAAGCATATCCTTAAAAGGTCCCTAGTCGTGGGAGTTTCGAGACTGGGCATCGATACTCCATTAGTAGACTAGTGTATACAGTCGAGACCCCGACGAGGGGCGGTGGCCGGTCTCACAAGCCACTGGTGTCAGTTGGATCACCTAAGATGTATACAGGTGCTCATTGGGTTATGAGTACACCGGACAGGACTCGCCGGGAACATGCTAGTTGGTCATATACCAGACGTCAGATGGCAGTTCCCTGGTGACATGTGTGCAGGTTAGTTCATCGACCTGGGGATCGTCATTTGTCTCGTGTGAGTTCCCACTGTACGTTGATTACTACCCTACCACGGCTCAAAGGAGTCGTGCAAACAGGTTTTAGTTGGGTACAGTCCCGAGCCACATGGAGGCAGTGAGCGTATCTTCAGGGGTTCGTCTCTCCCGGTATTGGGGGTGAGGTCGTGCTGTGTCTAGGAGAGCCATTACACAAAGTCCTTGGCCAAGGCAAGGAGATTTACTGGTAGGTATTCCAGTAGTATCTCAGGGTGTTCTGGGCTACACTCCGACACGACTTGTACCGCTTTTGGGGGTCTGACTTTTACCAACCCCCTAGGCCCGCCATGCGATGCTCATAGACGAACGGACCGGACTGCACGGATATTGTCACTGACAGGCTCAGTTGGGTGTCGGGGTGAGCTTCCTCATCGACGTCCCATTTGGTCAGTACCTGGTAGCCCGTCACGTATTGGCTTATACCTCTGACGTGCTAGTGGTTAAATCCACAACCAAGGTGTTGACGAGTCTTTAGAGTCCCCCACATTCAGTTACTCAGCTTTCGGGCGAAAGGTTGTAGAGGCCGTATGGAGATATGGCAAGGTCCGATCAGATACGTGCGGTATTGCACGGATCAGGATCAGACAGTTTGTACTATAGGCCGTATGGTTATATGGCAGGGTTCGATCAGATACGTGCGGTATTGCACGGATCAGGATCGAACAGATATTACTATCCGGTTTTGGTATAAGCCGGATTCTAGTATAGTACAGTGTAGATTTTGTCTCATTGCATTTGTATTTCGGTCGGAATACAAATGCGGGTGTGTATGCACAGTATCGGGGTTTTCCTGTAATTTATTACGGGACCAGTTTTCTGGAGTTGCCAGTTTGCTTTTCGTTTCGGCCAATTTCCATTGTTCCGTTCATTGGCCGAAGTTTGGTGGAGGAGGGTTTATTTGCATTGTTGCAAATAGACATTAGTGGAGGGGGTTCTTTGCATCTTGTAGCATCATGATAGTCTTCATGATGGTGCACCATCCATTGACTTGCTTGACTTTCCATATCATGATGGCTTGACTTTGTTAGCATCATGGTTGTAGTTGATGGTTGTGTGGAGTGTTGGATTTGTTGCTATCATTTCTTCACATGATAACTCCACACTTTCTTTCTAGCATGTTGATTAACCCCCCCCCCCTTGGTCTTTCTCTCTCCAATCACATTTGTACAAGGGGGGGCCGGCCATTCCATGGAAAAGGATTCATTTTCTTTTTGGGTGGAAAATGTTACTCTCATTTTTGAGTGTGCTACATTTTCCCCATCTCTCTCCAAGCCCTCTTTTCCTTCACCAATGGCAAACTCCTACAACCCCAAGATGAGACAATAGCTCACTACATATTCTACAACGACCCTTGGGCACGTCGAGTAGCCGGCTTCGTGCCCGAGTTGCCTCGGCATTGAGGTGGGAGCCCGTAAACGATGTAGGCAACGTGGTGCACTTCCGGCGACGAGGAGGAGACGGGACTTTTCCGCAGGAGATCGGGACCATGACGTGAAGACCGGAGGACTTGGATCGTCGGTATATCTCTACTCCCTTTCTTGTAGATAGCTTAGACTAGTTAATGGTTCGATCCGGAGTTTAGTGCGCGATGGTGCCGGTTTGCAAAGTCCGCAAAATTTTAGTTATTCACCGCTTCCGCATTCCGGCGTCGGATTGACGGCCGGGGCGCCGCCGTGCACTTACACGGAGAGTGTCCGAGATGCTCGAGCCCACAGTTTTGAGTCTTTGCGCAAGACTCCTGGGATGACAGTGTCGGAGTATGATATACAGTTTACCCAGTTGTCTCGATATGCTCCGTACCTAGTCGACACAGAAGAGAAGAGAATAAAGAGGTTTGTACGAGGGCTTGATACACAGCTATTCCTTGCCATCGGCACCCAGCACTTTGATACATACGCTGCCGCGATGGATGCAGCCTTACTTTTGGAGGAGCGTATTTCTGAGACTCCGGTCGTTTCTGGGCCGAAGAGGATCCGTACTGATACGCCAGCTCAGCGGCAGATGGGCAGACATCGTGATAGATTATTTCCGGGAGATGGTGGAGGCAGAGGATTGAGACGAGGTCAGTTATTTGGTTCATATCCCCAGACCCAGCAGTCGTCTCCAGGATGTTTTCGGTGTGGGAGTCAGTACCACCGTGTCAGAGACTGTACCATGGGACGCCAGGGCGCGGTGACAGTCCCGCATGTGACTTTACCACCCTCACCACCTTCTCAGAGAGCTTTACTTCCTACTCCTGATGATGCTCCACGTCAGTCAGATGCTTCTAGAAGCCGTGGGCGTGGCGGTCCAGTTCCGAGAAGACAAGGCGACAGAGGCAGAGGCAGAGGCAGAGGCAGAGGCCGAGGTAGAGGCAGAGGACAGCCAGCTATTAATGGTGGACAGGCCCGAGTGTTCGCGTTGACTCCTCAGGATGCACAGGCATCCAATGCCGTCGTGACAGGTACTCTGCCAGTATGTTCTTTTGATGCACGGGTATTATTTGATCCAGGCTCCACACATTCCTATGTATCCACGTATTTTGCACCGAGGTTGGGCCGAGAGTCATCTCCGTTAGATCAGCCGCTTGTCGTTATTACCCCGGTAGGCGAGTCTTTTGTTGCCCGTTTTGTGTACCGATCGTGTTCCGTTCGTATCGGGGAGAGAGATTCTTCAGTTGATTTGATTCTCCTCGATATGCTAGACTTTGACGTTCTTCTTGGTATGGACTGGCTAGCCACCTGTTATGCATCCGTGGACTGCCGTGAAAAAGCAGTCAGATTCAGTTTTCCTGGTGAGCCGGTTCTTATTATTCAGGGAGATCGTGGCGCTACCCTTCCCAGCTTGATTTCTTCTCTTCGCGCTGGTCAGCTCTTAAGGAAAGGGTGTCAGGGATTCTTAGCCTATATTTGTGATACTCGCTCCATAAAGGTTCCGTTGGACCAGGTCCCTGTTGTGAGAGAGTTCCCTGATGTATTCCCTGACGAGCTGCCTGGTCTGCCACCAGAGCGCGAGATTGAGTTCTGTATTGACTTGATCCCTGGCACGGGGCCTATTTCTATACCTCCTTATCGGATGGCCCCGGCGGAGCTGAGAGAGCTAAAGGATCAGTTACAGGACTTGCTGGACAAAGGGCTTATCAGACCGAGTGTGTCACCTTAGGGTGCTCCCGTCCTGTTTGTTAAGAAGAAGGACGGAAGTATGCGTTTATGCATTGATTACCGTCAGCTGAACCGGGTTACTGTGCGGAACAGATATCCCCTACCCCGCATTGATGACTTATTTGATCAGCTCCAGGGTGCAGGGTTCTTCTCGAAGGTTGATTTACGATCAGGTTATCACCAGTTGCGGGTTCGGAAGGAGGATATTCCGAAGACCGCCTTCCGTACTCGTTATGGTCATTACGAGTTCTTGGTGATGTCGTTCGGGCTCACCAATGCCCCGGCAGCATTTATGGATTTGATGAACCGCGTATTCAGGCCGTATCTTGATCAGTTCATCATTGTGTTCATTGACGACATCTTGGTTTATTCTCGGAGCCGGGAGGAGCATGAGCAGCACTTACGTATCACATTGCAGACTTTGAGGGAGCATCAGCTGTTCGCCAAATTCTCCAAGTGCGCATTCTGGTTAGACAGTGTCGACTTCTTGGGTCATGTGGTGACGAGAGATGGTATTTGCGTAGACCCGAAGAAGATCGAGGCAGTTCAGCGTTGGCCTAGACCGGTATCAGTTACAGAGGTTCGTAGCTTTCTAGGTCTGGCCGGCTATTATCGACGTTTTGTCCAGGATTTCTCCCGCATTGCCGCACCGTTGACCGGGTTGACCCGGAAGGGGGTTCCTTTTGATTGGACCCAGGCATGTGAGGATAGCTTCCAGCAGTTGAAGACTCGTCTGACTACTGCTCCAGTGTTAGCATTGCCTTCAGGATCAGGCGGGTTCGTGGTATATTGTGATGCTTCTAGAGTGGGGCTGGGCTGTGTACTGATGCAGCACGACAGAGTTATCGCGTATGCTTCTCGGCAGCTGAGGAAACACGAGCAGAACTACCCCACCCATGATTTAGAGATGGCTGCAGTGGTGTTTGCACTCAAGATCTGGAGACATTACCTATACGGTGAGTCGTGCCAGATATTCACTGACCACAAGAGTTTGAAGTATATCTTCCAGCAGCGAGACCTGAACCTGAGACAGCGTCGTTGGATGGAGTTGGTGAAGGATTATGACTGCGAGATTTTATACCATCCGGGCAAGGCGAATGTGGTGGCAGATGCTTTGAGTAGGAGGCCCGGAGGTAGCTTATCTTGTTTGAGCGCAGTACAGATGCAGTCGACGGCGGATTGGCAGGTTTTATGTGATAGCAGAGTGCAGTTCGAGTTTACTCCTACAGGGGGTCAGCTGGCCCATTTCAGAGCACGCCCACAGTTACTTGACCGTATCCACGAGGCACAGTCCAGCGATGCCCGTACATTAGAGATTATTGAGCAGATTCGGTAGGGCAGAGTTTCTGAGTTCGTGATTGATGATCAGGGGATACTTCGATTTGGGACTCGACTGTGTGTGCCAGATTCAGAGGGACTGAGGCGTGATATTCTCGAGGAGGCACATAGATCCGTATACAGTGTGCATCCAGGTTCCACCAAGATGTACCGTGATTTGAGAGAGGTTTACTGGTGGGACGGGATGAAGAAGGATATTAAAGACTTTGTGTCGAGATGCCTGACTTGTCAGCAAGTCAAGGCCGAGCACCAGAGGCCAGCCGGCGAGTTACAGCCTTTGCCCATCCCTGAGTGGAAGTGGGAGCAGGTCTCCATGGACTTCGTTGTGGGTCTACCCAGGACCAGTCGAGGGTACGACTCTATTTGGGTGATTGTGGATCGACTGACGAAAGCGGCTCACTTCCTGCCAGTGAAGACCACTTTTGGATTTTCTCAGTACGCCCAGGTTTATATTGATGAGATAGTGCGACTGCATGGTGTTCCGACTTGCATCGTGTCCGACCGTGGCACCCAGTTTACCAGCCGATTGTGGCAGAAACTACAGGAAGCTTTGGGCACCCGATTGAGTTTTAGCACAGCCTTTCATCCGCAGACTGACGGTCAGTCGGAGCGTACGATTCAGACTCTTGAGGACATGCTCAGAGCTTGTGTTTTAGATTTCGGTGGTAGCTGGGATCGTCATTTGCCTTTGATCGAGTTTTCCTACAATAATAGCTTCCAGGAGACGATTCAGATGGCACCTTTCGAGGCTTTATATGGGAGGATATGTCGATCGCCGGTATGTTGGACAGAGCTCAGGGAGAGCTATATTTTGGGGCCTCAGATCGTACAGGAGACGACCGAGAAGATACAGCTGATTCGGGACAGGATGAGAGCGGCACAGAGCAGGCAGAAATCATATGCTGACAGGCGTCGTCGCCGACTCGAGTTCGCTGTTGGCGATCATGTTTTCCTGAAGGTCTCTCCGATGAAAGGTGTGATGAGATTTGGGCGGAAAGGGAAACTGAGTCCTAGATATGTTGGTCCTTTCGAGATCCTAGAGCGTGTTGGTCCAGTCGCTTATCGGTTAGCTCTTCCGCCAAGCTTCCCCGATGTTCACCCCGTATTCCATGTCTCGATGCTCCGCAAGTACCTTCATGATCCTTCCCAGGCGATTCAGCACCAGACGATCCAGCTAGAGCGTGATCTTTCTTTCACCGAGCAGCCGGTGGTCATCTTGGATCGGCAGGTGAAGAAATTGAGGTCGAAGGTTATACCGTCCGTCAAGGTCCTTTGGCGTGGCCCGAACAGCGAGGAGGTCACCTGGGAGACCGAGGTCGAGATGAGGAAGAGATATCCCCATCTTTTTGAAGGTACACGTAGTTAAATTTTAAATTCGGGGACCGAATTTCTTTAAGGGGGGAAGATTGTAACCCTTCGAAAATCGTTTAGGCAGTTTTTCGGTAATCGGCTAATTTTTCGGCTTTTTTCGTAAAAAGTCAAAATTGATATTTTTTTCATTGTAGACCTAATTATACAAAATTTAGGTAAGATATTACTATAATTTTGTCACTAAAATGTCACTTATAATTTTCTAGTTAAATAAAAAAAAATCGTAATTAATTAATTATTTTATTATTTTAAGCCTTTTTAAATACATTTAATTAGGGATAAATACAAATTTAATTAGGTAAATTTCTTAATTATGAGTCTTTATAAGCTAAAATATGGTGTTAATAAAATTATATCATGTCTTGCAAACTTTTGGTTTTATGGTGGGAAAATTATGAAAAAAATGATGAAAAGGGGGTTTTTTTGGAAAAAGTTGAAATGAAAAGCATTAAATGATATCATATGATGTTTGTTTGACCTAGAAACATCTTCAAAATTTCCCCACTTCCTCCTCTACCTGCAGCCGACCCCAAATCCTGCTGAAACCCTCTCTTCTCACTTCAATTTTGCTTCTTTTTCTAGCTAAAATCCATTAAAAATTCACATTTTTCCATCTCCATTCAAAGCAAAACCCTAATCCTTTCTCTCTTCAACCCAAATTAGTTCAAAAACATGATGAAAGGAGGCTTTCTTGGTGACTTGATCATGCTAGGATTCAATTGGTGAGGTAAAATCCTAAACTAGTTGCTAATTTGTAGTTTGTTTATGCTAAATTAGATGTTTAAAGTGTTAATTTCATTATAATGGGTTGTCTTGAAAATTCAAGAATGGGTTTTGATGTTGAGTTAGGGTTTGAAACATGGTTGTAAAAAAATTAAGTTAGGGTTTTGGTTATATAATTAATTAGAATGGTTAATTGTGTAATGATACGCTTGCTAAATCGATAAATTTCGATGTTTGCATCGAATCGGCTAGAAAATTGCTTGCTAGATTTTTACGAAAATTAGAATGCGATCAAAATGCGTTATGTTAGCGATATAATTAGCTTCGTATAGGACTATTAGAGTGCACGAACGCGGGGTTTCGTCTTGTCGGGTTGTAGTTTAGTCGATTTTCCCGAAATGACGATTCTAGTTAAAGGTTAGCGATTTTCGTGCGTTTTTCCGCGCACCGAGTGCATGCTATGATTAATACGAGGGCGTGGATAATTGTATGTTGTGACTTGCATTGTGTTAGGTTTTGTAATCTTATGCTTGATATTGTGCAAATATAGGATCGGTCGGGGAAACTTCGGACACGGCGCGAAAAGGCAAGGCGGTGGCCGGATCGGATTAGCGGAGATTTCAGGTGAGTAGATATATTCATCTATGGGGGAATCGTCTGAATGGCGCGAGGCGCCCCCCCTAGTTAGGATTACCCTACTTTTTGCATGATTTATATTGTTAGCTAGCTTATCCATTCATGTACACTGCATACCCTTATAGCGAACAGTATATTAGATTGCATGGACATTCATCCATACTTATGCGATATCACTTCGTAAGACACGAACACCATTACCATCGGCATCTGTTGCACGCGCACTATTCATGTGACACACACGCCGTTGGTAATTGCCATGCCACGTGCACTATAGAACCTGTTTAACTTAATAACGCCATTTGCATTCATACATGATATATGGAATTGCATAGCATGCATATACCTCGCATTACCATTATATCTACATAGATTTCTAACCAAACTCACATCATATACATTGATATCATAGACATTTATCATATATCACATGTGGACATTATGATTTTCTTGAGAATTTCAGTATTGCTGCGATTTCTGGATTTTTGGGGAAAACCGCAAGAATTTAACAAAACCTTATATTTATCATTTTCAAAACAAAGTTGCGGTTTTCTCGTGATGTATGTGTCGTCCACCATGAGTTTTCATGTTTTCTGTTGGATTTCGAGACCCGATTCGAGGAGTGGATGAACCGTCTCGGGTACATGGTGGGCCCGGTATGGTACCCCGGGGCAAGAAGATCGAGTTGTAGACGATGAGCCTGGCAGGGGAAGACTACCTACCGGTGATGTCTGGCGCGGCGGATATCCGGAGGATACCGACCGTTGTCGTGAGATTTATGATATGGGCCGATCCGGACTGACGGAGCCCGATATTGAGACAGATATGATTCCTATTTGGTGTCGATGCTTGACACGGGTTTTCAGATGATTTCTTGATGGTACTTAGCTATTATACAGATATTCATGTTTTAAAAAGTTAAGAATTCAATACCCTTAGCATTTAAAACACTAAAGACTTAATAATGATATTGCATACCTGTGCATGCATACTAGAGATAGTATATCACATATGGACATACATGTTGTGGTGCATTGCGTGCATTCTTACGATTGCCTTATTAGATGTTATATTTACTCACGAGCTGGCAACTCACCCCCGTTGTGCCACAGTGTCTTGCAGGTCGGACCCGTCACCCTTGTAGCGGCGGGCTATCTTATCATCAGCTTCTTTTGCTCAGACTCGCGACATCGCCCGTAGGTGGGTTGCGAGTATACTTTATTTCTTTTTGCTTTATCATTGTATCTAGTATTCTCCATCTACCACTTTATATTGTATATGCGACCTAGTGATGAGACTGAGAGATTTGTATATTTGTGGTTTCTTTTGGGTCGAGCTCACTTGAGTCGGCGTTGTGTTTCTGATATTTTGCGTTTCTTTCATGCTCTTTTCTTGATATTGCTATTATATTGCATGTGGTTGTGATCCGCCTTGGACGAAGAGCTAGCTCCCGCTTGGGGATGCCATTTTATGATTACAGGTTTATTATCTTGTTGTACCCATTTTGGGGGATAGAAAATACAGGGGAGACTCTGCCGAAATTTTCGGAAATTTTTGATGTTTTAAAAAAAAAGGGATTCTATGCAACTTAAATGATTTTAAAAACCGTTTTCATTAAAGGTTTTCCTTCACTCGCTTTTGATTTTGGTTTAGATTCTTCTGGGCTTTGGCTGACTTAGGTTACGGTACGCCTTTAGACGTCTCGTAATCTAAGTGCCAGTCGCGTTCCGTACTTTCGGGTCGTGACAGGAGTAGACTAGTGTATACATATCCAGACCCTGATAAGGGGCAATGGATTGGTCCCGCAACCATTGGTGGTGTTCACCTAAGATTTTATACAGATGCTCACTGGGTGTGAGTACACCGGACAGGACTCGCCGAGAACTGACTGGATGGTATTATACCTAACGTCAGATAGCAGTTCTCAGGTGACATGTGTGCAGATAGCCCGTTGACTTAAGGTCATCATTTGTCTCGTGTGAGTTCCCACTGTGCTTTGATTATTACCCTACCACGGCTCAAAGGAGTCGTGCGAACAGGTTTCAGTTGGGCACAGTCCCGAGCCACATGGAGGCAGTGAGCGACTGTTAGGGATTCGTCTCTCCCGGTATAGGGAGTTGATATCGCACTGTGGTCGTTTTGGTCATTACCATAAGTCCCTGGCCAGGGCTGATTAAGAATTACTGATGGAATGATCAGTAGATTCTCGGGTGGTCTTGAACCATACCGACACGACTTGTACGGTTATTAGGGGTCTGACGTCCACCACCTCCTTAGACCATACATGCGATACTCTTAGACGAACAGACCGGACTGCGCGGATATTGTCACAGACAGGCTCGGTAGGATTTCAGATGGGTTACCTCATCAGCTTTCTTATCGACAACTACCTGGGGACCGTTACGTACAGCTAGTGCCGCTTGCGGTCTGTGGTTAAACCCACTGCCAGCGTAGTAGTCGAGTCTTTAGAGTCCCACACAGAGATTTCCCAAACCCAGGCGAAAAGATATAGAGGTCGTATGGTTTTACGACAAAGGTTCGGACGCATACGTGCTTGAACGCACGTACGACATTCGGACAGTTTTTTACTAGCCGGCTTTGGTTTAAGCCAGATTCTAGTATCAGGTTATTGGATTTATACAGTCTAAAGTTTTTCCGTGTTTTTACGGATGAGAGGGGCGTTCTCGTAATTTTCCGAGAAGCTTCTAGAAGGATGTGACATGGAGGGAGAGGTGGCATTTTCATTTAATGAATTAGTGACTCATTGTGAGTGATTCATCATGTCATTAATGCATTATTAAATGCTTAATGACTCACATAATGAATCACCCACTTGCATTAATGAAACATGATGAATAATCTCTTATTATTCATTTCTTTTAATTCATTATGTTTCATATATCAAGTGAGAAGCTTTTTCATTTCATATATTATTATCATTATCATCTTCTCACTCTCTCTCTTCAAGCTCTCTTTCCTTCACCAAAGCCTAATCCTACCCCTCATGAGTTGAGAACAAGGATTAGGAAAGACTAATTACTCCATAACCTATCTCTACATCACCTTAGCTACTCTATTTAGCAACTAGAGAAACTAAGTAACCTCAAGTTTAGAGGTTATAGCTTGGATTAGGGTTCTCGGGTGGATCGTCTATCACGGAAGAAAGCCGAAGAGGACATGGAGATCCAAAGAGGCCGTAGATAACATTAAGACGAAGGACTAGAACCGTTTGGTATAATCTCTTAACATAGTAGTTTAGAACTCTATTGTTTTTGTTAAAACTTGTTTAGCAAACGATTCATACGGTTAATCGATGTTTGATCATAGAACAAGATTGTTATTCATATTTCCGCCTCCCCATAAGTATTGGGGTGTTGAACATCGACTTACAGTGGTATCAGAGCCTAGCTAAACAGTATTTAACTCACTTGCAAATTTGTATGAATTTCGAACGGAAAAACGAAACCGGAAAATCCCGAAAACTTGAGTTTCTGTCGATTTTTAAATGAAGTCCTAAAATTTTTCAGGGAGGTTCAGAAAGCTTAAAAAGACAGTAGAAGAACACCCAAGAAAATTGGGCACATGATTCGGCTAAAGCGCCGCGGAAACGCGGCGGATCCCACCGATCCGCCGTGGTTCCGCCGCCGAGTTGCCGAGTCATGAACCCAATTTTTCTGTGTTGGTTCTGTGTGATATTTGGGATTTTCTGGAATATTTAATTTTTGCTCAGGTTTCAGATTTGCAGAGCAGTATTGGAGCAAAATTAAAAGTGTTTAATCGATCGAAATTATACAGTATTTGCTTGTTGGATTATATCTGTGATTGTATAATGTGTTCGTAAACCTTCCCTAACTGCTAGTATGTCAGTTGGCAGGGGGTTGCACATTTCTGAAATGGATTTTATAACTGTTTATGTATATAAACTGTATTGGACTGTTGTGGTGTTTAGCCGGGTTTTGTAATGGGTTTTTGTATCAATTCATTTGATGTAAATGTAATAAGTTGTAATATTATTTTGCGGGGCACATCCAGGTTGCGTTTGTAGCCACCGTTGTATTATTTCTTTTTACTGTTTTTTGCTCCTAGGATAGACCCAAGGTGGGGTGCACAAACTACCGGGTATTTTGAAGTGTTGGGGAAGACCGCTTCACTTCTGGTACTTGGCGGGTAGTTTGCCGTACCCGTAGGGGTCTGGGGTGGGAAAATGGCTATTCATCACAACTGTGTAATCCGTCTTTCATTGCAGGCTCAAAAGAAATGCGGATTGCTTGCAAATCCAATATTGTTTATCTATGATCTGGAATGCCTATTATTGCGTCTGACGAATGTACAATATCTATATATGATAGCTATTTAGATGTCGCTTATGTTTTACACCCGCGCTAGCCCAGCCCCCGCTCTGTCGTTAGTTAAGTAACCTAACGGGTGATGACGGGACCCCGTGGCGAATGCGGATGGCATAAGAGGACGTTGTATTTTCGTTGTTATCTGTAATGATAGGTTAAAGATAGGACGCATTATTGTTAATGCAAAGAAAATAAAACCTAAACTGAAATCGTTGGAACAATTTCTAAAAACCACTCGGTTTTCTTGAAAAAGCAAATTTTAAATGCGGAGCTTAAACCACTCCTTTTAATAAAAGCTATCTTAGTTCCTTCGATCAAATCAAGTTCACTACGTTAACGGTTTTTGCCAAAAAACCAGCCGTAACCCTCCGTCGTTTCAGATAGACAGCACATCATATTCATGCTATGCTTGTTGGCCTACGTCAAGGCATAGTGTATGGTAGCAGTGTGTGTGCCTATTTGTTGCATAGATAGATGCATTAGTTTAATACAGACGTACACCTTGTTGGCCTACGTCAAGGGCTTGTACGATGTATTTAAATTGATCAGGACAACGACGGGTAGAACTTGACTTGCGTCTTATGACTTGTTGGCCTACGTCAAGGTCTATAAGAGCTTGGGGTAAAAATCACATCGGGAGTTTCAAACATAAAGGAAACTTGCAGATTTAGCTTACCTTCTGGAGTGTGGTGACTAGAGTGGCTTCCATCTAGGGCATCATGCAATGATAGTTGGATCCCGATCTCACTGATGAGTAGGATTACTCTCGGGAATTTCTCTCACTTAACAATCAATGCTATAAACCAAGTAGGTGCCTAGAAAGGTGTTAGAGGGGCTACGCCTCCAGGGAAAAGAGGTTCTTTAATTAAGGAACTTCGCGAAAGCGTTGGAAAACCTCCCTCGAAGTACCAACACCAGCCTGGCTGAAAGGTTAAGCAAGAATTGTGACGTGTGATTAAATCCTGACTAGTTCTTCTTTTAGGTTTTGAAGAAGGATTTGAGGAAACAGTGGGAGCCATCATGTTTAGATAAAATAATAACCAATCTAAACTTGCAAGAGCGTATGCTGAGTGTTTCTTTTCTCTCTCTCTGGCAGCTACCATGACTGGACTAAAACTATTACTTGAAAAGAATATACTGACCGGGCAGAACTATAAAGATTGGCTAAGGAACGTCAATATTGCGCTGACTTATGACAAAGTTGCATATGTTACCACCGCTATTCCTCCCCTTATCCCAGGACCAGATTCCTCAGTTGCGGACAAGGAAGTTCGTAAAACCTGGGATCTAGACTGTGAGCGAGCTAAGTGTATCGTGCTGGCATCCATGAATAATGAACTCCAGAAACAGCATGAGAGTATGGATATTGCATCCATATTCCTCCATTGCAAGGAATTGTATGGTGAACACTCCCATATCGCGAGGTACGAAACCTCAAGGAAACTTTTCCAGATGAGGTTAGCTCCAGGATCGCCTGTTGGAGAGCACGTCCTCAAAATGATCACCCTCATTGAGGAACTCGCAAACCTAGGATGCGTGCTAGAGAATGATTTGTATATCGACTTGATTTTGCTGTCCCTTCCCCACACCTTCTCTCAGTTCGTGCTGAACTTCAACATGCACGAAATGGAAGCGGATCTTCCAAAGCTTCTCAATATGTTGAGGGTAGCAGAGACCTCCTTGAAAAAGGAGAAGACCCCCGTTCTGTATGTTGGCCAATCGTCTTCTTCTAAATCTAAAGCGAAAGCTAAAGGGAAGAAGAAGATGAAAGCCACCAAACTGAAGGGTGGGGTCAAGAAGATGCAGGGAACGAACAAGGCAGGAAGGGTGAAGGCAGAAAAGAACGAGTGCTTCTATTGTCACAAGCAAGGGCACTGGAAGAAGGACTGTATGGCCTTCAAAGCCAAGGACATGAAGCAAGCAGTTGCTTCTGCTTCAGGTGTGTTCGTAATCGAAAATTGTCTTTCAGTAAACTCTACTTCATGGGTACTTGATACCGGTTCTGGTTCTCACATCTGTAATTCTTTGCAGGATCTGAGAAATAGTAGAGTACTGGGGGCAGGTGATATGACTCTCCGGATGGGCAATGGAATGCATGTAGATGCAGTTACAATAGGGGAATATCACCTAGGGTTGAATAGTGGACACATTTTGGTATTGTATAGCTGTTTTTGTATTCCCAGTATGTTGTGTAATGTTATATCAGTATCTTTGTTGTCTAATAAAGGATATAATTTTGTGCTTGAAAGAAATGTCATGAACATTCTCCTAAATCAAGAACTGATTGGGTTTGGCACACTGGAAAACGGCATATACATACTTAATCAACCTTAAATTTTCAATATTCAAAACACGCATAAAAGAAAGGCTCCAGATTTGAATCAAGCCTTCCTATGGCATTGTAGACTTGGTCATATAAATGAAACAAGGTTGACTAAGTTACATAAAGATGGATATCTAGATCCGTTTGAATATTCATCATATGCAACTTGTCAATCATGTATCAAAGGAAAAATGACCAAATCTCCGTTCACCGGACACGGAGAAAGAGCCACTGAACTCTTGGGACTAGTACACAGTGATGTATGTGGTCCGATGTCTATACATGCACGAAGTGGTCACTCCTACTTCATCACTTTTACTGATGACTTCTCTAGGTATGGACATGTGTTCTTAATAAAGCATAAATCCGAGGCTTTTGAGAAGTTTAAGGAGTATAAAAATGAAGTAGAGAAACAAACTGGTAAAAGCATCAAGACTCTTCGATCTGATCGAGGCGGAGAATACTTAAGTACCAGTTTCCTTGAATACTTAAAAGCGAATGGAATTCTCTCTCAGCTTACTCCACCTTATACACCTCAGCATAATGGTGTATCAGAAAGAAGGAATCGCACGCTATTAGATATGGTGCATTCAATGATGAGTAGTGCTGAGTTGCCACTTTCCTTCTGGGGATTTGCTCTAGAATTAGCCGCATACCTATTGAATAGAGTTCCAACTAAGTCTGTACCTACCACTCCATATGAAATATGGTGTGGGAAGAGACCATATCTCAAGTATATCAAGATATGGGGGTGTCCGGTATATGTTAAAAAGCATAATCCGGACAAGCTCGAAGCACGATCGGTTTTATGCAAGTTTGTAGGATACCCCAAGTATTCAAGGGGGTACATGGTCTACCACACTGAAGAACAAAAGGTGTTTGTCGCTCGTCACATTGTTTTCTTAGAAAGCGAATTTCTTGCAAAAGAAATTAGTGGGAGCGCGGTAGAACTGGAAGAAATTCCAGAACCTCAAACTGCAACCGAGGACTTAGAAGAATCTCAGATTTCAATAGAACATGACGAACCAACGCCACTCCGCAGATCTAGTAGGCTTTCTCATCCTCCTGAAAGATATTATGGTTTTCTTCTTGATGGGGATCGAGAGGATTGCATCATCGATGATGATGAGCCTATTAGTTTTCAGCAGGCTATCACGAGTAGCGACTCAGTGAAGTGGCTGGATGCAATGAGATCCGAAATGGAATCCATGTACACCAATAAAGTATGGACTTTAGAAGTTGCTCCTCCTGGGGTAAAATCAGTTGGGTGCAAATGGATCTTCAAAAAGAAGATTGGTACATTTGGACAAGTGGAAACCTACAAAGCTAGACTAGTAGCAAAAGGTTTTCGTCAAAGACCAGGATTGGACTATGATGAAACTTTTTCACCAGTAGCTATGCTTAAATCCATTCGGATCATGCTTGCCATTGCTGCCTTCCATGACTATGAAATCTGGCAAATGGATGTAAAAACAGCTTTTCTAAATGGACATCTAGAAGAGAGTGTTTACATGGATCAACCAGAAGGTTTCTTAGACAGTGGGAGCAGCGGAAGAGTGTGCAAATTGCTTAAATCCATTTATGGGTTAAAGCAAGCATTGCGGAGTTGGAACATCTGCTTTGATGAAACAGTCAAGGAATTTGACTTTATCAAAAATGTAGATGAACCATGTATTTATAGGAAGATTGTAGAAGGAGCAGTAGTCTTCCTCGTTTTATACGTCGACGACATACTATTGATAGGGAATGATATCCCTATACTACAATCAGTAAAGCTCTTCTTGTCACAGAAATTCTCTATGAAAGACTTGGGAGATGCATCATACATTCTGGGCATTAAGATCTATCGAGATAGATCTAATAGAATATTGGGACTTTCACAGTCCAGGTATATAGACACAATACTAAAGAGATTTAGTATGGAAGATTCCAAACGCGGCAATATGCCCGCTTGTCACGGAATCACCCTCTTCAAAGAGATGTCTCCAAAGACTGATAAAGAGAGGGCTCGCATGGGCATTATACCCTACGCTTCGGCGGTAGGATCAATAATGTATGCGATGTTATGTACCAGACCGGATGTAGCTTACGCACTTAGTGTGGTAAGCAGGTATCAGTCTGACCCAGGTGAGAAACATTGGATAGCGGTGAAGAACATTCTCAAGTACCTAAGAAGGACTAAGGAGATGTTCTTGATTTACGGTAATAAAGACCTCCAGGTAGAGGCTTTTACCGACTCCGGCTTCCAAAGTGATAAGGATGATTCTAAATCCATTTCGGGTTTTGTGTTTACCCTCAATGGAGGAGCGGTATGTTGGAAGAGTTCCAAACAAGATACCGTCGCAGACTCGACTATGGAGGCTGAGTATATAGCTGCTAGTGAAGCCGCAAAAGAGGCTCTCTGGATGAGGAAGTTCATTTCTGAACTTCAGGTGGTTCCGTCCATTGCCAATCCAATACCTTTGTATTGCGATAACAATGGCGCTGTAGCTTTAGCGAAGGAACCAAGGTCCCATCAGAAATCCAGGCATATCTTAAGGCGGTTTCACCTGATCAGGGAGATCGTGGATCGTCGGGAGATCGAGATACGGAGAGTAGACACAAAAGACAACACGGCAGATCCATTCACCAAGGCCATTCCTCAAGTACAGTTCGAGAGGCTTTTTGAGATATTGGGCATGCGGTACGCAAGCAACTGGATCTGGTAGAGACAGTGGGTACTCATTGCGCCAATTATAGGCCTTAGTGCAAGTGGGAGATTGTTGGATATATATGCCCTAGAGGCCTACATTGTATAGGATGCTTGGGATATGTATGTACATGACAGTCTTGCTTGATATGATAGTACGCTATTTGGTTTGACTTTGTCTTAACGTATAATATATTTTACTTGGTATTTATATATATATGTTGATAAAGCCCATAGGGTGTTTGTCTGACTACCGGCGTTATGATGGCAGTCATACTAGTGGGAGCTGGATAGTCAATAGGCACACCCTTAGATGTCCCTGGTCGCAGGAGTATCGAGATTGGGCATCGATACTCCGGAGTAGACTAGTGTATACATATCCAGACCCTGATAAGGGGCAATGGATTGGTCCCGCAACCATTGGTGGTGTTCACCTAAGATTGTATACAGATGCTCACTGGGTGTGAGTACACCGGACAGGACTCGCCGAGAACTGACTGGATGGTATTATACCTAACGTCAGATAGCAGTTCTCAGGTGACATGTGTGCAGATAGTCTGTTGACTTAAGGTCATCATTTGTCTCGTGTGAGTTCCCACTGTGCTTTGATTATTACCCTACCACGGCTCAAAGGAGTCGTGCAAAACAGGTTTCAGTTGGGCACAGTCCCGAGCCACATGGAGGAAGTGAGCGACTGTTAGGGATTCGTCTCTCCCGGTATAGGGAGTTGATATCGCACTGTGGTCGTTTTGGTCATTACCATAAGTCCCTGGCCAGGGCTGATTGAGAATTACTGATGGAATGATCAGTAGATTCTCGGGTGGTCTTGAACCATACCGACACGACTTGTACGGTTATTAGGGGTCTGACGTCCACCACCTCCCTAGACCATACATGCGATACTCTTAGACGAACAGACCGGACTGGGCGGATATTGTCACAGACAGGCTCAGTAGGATTTCAGATGGGTTACCTCATCAGCTTTCTTATCGATAACTACCTGGGGACCGTTACGTACAGCTAGTACCGCTTGCGGTCTGTGGTTAAACCCACTGCCAGCGTAGTAGTCGAATCTTTAGAGTCCCACACAGAGATTTCCCAAACCCAGGCGAAAAGATATAGAGGTCGTATGGTTTTACGACAAAGGTTCGGACGCATACGTGCTTGAACGCACGTACGACATTCGGACAGTTTTTTACTAGCCGGCTTTGGTTTAAGCCAGATTCTAGTATCAGGTTATTGGATTTATACAGTCTAAAGTTTTTCCGTGTTTTTACGGATGAGAGGGGCGTTCTCGTAATTTTTCGAGAAGCTTATAGAAGGATGTGACATGGAGGGAGAGGTGGCATTTTCATTTAATGAATTAGTGACTCATTGTGAGTGATTCATCATGTCATTAATGCATTATTAAATGCTTAATGACTCACATAATGAATCACCCACTTGCATTAATGAAACATGATGAATAATCTCTTATTATTCATTTCTTTTAATTCATTATGTTTCATATATCAAGTGAGAAGCTTTTTCATTTCATATATTATTATCATTATCATCTTCTCACTCTCTCTCTTCAAGCTCTCTTTCCTTCACCAAAGCCTAATCCTACCCCTCATGAGTTGAGAACAAGGATTAGCAAAGACTAATTACTCCATAACATATCTCTACATCACCTTAGCTACTCTATTTAGCAACTAGAGAAACTAAGTAACCTCAAGTTTAGAGGTTATAGCTTGGATTAGGGTTCTCGGGTGGATCGTCTATCACGGAAGAAAGCCGAAAAGGACGTGGAGATCCAAAGAGGCCGTAGATAACATTAAGACGAAGGACTAGAACCGTTTGGTATAATCTCTTAACATAGTAGTTTAGAACTCTATTGTTTTTGTTAAAACTTGTTTAGCAAACGATTCATACGGTTAATCGATGTTTGATCATAGAACAAGATTGTTATTCATATTTCCGCCTCCCTATAAGTATTGGGGTGTCGAACATCGACTTACAATATCGCATACAACCAATCAATACATTCATCGCGAGAATAGAATACGGTATCACATACACGCATTATTCTCGGTCCCGCACATATCTCATATGCGCTCCTATTTCGTTTTGCTTGAGCCAGGAAACCTCTGTGTAGGACTCTAAAGACTCGTCAATATGCCGGCAGCAGGTGATGATCATATCAAACACCCACAAGCCGCAAGCGGTCTGCTAAACGTAACGGCCACCCGGGTATTGAGCAATCAGAAGATCAACGAGCAAGCCCGCTCACACTCCTGTGAATCCAACCAGTAACACTTACCGTACAGTCCGGTCTGTTCGTCTGATATGTCGCATATCTCGCCTAGGGGTGGTAAACGTCAGACCCCAATAGCTTGATAAGTCATGCCGACGTAAGGTCCATAACAATCGTGAAACTACTGATAACTCTTACCAGTATATCACAACAACCCTGGCCAGGGATTTCCAGTTATGGCCAGTCGAGCATAGCGCAACATCAACCCCCAATACCGGGAGAGACGAATCCCCTCCTATCGCTCATTGCCTCCATGTGAATCGGGACTGTACCCAAAAACCACCTGTTTGCACTACTCAGTAGAGCCGTGGTAGGGTGGAAATCAAAGCACAATGGGAGACACACAAGACTCTATGACGATCTCGGGTCAACAGACTAAGCAGTACCAGTGTCACCAGAGAACTGCTATCTGACGTGAGGTATAATACCATCTGGGAGTTCTCGGCGAGTCCGTTCAGTGTACCCAGTCTCTACTGAGCACCCGCATACCATATCTGATGTCAAACACCAATGGATATGGGATCATCCATCGCCCATCATATGGGTCGAGAAGATATACGCTAGTCTACTCTGGAATATCGATGCCCCGTCTCGATATTCCCACGACTAGGAACAGTGAAGGATGTACTCATGGACTACCCAGGCCCCACTAGTATGATCTACATCATAGTCCTGGAAGTCGAGTACACATCCTAAGGGCTTTATCAACATGTAACAGAGAGACAGAAAGTATACATGTTAAGATAAAGAGCAACCAGATAGCGTACTATCATGTCGAGCAAGAAAGTCCTACCTATATATGTCCCAGCATCCACTACAATATACATCCAATGTACAGTAATGGCCTCTAGGGCATACATATAACTAACAATCTCCCACTTGCACTAGGCCATCTGTAGCAGTGGTTGCAGTATCTAATACTCAACCATCCCTTATAAGTCTCTCTCTGGGAAAAAGCCTTTGTGAGTGGATCCGCCGTGTTGTCCTCTGAGTCTACTCTCCTAACCTCGATCACCCTGGAGATCAACTATCTCCATGATCAGGTGATGTTGCCTCAGAATATGTCTGGGTCACTGATGGGAGCAGGATTCCCGGGCCAAAGCCTCACTTCCATTGTCATACAATGGTAGGAACCTAGTTCATCTTATGAACCAATATACACCCAAACTTCCTCTTAGGTAGTATCTTTAATAGCGATGTTACCAGCCTTTATCGTCTAGTTTGCCACGGTATTTCGCTTGGAACTCTTCCAACATACCGTCCCTTCACTGAGGGTAAAGACAATGCCTGTGATTGACATGCAGTCATCTTTATCACCCTAGAACTTTTCCAGTGATTCTCCTCAAGATCGATTGATACCATCTCACTAAACCTAGTGAGAACCGTAACATCCACTTAGATCTATCTTATAGATCCAAAACCCAGGATTTAGGAGGTATCACTTTGATCCTATATGGAGAATCCATGTGATAAGAGGAGATTGACCGAGCGTAGCATAGGAAACTCTTTTCCTATCAAGAGTATGTTGTCTACGTACAATACGAGAATGACCATCTTACTCTCTACTACCGTTTTGTATATACAAGGTTCATCTACCATTTTGATGAAGTCAAACTCTTTGACTACCACATCAAAACAGATGTTCCAACTCTGCGATGCCTGCTTTATTCTGTAAAGCAACTCATACACGTTTCCGCTGCTCCCACTGTTTACGAAACCCTCTGGCTGTGTTCTTATAGGCGTTCTCTTCTAAATCATTATTTAGAAAAGTAGTCATGGCACCCAACCACCAGATATCATAGTCATGGTATGTAGCAATGGCAAGTAGGATCTGGATGGACTTAAGCATAGCCACTGGAAAAGGTTTCATCATTATCCACGCCTGGTCGATGATGAAAACCTTTAACAAGTCTAGCTTTGAAAGTCTCAACTTTTCCATCTACACCAAGTAATCTTCTCAAGATATACTTGCTTCTGATGGGAATTTAACCCTTCAGATATAGCAACCAAAATCCATACTTTGTTGGTGTATATGGATTCCATCTCAGATCGCTAAGCATACAGCCATTCTTACAGAGTCCCCACTCTTGATGGCCTATTCGAAACTAGTTGGGTCATCATCTCATGATGCATTCCTCGCTCCCACTGTCATCGAGAAACCAAAGTATCTCTCAGGCGGATGAGAAACCCTACCAGATCGGCGGAGAGGCTGAGGTTCGTCGGGAACTATTGAATCCTTTGGTTTTGTCAAATCATCAGCTGCAGTTTTGTATAGCTGGAACCTTTCCAGTTCTACAGAACTGTCCTTGCCTCGATCTTGTCCGGATTTTGCTTTTGACATAGGACGGACAATCCCAAATCTTAACTTACTTAAGAGATAGGCTCTTCTCATACCATATCTTATATGGAGTGGTAGGCACTGATTTGATTCGAACCCAATTCAATAGGTATGTAGCTTTTCAAGTGCATAACCCCCTTAAAAGAAACAGGTATCTCAGTAACACTCATCATAGAGCACACCATATCATATAGGGTGCTATTGCTCCGCCCTAATACACCGTAGTGCTGTGGTATATTCAGAGGAGTAATACTGAGAGAGAATCTCATTCTCCTTTAGAATAGTCCAGGAATTCTAAGCACAAGCATTTTCCTCCCCGATCTCATCATAGGACATAATACTTATACCCGGTTTTTGGTTCTCTGCTTCTAACTTATATTCTGTGAATATCTCAAAAGCTTCGGACTTATGTTTCAACAGGAACATATGGCTGAATCTTGAGAGATTATCAGAGAATGTAATGAAGTACAAAGAACCGGTCTTGGCATATGTAGACAGGGGACTTTGCATACATCACTATGTATCAGTCCCAAGAGTTTAACAACTCTTTCTCTGTTTCCAATAAACAGAGCCATGGCCATCTAATCTTTGTGACATGACTGGCAAGTTTCATAAGATGTAAATTCAAACTAATTTAAATATGCATCTAAATATAACTTCAGCTAGTCGGGTCGCATTGATATGACCTAGTCTACAATGCCTCAAGAAGAATTCGTTCATTTCTGAACTCTTCCTCTTGTGTGTGTTTCGTATATTAGGAACTGTAGTTTGATTTAGAACGTCAATGCTTTTAGATAACGTTCCTGAACCGATCAACTTTTGAAATAGGAAATGTTCAAAACATTATCCATCAATACAAAATTATATCCTTCTTTAATAAATAAAGAGATTGATATGATTTTGTATATCAGGTTCGGTATCTAATAGCATTTGTTCAGAATCAATGTATTTGTAATACAGGGTGACAGTGACCAACAGACCTGGCTGCAACACTTGCACCGTTTTCTGTCTCATGAAACTTGTCACCCGTTCTCAGTTCTCTGCCTTTCTGTAGCCCTATGTAACAGATTACATATCTGGGATCCTGATCTGGTATCAGATACCCAGGACGCAGAGGACACTGAGAAACTGTTCTTTATAATGAACACACCCGAAGGAGATGCATCATATGCACTTTCTTCATTTGGGCGGCATAGGAATTCTGGTATTCCCCTATTTCCTGCTCTGCCTTATAACAATTATAAGTTGGAGCGGGACCAACGTTCCCCAGCTCAGTATAACAAGCAGGTTCGGTCAATACATCCATATTATTATCTTGATTAAGGCGTGATATGGTCGCTACCTGGAGAGAGAGAAAAGAAAACACTCTGCGTGCGCTCTTACAAGATTAGATTGGTTATTTATTTTATCTAATCAGGATGGCTCCCACTGTTTTTTATCAAATCTTCCTTCAAATCCTAAAAGGAAAGACTAGCCGGGATTAATTACACTCTACAAGTTCGCCAATCTTTCAGCCAGGCCAGTGTCGGTACTTTGAGGGAGGTTCCCCGTGCTTTCGCACGGACCTAATTACAGTAAACCTCGTTTTCCCAGAGGCGTAACCCCGTTGACACCTTTCTAGACACCTACTTGATCGGCTAATTGTAAAGTGCAAAACTCTCCCAGGAGTAACAATTACTCGCAGTGGGTATCGGGATCCAACTATCATATAGAAGGTATGTAATCTCATTGCAAATTTCAACACTTGAAACTCCCGATAATAGTTTTTCCCCCTAGCACTTATGACCTTAACTATGGTCAACAAATCATAAGCACTAGTCAAGTTCTACCCGTCATTTCGTGATTAGTTAGACCCACCCACATAACCCTTAACTAAGGTCAACAAAGTCACACGACTGTCCTAACTAATCGCATCATATGCGGTGTAGGAAGACATCACTTAGCTACCGTACACTGTGCCTTGACTATGGTCAACAAACACAGCACGAATACTAAGTGCTTTACTTCCTAAAATGACGGAGGGTTGCGGATGGTTTTTAAGAAAACCTTTAACGCTTTGAACTTGATCTCGTTGCGGAATCAAATGGTTTTTAAATGGAATGTTTTTTAGGCTTTTCTAGTTTTGCTAAAGGGGTCACTCCCGGTGAAGGGATCGTCGGCCCTTTCCTCGTTGAATGAGGTGCGGGATATATCATATATATCACTGTGCAAAGCAGAAACTATAGAAGCAATCAAAAGACAAACCGAGTGTGTAGCATTTGCCAGTTATTGCTAAAGGGGTCACTCCCGGTGAAGGGATCTCGGCCCTTTCCTCATTGAATAAGGTGCAGGATGTTCTACAAGGAACACCGCGATGCAAAGCAAGAACTGTAGCTACCTGTTTTATTTTTGAAATTCGATTCCACAACATCAATTAGGTTTATTTTCTTTCATTAATCTCATTAATGAATGTCCCATCATTTAAGTCCACCTAAACATCACAGATAAATATAACGTACGCTTATGCCATCCGCATTCGCCTTGATGTCCCGTCTGCACCGTTAGGTTAGGTAACTAACGCCAGAGCGAGGCAGGGCTAGCGCGAGTGTAAAACATAAGCAACGTCTATATAATATATCATATATACTATATACAATATCTATATGAACAAATCACATGATCACATCACAGATAACGCAGCAGAAAATATCATATGAAATATTGGATGTACTAGGACGTCCGTGTTTTTAATACGAGCCAGTATAAAACACGGATTCCACGGTCGTGATGAATAGCCAATCCCACACCCCTAGACCCCTACGAGAGCGGCAAGCAACCCTACCAATTCTAGGGTTAGGAGACCCGGACTCGACTCCTCGAGATGGTCTCCCACTGGACCCCAGAACCCGGTTACTTGTGCTCCCCTCCTTGGGTCTATCCTAATGCGGAAAAGTAAATAATATACATCAACTGTAACATCTTCCGCAACCTGAAAGTGCCCCAATAAAAGAATATTACATACAAGTTTTTACATGAATGAAAATGAAAAACACTCATCTCATATAAAAACTCCCGGCTATTCAAACACGACAATCCAATATAACATATCCAGCAACACATAACATCACATGTCATCAACGTAAGTAAGTATGCGTATCCCAATTGTCGTTGACATATAGCAACGAAACCGGCGATATCACATATTACACTTACGGTCACAGAAAAGAAAGTGTAAAACTACAACAGTTGGAATCCGCAACCTCTTTAGACATCGCATGCCTAATCAAATGAATTCCTTAGACATCGCATGCCTAACAATTATAAACCCCGCATTTTAGTCTCATTATCGAAAACTCTTTTCAATATCAAGTCGGGCAATTCAACCAGATTCCCGACATCCTGATCGAATGCTCGTCGCAAACTTTAGTAGGCGGCCGCACCCCCGACGCCGTCGACGAAGTGCACCAAGGCGGAACACCGCTGCCGCGAGCACCCGAACGGATGCTTTCGGCGACGGGGTTCTCCTACAGTCATTTGGTCGGGGCTATGGGGTGAGGCTGTCTATTAAGTTTACCCGGCGAGTATCCGCGTACGCTACGTGATTGCGACGGACTTTTGATCACATCAAAATCCCGTGGCAACCGATCAAGTGATACTAAACTGCTATCTTTATAACATTCATTCAGTTATCTCATAACTACTTGTGGATTCCAAATATTGTATCACATTCCAGATAAGATAAAAAATGTTAAACTTTTCGATCGAACAATCAAACACCCAAGTTTTCCCGAAGCAGCTCAACACATGAAATAAGTTCAAAAACATTCACTTCATGCCTCAGTACCAACGGTCCAGCCGTAGAAGAGTCAAGCCAACGCCTCACATGTGGCACGTCGTACTGCCCTAAACCCTAAGGTTCAAAGGGCAGTTCAAGACGGTCACATAATCGAGTTAAGGTTTGTTGTCATCTAGAGGGACCATCGCGTTACTTGCACTACTTAGAACGTTCTTAAACCACGGAAAAATCCAACGCTTGGAAATTTTCCGGCAGGGGAAAAAGTGGGTATTTATATCCGGTCGAACTTTTTAATATATTCTAAATTATCCGGAAAAAAACACATAGACAAAATTAGACAATCCGATCGAATCTACGAACTCCCAATACAACCCAGAAAACTCAACTCTTGAGTATAACTTAAAAATTCCCAGAAAATACAGCACTAACATATAGGAATTACTGTGCAAAGAAAATGACAAGATGCTCCTAAATGGCCGCGGAACCGCCGCATATGCCAAGGTGGGGCCGCGGTTCCGCGGCGCTTTAGTCGAGTTAGGTGCACGTGCTTCACAGTAAATCCTAGAAAACCCTGCTGTATTTTTTGGATATTTTTAATATGGAAAAATCCTCTGTTTTCAAAAATGTACAGAGAAGGGTGAAATCTAGGGTTTCGGGGTTCGATCGGGTTTCTAACTTCGTCTACTCATCGCCTAAGGCTCTAGCTAGGCTCTGATACCACTGTAGGGTTCCTAGGTACACCCATGAGGTTCTACAACTGATCAAACATGGCCAATTCAAAAAATTTCTATGTGCCGAAGAACCCTAAACTAGATCGTAAACTAGAGGAAAGGCGAAAGGATGCAAGTTAACAACTTTAACTAAAAGGAAAGTGACTACAACCTTTGTAGATCCGGTCCTCCACTTCCTTGGCTCCGTGATGACGTCCCTCCGCTGCAACCATCGGAATCCTAGACTCTCACGGTGGTTTCATCGGAGAAAAGATAGGGCTAGGTCGTCGACTTCGATACCGAAGATGATCTATGTCGAGGAAACTCAAGATCAAGCTCCAACTTCACCAAGTCATGAAACTTGTGAAGAAAACACCCTATACTACATGGCAAGTGGTAGAGGATGAAGAAATAGGAAGTGAGTTCACTTTGGATTTAGATTTCTCACTTGAAATCATCACTTGGAAATTTCAAGAATGGTTTTCTTTTCTTCATGAAGAAGATGAAGAAGAAGAATGAAAAAGAATTATTCCAAAAAGAAAATTAAAGTGATATCTATCATATTGCAACCATGGGTGAGTGTAACTCCTATAGAGAATGAACTAGGGTTTAGTTAAATGGTTGGGTTAAGAAAAGAAACAAAATGGTTATGACTTTCAAAGCTTCATGAAGCTTCAAGTGAAATCCAAATAAAACCACCATTTTATTTCTTGCCAAAATGAATAAATGAATAAGTAAATAAAGCAAATGAAACCCTAACCATTAACTAAACATGGTTTAAATCAAACATACACCCAAGTTTGCATGTATCATCAAACATGATACAAACTAGTGCACAAAACTATATCATATATACAATGTGCACATCAAGTGAGAAAATCCATCTTTAAGTGAACAAATACTAGTAAATGTAAAGTAATATATCAAATATATAATTATACATTAAATCATTAAATCAACACTTAATTTAACGATCCGGTCATATCGCATATGACCGACTAATATCCAATTTATCGACTTATCGAATCAATCATCGATTCGATAACTAGGTTATATCGCATACAACCAATCGATACATTCATCGCGAGAATAGAATACGGTATCACATACACGCATTATATTAGTTATATGTATGCCCTAGAGGCCATTACTGTACATACGATGTATATTGTAATGGATGCTTGGACATATATAGGGAGGACTTTCTTGCTCGACATGATAGTATGCTATCTGGTTGTACTTTATCTTAACATGCACTCTGATTGTCTCTATGTTACATGTTGATAAAGCCCTTAGGATATGTACTCGACTACTGGGACTATGATGAGATCATACTAGTGGGGCCACGGTAGTCGACGAGTACATCCTATAACTGTTCCTAGTCGAGGGTGTATCGAGACAGGGCATCGATACACCAGAGTAGACTAGCGTATACGCATCTTGACCCATATGATGGGCGATGGATGATCCCATATCCATCGGTGTTTGACATCAAGGATGGTGTACGGGTGCTCAGTGGAGACTGGGTACACTGGACGGACTCGCCGAGAACTCCCAGATGGTATTATACCTCACGTCAGATGGCAGTTCTCCGGTGACACTGGTACAGAGTAGTCTGTTGACCCGAGATCGTCATAGAGTCTTGTGTGATTCCCACTGTACTTTGATTTCCATCATACCACGTCCAAGAGGGCGTGCAAAAAGGTGGCTTTTGGGTACAGTCCCGAATCATATGGAGGCAATGAGCGATAGGAGGGGATTCGTCTCTCCCGGTATAGGGAGTTGATGTTGTGCTGTGTTCGATTGGCTATAACCGGAAATCCCTGGCCAGGGTTGCTGAGATTTATTGGTAAGTGTTATCAGTAGTTTCTCGAACTGTTATAGACCTCAAATCGACACGACTTATCGAGCTACTGGGGTCTGACGTTTACCACCCCTAGGCGAGATATGCGACATATCAGACGACGAGACCGGACTGTACGGGAGTGTTACTGTTTGGATTCACAGGAGAATGTACAGGCTTGCTTGTTGATCTTCTGAGCGCTCAATACCTGGGTAGCTGTTACGTTTAGCTGACCGCTTGCAGCTTGTGGGTGTTCGATATGATCATCACCTACTGCCGGCGTATTGACGATTCTTTAGAGTCCTACACAGAGCTTTCTTGGCTCAGGCAAAACGGAGTAGGGGCACGTATGTGATATGTGCGGGACCGAGGATAATGCGATATGAGATACCGTATTCTATTCTCGCGATATTTGATATCAGCCGGGTCATCGGATCAAGTGTTGATTCGATGAATCGGTACGGATAAATATTAGTCGGTTATATGCGATATAGCCGGATTGTCGGATTAAGTGTTGATTCGATAATTTAATGTATAATAATATATATAATATATTAAATTACATTAACTAATATTTGCTCACTAAAAGATTCTTTTTCTCACTCGGGTAATACATTGATATATATGCGATATATGTTAAATGTATTATTTTATTTTGTTATGATAAATATTATATATGTGATATATAATATTGTAACATGATATGATAACTAATGCAACATGATTAGTGGAGTTTAAACATGATTAGGGTTTGGATTAGGGTTAACACTTCTAGTAGATTCTAGAAGGTTTCTTTTTGTCATGATAAAGATATTTGTATTGATTTTTATCTATGACTCACTCTTAACTCAACCCAAACCCTAGCCATTTGTTAATTCTCTACAATGGTTAAGTAAACCATGGTTGCATTATTTATCATATTAACCCTTTCATTATTCATCACAAAAAGAAAATGGATCACTATTCTTCTTCTTCTTTGAGTTCTTCATGCAAAGCTTTCTTACTTTGATATTTGTGATGAAAATATGTGAGAAAAAGATAAATAAAGAGAGCAAAAATCCTACTTCATCATCCTCATCTTCCCTTGCCCTTTAGATGAGAGTGTTCACATCATTCCATGAGTGATAGCTTGTGTTAACGAAACTTCAAGGTAGATCATCTTTGTATCGAAGATCGGAAGCAAAGGTTGCATCATTCTCTTCGTGAAGCCTCTCGAGAGTCCAGAGCACGATGATCGCAGCGAAGGGACCTCAACACGGAGCATATGAAGTGAAGGACCGGATCTACAAAGGTTGTAATCCCTCTCACTTAGTGTTAAAGAGTTTAACATGCTTGTTTTCGCCTAAACCCTAGTTTAAAGATCCGGCTTCGGGTTGTTCGGCACGGCTAATTTTTTAATCAGGCATGGTTGATACCTCGTAGACCCTTGTGCACATGCCTAGCAACCCTACACATTATTCTCGGTCTGCACATATCTCATATGCGCTCCTATTTCGTTTTGCTTGAGCCAGGAAACCTCTGTGTAGGACTCTAAAGACTCGTCAATACGCCGGCAGCAGGTGATGATCATATCAAACACCCACAAGCCGCAAGCGGTCTGCTAAACGTAACGGCCACCCGGGTATTGAGCGATCAGAAGATCAACGAGCAAGCCCGCTCACACTCCTGTGAATCCAACCAGTAACACTTACCGTATAGTCCGGTCTGTTCGTCTGATATATCGCATATCTCGCCTAGGGGGGTAAACGTCAGACCCCAATAGCTTGATAAGTCATGCCGACGTAAGGTCCATAACAATCATGAAACTACTGATAACTCTTACCAGTATATCACAGCAACCCTGGCCAGGGATTTCCAGTTATGGCCAGTCGAGCATAGCGCAACATCAACCCCCAATACCGGGAGAGACGAATCCCCTCCTATCGCTCATTGCCTCCATGTGAATCGGGACTGTACCCAAAAACCACCTGTTTGCACGACTCAGTAGAGCCGTGGTAGGGTGGAAATCAAAGCACAGTGGGAGACACACAAGACTCTATGACGATCTCGGGTCAACAGACTAAGCTGTACCAGTGTCACCAGAGAACTGCCATCTGACGTGAGGTATAATACCATCTGGGAGTTCTCGGCGAGTCCGTTCAGTGTACCCAGTCTCTACTGAGCACCCGCATACCATCTCTGATGTCAAACACCAATGGATATGGGATCATCCATCGCCCATCACATGGGTCGAGAAGATATACGCTAGTCTACTCTGGAATATCGATGCCCGGTCTCGATATTCCCATGACTAGGAACAGTGAAGGATGTACTCATGGACTACCCAGGCCCCACTAGTATGATCTACATCATAGTCCTGGAAGTTGAGTACGCATCCTAAGGGTTTTATCAACATGTAATAGAGAGACAGAAAATATACATGTTAAGATAAAGAGCAACCAGATAGCGTACTATCATGTCGAGCAAGAAAGTCCTACCTATATATGTCCCAGCATCCACTACAATATACATCCAATGTACAGTAATGGCCTCTAGGGCATACATATAACTAACACACCTTGGCCAAGGATTTCTGGTTATAGTCACCCGTGCACAGCGCGACATCTACCCCCAATACCGGAAGAGATGAATCCCCGACGATCCGTTCACTGTCTCCATGTAACTCGGGACTGTACCCAACTAAAATCTGTTTGCATGACTCCTTTGAGTCGTGGTAGGGTAGTAATCAAAGCACAGTGGGAACTCACACGAGACAAATGACGATCTTAGGTCAACAGACTAATCTGTACTCATGTCACCTGAGAACTGCTATCTGACAATATGTATAATACCATATAGTATGTTTCCGGCGAGTTTGTCCAGTGTAACTCATAATCCAATGAGCACATGTATACTATCTTAGGTGACTAACTGACACCAAGGCTTATGAGACCGGCCACCGCCCCTCGTTGGGGTCTCGAAAAGTATACACTAGTCTACTCCGGTGTATCGATACCCAGTCTCGATACTCTCTCGACTAGAAATATTTAAGGATGTGCTTATGGACCACCTAGCTCCTACGTATATGATCGTTATCATAATACTGGTAGTCAAGCAAGAATCCTATGAGCTCTATTAATATTTAATAGTGATATGTAATATCACATAATGCATGTACATGCTGATAAAGAAAAACTAGATAGCATACTATCATCTTGAGTAAGACTGTTCTATCCGTATAGGACCTCCTTGAATCATCATAATCGTCTGCGATTACAATAATTGCCTTGAGAACACTATATCTAACAAGTGAGAGAGAGAAAAGTGAGAAATAAGAAAAGATAATGCATCGTATCGATTTAAGTAAGGAATGAGTGCACTTTGAAAGTGCGCCCTATTATTTTGGATAAAAATATATGGGCGCAGTTTGAAACTACGCCCATTATATTTGTATGGGGCGCAGTTTGAAACTGCGCCTCATACATTTGTAATGAGCACGGTTTAAACTGCGTCCTGTACAATTGTAAGGGGTGCAGTTTGAAAGTGCGTCGCATACATTTGTAATGGACGCAGTTTAACTCAGTACAATTGTAAGGGACGCAGTTTGAAAGTACGTCCCATACATTTATAATGGACGCAGTTTCAAATTGCGCCTCTTAATAAAAAAATTTTGATTCACGTCAGCGCCAGCGATGAGCTGGTGCCGACGTGGCAGAAAGTGGTATGTTTTTGTAATATGTTTTGAAAGTTGTTTTTCTTTTTAAAAAATATTATTTTAATAAAAAAAATGTCCTAATAAGAAATGTTTTGTTTTTTGAATTTTGATGGCTTGTGGTTCCATTTAGGTTCCTATAATTATGTTTATGGAAATTGTTTTTGTTCAGTGTATAACCTTTGGTGTCGAGCTTTTTTTTCATTGTTAGGAGAGGAGGATTTACATTTGAATATAGGATGCCATTGCTGATAAGTGATAGAATTCAAAATAATGATAGAATTCAAAAATAATTACGCTTAATCAGAATGTTGCTGGTATTATTATAATGCCAACATCTGATAGGATTTTGTCGGAATTTAGTTTTAATCTTCCTTGTTTTCCCCGTTTTAAGTATCTGGAGGGCAATAATTGAGAGGGTCATATATGGGCCGACCACATTTCACTCAATACATAAATGTTGGCAAAAAATTATCCTTGAAAGCTTTCAGCACCTGAGTGAGAATGCGTTGAAGGTATGGACATTGATTTGATAAAATTTTGGAAAAAATCTATTTACAAAATAATATAAAATTTTAAAGACTTTTGATAGGATTTTTCTAATAAAAATTCAAATATCTAAAAATTAATTATTGTTTGTTAATAGATTTTCTCTGAAAATTATGAGGATTTTTTTTATCTACAAGCACCGTTGGTTTTTTCTATCAGTAGCTTTTGGGGAGAGGGATTGAACCCTCTAGACCCATGAGAATTTTTTCCATATAATTGGTTGAAAATCCCTTTTGTCATTCTAAGTGAGGGGTTTCGAACCCAAGATATTGCATCAAGCGGGAAAGTGCCACCGCCGCTCGAGCAAAAGCTCTTTGGCACCGTTGTTGTTGGATTGTAAAGTGTCGTGGTAGTATAGGAAACATTAAAATGAAGATTCACCTTTAAGGTTGAAACTAGGGCCTTTTACCCTTTCTTTTTTGGGTTTATTTTAACAAAATGACCCCTCAAAACTTGGCTAATTATTGATAAAAACCATAATACTTGATAATTACTATTTATTTTTCCAAAAGCTTAAAGCTAAGGGCAAGGTCAGTGAGATGATCTATGATCTGGGCATGCTCCAGTTTACTATAAATTGTAATATTTGTTCCCTTTTTTTCCCCTTGCATTTTCCCTAAAAATCTTGACTTGTTATCGAGCTGAATATCAATGTGGCATTCCTACACAATCCCTTCGCTACAGATTGGGTGGGGGCCGCCCTTATATCGCATAGGAATTGCGTGCGAATCCCTTGGTGCGGGAACTCTTATCTCTTGATTTTTCTCCATCAGACTCTTATTATTATTATTTTTTACAAAATTCTTTTTCCTTTTCCTTTTTTTTTCTCCCTTTTTCAATCAGTGGGAACGAAAGTCATCTTTCGTGGCTCTTGCTGTTAAGTGCTGGTGGTGTTCATTTTATTTCGAAATACATGAAAAAAGAAAAATGGCGGCGGACGCAAAGAGAGCAGCGCCAAGAGGTATAATAGTGGGAGGGAGCATCGCAGGGCTATCGTGCGCCCACGCCCTGAACTCCATCGGATGGGAACTGACCCTAATCGAGAAGTCCACATCAGCACCCTCCGGCAGCCCCACCGGCACCGGCGCCGGCCTCGGCCTCGACCCGCTGTCACGTGACCTCCTCGGCCGCTGGGTCTCCGATCCCGACCTCGTCCACCGCTCCACTTTCCCTCTCTCCATTGATTTGGTAATATTATAATTTATTTTCTCTTAAAACCCGAATCACAACCTCAATTTGCATGTTTTGCTTGTAAATTTTATTTGTTGGAATTCCAAATCTTTTTATGGTTGATGCAATGATAGTTTTTTTTTGCCTGCTTTGCTTTGCTTTGTATTTCTTTTGATTTTGATTTATTAGAATTATCGAAGACTAAAAGAAGGGTAAAAGTTGATATATTTGCTATTTGGAATCATGCTCAACTCTAAGGCATAAATATATCCAAAAGGGACATGGAACATATTCTATAAGAAAACGCAAAGTAGAAACTTGTCTGGAAATTCAAGGGTACAATAGCAATGCAGTCGTGATCTTGCGGGGAAAAAAATTCCCTTCTTCATTTGTTTCAAGGGGAATGAGGTGACAACAATCGATGATTCCTGTCCGCTCGAGCTCAGGAAACCAGTTCATCTCTATATAATCGTGATTGGATTATTATTAGGGAAAGAGAGAATACAAATTTAACATTTCTACAACCAATGGAATGCTGACTATTTTTGTTTCATTCTTAGCCTTCATCCCTAGAATCAAATGATATGGTTGAAAAGCCATTTCTTAGGCATTAATTTCTCGAAGCAAACAAAAGGAATTTAAAATAAGTTAAAACATGTCCTAAATCCTAATGTTGGCTTGTTGCGACTCACCACTTTGAAAACCAGGGAGAGGGAGGTATGTTATTAGTTCTGTTAGTGTATATGCCCTAGAGGCCATTACTGTATCATACTAGTTTGTATATTACTTGATGGAAGCTTGGGATATTCACAGTTGTATATACAATCTTGCTCGAAATAGTAGTATGCTACTTGGTTTGTCTCTGCTTTAATATGTGCATGTGTTTCTTTTAGCATATCGCTGATATACATATTAGTAGAGCCCTTAGGATCTTTGCTTGATTACCAGCGTTGTGATGGCGCTCACACTGGTGGGAGCTGGGTGATCTATAAGCACATCCTTATACAGGTCCCTAGTCGTTGGACTATCGAGACAGGGCATCGATACTCCGGAGTAGACTAGCGTATGCGCTTCTCATCCCAGTGTGGGAGACGGTCTGTCCCACAGCCGTCAGTACGTCGTACTTGAGATAGTATGCGGGTGCTCGTTAGGTTACGAGTACACTGGACATGACTCGTCGGGAACTGTTGGTTGGTATTATACCTATCGTCAGTTATCAGTTCCCAGGTGACATGAGTACAGCTTAGTCCGCTGACTTGACACTGTCACTTCGCCTCGAGTGTGTTCCCACTGCATTTTGATTACTACCCTACCACGGCTCAAAGGAGTCGTGCAAACAGGTAGTTTTTGGGTGCAGTCCCGAAACACTTGGAGGCAGTGACGGTTAGACAGGATTCGTCTCTCCCGGTATTGGGGGTTGACATCGCGCTGTGTCCAGGAGAGCCATTACACGAGTAGTTCCTGGCCAGGGCAAGCGAGATATACTGGTAGGTTTCCAGTGTTATCTCAGGATGTTCTGGGCTACACTCCGACACGACTTGTACCGCTATTAGGGGACTGACGTTCACCGCCCTCCTAGGCCCGCCATGCGATGTATCAAACGAACAGACCGGACTGTACGGAGACTGTCACATACAGGCTCAGTAGGAGTTCAGATGGGGTTCACCTCGTCAGTCTTCTTATCGACATCTACCTGGGGACCGTTACGTACAGCTAGTGCCGCTTGCGGTCTGTGGTTAAACCCACTGCCAGCGTAGTGTCGAGTTTTTAGAGTCCCACACAGAGTGCTATTCGCCTTTAGGCAAAATGAGTAGAGGTCGCATGGTTTTGCGACAGGGTTCGTTCACATCCGCGCACTTGTGCACGTTTGCTGTCCGGACAGCTTATACTAGCGGGCTTTGGTTTAAGCCGGATCCTAGTATATGATTTGGGATTGGTTTTTTCTCTTTGTATTCGTGTTCCTCGGATCACGAATACGGGTGCGTATGCACAGTTGCTTGAGACAGAGGGAGAGGACTTTGATTAGGGTTAATGACTATTGTCATTTTATTAACTCTAATGCTTATGTGTGTATTATGGTTAATTGATATTAGTTTAAATAATTGTGCATGGTTATGGTTGTTGACCATTTGACCTCCTTGACTTGTTGACCTTGGTTGACACTTTGACCATCATCATTTCATTTGGAAGATTCTCTTTGATCCTTGCAATTTGCATTAAAAATGAAATGATAATGGTTATGTCTTGATTAACCATGACAATTATCTAGCTAATTATCTAATTACAATAATTCACACATATATGAGAGAATGCTTCATATTTTCTCTCATTCTATTTTTTCCTTTCTCTCTCTTGTTCTTCCTCTCCCTCAAGCTCTCCCCTCTCATGTGTTGAGAAACACTTGAGCTTGAGAAAAACCTCTTCTTGATAATCTCTACTCTCATCTAGGGTTCTAGAATTAGCACTTCTTGCACCCTAGTTACTTCTAGCTTGGAGTTGAAGCCAAAGGTTGAGGCTTTCGGATGGATCTTTTTTCGACGTGAGAAGACGACAAAGGTGACCTCTTTCCACTACTCCAAGGAGTAAGGAGAGAAGGACATAAAGCCCTAGGTATAACCTTTCTAACACTTAGCTAGTTTCTAGTTAGCTTTAGCTTGTTTTTGTTTAGCAAAGATCCTTCTTTGTCTAGTCCATGTTGCCTAAGTTGATAAAAATTTGATTTTATTCCGTTTTCCGCATCCCCGTAAGTACCGGGGTGGGCAACGTGGACTTACAGTGGTATCAGAGTCTAACTAAACATAAACTAGTTAGGTAGTAAAGTGTATGGAAGTTCGAATCGGAAAAATCGCAAAACCGAGTTTTCAAAACCCAAACTTTCTGTTAAATTTTTTTCTGTTCAGAATGAAATAAATCATACTCATAAAATCATCTCAGGGTTTTGTGAAGAAAGCCACCAAAAACGATCCAGAGATTCGACCAAAGAGCCGCGGTTCCGCGGCAATAGCAAGCTATTGCCGCGCAACCGCGGCCGTTTTGGCTCGGCTCTGGGTCGAGTTTAGTGCAGTGTTTTTCTGGCTTGGTTTTGGGATTTTTAAGATGGTTTATATGTGCTCAGATTTTTCAGAATAGAAATTTGTTTTTGGGGGCCTATAAATCCGTATTTTTTTCCCGAACTTCACTACACTTTGACTATAAGGGTTATATCTGTGATGTTTATATGTATTGAACGTCGGCTAATCGTTATATGTCGATTAGTCGGGGTTATACATATCTGTGATCTGTGTTTGATGATGGTATGTGTATATGAATGCGTTGGATTGTCGCGGGTGAATAGCCGGGATGGATGTGAGATGAGTGAATCTTTTTCTTTCATTCATTGTAATATGTAAATTGATGTAATAATATTATTTGTATGGCCGCGCAACCGGGTCGGGGTTGTAGCCGTCATTGTATAATTCTTTTTACTGTTTTTGCTCCTAGGATAGACTCATGGAGGGGGTGCACAAACTATCGGGTATCTCGAAGTGCCGAGTGGCCTACTCACGGTGTTGAGGGAGGTTGCTTCGCTTCGGGTACTTGGCGGGTAGTTTGCCGCACCCGTAGGGGTCTTGGGTGGGGTATTTGGCTATTCACCGCGACCGTGTAATCCGCTTTTCGTTGCAGGCTCGAACGGATTGCGGATTCCTAGTATATCCAATGTATTCATCTGTGATCTGTAATGTCTATCATTGCTATATACTTATATATGATAACTATTTAGACGTTGCTTATGTTTTACAACCGCGCTAGCCCAGCCCCCGCTCTGTCGTTAGTTAAGTAACCTAACGGGTGATGACGGGGCCCCGTGACGAATGCGAATGGCATAAGCGTACGTCATATTTTGGTTGTTTTCTGCAATGGTAGGATTAAATGATGGGACGCATTAAAAGAACTAATGCAAGAAAATAAACCAAGTAAAAGTCGATTGGAACACTTTGAAAACCACTCGGTTCTTTTCAAAACTAAACTTTTAAACGCGGAGCTTGAACCACTCCTTTTAAAAGCTATCTCGTTTCATCGATTATATCAAGTTCACTACGTTCACGGTTTCGCCAAAACCATTCGTAGCCCTCCGTCATTCCACATGAATGGTCAAAAAGTATTCAAGCTATGTATTTTGGCCAAAGTCAAGGCATAGTGATTGGTAGCTATTGGGTATTCATGTGCAGCATAGATAGATGCGTTGGTTTGGGACAGTCGGCCATTTTGGCCAAAGTCAAGGGTAGGTACGGGTGGGTCCAAATTAACCAGGAGAATGACGGGTAGAACTTGATATGTGACTTATGATATTTTGGCCAAAGTCATGATCATAAGAGCATGGGGCAGAAATCCACATCGGGAGTTTCATAAGTACTGAAACTTGCTAGCGCTGCATACCATTTGGAGTGTGATAATTCTTGTAGGATTCCTTCGGTTTTATCACGCGATGATATTTGGATCCCGATCCTACTGTGAGTATATGCTACTCCTCGGGAAAACTCTCACTTAACGATCAATGCTATAAACTTAGTAGGTGTCTAGAAAGGTGTTAGCGGGGCTACGCCCACAGGGAAAAGAGGTTACTTAATTAAGGAACTTCGCGAAAGCGTTGGAAAACCTCCCTCGAACTACCGACATTGGCCTGGCTGAACGGTTAAGCAAGTATTGTACGGTGAGATTGATCCTGACTAATCCTTTCTTTACGGTTTGAGAAGGGATTCGAGAGACAGTGGGAGCCATCCTGTTTAGACAAACTAAAAACCACTCTAAACTTGCAAGAGCATCATGCTAAAGTGTTTCTTTTCTCTCTCCTAATTGCAGCAACCATTCAACATGACCGGACTTAAGTTATTACTAGATAAAAACATATTGACAGGGCCAAACTACAAAGATTGGCTCAGGAATGTCAAGATGGCAATCACTTACGACAAGTTGGGATATGTCCTTACCACCAAAGCTCCCCCTGTCCCAGGTCCCAAAACCAGTGTCGCGGATAGGGAAATCCGTAAGACATGGGAAATAGATTGCGCGAAGGCCAAATGCCTCGTACTTGCCTCGATGGACAACGAACATCAGAGGAGGCACGAGAATATGGACCTAGAGTCCATATTTCTTCATACAAAAGAACTGTATGGAGAGCAGTCTCGTATCGCAAGATACGAAGTGTCGAAGAAGTTGTTTTCGGCAAGGTTGGCCGTCGGATCATCGGTAGCGGAACATGTGCTTAAGATGATTGGCTACATAGAGGAGCTCGCGGACCTTGGGACCACGTTGGAGAATGAACTCTATACTGATTTGATTCTCCAGTCCCTTCCACTTACGCCCAGTTTATCCTTAACTTCAACATGCAAGGAAAGGAGGTTGAACTTTCCGAACTTCTGAACATGTTGAGGAGTGCCGAGGGCACCCTACACAAAAGTAGGGAGACATCCACTTTGTTTGTAGGAGGATCTTCCTCTTCTAGATCCAGAGCGAAAGCCAAGGGTAAGAAGAAGAAAGCCTCCGCCAAACCAAGAGGCGGTGTCGGTAAAGTGGATCCGAAGGGAAAAGGAAAAGCAACAAAGATAGCGGGAAAGCTGAGCGGGAAGGAAGAATGCTTCTATTGTCACAAAAGTGGTCACTGGAAACAGGATTGCAAGGCTTGGAAGGCCAGAACACAGGATTTGAAGCGAGTTGCAGCTTCAGCTTCAGGTGTGTATGTTATTGAAAACTGTCTATCAATAAACTCTACATCCTGGGTATTGGATACCGGATCAGGATCTCATATCTGTAATTCTTTGCAGGCGTTGAGAAAGCGTAGAGTTTTGAAGGCAGGTGACATGACCTTCAGAGTTGCAAACGGTGCTAGCATGGATGCTGAGGCCGTGGGGGACTATCACCTGGGATTGTCGGATGGACACTTTTTGGTTTTGCGTAGTTGTTATTATGTACCAAATGCAACCTGTAATATCATTTCTGTATCTTTATTATCTAAAGAAGGTTATGAATTTGCATTTGTAAGTAATATAGTGAACATTCACCTTAATCAAGTTTTGATTGGGTCAGGTACATTGAACAACGGTATATACGTATTAAACCAACCACAGATTTTCAATGTCCAGAATACACACAAAAGAAAGTCTCCAGAAATCAATAAAACTTTCTTATGGCATTGTAGACTGGGTCACATCAATGAGAGAAGGTTGACTAAGTTACATGCAGAAGAATATTTGGATCCGTTCGAATATCAGTCGTATGCAACTTGTCAATCCTGTCTCAAAGGAAAGATGACAAAGACTCCATTCACTGGACACGGAGTAAGAGCGAGCGAGCTCTTGGGACTCGTACACAGCGACGTGTGCGGTCCAATGTCTACACATGCACGAAGCGGTTATTCTTACTTCATTACTTTTACGGATGACTTTTCAAGGTACGGTTATGTCTTCTTAATGAAACATAAATCCGAGGCTTTTGAAAAATTCCAGGAATATAAGAATGAAGTAGAAAAACAAACAGGCAAAAGTATCAAGGCACTGAGATCTGATCGAGGTGGTGAATACTTGAGTGCCGAGTTCCTGGGTTACTTAAAAGAGAATGGAATTCTCTCTCAGCTTACTCCTCCATACACTCCGCAACATAACGGTGTATCAGAGAGACGGAACCGAACCCTATTGGATATGGTACGGTCCATGATGAGTAACACTGAGTTGCCGCGATCGTTCTGGGGATATGCGCTAGAATCAGCTGCATACCTTTTGAACCGAGTTCCAACTAAGACTGTGCCTACTACACCATATCAGATGTGGTGTGGGAAGAGACCCTATCTTAATCACATTAAGACATGGGGATGTCCAGCTTTTGTAAAAAAGCAGCATGCGGACAAGCTCGAGGCACGCTCAGTACAGTGCAAGTTTGTGGGATATCCAAAGAACTCCAAGGGATATTTCTTCTATTGCGAAGAGGAACAAAAGATGTTTGTTTCTCGCCATGCCCACTTTCTAGAACACCAGTTCATAGAAAAAGAATTAAGTGGGAGCGCAATAGAACTGGAAGAAATTCCAGAACCACGAGCTATTACTGAAAGCTTAGTAGAACCAGAGGGTTCGAAAGATCAGGACATTCCCACGCCACTCCGCAGGAGTAGTAGGCAGTCTCATCCGCCCGAGAGATACTACGGTTTTCTCATTGACGGGGATAGAGAAGATTGCATCATAGATTTTGATGAGCCTACTAGCTTCCAGCAAGCTATTCAGAGCGTCGACTTGGTAAAATGGCTGGATGCAATGCGGACCGAAATGGAGTCCATGTACACCAACAAAGTATGGACGTTGGACATTGCTCCAGATGGGGTAAAGCCCGTAGGATGCAAGTGGATCTTCAAAAGGAAGATTGGTGTAGATGGACAGGTTGAGACCTATAAAGCTAGACTGGTAGCAAAGGGTTTTCGTCAGCGACCTGGTTTGGACTATGACGAAACCTTTTCTCCAGTAGCTATGCTGAAATCCATTCGGATCCTTCTTGTCATTGCTGCCTTCCACGATTATGAGATTTGGCAGATGGACGTAAAGACAGCTTTTCTAAATGGACATTTAGAGGAGTGTGTCTATATGGACCAGCCAGAGGGTTTCATTCAGAGTGGGAGCAACGGAAAGGTGTGCAAGTTGCTTAAGTCCATTTATGGACTAAAGCAGGCATCGCGGAGTTGGAACATCTGTTTTGATGAGACGATCAAGGAATTTGGCTTTATCAAAAATTCAGATGAACCATGCATCTATTGTAGATTTGTAGCAAGAACTGTAGTATTCCTCGTTTTATACGTGGATGACATTCTCTTAATAGGAAATGACATTCCTATGCTACAATCTGTCAAGGGGTTCTTGTCACACAGGTTCTCCATGAAAGACCTGGATGATGCCTCATACATTCTGGGTATCCGGATCTACCGTGACAGATCCAAGAGGATATTAGGACTTTCACAGTCCAGGTACATCGACACCATACTGAAGAGATTCAGTATGGAAGATTCCAAGCGCGGTAATCTACCGGCTTGTCACGGGATCACCCTCTCCAAAGAGATGTCTCTCAAGACTGATTTGGAGAGGGATCGCATGTCTATTATACCCTACGCTTCTGCGGTAGGCTCTATAATGTATGCGATGTTGTGTACCAGACCGGATGTGGCTTATGCACTGAGTGTGGTAAGCAGGTATCAGTCAAACCCTGGGGAGAAACATTGAATAGCAGTAAAGAACATTCTCAAGTACCTGAGAAGGACTAAGGAGATGTTTTTGGTGTATGGCGGAAAAAACCTCCAGATTGAGGCCTTTGCTGACTCCAGCTTCCAGAGTGACAAGGATAATTCCAAGTCCATGTCGGGTTTTGTCTTTACCCTCAATGGAGGGGCGGTGTGTTGGAAGAGCTCCAAACAGGAAACCGTTGCTGACTCGACTATGGAAGCGGAATACATCGCTGCATCTGATGCCGCAAAAGAAGCTGTCTGGATGAGGAAGTTCTTGAGAGAACTTCAGGTGGTTCCGTCCATTGTTGACCCAATACCTCTGTATTGCGACAACAACGGGGCTGTAGCTTTAGCGAAGGAACCCAGGTCCCATCAGAAATCCAGACACATCTTGAGACGGTATCACCTGATCAGGGAGATCGTGGATCGCCAGGAGATCGAGGTTCGGAGGGTTGCTTCAGAAGATAACACAGCAGATCCATTCACCAAGGCCTTACCCCAGACTCAGTTCGAGCGGCTGATCGAGATGATAGGTCTTCGATACGCCAGTACATGGCCTTAGTGCAAGTGGGAGATTGTTAGTGTATATGCCCTAGAGGCCATTACTGTATCATACTAGTTTGTATATTACTTGATGGAAGCTTGGGATATTCACAGTTGTATATACAATCTTGCTCGAAATGGTAGTATGCTACTTGGTTTGTCTCTGCTTTAATATGTGCATGTGTTTCTTTTAGCATATCACTGATATACATATTAGTAGAGCCCTTAGGATCTTTGCTTGATTACCAGCGTTGTGATGGCGCTCACACTCGTGGGAGCTGGGTGATCTATAAGCACATCCTTATACAGGTCCCTAGTCGTTGGACTATCGAGACAGAGCATCGATACTCCGGAGTAGACTAGCGTATGCGCTTCTCATCCCAGTATGGGAGACGGTCTGTCCCACAGCCGTCAGTACGTCGTACTTGAGATAGTATGCGGGTGCTCGTTAGGTTACGAGTACACTGGACAGGACTCGTCGGGAACTGTTGGTTGGTATTATACCTATCGTCAGTTATCAGTTTCCAGGTGACATGAGTACAGCTTAGTCCGCTGACTTGACACTGTCACTTCGCCTCGAGTGTGTTTCCACTGCACTTTGATTACTACCCTACCACGGCTCAAAGGAGTCGTGCAAACAGGTAGTTTTTGGGTGCAGTCCCGAAGCACTTGGAGGCAGTAACGGTTAGACAGGATTCGTCTCTCCCGGTATTGGGGGTTGACATCGCGCTGTGTCCAGGAGAGCCATTACACGAGTAGTCCCTGGCCAGGGCAAGCGAGATATACTGGTAGGTTTCCAGTGTTATCTTAGGGTGTTCTGGGCTACACTCCGACACGACTTGTACCGCTATTAGGGGACTGACGTTCACCGCCCGCCTAGGCCCGCCATACGATGTATCAAACAAACAGACCGGACTGTACGGAGACTGTCACATACAGGCTCAGTAGGAGTTCAGATGGGGTTCACCTCGTCAGTCTTCTTATCGACATCTACCTGGGGACCGTTACGTACAGCTAGTGCCGCTTGCGGTCTGTGGTTAAACCCACTGCCAGCGTAGTGTCGAGTCTTTACAGTCCCACACAGAGAGCTATTCGCCTTTAGGCAAAATGAGTAGAGGTCGCATGGTTTTGCGACAGGGTTCGTTCACATCCGCGCACTTGTGCACGTTTGCTGTCCGGACAGCTTATACTAGCGGGCTTTGGTTTAAGCCGGATCCTAGTATATGATTTGGGATTGGTTTTTTCTCTTTGTATTCGTGTTCCTCGGATCACGAATACGGGTGCGTATGCACAGTTGCTTGAGACAGAGGGAGAGGACTTTGATTAGGGTTAATGACTATTGTCATTTTATTAACCCTAATGCTTATGTGTGTATTATAGTTAATTGATATTAGTTTAAATAATTGTGCATGGTTATGGTTGTTGACCATTTGACCTCCTTGACTTGTTGACCTTGGTTGACACTTTGACCATCATCATTTCATTTGGAAGATGCTCTTTGATCCTTGCAATTTGCATTAAAAATGAAATGATAATGGTCATGTCTTGATTAACCATGACAATTATCTAGCTAATTATCTAATTACAATAATTCACACATATATGAGAGAATGCTTCGTATTTTCTCTCATTCTATTTTTTCCTTTCTCTCTCTTGTTCTTCCTCTCCCTCAAGCTCTCCCCTCTCATGTGTTGAGAAACACTTGAGCTTGAGAAAAACCTCTTCTTGATAATCTCTACTCTCATCTAGGGTTCTAGAATTAGCACTTCTTGCACCCTAGTTACTTCTAGCTTGGAGTTGAAGCCAAAGGTTGAGGCTTTCGGGTGGATCTTTCTTCGACGTGAGAAGACGACAAAGGTGACCTCTTTCCACTACTCCAAGGAGCAAGGAGAGAAGGACATAAAGCCCTAGGTATAACCTTTCTAACACTTAGCTAGTTTCTAGTTAGCTTTAGCTTGTTTTTGTTTAGCAAAGATTCTTCTTTGTCTAGGCCATGTTGCCTAAGTTGATAAAAATTTGATTTTTATTCCGTTTTCCGCCTCCCCGTAAGTACCGGGGTGGGCAACGTGGACTTACAAGTTCTTGGATATAAATTTGCTTGGTTGTGTAAATGTATTGGAAATATCACTTGAGGAGGTTCTTGATTTGTTAATGGAGATCTTACAAGTGCGGTAAAAAGGGATGGGAGATTAAGATCCAAATCCTTCAAGGCACAACAAAGTGAATACACACAACATTCCGGTTATTTGAATCTGGTACACAAAACAAATTGATTTCTTCATATTCATTTTTTTAAATCCAACTCACATTGATAGAAAAGGATGATATATTTATGCATTCACGAAGGAAAACCCCTTTTTCCCTAGTAAAGAGGATTGCACATATTTCTTTCTAGAACAAATCAATGAGTGATCAAATCGGTATCTTGTATTAGAATGTAACATATCATATGCACATATCTTTCGGCTTTTATCTACCGAATATGCCGTGCAAAAAACATCTAGGAAATATACTATTATTTAATTCTGAATCATGGAGACATGTACTCTTGACGTATTGATATGACTGCCATCATTGGTATGAACCAATGACTATTCATACAAGCTAACTCGGTAATTGGGTCAAAGAAACTATTTAAATTTAATGAATTTATTGCATCCGAATAAGATGTTTGCCCTTGTACATCGTTTTTTTTTGTTGATTTGATTGCAAATCATTGGATTTCTATTTGCAAGGTTGCAGTTTCAACAATTGGCACAAATTAGAATTCCCATTCCTTTTTTTGTGAGAACAGAAAATATATTACGAAAATTATATTGCAACTTACGTACACTTTCTTTCACAGAATTGTGTCACAGATAGCAAGAAGAAACTTACTCGTACACTGGCTAGAGATGACAACTTCAATTTCAGAGCATCCCATTGGGCGGATCTCCACGCAATTTTACACAATGCTTTTCCACCTAACATTATATTATGGGGCCACCAATTTCTCTCTTTCCAAACTTCTCACGATAAGTCTTCTGTTACAGTTACAGCCAGAATAATCCAAACTGGTGAGATTGTTGAAATTGTCGGTGATTTGCTGGTTGCTGCTGATGGGTGCTTGTCTTCAATTCGTCGAAATTTCCTTCCTGATTTCAAACTAAGGCATGTGATTAAATTTGAAGCCATATTATGGTGAATAGATCTTTGAGATTTATTACTATGTCATGCTTGGATAATTGTAGGTATGCAGGCTACTCTGCTTGGAGAGGGGTGCTTGATTTCTCATGTAAAGAGAGTTCAGAAACCATTACAGGCATTCGCAAAGCTTACCCTGAACTTGGAGATTGCTTGTACTTCGATCTTGCTTGTAAAACGCACTGTGTGTTCTATGAGCTTAAACACAAGAGGCTCAATTGGATTTGGTACATCAATGGACCCGAACCAGAACTAAAGGTGACATGTTTATATTTTCTGATCTCCTTCTGTCTTGATTGGAATCTATTAAATAAATTCAATTTGTTGATCTCATTACGGACATGGACACCAAATACAAATATGATGTGGCACAGCAATTCCTTTTAAAGTAGAACATGTGGAAATAATAGAATGAGTATTGATTTTAAATATTGAAGAAAGAATAAATTGAACTCAAGACAATATAGTGATAATGCACACAAATGGATATATATGTAGTCATGCATTCACTTTCAATTGCACACACGTGTTTCTAATATTATGACCACATATGATGTTTCTTCCTACCCTGAAAATTAACCTGAATTTATTATACATACATCAGATGTGGAATAAGACTTGAACTCTTCGACTTATAGGGAAAAACTTCATGTATCTTGCTTCATATAATGAATACTCACTAAAATTGTTATACTTTTAACCAATCACCAATTTCACATTTTCCCAAATAAAATATAATCTTTATATGTAATGAGTATACAAATGTTTTGAATTATAGAACAAGTTCCCAGGAAGTTCCTAAAAATTGTTAGGCCCCATTTGGCAACAGGGATCACGGTTTCGGAAACCATGGTTTCATGGAGTTTCGAGGCTGAACTCCAAACCGTGTAACCGAGTCCCATCTGGCAACCAAAATAGAGTTTCCAAAATAGCGGTTTCAAAAAGTTTGGAGGGCTAGAAATCCCATTATCTTAAACTCCAAAAAGACTAGAGTTCCGCAAAGTTCAAAGTCTTTCGCTTTTTCTAACCCTATTTTTTTTTAATGAAACCTTAGTTTCAAGACTATGTTGTCAAGGACCCTAAACTTTAGCGGTTTGCTTTGTTTTAGCTGAAACAAAACCGAAGTTTCGGAAACCTTGTTGCCAAACTAGGTCTTAAAACTAATATATTATAGAAATGAGGTGCGCTTGAGAAGTGTCTGATACATGCTCACAATGAGTGCTGTAATTCTAGTGGGATAGGGAACTTATTAGAAATGCCTGTGCTACATAATATCCATGTAACATCCCTCAACCTTCTAGACCTTAAATCGTGTTAGTAGAAAAGGATACACTAACAGATATTCGAAGATAATTAGTTGTTAGCATGAGCAAACTGTTTATTGAGAAGGGAAAACAATGCAATGCAGGGCAACTCAATGACTACCCAAGTAAGCAAAGAAATGATTGAGAAGATGCATGAAGAGGCAGAACAAACATGGGTTCCTGAACTAGCCAAGGTCATGAAAGAAACAGAAGAGCCTTTCATCAACATCATTTACGACAGCGATCCCTTACCTCGACTTTACTGGGACAATGTTGTATTAGTAGGAGACGCGGCACATCCAACAACTCCTCATGGCTTGAGAAGCACCAACATGTCTATTCTTGATGCTGGAGTATTAGGGCACTGCCTCCAGAAATGGGGTTTGGAGAATTTGAGCTCGGCCCTCGAGGAATTTCAATCTATCAGGCTTCCAGTGGTATCGAAGCAAGTATTGCATGCACGAAGATTAGGGCGAATAAAGCAAGGGTTGGTTTTTGAAGATGAGAAGGTTTTTGATCCGATGACAGCGACCATGGAGGAATCACTCCTGCTTCAGCAAAGGAATATGCCATTCTTTGAGTCTACTTATTTCTAAGACCTTGTGTAGATCAACACCTATGAATTCTAAACATAAGTGTATACATATTGCAGGAAACTATACATATATGCCAGTTAACTGTATACATATTGCAGGAAATTAGATATTACGGGCAACTACGCAGATATTATACGCAGATATTACATGCAGGGAGTATTTGATGAGATTCTTTGGGCCATAGGCTTTTTGACAGCGGAAAACTTTGTCAGGGTTTTTTTGTGTGGACAATTTACTCTTTAAACAAATAAATCTATCAATCAATGAAAATGATAAAGAAGACGGTTCAGAACAAAAGCAAATAATAGATTAGTTTTCTCGTGCCTTGTAAAACCATTTTACAAAGCTCAAGCAAGCAGTAATTCCAAGGGCTGTAGTCATCATCCAGGTAAAGCTACAGTATGTTGGAGTCGGTTTTACAACGAAACATCGGTAACTTTACATACATACCTACATTTTTATAATTTATAGACCGTGATGAATGGCATGATTACGGATCCAATCCAAAGCTCCATTTTTATAATTTATAGACCGTGATGAATGGCATGATTACGGATCCAATCCAAAGCTCCCCATCCCTTTCCTCAACTTCGCTCACGGCTCGAACCACCTTCCCATGTCTATCCTCCATTATTTGCATCAACTCCCCGCTCGAACTATACTTTACGATCATTCCATGCATTCTTCCTCCACTACGCAATAAATAAAAGTACTCGGCTTTAATCGGAAGCTTCAACATAGACTTTCTCAACTGTGGAAACTTACCAATCAAATGCAAAAGCTGTATGTCGACAATGAATACCCACCCAAAATTCTCCCTTTTCTCATCCTCACGTTATCTGGGATTCCTGGCAAAATAGCGAAAATTTCGGTTGCTCCGGCCTTTTCGCCTTTTAACCAGTATTTACTTAATCTGCCACGAGATCCATCACATAACACAAGGAACGATTGAACTTTGCTTAGAGATACGCCGTTGGGGAGCTGAAGGTTTCGGTGGAGAACAGTGGTTTTGTTTGTTGATGGATTGAATTTTAGAAGGCGGCCTGATGGCTCGGCTGTTAACCCTAGCTGCCTGAAGTTCCTGAAAACCAAAGGAAGCTTGAGATAGTCGTTTCTTGTATTTTGCTCAACCACGAGTACATCTCTATCGGAGATTTAGATGACACAACATGATCGTGCTCGGAAATTGTTTATAAATACACATAAATTCCTGGAACTTGCTTTAATTTAGAAAAGAAACCACCTCTGGGTGTACCCTGTATACCAAACCACTTATACACTCTCAGGTTTATTAGAATATAAAATACCAGCCCTCCACCCTCATTATAACTTCGGAATTGTGGTGTAGTGGAAGATTTCACAAAGTTATTATCGACGAAAAGCCTTCAAAACGCTCAAATCCAACTCTAAACATCTCAAATGATTGCCTACTCTGTTACATGGAACTTTTTCAGTAGAATTTGAGTGTATTAGAAGGTTTTGGTTGATGATCGGAAGGGGTGTTTGAGCTAATAAATCGCCTGGGGGGTTGTAAGTGCTATACGAATAAACTACAGCGCATTTTGTTCAATTAATCCTGGGAAAAATCAGAGGATTGGGTGATGGCTTAGTCATAAACAGTAATTATCATGAAACGCTATATTAATAAAACCTCAAATTCTGTTACTGTTTTAAATTTTTTAAAAGCATTGCATTGCTTGTTACAGTAGAGAGAAACTGCGAAATTTCTTTTAAACCTCGAGTTTTATACCTTCTTTGAAAATTTGTGCTACTATCCGTAAAATAGGCATTCCCCTGATCATCAGTATCCAAATCATTTGTGAAGTTGAATGGAACCCCTTCTGCCCCTCTAACTAACTGTGTTGCTAATCCACCTTCACGACCAACTTTCAACAAACCAAAATATGCGTCGGCGATGTATAAATCCCCCGTTTTCTTGTGAAATTGAAGACCCAACGGCCGTCCGCAGATATGCTCATTCTCCAAATATCTCAGAGGTGAAGGCTTTGGGATCTGTGACCAGAATCAAAAGCCATTGAATTTGTTAGGATCTGCTATATAAAAATGTGAATGAACCAAGAGTTTTCTGCTTCAGCACTTTATTCACCTGAATGTGCTTTAACTAAGAAAGGGTAAAATTGCATGAAATCATCCTTGCATTTGCCTGATTATCAAGAAACCAGCTCGGGTTCGAAAAACCTGCACCTTACCCGCCCTATTTCAACGACCACAACTTTTTTCTGTTTCTATTTTTTTTTTGTTTCAAAGATACCCTTATGTAAAGATGTAATTATGATAAATTAATGACACAATGACAGAAATACGATAGAAGCTTAGGGGTATTTCAGGAATCATAATAAGAAAGCGGTTAGGATCGGAGGGCTAAATTGCAGGTTTTCGAAATTAAGGACGGTTTCATGCTCTTCTTGCAAAAGCGAAGGGGGTTTCCAGCAATCTAGCGAAATCAGACCAAGAATCTCTGACGGAGGTCCTTTTCAGATCTCCCTCAGATGTTGTCTTCCGTCGATCTTCTGGTAGATTCTGGAGGGGATTCCCTGTTGTGTGTGGATCTCAATGGGTGTAGAGGAAATTTGGTGATTGGAGGAGTTGGCGCCAAGTACCTGCAAAGAAGTCCCGGGATGGCTGGATACCACCGAGGACCCTCCGACGATCAAGTTAGTACTGGATCCAATAAGCGTAACGGCTAAGTGGAGTCCAAAATGGCTTACTTGACCCTCTGTGATGGGAGTTTATATAGTGGTGGAGGCACGCAGCAGCAGGCGCGAGAATCTCGCTGGCAGTTACGCTCCCGACGTCACGCCCGCGTAGAGAGCGGATCGCCCATTAATGGGGATCGTGGAGGCGTGGAACGTGGGATATTGCGGGCGGAGAATCCGCGCATGGCTAGATTCGCGGAGCGACGGTTACGCCTGTGAGCGGTGGAGCTGGGCAGAGGACCGAGGAAGACGGCCTCGGTCGGGAGGCTCGTGGACAAGCGAGAAGGCCGAGAATACTTGGTCTTGTGGCAGCTCAGGGCGAGCTGAGGGGCCGAGGAGGCCAATCTGCAGGGAGCCCTGAGGAAGGCTGGCTTGTGCCGGCAGGTCGGGTACAGGGATGGCCTGGTCGGCCTCTGTGGGCTCTTCCTTCTGAGTTCTGGGACGTGCTATCCGCCACGTGTCCTGATCTTAGGGGTCCCCAATATTGAGCATCATCATTAGCCCCCCACTCCTGTCCCGACCGGTTAGAGGGTTGGGTTAGGAGTGGACTGCCGGGCCTCCCGGGGTGAGCTCCCTCCTAAGGTTTGGTCGGGACGCGTCCCCGGGCCGTCAGCTGTCTTTTCTGCTAGCAAATCGCGCGGGGGGGGGGGGGGGGGAAGGGGGAATCTCCGCATTTAAGGAGGGTGCGCCGGTTTGTGTCGCTTTGAAGTGATGGCCCACGTGTCAAGCGTCGGTTGGCTGACGCGACGTGTGCAGACCTGCGACGTCTGAAAGAGCGCAGTCCAGTGCGGGGACGACAAGTGGAGCAATCAGAGCCGTTGGACGCGAGAAGGCGTCTTGGCGGGAGATGAAGGGCACCGTTGGATGAGGTCGCTTGTGACGGTAAATAGGGGTGGGTCCCGTTCCAGAGCCCCTACTCCTTCATATTTCTCGTTCTAGGCCTCGGTTGCTCGGCGGTCATCTCCTTCCTTTCACTTTCGTTTTCTGAGGATCATTCTTCCCAAGGTTAGATGTCTTTTCTTTTCGAGTCAGTAGATGTCGTTGAGGTAGGTTCTAGAAACCTTTTAGGTGAGTCTGAGTCCTCCCGGGGCAGGGGTCGGCCCCTCTTCCCGGGATCGTGCGGCGGGGGCAGCCCTCAGGGAGGAGGCGGTAGAGGCTGCCCCTAGCGCCTCGTGTTGGATAAGGCATGAGGATGAGCTTGCCAACGCTCGGGCTCGTTTCCACATCCTCTCATGCTATACGCTCCGTCTGGCCAAGGAGGGAGAGAGGGCAGACCAACTACGAGGCAGGGAGATCGCCCTGTATTTGGAAGCATTCTGGGGTGGAATGCGCATGCCCTTCTCTCCTGAGGTCGTGGGAGCGTTGAACTTCTTCGGGTTAGCTCCCGGTCAGTTGGTGCCGAACTTGTGGAGGATTCTCCTCGGATTCCTGATCCGCTTGAAGTTACAGGCGATCCCCTTCAGCCTTTCCCTCCTTGATTCCTCTCTCGTCTTCAAAAATCACCCCGGTGGTCGAGCGGGCGACCCGAGGTGGGTTTATCTCTCTTTCAAAAAGCGACCGGGGGGCGCCGCCGGGACAGGGGTTGTGGCCTTGCTTTCTTCCATTCATGACTGGAAGAAGAAGTTCTTCTTCGTTTCCCCTTCCGAGGGCGAGGACTGGTCCATGCCTACAGAGTAGTCGAAGGAGAAGCACTTGCCGGGGAACTAGTTCAGTGACCCCGCCGCGGTGAGAGTGGTGTCGTGGGAGCCCATCCCCCGCTACGACGTGCTGTTGTCTAAGAGGGTTCTGAGTTGGGCCGGACTCAGCCCCGTTGAGTTCGTCGGTAAGTTTAGGTTTGCTTTTTTGGCTTGTATATTGCCTGTGTCGCTGACTCCTTTGCACTCGGTTTTGTGCAGGACCCATGGATATGGACTCGCTCAGAAAGTCCATACGCCAGCCAAGGCCGGTCGTGAAGGTTGGGGGCGCCGACTCTTCCCGTTCACAGCTCGCCCTGGCTCCTTCTCCCCCGGTGGTAGCGCCCCGCGAGCGCTCAGAGGCGGATCTCACCCCGGGGCCCAGCAAAGTGTCGGGTCGGAGGTGGGCTCGGATTCTGGAGGACCCGGCCTCGGAGGAGGAGACCGGCTCTCCCATAAGGCCGCTCAAGAGGAGATCTGCCCGGGGACCGTCTTCGCCGATCACGGCGGACGAAGGCGGTCTCCAGTTCGCCGTGCCTTCGGGGCTATCCGTCGCGGATAGCCTGCTGCATGAGATAGAGGCATCGGCCGGGGGTAGAGTCGCCGGAGGGACCTTCAGGGCTCAGCTGGCGTCCATCGCCCAGGAGTCCGTGCAGGTAAGCGCTTGTCTTTTATTATTATTATTTTCGAGATTCGATACCTCTCTCATCTTTCTGCTCTCTCTTCTGCTTTTCAGGTCCTTCAGCATGTCGCCCTCGCCTTGCGCATGGAGGCCGAGGTGGTAGCCCCGGCGATGAAAGCTGCGGGCCAGCTCGCCTCGCTGGAAGAGAGCTCCAAGCGGGAGCTGGAAGTGATGAAGGCGAGGGTTGTCGCCTTAGAGGGCGAGGTGGAGGCCGGGAAGCGGGAGGTCGCCCGGCACCGTGAGGCCACCGTGGTTTCTGAGGCCAAGCTTGAGGACGCTTAGGTACTGGCCGGAAACCTGAAGAAGACAATGAAAACCCTCCGGAAGGAGCTGGGGGCGGCGGCTGAGTAGGCGAAGTCGGACGATCTGAGGGCGGCCAAGTTGGCCGACCTCTCGGAGGCGAAGGCGGTGGAGGGCTACAAGAAGTCGAAAGACTACTATGATGACCTGGTCGTCGCCATGACCCTCATCTGGCACGAGGCCCTCGACGCTGTTAATGCCCGGGTGCCGGGGTTCGCCGATGAAGAGCTCCGGGCCCAGTACCCCCTCGCGGACACCAGCGGGCAGGGGCAAGAGATTAATGACGAGGAAGTCGCCGAGGACCCAGCTTGCCTCGTGGTGGATGTCGAGGGCCTTGAGGTCGCTCCTGGCCCCGAGGCCTAAAGCCCTTGTCTTCCTCCTCCTTTTTATTTTGCTGTATCTGGAACTTTGTAAGCCTCCGGGCATTTTGTTAGGCTGGGGAGAAAAAAATACCCTCTGTAAAGACCGCCTTTTAGTAATAAAACTTTTTCTTTCTTTGGTTTCATTGATTTGCGCTTTGGTCTTTTGTTCATGAAGAATGCTTATAAAATTTTTCTTCTTGCGCCGTTGGGCCTCCATGTCAGGTCGGCTATCTGCCAAGCGATCGTCCGTCGAGTTGATCCAAGCGCTGCTGAGGAGAAGGCGTCTCCATGGCCCCGAAGTCGAAGGGAGATCGCTCGAGACTTGGATGGACCTGATGCCCCTAGTTGGCAGCTCGGACCGTCTGTGTGTGGTAGGCGGAGGGCTGTCCGCCTTATTTGGGCCGAGGATGGATGGAGGCTTCGATCTCTGGCATCGTGGGTAGGCAACTACCAGCCTGGGATGACCGAGCGGGGTAGCAGCTCGGATGCCTCTTACGAGGGGTCCGATCCCTGGCTTCATGGGTAGGGAGCTACCAGTCGAAGATGACCGAGCAGGGTAGCTGCCCGGTTGCCCCTTGCGAGGGTTTTTGATCTTTGGGGTCATGGGTAGGCAACTACCAGCCTGGGACGACTGAGGGGAGTATCCGCTCGGATGCCTCTTACGAGGGCTCCGATCCCTGACGTCGTGGGTAGGGAGATACCTGCCGAAGATGACCGAGCAGGATAGCTGCCCGGTTGCCTCTTGCGAGGGCTTTGATCCTTCAGGACGGGGACCGAGCAGGATTACTACCCAGTGCCTCTTGGCGAGGACTTTGATCCCTATCGGTTGTGGTAGGATGCTACCAGCCGGGGATTGTAACGTTTTAGAAATCGTTATGCGAAATTTTTCCGTTTTAACCCGACTGTGATCAAACGTCCATATTGGCTTGCCAGCATCTAGTTTAGCTAAAATAAAGCTAGTGCGCAAGCTTTGGAGGTATATGGGAAGTTTTTGTTCAGATAGAATTTTTCCTTATTTTAATATTATTTTAATGTGGTATTTTTATATTGGGAAATTTCTCCAAAATTTGTATCATTTAAATTAATCAAGTTGGGTAAAACAAAACTTTCCTTATAATATCTAGATCCTTGTGTTGACTAAGGGAATTAAGTTTTTTAAAAGAAAAGAAAAGAATGGGAGAGGTGGCATGTGCATGCATATGCATTTATGTGTGCATTTATTGCATTTCTTGCTAGAACAATCCACACAATTTCTCATACTTCCTCACTTGGCCGAATTCTTCTTCTTTCTTCTGCCCTTGATCATTTCTTTTCCATTTGCAACAATTCCAAGCTAATTAAATCTCCAAAATTCCCAAATTAATCACAAAAATACTTCAAGTCTTGATTTTTGCTTCTTTGATCACTTGGAGCTAGGAAAGCTTGGATCTTGGGAGCAAGTGTTGTTAGGTATAATCCCTAAACTGTTAAATAGGAGTCTTTATGATGTTTAGCTCGTTGGTTGTTGCGTAGAACACTTTATGTATCAATTAGTGCAATATCGTATTTTTTTGTGTCTTTTTGAGTCTCTGTGATCTGTTGTGACCTGAGATTTTTACTGAGTGACCAAACAAGATTTTAGTGATGTACTAGTGAACCTAAGACCCCACCTGAGACATGAGACTCACTCCACCGGCTTTGGCCGGCGATCCAAGCAGGAATTCCGGCAACACCGGTTTTGGAGGGGAGTTGGGTGTTGGTTTTCTTATGGCTAGTTGTCTGCTGTGGTTTAGGGGTGTTTGGTACTGTTTACTTTTTTAGTATTTACAGTATGCAAAATCTGGGATCGTTTTCCTATAATCTAGTATTTTATGTCTGCACGATACGTTATATGATACGGATCGTACACTTTGTGTGATTTTTCTCTTAGGTTGTTTTCATCGTGTCGCTACACACGTTAGCCACAATACGAACACTTGAGAGTATACTTTGTGTTGTTGCGTCAGTTAAATGTAGTTTGTGCGTGTTTTGGGTCTATTATTAATATATACTTGCTTTATTGTTTTAATGTGGTAGGTTCGCAGGCAGGGACTTCGGACACTGCTACAAGGGAAAACAAGTGGTTGGCTTCACTTAGCCAGGAGCATTGGTGAGTAGATTTAACATCTACAGGGGAATCGCCCGCATGGCGTTATGCGTCTGGGCTAGAAATGACTTGACTTGTCGCATATTCTATGTCATATTTAGAATTACGCATTCACCCTACTGCTTAGTTAATTGTTGTGCTTGGACTAGTATCCATAGGACACTGCACTATTATTGACGGCTCATGTTGCACGAGCACTGATTGTATACCACACGCACCATCAATAACTGCCATGTCACGCACAACCCACTTATAGATATGATATTGTTTGGTTAGGGACATTGAAACATTGATTCATATTTCTTTATGTATATGACATATAGCATACCTGTATACCTACATGCTTATACATATGTCGTGACATGCTTACATGCTAGTTACCTGTATATCCATAGGGTATTGTACCATTAGCAATAGGTACATACACACATAATGACATAGCTAGATGTATACCTTGCATATATACTTCACTTATACCTGAAGGGTATATTACATCATTACTGATAGGTAGATACATATACCTTACTATACCTTCATGTGTACACATATATCTGGCTATAGCTACATGTTTACCTTCATTTGGGGTTATATAGACTTGAAGAAATTAGGAACCACATGATTTATATGTTAACTTGTTGCAGTTAAATAGCGGCTTTTCCTTTATATGCTCACATTTCAGTTTTATGATGCGTATATTATATTCATGGATTTTCGCATTGAGATATTGGTTTTTCATGATGTTTTCTGGATTTGAGGACCGTGGTAGTTTCAGGAAATTATGCATTATTTGAAAAACCCGGTTTCTCTTGATATAATATTTCAGCAGCCACCATGAGATTTATCGGTTCTGATATATATATACACCCCACGCGAGGAACGGAGGGAGCCGTGTGCGGGTACATGGTGGGGCCCTGAGGTACCCGGGGCAAGAATCTCAGTGAGGAGATGAGTTAGTGGGGGAACCATACTTACCGGTGACATTACCAATGACTCGGCGGTTATCATGCGGATACCGACGGGAGTCATGTGTGTATGGATACGTCGAGAGGCGAGGGTCAGAGCTAGGCACTCGAGCTTTCGGTATAGCATATGATACGTACCTATCAGGGTGCCAGTCATGATGACAGCACCTGATAGATCAGCCTTTCTGTGTCGATGCTTGATGTTGGATATAGTGCCTTCAAAGTCAATTATTGGATTGCAGGCGCGTGATTGCAATGATTGAGGGAGGACCTATGCCAGTAGGACAGTCTTACTCAAACTGATAGTATGCTATCTGGTTTATCTGTATCATCCTGTACTTGCTTTAGGTGACCTTGCAGATCACTATTACACGTTGATGTAGCCCTTAGGATTCTTGCTAGACTACCAGCAGTATGATGGCGATCATATACGTGAGAGTTGGGTAGTCTATAAGCACATCCTTAAAGTGGTCCCTTGTTGTGGCAGTTTCGAGACTGGGCATCGATACTCCATTAGTAGACTAGTGTATATAATCGAGACCCCGACGAGGGGCGGTGGCCGGTCTCATAAGCCATTGGTGTCAGTTGGTTCACCTAAGATGTATACAGGTGCTCATTGGGTTATGAGTACACCGGACAGGATTCTCCGGGAACATGCTAGTTGGTATTATACCTGACGTCAGATAGCAGTTCCCTGGTGACATGTGTACAGGTTAGTTCATCGACCTGAGATCGTCATTTGTCTCGTGTGAGTTCCCACTGTACTTTGATTACTACCCTACCACGACTCAAAGGAGTCGTGCAAACAGGTTTTAGTTGGATACAGTCCCGAGCCACATGGAGGCAATGAGTGGATCGGCAGGGGTTTCGTCTCTCCCGGTATTGGGGGTGAGATCGCGCTGTGTCTAGGAGAGCCATTACACGAAGTCCTTGGCCAAGGCAGGAGATTTACTGATAGGTATTCCAGTAGTATCTCAGGGTGTTCTGGGCTACACTCCGACAAGACTTGTACCGCTTTTGGGGGTCTGACTTTTACCAACCCCCTAGACCTGACATGCGATACTCATAGACGAACGGACCGAACTGTACGGATATTATCACTGACAGGCTCAGTAGGGTGTCAGGATGAGTTCGCTCATCGACCTCCCTTTTGGTCAATACCTGATAGCCCGTTACGTCCAGCTAGTACCACTGACGTGCTAGTGGTTAAATCTATAGCCAAAGTATTGACGAGTCTTTAGAGTCCCCCACAGACAGTTTCTCAAGTTTCGGGCGAAACGTTGTAGAGGCCGTATGGTATTATAGCAGGGTTCGATCATATACGTGCAGTAGTGCACGGATTATGATCGGACGGATCATACTAGTGGGCTTTGGTTTATGTCACGACCCGAAATAGCCCGTGACTGGCACTTGAATCATATGAAGTCTATAGGACCCCATCTAATTCAAGTAAGCCAAAAGCCCAGAAATCTAAAACCATTTTAAGAAATAAATGAAGGGAAAATAGTTTTAAGAAGTGAAGAAAACATGTTTTAAAAATAGGGTTTTTAAAATAAGTAAGCCGAAGATGCATTTTTAAAATCTATAGTCTTTTTCTGAAAATTTCGGCAGAGTTTCCTTTGTAAATACTGGCCCCGAGCGGGATACAACAAGAATAATATATATGCAATGATAAAAGGCATCCCTAAGTGGGAGCTAGCTCTTCGTCAATCGACGGTCACAACCACGCAAGCACTATAATATACAACGCCAAAGGCGAGGATCAAAACTCAAAGGAAAACTCAAAATCAGCAAGAAATCTATAATACTACAACGCGCGACTCTAAGGTCGAAATAATACACAACTGGTTTTCTAAGTCTGAAATAATATACAAGTTTGGTTGATGGAATCACTAGATACAACTGATTAAAATAAATACAAGGGTGATCACGATGCGAGTGAACCCACCTACCAAAGCAATCACCCAGAAAGGAAGCAGTGTGCCAGAAAAGCCGCAATGAAACCTGTACGGCAAAACCTGTAAGAACTGTGGCACAACGGGGGTGAGTTCCCAACTTGTGAGTAGAAAACATTACAGAGCAGAAATCGTATGTATAACACAATCCTAGGTCAATACGATCAAATATATATAAATCTCAAATGAATAAGTCTGAAGCACGATAAGGTGGCAATGTAACTGTAACACCTGAGTTTAGGTTTAGTGGTAATTATGTGTTAATGTGGGGTTTTTGGTAAAAAGTTTACCAAAACGGGTTTTTAGTGATTTATCTGGTTTTATGGTTATTTTAGTGGAATTTTATCTCGACCGCACACACTTGTGCACATTAACTAGGGTTAAGACAAGGGTTGGTCATATAATTGAGCTTGTGGGTTGTCCATGTTTAAGTTAACCATGGTGGTCTAACACACTTGTTTAGGCTAATTAGGTTTAATTAGGGTGGTTGGCTTTGACCAAGGGTGTTTAGGGTGTTTTAAGGTTGACTTGCTTGAGAGAGAGAGATGTGATGGTTGTAATGATGGTTTAAGGTTAAGTCACACCATTTCAACTCAAACCTTTTTGCATGTCTCCTCAAACTCACACCTCTCTCACTCACACACACAATTATCAGCCCAAATACCATCAAATCAGCCACCCAAACCAACCCCTATTGCTGCTACAGCAACTGATGATTCACCATCAGCCCAATCTCAGCTCATTTCAGCACACTTCAGCTTCAGTTCTTCACAAAACAGCACATTAACTGCTGCACAAACAGCCACTTCAGCCCCTAACATCATTACAAACAGCCCCAACCTCAAATCCCTCTCACTCACACTCAACTTCAGCCCTTAAAACATCAGAACAACCACCAAAACAACACCATCAGCCCCTGACCAAACATCAGCAGCACACTTTCAGCCTGTTACAATCAGCTTCAGCCCTTTTCTCCAGAACTTCAGCAGCAGCAGCTGCTACATCAGCCCCCAACTCTTTATATAACACTTCCCCCACAACACACAACCCTTCTCTCAACAACACCCCAACCCCTGCTGCTGCTGCTTCAAACAGCAACACAATATACACTACACCACCAGAACAGTAGCAGCAGCAACAGCTCTGTAAATTTCAGCAAGCTGCAGATCAGTTCGTTCCGGCCAGTTTTGCAGCACCAGGAGCTGTAGCCACAGCACACACCCTCCTTCATCTTCTCTTCTCCTTCATCTAAGGTCTCTAGAGGTATAACCCCTTAACCCAACTCCTAATTGCTACAATTATGGTTATCTAGCTTAGTTATGGTTTAGTATGTGCTTTAATGGTAATTTTGGGTAATTTAGGGGAATTTTGGCAAAGTGATGGTATGGATTGTTAATATAACCTTAGTAACTGCTGTTAGGACTAGTGCAACCAAGATTTGTCCCAGACTCCATAGAAATACCCGATTTGTTCGACTTGGCGTAAATTAGCAATTTTAGCGACTTTTTAGCCTTTCTGAAATCTGCTTTTGACCCGATCCACTCAGGTAAAAATTGTGAAAATTGTAGCATGGTGAGACTGGCAGGGACACACACACAGAGCATGGGGACCCACCTCCCCCTCTCGGCAGCCGGTTTAATCATTCTGGCCGTAAATTGCGGCCAGAGTAGGGGGTGGGGTGTGGGGATTTTGGGTGTAGGGTCTTGCTTGGTAGTTTAGTCTGTTGGTACCTGCAACGTTTTAAGTTGGGTCCAGAGGAAAAATCTGGAGCTAATAACGTGTTTTCGATGTTTTAAAACTTGTGCGACACGCGCGTGATACGCGTGGTTCTGTGGCGCGCTGCACGACACAGCATGTCAGAGTAGGTTCTGGTGGGTTTATGCGTGTCGTGATGTGTCGTGTGCACACGCGTTTAGTTTCACGCACGCGTATCCTTTTATCGATATATCGTGTTTTTGCAGGATTTTCCTGATGTATGTGACTTTGTAAATTCTAGGTTCGCCGGCGGGGACTTCAAGCGCAACGGAGAAAGGAAAGCAGGTGGTCGGACACACCTAGCGCGGGATCACGGGTGAGTAGATTTAACATCTACGGGGGACGATCGTTTGGATGGCGCGAGTCGCCCGATAGATTTAGTAAACTTGAAAATAGTAAACTTGATATTTACTTATGACATTAGAATAATAATACTTGTATGATATTTGCTATAGTTAGGATCTACATGATGTTCCAAATACGCAAACTCATTTGTAGGACACATGCACCATTACCAGGTTTTTATATGCAGCACGAGCATTATTCATGTGGACACACACACCCTGGTAATTGCCATGTCACGACACTAGATAACTATAAATCCGAAACATGTTAATTGCTTAGACCTGTGTTATTGCAATAAATATTTAAAATGAAATCATAAGAATTGCTATTCTCATGCATATGTATTATTATATCATCTGCTCATGCCTAGTATAAATCATACATTGCAAATTGATACCATAGGCATTCATTATCATTGACATATGCATTCATGATGATTTCATGAGATTTATGATATTTCTGGATTTCGGGGGAAAGCCGCAAGATTTCAAACTTATAATCTTTTAAAATATAAAAGTTGCGGTTTTCTAGTGATGTAAAGTGTCGTCCACCATGAGTTTGATGTGGTTTTCGAGACCCGTTTCGAGAAGGTGGATGAACCGTCTCGGGTACATGGTGGGCCCGGTACGGTACCCCGGGGCAAGAAGATCGCAGGAGATGGCGTTGAGCCTGGCAGGGGACGGATTACCGACCGGTGACTTCATTTGGCACGGCAGATATCCAGAGGATACCGACCGTGGCCGCTGGATTGAGATATTGACATTTGATATGGATCAGCTGGACGGCTGAGGCCAGAGATACTTGACATGGATATATGAGATTTGAGACAGTTTTGAGGTGTCGTTGCTGGACATGGATTTTGTTGATTTTCATGAATATTATGCTGATATTTGAAAGGAGTTTCCAAAACAAAGGAAGAATATTTCTTATACCTACATGATGAGATCTTGAGTTGACTCATATAGCATACATATATGATAGTATATTCATGTGGCATACATACCTGTTATTACATCCATGTGACATACATACTTGATAGTAGACTGATGATGCATACATACCTGCTAGTACATATAGCCATACCTGTTCTAGGGATGCTAGGATACTTGTGTACATGCATGCGATAGCCTTTGTAGATGTTATTTATTACTCACGAGCTGGCAACTCACCCTCGTTGTGCCACATCTTTTCTGCAGGTCCATTCCGTCAGCACTGTAGTGGCGGATACTTTTGCCTCTTTTGCTCTTTTTGCCTGGACTCGAGGCTTTTGCTCATAGGTGGATTGTTATCATTTTGTACAACCTTATTTATGTTCATTGTATCTAGACTACTCTATCTTCTATTATTTCAGCTGTACTAGTTTTATTTGGACTACTGTATATTGACCTAGAGGTGAGGTTGTGAGACTTTTGGATGATATGTAATATTTGGGGTCGAGCTCACTTAAGCTGACAGATTATTTTGCCTGTGCTTTCATACTTATTTATGCACATTGTTATTTTACATTGCATGGGATTTGTGACCGCCTTGAGGCGAAAAGCTAGCTCCCGCTTGGGGATGCCATATTTCTGTTATTCACTTGTATTCCTGTTGTACCCGTTGGGGGACTAATTTACAAGAAGATTTTGCCGGAAATTTGGGAAAAAAGGAAGTTGTTTTAATAAAAAGAGACTTGATGTGACTTAATGAAACAAGTGCTTAAATAAAAATGGTTTTTCCTTCACTCTAATTCTTAATTGGGTTTTGATTTCTGGGCTTCGGCTTACTTATCTTACGGACGCCTTGAGACGTTTCGTAACTTAAGTGCCGGTCACGTTCCGTACTCTGCGGGTCGTGACAAAATTGGTATCAGAGTCAGGTTTCACCTTTCCGAGTGTAAGATGACCCTTAGTAGATGGAGTAAGTGACTTAAGCAGGGTTGCGTAGCATACGTATGTTCGCGGCATACTTGCGATACGGTACTCCGCCTAAGTGACTTTAGGATATACTTGCTTGAAATTCCTTCTTCAATTCCGTGTATCCTTCGATTCTATTGCACCGTTCTTATTGTCATGTTTCCTGTACCGGTCACTATACCGTAGTGGGCTACCAGAGCACAGAGGGCTACCGCCCGAGACGAGATTCGAGCTGGCTCGTCCGAGACTAGGACTGAGCAGGGTGGTATGCCTATACCGCAGGGACAGACTGATCCGCCTTCCCCAGGCTGTATGGATAGGCTTGAGATTGGTATGGAGGAGCTGCGACAGATGATGGGGAATATGCAGGAGCTACGTTAGATGGTAGGATCCTTAGTTGCGGCCAGTCGTGCACCGAGGCCGGAGGACGTATCTACTACATCCCAGACTACTATGATACATGCTCCTACTACTACCACCGTGACCATCCCGGTTTCGCTACAGGAGTTCATGAGGCTGAGACCTCCAGTCTTCACGGGTACCGATGCAGCAGAGGACCCGCAGACGTTCCTTAACAGCTTGGCCAGGATCTGCCGTTCGCTGAGATGTTCTGATGACCGATGGGTAGAGCTGGCGAGTTTCCGACTAGAGGGCCTCGTACAGATATGGTGGGAGTCAGTTCTGAGAGGACGAGCTGCAGGTCTACCGCCCATGACCTGGACCGAGTTCACAGTAGTCTTTCTAGCCCGTTTCCTTTCGGAGAGCGTTCGTGACGCCAGAGCTCGTAGTTTTGAGGCCTTGATCAAGACACCAGGGATGACGGTGTCTAAGTATGACGTCCAGTTTACACAGCTGTCCCGATATGCTCCGTATCTGGTGGATACCGAAGCGAAGAGGGTGAAGAGGTTCATACAGGGACTGGATGCCCAGCTATTTCTTGCCATTGGCGCCCAGCACTTCGATACCTATTCGGCGGCTATGGATACGGCTTTGCGGATGGAGGCACGTATTTTAGCGACTTCGGCCGTTCCCGGGCCGAAGAGGATTCGTACCGGCACGCCAGATCAGAGGCAGCATGCCAGATTCTTTCCGAGAGATAGGGCCGGCAGAGGGTTTGGACGAGGTCAGCTGTATGGATCGTACACACAGGGACAGCAGTCGTTGCCAGGATGCTATGGGTGCAGGAGTCTGCACCACCATGTTAGAGATTGTCCAGCGAGACGACAGAGAGCGGCGACAGTTCCGCATGTGACCCTACCACCATCATCGCCCCCTCCTCAGAGAGCTCTACTTCCTGCCACAGGCGATGCTCCACGCCAGTTAGGTGCACCCAGAGGTCGTGGACGCAGCGGACCGATCCAGAGGGGACGAGGAGGCAGGTCAGCCCGCTATTGGAGGAGGTCAGGCCCAGGTATTTGCGTTGACACCCCAGGATGCACAGGCGTCTAATGCCGTCGTGACAGGTACCCTATCAGTATGCTCTATTGATGCACACGTGTTGTTTGATCCCGGATCCACGCACTCTTACTTTTCCACACACTTCGTGCCGAGTTTGGGTGGAGAGTCCGGTTTGCTTGATCAGCCGCTTGTTGTGACCACTCCTGTGGGAGAGTTTTTTGTTGCTAGGCACGTGTTCCGATCCTGTACAGTCCGTATTGGCGAGCGAGAGCTGCCTGTCGACTTGATCCTTCTTGAGATGTTGGACTTCGACGTTCTTTTGGGCATGGATTGGTTAGCCACGTGCTATGCGTCGGTGGACTGCTGCGAGAAGATAGTTAGATTTTGTTTTCCCGGCGAGTCGGCTTTTGTTGTGCAGGGGGGCCGTGGTGCCGCCCCTCACATATTGATTTCTTCTCTTCGCGCTGATCAGCTGTTGAGAAAGGGATGTCGGGGATTTCTAGCCTATGTTTACGAAACTAGAGCTACAGATATTCTATTGGACCAGGTTCCAATTGTATGCGAGTTCCCCGATGTTTTCCCTGATGAGCTGCCAGGATTGCCGCCTGAGCGCGATGTCGAGTTCTGTATTGATTTGATTCCCGGCTCGGGGCCTATTTCTATACCGCCATATCGGATGGCCCCGGCGGAACTTAGAGAGTTGAAGATTCAGCTGCAAGATTTGTTAGATAAGGGACTTATTCGACCCAGTGTTTCTCCATGGGGTGCTCCGGTCCTGTTTGTCAAGAAGAAGGACGGAAGCTTGCGCTTATGTATCGACTACCACCAGCTGAACAAGGTTATCGTACGGAACGGATACCCGTTGCAACGCATTGATGATTTGTTCGATCAGCTTCAGGGTGCAGGTTATTTTTCGAGGATCGACTTGCGATCAGGATACCATCAGCTGCGAGTCCGACAGGAGGATATACCGAAGACAGCGTTCCGTACACGCTATGGCCACTATGAGTTTCTGGTGATGTCGTTCGGACTCACCAACGCCCCCGCAGCATTCATGGACTTGATGAACCGTACCTTCAGGCTGTATCTCGACTTGTTCATTGATGATATTTTGGTGTATTCCCGGAGCCGAGAGGAGCATGAGCAGCATTTGCGGACTACTTTGCAGACCTTGAGGGAGCACCAGCTTTTCGCAAAATTTTCCAAATGTGCATTCTGGTTGGACAGTGTTGGGTTCTTGGGTCATGTGATTACGAGAGATGGCATATGTCTGGACCCGAAGAAGATTGAGGCTGTTCAGCAGTGGCCCAGACCGACATCGGTTACGGAGATCCGTAGTTTTCTAGGCCTGGCGGGCTACTACAGGCGATTCGTTCAGGATTTCTCCCGTATTGCTGCACCTTTAACCAGTTTGACCCGGAAGGGAGTTCCTTTCGTTTGGACGGAGGAGTGCGAGCACAGTTTTCAGCAGCTACGGACTTGTTTGACTACGGCGCCGATATTATCATTGCCTTCAAGATCAGGCGGATTCGTGGTTTATTGTGATGCTTCACGGGTGGGGCTAGGATGCGTATTGATGCAGCATGACAGGGTGATCGCGTATGCTTCGCGGCAATTGAAGAAACATGAACAGAACTACCCCACTCACGATTTGGAGATGGCTGCAGTGGTCTTTGCACTTAAAATCTGGGGACATTACATATACGGCGAGTCGTGCCAGATATTCACTGACCATAAGAGCTTAAAATATATATTTCAGCAGCGAGACCTGAACCTCAGACAGCGTCGTTGGATGGAGCTGGTAAAAGATTATGACTGTGAGATCTTGTACCACCCGGGCAAGGCGAATGTAGTGGCGGATGCTTTGAGCAGGAGGCCCGGGGGTAGTCTATCTTGTTTGCGCGCAGTACAGAGACAGTCGTCAGTAGATTGGCAGATTTTATGCGACAACCGAGTTGAGTTTGAGTTCACTCCGACAGGGGGACAGCTTGCGTATGTTCGTGCACGTCCGCAGTTACTAGACCGCATTCGAGAGGCACAACCCAGTGATGACCAATTTTCAGAGATCATGGAGCAGATTAGACAGGGCAGAGATTCCGAGTTCGTGATCGACGATCAGGGAGTACTACGATTCGGGACTCGATTGTGCGAACCAGATTCGGAAGGACAACGACGTGAGATTCTTGAGGAGGCGTATAGATCTACATACAACATTCAGCCAGGTTCCACCAAAATGTGTTAGTGTATATGCCCTAGAGGCCATTACTGTATCATACTAGTTTGTATATTACTTAATGGAAGCTTGGGATATTCATCTTGTATATACAATCTTGCTCAAAATAGTAGTATGCTACTTGGTTTGTTTCTACTTCAATGTGTACATGTGTTTATTTTATTATATCACCTATACGCATTAGTGGAGCCCTTAGGATCTTTGCTTGATTACTAGCGTTGTGATGGCAGTCACACTAGTGGGGCTGGGTAATCTATAAGCACATCCTTTGTAAGTCTACGGTAGCGCCCTGGCCGTCTTTCAGACGCCAAATGCGGAACAAAAACTTTTATAACTGGCGCTATCGCATACTATAACTTGGATCTGCCATTAACGCTAAACTAACAATCTACAAAGAGGGAAGAAAGGTTATACCGAACGATCCGAGTCCTTCGTTCTTTAACCATCATCCCACGCTCCGTTGCGGCTGCTCCGATCTCGTCGATCTCCGATCTCCTCGTCCAGGTGGCACCACATCATCGGATCTTTAAACGGACTCCCGCCTCTGACTCGAGGCAACTCGGTCGTCAAGTTTGCTAAAAGAGACGACCAAGATTGATGTAGAGAATGAGTGGAATACTTTGTCTCGCTTCGTCCAAAACCATGGACGAACGGTTAATGAAGTTGCCATGGGAATCGGGTAATGGAATGAAATGAGCTGTGAAATTCCATACACCGAAACTATCATAATCTTTTTAACCAAATGAAGTGAGTGAGAGAGAGAGGAGGGCCGGCCACATATATAGAGGTGGGGGGTGAGTGTAGGAGAGGGGGAGGTGACAATAAGAAAATATCTCAAGTGTGAACACATAGTGTGAACACAAAGTGTGAACACAAAGAAAGCAACCAATGAAAACTCAACACCATTCTAACCTAGTCACCTCTTCTAGAAACTTCTAGAACCTTCCACACTCATCTCAAGAAAAGATAAATCCGTCTTTAACCGAATGTTAAAAGACGGCTGATAGAAAACTGGAAACTGGCAACTTCCAAAAGTGATCCCGAAACGAATTTCAGGATAACCCCGTAACAGTATAAATATACCCGTATTTGTATTACGACCGAATACAAATGCAACTGAGACAAAGATATTATATCTACTCTATATAATACATGGATCCGGCTTAAACCAAAGCCCACCAGTATTATCAGCCCGAAAAATAACACGTGCGTAAACGCACGTGCATTTTCCGAACCCTGCCATAAAACCATACGGCCTCTACAACGTTTCGCCCGAACTTGGGAAACTATCTGTGGGGGACTCTAATGACTCGTCAGTACCCTGGCAGTGGGTTTAACCACAAGCCGTCAGCGGCACTAGCTATGCGTAACGGCTGCCCATGGACTGACCTCAAGGGAGGCTGATGAGCGAACTCATCCAGAAACCCTACTGAGCCTAACAGTGACAATGTATATACAGTCCGGTCCGTTCGTCTATGAGTATCGCATATCCGGCCTAGGGGGCTAGTAACGTCAGACCCCCAATAGCTGTATAAGTCGTGTCGGAGACAAGCCCTGAACACCCTGAGATACTACTGGAGTACCTACCAGTAAATCTCACCTGCCTTGGCCAAGGACTTGGTGTAATGGCTTTCCTAGACATAGCGCGACCTCTACCCCCAATACCGGGAGAGACGAATCCCCTGCCGATCCGCTCACATGCCTCCATGTGGGTCGGGACTGTACCCAAAAACTACCTGTTTGCACGACTCCTTTGAGCCGTGGTAGGATAGAAATCAAAGCACAGTGGGAACTCACACGAGACAAATGACGACCTCAGGTCGATGAACTAACCTGTACACATGTTACCAGGGAACTGCTATCTGACGATATGTATAATACCAACTAGCAAGTTCCCAGCGAGTCCTGTCCGGTGTACTCATAACCCAATGAGCACCTGTATACATCTTAGGTGATCCAACTGACACCAGTGGCTTGTGAGACCGGCCACCGCCCCTCGTCGGGGTCTCGACTGTATACACTAGTCTACTCCGGAGTATCGATGCCCTGTCTCGAAACTCCCACGACTAGGGACCACTATTAAGGATATGCTTATAGACCACCCAACTCTCACATATATGATCGCCCTCATACTGTTGGTAGTCAAGCAAGATCCTAAGGGCTCTATTAAAGTGTAATCGTGATCAGTCACCTGAACCTATACACGACTGATAAAGGCAAACCAGATAGCATACTATCATCTCGAGTAAGACTGTCCTACCGGTATAGGTCCTCCACAATCATTGCAATCACGTACCTGCGATCCAATAATTGACCTTGAGGGCACTATATCCAACAATCTCCCACTTGCACTTAAGGCTAATTATTGCGATGTTGCGTACTCACAGCCCGTGTGAAATCAACACCCAACTCCTCTACTAATCAGTTTCACAAAGCCCGTTTGTAAAACTTTTGTGTTCGAGAAATAGCCTCAGTGAGTGGATCCGCCCGGATGTTTCTTTCTGTGTCTCTCTTAATCTCAAGTTCGCGGAGAAAGCCATCTCCCGAATTGAGTAATACCTGTCTTAGAATATGTCTGGATATCTGATGGGACCTAGTTCATAAATGAACTCCAAATCCAAACTTCTTAGATTGTATCGATAACTGAACCTAATCAGTATCCGGCACCATGCCTCCCACAGTATCCTCTTGGACCACCTGTCCATAATACTGACCCTCTTCATCAGAGGGAAAACTATAACTCTGACAATCACTCTGTCATCCATGTCACCTTTAAAGCCTGGAATGATAACCGTCTCCCGAAGGAGGCTGCCGTCATCAAATCCTTAGAACATGCACCTATGTTCTAAAACTGCTTCCTTATGTTTCTCCAGGATTGGATTAATACAAACTTATTGCATCTAGTGCAAAAACAACATTTGGTGTGGTACTTGACTGTTAGGTCCGTGTTGCCCACCCCGGTGCTTACGGGGAGGCGGAAAACATAATAAAAAACGGATTTTTAATGACTTAGGCAACATGGACCTTGCATGTGAGGATCTTTGCTAAACTAAAACTAGCTAAAGTAAACTAACAACTAACAAAGTTGTAGAAAGGTTATACCTTTGGTCTTTAGTCCTTCTCTCCTTGCTCCTAGGTATGGTAGAAAAGGATCACCTTGCTTGTCTTCTCCCGTCAAAGAAGGATCCACCCGAAAGCCACCACCTTTAGCTTCAACTCCAAGCTAGGAGTAACTAGAGTGCAAGAAATGCTAAGACTTGAACCCTAAAAGTGAGTAGAGAAGATCAAGAGAGGGTTTTTCTCAAGCTTTTTGTTTCTCAACACATGAGAGGGAGAGAGCTTGAGGGAGAGGATGAGCAAGAGAGAGAAAAGAAATGAGAGAATGAGAATAAAAGTGAGCCATTCTCACTAATATGTGTGAGTTATTTTAATTAATTAATTAGCAAGAAAATTGTCATGGTTTAATCAAGAGGTGACCATTATCATTTCATTATTAATGCAAATTGCAAGAATCAAAGAGCATCTTCCAAATGAAATGATCATGGTCAAATTGTCAACTTGGTCAACAAGTCAACAAAGTCAAAGTGTCAACAATAACAACCATGCACAATAATTAAGCTAATTATTAATTAACAATAATACACACAAAAACAATAGGGTTAATAAAATGACAATAGTCATTAACCCTAAACAAGGTCCTCTCCCTCAATCTCAAGCAACCGTGCATACGCACCCGCATTCGTGATCCGAGGAACACGAACACAATGAGAAAAAAACCAATCTCAAATCATATACTAGGATCCGGCTTAAACCAAAGCCCGCTAGTATAAACTGTCCGGACAGCAAACGTGCACAAGTGCGCGGATGCGAACGAACCCTGTCGCAAAACCATGCGACCTCTACTCGTTTTGCCTAAAGGCGAATAGCTCTCTGTGTGGGACTCTAAAGACTCGACACTACGCTGGCAGTGGGTTTAACCACAGACCGCAAGCGGCACTAGCTGTACGTAACGGTCCCCAGGTAGATGTCGATAAGAAGACTGACGAGGTGAACCCCATCTGCACTCCTACTGAGCCTGTATGTGACAGTCTCCGTACAGTCCGGTCTGTTCGTCTGATACATCGCATGGCGGGCCTAGGGGGGCGGTAAACGTCAGTCCCCTAATAGCGGTACAAGTCGTGTCGGAGTGAAGCCCAATACACCCTGAGATAACACTGGAAACCTACCAGTATATCTCGCTTGCCCTGGCCAGGGACTACACGTGTAATGGCTCTCCTAGACACAGCGCGATGTCAACCCCCAATACCGGGAGAGACGAATCCTGTCTAACCGTCACTGCCTCCAAGTGCTTCGGGACTGCTCCCAACTACTACCTGTTTGCACGACTCAGTAGAGCCGTGGTAGGGTAGCAATCAAAGAACAGTGGGAACACACTCGAGGCGAAGTGACAGTGTCAAGTCAGCGGACTAAGCTGTACTCATGTCACCTGGGAACTGATAACTGACGATAGGTATAATACCAACCATCAGTTCCCGACGAGTCCTGTCCAGTGTACTCGTAACCTAACGAGCACCCGCATACTATCTCAAGTACGACGTACTGACGGCTGTGGGACAGACCGTCTCCCGAGCTGGGATGAGAAGCGCATACGCTAGTCTACTCCGGAGTATCGATGCCCTATCTCGATACTCCCACGACTAGGGACGTGTATAAGGATGTGCTTGTAGATTACCCAGCCCCCACGAGTGTGATCGCCATCACAACGCCGGTAATCAAGCAAAGATCCTAAGGGCTCTACTAATGCGTATAGGTGATATAATAAATAAACACACATGTACACATTAAAGCAGAGACAAACCAAGTAGCATACTACTATATTGAGCAAGATTGTCTGTACAACTGTGGATATCCCAAGCTTCCATCAAGTAATATACATACTAGTATGATACAGTAATGGCCTCTAGGGCATATACACCAACAATCTCCCACTTGCACTAAGGCCATGTACTGGCGTATCGAAGACCTATCATCTCGATCAGCCGCTCGAACTGAGTCTGGGGTAAAGCCTTCGTGAATGGGTCCGCAGTGTTGTCCTTTGTGTCCACTCTCCGCACCTCGATCTCCTGTCGATCAATGATCTCCCTGATCAGGTGATACCGCCTTAAGATGTGCCTGGATTTCTGATGGGACCTTGGTTCCTTCGCTAAAGCTATAGCCCCATTGTTATCGCAATACAAAGGTATTGGGTCAACAATGGACGGAACCACCTGAAGTTCACTAATGAACTTCTTAATCCAGACCGCCTCTTTTGCGGCATCGCTTGCAGCAATGTATTCAGCCTCCATCGTCGAGTCTGCGACGGTATCCTGCTTGGAACTCCTCCAACATACCGCCCCTCCGTTGAGGGTAAACACAAAACCCGAGACGGACTTGCTATCATCTTTGTCACTCTGGAAGCTTGAATCGGTAAAGGACTCGACCCTGAGGTCTCCATTACCGTAAACCAGGAACATCTCCTTAGTCCTTCTCAGGTACTTGAGAATGTTCTTCACTGCTGTCCAGTGGTCCTCCCCTGGGTCCGACTGATACCGGCTTACCGTGCTCAACGCGTAAGCTACATCTGGTCTTGTACATAGCATCGCATACATTATAGATCCTACCGCCGAAGCGTAGGGTATAGTGCTCATGCGAACCCTCTCCTTGTCAGTCTTAGGAGACATCTTCTTGGAGAGGGTAATTCCGTGCAATGCGGGTATGTTACCGCGCTTGGAATCCTCCATACTAAATCTCTTTAGTACGGTCTCTATGTACCTGGACTGTGAAAGTCCCAATAGTTTCTTGGATCTATCTCTATAGATCTTGATCCCCAGAATGTACGAGGCATCACCCAGGTCCTTCATGGAGAACCTTTGTGACAAAAACAGCTTGACCGATTGTAGCATAGGAATGTCATTTCCTATCAAAAGAATGTCGTCCACGTACAAGACTAGGAATACGACAGTTCGTCCTACAATCTTCTTATATACACAGGGTTCATCTTCGTTCTTGATGAAATCAAATTCCTTGATTGCCTCATCAAAACAGATGTTCCAGCTCCGCGATGCCTGCTTTAATCCATAAATGGATTTAAGCAACTTGCACACCTTTCCGCTGCTCCCACTGTCTACGAAACCTTCTGGTTGATCCATGTAAACGCACTCTTCCAAACAACCGTTTAGGAAAGCCGTTTTAACATCCATCTGCCAGATTTCATAGTCATGGAAGGCAGCAATGGCAAGTAAGATCCGAATGGATTTGAGCATAGCTACCGGAGAAAAAGTCTCGTCATAGTCCAAACCAGGTCTTTGACGGAAACCTTTTGCAACGAGCCTAGCTTTATAGGTTTCCACCTGCCCATCTACACCAAGTTTCCTTTTGTAGATCCATTTGCATCCAACGGGTTTTACCCCAGCTGGAGCAATATCCAAGGTCCACACTTTATTGGCGTACATGGACTCCATTTCGGATTGCATTGCTTCCTGCCACTTATCAGAGTCCTTACTGATAATGGCCTGCCTGAAACTGGTAGGGTCATCTTCTTCCAAGATGCAATCCTCTCGATCCCCGTCTATGAGAAAACCGTAGTATCTCTCGGGCGGATGAGAAATCCTACCAGATCTGCGGAGTGGCGGAGGTTCGTTTGGGGTTATTGAATCTAGCGGTTCCTCCAAATTTTCAGTTACATTTTGTGGTCGCTGAATTTCTTCCAGTTCTACCGAACTCCCACTAGTTTCTTTTGCAAGAAACTCCCTTTCCAAGAAGGTAGCGTGGCGAGATACAAACACCTTCTGTTCCTCAGTGTGGTAGAACAGATATCCTAGTGAGTCTTTAGGATATCCCACAAATTTACAGAGAACTGACCGTGCCTCTAACTTGTCCGGTTTCTGTGTTTTCACATAGGCCGGACAACCCCATATCTTAATAAACTTAAGACATGGTTTCTTACTGCTCCATATTTCATACGGAGTTTTAGGCACTGATTTGGACGGAACTTGATTCAAAAGGTATGCCGCTGTCTGAAGCGCATGTCCCCAGAATGAAAGAGGCAACTCAGCACTACTCATCATGGACCGAACCATATCCAATAGGGTACGATTCCTCCGCTCCGAAACACCGTTGTGCTGTGGTGTATAAGGAGGAGTAAGCTGAGAGAGAATACCATTCTCTTTTAAGTAGTCTAGGAATTCCGTGCTTAAGTACTCCCCTCCCCTGTCAGACCGGAGGATCTTGATACTTTTGCCAATCTGGTTCTCTACTTCCTTTCTGAATTCCTTGAATTTCTCAAAAGCTTCAGATTTGTGTTTCATCAGATACACATATCCGAACCTAGAGAGATCGTCAGTGAATGTGATGAAGTACGAGAACCCACCCCTTGCATGTATAGACATCGGACCACACACATCACTGTGTATGAGTCCCAAGAGCTCTCTTGCTCTTTCTCCATGTCCGGTGAACGGAGATTTGGTCATCTTCCCTTTGAGACAAGACTGACAAGTTTCATAAGATGAAAACTCGAAAGCATTCAAGAGTCCATCTTTATGCAACTTACTCAGTCTTTTCTCTCCGATATGACCAAGTCTACAATGCCACAAGTAGGATTCATTCGTATCTGAATTCTTCCTCTTGCGCGTGTTTTGTATATTGAGAACTGTATTCTGATTTAGAACGTAGATACCATTAAACAGTGTACCCTCTGCAACCAGTACCTTATCAAGGTAAATGTTCATGATATTCTTTTCAAGAACAAACTTATATCTTTCTTTATCGAGTAAAGAAACTGATATGATGTTGCAAACCATGGAGGGTACATAGTAGCAATCGTTCAAAATCATAGTCTTGCCATTTGGCAATACTAGGTGATATTCACCGACGGCTGCCGCATAAACTTGTGCTCCGTTCGCTACTCTGAGCGACATATCACCCGGTGCAACTTTCCTACTTTTTCTCAGTCCTTGTAATAAATTACAGATATGAGATCCTGATCCGGTATCAAGTACCCAGGAGGTAGGGCTGACCGTAAAACAGTTCTCAATTACAAGAACAACTGAAGTAGATGCAAAACCATGCTTCTTCTTCGACTGGGTATCCTGGAAATCCATACAATCCCCTTTCCCATTCTCATACTTATGACTGTTGTCACAAGTTAGAGCTGAACCAACTTTCCCCAGTCCCGAATAAGAATCCGGATCGGTCAAGCAATACATTTTATTATCTTGATTAGGGCGTGAAAGGGTTGCTGCCTGGAGAGAGAGAAAAGAAACACTCAGCGTATGCTCTTGCAAGATTAGATTGGTTTATTAATTTATCTAACCAGGATGTCTCCCACTGTTTACTCAAATTCTTCTTAAAACCTTTTAAAAGAAGAACTAGTCGGGTTTTAATTCACGTCACAATACTTGCTTAACCTTTCAGCCAGGCCAGTGTCGGTACTTCGAGGGAGGTTTTCCAACGCTTTCGCGAAGTTCCTTAATTAAATAACCTCTTTTCCCTGGGGGCGTAACCCCGCTAACACCTTTCTAGACACCTACTAGGTTTATAGCATTGATCGTTAAGTGAAATAATCTCCCGAGAGTAATCCAACTCATCAGTGGGATCGGGATCCAACCATCATTGTGTGATGACCTAGATGGAATCCACTCTAGTCACCACACTCCAGAAGGTATGCTAAATCTGCAAGTTTCAGTACTTTTGAAACTCCCGATGTGGTTTTTGCCCCTAGGACCCAAGTGACCTTGACGAATAATCAACAAATCAAAAGGTCCTAGTCAAGTTCAACCCGTCGTTATCCAGGATTGCATTAGACCCGCCCGCATGATCCTTGACGAATAATCAACAAAATCATGCGACCGTCCTAACCAATCGCATCAATCAGTGCAACAGAGAATTATTACTTAGCTACCGTTCACTGTGTCTTGACGAATAATCAACAAACGCAGCACGAATACTAAGTATTAATTATCCGAAACGACGGAGGGCTACGGCTGGGTTTTTGGCGAAAAACCCGTTAACGTAATGAACTTGATATCATTGAAGGAACCCGATTGCACTTTTTGGAAAAATACAGTAGCGAAAACTTTTGCTAAAGAGGTCACTCCCTGTGAAGGGATCTCGGCTCTTTCCTCGTCGAGTGAGGTGCTGGGCATTCGTAAGATGAATACCTCGATGCAAAGCAAGAATAATCGACTGTAGTGAAGTTATTACCCTGACGCAAAGTTTTGTCCAAGGGGTCACTCCCGATGAAGGGATCTCGGCCCTTGCCTCGTCGACTGAGGTGCTGGGCATTCATAACCGAATACCGCGATGCAAAACAAAAAGATGAACGTCCTTGTAATAACAGCTTTTTGAAAAACTTGTTCCAACAACGTCTTTTTAGGTTTATTTTCTTGCATTAGTTCTTTTAATGCGTCCCATCATTTAAATCCTACCATTGCAGAAAACAACCAAAATATGACGTACGCTTATGCCATTCGCATTCGCCACGGGGCCCCGTCATCACCCGTTAGGTTACTTAACTAACGACAGAGCGGGGGCTGGGCTAGCGCGGCTGTAAAACATAAGCAACGCCTAAATAGTAAAGCAATGATAGACATTACAGATCACAGATGAATACATTGGATATACTAGCAATCCGCAATCCTTTCGAGCCTAGAAAGAAAAGCGGATAACACGGTCGCGGTGAATAGCCAAAACCCCACCCAAGACCCCTACGGGTGCGGCAAACTACCCGCCAAGTACCCGAAGCGAAGCAACCTCCCTCAATGCCATGAGTAGGCCACTCGGCACTTCGAGCTACCCGGTAGTTTGTGCACCCCTCCATGGGTCTATCCTAGGAGCAAAAACAGTAAAAAGAATTATACAATGACGGCTACAACCCCGACCCGGTTGTGCGGCCAAACAAATAATAATATTACATCAATTTACATGTTACAAATGAATGAAAGAAAAACAACGCTCATCTCACATCCACCCCGGCTATTCACCCGCGACAATCCAATCCATTCATATCCACAAACCAATAACAATCACAGATCATGTATAACCCCGACTAATCGTCTTATAGCGATTAGCCGACGTTCAATACATGCAAGCATTACAGATATAACCGATATAGTTAAAATGTAGTGAAGTTCCGAAAAATACGGATTTATAGGCCCCCAAAAGTAAATTTTAGTTCTGGAAAAACTGGGCATATATTATATATCCTAAAAATCCCAAAATCAACACAGAAAGACACTGCACGAAAAACGAAGCAGAGAGGACATCAAACCGCGGCGCTTCCGCGGCATGAGCCTACCTCGTGCGGCGGAAGCGCGGCGGTTTAGACAAATCTCTGTGTCGTTTTTCATGGGTGGTTTTAGAAAACCCTGAGATGAATTTACAAATATAAAGTTTTCTATTTTGAGCAGAAAAAATTTCAACAGAAACTAGGGTTTTTCAAAAGTTCGGTTTTTGGATTTTCGGTTTCGAAACTTCGTTACACTTCACTACCTAGCTAGTTTGAGTTTAGTTAGGCTCTGATACCACTGTTAGGTCCGTGTTGCCCACCCCGGTGCTTACGGGGAGGCGGAAAACATAATAAAAAACGGATTTTTAATGACTTAGGCAACATGGACCTTGCATGTGAGGATCTTTGCTAAACTAAAACTAGCTAAAGTAAACTAACAACTAACAAAGTTGTAGAAAGGTTATACCTTTGGTCTTTAGTCCTTCTCTCCTTGCTCCTAGGTATGGTAGAAAAGGATCACCTTGCTTGTCTTCTCCCGTCAAAGAAGGATCCACCCGAAAGCCACCACCTTTAGCTTCAACTCCAAGCTAGGAGTAACTAGAGTGCAAGAAATGCTAAGACTTGAACCCTAGAAGTGAGTAGAGAAGATCAAGAGAGGGTTTTTCTCAAGCTTTTTGTTTCTCAACACATGAGAGGGAGAGAGCTTGAGGGAGAGGATGAGCAAGAGAGAGAAAAGAAATGAGAGAATGAGAATAAAAGTGAGCCATTCTCACTAATATGTGTGAGTTATTTTAATTAATTAATTAGCAAGAAAATTGTCATGGTTTAATCAAGAGGTGACCATTATCATTTCATTATTAATGCAAATTGCAAGAATCAAAGAGCATCTTCCAAATGAAATGATCATGGTCAAATTGTCAACTTGGTCAACAAGTCAACAAAGTCAAAGTGTCAACAATAACAACCATGCACAATAATTAAGCTAATTATTAATTAACAATAATACACACAAAAACAATAGGGTTAATAAAATGACAATAGTCATTAACCCTAAACAAGGTCCTCTCCCTCAATCTCAAGCAACCGTGCATACGCACCCGCATTCGTGATCCGAGGAACACGAACACAATGAGAAAAAAACCAATCTCAAATCATATACTAGGATCCGGCTTAAACCAAAGCCCGCTAGTATAAACTGTCCGGACAGCAAACGTGCACAAGTGCGCGGATGCGAACGAACCCTGTCGCAAAACCATGCGACCTCTACTCGTTTTGCCTAAAGGCGAATAGCTCTCTGTGTGGGACTCTAAAGACTCGACACTACGCTGGCAGTGGGTTTAACCACAGACCGCAAGCGGCACTAGCTGTACGTAACGGTCCCCAGGTAGATGTCGATAAGAAGACTGACGAGGTGAACCCCATCTGCACTCCTACTGAGCCTGTATGTGACAGTCTCCGTACAGTCCGGTCTGTTCGTCTGATACATCGCATGGCGGGCCTAGGGGGGCGGTAAACGTCAGTCCCCTAATAGCGGTACAAGTCGTGTCGGAGTGAAGCCCAATACACCCTGAGATAACACTGGAAACCTACCAGTATATCTCGCTTGCCCTGGCCAGGGACTACACGTGTAATGGCTCTCCTAGACACAGCGCGATGTCAACCCCCAATACCGGGAGAGACGAATCCTGTCTAACCGTCACTGCCTCCAAGTGCTTCGGGACTGCTCCCAACTACTACCTGTTTGCACGACTCAGTAGAGCCGTGGTAGGGTAGCAATCAAAGAACAGTGGGAACACACTCGAGGCGAAGTGACAGTGTCAAGTCAGCGGACTAAGCTGTACTCATGTCACCTGGGAACTGATAACTGACGATAGGTATAATACCAACCATCAGTTCCCGACGAGTCCTGTCCAGTGTACTCGTAACCTAACGAGCACCCGCATACTATCTCAAGTACGACGTACTGACGGCTGTGGGACAGACCGTCTCCCGAGCTGGGATGAGAAGCGCATACGCTAGTCTACTCCGGAGTATCGATGCCCTATCTCGATACTCCCACGACTAGGGACGTGTATAAGGATGTGCTTGTAGATTACCCAGCCCCCACGAGTGTGATCGCCATCACAACGCCGGTAATCAAGCAAAGATCCTAAGGGCTCTACTAATGCGTATAGGTGATATAATAAATAAACACACATGTACACATTAAAGCAGAGACAAACCAAGTAGCATACTACTATATTGAGCAAGATTGTCTGTACAACTGTGGATATCCCAAGCTTCCATCAAGTAATATACATACTAGTATGATACAGTAATGGCCTCTAGGGCATATACACCAACACTTGACATCTCATGATTGACTCAATTGCCTAAGTAAGTGATCTGCCAATCATGCACATCCCTCTCCCCTTTAGTCTGTAAGACACCTTTAGAGAGGGTGACTCCATCACCTGCAGGTACACCACCATGCCAGGAGTCATCTATTCTAAAAATCATTAGAATACTGTCAAAGCACCCACATTGGGAAACTCCCCAAATCCAGATCTAAAACCATCGATCTAGAAACCAGAATGTCAAATATTATATCCATATTTTGTCTAGAGAAACAACTGTGTGACGACCACAGTACAACCGATCGTAGTATAGGAATTTTACTTCCTACTCTATGTATGTCATCCAAATACCAGGACAACACACCCTACTACTTTCTTAACAGATCCATCCCTTATTCTGATGAAGTCAAACCCATGACTGTCACATCAAAATTAGATGATCAATCTCCGCTACTACTGCTCTAGTCTATAAATAGACATAAGCTACTTGCCCACTATGCTTCCGCTGCTCCCACTGACCACAACAACCCTCCTACCGGGTCTCATAGCCTGGAACAACAGTAGTGTCAAGTCTGGGTAGATAAGAACCTCCCTGTCACCGTCCTTGAGGATACCGGAGTACCTCTCGGGTGTCTGAGGTTACCCACCAAATCTGCGGAGTGGCTAATGGAATGTCAAACCTGATTGAATCTTTAGGTCTTATTAAATTTTCCGTAATCGTTTGCGGTTCTGGAATCACTTCCAGTTCTACCATACTCCCACTACTGTTTTCTGAAAAAATCTATTTTACTAAAACTGTGGCGAGTCAAGAACAATATCACTATTGATCTTCCAGATGGTAGAAAGTCAACCCTTGTCATAGCCTGGGCCAACCCACAAACTGCCATTACAGAAATGTGCCCTGAGTTATCCAGAATCTGGTTTTAAGCATAAGACGGACAACTCACCTATATCCAATATAGAAACTTTGGCACTTATTTAATTGGAACCAGATTCTAATCATGCAGCTGTCTCCAGTGCATATCAACTTTAATGGAGAAAGGCTATTCAGCATTACTCAACTTAGGAATCCATCCAATTATGAGTAACCTGAAAGAGAAACAAGTTTCTCAAAACTTTTACTTGTTGGAGATAGTGCCCTCAGAGTCAATTATTAGGTCACAGGTACGTGATTGTAATGATTGAGGGAGGACCTATCCCGGTAGGACAGTCTTACTCGAGATGATAGTATGCTATCTGGTTTACCTTTATCATCGTGTACTGCTTTAGGTGATCTGACACGTCGCTATTACACGTTGATAGAGCCCCTAGGATTCTTGCTTGACCACCAGCAGTATGAGGGCGATCATATAAGTGGGAGCTGGGGGTCTACAAGCATATCCTTAAAAGGTCCCTAGTCGTGGGAGTTTCGAGACCGGGCATCGATACTCCATTAGTAGACTAGTGTATACAGTCGAGACCCCGACGAGGGGCGGTGGCCGGTCTCACAAGCCACTGGTGTCAGTTGGATCACCTAAGATGTATACAGGTGCTCATTGGGTTATGAGTACACCGGACAGGACTCGCCGGGAACATGCCAGTTGGTCATATACCAGAAGTCAGATGGCAGTTCCCTGGTGACATGTGTGCAGGTTAGTTCATCGACCTGGGGATCGTCATTTGTCTCGTGTGAGTTCCCACTGTACTTTGATTACTACCCTACCACGGCTCAAAGGAGTCGTGCAAACAGGTTTTAGTTGGGTACAGTCCTGAGCCACATGGAGGCAGTGAGCGTATCTTCAGGGGTTCGTCTCTCCCGGTATTGGGGGTGAGGTCGTGCTGTGTCTAGGAGAGCCATTACACAAAGTCCTTGGCCAAGGCAAGGAGATTTACTGGTAGGTATTCCAGTAGTATCTCAGGGTGTTCTGGGCTACACTCCGACACGACTTGTACCGCTTTTGGGGGTCTGACTTTTACCAACCCCCTAGGCCCGCCATGCGATGCTCATAGACGAACGGACCGGACTGCACGGATATTGTCACTGACAGGCTCAGTTGGGTGTCGGGGTGAGCTTCCTCATCGACGTCCCATTTGGTCAGTACCTGGTAGCCCGTCACGTATTGGCTTATACCTCTGACGTGCTAGTGGTTAAATCCACAACCAAGGTATTGACGAGTCTTTAGAGTCCCCCACATTCAGTTACTCAGCTTTCGGGCGAAAGGTTGTAGAGGCCGTATGGAGATATGGCAGGGTCCGATCAGATACGTGCGGTATTGCACGGATCAGGATCGGACAGTCTGTACTATAGGCCGTATGGTTATATGGCAGGGTTCGATCAGATACGTGCGGTATTGCACGGATCGGGATCGAATGGATATTACTAGCCGGCTTTGGTATAAGCCGGATCCTAGTATAGTACAGTGTAGATTTTGTCTCATTGCATTTGTATTTCGGTCGAAATACAGATGCGGGTGTGTATGCACAGTATCGGGGTTTTCCTGTAATTTATTACGGGACCAGTTTTCTGGAGTTGCCAGTTTGCTTTCCGTTTCGGCCAATTTCCTTTGTTTCGTTCATTGGCCGAAGTTTGGTGGAAGAGGGTTTATTTGCATTGTTGCAAATAGGCATTAGTGGAGGGGTTCTTTGCATCTTGTTGCATCATGATGGCTTTCATGATGTGCACCATCTTTTGACTTGATTTCTTCATGATGGCATGACCTTTTGAGTCATCATGGTTCATGATGGTTGGACTTCATGAGTTGATGGTTGTGTGGAGTGTTGGCTTAGTTTTGTGATCATGGTTGCTTTTGATAACCATTCCTCTCTCTCTCTCTTGTTTGATTGATATGGTCACCTCCCCTTTGACTTTTCCCTCTCTCCAATCACACAAGAGAAATGGGGGGGCCGGCCACTTTTGTTGGATGGTTGATTGATTCATTTGTGTGGCAATTTTTGGTTCATTGTGTGCAAAGAAAAGAGCTCTCTAGTTCATCTCCATTTCCCTTTCTTTCCCCCACCAAAAATGGCACCTCCACTACCCCAAAAAGAGACACAAGTTCTACTACACATTCTACAGCGAATCTTGGGCACGTCGAGTAGCCGGCTTCGTGCCCGAGTTGCCTCGGCATTGAGGTGGGAGCCCGTAAACAAAGTAGGCGATGTGGTGCACTTCCGGCGACGAGGAGGAGACGGGACTTTTCCGCAGGAGATCCGGACGATGATGAGAAGACCGGAGGACTTGGATCGTCGGTATATCTCTTTCTCATCTTATAGTTAGCTTAGACTTGTTAATGGTTACGATCCGGGTGTTTAGTGCGCGGTGGTGCCGGTTTGCTAAGTCCGCAAAATTAAAGTTTTTCACCGCTTCCGCATTCCGGCGTCGGATTGACGGCCGGGGCGCCGCCGTGCACTTACATTACTATCATCTGAATACCAATCACAAGTATCTACATCTTCGATCTCTTTGAAGAATCCCGATACTTGCGACATCTGGTTCTCTACTTTATTCTTATACCCACAACTTCTCAAAACTTAGACCTTGTATTTCTACGAAACACTTGTCTAAATACCAGAGAAGTCATAAGTAGACAGAACAAAGTACGAGGACCTACCCCTTTGTCCTGATGGACACTGGACAACATACATTCCTCTGTATAAGTCCGCTGAGTTGAATAACTCAAAACCTGTGCGTCGTAGGTTGAAAACTGTACCCTGGCGATTTCCTCAAATATCACCAATTACAACGAATTCCGATATAATGAGGATGATCACCTAATTCCCAATAACTTCCTCCCACTCATCATCTGTAAAAACCATACAGATATGAGAATGAAACTTGGTGAATACACACCCTGGAGTAAGTATCTAATCGGGAAAACAGTTTTCCATTAACAATGCACTGAAACATGAAAATGTTTCGTAGGGGTATCCTGGTATTCATAGTAATGCCTCTTCCATAATCCAATTCATGACTTTAACCGTATATTCCTTTGCCATCTCTCCAAATCCCTTTATTTGTCTTTAGTCGTTACCTTCTGTACACCATCGTTAGGCTAAATGGTTTTCTTCCTTCCCTACCGTTCGGCACCAGCCTATGGTTTGGAAGAAGACTATCCAGTAAGCATAATAGGTGTACCCTCCTATACCAAGGAGTACTCACAACTGAGAGAAGGTGATGATAAAAGACAACTGAATAATACCTTATTCTTTTAAAAGTGAAATAGGAGTGGCGATGAAGTACGTGGTTTGGTCGTGAATGATAACAGTCGCAACTTACTTTGCCCTCTTTCTAATCCCTTTATTCTGTCTTTACATATTACCTTCTGTACACCCTACTTAGGCTAATTGGTTTTCTTCATTTCCTACCGTTCGGCACCTGCCTATGGTTTGGAAGAAGACTATCCAATAAGCGTAATAGGTGTACTCTCCTAAACCAAGGAGCCCTCGCAACCTGAGAGAAGGTGATAATAAAAGACAACTGAATAAACCAATTCTATTTCTCCTGAACCTTGATCCATCCTCGAAGAAGTCCCTTCGAGTTCGTATATAACCATACGATGGATCTATCCAATGGAAGTGGATATCCGTAGTAATACGGGGTGTTCTGAGAAATGCAAAGGGTAGAAGAAGGAGTGGTAATGACTTATGCAACATAGACAATCCAAAAGCCAGTATTTTAAGAAGGTTCGGTCAACTTGGTCACTGAGTCATAGTCTAGGGTCGGTCAAAGGTCGCTGCCAAAGAGAGAGAGAGAAAAGAAACACTCTGCGTGCACTCTATCCTAGATCAGAATGGTTATCACTTTATCTAATCCGGAAACCTCCCACTGTACTGTCAAATTCTCCTCCAAACCTGAAAGAAGAATCAATCGGGATCACCCGAAGAGTAAACCAACTCATCAGTGGGAATCGGGATCCAACTCTCATCGCATGATAACGTGACGGAATCCACTCGCGTTATCACACTCCAGAAGGTATGCGCATGCCTGGCAAGTTTCAGTTTCTTTAGAAACTCCCGATATGATTTTTACCCTATGTTCTTATGACCTTGACGAAAGCCAACAAATCATAAGTCACATGTCAAGTTCTGCCCGTCATTATCTTGTTAATTCGAACCCACCCGTACATACCCTTGACGAAAGCCAACAAGGTAATACGACTGTCCCAAACCAACACATCTATCTATGCAACAAATGAATACCCCAGCAACTACCAAACACTATGCCTTGACGAAAGCCAACAAACATAGCTTGAATATTACTGACCATCCATAAGAAATGACGGAGGGCTACGGCTGGTTTTTGGCGAAAAAACCTTTAACATAATGAACTTGATCTCGTTGAAGGAACCTGATAGCTTTTTATAAAATATAGTGGCGAAAACCTTTGCTAAAGAGGTCACTCCCGGTGAAGGGATCTCGGCTCTTTCCTCGTGGAATGAGGTGCAGGATATTCCACTGAATACCGCGATGCAAAGCAACATGTAATCGACTATAGTGAAGTTATTACCCTGACGCAAACTTCTGCCCAAGGGGTCAGTCCCGGTGACGGGATATCGGCCCTTGCCCCGTCGAATGAGGTGCAGGATATTCCAACCGAATACCACTGTGCAAAACAAAAGGAAACATCTTTGTAATAACACTTTTTAAATTGTTCCAACAACATCCAAATAGGTTTGTTTTACTTTGCATTGATTAGAATCAACACAGTCCCATCAATTAATCACACCAGAAAAGAACGAAAATAAAATGTACGTATATGCCATCCGCATTCGTCACTGGGTCCCGTCATCACCCGTTAGGTTACTTAACTAACGACAGAGCGGGGACTGGACTAGCGCGGGTGTAAAACATATACAACATCTAATAGTATATATACCAATATACAATAATCACTCCAGGCGTGATAATATGCAACATTACAGAAAAGTAATAAGCATCATAGAACAATACAGATAATCTGGGATCCCCGAGTTTCACAGAGCCGCTGCTGAAACCCGACGTTCCCCTGTCGTGTGGATAGCCTGTGCAATGAAACCTAGACCCCTACAGGTGCGGCAAGTTACCCGCCAAAACCTGAAGCGAGGCAGCCCCTTACAGCATAGTGAATGGACCACCCAGCACTTCACGGAATCCAGTAGCTTGAGCACCCCTCCTTGGGTCAACCTGTACCCCCTACGAGTGCGGCGAATAGTCTGCCAATTCTAGAGTGGGGCCCCTCTGCCTCTCAAAGCCATGAGATGAGGACCAGTTGCCCCCAGAACCCGGCTATCCGTGCACTCCGTCGCGGGGTAAAACCTAGTACAGAAAATGGAAAAATAGTACAATATGTACATCGACCGCAACCTGGTCGTGCCCCAAAAGAATATTATACAACAGGCAGTGACGGCAGTCCACAAGTTGGACGCTTGCTCCGTAATATCAAATGTACAAATAAATCCAAACTGCACTACCATTGCACACTGCTATCCACCACGACAAATCCGCAACATCACAGCACAACACAGAACATCAACGCGAATGTCACGTTCGCAAACCCGTCTAAAAGAACTATAGCAGTCAGACACGGTTTACCGATCAAATGACATTCCCGGTCGGAGATATAATGTAAGCACTGTAAACTAACGCGTTTAAATTTCGATCGACTAAATTTCCTGAAGTGGGCCCCACGCAAATCTGCTGTACAGTAAAAAATCCTGGGCCCAAAAAAACAGTTCCTGAAACCACAATTTACCAAGTAGAAGCCCCATAAGAAAAATCACCCAATGATTCACCAAACGGCCGCGGTTCCGCGGCCGTTTAGTCGAATCATTTTGTCGTTTTTCTCCAGTGTTCTTTAAAAAGCCTGCTTGATTTTCTGAGATGCTCAAAATAATATTTAGACCAGATTTAAATTCAACAGAAACTTTAGACTTGAAAATTGTAGTTTTTGAAAATCCATTCGATCGATCTTTTAAACTCGTTAGCACAAGTTAGTAAAGCTTAATGGCGTGGCTCTGATACCATGTAAGTCTACGGTAGCGCCCTGGCCGTCTTTCAGACGCCAAATGCGGAACAAAAACTTTTATAACTGGCGCTATCGCATACAATAACCCGGATCTGCCATTAACGCTAAACTAACAATCTACAAAGAGGGAAGAAAGGTTATACCGAACGATCCGAGTCCTTCGTTCTTTAACCATTATCCCACGCTCCGTTGCGGCTGCTCCGATCTCGTCGATCTCCGATCTCCTCGTCCAGGTGGCACCACATCATCGGATCTTTAAACGGGCTCCCTCCTCTGACTCGAGGCAACTCGGTCGTCAAGTTTGCTAAAAGAGACGACCAAGATTGATGTAGAGAATGAGTGGAATACTTTGTCTCGCTTCGTCCAAAACCATGGACGAACGGTTAATGAAGTTGCCATGGGAATCGGGTAATGGAATGAAATGAGCTGTGAAATTCCATACACCGAAACTATCATAATCTTTTTAACCAAATGAAGTGAGTGAGAGAGAGAGGAGGGCCGGCCACATATATAGAGGTGGGGGGGTGAGTGTAGGAGAGGGGGAGGTGACAATAAGAAAATATCTCAAATGTGAACACAAAGTGTGAACACAAAGTGTGAACACAAAGAAAGCAACCAATGAAAACTCAACACCATTCTAACCTAGTCACCTCTTCTAGAAACTTCTAGAACCTTCCACATTCATCTCAAGAAAAGATAAATCCGTCTTTAACCGAATGTTAAAAGACGGCTGATAGAAAACTGGAAACTGGCAACTTCCAAAAGTGATCCCGAAACGAATTTCAGGATAACCCCGTAACAGTATAAATATACCCGCATTTGTATTACGACCGAATACAAATGCAACTGAGACAAAGATATTATATCTACTCTATATAATACATGGATCCGGCTTAAACCAAAGCCCACCAGTATTATCAGCCCGAAAAATAACACGTGCGTAAACGCACGTGCATTTTCCGAACCCTGCCATAAAACCATACGGCCTCTACAACGTTTCGCCCGAACTTAGGAAACTATCTGTGGGGGACTCTAATGACTCGTCAGTACCCTGGCAGTGGGTTTAACCACAAGCCGTCAGCGGCACTAGCTATGCGTAACGGCTGCCCATGGACTGACCTCAAGGGAGGCTGATGAGCGAACTCATCCAGAAACCCTACTGAGCCTAACAGTGACAATGTATATACAGTCCGGTCCGTTCGTCTATGAGTATCGCATATCCGGCCTAGGGGGCTAGTAACGTCAGACCCCCAATAGCTGTATAAGTCGTGTCGGAGACAAGCCCTGAACACCCTGAGATACTACTGGAGTACCTACCAGTAAATCTCACCTGCCTTGGCCAAGGACTTGGTGTAATGGCTTTCCTAGACACAGCGCGACCTCTACCCCCAATACCGGGAGAGACGAATCCCCTGCCGATCCGCTCACGTGCCTCCATGTGGCTCGGGACTGTACCCAAAAACTACCTGTTTGCACGACTCCTTTGAGCCGTGGTAGGGTAGAAATCAAAGCACAATGGGAACTCACACGAGACAAATGACGACCTCAGGTCGATGAACTAACCTGTACACATGTCACCAGGGAACTGCTATCTGACGATATGTATAATACCAACTAGCAGGTTCCCGGCGAGTCCTGTCCGGTGTACTCATAACCCAATGAGCACCTGTATACATCTTAGGTGATCCAACTGACACCAGTGGCTTGTGAGACCGGCCACCGCCCCTCGTCGGGGTCTCGACTGTATACACTAGTCTACTCCGGAGAATCGATGCCCTGTCTCGAAACTCCCACGACTAGGGACCACTATTAAGGATATGCTTATAGACCACCCAACTCTCACGTATATGATCGCCCTCATACTGTTGGTAGTCAAGCAAGATCCTAAGGGCTCTATCAAAGTGTAATCGTGTTCAGTCACCTGAACCTATACACGACTGATAAAGGCAAACCAGATAGCATACTATCATCTCGAGTAAGACTGTCCTACCGGTATAGGTCCTCCACAATCATTGCAATCACGTACCTGCGATCCAATAATTGACCTTGAGGGCACTATATCCAACATCCTTATGCAGGTCCCTAGTCACAGGACTATCGAGACAGGGCATCGATACTCCGGAGTAGACTAGCGCATGCGCTTCTCATCCCAGTGTGGGAGACGGTCTGTCCCACAGCCGTCAGTACGTCGTACTGGAGATAGTATGCGGGTGCTCGTTGGGTTACGAGTACACTGGACAGGACTCGTCGGGAACTGACCGGTTGGTATTATACCTATCGTCAGTTATCAGTTCCCAAGTGACATGAGTACAGCTTAGTCCGCTGACTTGACACTGTCACTTCGCCTCGAGTGTGTTCCCACTGTACTTTGATTACTACCCTACTACGGCTCAAAGGAGTCGTGCAAACAGGTAGTAGTTGGGTGCAGTCCCGAACCACTTGGAGGCAGTGACGGTTAGACAGGATTCGTCTCTCCCGGTATTGGGGGTTGACATCGCGCTGTGTCTAGGAGAGCCATTACACGAGTAGTCCCTGGCCAGGGCAAGCGGGATATACCGGTAGGCTTCCAGTGTTATCTCAGGGTGTATTGGGCTTCACTCCGACACGACTTGTACCGCTATTAGGAGACTGACGTTTACCGCCCCCTAGGCCCGCCATGCGATGTATCAGACGAACAGACCGGACTGTACGGAGATTGTCACATTCTGGCTCAGTAGGAGTTCAGATGTGTTTCACCTCGTCAGTCTTCTTGTCGGCATCTACCTGGGGACCGTTACGCACAGCTAGTGCCGCTTGCGGTCTATGGTTAAACCCACTGCCAGCGTAGTATCGAGTCTTTAGAGTCCCACACAGAAAGCTATTCGCCTTTAGGCAAAAGAGTAGAGGTCGCATGGTTTTGCGACAGGGTCCGGTCACATCCGTGCACTTGTGCACGTACAGTGTCCGGACAGTTAACACTAGCGGGCTTTGGTTTAAGCCAGATCATAGTGTACGTTTTGGGATTGGTTTTATCCAGTATGTATTCGTGTTCCTCGGAACGCGAATGCGGGTGTGTATGCACAGTTGACGGAGAGACAGAGGCAGAGGATTCTCATTAGGGTTGTTGACCGTTGACTGTTGACTATTGACTTTTTTGCTCAACCCTAATGAGAATATGATATGTAATTAACAATAATATTAATTAAGTATTGTGGTGACATGGTTGTTGAGGGGTTGACTTTGTTGACTTGTTGACTTTGTTGACCGGTTGACCAGGTTGGACTAGTTGACCATCATGATGACAATGGCTATCATTTCATGGCAAAGACTTTTTACTTGCTTGTTCTCTTGTGCAATATGAGTGCATGAAATGATATAGCCATTTTGACTTAAACCATTTACACAATACTTGATTACTATTTTTTTGATGATGGCTTTTGGATTATGAGAGGTGAGAATGAGATGAGTATGGTTCATTCTATCATTTGGCTTTCTCTCTCTTGAGCTCTCTCATTCTCAAGCTCTCCCTCTTCCACTTGCTCTCTCTACCTCAAGGCAAACCATTCTCATGTGTTGAGACTCATTGCCTTAGAGATAAAAAGACACCAAAACATTCCTCTACCCATTCTAGTTCACAAGGCCTAGCAAGCCAAGTGATCTAGTTTCTTCAAAGTTCGAAGAAGAAGCCAAAGGTAGAAGCTTTCGGGTGGATCCATCTTCGGCGCAAGGAGACGACGAGGTGAGGCCGATCCGTACACCGGAAGGAGTCGAAGACGAAGGAGTTCAAGAAAGGTATAGCCCCCTAACCGAGTAGGTAAACTCTTGTTAGGTTGTTAGTTAGTAGTTTAACAAAGATCCGGTTTTGAGTCCATGTTACCGCCTCTAGAAAATTGTTTTTCATCAAATTCCGCATGCCCGAAAGTACCGGAAGAGGTAGCATGGACTTACAGTGGTATCAGAGCCTAGTTAAACACTACCTAACATGTTAGCATAGTAACTAGAAATTCGATCGGAGAAAAAGTCGCGAAATACACCCGGATTTCAAACTTTCTGTCGATTTTCAAAGTGCTGCAAAAATTATTTGAGATATACCAAAAATCGACTCAGGGTTTTTAGAAGAAACTGTAAAAATTCTACCCACTGAATCGATCAACGCGCCGCGTTTCCGCGGCGAGAGCTTGCTCCCGCCGCGGAACCGCGGCCGAGTTGACTCGGTCGTGGGGTTTTATTTTTGCAGTTTATTCATAGGGGTATTTTGGGATTTTTGGAATATGTATTTTCTGCCCAGATTTTCCAGAACGAAAATTTTGTGTTTGGGGCCTGAAAATCCGTATTTTTGATCGAACTTCTAAAAGACTTAAGCTGACGGGTTTTTCTGTGATGTGATATTTGTATTGAACGTCTGCTAATCGCTATATGTCGATTAGTGGGGGTTATACAAATCTGTGATCTGTAATGTTGCTGGAATGTGTATATGAATCCGTTGGATTGTCGCGGGTGAATAGCCGGGGGGTTGTGAGACGAGAGTTTTTCTTTTCTTTCAATTCATGTAAATTTGTAAATTGATGTAATAATTATTTGTATGGCCGCACAACCGGGTCGGGGTTGTAGCCGTCATTGTATAATTTCTTTTTACTGTTTTTGCTCCTAGGATAGACCCATGGAGGGGGTGCATAAACTACCGGGTATGCCGAAGTGCCGAGTGGCCTACTCACGGAGATGAGGGAGGTTGCTTCGCTTCGGGTACTTGGCGGGTAGTTTGCCGCACCCGTAGGGGCCTTGGGTGGGGTATTGGCTATTCACCGCGACCGTGTAATCTGCTTTTCGTTACAGGCTCGTACGAATTGCGGGTTCCTAGTATATCCAATGTGTTCATCTGTGATCTGAAATGGCTATCATTGCAATATATCTATATATGATATTATTTAGGCGTTGCTTATGTTTTACAGCCGCGCTAGCCCAGCCCCCGCTCTGTCGTTAGTTAAGTAACCTAACGGGTAATGACGGGGCCCCGTGGCGAATGCGAATGGCATAAGCGTACGTCATATTTTGGTTGTTTTCTGCAATGGTAGGATTAAATGATGGGACGCATTAAAAGAACTAATGCAAGAATATCACGCATTAAAAGAACTAATGCAAGAAAATAAACCAAGTTAAAGTCGTTGGAACACTTTCGAAAAACCACTCGGTTCTTTTCAAAACTAACTTTTAAATATGGAGCTTGAGCCACTCCTTTTAAAAGCTATCTCGTTCCATCGATTATATTAAGTTCACTACGTTCACGGTTTAGCCAAAACCATTCGTAGCCCTCCATCATTTCAGTTAAATATTCGGTAGTATTCAAGCTATGTATTTTGACCTCACGCCAAGGCATAGTGATTGGTAGCTGCCGGATATTTATCTGTTGCATAGATAGAATGCGTTGGTTTGGGACAGCCGTACTGCCATTTTGGCCTACGTCAAGGGTAGTGTCACGACCCGAAAGTACGGAACGTGACCAGCACTTAGATTACGAAGCGTCTAGAGGCGCCACGTAACCTAAGTAAGCCGAAGCCCAGAAATCTAAACCATGAAAAAGAAGAAGAAGCAGTAAAAGAAAACAAGTATAAAATCATCAGCAAATTTTACCAAAAATTTCGGCAGAGTCTCCTCTGTAAAAACTGGCCCCCAAACGGGTACAACAAGTATAATATACATAAACAATAAAAAGCATCCCCAAACGGGAGCTAGCATCAACGCCAACAGGCGGAAACAACCACAGCAAGCACAATAATATACAACGCCAATAGGCGAGGCTCAAAACTCAAAAGAAAACAAAACCACCAGATCTGAATAATACATGCGCGACTCTAAGGTCGAAATAAAAGACTGGTCCTATAAACTTATCAAGTAATACAAATATGGTTGATGGAGCTTACTAGATACAAATGAATGAGTAAAAGTACAATGGTGGTTCGGATACAAGTGAACCAACCTACCGTGCAAATCACCCTGAAGAAAAGATGTGCCAACAAGCTGCCACGGAAACCTGTACATCGAACCTGTAAAGAATTTGGCACAACGGGGGTGAGTTGCCAACTCGTGAGTAGAAGACATCTACGAAAAGAAATCGAATGCACGACGCTATCCTAGGTCATAATAATACACTACTATATCTCAATCATCTAGAATAGCAGGGTAATACTACGTGTAAGTGCAAATACTCCGTGTCGTGTCAGTGCCTCATATGGTACTATGTCATATGAAATGAAATGCATGCACCATGAATGTAAAGTAACAAATCCTGAAATCCAGATATATATGTATAAGAACTCTTTAGCTGTTATCATAGTAAAGTGTGTATAAGCATCTGAAATCTCAACAATAAAATCCATGGAAATCCGTGTCAAGCATCGACACAACACATGTAACCTCAAGTCTCAATATGTCGGGCTCCGTCAGTCCGGATCGGCCCATATCATCAAATCCCACGACAACGGTCGGTATCCTCCGGATATCCGCCGCGCCAGACATCACCGGTAGGTAGTCTTCCCCTGCCAGGCTCATCGTCTACAACTCGATCTTCTTGCCCCGGGGTACCATACCAGGCCCACCATGTACCCGAGACGGTTCATCCACTCCTCGAATCGGGTCTCGAAATCCAACAGAAAACATGAAATCTCATGGTGGACGACACATACATCACGAGAAAACCGCATCTTATTTTAAAAAGAGAAGAGGAGAGAGAGAGAAGTTTTATATATTTTTGCGGTTTTCCCCAAAAATCCAGAAATCTCATAGAAATCCAAATCTCAAAATCATGAGTAAGTATATGATAAGTGTCGGCATATGCCCATATTACTGTGCGATAACATGAAAATATGAATCCATGAATGTCTAAGTAATAAATATCATGTCTTATACTAACATCAGAGAGTGATCACAATATTATATCGGTTTAGTTGTTAACTGATTCTATCAATAAAAGATAATATGATCTAAAGTGTACGTGACATAGCAATTACCGATGATGATGTGTGTGAGCCGGCAAATAAGTGTGCGTGGAATATGCGCATCATCGGTAATGGTGCTGGTGTCCTAACAGGTATGGTTTGTACTGATTATTGCAACATATGTAAGAACATGCACCATGATGATTACAGTATGAATGTAAATACTGGTGTGCATTATCCACTCCTCTGCGGGATACGAGTACAACTACCACTATGTGAGTCGAACCTAAACCAGTGTCCATCTAACATCCTAAGGAACTAAACCTAATAGACTAGTCAGTAAGAAACTAGAGTCTACCTAAGGTCTAAATCAATATCTCTAATAGTCGGCGATCCTGCCTCAATAGCGTCACGTACGTAGTACGGCTTCCTCGAATCAAGAGTGCGGATCAATCATCAAATCTAAGCCTCGTATGGTAAAATCCATCGTACGGCATCCCAATATCGGGGTACGGTCAAGTATCTCCTAGGTGTCTCCTCATTCGTATAATGTCATCATCAACACATCTCATGATCAAGGTGCTAAACTGTGATCGCATACATCAATCATATATCATTGCCATCATGATAAGCATCATTAGTTTATCCTCAGAAATATCATGTCATATGTATCATATTGTGACTAGGTCATACTTATATGATATCGGCATCAGGTCACACCAATATAATGTCGTAATCAAGTTATACATATATCATATCATGATCAATCACAAGTTACAGTCCGGGTACTATTCTAGCGTCCCATGTACATCAATATCACCACCACTCTTTATAATTTATATATTCATGTTCATTATCTCATTCTCTAATGATCCGCTAACACTTTATTACGACTGTATGTCAAGAATCACGGCATCAAGCCCAGTTATACTGTTTCATCATACCTCGGATATCATATCACATCAATGAATCACCTATACGTGTTGTATATATATGTATATACCTATACCTAGTTCTATATATATACACATACACGTACCCCATGTCGAGTTTCAGTGTGTGCGTGGGTGTGTTTCTATCTGAAACCTGCGAACCTCTTCCAAGGTACTCATCCTCTGATATGGTTTTCCTAAATCAGTCTAGTCCAGCCTAGGGTCAATACTAGGGTCCTACTAGGGTCACATCTGGTTTCCTAATGTCAATAAGTACTATTCCTATTCTACGTTGCGGGGGTGCTAAACGCCATCCACCCGACTTCCCCCCGTAGATATGCATCTACTCACCTGGTCCATGTCTGCCGACGACGGTGTCGCCATCCTCCTCTTCATAGCCCGCAGTCCACTTGAAGGTTACCTAAACGCAAACATATAATTATTATCGTAAACCGAATCACATACAAAAGTCAAACGATACAAGGAACAAGCATAGCTTAAAACCTATGTCCCGTCCACGCAAAAGAACCAATTATCGCTCGATATCGGCGTACAAACTCCGATGGATCGAGATAAACATCAACAGATAACTCGTAGTTTTAAAGCACATTACTTATATTGTAAAACATGATCAAATTCATCGAAACACTAAAATCGATCAAATCGTCCGTTTTCGAAAAATCCGAAAATGCCAATTTATCGTTTTTCATCCAAACTTGACATTTAAATGAAACCAAGGGTCATAAAACTCATTAAATAGCATAACTAGACTATACAAACTATTACTATATTTTTATTACACAATTTTGCATTTATTTGAAATTTCTAGTTTGCAACTTTTAACAATTTTAACATTTTTCAAGCAAAATACCACAATTCCACCACAAAACATGATTTTGCATGAATTAATGTATTAAACCATAATTCATGATGATAATGATTTAATGAAACCATAAATTATATTTTTAATCTCATTTATTTAGGAATTTTCAAAATCGAGTTTACAAATAATAGCATTTTATTAGTATTTTCCAATTCTCAAAGTAATCTAGTGATCAAACTAAGTTTTTCTTTCCATTTACATGCTAATACTCTCACTAAAACTACAATCTAATGATATCAACTTTAATTGGAATTTTATATTACCCACAAACACATTTTAGAAAAATCTAGTTAGCTAATTTCCTTATTTAAAACAATTATAAATGAAAATTTTACAATTTAACAACCATGCAATGTTTTCCAATTCTAAAAGTGTTAAACTAACTATTATAACCCTAATTAATTATTAAAAACCCTAACTTGAATTTACAACCCTAACTTGCATTTTTTTTAAAAAACATAGAATTAATTCATTAAATCTAATTAAGCTTAAATGATCATCTAATAACAATAAATCAAAAGAAAGAAAATTATACCTCCAAAATGTGAAATCCAAACAAGAAATGAGCCTCCAAAATACATGCTTTCCCACTCCAAAATCCATATAAAAAAGGGTAGAGAATAAAGGGTATGAAGAAATTAGGATTTTGTGGAATTTTAATTGAATTTTTGAAGTATTTTTGATGAATTTTGAACAAAAATGAGGTGGAAAATGGGGGGGGGGGGCAGCCATTGGGGGGTTTGTGGCCGGCCTTGGTGAGGTGAGGGAGAGAAAGAAGTGAGTGTGAAAGTGTGTAGAACTTTCAAGAGAAGAAAACATCACATAAAGTCTTTTCATGCTTTATTTAATTAATTAATTATTTATTTACTATAGCAACTCAAGAAAGCTCTAGAAAATAGGAAAAATTTGTAAATAATTTTTGCATGATACACACTAAATTCTAATATGCCATGGTTCATTTTTACAAATTAAAACCATTCAAATTTGTAATTTACACTAATTTAGTGTAAAAATAAAGCTTATGTTAATATTTAAAATAATTAATTTAGGAAAAATATTTTATTAAACTAAAAATTTATAAGTGGCTAAATAAACATTATTTACTAGTAATTACATAATTAAATAGGTATTTTTGAATTTATAATGAAAAACAATTGCGGTTTGATTTTACGAAAAATACATTTTGCTTTACCGAAAATCATAAAATTCACTTAAACAATTTTATTCATTTAATTATTTATTTAATTATTTTTAAAACGTTACAGGTAGGTACGGGTGGGTTCAAATTAACCTGGATAATGATGGGAAGAACTTGACATGTGACTTATGACATTTTGACCTCACGCCAAGGTCATAAGAGCATGGGGCAAAAATCCACATCGGGAGTTTCATAAGTACTAAAACTTGCTAGAGTTGCATACCATTTGGAGTGTGATGATTCTGGTAGGATTCCTTCAGTTTCGTCATGCGATGATATTTGGATCCCGATCCTACTGTGAGTATATGCTACTCCTCGGGAAATTTCTCACTTAACGATCAATGCTATAAACCAAGTAGGTGTCTAGAAAGGTGTTAGCGGGGCTGCGCCCCCAGGGAAAAGAGGTTATTTAATTAAGGAACTTCGCGAAAGCGTTGGAAAACCTCCCTCGAAGTACCGACACCAGCCTGGCCGAACGGTTAAGCAAGTATTGTACGGTGAGATTGATCCTGATTAATTCTTCCTTTTTGGTTTGAGGAGGGATTCGAGAAACAGTAGGAGCCATCCTGTTTAGACAAATTAAAAACCATTCTAAACTTGCAAGAGCATCAAGCTGAGTGTTTCTTCTCTCTCCTAATTGCAGCGACCAATCGACATGACTGGACTTAAGTTACTTCTTGATAAAAACATACTGACAGGGCCAAACTACAAAGATTGGCTCAGGAATGTCAAGATGGCAATCACTTACGACAAGCTGGGGTATCTTCTTACCACCAAAGCTCCCCCTGTCCCAGGTCCCAAAACCAGCGTCGCGGATAAGGAAATCCGTAAGACCTGGGAACTAGATTGCGCGAAGGCCAAGTGCCTCGTGCTTGCCTTTATGGACAACGAACATCAGAGGAGGCACGAGAATATGGACCTCGAATCCATATTTCTCCATAAAAAAGAACTGTATGGAGAGCAGTCTCGTATCGCAAGATACGAAGTGTCGAAGAAGTTATTTTCGGCAAGATTGGCCGTCGGATCATCGGTAGCGAAACACGTGCTTAAGATGATTGGCTACATTGAGGAGCTCGCGGACCTTGGGACCATGTTGGAGAATGAGCTCTATACGGACTTGATTCTCCAGTCCCTTCTTTCCACTTACGCCCAGTTTATACCGAACTTCAACTTATAAGAAAAGGAAGTTGAACTTTCAGAACTCCTCAACATGCTGAGGAGCGCAGAGGGCACCCTACAGAAAGGTAGGGAAACATCCACTTTGTTTGTAGGAGGATCTTCCTCTTCTAGGTCCAAGGCGAAAGCCAAGGGAAAGAAGAAGAAAGCCCCCGCCAAACCAAGGGGCGGTGTTAGTAAAGTGGATAAGAAGGGAAAGGCAAAAGCAACAAAGAAAGTGGGAAAGCTTGTGGATAAGGAAGAATGCTTCTATTGTCATAAGAAAGGACACTGGAAGAATGATTGCAGGGCTTGGAAAGCCAGGACACAGGAATTGAAGCAGGTTGCAGCTTCAGCTTCAGGTGTGTATGTTATTGAAAACCATCTTTCAATAAACTCTACTTCCTGGGTATTGGATACCGGATCAGGATCTCATATCTGTAATTCTTTGCAGGCGCTGAGAAACCGTAGGGTTTTGAAGGCAGGTGACATGACCCTCAAAGTTGCAAACGGAGCTAGCATGGATGCTAAGGCCGTGGAGGACTATCACCTGAGAATATCAGATGGACATGTTTTGGTTTTGCGTAATTGCTTTTTTGTACCCAACGCAACTTGTAATATCATTTCTGTATCTTTGGTTTCTAAAGAAGGTTATGAATTTGCGTTTGTAAGTAATGTTGTAAACATTCACCTTAATCAAGTTCTGATTGGGTCAGGTATATTAAGCAATGGTATATACGTGTTAAACCAACCACAGATTTTCAATGTCTACAATACACACAAAAGAAAGTCTCCGGAAATAAATCAGACTTTCTTGTGGCATTGTAGACTGGGTCACATCAATGAGAGAAGGTTGACGAAGTTACATACAGAAGGATATTTGAATCCGTTCGAATATCAATCGTATGCCACTTGTCAATCCTGTCTCAAAGGAAAGATGACAAAGACTCCGTTCACTGGACATGGAGTAAGAGCGAGCGAGCTCTTGGGACTCGTACACAGCGACGTGTGCGGTCCAATGTCTACACATGCGCGAAGCGGTTTTTCTTACTTCATTACTTTTATGGATGATTTTTCAAGATTCGGACATGTCTTCTTAATGAAACATAAGTCCGAAGCCTTTGGAAAATTCCAGGAATATAAGAATGAAGTAGAAAAACAAACCGGCAAAAGTATCAAGATCCTAAGATCGGATCGAGGTGGTGAATACTTGAGTGCTGAGTTCCTGGACTATTTAAAAGAGAACGGAATTCTCTCTCAGCTTACTCCTCCATACACTCCGCAACATAACGGTGTATCGGAGAGACGGAACCGAACCCTATTGGATATGGTACGGTCCATGATGAGTAACGCTGAGTTACCGCGATCATTCTGTGGGTATGCGGTAGAATCAGCCGCATACCTTTTGAACCGAGTTCCCACTAAGACCGTGCCTACCACACCATATGAGTTATGGAGTGGGAAGAAACCCTATCTTCAATATCTGAAGATCTGGGGATGTCCAGCTTTTGTCAAAAAGCAGCATGCGGACAAACTCGAGGTACGCTCAGTACTGTGCAAGTTTGTGGGATACCCAAAAAACACCAGGGGGTATCTTTTCTACCACGCAGAGGAACAAAAAGTCCTTGTTTCTCGTAATGCCCACTTTCTAGAACACCAGTTCTTGGAAAAGGAAATTGGTGGGAGCACAATGGAACTGGAAGAAATTCCAGAACCACAGACTATTACTGAAAGCTTAGTGGAACCAGAGGGTTCAAAAGAACAGGACATTCCTGCGCCGCTCCGCAGGAGTAGTAGGCAGTCTTATCCACCCGAGAGATACTGCGGTTTTCTCATAGACGGGGATAGAGAGGATTGCATCATAGATTATGATGAGCCTACTAGCTTCCAGCAGGCCGTTCAGAGCGTTGACTCAGTAAAATGGCTGGATGCAATGCGGACCGAAATGGAGTCCATGTACACCAACAAGGTATGGACGTTGGACATTGCTCCAGACGGGGTAAAACCCGTAGGATGCAAGTGGATCTTCAGAAGGAAGATTGGTGTAGATGGACAAGTTGAGACCTATAAAGCTAGACTTGTTGCAAAGGGTTTTCGTCAAAGACCTGGTTTGGACTATGACGAAACCTTTTCTCCAGTGGCTATGCTGAAATCCATTCGGATCCTTCTTGCCATTGCTGCCTTCCACGATTATGAGATCTGGCAGATGGACGTAAAGACCGCTTTTCTAAATGGAAATTTATAGGAGTGTGTCTATATGGACCAACCAGAAGGTTTCATTTAGAGTGGGAGCAGCGGAAAGGTGTGCAAGTTGCTTAAATCCATCTATGGACTAAAGCAGGCATCGCGGAGTTGGAACATCTGTTTTGATGAGACGGTCAAGGAATTTGGCTTTATCAAAAATCCAGATGAACCATGCATCTACGGTAGATTTGTAGCGAGAACTGTAGTATTCTTCGTTTTATACATGGATGACATACTCTTAATAGGAAATGACATTCCTATGCTACAATCTATCAAGGGGTTCTTGTCACACAGGTTCTCCATGAAAGACCTGGGCGATGCCTCATACATCTTGGGGATCCGGATCCATCGTGATAGATCCAAGAGGATATTAGGACTTTCACAGTCCAGGTACATCGACACCATACTGAAGAGATTCAGTATGGAAGATTCCAAGCGCGGTAACCTACCGGCTTGTCACGGGATCACCCTCTCTAAAGAGATGTCTCCCAAGACTGATTTGGAGAGGGATCGCATGTCTATTATACCCTACGCTTCTGCGGTAGGCTCTATAATGTATGCGATGTTGTGTACCAGACCGGATGTAGCTTATGCACTGAGTGTGGAAAGCCGGTATCAGTCAAACCCTGGGGAGAAACACTGGATAGCGGTAAAGAACATTCTCAAGTACCTGAGAAGGACTAAGGAGATGTTCTTGGTGTATGGTGGAAAAGACCTCCAGATCGAGGCCTTTGCTGACTCCAGCTTCCAGAGTGACAAGGATGATTCCAAGTCCATGTCGGGTTTTGTCTTTACCCTCAATGGAGGGGCGGTGTGTTGGAAGAGTTCCAAACAGGAAACCGTTGCAGACTCGACGATGGAAGCGCAATACATCGCAGCATCTGATGCCGCAAAGGAAGCTGTCTGGATGAGGAAGTTCTTGAAAGAACTTCAGGTGGTTCCGTCCGTTGTTGATCCAATACCTCTGTATTGCGACAACAACGGGGCTATAGCTTTAGCGAAGGAACCCAGGTCCCATCAGAGATCCAGACACATCTTGAGGCGGTATCACCTGATCAGGGAGATCGTGGATCGCCAGGAGATCGAGGTTCAGAGGGTTGCTTCAGAAGATAACACTGCAGATCCATTCACCAAGGCCTTGCCCCAGACTCAGTTCGAGCGGCTGATCGAGATGATAGGTCTTCGATACGCCAGTACATGTCCTTAGTGCAAGTGGGAGATTGTTAGTGTATATTCCCTAGAGGCCATTACTGTATCATACTAGTTTGTATATTACTTAATGGAAGCTTGGGATATTCACCTTGTATATACAATCTTGCTCAAAATAGTAGTATGCTACTTGGTTTGTTTCTACTTCATTGTGTACATGTGTTTATTTTATTATATCACTTATACGCATTAGTGGAGCCCTTAGGATCTTTGCTTGATTACCAGCGTTGTGATGGCAGTCACACTAGTAGGGCTGGGTAATCTATAAGCACATCCTTATGCAGGTCCCTAGTCGCAGGACTATCGATACAGGGCATCGATACTCCAGAGTAGACTAGCGCATGCGCTTCTCATCCCAGTGTGGGAGACGGTCTGTCCCACAGCCGTCAGTACGTCGTACTGGAGATAGTATGCGGGTGCTCGTTGGGTTACGAGTACACTGGACAGGACTCGTCGGGAACTGACCGGTTGGTATTATACCTATCGTCAGTTATCAGTTCCCAGGTGACATGAGTACAGCTTAGTCCGCTGACTTGACACTGTCACTTCGCCTCGAGTGTGTTCCCACTGTACTTTGATTACTACCCTACCACGGCTCAAAGGAGTCGTGCAAACAGGTAGTAGTTGGGTGCAGTCCCGAAGCACTTGGAGGAAGTGACGGTTAGACAGGATTCGTCTCTCCCGGTATTGGGGGTTGACATCGCGCTGTGTCTAGGAGAGCCATTACACGAGTAGTCCCTGGCCAGGGCAAGCGGGATTTACTGGTAGGCTTCCAGTGTTATCTCAGGGTGTATTGGGCTTCACTCCGACATGACTTGTACCGCTATTAGGGGACTGACGTTTACCGCCCCCTAGGCCCGCCATGCGATGTATCAGACGAACAGACCGGACTGTACGGAGATTGTCACATTCAGGCTCAGTAGGAGTTCTGATGGGTTTCACCTCGTCAGTCTTCTTGTCGGCATCTACCTAGGGACCGTTACGCACAGCTAGTGCCGCTTGCGGTCTGTGGTTAAACCCACTGCCAGCGTAGTGTCGAGTCTTTAGAGTCCCACACAGAAAGCTATTCGCCTTTAGGCAAAAGAGTAGAGGTCGCATGGTTTTGCGACAGGTCGCATGGTTTTGCGACAGGGTCCGGTCACATCCGTGCACTTGTGCACGTACAGTGTCCGGACAGTTAACACTAGAGGGCTTTGGTTTAAGCCAGATCCTAGTGTACGTTTTGGGATTGGTTTTATCCAGTATGTATTCGTGTTCCTCGGAACGCGAATGCGGGTGTGTATGCACAGTTGACGGAGAGACAGAGGCAGAGGATTCTCATTAGGGTTGTTGACCGTTGACTGTTGACTATTGACTTTTTTGCTCAACCCTAATGAGAATATGATATGTAATTAACAATAATATTAATTAAGTATTGTGGTGACATGGTTGTTGAGGGGTTGACTTTGTTGACTTGTTGACTTTGTTGACTAAGTTGGACTAGTTGACCATCATGATGACAATGGCTACCATTTCATGGCAAAGACTTTTTACTTGCTTGTTCTCTTGTGCAATATGAGTGCATGAAATGATATAGCCATTTTGATTTAAACTACTTACACAATACTTGATTACTATTTTTGTGATGATGGTTTTTGGATTATGAGAGGTGAGAATGAGATGAGTATGGTTCATTCTATCATTTGGCTTTCTCTCTCTTGAGCTCTCTCATTCTCAAGCTCTCCCTCTTCCTCTTGCTCTCTCTACCTCAAGGCAAACCATTCTCATGTGTTGAGACTCATTGCCTTAGAGATAAAAAGACACCAAAACATTCCTCTACTCATTCTAGTTCACAAGGCCTAGCAAGCCAAGTGATCTAGTTTCTTCAAAGTTCGAAGAAGAAGCCAAAGGTAGAAGCTTTCAGATGGATCCATCTTCGGCGCAAGGAGACGACGAGGTGAGGCCGATCCGTACACCGGAAGGAGTCGAAGACGAAGGAGTTCAAGAAAGGTATAGCCCCCTAACCGAGTAGGTAAACTCTTGTTAGGTTGTTAGTTAGTAGTTTAACAAAGATCCGGTTTTGAGTCCATGTTACCGCCTCTAGAAAATTGTTTTTCATCAAATTCCGCATGCCCGAAAGTACCGGGAGAGGTAGCATGGACTTACAGAATGTACCGCGACTTGAGAGATGTCTGTTGGTGGGACGGGATGAAGAGGGATGTCACTGACTTCGTATCAAGATGCCTGACTTGTCAGCAAGTCAAGGCTGAGCACCAGAGGCCAGCAGGAGAGTTGCAGCCTTTGCTCATTCCGGAGTGGAAATGGGAGCAGATTTTGATGGACTTCATTGTGGGTCTACCCAGGACCAGTCGAGAGTACGACTCCATTTGGGTGATCGTGGATCGATTGACGAAAGCGGCTCACTTCCTGCCAGTGAAGACCACTTTCAGTTTTGCTCAGTATGCTCAGATTTACATCTATGAGATCATGCAGTTACATGGCGTACCGACTTGTATAGTATTAGATCGAGGCACCCAGTTTACCAGCCGACTATGGCAGAGACTTCAGGAGGCATTGGGCACCCGTTTGAGCTTCAGCACAGCATTTCATCTGCAGACCGACGGGCAGTCAGAGCGGACTATTCAGACTCTCGAGGACATGCTCAGAGCGTGCGTTTTGGACTTTGGCGGTACCTGGGATCGTCATTTACCTTTAGTGGAGTTCTCCTACAACAACAGCTTCCAGGATACTATCCAGATGGCACCTTTCGAGGCCTTGTATGGGAGGACATGCAGATCGCCCGTCTGTTGGACTGAGCTGAGCGAGAGCAGTATTTTTGGGCCGCAGATCATGCATGAGACGACCGAGAAAGTACAGTTGATTCGAGACCGGATGAGAGCAGCTCAGAGCAGGCAGAAATCGTATGCAGGCAGGCGTCGTCGCAGATTAGAGTTCGCGATTGGCGTTCATGTTTTTCTGAGGGTTTCTCCGATGAAGGGCGTGATGAGATTTGGGCAAAAGGGAAAGCTTAGCCCCAGATTCGTAGGTCCCTTCGAGATCCTTGAGCGTGTCGGCGCAGTTGCATATCATTTGGCTCTTCCACCCAGCTTTTCAGATGTTCACCCCGTCTTCCACGTATCGATACTACGCATATATCTTCATGACCCTTCCCACACGATTCAGCATCAGACCGTTCAGCTTGAGCCCGACCTTTCGTTCACCGTGCAGCCAGTTGAGATATTACATCGGAAGGTGAAGAAACTTCGATCAAAGGTCCTGCCGTCGGTGAGGGTTCTTTGGCGCAGCCCGAACAATGAGGAGATCACGTGGGAGGCCGAGGGAGAGACGTGGAAGAAATTCCCTCATCTGTTTGAAGGTACGCGTAGTTTCATATTTTAAAATCCGGGGACGAATTTTCTTAAGGGGGGAAGACTGTAACACCTGAGTTTAGGTTTAGTGGTAATTATGTGTGAATGTGGGGTTTTTGGTAAAAAGTTTACCAAAACAGGTTTTTAGTGATTTATCTGGTTTTATGGTTATTTTAGTGGAATTTTATCTCGACCGCACACACTTGTGCACGTTAACTAGGGTTAAGACTAGGTTTGGCCATATAATTTAGCTTGTGGGCTGTCCATGTTTAAGTTAACCATGGTGGTCTAACACACTTGTTTAGGCTAAATAGGTTTAATTAGGGTGGTTGGCTTTGACCAAGGGTGTTTAGGGTGTTTTAAGGTTGACTTGCTTGAGAGAGAGAGAGATGTGATGGTTGTAATGATGGTTTAAGGTTAAGTCACACCATTTCAACTCAAACCTTTTTGCATGTCTCCTCAAACTCACACCTCTCTCACTCACACACACAATTATCAGCCCAAATACCATCAAATCAGCCACCCAAACCAGCCCCTATTGCTGCTACAGCAACTGATGATTCACCATCAGCCCAATCTCAGCTCATTTCAGCACACTTCAGCTTCAGTTCTTCACAAAACAGCATATTAACTGCTGCACAAACGGCCACTTCAGCCCTTAACATCATTACAAACAGCCCCAACCTCAAATCCCTCTCACTCACACTCAACTTCAGCCCTTAAAACATTAGAACAGCCACCAAAACAACACCATCAGCCCCTGACCAAACATCAGCAGCACACTTTCAGCCTGTTACAATCAGCTTCAGCTCTTTTCTTCAGAACTTCAGCAGCAGCAGCTGCTACATCAGCCCCCAACTCTTTATATAACACTTCCTCCACAACACACAACCCTTCCCTCAACAATACCCCAACCCCTGCTGCTGCTGCTGCTTCAAACAGAAATACAATATACACTACACCACCAGAACAGCAGCAACAGCAACAGCTCTGTAAATTTCAGCAAGCTGCAGATCAGTTTGTCCCGGCCAGTTTTGCAGCACCAGGAGCTGTAGCCACAGCACACACCCTCCTTCATCTTCTCTTCTCCTTCATGTTGGAGATAGTGCCCTCAGAGTCAATTATTGGATCATAGGTACGTGATTGCAATGATTGAGGGAGGACCTATCCCGGTATGACAGTCTTACTCGAGATGATAGTATGCTATCTGGTTTATCTTTATCATCGTGTACTGCTTTAGGTGACCTGACAAGTCGCTATTACACGTTGGTAGAGCCCCTAGGATTCTTGCTTGACCACCAGCAGTATGAGGGCGATCATACAAGTGGGAGCTGAGGTCTATAAGCACATCCTTAAAAGGTCCCTAGTCGTGGGAGATTCGAGACAGGGCATCGTTTCTCCAGAGTAGACTAGTGTATACAGTCGAGACCCCGACGAGGGGCGGTGGCCGGTCTCACAAGCCACTGGTGTCAGTTGGTTCACCTAAGATGTATACAGGTGCTCATTAGGTTATGAGTACACCGGACAGGACTCGCCGGGAACCTGCTAGTTGGTCTTATACCTGACGTCAGATAGCAGTTCCCTGGTGACATGTGTACAGGTTAGTTCATCGACCTAAGATCGTCATTTGTCTCGTGTGAGTTCCCACTGTGCTTTGATTACTATCCTACCACGGCTCAAAGGAGTTGTGCAAACAGGTTTTAGTTGGGTACAGTCCCGAGCCACATGGAGGCAGTGAGCGGATCTTCAGGGGTTCGTCTCTCCCGGTATTGGGGGTGAGGTCGCGCTGTGTCTAGGAGAGCCATTACACGAAGTCCTTGGCCAAGGCAGGAGATTTACTGGTAAGTATTCCAGTAGTATCTCAGGGTGTTCTGGGCTACACTCCGACACGACTTGTACCGCTTTTGGGGGTCTGACTTTTACCAACCCCCTAGGCCCGCCATGCGATGCTCATAGACGAACGGACCGGACTGTACGGATATTGTCACTGACAGGCTCAGTAGGGTGTCAGGATGAGTTCGCTCATCGACGTCCCTTTTGGTCAATAGCTGGTGGCCCGTTATGGATTGGCTTATACCTCTGACGTGCTAGTGGTTAAATCCACAGCCATAGTATTGACGAGTCTTTAGAGTCCACCACACATTCAGTTACTCAGCTTTCGGGCGAAACGCTGTAGAGGCCGTATGGAGATATGGCAGGGTCCGATCAGATACGTGCGGTATTGCACGGATCAGGATCGGACGGTTAGTACTAGAGGCCGTATAGATATATGGCAAGGTTCGATCGGATACGTGCGGTATTGCACGGATCAGGATCGAACGGATATTACTAGCCGGCTTTGGTTTAAGCCGGATCCTAGTATAGTACAGTGTAGATTTTGTCTCATTGCATTTGTATCCGGTCGGAATACAGATGCGGGTGTGTATGCACAGTATCGGGGTTTTCCTGTAATTTATTACGGGACCAGTTTTCTGAGGTTGCCAGTTTGCATTCCGTTCCGGCCGGTTTTCCTTTGTTCTTTCCCGGCCGGACTTTTCCGATGGAGGGGGTTATTTGCAAGTTTGCAAATAACACATAGTGGAGGGGTTTCTTGCAAATGCTTTGATTATGATGGCATCTTTTCTTTTCCACCATCATTTGATTCTCTTTACATCACTCACTTGCATTAATTGAGATAAGAAAGGATATGGGTTTGATGTGAATTTGTTATGATGATGTTTTGGTTGTGGTCACCCTCCACCTTTTACTACACTCACCTCCCTCTTGCATTATGTTCACACTCCACCACCATTCCTCATTAGAGGAAGGCCGGCCACAATTTTGAGGGTGTGAGAGAGAGTTTCATTTTGGTATGGTGGCATTATTCTTGATCTCATATCATTTCATGCTAGAAAAATGCAAGCACCATTTTTCTTATCTTGATTCCTCCATCATTTTCAAAGGCAACAAACCCCAAATGAGACATAGCCTCAACCCTACACATTCTACAGCAAATCTTGGATGCGTCGGCCAGCCAACTTCGCGCCCGAGTTGCCTCGGTATTGAGGTGGGAGCCCGTAAAAGATGCAGGCGATGTGGTGCCCTTCCGGCGAGGAGGCGACGACCGGAGTTTCCGCGAGAGATCGGGATGACGACGAGAAGACCGGAGGACTCGGATCACTCGGTATATCTCTAACCCGTCTTGTAGTTAGCTAGATCTAGTTTAATGGCCCGATCCGGGGTTTAGTGCGCGGTGGTGCCGGTTTGCTAAGTTCGCAAAATTAAAGTTTATCACCGCTTCCGCATTTGGCCGTCGGATTGACGGCCGGGGCATCGCCGTGCACTTACACTGGTATCAGAGCCTCGCCATTAACTTCATCTAGCTTTGTTTGATGTGTTTGCATTTCCGATCGACCAAAATTCCAAAAAAAACCACATTTTCCTCACATCAGTTTTCTGTCGAATTTTTTCTAGCTCTAAAAATTTTTCAGGTTGTAGAAAACTGATGTACAAGAAGTTCTAAGAGTTCTGGGAAAATTCGAGACATTGATCTCTCAGGTAGAGCGCGGAACCGCGGCAAAACCCCCTTTGTTGCCGCGGTTCCGCCACCGTGTTGAGGGATCAATGCGTCAAAATTTTCCCATGGGCTGGTGGGCTGAAAATAGGGGTTTTGGAATATTAAAATTGGGCCCAGAATTTCTGTGAGTGCTACAGTATTGCTTGGGGGCCCACTTGTTAATTTTTGATCGATCGGATATTTTAAACACATTATTTCACAGTATTTACATTATATCTGCGACCGTGAATGTCACTTGATCGGTAAATCCAGTCTAACTGCTATAGCCCGGTTAGACGGATTTGCGAACGTGACTTTCACGTTGATGTTCTGTGATTTTGCTGTGATGTTGCGGATCGGTCGTGGGGGATAGCCTGGATGCAATGCTAGTACAGTTTTTATAGTATTATGTACATTTGATATTGTGGGGCGAGCGTCCGACATGTGGACTGCCGTCACTGCCTGTTTGTATTATTCTTTTGGGGCACGACCTGGTTGCGGTCGATGTACCCGTTGTATGTATATTTTACTTTCTGTACTAGGATTACCCTACGGTGGGGTGCACAGATAGCCGGGTTCTGGAGGGCAAAAAGCCCGCATCTCATGGCATTGAGACGGAGGGGGCTTCACTCTAGGATTGCCGGGCTATTCGCCGCACTCGTAGGGGGTACAGGTTGACCCAGGAAGGGTGCCCAAGTTACCGGATTCCGTGAAGTGCTGGGTGGTCCATTCACGGTGCTGAAGGGGGCTGTCTCGCTTCAGGTTTTGGCGGGTAACTTGCCGCGCCCGTAGGGGTCTAGGGTTTTCATTGCACAGGCTATCCACATGACCAGGGGAACGTCGGGTTTCAGTAGTGGCTCTGTGAAACCCGGGGATCCTAGATATCTGTATTGTTCTGTGATGCTGTATATTTATGTGATGTTGCATTTTATCACGCCTTGAGCGAAATACTATATATTGGTATATATATTAGTAGATGTTGTATATGTTTTTCATCCGCGCTAGTCCAGTCCCCGCTCTGCCGTTAGTTAGCTAACCTAACGGATGATGACGGGACCCAGTGGCGAATGCGGATGGCATATACGTACGTCAGTATATTTTCGTTCTTTGTGGTGTGATCAATTGATGGGACTGCATTGATTCGGATCAATGCAAGATAAACAAACCTAATCTGATGTTGTTGGAACACTTTTTCAAAAAGCTGTTATTGCAAGGACGTTCACTTTTGTTTTGCACAGTGATATTCGGTTATGAATATCCAGCTCCTCAGTCGACGAGGCAAGGGCCGAGATCCCTTCACCGGGAGTGACCCCTTGGACAGGAGTTTGCGTCAGGGCATTAACTTCACTATAGCCGATTACTTTTGCTTTGCATCGTGGTATTCATTTGGAATATCCTGCACCCCATTCTACGGGGAAAGAGCCGAGATCCCTTCACCGGGAGTGACCTCTTTAGTAAAGGTTTTCGTCACTATATTTTCTAAAAAGCTATCCGTTCCTTCAACGATATCAAGTTCATTACGTTAAAGGTTTTCGCCAGAAACCATTCGTAGCCCTCCGTCGTTTCATATGGGTTGTCAATAGTATTCAAGCTGTGTATGTTGGCCAAAGTCAAGGCACAGTGATTGGTAGCTATTGGGTATTCATATGCAGCATAGATAGATGCGTTGGTTTGGGACAGTCGTACTGCCATTTTGGCCAAAGTCAAGGGTAGGTACGGGTGGATTCAAATTAACCTGGAGAATGACGGGTTGAACTTGACATGTGACTTATGATATGTTGGCCAAAGTCAAGGTTATAAGAGCATGGGGTAAAAATCCACATCGGGAGTTTCAAAAGAACTGAAACTTGCCAGATATGCGCATACCTTCTGGAGTGTTATAGCGTGAGCGGATTCCGTCACGTTATCATGCGATGATAGTTGGATCCCGATTCCCACTGATGAGTTAGTTTACTCCTCGGGTGACCCCGACTAATTCTTCTTTCAGGTTTGGAGGAGAATTTGAGGTACAGTGGGAGGTTTCCAGATTAGATAAATTGGTAACCATTCTGATCTTGGTTAGAGTGCACGCTGAGTGTTTCTTTTCTCTCTCTCTTTGGCAGCGACCGTTGACCCGACCCTAAGACTATGACTCAGAGACCAAGTTAACCGAACCTTCTTTACACTGGCTTTTGGATTGTCAGAGTTGCAGACCTCATTGCCACTCCTACTTTTACCCTTTTCTCCAGGACACCCCGTATTACTACGAACGTCCACTTCCATTGGACAAAACCATCGTATGGTTAGATACGAACTCGAAGGAATTCGAGGATGGTTTCCGGTTCTGGAGAAAACGGATAGGATTATTCAGTTGTCTTTTCCCTTTTACCTTCTCTCAAGTTGTGAGTACTCCTTGGTTTAGGAGATAGTACACCTATTATGAAAATTGGATAGTCTTCTTCCAAACCTTAGGCTGGTGCCGACCGGTAGGGAATGAAGAAAACCAATTAGCCTAAACGGTGTGCAGAAGGTATTAAGATTAAGACAAAGCAAGAGATTAGTAAGAGGGCAAAATAAATTGCGACTGATATTCACGACCAAACCAAGTATTTCTTCGCCAATTCTAAATCACCTTTGTATTTCTCCAGGACACTCCGTATCACTACGAAGATCCACAGTTTATTGGATAATCCATCGTATGGTTATATACGAACTTGAAAGGAACTTGTTCCAGTTCGGGGATGGATTCTGGTCCAGGAGAAATAGGAATAAGGTTTATTCAGTTGTCTTTTATCTTCACCTTCTCTCGCATTGCGAGTGCTCCTAGGACTAGGACAGTACACCCATTATGCTTATTGGATACTCTTCTTCCAAACCATAGGCTGGTGCCGAACGGTAGGGAAGGAAGAAAACCAATTGGCCTAAAGGGGTGTGCAGAAGGTAATGACTAAAGACATATAAAGGGATTTGGAGAGGTGGCAAAGAATTATACGGTTATAGTTGTGAATCTGGATAATGGAAGAGGCATTACTAGGAATACCCAGATACCCCATCGAAACATTTCAATGTTTCAAGATTTCACTGTGTACTGTTAAAGGAAAACTGATTTCCCGATTAGACACTTGCTCCAGGGTATGTATTTACCAGGTATGATTCTCACATCTGTATGGTTTTACAGATGATGAGTGGGAGTAAGTTATTGGAAATAGGGTGATCATCCTCATTATATCGGGATTCGTTGTAATCGGTGATATTTGAGGAGATCATCTGGGCTGTTTGCCGGTCGGCAAATATTTGGTTTTGAATATCCGCTGTTGTGCACCAATTTCAAATTGATATATCTGTACGTCTATTTTCATAGAGTGAGATATACCTTTTGATATTATGTCGATGACATTTACCTATATCAGTGGATGGTTAGGTAAGGAGCATTAAACAGTGGTGTAATTCTTCTTAACCATAAGTACAGTTTTCAACCTACGACACACAGTGAAAGAGTTGTTAGACTCAGCGGACTTATACAGAGTATTGTATGTTGTCCAGTGTCCATTAGGACAGAGGGGTTGGTCCTCATACTATATTCTGTTTACTTTTAACTTCTCTAGTTCTTAGACATGTGTTTCGTAGAAACACAGGGTCTAAGTTTTGAGGAGTTATAGGTATTTGAATAGAGTAGAGAACCAGGTGTAGCAAGTATCGGGATTCTTCAAAGTGATCGAAGATGTAGATACTTGTGTATGGTATTCAGTTGATATTAATGATAAAGAGAAATTGCTTCTCTTTCAGGTTACTTATAATTGGAAGCATTCCTAAGTTGAGTAACGCTGATCAGCCTTTTTCCATTTAGTTGACATGCACTGAAGACAGCTGCATGATTTGAATCTGGTTAAATTAAATCAGTGCCTCTGGTTCTATATTGGATATAGAACAGTTCATATCTTAATGATGTTAAGGTATGGGGAGTTGTCCGGCTTATGATTAAAACCAGACACCGGACAACTCAAGGCACGTTTCTGTAATGGCTGTTTGTGGGTTGACCCAGGCTATGATGAGAGTTGACTTTCTACCATCTGGGAGATCAATAGTAATATTGTTCTGGACTCGCCACAGTTTTAATAAAAATAGATTTTTTCAAAAGCAGTAGTGGGAGTATGGTAGAATTGGAAGTGATTCCAGAACCGCAAACGATTACTGAAGATTTGATAAGGAACCTAAAGATTCAATCTGTTTTGACATTCCATTGGCCACTCCGCAGATACGGTGGGTAACTTCAGGCACCCGAGAGGTACTCCGGTAGCCTCAAGGACGGTGACAGGGAAGTTCTTGTTTACCCACACTTGCCATTGTTGTTGTTTCAGGCTGCGAGACCCGGCAGGAGGATGAGTATAGCGTCGTTCTAAACTAGCTTTAGAAGTGCACATCTATATGACTCTGCCAGAGGGTTGTCGTAGTCAGTGGGAGCAGCGGAAGCATTGGTGGACATCAGGCTTATGTCTATTTATAGACTAAAGCAGATGTAGCGGAGATAGATCATCTATTTCTGATGTGACAGTCATAGGTTTGACTTCATCAGAATAGGGGATGGATCTGTTGAGTAGGTAGTAGGGTGTGATATCCGGGTTTTGGATAACATACACAAAGTAGGAAGTGATATTCCTATACTACGATCGGTTATACTTTGGTCGTCACACAGTGGTTTCTTCACAAAGGAAATGGATTTTGTATCAGACATACTGGTTACTAGATCTATGGTTTTAGATCTAGATTTGGGTGGTTTCCCAATCAGGGTACTTTGACAGCATTCTAAGAGTATTTAGAATGGACGACTCCTGGCACGGTAGTGTACCTGCAGGTGATGGAGTCACCTTCTCTAAAGGTGTTTTATAGACTAAAGTAGAGAGGGATGTGCATGATTGGCAGATCACTTGCTTAGGCAATTGAGTCAATCATGAGATGTCAAGTACCACACCAGATGTTGTTCTTCCACTAGATGCAATAAGTTGACATTGATCCAATCCTGGAGAAACAGTCGGAAGCAGTTTTAGAACATAAGTGGATGTTCTAGGGATATGATAACGACAGCCCCATTCGAGAAACTGTTATCATTCCAGGCTTCCAAGGTGACATGGACGACAAGGAGGTTGTCAGAGTTATATTTTTCCTTCTGACGAGGGGCAGTATTTTGGACAGGTGATCCAAGGCAATACTGAGGGAGGCATGGCGCAGGATACTGATAAAGTTCAGTTGACGATACAGTCTAAGAAGTTTGGATTTGGAGTTCATTAATGAGCTAGGTCCCATCAGACATCCAGACACATTCTAAGACAGGTATTGCTCATTTCGGGAGATGGCATTCTCCGCGAACTTGAGATTTAGAGAGACATAGAAAGAAACATCAGAGCGGATCCACTCGCTGAGGCTATTCCTCGAACGCAATAGTCTCACAAACGAGCTTTGTGAGACTGACTAGTAGAGGAGTTGGGTGTTCGGTATCACACGGGCTGTGAGTATGCAACATCGCAATAATTAGCCTTGAGTGCAAGTGGGAGATTGTTGGAGATAGTGCCCTCAGAGTCAATTATTGGATCACAGGCAAGTGATTGCAATGATTGAGGGAGGACCTATCCCGGTATGACAGTCTTACTCGAGATGATAGTATGCTATCTGGTTTATCTTTATCATCGTGTACTGCTTTAGGTGACCTGACAAGTCGCTATTACACATTGGTAGAGCCCCTAGGATTCTTGCTTGACCACCAGCAGTATGAGGGCGATCATATAAGTGGGACCTGGGGTCTATAAGCACATCCTTAAAAGGTCCCTAGTCGTGGGAGATTCAAGACAGGGCATCGTTTCTCCAGAGTAGACTAGTGTATACAGTCGAGACCCCGACGAGGGGCGGTGGCCGGTCTCATAAGCCACTGGTGTTAGTTGGTTCACCTAAGATGTATACAGGTGCTCATTGGGTTATGAGTACACCGGACAGGACTCGCCGGGAACCTGCTAGTTGGTCTTATACCTGACGTCAGATAGCAGTTCCCTGGTGACATGTGTACAGGTTAGTTCATCAACCTGAGATCGTCATTTGTCTCGTGTGAGTTCCCACTGTGCTTTGATTACTACCCTACCACGTCTTAAAGGAGTCGTGCAAACAGGTTTTAGTTGGGTACAGTCCCGAGCCACATGGAGGCAGTGAGCGGATCTTCAGGGGTTCGTCTCTCCCGGTATTGGGGGTGAGGTCGCGCTGTGTCTAGGAGAGCCATTACACGAAGTCCTTGGCCAAGGCAGGAGATTTACTGGTAGGTATTCCAGTAGTATCTCAGGGTGTTCTGGGCTACACTCCGACACGACTTGTACCGCTTTTGGGGGTCTGACTTTTACCAACCCCCTAGGCCCGCCATGCGATGCTCATAGACGAACGGACCGGACTGTACGGATATTGTCACTGACAGGCTCAGTAGGGTGTCAGGATGAGTTCGCTCATCGACGTCCCTTTTGGTCAATAGCTGGTGGCCCGTTACGTATTGGCTTATACCTCTGACGTGCTAGTGGTTAAATCCACAGCCATAGTATTGACGAGTCTTTAGAGTCCACCACACATTCAGTTACTCAGCTTTCGGGCGAAACGCTGTAGAGGCCGTATGGAGATATGGCAGGGTCCGATCAGATACGTGCGGTATTGCACGGATCAGGATTGGACGGTTAGTATTAGAGGCCGTATAGATATATGGCAAGGTTCGATCGGATACGTGCGGTATTGCACGGATCAGGATCGAACGGATATTACTAGCCGGCTTTGGTTTAAGCCGGATCCTAGTATAGTACAGTGTAGATTTTGTCTCATTGCATTTGTATTCGGTCGGAATACAGATGCGGGTGTGTATGCACAGTATCGGGGTTTTCCTGTAATTTATTACGGGACCAGTTTTCTGAGGTTGCCAGTTTGCATTCCGTTCCGGCCGGTTTTCCTTTGTTCTTTCCCGGCCGGACTTTTCCGATGGAGGGGGTTATTTGCAAGTTTGCAAATAACACATAGTGGAGGGGTTTCTTGCAAATGCTTTGATTATGATGGCATCTTTTCTTTTCCACCATCATTTGATTCTCTTTACATCACTCACTTGCATTAATTGAGATAAGAAAGGATATGGGTTTGATGTGAATTTGTTATGATGATGTTTTGGTTGTGGTCACCCTCCACCTTTTACTACACTCACCTCCCTCTTGCATTATGTTCACACTCCACCACCATTCCTCATTAGAAGAAGGCCGGCCACAATTTTGAGGGTGTGAGAGAGAGAGTTTCATTTTGGTATGGTGGCATTATTCTTGATTTCATATCATTTCATGCTAGAAAAATGCAAGCACCATTTTTCTTATCTTGATTCCTCCATCATCTTCAAAGGCAACAAACCCCAAATGAGACATAGCCTCAACCCTACACATTCTACAGCAAATCTTGGACGCGTCGGCCAGCCAACTTCTCGCCCGAGTTGCTCGGTATTGAGGTGGGAGCCCGTAAAAGATGCAGGCGATGTGGTGCCCTTCCGGCGAGGAGGTGACGACCGGAGTTTCCGCGAGAGATCGGGATGACGACGAGAAGACCAGAGGACTCGGATCACTCGGTATATCTCTAACCCGTCTTGTAGTTAGCTAGATCTAGTTTAATGGCCCGATCCGGGGTTTAGTGCGCGGTGGTGCCGGTTTGCTAAGTTCGCAAAATTAAAGTTTATCACCGCTTCCGCATTTGGCCGTCGGATTGACGGCCGGGGCGCCGCCGTGCACTTACACTTCATCTAGGGTCTCTAGAGGTATAACCCCTTAACCCAACTCCTAATTGCTAAAATTATGGTTATCTAGCTTAGTTATGGTTTAGTTTGTGCTTTAATGGTAATTTTGGGTAATTTAGGGGAATTTTGGCAAAGTGATGGTATGGATTGTTAATATAACCTTAGTAAGTGCTGTTAGGACTAATGCAACCAAGATTTGTCCCAGACTCCATAGAAATACCCGATTTGTCCGACTTGGCGTAAATTAGCAGTTTTAGCGACTTTTTAGCCTTTCTGAAATCTGCTTTTGACCCGATCCACTTAGGTAAAAATTATGAAAACTGTAGCATGGTGAGACTGGCAGGGACACACACACAGAGCATGGGGACCCACCTCCCCCTCTCGGCCGCCGGTTTAATCATTCTGGCCGCAAATTGCGGCCAGAGTAGGGGGTGGGGTGTGGGGATTTTGGGTGTAGGGACTTGCTTGGTAGCTTAGTCTGTTGGTACCTGCAACATTTTAAGTTGGGTCCAGAGGAAAAATCTGGAGCTAATAACGTGTTTTTGATGTTTTAAAACTTGTGCGACACGCGCGTGATATGCGTGGTTCTGTGGCGCGCTGCGCGACACAGCGTGTCAGAGTAGGTTCTGGTGGGTTTATGCGCGTCGCGACGTGTCGTGTGCACGCGCGTTTAGTTTCACGCACGCGTATCCTTTTATCGATATATCATGTTTTTGCAGGATTTTCCTGATGTATGTGACTTTGTAAATTCTAGATTCGCCGGCGGGGACTTCAAGCGCAACGAAAAAAGGAAAGCAGGTGGTCGGACACACCTAGCGCGGGATCACGGATGAGTAGATTTAACATCTACGAGGGACGATCGTTTGGATGGCGCGAGTCGCCCGATAGATTTAGTAAACTTGAAAATAGTAAACTTGATATTTACTTGTGACATTAGAATAATAATACTTGTATGATATTTGCTGCAGTTAGGATCTACATGATGTTCCATATACGCAAACTCATTTGTAGGACACATGCACCATTACCAGGTTTTTATATGCAGCACGAGCACTATTCATGTGGACACACACACCCTGGTAATTGCCATGTCACGACACTAGATAACTATAAATCCGAAACATGTTAATTGCTTAGACCTGTGTTATTGCAATAAATATTTAAAATGAAATCATAAGAATTGCTATTCTCGTGCATATGTATTATTATATCATCTGCTCATGCCTAGTATAAATCATACATTGCAAATTGATACCATAGGCATTCATTATCATTGACATATGCATTCATGATGATTTCATGAGATTTATGATATTTCTGGATTTCGGGGGAAAGCCGCAAGATTTCAAACTTATAATCTTTTAAAATATAAAAGTTGCGGTTTTCTAGTGATGTAAAGTGTCGTCCACCATGAGTTTGATGTGGTTTTCGAGACCCGTTTCGAGGAGGTGGATGAACCGTCTCGGGTACATGGTGGGCCCGGTATGGTATCTCGGGGCAAGAAGATCGCAGGAGATGGCATTGAGCCTGGCAGGGGACGGATTACCTACCGGTGACTTCATTTGGCACGGCGGATATCCAGAGGATACCGACCGTGGCCGCTGGATTGAGATATTAACATTTGATATGGATCAGCTGGACGGCTGAGGCCAGAGATACTTGACATGGATATATGAGATTTGAGACAGTTTTGAGGTGTCGTTGCTGGACACGGATTTTGTTGATTTTCATGAATATTATGCTGATATTTGAAAGGAGTTTCAAAAACAAAGGAAGAATATTTCTTATACCTACATGATGAGATCTTGAGTTGACTCATATAGCATACATATATGATAGTATATTCATGTGGCATACATACCTATTATTACATCCATGTGACATACATACTTGATAGTACACTGATGATGCATACATACTTGCTAGTACATATAGCCATAACTGTTCTAGGGATGCTAGGATACTTATGTACATGCATGCGATAGCCTTTGTAGATGTTATTTATTACTCACGAGCTGGCAACTCACCCCCGTTGTGCCACATCTTTTTTGCAGGTCCGTTCCGTCAGCACTGTAGTGGCGGATACTTTTGCCTCTTTTGCTCTTTTTGCCTGGACTCGAGGCTTTTGCTCATAGGTGGGTTGTTATCATTTTGTACCACCTTATTTATGTTCATTGTATCTAGAGTACTCCATCTGCTATTATTTCAGCTGTACTAGTTTTATTTGGATAACTGTATATTGACCTAGAGGTGAGGTTGTGAGACTTTTGGATGATATGTTATATTTGGGGTCGAGCTCACTTGAGCTGACAGATTATTTTGCCTGTGCTTTCATGCTTATTTATGCACATTGTTATTTTACATTGCGTGGGATTTGTGACCGCCTTGAGGCGAAGAGCTAGCTCCCGCTTGGGGATGCCATATTTCTTTTATTCACTTGTATTCCTGTTGTACTCGTTGGGGGACTATTTTACAAGAAGATTTTGCCGGAAATTTGGGAAAAAGGGAAGTTGTTTTAATAAAAAGAGACTTGATGTGACTTAATGAAACAAGTGCTTAAATAAAAATGGTTTTTCCTTCACTCTAATTCTTAATTGGGTTTTGATTTCTGGGCTTCGGCTTACTTATCTTACGGACGCCTTGAGACGTTTCGTAACTTAAGTGCCGGTCACGTTCCGTACTCTGCGGGTCGTGACAGTAACATCTATACATGAGTGTAGTGCCAAGTGCTCGTGCCAGTGCCTCAGGTAATAACATATCATAAATATGAGGTATGATCAATGCCGACTATATCATGAAGTCTATGAATATGTGGATATCATCCAACTATGTGATCAATGTCATCAATGTCAATATATGTATGTGGAAATCGTCCACGTGTCACCCAATGACAATAAGCATCATGCATGTGAATATCATAAACATACGCATGGAAGTATGAGGATGTAAATCAACATGTGTCACTCGCGACATATCAAAATCATGGAACCTGAGTGCCCAGCATCGACACTCGAAAACATCATGAATCCTGTGCCTAGTATCGGCATGTAAATCCTCATATATCGGGCTCCGTCAGTCTGGATCAGCCCATATCATCTCTCGACTACGGTCGGTATCCTCCGGATATCCGCCGAGCCTAAATACAATCACCGGTAGGTAGTAGTCCCTCTGCCAGGCTCACCGTCTGTATACACAGCATCCCTTTCTTGCCCTGGGATACCATACCGGGCCCACCATGTACCCGCAATCGGCCTAATCCACTTCCTCGAATCGGGTTTCACTTATCGCTCTCAGCACCGAGAAAACACATGGTGGACGCACTGAAATATCATACCAAGGGTAACAGGGTTTTTAAAACAATTACATACTCTCTTTTGAAATATCCATGGTTCCCAAATCCAGAAATATCATGGAAACGACATATCTCAATGCGTATAATCAAAAGATGATGTATGCGACATGTAAAAGAAATGTAAGCATATCAGTATATCATGCAATATGGAATAGTAATATGCACATATTGAGGGAAACCGCTCTTTTAAAATGAATCAGTTTTAAAGAGTATCTTGCGGTTCCCAAATCTCCAAATCAAGTGAGAAATCATCTATGTATGTGCAAATATGTAGGTGTACAAGTATGAGTGTACAACAGGTAGGTGCCCGAGTATGAGTGTACAGTAAGTATGTGCACAAGTATAAGTGTACAATATGTGAGCACACAAGCATGGACGTACAATAGGTATGTGCATAAGTATGAGTGTACAATATGTAAGTACACGAATATGAATGTACAATAAGTAGGTGCACAAGTATGAGTGTACAGTACGTATGTGCACAAGTATAAGTGTACAATATGTGAGTACACGAGTATGCCATGCAAGGGTTGTAGGGTTCCTAGGCACTCTTGTGAAGGTTCTAAAGGCATCAAACATGCCCGGATAAAATTTTAGACGTGCCAAACAACCCAAAGCCGGGATCTTTGCTAGATTATTAGGGTTTAACATGCAATAAGATAACTTTTATCTAAGTGTGAGGGATTACAACCTTTGTAGTCCGCTCCTTCACTTCACAAGCTCCGAGTAGAAGTCCCTTTGCCACGATCCATGATCTCCCGGACTCATGAGAGGCTCCACGACTCGAACGATCCATTCTAGCTTGTCGTATTCCAAATCTCCGATGATCTACCTTGAAGTTGCTTCGACTCAAGCTTTCTCACTCAAAAGAGAAGAACACCCTAATCACATGGGCTAGATGAGATGAGGATGAGAGAGTAGTAATTTAGCTTTCTTTTTATATCATTTTCTCATAATCTTTCATCACATAAGAATTATCAAGAGAGCTTCTTCAAGAGAGAAGAAGAAGATGATAATGGATAATCAAAAGATAATGATAATGATTTTCTTTTGTGATGAATAGAAATATAAACATATGATTGATCTTTAACCATGGTCAAGGATGAATGGATGAGAACAAGTAGAGAAACAACTAGGGTTAGGGTTTGGTTGAGTTAATAATGTGTCATCACAAAATATCCTAACCTTGACAAAAGAAATAGCTTCTAGAAGGAACTTGAAGCTACTAACCCTAATCAAACCCTAACCTCAATTAATCATCCTTAAACATGTTTAACAATTAATCATATCATGTCACAATAATATATATCACATATATATTATATATTTGCAACAAAAGAAAATAATACAATTAACATATATCGCATATATATCAATGTATCATCCCGCGAGAAAATGAAATAATAAAGTAAGCCAATATTAGTTAATATAATAATATATCATATATATTATTATATATTAAATCATCGAATCAACACTTGATCCGACGATCCGGCTATATCGAATATAACCGACTAATATATCATGTACCGATTTATCGAATCAACACTTGATCTGATGTCCCGGTTCATATCTAAATATCGCGAGAATATAATACGGTATCCCATATCGCATTATTCTCATTCCTGCGCATATCACATATGTGCTTCTACTCCGTTTCGCCTGAGCCAAGAAACTTCTGTGTAGGACTCTAAAGAATCGTCAATACGCCGGTAGCAGGTGATGATCATATCAAACACCCACAAGCTGCAAGCGGTCAGCTAAACGTAACAGCCACCCAGGTATTGAGCGATCAGAAGATCAACAAGCTAGCCTGTGCGTTCTCCTGTGAATCCATCCAGTAACACTCCCGTACAGTCCGGTCTGTTCGTCTGATATGTCGCATATCAAGTCTAGGGGTGGTATACGTCAGACCCCAGTAACCGATAAGTCGTGTCGATGTATGGCTCATAACGGGTCGAGAAACTACTAGTAACACTTACCAGTAAATCTCTATATCAGCCCTGGCCAGGGACTTCCAGTTATAGCCAATCGAACACAGCACAACATCAACTCCCTATACCGGGAGAGACGAATCCCCTCCTATCGCTCATTGCCTCCATGTGATTCGGGACTGTACCCAAAAGCCACCGTTTTGCACGCCCTCTTGGACGTGGTAAGGTGGAAATCAAAGCACAGTGGGAATCACACAAGACTCTATGACGATCTCGGGTCTTCAGACTACCCTGTACCAGTGTCACCGGAGAACTGCCATCTGACGTGTGGTATATCACCATCTGGGAGTTCTCGGCGAGTCCGTCCAGTGTACCCAGTCTCCACTGAGCACCCGTACACCATCTCTGATGTCTAACACCGATGGATATGGGATCATCCATCGCCCATCATATGAGTCAAGATGCGTATACGCTAGTCTACTCTGGCGTATCGATGCCCTGTCTCGATATACCCTCGACTAGGAACAGTTGTAGGATGTACTCATCGACTACCGCGGCCCCACTAGTATGATCTCATCATAGTCCCAGTAGTCGAGTACAGATCCTAAGGGCTTTATCAACATGTGAGAGTAAAACAGTAAACCAATACAAGTCAACATGTTAAGATAAAGTGAAACCAAATAGCATTCTATCATGACGAGCAAGAAAGTCATCTCTATATATAACCAAGCATCCATTATAATATACATCATATGTACAACAATGGCCTCTAGGGCATATACATAACTAACAATCTCCCACTTGCACTAAGGCCAGCTGCTATAGTATCTCATACCTAGCATCCCGAATAATCTCTCAAACTGTATCTGGGGAATAGCCTTCGTGAATGGATCCGCAGTGTTGTCCTTCGTATCTACTCTCCTGACCTTGATCTCCCGGCGATCAACTATCTCCCTGATCAGGTGATACCGCCTCAGAATATGTCTGGACTTCTGATGGGACCTAGGTTCCTTGGCCAAAGCCACAGCTCCATTGTTATCGCAATACAGAGGTATTTGATGCTCAATGGATGGAACCACTCCAAGTTCACTAATGAACTTCTTGATCCAGACAGCCTCTTTGGCAGCATCGTTGGCAGCGATGTATTCAGCCTCCATCGTTGAGTCTGCAACGGTATCCTGTTTGGAACTCTTCCAACATACCGCCCCTCCATTGAGGGTAAAGACAAAACCCGAATGCGACTTAGAGTCGTCCTTATCACTTTGGAAGCTGGAATCGGTAAAGGACTCCACCTGGAGTTCTCCGTTACCATACACCAAGAACATCTCCTTAGTCCTTCGTAAGTACTTGAGAATGTTCTTCACAGCTGTCCAGTGACTCTCTCCAGGATCTGCTTGATACCGACTCACTACACTTAGTGAGTATGCTACATCGGGTCTGGTACATAGCATCGCATACATGATAGAGCCTACTGCCGAAGCATAGGGTATCCCTTGCATGCGAGCTCTCTCCAAATCAGTCTTGGGAGACATCTCTTTAGAGAGAGTGAGTCCAGAGATCGTGGGCTGATTCCCACGTTTGGATTCTTCCATACTAAACCTCTTTAGTATGGTGTCAATGTACCTGGATTGGGACAATCCCAGTATCCGTTTAGATCTATCTCTATAGATCATGATTCCCAATATGCAGGAGGCATCACCTAGATCTTTCATTGAGAATCTCTGTGATAAGAAGAGCTTGACTGATTGCAACATAGGAATATCATTTCCTATCAAGAGTATGTCATCCACGTACAATACGAGGAAGACAACCTTACCCTCTGCTACCTTCTTATAGATACAAGGTTCATCTATATTTTTGATGAAGTCAAACTCTTTGACTACAACATCAAAACAGATGTTCCAACTCCGCGATGCTTGCTTTAACCCATAAATGGATTTGAGCAGCTTGCACACCTTTCCGCTGCTCCCACTATCTACGAAGCCCTCTGGCTGAGTCATGTACACGCTCTCTTCTAAATCACCATTTAGAAAGGCGGTCTTAACATCCATTTGCCAGATTTCGTAGTCATGGTATGCAGCAATGGCAAGTAAGATCTGGATGGACTTAAGCATAGCCACTGGAGAAAAAGTTTCGTCATAATCCACACCTGGTCGTTGACGAAAACCCTTTGCTACAAGTCTAGCTTTGAAAGTCTCAACTTTTCCATCTACACCAAATTTCTTTTTAAAGATCCACTTGCTCCCAATGGGTTTTACCCCTTCAGGAGCATTTTCCAAAGTCCATACTTTGTTGGTGTACATGGATTCCATCTCAGATCGCATTGCATCCAGCCATTTCACAGAGTCACCACTCGTGATGGCCTGCTCGAAACTAGTCGGTTCATCATCATCCATGATGCAATCCTCGCTTCCACCATCAATGAGAAAACCGTAGTATCTCTCAGGTGGACGAGAAACCCTACTAGATCTGCGGAGAGGCTAGGGTTCGTTGGGTACTACTGAATCCTCTGGTTCCACTAAATCATCTGTTGTAGTTTGTGTCGCTGGAACCTCTTCCAGTTCTACCTCATTGCCATCAATTTCTTTCATAAGAAAACCTTTTTCTAAGAAAGTAGCATGTCGAGAAACAAACACCTTTTGTTCCTCGAGGTGGTAGAAGATATACCCTTGTGAATTTCTGGGATATCCTACAAACTTACATAAGACTGATCTTGCCTCGAGTTTGTCCGGATTTTGTCTTTTGACATAGGCTAGACAACCCCATATCTTAACATACTTAAGAGATGGTCTCTTCCCTTTCCATATCTCATATGGAGTGGTAGGCACTGATTTGGTAGGAACCATATTCAATAGATGTATCGCTGTCTCAAGCGCATACCCCAGAAGGAAATAGGTAACTCAGCCTCACTCATCATAGATCGTACCATATCTAATAGGGTCCGATTCCTTCGTTCCGATACACCGTTGTGCTGTGGTGTATAAGGAGGAGTAAGCTGAGAGAGAATCCCATTCTCTTTTAGATAATCTAGGAACTCACCGCTCAAGTATTCACCTCCTCGATCAGATCGAAGAATCTTAATACTTTTGCCCGTTTGGTTCTCTACTTCGTGCTTATATTCTCTAAATTTCTCAAAAGCTTCAGACTTGTGTTTCATCAGGAACACATGTCCGTATCTAGAGAGATCGTCAGTGAATGTAATGAAGTAGGAAGAACCGTTCCTGGCATGCGTAGACATGGGACCGCATACATCACTATGTATCAGTCCTAAGAGTTCGGCAACTCTTTCTCCGTGTCCACTAAACGGAGCTTTGGTCATTTTTCCTTTGAGACATGAATGGCAAGTATCATAAGATGATAATTCAAACGGATTCAAATAACCATCCTTATGTAACTTAGCCAGTCGTGTCGCATTGATATGACCAAGTCTACAATGCCACAAGAAGGATTCGTTCATATCTGAACTTTTCCTCTTGTGTGTGTTTTGTATATTCAGGACTGTATTCTGATTTAGAATGAATATGCCATTATGTAACGAGCCTGATGCAATCAACTTTTGATCTAGGAATATGTTCATAACATTATCCTGTACTACAAAATTATATCCCTCTTTACTCAATAAAGAAACTGATATAATGTTGCACATCATGTTCGGTATATAATAGCACTCATTTAGAATCAGTGTATTACTACTTGGCAATACAAGGTGATATTCGCCAACTGCTTTGGCTACAATACTTGCACCGTTCCCTACTTGAACGGAATGATCACCTTTTCCCAGTTCTCTACCTTTACGTAGCCCATGTAACTGTTTACATATGTGGGATCCTGATCCTGTATCTAATACCCAGGACGTAGGGTGAACTGAGAAACAGTTCTCAATAACTAACACACCCGAAGAAGATGCATCAACATGTATGTTCTTTTGGGCGGCGTGAGAATCTAGATATTCTCCTGTTTTCTGTTCAGTCTTATAACTCTTATAAGAAAGAACGGGTCCAACATTCCCTAGCTCAGTACAATAATAAGGTTTAGTCAATACATCAATATTATTATCTTGATTAAGGCCTGAAATGGTTGCTACCTGGAGAGAGAGAGAAGAAAACACTTTAGCGTATGCTCTTGCAAGATTAGATTGGTTATTATCTTATCTAATCAGGATGTCTCCCACTGTTTTTATCAAATCTGCCTTCAAACCCTAAAAGGTAAGATTAGCCGGGATTAATTACACCTTACAATTTCGTCAATCTTTCAGCCAGATCAGTGTCGGTACTTTGAGGGAGGTTCCCCGTGCTCTCGCACGGACCTAATTAATGTAAACCTCGTTTTCCCAGAGGCGTAACCTCGTTAACACTTTTCTAGACACCTACTTGAATGACTAATTGTCCTGTGTAAAACTCTCCCAGGAGTAACACTTACTCGCAGTGGGTATCGGGATCCAACTATCTCATAGGAGGTATGCAATCTCATTGCAAATTTCAACACTTGAAATTCCCGATAATGCTTTTACCCCTAGCATTCTATGACCTTGACGCAGGCCAACAAACCATAGTGCGCTAGTCAAGTTCAACCCGTCATTTCTTGATTCAATTAAACCCACCCGCACGACCCTTGACGCAGGCCAACAAAGTCGCACGACTACCCTAATCGAATCTGCATCATATGCATAAACAGATATATACTAGTTAGCTACCGCACACTACGCCTTGACGCAGGCCAACAAGCGTAGCACGAATACTAAATAATATCTATCTGAAATGACGGAGGGCTACGCAGGTTTTTCAGAAAACCCTGAGCGTAATGAACTTGATATCGTCGTAGAATCGAGTGAAGTTTTGAAAAGGAGTGTTTTTGAGGCTTTTCTTAGTTTTGCTAAAGGGGTCACTCCCGGTGAAGGGATCGTCGGCCTTTTCCTCATCGAATAAGGTGCAGGATATATCATATATACCGCTGTGCAAAGCAAAACACTAAAAGCAATCAAAATACAAACCGCGTTTTGTAGCATCTGCCAGTTTTGCTAAAGGAGTCACTCCCGGTGAAGGGATCTCGGTCCTTTCCTCATCGAATAAGGTGCAGGATATATCGTATATATCACTGTGCAAAGCAAAACTGTAGCTACCCTTTTTATTAAGTTTTGATTCTACAACATCTTTAGGTTTCTTTTCTTTTATTAATCTCATTAATAAAAATCCCATCAGCTTATGCTTCCTAAGCATCACAGAAGAAACGAAAGCAGTAATATTTATATATCAGCATATATATATAGTATAAGCATTCGTCTCAGGCAGTAATATGATCTCATCACAGAACATTGCAGCAGAAGAACATATATGAAATATTGGATATACTAGGACGTCCGTGTTTTCAATACGAGCCTGTATAAAACACGGATTCCACGGTCGCGACGAATAGCCAAACCCACATCCCAAGACCCCTACGAGAGCGGCAAGTAACACTGCCAATTCTAGGGTTAGGAGACCCGGTCTCGACTCCTCGAGATGGCCTCCCACTGGACCCTAGAACCCGGTTACTTGTGCTCCCCTCCTTGGGTCTACCTAATGCGGAAAAGTAAATAATATACACTGGTGACAGCAACCGTAACCAGGAAGTGCCCCAAATAAAAGAATATTACATTACAAATGAATTTTACATGAATGAAAATAAAAACCCTCATCTCACATAAAACCCCCGACTATTCAGAACGTGACGATCCAATATAACATATCACAGCAACACATAATATCTCATATCATCAACGTAAGTAAATATGCGCATCCCAATTGTCGTTGAATCATATAGCAACGAAACCGGCGATATCACATATTACACTTACGGTCACAGAAAAGAAAGTGTAAAACTACAATATTTGGAATCCACAATCACTTTAGACATCGTAAATCCGAAATATCACATACTCCGCATTTCATGCCTAACTCTATGAATTCCACATATTGTATCACATTCCAGATAAATCGACAGTATTAAACTTTTCGAACAGATAATCAAACACCCAAAATTTCCCAAACTGCTCAACACTTGAGCGGGGTTCAAATAATCCCAGAATATGTCACAGTACCGGTGATCCAGCCGTAGAAGGGTCAAGCCAACGCCTCACATGTGGCACGCCGTACTGCCCCAAACCCAAAGGTTCAAAAGGCAGTTCAAGACGGTCACATAATCGAGTTAAGGTTTGTGTCTTCTAGAGGGTCCACCGCTTAACTTGTACAATTTTCCGAAAGATTTAAACCCAAAAAAAAATTCAACGCTTGAAAGTTTGCCGTGACGGGAAAAAGTCGGTTAATGATATCCGTTCAACTAGTTTAACAATTTCTAAATATCCGGAAAGAAATACGAATTTAAAATTTCCGATCGAGTCTACAATTACAAAACAAACCCCAGAATTTTAAACACCTGGAACAGATTAAAAATACCCAGAATAGTCAGCAAGAACCTACGATTATAACCATGAAGCCACGTGTCCCAATCCTACAGCGCCGCCGCTGAACCGCCGCGAGAACCCTCTTTCTGCCGCGCTTCCACGCTACTTTGGTGGAATTGTGGGCACGTGTTTCATGGTAATTCTTAGAATTTCCTGCTGATTTTTTTACATATTTTTAATTCTGAAAAATCCCAGAATTTAAAAAATTTCCAGAGAGGGGTCCATTTTGTCCGTTTCGGGTTCGATCAGAGTTTAACATCGTAAACACATCGCCTAATGCTCTAGCTAGGCTCTGATACCACTGTAGGGTTCCTAGGCACTCTTGTGAAGGTTCTAAAGGCATCAAACATGCCAGGATAAAATTTTAGACGTGCCAAACAACCCAAAGCCGGGATCTTTGCTAGATTATTAGGGTTTAACATGCAATAAGATAACTTTTATCTAAGTGTGAGGGATTACAACCTTTGTAGTCCGCTCCTTCACTTCACAAGCTCCGAGTAGAAGTCCCTTTGCCGCGATCCACGATCTCCCGGACTCATGAGAGGCTCCACGACTCGAACGATCCATTCTAGCTTGTCGTATTCCAAATCTCCGATGATCTACCTTGAAGTTGCTTCGACTCAAGCTTTCTCACTCAAAAGAGAAGAACACCCTAATCACATGGGCTAGATGAGATGAGGATGAGAGAGTAGTAATTTAGCTATCTTTTTATATCATTTTCTCATAATCTTTCATCACATAAGAATTATCAAGAGAGCTTCTTCAAGAGAGAAGAAGAAGATTATAATGGATAATCAAAAGATAATGATAATGATTTTCTTTTGTGATGAATAGAAATATAAACATATGATTGATCTTTAACCATGGTCAAGCATGAATGGATGAGAACAAGTAGAGAAACAACTAGGGTTAGGGTTTGGTTGAGTTAATAATGTGTCATCACAAAATATCCTAACCTTGACAAAAGAAATAGCTTCTAGAAGGAACTTGAAGCTACTAACCCTAATCAAACCCTAACCTCAATTAATCATCCTTAAACATGTTTAACAATTAATCATATCATGTCACAATAATATATATCACATATATATTATATATTTGCAACAAAAGAAAATAATACAATTAACATATATCGCATATATATCAATGTATCATCCCGCGAGAAAATGAAATAATAAAGTAAGCCAATATTAGTTAATATAATAATATATCATATATATTATTATATATTAAATCATCGAATCAACACTTGATCCGACGATCCGGCTATATCGAATATAACCGACTAATATATCATGTACCGATTTATCGAATCAACACTTGATCTGATGTCCCGGTTCATATCTAAATATCGCGAGAATATAATACGGTATCCCATATCGCATTATTCTCGTTCCTGCGCATATCACATATGTGCTTCTACTCCGTTTCGCCTGAGCCAAGAAACTTCTGTGTAGGACTCTAAAGAATCGTCAATACGCCGGTAGCAGGTGATGATCATATCAAACACCCACAAGCTGCAAGCGGTCAGCTAAACATAACAGCCACCCAGGTATTGAGCGATCAGAAGATCAACAAGCTAGCCTGTGCGTTCTCCTGTGAATCCATCCAGTAACACTCCCGTACAGTCCGGTCTGTTCGTCTGATATGTCGCATATCAAGTCTAGGGGTGGTATACGTCAGACCCCAGTAACCGATAAGTCGTGTCGATGTATGGCTCATAACGGGTCGAGAAACTACTAGTAACACTTACCAGTAAATCTCTATATCAGCCCTGGCCAGGGACTTCCAGTTATAGCCAATCGAACACAGCACAACATCAACTCCCTATACCGGGAGAGACGAATCCCCTCCTATCGCTCATTGCCTCCATGTGATTCGGGACTGTACCCAAAAGCCACCGTTTTGCACGCCCTCTTGGACGTGGTAAGGTGGAAATCAAAGCACAGTGGGAATCACACAAGACTCTATGACGATCTCGGGTCTTCAGACTACCCTGTACCAGTGTCACCGGAGAACTGCCATCTGACGTGTGGTATATCACCATCTGGGAGTTCTCGGCGAGTCCGTCCAGTGTACCCAGTCTCCACTGAGCACCCGTACACCATCTCTGATGTCTAACACCGATGGATATGGGATCATCCATCGCCCATCATATGGGTCAAGATGCGTATACGCTAGTCTACTCTGGCGTATCGATGCCCTGTCTCGATATACCCTCGACTAGGAACAGTTGTAGGATGTACTCATCGACTACCGCGGCCCCACTAGTATGATCTCATCATAGTCCCAGTAGTCGAGTACAGATCCTAAGGGCTTTATCAACATGTGAGAGTAAAACAGTAAACCAATACAAATCAACATGTTAAGATAAAGTGAAACCAAATAGCATACTATCATGACGAGCAAGAAAGTCATCTCTATATATAACCAAGCATCCATTATAATATACATCATATGTACAACAATGGCCTCTAGGGCATATACATAACTAACAAGGGTCATATCCTAAATGCAACAGTACTACAGTGTAGTGGCATGGCAATTATCGATGATGAAGTGTGTGAGCCGGCAAGCAGGTGTACGTGGAACATATGCATCATCGATAATGGTGCTGGTGTCCTAACAGCATAGTTTTAATATAACAATAACATATTTAACATGCGATGCGATGCAAAAAGTAAGAATATGCGGCAATGAATAATAACACAACAGTGCAGTATCTACATCAACGTATCTATGTCATACTGTTTTGCCATTTGAAAGAAGACGAATCGGGGTTTTTAGAAAAATAAGGGCTACGGTGTTTTTAAGAAAATATGCATCTTTTGAAAATATCCGTAGAATCCCTTTGCCTGTTTTTAAAATACTCCTGATCCGTTAGTTTTTGAAATAGGTATGACATCGGCCTAGCCTAACATCTACTTGCAAAACTACAGCTCTAACTAACGAGTCAATCAGGAGGGGTATGGAAACCACCTAAATCTAAGTCGATACACACACACACACACACACACACACACACACACACACACACATATATATATAGTCGGTGATCCTGCCTCAAGGTACTGCGTACGATACAATATCATATGACATCTTCGAGTCATGAGTGTGGATCTATCATCAATATAAAGCTCGTACGGTAAATCATCGTACGACATCCCAAAAGCTGGGTACGGGTCAATATCACATTCCTTTCATCAATTATCAGGTATCCTTATCATCATATCTCATGATCTGAGGTACTGATCTAAGTCTAGTACAATCGATACCATCTATATAAATATAAATGCGTGTGTGAAACACAGTCCAAAGGCCCGCTACAATCACAAGTCGTATCCCAAATACGAATCACATTATATCACCGATCTCATGGTACTATGCCCAATATCATCGACTCATCTCCAAATATCATCCACTATCCTCATCATCTAGGTATAGGTATAACAAGCAAGCATGTGTGTGGGTGTGGGTGTAAACCTATTCTAGGATTCACAACTAGGAAACTATACTAGTTTACTTCTAAACCCTATTCTATCCATAGTGTAGGGTTCCTAGGCACACTATAGAGGTCTCACAAGACATCAACCATGCTAATTTCAAAAATTATGGGTGCCGAGAAACCCTAATACGGATCGTTGACTAGAAGTTTAGGCGAAATATGAATCTAGTTAACAACTTAACTAAAGATAAGAAGCTACAACCTTTGTAGATCCGGATATCCACTTCCTTGGCTCCACGTAGGCGTCCTCTCGCTGTCCATCTCGAATCCCGGACTCATGCGTCGGCTTGATCGGAGAAATGGGCGGACTAAGTCGTCGGCTTCGTGCCGAAGATGATCTACGTCGAGGCATCACAAGTTTAAGCTCCGACTTCAAAAAGTTGTGAAACTTGTGAAGAAAACACCCAAAACAACTTGGCAAGAGGTAGAGGGTGAAGAAATAGGAGGTGGGTTCACTTTAGAATTGGATTTCTCACTTTAGATCTCAAGTTGCCATTGATGGCATCAAGCTTTCTATCTTGAAGAAGAAGGTCAAGAAGAAGAAAGAATATGATAAGTGTTGAATTAAAATGAAAAATAATTCAATACTTATCATAAGCAAACCATAGTTGAGTGTAGAGAATAGACCATGGTTACTTGGATGGGTTAGGGTTAAGCATGAAGACAAGAATGGTTAAGAAGTCAAAGCTTCATGAAGCTTCAACTAAAAACAAACATAGCCACCATTCTTATCTAAATCTTTTCCAAATAAATAAATGAACAAATAAATAAATAAATGAATATGAAAAACCCTAATTATCAAATTAACCATGGTTTAATTCTATACACTTAACTAAATTATCAAGTATCATCAAACATGATACAAATATGTGCACAAAAGTATATCACATATACTTCTTGCACATCAAGTGAGAAAATCCATTTAAAGTGAACCAATACTAGCTAATGCAAAGTAATATATCAAATATATAATTATACATTAGATCATTAAATCAACATTTGATTCAATGATCCGGTCATGTCGCACATAACCGACTAGTATCCAATGTATCGATTTATCGAATCAATGATTCGATAACTAGGTCATATCGAATATAACCAATCGATACATCCATCGCGAGAATGAAATACGGTATCACATACACGCATTATTCTCGGTCCTGCACATCTCATATGCGCTCCTATTTCGTTTCGCTTGAGCCAGGAAACCTCTGTGTAGGACTCTAAAGACTCGTCAATACGCCGGTAGCAGATGATGATCATATCAAGCACCCATAAGCCGCAAGCGGTCTGCCAAACGTAACGGCCATCCGGGTATTGAGCGATCAGAAGATCGACGAGCTAGCCCGCTCACACTCTTGTGAATCCAACCAGTAACACTTACCGTACAGTCCGGTCTGTTCGTCTGATATGTCGCATATCAAGTCTAGGGGTGGTAAACGTCAGACCCCAATAACCGATAAGTCGTGCCGATGTGAGGCTCATAACGGGTCGAGAAACTACTGGTAACACTTACCAGCAAATCTCTGATCAGCCCTGGCCAGGGACTTCCCTGTTACTGCCAATCGAGCACTGCGCAACATCAACCCCCAATACCGGGAGAGACGAAACCCCTCCTATCGCTCATTGCCTCAATGTGACTCGCGACTGTACCCAAAGACCACCGTTTGCACCCCCTCATGGACGTGGTAAGGTGGAGATCAAAGCACAGTGGGAATCACACAAGACTCTATGACGATCTCGGGTCTACAGACTAACCTGTACAAGTGTCACCTGAGAACTGCCATCTGACGTGAGGTATAATACCATCTGGGAGTTCTCGGCGAGTCCGTCCAGTGTACCCAGTCTCCACTGAGCACCCGTATACCATCTCTGATGTCAAACATCAATGGATATGGGATCATCCATCGCCCATCTCATGGGTTGAGAAGCGTATACGCTAGTCTACACTGGTATATCGATGCCCTGTCTCGATACACCCACGACTAGGGACCTTGAAGGATGTACTTATGGACTACCATGTCCCCACTAGTATGATCTGCATCATAGTCCAGGTAGTCAAGTACACATCCTAAGGGCTTTATCAACATGTAACTATAAGACAGTTTAAAGAGACAAGTGTACATGTTAAGATAAAGAGTAACCAGATAGCATACTATCATATCGAGCAAGAAAGTCATCTCTATATATGTCCAAGCATCCAATATAATATACATCATCTGTACAATACTGGCCTCTAGGGCATACATACAACTAACAATCTCCCACTTGCACTAGGGCCAGCTGCTGTAGTATCGCATACCAAGCATCCCGAAGAGTTTCTCAAACTGTATCTGGGGAATGGCCTTCGTGAGTGGATCCGCCGTGTTGTTCTTCGTGTCAACCCTCCTGACCTCGATCTACCGGCGATCAACTATCTCCCGGATCAGGTGATACCGCCTCAGAATATGCCTGAATCGCTGATGGGACCTGGGTTCCTTGGCCAAAGCCACCGCTCCATTGTTATCGCAATACAAAGGTATTGGATGCTCAATGGATGGAACCACTCCAAGTTCAGTAATGAACTTCTTGATCCAGACAGCTTCTTTAGTAGCATCGTTGGCAGCGATGTATTCAGCCTCCATCGTCGAGTCTGCCACGGTTTCCTGCTTGGAACTCTTCCAGCTAACCGCCCCTCCGTAAAGGGTAAAGACAAAGCCCGACTGCGACTTTGAGTCGTCCTTATCACTCTGGAAGCTCGAATCGGTAAAGGACTCCACTTAGAGTTCTCCGTTACCATACACCAAGAGCATCTCTTTAGTCCTTCGCAAGTACTTGAGAATGCTCTTCACAGCTGTCCAGTGATTCTCTCTAGGATCAGCTTGATACCTGCTCACTACACTTAGTGAGTATGCTACATCGGGTCTGGTACATAGCATCGCGTACATGATAGAGCCTACTGCCGAAGCATAGGGTATCCCTTGCATGCGAGCTCTCTCCAAATCAGTCTTGGGAGACATCTTTTTGGAGAGAGTGACTCCAGAGATCGTGGGTAAGTTCCCACGCTTGGATTCTTCCATACTAAACCTCTTTAGTATGGTGTCAATGTACCTGGATTGGGACAATCCCAATATCCGTTTGGATCTATCTCTATAGATCCTAATTCCCAATATGCAGGAGGCATCACCAAGATCTTTCATCGAGAATCTTTGTGATAAGAAGAGCTTGACCGATTGCAGCATAGGAATATCATTTCCTATCAAGAGTATGTCGTCTACGTACAATACGAGGAAGACAACCTTACTCCCTGCCACCTTCTTGTAAATACAAGGTTCATCTGGGTTTTTGACGAAATCAAACTCTTTGATAACGACATCAAAGCAGATGTTCCAACTCCGCGATGCTTGCTTTAATCCATAAATGGATTTAAGCAGCTTGCACACCTTGCCGCTGCTCCCACTGTCTACGAAGCCCTCTGGCTGAGTCATGTACACGCACTCTTCTAAATCACCATTTAGAAAGGCGGTCTTAACATCCATTTGCCAGATTTCGTAATCATGGTATGCAGCGATGGAAAGCATGATCCGGATGGATTTAAGCATAGCCACTGGAGAAAAAGTTTCGTCATAGTCCACACCTGGTCTTTGACGAAAACCCTTTGCTACAAGTCTAGCTTTGAAAGTCTCCACTTTCCCATCTACACCAAGTTTCTTCTTGAAGATCCACTTGCTCCCGATGGGTTTTACCCCTTCAGGAGCAAATTCCAAAGTCCATACTTTGTTGGTGTACATGGATTCCATCTTGGACTGCATAGCATCCAGCCATTTCACTGAGTCCCTACTCGTGATGGCCTGCTCGAAGCTAGTTGAGTCATCATCCTCCATGATGCAATCCTCGCTCCTACCATCCATGAGAAAACCGTAGTATCTCTCAGGTTGGCGAGGAACCCTACTAGATCGGCGAAGTGGCTGGGGTTCATCGGGAACTACGGAATCCTCTGGTTCCACCAGATCTTCTGTTGTAGCTTCTGCAGCTGGAACCTCTTCCAGTTCTACCTCATGACCACTAATCTCTTTTTCAAGAAATTCCTTTTCTAAAAAGGTGGCATGCCGAGAAACAAACACTCTTTGTTCCTCAGGGTGGTAGAAGATATACCCTTGAGAATTCTTGGGATATCCTACAAATTTGCATAGAACAGATCGTGCCTCAAGTTTTTCCGGATTTTGTCGTTTGACATAGGCTGGACAACCCCATATCTTAACATAGTTAAGACTTGGTCTCTTTCCTTTCCATATCTCATATGGAGTGGTAGGCACAAATTTGGTTGGGACCATATTCAATAGATGTATGGCTGTCTCAAGCGCATACCCCCAGAAGGAAATAGGTAACTCAGCTGTGCTCATCATAGAGCGCACCATATCTAATAGGGTGCGGTTCCTCCGTTCTGATACACCATTGTGCTGTGGTGTATATGGAGGAGTCAGCTGAGAGAGAATCCCATTCTCTTTTAGGAAGTCCAGGAATTCATTGCTCAAGTATTCACCTCCTAGATCAGATCGAAGGATTTTAATACTTTTTCCGGTTTGGTTCTCGACTTCTTGTTTATATTCTCTAAATTTCTCAAAAGCTTCAGACTTGTGTCTTATTTGTTGGATATATGTATGCCCTAGAGGCCATTATGTGATAGTGGATGTATCTATACATGTATATATATTCAGTTTGCATTCTTGCTCGACATGATAGTATGCTATCTGGTTATTCTTTATCTGACATGTTGATTTGATCATGCTTTTATTCATTCATACATGCTGATAAAGCCCCAAGGATATCTGCTTGACTACTCTGATTATGATAGAGATCATACTAGTGGGACATTTGTAGTCTATAAGCATATCCTGAAATGTCCCTAGTCGGAGGTGTATCGAGACGGGGCATCGATATACCAGAGTAGACGAGCGTATATGACACTAGACCCATGTGATGGGCGATGGATGTTCCCACATTCATCGATGTTTGACATCAAGATCATATACGGGTGCTCAGTGCTGACTGGGTACACTGGACGGACTCACCGAGAACTCCTATATGGAATTATATCTATCGTCGGATAGCAGTTCTCAGGTGACACTGGTACAGGTTAGTCTGTAGACCCGAGATCGTCATGGAGTCTTGTGTGTTCTCCCACTGTACTTTGATTGCCACCCTACCACGGCTCTACTGAGTCGTGCAAACAGGTGGCCGTTGGGTACAGTCCCGAGACACACGAAGGCAATGAGCGATAGGAGGGGTTTCGTCTCTCCCGGTATTGGGAGTTGATGCTGTGCTGTGCTCGACTGGTTATAACAGCAAGTCCCTGGCCAGGGCTGCTGAGATTTGCTGATAAGTGTTATCAGTAGTTTCTCAATCTGTTATAGACCATTCACCGACACGACTTATTGAGTTATTGGGGTCAACGTGACCATCCCTAGGCTCGATATGCAGCATATCTGACGAAGAGAACGGACTGTACGGTAGTGTTGCCGGATGGCTCGACGGGAGTTGTAGCAGGTTCGCTTGTTGTCTTCTGATCGCTCAATACCCGGGTGGCCGTTACGTTTAGCTGACCGCTTGCGGCTTGAGGGTACCTGATATGATCATCACCCTCTGCCGGCGTATTGACGAGTCTTAGAGTCCCACAAAAGAGTTACCCAGTCCAGGCGAAACGTTGTGGTGCGCGTATGCGATATGCGCTTGCACCCGATTGAAATGTGCGTATATGATACCGAACATTGATCGGGTGAACTGCTTTTGGTAGTATTGGAGATAGTGCCCTCAGAGTCAATTATTAGGTCACAGGTACGTGATTGCAATGATTGATGGAGGACCTATCCCGGTAGGACAGTCTTACTCGAGATGATAGTATTCTATCTGGTTTACCTTTATCATCGTGTACTGCTTTAGGTGACCTGACAAGTCGCTATTACACGTTAATAGAGCCCCTAGGATTCTTGCTTGACCACCAGCAGTATGAGGGCGATCATATACGTGGGAGCTGGAAGTCTATAAGCATATCCATAAATGGTCCCTAGTCGTGGGAGTTTCGAGACAGGGCATCGATACTCCAGAGTAGACTAGTGTATACAGTCGAGACCCCGACGAGGGGCAGTGGCCGGTCTCACAAGCCACTGGTGTCAGTTGGATCACCTAAGATGTATACAGGTGCTCATTGGGTTATGAGTACACCGGACAGGACTCGCCGGGAACATGCTAGTTGGTCATATACCAGACGTCAGATGGCAGTTCCCTGGTGACATGTGTACAGGTTAGTTCATCGACCTGGGGATCGTCATTTGTCTCGTGTGAGTTCCCACTGTACTTTGATTACTACCTTACCACGGCTCAAAGGAGTCATGCAAACAGGTTTTAGTTGGGTACAGTCCCGAGCCACATGGAGGCAGTGAGCGTATCTTCAGGGGTTCGTCTCTCCCGGTATTGGGGGTGAGGTCGTGCTGTGTCTAGGAGAGCCATTACACGAAGCCCTCGGCCGAGGCAAGGAGATTTACTGGTAGGTATTCCAGTAGTATCTCAGGGTGTTCTGGGCTACACTCCGACATGACTTGTACCGCTTTTTGGGGTCTGACTTTTACCAACCCCCTAGGCCCGCCATGCGATGCTCATAGACGAACGGACCGGACTGTACGGATATTGTCACTGACAGGCTCAGTAGGGTTGTCAGGCTGAGTTCGCTCACAGACGTCCCTTTTAGTCAATACCTGGTAGCCCGTTACGTATTGGCTTATACCTCTGACGTGCTAGTGGTTAAATCCACAACCAAGGTGTTGACGAGTCTTTAGAGTCCCCCACATTCTGTTACTCAGCTTTCGGGCGAAAGGTTGTAGAGGCCGTATGGAGATATGGCAAGGTCCGATCAGATACGTGCGGTATTGCACGGATCCGGATCGGACAGTTTGTACTATAGGCCGTATGGTTATATGGCAGGGTTCGATCAGATACGTGCGGTATTGCACGGATCAGGATCGAACGGATAATACTAGCCGGCTTTGGTATAAGCCGGATCCTAGTATAGTACAGTATAGATTTTGTCTCATTGCATTTGTATTTCGGTCGGAATACAAATGCGGGTGTGTATGCACAGTATCGGGGTTTTCCTGTAATTTATTACGGGACCAGTTTTCTGGAGTTGCCAGTTTGCTTTCCGTTTCGGACAATTTCCTTTGTATCGTTCATTGGCCGAAGTTTGGTGGAGGAGGGCTTATTTGCATTGTTGCAAATAAGCATTTGTGGAGGGGGTCTTTGCTTTTTGTTGTATCATGATAGCTTTTCCTTGACCTTGACTTCTAGCTTTATCATGATGGCTTGACTTTGTTGACAATCATGGTTGTTGATGATTGTTGGTGGAGTGTGGGTTTGGGTTTGTAATCATCTCTTGATATCATGACCTTTCTCTCTCTCCCTTGCATTATGGTTGTGGCTATCCTCTTTCATTTGAGCACTCACTCCATTCTCTCCTCTCACCAAGCCATGGCCGGCCACTATCTTGGTGGGGCTGTCCAAACATTTTGGTGTGGGATTTTTCTTCATTTCATGTTGCAAAAATCCCACAAGATCAATCCCAAAAGCTCCAAGTATCATTCCTCCACCAAATGGCAATTCCACAACCCCAAAGTGAGACTTGAGGACTACATATTCTACAGCGAACCTTGGGCACGTCGAGTAGCCGGCTTCGTGCCCGAGTTGCCTCGGCATTGAGGTGGGAGCCCGTAAAAGAAGTAGGCGATGTGGTGCACTTCCGACGACGAGGTGGAGACCGGACATTCCGCGGGAGATCGGGACGACGACGAGAAGACCGGAGGACTCGGATCTGTCGGTATATCTCTCTTCCCTTTCTTGTAGTTAGCTAGGACTAATTAATGGTTCGATCCGGGTATTAGTGCGCGGCGGTTTGCCAGTTCAAGTAAAATTTAAGTTTATCACCGCTTCCGTATTTGGCCGTCGGATTGACGGTCGGGGCGCCGCCGTGCACTTACAGTGGTATCAGAGCCTCGCCATTAACTTAGTCTAGCTTTGTCTAATGTGTTTTGCATTTCCGATCGACCAAAATTCCAAAATCTATATTTTTGTTCACATCAGTTTTCTGTTCAAATTTTTTGGTGTCGAAAATTTTTTCAGGTTACAGAAAAGTGATCTACTAGAAAAAATAAGAGTTCTGTGAAAATTCGATGAAGTGTCTCCACTGTAGGAGCGCGGAACCGTGGCCAAACACCCCCTTGGGCCGCGGTTCCGCCGCACACTATTGGGTTCCCTGCACCAAATTTTTACAGAGGCTTTCTGGGGTAAAAATAGGGGTTTTGGAATATTAATTTTGGGCCCAGAATATCTTGATGTGCTACAGTAGTACTTGGGGGCCCACTTGTTAAATTTTGATCGATCGGATATTTTAAACACATTATTTCACAGTATTTACATTATATCTGCGACCGTGAATGTCACTCGATCGGTAAATCCGGTCTAACTGCTATAGCCCGGTTAGACGGATTTGCGAACGTGACTTTCACGTTGATGTTCTGTTTTTGCTGTGATGTTGCGGATCGGTCGTGGGGGATAGCCTGGATGCAATGCTAGTACAGTTGTGGTTGTATTATGTACATTTGATATTGCGGGACGAGCGTCCGACGTGTGGACTGCCGTCACTGCCTGTTTGTATTATTATTTTGGGGCACGGCCAGGTTGCGGTCGATGTACCCGTTGTATGTATATTTTACTTTCTGTACTAGGCTTACCCCGCGGAGGGGTGCACGGATAGCCGGGTTCTAGAGGGAAACAAGCCCGCATCTCATGGCATTGGGACGGAGGGGGCTTCGCTCTAGGATTAGCGGGCTGTTCGCCGCACTCATAGGGGGTACAGGTTGACCCAGGAGGGGTGCCCAAGTTACCGGATTCCGTGAAGTGCTGGGTGGTCCATTCACGGAGCTGAAGGGGGCTGCCTCGCTTCAGGTTTTGGCGGGTAACTTGCCGCGCCCGTAGGGGTCTAGGATTTCATTGCACAGGCTATCCACACGACCAGGGGAACGTCGGGTTTCAGCGGCTCTGTGAAACCCGGGGATCCCAGATATCTGTATTGTTTCTGTGATGCTGTACATTTTCTGTGATGTTGCATTTTATCATGCCTTGAGCGAATATAATATATTGGTATATATATTAGTAGATGTTGTATATGTTTTGCATCCGCGCTAGTCCAGTCCCCGCTCTGTCGTTAGTTAGCTAACCTAACGGGTAATGACGGGACCCAGTGGCGAATGCGGATGGCATATACGTACATCAGTATATTTTCGTTCTTTTTGGTGTGATCAATTGATGGGACTGCGTTGATTCGGATCAATGCAAGTTAAAAACAAACCTAATCTGATGTTGTTGGAACACTTTTCAAAAAGCTGTTATTGCAAGGACGTTCACTTTTGTTTTGCATCGCGGTATTCATTTAGAATATCCTGCTCCTCAGTCGACGAGGCAAGGGCCGAGATCCCTTCACCGGGAGTGACCCCTTGGACAAAAAGTTTGCGTCAGGGCAATAACTTCACTATAGCCGATTGCTTTTGCTTTGCATCGTGGTATTCAGTTGGAATATCCTGCACCTCATTCTACGGGGAAAGAGCCGAGATCCCTTCACCGGGAGTGACCTCTTTAGCAACGGTCTTCGTCACTATATTTTCAAAAAGCTATCCAGTTCCTTCAACGATATCAAGTTCATTACGTTAAAGGTTTTCGCCAGAAACCATTCGTAGCCCTCCATCATTTCAGTTAAATATTCGGTAGTATTCAAGCTATGTATTTTGACCTCACGCCAAGGCATAGTGTTTGGTAGCTGCCGGGTATTTATCTATTGCATAGATAGATGCGTTGGTTTGGGACAGTCGTACTACTATTTTGGCCTACGTCAAGGGTATGTACGGGTGGATTCAAATTAACCTGGATAATGATGGGTAGAACTTGACATGTGACTTATGATATTTTGAGCTCACGCCAAGGTCATAAGAGCATGGGGCAGAAATCTCATCGGGAGTTTCAAAAGAACTGAAACTTGCCAGATATGCGCATACCTTCTGGAGTGTGATACCGTGAGCGGATTCCGTCACGTTGTCATGCGATGATAGTTGGATCCCGATTCCCACTGATGAGTTAGTTTACTCCTCGGGTTATCCCGACTAATTCTTCTTTCAGGTTTGGAGGAGAATTTGACGGTACAGTGGGAGGTTTCCAGATTAGATAAATTGGTAACCATTCTGATCTAGGTTAGAGTGCACGCTGAGTGTTTCTTTTCTCTCTCTCTTTGGCAGCGACCATTGACCTGACCCTAAGACTATGACTCAGTGACCAAGTTGACCGAACCTTCTTAACACTGGCTTTTGGATTGTCAGAGTTGCAAACCTCATTGCCACTCCTACTTTTACCCTTTTCTCCAGGACACCCCGTGTTGCTACGAACGTCCACTTCCATTGGACAAAACCATCGTATGGTTAGATACGAACTCGAAAGAATTTATTCGAGGATGGTTTCAGGTTCTGGAGGAAACGGATAGGACTATTCAGTTGTCTTTTCCTTTTACCTTCTCTCAGATTGCGAGTACTCCTTGGTTTAGGAGATAGTACACCTATTACGCAAATTGGATAGTCTTCTTCCAAACCTTAGGCTGGTGCCGACCGGTAGGGAATGAAGAAAACCAATTAGCCTAACGATGGTGTACAGAAGGTATTAAGTTTAGACAAAGCAAGGGATTAGTAAGAGGGCAAAGTAAATTGCAACAGATATTCATGACCAAACCAGGTATTTCTTCGCCAATCCTAAAATCACCTTTGAATTTCTCGTGGACACTCCGTATTACTACGAAGATCCACAGTTTATTGGATACTCCATCGTATGGTTATATACGAACTCGAAAGGAACTTGTTCCAGTTCGGGGATGGATTCTGGTTCAGGAGAAATAGGAATAAGGTCTATTCGGTTGTCTTTTATCCTCACCTTCTCTCGCATTGCGAGTGTTCCTAGGATTAGGACAGTACACCCATTATGCTTATTGGATAGTCTTCTTCCAAACCATAGGCTGGTGTCGAACGGTAGGGAAGGAAGAAAACCATTTGGCCTAAAGGGGTGTGCAGAAGGTAATGACTAAAGACATATGAAGGGATTTGGAGAGGTGGCAAAGAATTATACGGTTACAGTCGTGAATCTGGAAGAGGCATTACTAGGAATACCGGGATACCCCATCGAAACATTTCAATGTTTCAGTCTCACTGTGTACTGTTAAAGGGAAACTGATTTCTCGATTAGATACTTACTCCAGGGTATGTATTTACCAGTTACGATTCTCACATCTGTATGGCTTTATAGATGATGAGTGAGAGTAAGTTATTGGGAATTAGGTGATCATCCTCATTATATCGGGATTCGTTGTAATCAGTGATATTTGAGGAAGTCACCTGGGTAGTTTGCCGGTCGGCAAATATTTGGTTTTGAATATCCGCTGTTATGCATCAATTTCAAATTGATATATCTGTACGTCTATTTTCATAGAGTGAGATATACCTTTTTGAAATTATGTCTACGACATTTACCTATATCAGTGGATGGTTAAGTAAGGAGCATTAAGCAGCGGTGTAATTCTTCTTGACCATAAGTACAGTTTTCAACCTACGACACACAGTGAATGAGTTATCAGACTCAAGGGACTTATACAGAGTATTGTATGTTGTCCAGGGTCCATCAGGACAGAGGGGTTGGTCCTCGTACTATACTCGGTTTACTTATGACTTCTCTAGTTTTTAGACAAGTGTTTCGTGGAAACACAGGGTCCGAATTTTGAGAAGTTATAGGTATTTGAATAGAGTAGAGAACCAGGTATAGCAAGTATCGGGATTCTTCAAAGTCATCAAAGATGTAGATACTTGTATATGGTATTCAGTTGATAGTAATGATTAGGAGAACTTGCTTCTCTTTCAGGTTACTCATAATTGGAAGCATTCCTAAGTTGAGTAACGCTGATCGGCCTCCTTCCATTTAGTTGACATGCACTGGAGATAGTTGCATGATTTGGATCTGGTTCAGTTAAATCAGTGCCTCTGGTCCTATATGGGATATAGAACAGTTCGTATCTTAACGTTGTTAAGGTACGCGGAGTTGTCCGGCTTATGATTAAAACCAGACACTGGACAACTCAAGGCACGTTTCTGTAATGGCTGTTTGTGGGTTGACCCAGGCTATGACGAGGGTTGACTTTCTACCATCTGGATGAACAATAGCAATATTGTTCTAGACTCGCCACAGTTTTATTAAAAATGGATTTTTTCAGAAAACAGTAGTGGGAGTATGGTAGAACTGGAGGTGATTCCAGAACCACGAACGATTACTGAAGATTTGACAAGGAACCTAAAGATTCAATCTGGATTGACATTCCATTGGCCACTCCGCAGATAAGATGGGTAACTTCAGGCACCCGAGAGGTACTCCGGTAGCCTCAAGGACGGTGACAGGGAAGTTCTTGTTTACCCACACCTGCCATTGCTGTTGTTCCAGGTTGCGAGACCCGGCGGGAGGATGAGTATAGCGTCGTTCTAAACTAGTTTTAGAAGTGTACGTGTATATGACTCTGCCAGAGGGTTGTCGTAGTCAGTGGGAGCAACGGAAGCATTGGTGGACAGGTAGCTTATGTCTATTTATAGACTAAAGCAGATGTAGCGGAGATAGATCATCTATTTCTGACGTGGCAGTCATGGGTTTGACTTCATCAGAATAGGGGATGGATCTGTTGAGAAGGTAGTAGGGTGTCATATCCTGGTATATGGATGACATACACTACACAGAGTAGGAAAAGAAACTCCTATACTACAATCGGTTATACTTTGGTCGTCACACAATGTTTTCTCCACAAAGGAAATGGATTTTATATCAGACATACTGGTTACTAGATCTATGGTTTTAGATCTAGATTTGGGTAGTCTCCCAATCTGGGTACTTAGACAGCATTCTAAGGGTCTTTAGAATGGATGACTCCTGGCACGGTAGTGTACCTGCAGGTGATGGAGTCACCCTCTCCAAAGGTGTCTTACAGACTAAAGGGGAGAGGGATGTGCATGATTGGCAGATCACTTGCTCAGGCAATTGAGTCAATCATGAGATGTCAAGTACCACACCAGACATTGTTCTTGCACTAGATGCAATAAGCTGACATTAATCCAATCCTGGAGAAACGGTCGGAAGCAGTTTTAGAACATAAGTGGATGTTCTAGGGATATGATAACGACAGCCTCATTCGGGAGACAGTTATCATTCCAGGCTTCCAAGGTGACATGGACGACAAGGAGGTTGTCAGAGTTATAGTTTTTCCTTCTGATGAGGGGCAGTATTTTGGACAGGTGGTCCAAGGCAATACTGAGGGTGGCATGGCGCAGGATTCTGATTAAATTCAGTTGACGATACAGTCTAAGAAGTTTGGATTTGGAGTTCATTTATGAGCTATGTCCCATCAGACATCCAGACACATTCTAAGACAGATATTGCTCATTTCGGGAGATGGGTTTCTCTGCGAACTTGAGATATAGAGAGACATTAAAAGAGACAACAAAGCGGATCCACTCACTGAGGCTATTCCTCGAACGCAATAGTTTCGCAAACGAGCTTTGTGAGACTGACTAGTAGAGGAGTTGGGTGTTCGGTATCACACGGGCTGTGAGTATGCGACATCGCAATAATTAGCCTTGAGTGCAAGTGGGAGATTGTTGGAGATAGTGCCCTCAGAGTCAATTATTAGGTCACAGGTACGTGATTGCAATGATTGATGGAGGACCTATCCCGGTAGGACAGTCTTACTCGAGATGATAGTATGCTATCTGGTTTACCTTTATCATCGTGTACTGCTTTAGGTGACCTGACAAGTCGCTATTACACGTTGATAGAGCCCCTAGGATTCTTTCTTGACCACCAGTAGTATGAGGGCGATCATATACGTGGGAGCTGGCAGTTTATAAGCATATCCTTAAATGGTCCCTAGTCGTGGGAGTTTCGAGACAGGGCATCGATACTCCAGAGTAGACTAGTGTATACAGTCGAGACCCCGACGAGGGGCAGTGGCCGGTCTCACAAGCCACTGGTGTCAGTTGGATCACCTAAGATGTATACAGGTGCTCATTGGGTTATGAGTACACCGGACAGGACTCGCCGGGAACATGCTGGTTGGTCATATACCAGACGTCAGATGGCAGTTCCCTGGTGACATGTGTACAGGTTAGTTCATCGACCTAGGGATCGTCATTTGTCTCGTGTGAGTTCCCACTGTACTTTGATTACTACCCTACCACGGCTCAAAGGAGTCGTGCAAACAGGTTTTAGTTGGGTACAGTCCCGAGCCACATGGAGGCAGTGAGCGTATCTTCAGGGGTTCGTCTCTCCCGGTATTGGGGGTGAGGTCGTGCTGTGTCTAGGAGAGCCATTACACGAAGCCCTCGGCCGAGGCAAGGAGATTTACTGGTAGGTATTCCAGTAGTATCTCAGGGTGTTCTGGGCTACACTCCGACACGACTTGTACCGCTTTTGGGGGTCTGACTTTTACCAACCCCCTAGGCCCGCCATGCGATGCTCATAGACGAACGGACCGGACTGTACGGATATTGTCACTGACAGGCTCAGTAGGGTTGTCAGGCTGAGTTCGCTCACAGACGTCCCTTTTAGTCAATACCTGGTAGCCCGTTACGTATTGGCTTATACCTCTGACGTGCTAGTGGTTAAATCCACAACCAAGGTGTTGACGAGTCTTTAGAGTCCCCCACATTCTGTTACTCATCTTTCGGGCGAAAGGTTGTAGAGGCCGTATGGAGATATGGCAAGGTCCGATCAGATACGTGCGGTATTGCACGGATCCAGATCGGACAGTTTGTACTATAGGCCGTATGGTTATATGGCAGGGTTCGATCAGATACGTGCGGTATTGCACGGATCAGGATCGAACGGATAATACTAGCCGGCTTTGGTATAAGCCGGATCCTAGTATAGTACAGTATAGATTTTGTCTCATTGCATTTGTATTTCGGTCGGAATACAAATGCGGGTGTGTATGCACAGTATCGGGGTTTTCCTGTAATTTATTACGGGACCAGTTTTCTGGAGTTGCCAGTTTGCTTTCCGTTTCGGACAATTTCCTTTGTATCGTTCATTGGCCGAAGTTTGGTGGAGGAGGGCTTATTTGCATTGTTGCAAATAAGCATTTGTGGAGGGGGTCTTTGCTTTTTGTTGTATCATGATAGCTTTTCCTTGACCTTGACTTCTAGCTTTATCATGATGGCTTGACTTTGTTGACAATCATGGTTGTTGATGATTGTTGGTGGAGTGTGGGTTTGGGTTTGTAATCATCTCTTGATATCATGACCTTTCTCTCTCTCCCTTGCATTATGGTTGTGGCTATCCTCTTTCATTTGAGCACTCACTCCATTCTCTCCTCTCACCAAGCCATGGCCGGCCACTATCTTGGTGGGGCTGTCCAAACATTTTGGTGTGGGATTTTGCTTCATTTAATGTTGCAAAAATCCCACAAGATCAATCCCAAAAGCTCCAAGTATCATTCCTCCACCAAATGGAAATTCCACAACCCCAAAGTGAGACTTGAGGACTACATATTCTACAGCGAACCTTGGGCACGTCGAGTAGCCGGCTTCGTGCCCGAGTTGCCTCGGCATTGAGGTGGGAGCCCGTAAAAGAAGTAGGCGATGTGGTGCACTTCCGACGACGAGGTGGAGACCGGACATTCCGCGGGAGATCGGGACGACGACGAGAAGACCGGAGGACTCGGATCTGTCGGTATATCTCTCTTCCCTTTCTTGTAGTTAGCTAGGACTAATTAATGGTTCGATCCGAGTATTAGTGCGCGGCGGTTTGCCAGTTCAAGTAAAATTTAAGTTTATCACCGCTTCGGCATTTGGCCGTCGGATTGACGGCCGGGGCGCCGCCGTGCACTTACAGGTAGGGTCATATGAGATATGACCGGATTGATAAATTAAGTTTTGATTTATCATCTAACCATTAGTTTTCTCACTTGAAACCTTTCTAGGGTTTGATGGATGTATGCATGCATGCATGTGTTTCTTTCTTCCTTTTTTAGTTTCATGCACATGTAGATGTGCATACATGTACACATACATACATCAAACCATCATGGTTGATTGCATATGGAAATGGTGGCAATATAAGCTTCACACCATAGATTAAACAATAGATAATTATTTAATTTTGGTTTTAATTTAAAATGAAAAAGGAAAGGATAAACATTCTTGCTTCTACATTCTTCTTCTAACCTAACCTAGCTCAACTACCACTAACCTATGGTTATCCTTCTCTTTATCATTCTAAACCCAAGTTAAATTAACTATCTATCATTTAATCATGGTTGAAGTCAAGAAGGAATAAAATATATATAGTGATATATATTTCTTTCTCTTGCTTAACTCAAGAGTTATCTTTTACCTCTTGTTCAAAAATAGCCATCATCTTCATCCTCCTTCATCTCTTTCTCTCTAGTCTTTTCTAGTGAGCTAATTACAACAAAAGAAAGGTTTTTGAAGTGAGATCCAAAGCCACAACACCATTCTACTCAAGTCTAGCCAACTTGATTAAGTGTTTACTTCGATTTTACAAAGTAGCGAGCTTGGACGGAGATCTCCGCGGTGGATCGTCGTGGACAAAAGGGGAGTTCAAGAGGACCTCGATTCAACACCCAAGACATCAAGGAGTCTTGCAAAGGGGAGCTACAAAGGTTGTAGCCTTCAAACCCTAGTCTTTACTAGCTTAAAGTTTAGATAACCCTAATTTTCTAGGATCTATCCTTTGCATGTTAGCTTAGCACCTTAAAAGTACAAACTTTGAGACATGTGATGCTTCAAAACTCTTCATAGGGTGCTAGACTAACCTTATGGGATGCTCTCTGGAAATTTTCTAAATTTTGACGTTTTGCAGAATTAAAAATATGTAAAAAATAAAGCAGGGAAAAATAAGGATTACGGCAGAAAAATTATACCATGAACAGTGTTATTTGCCGCGGAAACACGGCCTAAGCTTGCTTAGGCCGCGGTTCCGCGGCCTAGTATATGAATTGGTGGATAAGTTTTCTTCAGTAATTCTTGGTTCTGCATGTATAATTTTTTGGGTATTTTTAAACTGAATAAAGTTTTGAAAAATTCTGGAGATGTTTTTGGATTCGTCGATTCGATCGAGACTTTCATTTCGTAGCTTTTCCAGGAAAATTAGAAAGTATTGAAGTGTTTGAACGAGTATCATTTACTCACTATTCACGGGGTTTAAATAGTTTGGAAATACGTGCAAGTCTTTTTGCGGTGGTCCCTCTAGAAGACAACAAACCTTAACTCGATTATGTGACCGTCTCGAACTGCCCTTTGAACCCTAGGGTTTGGGGCTGTACGGCGTGCCACATGTGAGGCGTTGGCTTGACCCTTCTACGGCTGGACCGCCGCTACTGTGTCACACTTCAGATTTTTTGAACCCTGCTCAAGTGTTGAGCTTTAGTGAATCTTGGGTGCTTGATTGTTCGTTCGAAAACTTTAATACTGTCTGTTTGTCTGGAATGTGATACAATATGTGGAATTCATATAGTGTAGGCATGAAATACGAAATATGTGATATTTCGCATTTATGATGTCTAAAGAGAATCTGGATTCCAAATATTGTAGTTTTACACTTTCTTTTCTGTGACCGTAAGTGTAGTATGTCAGATATCGCCGGTTTCGTTGCTATACATCAACGATAATCGGGGTACGCATACTTACTTACGTTGATGATATGTGATATTATGTGTTGCTGAGATATGATGTGCAGGATTGTCGCGATCGAATAGCCGGGTTTTTTTTGTGAGATGAGAGTTTTATATTTTCATTCATGTAAATTCAAATGTAATGTAATATTCTTTTATTTGGGGCACTTCCAGGTTGCGGTTGTGTCACCAGTGTTGTATATTATTTACTTTTCCGCATTAGGATGGACCCAAGGAGGGGAGCACAGGTGACCGGGTTCTGGGGTTCAGTGGGAGGCCATCTCGAGGAGTCGAGACCGGGTCTCCTAAACTCCAGGATTGGTAGGGTCACTTGCCGCTCTCGTAGGGGTCCAGGGTGTGGGCTTGGCTATTCATCGCGACTGTGGAATCCGTATTTTCTATTCTGGCTAAATACTAAATACGGACGTCCTAGAATATCCCACGTTATATCTATGTTTCTGCTGCCTGTGTTCTGTGATATCTGAGACGAATGAAATATTATATATATGATATATAGTAGACGTTGCTTATGTTTTACACCCGCGCTAGTCCCGTCCCGGTATGCCGTTAGTTAAGTAACCTAACGGTGCATAACGGAACATTGCGGCGAATGCGGATGTCATAAGCGTACGTGTTATTTTCGTTTCTTTTCTGTGATTGGCTTAAGGAATTAAATGATGGGATTACATTAATGTGATTAATGTAAAGAAAATAAACCTAAAAAGATGTTGTAGAATCGGATTTAAAAACTACTCGGCTATTTGTGAAAAAGCTTCATTTCAAAACTGCGGAGCTTAAGCCACTCCTTTTGAAAACTGTTTGATTCTACAACGATATCAAGTTCAAAGCGTTAAAGATTTTCATAAAAATCATTCGCAACCCTCCGTCATTTTAGGAAGTAGAGTACTTAGTATTCGTGCTACGTTTGTTGACTTTAGTTAAGGCGTAGTGTACGGTAGCTAAGTGATGTCTTCCTACACTGCATATGATGCAGATTAATTAGGACATTCATACGACTTTGTTGACCATAGTTAAGGGTCATATGGGTGGGTCTAATTGATCAAGAAATGACGGGTAGAACTTGACTGGTACTTATGATTTGTTGACTATAGTTAAGGTCATAAGTACTAGGGGTAAAAATTACATCGGGAGTTTCAAGTGTTGAAATTTGCAATGAGATTGCATACCTTCCATATGATGGTTGGATCCCGATCCTACTGTGGGCAATAGTTACTCCTAGGAGAGTTTTACAGTTTACAATTAGCTAACTCATTAGGTGTCTAGAAAGGTGTTAACGGGGCTCCGCCTCTGGGAAAACGAGGTTTACTCTAATTAGGTCCGTGCGAAAGCACGGGGAACCTCCCTCAAAGTACCGACACTGGCCTGGCTGAACGGTTAGCGAAGTTGTAGACTGTAATTAATCCTGGCTAGTTTTTCTTTTTAAGGTTTGAAAGAAAAACTTGATAAAAAGCAGTGGGAAACATCGGTTAGACAAGATAATAAACCAATCTAATCTTTGCAAGAGCTTTCGCTGAGTGTATTCTTTTCTCTCTCTTAATGGCAGATACCAATGACTGGACTTAAGCTTCTACTAGATAAAAACAAACTGAATGGGACCAACTATAAAGACTGGCTAAGGAATCTGAAGATCGCCTTGACTTATGATAAAGTATCATATGTCCTCACGGCTTCAGCCCCGCCCGTCCCAGGCCCAAAATCCTCAGTTGCGGACATTGAAGTCCGCAAGACATGGGACGCTGACTGTGCCACGGCCACATGCCTCGCGCTTGCATCGATGGACAATACACATCAAAAGCAGCACGAGGACATGGATATTCACGGTATATTGCTCCATACAAAGGAGTTGTATGGGGAGCAATCCCGCGTATTACGATACGAAGCATCAAGGAAACTGTTTCAGATGCGAATGGCCCCTGGCACACCAGTAGGAGACCATGTATTGAAGATGATAGCTCTTATAGAAGAGCTTGAGGACCTGGGATGGACAATGGACAATGAACAATATATAGATATTATTCTACAGTCCCTCCCCTCCACCTTTGCTCAGTTCATAGTGAACTTCAACATGCACGGCATGGAGAAGGACCTCCCTGAACTCCTTAATATGTTAAGGAGTGCAGAGAGCACTATGAAGTCAGCAAAGACTCCCGTTATGACCATTGGACAGTCTTCTTCTTCTCGCCCAAAAGCTAAGGCCAAGGGAAAGAAAAAGAAGAAACCCACTAATCCTAAGGGCGGAGTCAAAAAGGTGAAGGGAAAGGGAAAGTCCACGGCTGGAGACCCAGGGAAAGGCGAGTGTTTTCATTGCCACAAGACAGGACATTGGAAGCGCAATTGCACGGAGTACCTAAGTCTCAAGAAGAAGCATGGTGATGCTTCTGCTTCAGGTTCGTTTGTGACTGAAAACTGTTTTTCTATAAACTCTGCTTCCTGGGTATTGGATACCGGTTCAGGTTCTTACATTTGCAATTCTATGCAGGGGCTGAGAAATAGCAAGGTTTTGAAGACAGGTGACCATACTCTCCGCGTTGGAAATGGTTCCAATGTACATACAGTCGCAGTGGGAGAGTATCACTTGGGGTTGCCATCTGGATGTATTTTGATTTTGAATCCATGTTATTTTGTACCAAGTATGCTATGTAATATAATATCCGTATCTTTGTTGGACAATGAAGGATATAATTTTGTGTTGCAGAACAATGTTATGAACATTCACCTAAATCAAATGTTGGTTGGGTATGGTACGCTTAATAACGGAATATATGTCCTCAATCAACACACAGTTTTCAGTATACAACACAATAAAAGAAAACTTTCAGAATTAAATGAAGCTTTTCTTTGGCATTGTAGACTTGGTCATATTAACGAAACAAGACTAAACAAGTTACATAAAGATGGATATTTAAACTCTTTTGAATATAAATCTTATGCGACTTGCCAGTCTTGTATCAAGGGTAAAATGACCAAAACTCCGTTTACAGGACACGGAGAAAGAGCTACTCAGCTCCTTGGCCTCATACATAGTGATGTATGTGGGCCAATGTCTACACAGGCTAAAGGCGGTTTTTCATACTTCATTACATTCACCGACGATTTCTCAAGATTCGGTCATGTATTTTTATTAAAACACAAGTCCGACGCTTTCGAGAAATTCGTTGAATATAAACAAGAAGTAGAAAAACAAACCGGCTTGAGTATTAAGATGCTTCGATCAGATCGAGGTGGAGAGTATCTCAGTACAGAATTTGCAAACTTCCTAAAAGAGAATGGGATTCTCTCTCAGCTCACTCCTCCTTACACACCACAGCACAACGGTGTGTCAGAACGACGGAATAGGACCCTATTAGATATGGTCTGGTCCATGATGAGTGACGCTGAGTTACCAGTCTCGTTTTGGGGGCATGCATTGGAGACTGCAGCGTTTCTCCTAAACAGGGTTCCGACCAAAGCCGTGTCTACCACGCCATATGAGATATGGAATGGGAAGAGACCATCTCTTAAGAGAATTAAGATTTGGGGTTGCCCGGCCTATGTTAAAAAACAAAATCCGGACAAACTCAAGACACGGTCAGTCATGTGTTACTTTGTGGGATATCCAAAGAATTCTTATGGATATCTGTTCTACCACAAAGAGGAACAAAAAGTGTTTGTTTTTCAGTATGCCACATTCTTGGAAAAAGAGTTTTTCACAGATAAAGATGATGGCAAGGTGGTGGATCTAGAAGAGGTTCTAGAGACACAAACTACAAATGACGATATGGTTGGACCGGCTGTTGCAACAGAAACTGAAGAACCTCGGCCACTCCGTAGGTCTGGTAGGACTTCTCGCCCACCGGAGAGGTACTACGGTTTCCTTATTGATGGTAACGGAGAAGATTGCATCATGGATGATGATGATCCTACCAGTTTTCAGCAGGCTATCACGAGTGGTGACTCTGTGAAGTGTCTGGATGCCATGAGATCCGAAATGGAGTCTATGTACACCAACAAAGTATGGACTTTGGACGTTGTACCCCCTGGGGTAAAACCTGTGGCGTGCAAATGGATCTTTAAAAGAAAGATTGGTGTAGATGGGCAGGTGGAGACCTATAAGGCAAGACTTGTGGCGAAGGGTTTTCGTCAAAGACCAGGTTTGGACTATGACGAGACTTTTTCTCCCGTAGCCATGCTTAAATCCATTCGGATCCTACTTGCTATTGCTGCTCACTACGACTATGAAATCTGGCAAATGGACGTTAAAACCGCATTTCTAAATGGAAATTTAGAAGAATGCGTTTATATGGATCAGCCAGAGGGCTTCATTGACAGTGGGAGCAGCGAGAAAGCATGTAGATTGCTTAAATCCATATATGGGTTGAAGCAGGCATCTCGGAGTTGGAACATCTGTTTTGATGATGTTATCAAAGAGTTTGATTTCATCAAAAATCCAGATGAACCTTGTGTTTATAAGAAGGCTGTAGGAAGAGCTGTCACATTCCTCGTATTGTACGTGGATGATATTCTTCTGATAGGAAATGATATTCCTATGCTACAGTCGGTCAAATCATTCTTATCACTGAGGTTCTCCATGAAGGACCTGGGTGATGCCACATACATCCTGGGCATAAGGATCTATAGGGATAGATCCAAAAAGTTATTGGGATTGTCCCAAACCAGGTACATCAACACCATCCTAAAGAGGTTTAGTATGGAAGATTCCAAGCGGGGTGCCTTACCCGCTTGCCATGGAGTCACTCTCTCCAAGGATTCTTGTCCAAAGACCGATGAAGAGAGAGCTCGCATGAGCATTATACCTTATGCTTCGGCAGTAGGGTCTATAATGTATGCGATGTTATGTACTCGCCCAGATGTAGCTTATGCACTTAGTGTTGTAAGCAGGTATCAATCCAACCCAGGGGAGAACCACTGGACAGCTGTAAAGAACATTCTTAAGTACTTACGAAGGACTAAAGAATTGTTCTTGGTGTATGGTAATACAGATCTCCAAATGGAGGCCTTTACCGATTCGAGCTTCCAGAGCGATAAGGATGACAGCAAATCTATCTCAGGGTTTGTATTTACCCTCAATGGAGGGGCGGTAAGTTGGAAGAGTTCCAAACAGGATACCGTTGCAGACTCTACGATGGAAGCTGAGTACATTGCTGCAAATGATGCCGCCAAGGAAGCCGTCTGGATGAAGAAGTTCGTCTCGGAGCTAGGAGTAGTTCCAACCATTATTGATCCAATACCTTTGTATTGTGACAATAATGGGGCGATGGCATTAGCCAAAGAGCCCAGATCCCATCAGCGGTCCAGACACATCCTGAGGCACTTTCATTTGATCCGGGAGATTGTAGATCGCCGCGAGATCGAGATTAAGAGAGTTGACACAAAGAACAACGCCGCGGATCCACTCACCAAGGCCCTCCCTCAGCCACAGCATGAGCGACTTTTTGAGATGTTGGGTATGAGATACGCCAATAACTGGCCTTAGTGCAAGTGGGAGATTGTTGGATATATGTATGCCCTAGAGGCCATTATGTGATAGTGGATGTATCTATACATGTATATATATTCAGTTTGCATTCTTGCTCGACATGATAGTATGCTATCTGGTTATTCTTTATCTGACATGTTGATTTGATCATGCTTTTATTCATTCATACATGCTGATAAAGCCCCAAGGATATCTGCTTGACTACTCTGATTATGATAAAGATCATACTAGTGGGACATTTGTAGTCTATAAGCATATCCTGAAATGTCCCTAGTCGGAGGTGTATCGAGACGGGGCATCGATATACCAGAGTAGACTAGCGTATATGACACTAGACCCATATGATGGGCGATGGATGTTCCCACATTCATCGATGTTTGACATCAAGATCATATACGGGTGCTCAGTGCTGACTGGGTACACTGGACGGACTCACCGAGAACTCCTATATGGAATTATATCTATCGTCGGATAGCAGTTCTCAGGTGACACTGGTACAGGTTAGTCTGTAAACCCGAGATCGTCATGGAGTCTTGTGTGTTCTCCCACTGTACTTTGATTGCCACCCTACCACGGCTCTACTGAGTCGTGCAAACAGGTGGCCGTTGGGTACAGTCCCGAGACACACGAAGGCAATGAGCGATAGGAGGGGTTTCGTCTCTCCCGGTATTGGGAGTTGATGCTGTGTTGTGCTCGACTGGTTATAACAGCAAGTCCCTGGCCAGGGCTGCTGAGATTTGCTGATAAGTGTTATCAGTAGTTTCTCAATCTGTTATAGACCATTCACCGACACGACTTATTGAGTTATTGGGGTCGACGTGACCATCCCTAGGCTCGATATGCAGCATATCTGACGAAGAGAACGGACTGTACGGTAGTGTTGCCGGATGGCTCGACGGGAGTTGTAGCAGGTTCGCTTGTTTTCTTCTGATCGCTCAATACCCGGGTGGCCGTTACGTTTAGCTGACCGCTTGCGGCTTGAGGGTACCTGATATGATCATCACCCTCTGCCGGCGTATTGACGAGTCTTAGAGTCCCACAAAGGAGTTACCCAGTCCAGGCGAAACGTTGTGGTGCGCGTATGCGATATGCGCTTGCACCCGATTGAAATGTGCGTATATGATACCGAACATTGATCGGGTGAACTGCTTTTGGTAGGGTCATATGAGATATGACCGGATTGATAAATTAAGTGTTGATTTATCATCTAACCATTAGTTTTCTCACTTGAAACCTTTCTAGGGTTTGATGGATGTATGCATGCATGCATGTGTTTCTTTCTTCCTTTTTTAGTTTCATGCACATGTAGATGTGCATACATGTACACATACATACATCAAACCATCATGGTTGATTGCATATGGAAATGGTGGCAATATAAGCTTCACACCATAGATTAAACAATAGATAATTATTTAATTTTGGTTTTAATTTAAAATGAAAAAGGAAAGGATAAACATTCTTGCTTCTACATTCTTCTTCTAACCTAACCTAGCTCAACTACCACTAACCTATGGTTATCCTTCTCTTTATCATTCTAAACCCAAGTTAAATTAACTATCTATCATTTAATCATGGTTGAAGTCAAGAAGGAATAAAATATATATAGTGATATATATTTCTTTCTCTTGCTTAACTCAAGAGTTATCTTTTACCTCTTGTTCAAAAATAGCCATCATCTTCATCCTCCTTCATCTCTTTCTCTCTAGTCTTTTCTAGTGAGCTAATTACAACAAAAGAAAGGTTTTTGAAGTGAGATCCAAAGCCACAACACCATTCTACTCAAGTCTAGCCAACTTGATTAGAGTGTTTACTTCGATTTTACAAAGTAGCGAGCTTGGACGGAGATCTCCGCGGTGGATCGTCGTGGACAAAAGGGGAGTTCAAGAGGACCTCGATTCAACACCCAAGACATCAAGGAGTCTTGCAAAGGGGAGCTACAAAGGTTGTAGCCTTCAAACCCTAGTCTTTACTAGCTTAAATTTTAGATAACCCTAATTTTCTAGGATCTATCCTTTGCATGTTAGCTTAGCACCTTAAAAATACAAACATTGAGACATGTGATGCTTCAAAACTCTTCATAGGGTGCTAGACTAACCTTACATTATTAAGTACACATGTCCGTATCTTGAGAGATCGTCAGTGAATGTAATGAAGTACGAAGAACCATCCCTGGCATGTGTAGACATAGGACCGCATACATCACTATGTATCAGTCCCAAGAGTTCGGTAACTCTTTCTCCGTGTCCCGTAAACGGAGTTTTGGTCATCTTGCCTTTGAGACATGACTGGCAAGTGTCATAAGATGAAAATTCGAATGGTTTCAAATATCCATCCTTATGCAACTTAGCTAGTCGTGTCGCATTGATGTGACCCAGTCTACAATGCCACAAGAAGGATTCGTTCAGTTTAGAACTCTTCCTCTTGGGTGTTTTTGTTATACTCAGAACTGTTGATTGATTTAGAACATAAATGCTATTGCACAACGTGCCTGATCCAACCAACTTTTGGTTACGGAAAATGTTCATAACATTGTCCTGTAATACAAAATTATATCCCTCTTTACTTAATAAAGAAACTGATATAATGTTGCATATCAGGTTCGGCATGTAATAGCATTCGTTCAGAACCAATGTATTACCAGTTGGTAACACAAGGTGATATTCTCCGACAGTCTTAGCTGCAACAATTGCACCATTTCCAACTCTAATGTCTTTATCCCCTTCTCCAAGTTCTCTACCTTTTCTAAGCCCATGTAACTGATTACATATATGGGATCCTGACCCGGTATCTAATACCCAGGACGTAGGGCAAATGGAGAAACAGTTCTCTGTAACGAACACACCCGAAGAAAATGCATCAACATGTACTTTCTTCAATCGGGTGGCATGGGAATCCTGGTATTCCCCTATATCCTGTTCAGTCCTATAACCCTTATAGGAAAGAACGGAACCAACGTTCCCCAGCACAGTATAACATGCGGGTTCGGTCAATACATCCATATTATTATCTTTATTAAAGCATGAAATGGTCGCTACCTGGAGAGAGAGAGAAGAAAACACTTTAGCGTATGCTCGTGCAAGATCAGATTGGTTATTATCTTATCTAATCAGGATGGCTCCCACTGCTTTTTATCAAATCTTCCTTCAAACCCTAAAAGGAAAGACTAGCCGGGATTAATTACACACTACAAGTTCGCTAATCTTTCAGCCAGGCCAGTGTCGGTACTTTGAGGGTGGTCCCCCGTGCTTTCGCACGAACCTAATTAATGTAAACCTCGTTTTCCCAGAGGCGTAACCTCGTTAACACCTTTCTAGACACCTACTTGATCGGCTAATTGTAATGTGTAAAACTCTCCCAGGAGTAACTCTTACTCGCAGTGGGTATCGGGATCCAACTATCTCATAGAAGGTATGCAATCTCATTGCAAATTTCAACACTTGAAATTCCCGATAATACTTTTGCCCCTAGCGTGCTATGACCTTGACGAAAGCCAACAAACCACAGCCCGCTAGTCAAGTTCAACCCGTACATTTCTTGACTGAATTAAACCCACCCGCACGACCCTTGACGAAAGCCAACAAAGCCGTACGACTACCCTAATCCAGTCGCATCATATGCAGCAGATAAGCAGCATATAGGTACCGCACACTACACCTTGACGAAAGCCAACAAATGTAGCACGAATACTATATGCAACTTATCTGAAATGACGGAGGGCTACGACAGGTTTTTCTGAAAACCTATTGCGTAATGAACTTGATATCGTTGTAGAATCAAATGAAGTTTTAAAATGGAGTGATTTTGAGGCTTTTTTAGTTTTGCTAAAGGGGTCACTCCCGGTGAAGGGATCGTCGGCCCTTTCCTCGTCGAATGAGGTGCGGGATATATCATATATATCACTGTGCAAAGCAGAAACTATAGAAGCAATCAAAAACAAACCGAGTATGTAGCATCTGCCAGTTATTGCTAAAGGAGTCACTCCCGGTGAAGGGATCTCGGTCCTTTCCTCATCGAATAAGGTGCAGGGTATATCATATATACCGCTATGCAAAGAAAGAACTGTAGCTACCTATTTTATTTAAAATTTGATTCTACAATATCAATTGGTTTCTTTTAATTCATTAATCACATTAATGAAGTCCCATCATTTAAATACCTAAACATCACAGATAAATACGACATACACTTATGCCATCCGCATTCGCCTCGATGTCCCCTCGTGCACCGTTAGGTTAGGTAACTAACGACAGAGCAGGGCAGGGCTAGTGCGGGTGCAAAACATAAGTAACGTCTATATATAATATATCATATATACTATATACTGTATCTATCACAGAACATCACATGATCACATCACAGATATCGCAGCAGAAGAAACATATGAAACATTGGATATACTAGGACGTCCGTGTTTTCAATACGAGCCAGTATAAAACACGGATTCCACGGTCGTGATGAATAGCCAATCCCATACCCCTAGACCCCTACGAGAGCGGCAAGCAACCCTGCCAATTCTAGGGTTAGGAGACCCGGACTCGACTCCTCGAGTTGGTCTCCCACTGGACCCCAGAACCCGGTTACTTGTGCTCCCCTACTTGGGTCTATCCTAATGCGGAAAAGTAAACAATATACAAAAGGTGACAACTTTCGCAACCTGGAAGTGCCCCAAATAAAAGAATATTACATACAAGTTTTTACATGAATGAAAAAGAAAAACACTCATCTCACATAAAAACCCCCGGCTATTCAAACACGACGATCCAATATAACATATCCAGCAACACATAACATCACATGTCATCAACGTAAGTAAATATGCGCATCCCAATTGTCGTTGACATATAGCAACGAAACCGGCGATATCACATATTACACTTACGGTCACAGAAAAGAAAGTGTAAAACTACAACAGTTGGAATCCGCAACCTCTTTAGACATCACATGACTAATCAAATGAAATACTTAGACATCACATGCCTAACAGTTATAAACCCCGCATTTTAGTCTCATTATCGAAAACTCTTTTCAATATCAAGTGAAACTAAACCGCTAGATTTATAACATTCATTCAGTTATCTCATAACTGTTTGTGAATTTCAATTATTGTATCCCATTCCAGATAAACAGAAAATGTTAAACTTTCCGATCGAACAGTCGAATACCCAAGTTTTCCCGATACAGCTCAACACATGAAATAAGTCTAACAACATTCAGTTCGTGCCTCAGTACCAACGGTCCAGCCGTAGAAGGGTCAAGCCAACGCCTCACATGTGGCACGCCATACTGTCCCAAACCCGAAGGTTCAAAGGGCAGTTCAAGACGGTCACATAATCGAGTTAAGGTTTGTTGTCTTCTAGAGGGTCCATCGCGTTACTTGCACTACTTAGAACGTCGTTAAACTACGGAAAAATCCAACTCTTGGAAATTTCCCGACAGGGGAAAAATTGGGTATTTATATCCGGTCGAACTTTTTAACATATTCTAAAAATTATCCGGAAAGCCACAAAGACAAAATCTGATACTCCGATCGAAACACCGAATCCCCAAAACAACCCCAGAAAATTCAACTCTTGAATAAAATTTAAAAATACCCAGAGAACTCAGCACTGTTGATTAGGAATTACTGTGCAAATTGTTAGGGCTGACGTCATACTTTAGCCGCGGAACCGCCGCATAAGCTAGGCTTATGCCGCGGTTCCGCCGCTCATTTGAGGGATCATGAAATAAATTTTGCGCCTTAATTCTCAGAATTCCCTGCTGAGTTTTCTGCATATTTTTAATTTTGAAAAAACCCATTTTTTAAAAAATGTACAGAGAGCCGTTTTCGGGTTAGGGTTTTGGTTCGATCGGACTTCAAACGTCGTCAGGACTTCGCCTAAGGCTCTAGCTAGGCTCTGATACCACTGTAGGGTTCCTAGGCACACTATAGAGGTCTCACAAGGCATCAACCATGCCAATTTCAAAAATTATGGGTGCCGAGAAACCCTAATACGGATCGTTGACTAGAAGTTTAGGCGAAATATGAATCTAGTTAACAACTTAACTAAAGATAAGAAGCTACAACCTTTGTAGATCCGGATATCCACTTCCTTGGCTCCATGTAGGCGTCCTCTCGCTGTCCATCTCGAATCCCGGACTCATGCGTCGGCTTGATCGGAGAAATGGGCGGACTAAGTCGTCGGCTTCGTGCCGAAGATGATCTACGTCGAGGCATCACAAGTTCAAGCTCCGACTTCACAAAGTTGTGAAACTTGTGAAGAAAACACCCAAAACAACTTGGCAAGAGGTAGAGGGTGAAGAAATAGGAGGTGGGTTCACTTTAGAATTGGATTTCTCACTTTAGATCTCAAGTTGCCATTGATGGCATCAAGCTTTCTATCTTGAAGAAGAAGGTCAAGAAGAAGAAAGAATATGATAAGTGTTGAATTAAAATGAAAAATAATTCAATACTTATCATAAGCAAACCATAGTTGAGTGTAGAGAATAGACCATGGTTACTTGGATGGGTTAGGGTTAAGCATGAAGACAAGAATGGTTAAGAAGTCAAAGCTTCATGAAGCTTCAACTAAAAACAAACATAGCCACCATTCTTATCTAAATCTTTTCCAAATAAATAAATGAACAAATAAATAAATAAATGAACATGCAAAACCCTAATTATCAAATTAACCATGGTTTAATTCTATACACTTAACTAAATTATCAAGTATCATCAAACATGATACAAATATGTGCACAAAAGTATATCACATATACTTCTTGCACATCAAGTGAGAAAATCCATTTAAAGTGAACCAATACTAGCTAATGCAAAGTAATATATCAAATATATAATTATACATTAGATCATTAAATCAACATTTGATTCAATGATCCGGTCATGTCGCACATAACCGACTAGTATCCAATGTATCGATTTATCGAATCAATGATTCGATAAGTAGGTCATATCGAATATAACCAATCGATACATCCATCACGAGAATGAAATACGGTATCACATACACGCATTATTCTCGGTCCTGCACATATCTCATATGCGCTCCTATTTCGTTTCGCTTGAGCCAGGAAACCTCTGTGTAGGACTCTAAAGACTCGTCAATACGCCGGTAGCAGATGATGATCATATCAAGCACCCACAAGCCGCAAGCGGTCTGCCAAACGTAACGGCCATCCGGGTATTGAGCGATCAGAAGATCAACGAGCTATCCCACTCACACTCCTGTGAATCCAACCAGTAACACTTACCGTACAGTCCGGTCTGTTCGTCTGATATGTCGCATATCAAGTCTAGGGGTGGTAAACGTCAGACCCCAATAACCGATAAGTCATGCCGATGTGAGGCTCATAACAGGTCGAGAAACTACTGGTAACACTTACCAGCAAATCTCTGATCAGCCCTGGCCAGGGACTTCCCTGTTACTGCCAATCGAGCACTGCGCAACATCAACCCCCAATACCGGGAGAGACGAAACCCCTCCTATCGCTCATTGCCTCTATGTGACTCGGGACTGTACCCAAAGACCACTGTTTTGCATGCCCTCATGGACGTAGTAAGGTGGAGATCAAAGCACAGTGGGAATCACACAAGACTCTATGACGATCTCGGGTCTACAGACTAACCTGTACAAGTGTCACCTGAGAACTACCATCTGACGTGAGGTATAATACCATCTGGGAGTTCTCGGCGAGTCCGTCCAGTGTACCCAGTCTTCACTGAGCACCCGTATACCATCTCTGATGTCAAACATCAATGGATATGGGATCATCCATCGCCCATCTCATGGGTCGAGAAGCGTATACGCTAGTCTACACTGGTATATCGATGCCCTGTCTCGATACACCCACGACTAGGGACCTTGAAGGATGTACTTATGGACTACCATGTCCCCACTAGTATGATCTGCATCATAGTCCAGGTAGTCAAGTACACATCCTAAGGGCTTTATCAACATGTAACTATAAGACAGTTTAAAGAGACAAGTGTACATGTTAAGATAAAGAGTAACCAGATAGCATACTATCATATCGAGCAAGAAAGTCATCTCTATATATGTCCAAGCATCCAATATAATATACATCATCTGTACAATACTGGCCTCTAGGGCATACATACAACTAACACATAGTACACCTAATCATGTCCTGAATAACCATGTCACACATAAGCTATCATATATATATAGTATATATAGTATACTAGATATCGAACTGCGGGGGTGCTATACGCCATCCACCCGACTTCCCCCGTAGATATAATCTACTCACCTTGATCTTGCTTGCCGATATGGATGTCGCCATCATCCTCTTCATCATCTCGAATCATCATGGGGGTACCTACATGCTACACGTATCGCATCGCATTAAAACCAATTCGAAACCAAAATGACACACGAAAACCAAAATGATACGCTTAAAAGCCTATAAATTAGAACCTATGGTTAGCTCTCGCAAAACAACCCGATATCATTCGAGATAGACGTACAAACGTCACATGATCGAGATAAAGCACAAATAATAAAATCTAGAAATCGAAATACGCAAAACAATAACTCAAATCAAAGCAGCAACCCAAGTTTTTAGTCCCAGATTTTGACTCAGGCTAAAACAAGGCAAGCAAACAACTCTGGGGTGATATATAGGGTACATATGACCTACTGAAGCAACCTGGGCACCTGAACCAACCAAGTGGCCGGCCACATTCATGGAAATTCCGGCATCCTCGGCTCTGCTGGGGAGTTGGGGGCTCGTGTTGGTAGGGTGTCTTCCTATGGGTCCTGTAGGGTTCCTAGGCACTCTCAAGAGGTCTCACAAGGCATCAACCATGCCAATTTAAAATTTTACGGGTGCCGAGAAACCCTAATACGGATCGTTGGCTAGAAGTTTAGGCGAAAAAGAACCTAGTTAACAACTTAACTAAATGGTATACGGAAATACAACCTTTGTAGATCCGGTCCTCCACCTCCATAGCTCCGCAATGAAGTCTCCTCACTGTCCAAATGGAAACCCGGGCTCTAGCGTCGGCTTCATCGGAGAAATGGACGGGCAAGGTCGTCGGCTTCGTGCCGAAGATGATCTACGTCGAGGCATCACTAGATCAAGCTCCCACTTCACCAAGTCATGAAAACTTGTGAAGGAAACACCCTATACTACTTGGCAAGAGGTAGAGGATGAAGAAATAGGAAGTGGGTTCACTTTAGAATTGGATTTCTCACTCTTTTTCATCAATCACCATTGATGGTCCAAGGTTTCTTCATGTTGAAGATGAAGAAGAAGAAGAAAATGTTATGATAAGTATTATAAAAAGAATAATAAAATCATTCTTATCATAATCATGAACCATGGTCAAGTGTAGAGAACTAACTAAGGTTCAAGTGAATGGTTAGGGTTAAGCATGAGACAAAATGGTCACTTTAGTCAAAGCTTCATGAAGCTTCAAAGATAAAACAAAACTAGCAACCATTTTCCCTTTTTCTTTTCCAAAATAAGATAAATGAAATAAATAAAAGAAAACCCTAACCATTTACTTAACCATAGGTTTAACTCTTTACACATACCCTAGCAAATATGTATCATCAAACATGATACAATCATTTGCACAAAAAGTATATCACATATACAACTTGTACATCCAAGTGAGAAAATCCATTTAAAGTGAACCAATACTAGTTAATGCAAAGTAATATATCAAATATATAATTATACATTAAATCATTAAATCAACACTTGATTTAACGATCCGGTCATATCGCATATAACCGACTAGTATCCTATGTATCGGTTTATCGAATCAATGCTTGAATCGATAACTAGGTTATATCGCATATAACCAATCGATACATTTATCGCGAGAATGGAATACGGTATCACATACACGCATTATTCTCGGTCCCGCACATATCTCATATGCGCTCCTATTTCGTTTCGCTTGAGCCAGGAAACCTCTGTGTAGGACTCTAAAGACTTGTCAATACGCCGGCAGCAGGTGATGATCATATCAATCACCCACAAGCCGCAAGCGGTCTGCTAAACGTAACGGCCACCCGAGTATTGAGCGATCAGAAGATCGACGAGCAAGCCCGCTCATACTCCTGTGAATCCAACCAGTAACACTTACCGTACAGTCCGGTCCGTCCGTCTGATATGTCGCATATCTTGCCTAGGGGTGGTAAACGTCAGACCCCAGTAGCTCGATAAGTCGTGTCGATATGAGGTCTATAACAGTTCGAGAAACTACTGGTAACACTTACCAGTAAATCTCAGCAACCCTGGCCAGGGATTTCCTGTTATAGCCAATCGAACACAGCGCAACATCAACTCCCTATACCGGGAGAGACGAATCCCCTCCTATCGCTCATTGCCTCCATGTGATTCGGGACTGTACCCAAAAACAACCGTTTTGCACGCCCTCTTGGACGTGGTAAGATGGAAATCAAAGCACAGTGGGAACCACACAAGACTCTATGACGATCTCGGGTCAACAGACTACTCTGTACCAGTGTCACCAGAGAACTGCCATCTGACGTAAGGTATAATACCATCTGGGAGTTCTCGGCGAGTCCGTCCAGTGTACCCAGTCTCCACTGAGCACCCGTATATCATCTCTGATGTCAAACACCAATGGATATGGGATCATCCATCGCCCATCTGTATGGGTTGAGAAGGTATACGCTAGTCTACTCTGGTATATCGATGCCCTGTCTCGATATACCCACGACTAGGGACTTTAAAGGATGTACTTATAGACTACCATGTCCCCACTAGTATGATCCGCATCACAGTCCAGGTAGTCAAGTACACATCCTAAGGGCTTTACCAACATGTAACAGAGAGACAATCAGTATACACGTTAAGGTAAAGATCAACCAGATAGCATACTATCATGTCGAGCAAGAAAGTCCTCCCTATATATGTCCAAGCATCCACTACAATATACATCCTATGTATAGTAATGGCCTCTAGGGCATACATATAACTAACAATCTCCCACTTGCACTAGGGCCATCTGATAGCAGTGGTTGTAGTATCTCATACTCAACCATCCCATAAAAGTCTCTCTTTGGGAAAAGGCCTTTGTGAGTGGATCTGCTGTGTTGTCCTCTGAGTCTACTCTCCTAACCTCGATCACCCTGGAGATCAACTATCTCCATGATCAGGTGATACTGCCTTAGAATATGTCTGGATCACTGATGGGACTGACGTTCCTTGGCATAAGCCACAACTCCATTGTCACATAATGGGAGGAACTAAGTTCATCTCATGAACAAATATACATCCAGACTTCCTCTTTGGTAGCATCTTAAGTAGCGATGTATCGAGCCTTTATCGTCTAGTATGCCACGGTATCTAGCTTGGAACTCTTCCAACATACCGTCCCTCTACTGAGGGTAAAGACAATGCCTGCGACTGACATTCAGTCGTCATTATCACCCTGGAACCCTTCCAGTGATTCTCCCCAGGATCGATTTATACCATCTCACTACAACTAGTGAGGATCCTAACATCCAATTAGATCTATCTCATAGATCCAAAACCCAGGATTTAGGAGGTATCATCTTGATCCTATGTGGAGAATCATTGTGATAAGCGGAGATTGATCGAGCGTAGCATAGGAAACTCCTTCCCTATCAAGAGTATATCATCCACGTACTCTACGAGGATCGTCACCATACTCCCTACTACCTTTTTGTTTATACAAGGTTCATCTACCATTTTGATGATATCAAACTCTTTGACTAACACATCAAAACAGATGTTCCAACTCCGCGATACCTGCTTTATCTTATAAAGCATCTTGTACACGTTTCCGCTGCTCCCACTGTTTACGAAGCCCTCTGGCTGTGTACTTATAGACGTCCTCTTCTAAAACATCATTTAGAAAAGCAGTCATGGCACCCAACCGCCAGATATCGTAGTCATGGTATGTAGCCGTGGCAAGTAGGATCTGGATGGACTTAAGCATAGTCACTTGAAAAGGTTTCATCATAATCCACGCCTGGTCGATGACGAAAAGCTTTAACAAGTCTAGCTTTGAAAGTCTCAACTTTTCCATCTACACCAAGTAATCTTCTCAAGATATACTTGCTCCTGATGGGGATTTAACCCTTCAGATATTGCAACCAAAGTCCATACTTTGTTGGTGTACATGGATTCCATCTCAGATCGCTAAGCATCCAGCCATTCTTACAGAGTCCCACTCCTGATGGCCAGTTCGAAACTAGTTGGGTCATCATCTCATGATGCAATTCTCGCTCCCACTGTCATAGAGAAACCGAAGTAGCTCTCAGGTGGGTGAGGAACCCTACTAGATCGGCGGAGAGGCTGAGGTTCGTTGGTAACTATTGAATCCTTTGGTTCTGTCAAATCATCAGCTGCAGTTTTGTATAGCTGGAACCTTTCCAGTTCTACATAACAGACCTTGCCTCGAGCTTGTCCGGATTTTGCTTTTAAGACATAGCCCGGACAACCCCAAATCTTAACCAACTTAAGATATGGGCTCTTCCCTTTCCATATCACATATGAATTGGTAGGCAACTGATTTGATTCGAACCCTATTCAATAGGTATGCAGTTTCTCAAGTGCATAACTCCCAAAAGGAAATAGGTAACTCAGTAGTACTCATCATAGAGCACACCATATCATATAGGGTGCATCTGCTCCGCCTCGATATACCATCGTGCTATGGTGTATACGGAGGAGTAATTCTGAGAGAGAATCTCATTCTCCTTTAGAATAATCCAGGATTTCCGTGCTCAAGTATTCTCCTCCTTGATCTCATCAAAGGACATAATACTTATACCCGTTTTGGTTCTCTACTTCTAAATCATATTCTGTGAATATCTCAAAAGGTTCGGACTTGTGTTTCAACAGGAACATATGTCTGAATCTCGAGAGATTATCAGAGAATGTAACGAAGTACAAAGAACCGGTCTTGGCATATGTAGACAGGGGACCTTTGTACATCAACATGTATCATCCCAAGAGTTCACTAACTCTTTCTCTGTTTCCAGTAAACGGAGCTATGGTCATCTTATCTCTGTGACATGACTGGCAAGTTTCACAAGATGTAAATTCAAACCGATTTAAACATGCATCTTTATGTAACTTCAGCTAGTCGGGTCGCATTGATATGACCTAGTCTACAATGCCACAAGAAGGATTCGTTCATTTCTGAACTCTTCCTCTTGTGTATGTTCTGTATACTAAGAACTGTAGTTTGATTTAGAACATCAATGCTTTTAGATAACGTGCCTGAACCGATCAACTTTTGATATAGGAAATGTTCAAAACATTATCCAACAATACAAAATTTTATCATTTCTTTACTAATAAAGAGATAGATACGATTTTGTATATCAGGTTCGGTATCTAATGACATTCGTTCAGAATCAATGTATTCGTAATACAGGGTGACAGTGACCAACAGACTTGGCTGTAACACTTGCCCCGTTTTCTGCCTCATGAAACTTATCACCCGTTCTCAGTTCTTTACCTATCTGTAGCCCATGTAACATATTACATATGTGGGATCCTGATCTGGTATCACATACCCAGGACGTAAAGGATACTGAGAAACAGTTTTCTGTAATGAACACACCCGAAGATGATGCATCAGCATGCACTCTCTTCGTTTGGGCGGCACGGGAATTCTGGTAATCCCCAATTTCCTGCTCTGTCTTATAACAATTATAAGTTGGAGCGGGACCAACGTTCCCCAGCTCAGTATAACAAGCGGGTTCGGTCAATAATCCGTATTATTATCTTGATTAAGGCGTGATATGGTCGCTACCTGGAGAGAGAGAGAAGAAAACACTCAGCGTGCGCTCTTTCAAGAATAGATTGGTTATTATTTTATCTAATCAGGATGGCTCCCACTGCTTTTTATCAAATCTTCCTTCAAACCCTAAAAGGAAAGACTAGCCGGGATTAATTACACACTACAAGTTCGCCAATCTTTCAGCCAGGCCAGTGTCGGTACTTTGAGGGAGGTCCCCCGTGCTTTCGCACGAACCTAATTAATGTAAACCTCGTTTTCCCAGAGGCGTAACCTCGTTAACACCTTTCTAGACACCTACTTGATCGGCTAATTGTAATGTGTAAAACTCTCCCAGGAGTAACTCTTACTCGCAGCGGGTATCGGGATCCAACTATCTCATAGAAGGTATGCAATCTCATTGCAAATTTCAACACTTGAAATTCCCGATAATTTTGCCCCTAGCGTCCTATGACCTTGACGCAGGCCAACAAACCATAGTGCGCTAGTCAAGTTCCGCCCGTCATTTCCTGATTGAATTAAACCCACCCGCACGACCCTTGACGCAGGCCAACAAAGTCGCACGACTACCCTAATCCAATCTGCATCATATGCATAACAGATAAATACTAGTTAGCTACCGCACACTACGCCTTGACGCAGGCCAACAAACGTAGCACGAATACTAACTACCACTTATCTGAAATGACGGAGGGCTACGACAGGTTTTTCTGAAAACCTATTGCGTAAAGAACTTGATATCGTTGTAGGATCGAATGAATTTTGAAATGGAGTGTTTTTGAGGCTTTTTTAGTTAAAGGAGTCACTCCCGGTGAAGGGATCGTCGGTCCTTTCCTCGTCGAATGAGGTGCGGGATATATCATATATATCACTGTGCAAAGCAAAAACTCTTAAAAGCAATCAAAAGACAAACCGAGTGTGTAGCATCTGCCAGTTATTGCTAAAGGAGTCACTCCCGATGAAGGGATCTCGGTCCTTTCCTCATCGAATAAGGTGTAGGATATATCACATATACCTCTGTGAAAAGTAAGAACTGTAGCTACCTGTTTTATTTTTGAAATTCGATTCTACAACATCTTAGGTTTCTTTTATTTCATTAATCTCATTAATGAAGTCCCATCATTTAAAGTACCTAAACATCATAGATAAATACGACGTACACTTATGCCATCCGCATTCGCCTCGATGTCCCCTCGTGCACCGTTAGGTTAGGTAACTAACGGCAGAGCGGGGCAGGGATAGCGCGGGTGTAAAACATAAGTAACATCTATATAATATATCATATATACTATATAAAGCATCCATCACAGAACATATCACATGATCACATCACAGATATCGCAGCAGAAGAAACATATGAAATATTGGATATACTAGGACGTCCGTGTTTTCAATACGAGCCAGTATAAAACACGGATTCCACGGTCGCGATGAATAGCCAAACCCACACCCCTAGACCCCTACGAGAGCGGCAAGCAACCCTACCAATTCTAGAGTTAAGAGACCCGGACTCGACTCCTCGAGTTGGTCTCCCACTGGACTCCAGAACCCGGTTACTTATGCTCCCCTCCTTGGGTCTATCCTAGTGCGGAAAAGTAAATAATATACAAAGGGTGACATCTTCCGCAACCTGGAAGTGCCCCAATAAAAGAATATTACATACAAGTTTCTACATGAATGAAAATGAAAAACACTCATCTCACATAAAAACCCCCGGCTATTCAAACACGACAATCCAATATAACATATCCAGCAACACATAACATCACATGTCATCAACGTAAGTAAATATGCGCATCCCAATTGTCGTTGACATATAGCAACGAAACTGGCGATATCACATATTACACTTACGGTCACAGAAAAGAAAGTGTAAAACTACAACAGTTGGAATCTGCAACCTACATAGACATCGCATGCCTAATCAAATGAATTACTTAGACATCGCATGCCTAACAATTATAAACCCCGCATTTTAGTCTCAAAATCGAAAACTCTTTTCAATATCAAGTCGGGCAATTCAACAGGATTCCCGACATCCTGATCGAATGCTCGTCGCAAACTTTAGTAGGCGGCCGCACCCCCGATGTCGTTGACGAAGTGCACCAAGGCGGAACACCGCTGCCGCAAGCACCCGAACGGATGCTTTCGACGACGGGGTTCTCCTACAGTCACTTGGTCGGGGCTATGGAGCGAGGCTGTCTATTAAGTTTACCCGGCGAGTATCCGCGTACGCTACGTGATTGCGACGGACTTTTGATCACATAAAAATTCCGTGGCAACCGATCAAGTGAGACTAAAGTGCTATGTTTATAACATTCATTCAGTTATCTCATAACTTCTTGTGAATTCCAATTGTTGTATCACATTACGGATAAATAGAAAATGTTAAACTTTCCGATCGAACAATCGAACACCCAAGTTTTCCCGATCCAGCTCATCACATGAAACAAGTCTAACAACATTCAGTTCGTGCCTCAGTACCAACGGTCCAGCCGTAGAAGGGTCAAGCCAACGCCTCACATGTGGCACGCCGTACTGCCCCAAACCCGAAGGTTCAAAGGGCAGTTCAAGACGGTCACATAATCGAGTTAAGGTTTGTTGTCTTCTAGAGGGACCATCGCGTTACTTGCACTACTTAGAACGTCGTTAAACTACGGAAAAATCCAACACTTGGAAATTTTCCGACAGGGGAAAAATTGGGTATTTATATCCGGTCGAACTTTTTTAACATATTCAAAAATTATCCGGAAAGCCACAAAGACAAAGTCTGATAATCCGATCGAATCATCGAATCCCCAAAACAACCCCAGAAAATTCAACTCTTGAATAAATATTAAAAATTCCCAGGAAAACCAGCACCAGAAAGAATGAATTACTGTGCAAAGATTGAAGGCCAATAAAATCAAGAGGCCGCGGAACCGCCGCCGAAGGCAGCCTTCTGCCACGGTTCCGCCGCGCATTAGAGGTATCATGAAATTTTTTTTGCATCGTAATTCTTAGAATTCCCTGCTGAAATTTTTAAGAATTTTTCATCTGGAGAAAACCCAGTTTTTAGAAAAAGTCCAGAGAGCACTTTATGGATTAGGGTTTCGATTCGTTCGGATTTCAAACTCCGTCTAGACTTCGCCTAAGGCTCTAGCTAGGCTCTGATACCACTGTAGGGTTCCTAGGCACTCTCAAGAGGTCTCACAAGGCATCAACCATGCCAATTTAAAATTTTACGGGTGCCGAGAAACCCTAATACGGATCGTTGGCTAGAAGTTTAGGCGAAAAAGAACCTAGTTAACAACTTAACTAAATGGTATACGGAAATACAACCTTTGTAGATCCGGTCCTCCACCTCCATAGCTCCGCAATGAAGTCTCCTCGCTGTCCAAATGGAAACCCGGGCTCTAGCGTCGGCTTCATCGGAGAAATGGGCGGGCAAGGTCGTCGGCTTCGTGCCGAAGATGATCTACGTCGAGGCATCACTAGATCAAGCTCCCACTTCACCAAGTCATGAAAACTTATGAAGGAAACACCCTATTCTACTTGGCAAGAGGTAGAGGATGAAGAAATAGGAAGTGGGTTCACTTTAGAATTGGATTTCTCACTCTTTTTCATCAATCACCATTGATGGTCCAAGGTTTCTTCATGTTGAAGATGAAGAAGAAGAAGAAGAAAATGTTATGATAAGTATTATAATAAGAATAATAAAATCATTCTTATCATAATCATGAACCATGGTCAAGTGTAGAGAACTAACTAAGGTTCAAGTGAATGGTTAGGGTTAAGCATGAGACAAAATGGTCACTTTAGTCAAAGCTTCATGAAGCTTCAAAGATAAAAAAAAAACTAGCAACCATTTTCCCTTTTTCTTTTCCAAAATAAGATAAATGAAATAAATAAAAGAAAACCCTAACCATTTACTTAACCATAGGTTTAACTCTTTACACATACCCTAGCAAACATGTATCATCAAACATGATACAATCATTTGCACAAAAAGTATATCACATATACAACTTGTACATCCAAGTGAGAAAATCCATTTAAAGTGAACCAATACTAGTTAATGCAAAGTAATATATCAAATATATAATTATACATTAAATTATTAAATCAACACTTGATTTAACGATCCGGTCATATCGCATATAACCGACTAGTATCCTATGTATCGGTTTATCGAATCAATGCTTGAATCGATAACTAGGTTATATCGCATACAACCAATCGATACATTTATTGCGAGAATGGAATACGGTATCACATACACGCATTATTCTCGGTCCCGCACATATCTCATATGCGCTCCTATTTCGTTTCGCTTGAGCCAGGAAACCTCTGTGTAGGACTCTAAAGACTCGTCAATACGCCGGCAGCAGGTGATGATCATATCAATCACACACAAGCCGCAAGCGGTCTGCTAAACGTAACGGCCACCCGGGTATTGAGCGATCAGAAGATCGACGAGCAAGCCCGCTCATACTCCTGTGAATCCAACCAGTAACACTTACCGTACAGTCCGGTCTGTCCGTCTGATATGTCGCATATCTTGCCTAGGGGTGGTAAACGTCAGACCGCAGTAGCTCGATAAGTCGTGTCGATATGAGGTCTATAACAGTTTGAGAAACTACTGGTAACACTTACCAGTAAATCTCAGCAACCCTGGCCAGGGATTTCCGGTTATAGCCAATCGAACACAGCGCAACATCAACTCCCTATACCGGGAGAGACGAATCCCCTCCTATCGCTCATTGCCTCCATGTGATTCGGGACTGTACCCAAAAACCACCGTTTTGCACGCCCTCTTGGACGTGGTAAGATGGAAATCAAAGCACAGTGGGAACCACACAAGACTCTATGACGATCTCGGGTCAACAGACTACTCTGTACCAGTGTCACCAGAGAACTTCCATCTGACGTAAGGTATAATACCATCTGGGAGTTCTCGGTGAGTCCTTCCAGTGTACCCAGTCTCCACTGAGCACCCGTATATCATCTCTGATGTCAAACACCAATGGATATGGGATCATCCATCGCCCATCTGTATGGGTTGAGAAGGTATACGCTAGTCTACTCTGGTATATCGATGCCCTGTCTCGATATACCCACGACTAGGGACTTTAAAGGATGTACTTATAGACTACCATGTCCCCACTAGTATGATCCGCATCATAGTCTAGGTAGTCAAGTACACATCCTAAGGGCTTTACCAACATGTAACAGAGAGACAATCAGTATACACGTTAAGGTAAAGATCAACCAGATAGCATACTATCATGTCGAGCAAGAAAGTCCTCCCTATATATGTCCAAGCATCCACTACAATATACATCCTATGTATAGTAATGGCCTCTAGGGCATACATATAACTAACAGGTCGCACTAGGTCTCTGGTATTGTTTACTTTTCTAGTATTGACCCCGGATCACTCCAGATTTCCCTGCATGCTCAATTCCCTCACAAACCGACATGCAAAGTTTCTGTTTTGCAGTTCCAAGTTCTAGTTGGGTTTGGTCTGGGTTTGCTGACAATTGGGAGGGCTTTAAGGTCACTAATAAGGCTTATTACACCATCTCTACTCAAATCAAAACCTAATTCCCAATTTGAGTTTTCAAAGCTCACTAAACTTCGCCAAAACGACATTAAACTTGAAATGAGGGTAAATCACTTGAAATACTACAATAATTGTGAAAGGGTTTACCTCATTTAGATCTCAAGAATTCTCTACAGCGCCAAAATCGAGTTTTTCTTGGTCCATTGGGTAGCTAGAGGGCTTGTGCACCTTTTTTGTGAAATGGGTGTGAGGTTTTGGGGTGATTTTCATGGTATTTTGGGGGTTTGAAAATGGAGGAGGAGAGGGGACAGCAGCAGCACCAGCAAGGAAAAGAGAGGGGAGAGAAATGAGTGAGGAAAATGATGGGGGATAGCTCATGACAAAGGGTTGACCCCTCACCTACTCTTTCTCTCTCTAATCATACCTCCATATTCTATTCTTTTTCTTTTCTTTTCTTTTTCTCCCTCTAATAAATCAACAACCATGCTTAAAATATGAAGGAAAGCCATGGAAAAATATGTAACAAGTGTAAAAATGATACAGTACAATGTTTGCACAAAATACGCTTAAAGCGCGAATAGCGATTTTTAATCGCGATTAGCACTAAATTAGTGTCAAATTAATCATAAAAACTTAAAATTTGCATAATTCACATAAAACATGCTCTTTTAGTAATTTCATAATTTTCAAAAATTTTCCCAATTTTATCGGTATTTAATTATACCAAAATATTAAAATATTCATTAAAATTAATATTAAATTATAAAAATTCCCAAAAATAATATTTTATTTTTTTGAAATGTTACAATCTTCCCCCTTAAAGAAATTCGGTCTCCGAATTTAAATTTAAATCCCCTCAAATACTAAAACATTTCAGTAAAAGTCCAAGTCGTCGGGCTCCGAAATCGTCAATACGTAAAACGCATCATAGCGCAATGCATGCGCATGAGAAATGAGCAGATAACTCAAAATCAAAATTCCGTCAAGGATCCCGCAATCATCGAAGTCATGGTAAAGACACAAATGTCATATCCACAATAAAACTCCTATGATATATATCAAAATCATACATGTAGACATCAAATCTATACATGGAAATATCTGAAAGAAATGCATGCCAAATCTTTTTAAGTCGCTGTGCGATGCGCATAACACTGCATAGTGACGGACGTCTATTGTAAGAAAATACCCATATATGTATACATTTTTGTTTAATATGTACGTTCCGCCGTTTTGAAAACAATTTAGAAGGGTTTCCTTGTTTAAAACGTGTCGTGTCATATCAGACACATAGGTAAATACTGAGACTACAGCTCGCTTTTTTTGGAAGTCCCTTCGATAACTATCAATGCATGCAAAATATATCCAGGTACTGTCCTCTGACTAGTTCTGCTCAGTACGAAAACAATAACAATATCATAAAAACGTACTGGTTCATAAGGAATAAATCCTAAAATGTATATAAGAATACCCTGTGCGTCTGGTGCGCACGGAAATCAAAATCCACATATGTGCCGTATATGTGCACAGAAACAACATCTAGGTGCAACGGGTGTGCACGAAACATCTGTCATAGGCAACGTGTGTGCCTGACAGCAAAATCGGGTGCATCTGACATGCACAAAGAATCTCGATTTAGTGCATCTGGTGTGCACCAAAATCGTATCTCAAAACATGCGCCCAACATGCGCGAAAATCCAAATCGGTGCATCTATCATGCACGAAATCACGAAATCAATCATCAAAATCAGAATCAAAATCGACGGTATACAATATGGCTCAATCAAAATCAGGTATACCGTGGTATATAAGCTCACAACCATGTGCATCAGCATGTACAAATCAAATCAAAACACTAAAAGTGCATGAAAACTATGCTGGATGCGTAAATTAAATCACCAGCATAAAATATACATGAAATCACAATCAATACCTCAAGCGTAATAACTATGAACAAAATATAAATACCCAGTAGGTGCAACCATGGTGCACGAAAACAGAAATTGTTAGTTATATGTATGCCCTAGAGGCCAATTCTGTACATACGATGTATATTGTAATGGATGCTTGGACATATATAGGGAGGACTTTCTTGCTCGACATGATATTACGCTATCTGGTTGTACTTTATCTTAACATGTACTCTGATTGTCTCTATGTTACATGTTGATAAAGCCCTTAGGATATGTACTCGACTACCGGGACTATGATGAGATCATACTAGTGGGGCCACGGTAGTCGACGAGTACATCCTATAACTGTTCCTAGTCGAGAGTGTATCGAGACAGGGCATCGATACACCAGAGTAGACTAGCGTATACACATCTTGACCCATATGATGGGCGATGGATGATCCCATATCCATCGGTGTTTGACATCAAGGATGGTGTACGGGTGCTCAGTGGAGACTGGGTACACTGGACGGACTCGCCGAGAACTCCCAGTGGTATTATACCACATGTCAGATGGCGGTTCTCCGGTGACACTGGTACAGAGTAGTCTGTTGACCCGAGATCGTCATAGAGTCTTGTGTGATTCCCACTGTGCTTTAATTTCCATCATCCCACGTCCAAGAAGGCGTGCAAAAAGGTGGCTTTTGGGTACAGTCCCGAATCACATGGAGGCAATGAGCGATAGGAGGGGATTCGACTCTCCCGGTATAGGGAGTTGATGTTGTGCTGTGTTCGATTGGCTATAACTGGAAATCCCTGGCTAGGGTGGCTGAGATTTACTGGTAAGTGTTATCAGTAGTTTCTCGAACTGTTATAGACCTCATATCGACACGACTTATCGAGCTACTGGGGTCTGACGTTTACCACCCCTAGGCGAGATATGCGACATATCAGACGACGAGACCGGACTGTACGGGAGTGTTACTGTTTGGATTCACAGGAGAATGTACAGGCTTGCTTGTTGATCTTCTGAGCGCTCAATACCTGGGTAGCTGTTACGTTTAGCTGACCGCTTGCAGCTTGTGGGTATTTGATATGATCATCACCTACTGCCGGCGTATTGACGATTCTTTAGAGTCCTACACAGAGGTTTCTTGGCTCAGGCAAAATGGAGTAGGGGCACGTATGTGATATGTGCGGGACCGAGGATAATACGATATGAGATACCGTATTCTATTCTCCCGATATTTGATATCAGCCGCGTCATCGGATCAAGTGTTGATTCGATGAATCGGTATGGATAAATATTAGTCGGTTATATGCGATATAGCCGGATTGTCGGATCAAGTGTTGATTCGATAATTTAATGTATAATAATATATATGATATATTAAATTACATTAACTAATATTAGCTCACTATAAGATTCTTTTTCTCAGTCGGGTAATACATTGATATATATGCGATATATGTTAAATGTATTATTTTATTTGGTTACAATAAATATTATATATGTGATATATAATATTGTAACATGATATGATAACTAATGCAACATGTTTAGTAAAGATTAATCAAGATTAGGGTTTGATTTGGGTTAATGACTTCTAGTAGATTCTAAAAGGTTTTCTTTTTGTTTTGGAAAAGATATTTTCAAGTGACTCATTCTTAACCTAACCCAAACCCTAGCCTTGGTTAATTCTTTACAATGGTTTAGTCAACCATGGTTGCATTATTCATCATTATCTCCTTTGCATTATTCATCATAAAAGGAATTCTATCATTATTCTTCATCTTCTTCCTTCTTCTTCTTCATGGAAAAAGCTTACTAGCTTTTTTCCAAGTGATGAATAAATGTGAGAAAAAGATAAATAAAGAGAGCAAAAATCCTACTTCATCATCCTCATCTTCCCTTGCCCTTTAGATGAGAGTGTTCACTCAATTTTAGTGAGTGAGCTTGTGTTAATGAAACTTCAAGGTAGATCATCTTTGTATCGAAGATCGGAAGCAAGACTGCACCTTTCTCTTCGTGGAGCCTCTCGAGAGTCCGGAGCATGATGATCGCAGCGAAGGGACTTCAACACGGAGCTTATGAAGTGAAGGACCGGATCTACAAAGGTTGTAATCCCTCTCACTTAGTGTTAAAGTGTTTAACATGTTAGTTTTCGTCTAAACCCTAGTTTAAAGATCCGTATTCGGGTTGTTCGGCACGGCTAAATTTTTAATCGGGCATGGTTGATGCCTCGTAGACCCTTGTGCGCGTGTCTAGCAACCCTACAGAAATCATGGAACTCAGCCATCAAGACTAAATCATGCGAATAAATCGCCCAAAATACCGAAATCCAAGGTGACGGATACGTGATAATCGAATCACAAAATCACAAATCATAAATACCGCCGTCGATATTTCCTCTTTTGTAGTCGAGAAGGTGTTGGTGCATCCGATGCTAGTAGAGCAAGGTATCTACTTGGTTCATGCTCACGGTCTGGCGTCCTCTGTCTCTGGGTCCTTATCTCCTCTGCGAATTAACAATCTCGCAATCATTCGGCTCATCGGCCCTGTCAGGTGTGCTAACGGGGACGATTCCGTCTTGGCACTTCTCTGGCCATCTCTCGGTCAATCCTCACGGCCACTCGTAAAGCAGCACGTCACTGGAGTCGACCTCTGGTCCTCTGAATACGCATTACTCATCGGATCCTGGGTGCAAATCTTGTTGCAACAGTGTCCTGGAAGGAATCCAGCTCAAGGTCTCTTCCGATCTCGCCTATGCCGAACTGTACGGAGGCTGGTGCTCTTGCTTAATCTTTTCTCGCTCTCTGGACATCTGCGTCCTCAGCACAGCATTCCCTCGGAAACTGGTCGCATCCCAACGCCTCTGTAGATATATCCGACCTTAAATCTTAACGGGGAGTAACAAGATCTCATCAGCATCTCGCACGAACCTCTTGTCCCGCATGTCTGTATCATCGTATACCTCGACATCACGTCCCTATCTGTGCACTGCAAATGTTCTCGGCTACGGTCAATCCGAAGTCTCTCACACGGACTCGAAATCACGAACCCGGTATCTGTAAGTCCATATTGCGACCCCCGGTTCTTACGGGGAGGCGGAAACGGTATAAAATCAAAATTTTTATCGCAAGAGGCAACATGGATTAACTTATGGTCGGGATCGTTACCTAAACTAAAACTAGCAAACTAAGCTAAAGATGTTTAGCTACTCGGATGAAGATGGTTATACCTAAACTTGAACTCCTTCTCTTCAAGCTCCGGTGGTGGTCCGATGGCTCCTTCTCGTCGTCTCCGTACGCCGAAGATAGATCCACTTGAAAGCTCCAACCTTTAGCTCCTTCTTCGGTCTTTGAAGAAACTAGTTCACTTGGTTTGCTAAACCTAGTGAACTAGAATGAGTAGAGAGGAAGTAGAATGGGATTTTATCTATGGTTCTTGATTCTCAACTCATGAGACAAGAGAACCATAGATCAAGAGAGGGAGCAAGAGGTTGAGGGTGAGAGCAAGGGGAGAGCTCAAGAACAAGAGAGAGAATGAGCAAGAAAGAAATGAGGCTCTCTTTTCTCTCTCACCCTCTCATAATCCAAAGTGATCATAACTCATCATATCAAAAAAGTCTTTTGGTGATGGTTAGAAGCAACCATAAGGTTATCATATCATGCACTCATTTTACTCAAAAAGCAAGCAAGAAAAAAGTCTTTGGCATGAAATGATAACCATGGTTATCATGATGGTCAACTAGTCAAACCTAGTCAACCGGTCAACAAGTCAACAAAAGTCAACAAGTCACCAAAGTCAACAAGTCAACAAAAGTCAACAAGTCAACAACCATATCACCATAATACTTAATTAATATAATAGTTAATCACATATCATATTCTCATTAGGGTTGAGCAAAAAGTCAAAAGTCAACGGTCAACTGTCAACAACCCTAATGAGAATCCACTGCCTCTGCCTCCCTGTCAACTGTGCATACACACCCGCATCCGCGTTCCGAGGAACACGAATGCAAACTGGATAAATCCAATCCCATAAGGTACACTAGGATCTGGCTTAAACCAAAGCCCGCTAGTGCAAACTGTCCGGACACTGTACGTGCACAAGTGCACGGATGTGACCGAACCCTGTCGCAAAACCATGCGACCTGTCGCAATACCATGCGACCTCTACTATTTTGCCTAAAGGCGAAAAGCTTTCTGTGTGGGACTCTAAAGACTCGACACTACGCTGGCAGTGGGTTTAACCACAGACCGCAAGCGGCACTAGCTGTGCGTAACGGTCCCCAGGTAATGCCGACAAGAAGACCGACGAGGCGAAACCCATCTGAACTCCTACTGAGCCTGAGCGTGACATTCTCCATACAGTCCGGTCTGTTCGTCTGATACATCGCATGGCGGGCCTAGGGGGCGGTAAACGTCAGTCCCCCAATAGCGGTACAAGTCGTGCCGGAGTGAAGCCCAATACACCCTGAGATAACACTGGAAACCTACCAGTATATCTCGTTTGCCCTGGCCAGGGACTACTCGTGTAATGGCTCTCCTAGACACAGCGCGATGTCAACCCCCAATACCGGGAGAGACGAATCCTGTCTAACCGTCACTGCCTCCAAGTGCTTCGGGACTGCACCCAACCACCACCTGTTTGCACGACTCCTTTGAGCCGTGGTAGGGTAGTGATCAAAGTACAGTGGGAACACACTCGAGGCGGAGTGACAGTGTCAAGTCAGCGGACTAAGCTGTACTCATGTCACCTGGGAACTGATAACTGACGATAGGTATAATACCAACTAGTCAGTTCCCGACGAGTCCTGTCCAGTGTACCCGTAACCTAACGAGCACCCGCATACTATCTCAAGTACGACGTACTGACGGCTGTGGGACAGACCGTCTCCCACACTGGGATGAGAAGCGCATGCGCTGGTCTACTCCGGAGTATCGATGCCCTGTCTCGATAGTCCTGCGACCAGGGACCTGAATAAGGATGTGCTTATAGATTACCCAGCCCCCACTAGTGTGACTGCCATCACAACGCTGGTAATCAAGCAAAGATCCTAAGGGCTCCACTAATGCGTATAAGTGATATACTGAAATAAACACAAGTACACATTGAAGTAGAAACAAACCAAGTAGCATACTACTATTTTGAGCAAGATTGTATATACAAGGTGAATATCCCAAGCATCCATTAAGTAATATACAAACTAGTATGATACAGTAATGGCCTCTAGGGCATATACACTAACAATCTCCCACTTGCACTAAGGCCATGTACTGGCGTATCGAAGACCTATCATCTCGATCAGCCGCTCGAACTGAGTCTGGGGCAGGGCCTTGGTGAATGGATCAGCAGTGTTATCTTCTGAAGCGACTCTCCGAACCTCGATCTCCTGGCGATCTACGATCTCCCTGATCAGGTGATACCGCCTTAAGATGTGCCTGGATTTCTGATGGGACCTGGGTTCCTTTGCTAAAGCTATAGCCCCGTTGTTGTCGCAATACAGAGGTATTGGATCAACAATGGACGGAACCACCTGAAGTTCTTTCAAGAACTTCCTCATCCAGACAGCTTCTTTTGCGGCATCAGATGCAGCGATGTATTCCGCTTCCATCGTCGAGTCTGCAACGGTTTCCTGTTTGGAACTCTTCCAACACACCGCCCCTCCATTGAGGGTAAAGACAAAACCCGACATGGACTTGGAATCATCCTTGTCACTCTGGAAGCTGGAGTCAGCAAAGGCCTCGATCTGGAGGTCCTTTCCGCCATACACCAAGAACATCTCCTTAGTCCTCCTCAGGTACTTGAGAATGTTCTTTACCGCTATCCAATGTTTCTCCCCAGGGTTTGACTGATACCGGCTTACTACACTCAGTGCATAAGCTACATCCGGTCTGGTACACAACATCGCATACATTATAGAGCCTACCGCAGAAGCGTAGGGTATAATAGACATGCGATCCCTCTCCAAATCAGTCTTGGGAGACATTTCTTTAGAGAGGGTGATCCCGTGACAAGCCGGTAGGTTACCGCGCTTGGAATCTTCCATACTGAATCTTTTCAGTACGGTGTCGATGTACCTGGACTGAGAAAGTCCCAATATCCTCTTGGATCTATCACGATGGATCCGGATCCCCAGGATGTATGAGGCATCACCCAGGTCTTTCATGGAGAAGCTTTGTGACAAGAACCCCTTGACAGATTGTAGCATAGGAATATCATTTCCTATTAAGAGAATGTCATCCACGTATAAAACGAGGAATACTACAGTTCTCGCTACAAATCTACTATAGATGCATGGTTCATCTGGATTTTTGATAAAGCCAAATTCTTTGACCGTCTCATCAAAGCAGATGTTCCAACTCCGCGATGCCTGCTTTAGTCCATAGATGGACTTAAGCAACTTGCACACCTTTCCGCTGCTCCCACTCTGAATGAAACCCTCTGGCTGGTCCATATAGACACACTCCTCTAAATTTCCATTTAGAAAAGCTGTCTTTACGTCCATTTGCCAGATCTCATAATCGTGGAAGGCAGCAATGGCAAGAAGGATCCGAATGGATTTCAGCATGGCTACTGGAGAAAAGGTTTCGTCGTAGTCCAAGCCAGGTCTTTGACGAAAACCCTTTGCTACCAGCCTAGCTTTATAGGTCTCAACCTGTCCATCTACACCAATCTTCCTTTTGAAGATCCACTTGCATCCTACGGGTTTTACCCCGTCTGGAGCAATGTCCAACGTCCATACCTTGTTGGTGTACATGGACTCCATTTCGGTCCGCATTGCATCCAGCCATTTCACTGAGTCAATGCTCTGAACGGCCTGCTGGAAGCTAGTAGGCTCATCATAATCTATGATGCAATCCTCTCTATCCCCGTCTATGAGAAAACCGTAGTATCTCTCAGGCGGATGAGACTGCCTACTACTTCTGCGGAGCGGCGTAGGAATGTCCTGTTCTTCCGAACCTTCTGGTTCCACTAAACTTTCAGTAACAGTCCGTGGTTCTGGAATTTCTTCCAGTTCTACTGTGCTCCCACTTATCTGGTTTTCCAAAAACTCAGTTTCCAAGAAGTAGGCATGACGAGAAACAAGAACTTTTTGTTCCTCTTCACAGTAGAAGAAATATCCTTTTGAGTTCTTTGGATACCCCACAAACTTGCACTGTACTGAGCGTGCCTCGAGCTTGTCCGCATGCTGCTTTTTGACAAAAGCCGGACATCCCCATGTCTTAATGTGCTTAAGATAGGGTCTCTTCCCACACCACATTTCATATGGTGTGGAAGGCACAGTCTTAGTCGGAACTCGGTTCAAAAGGTACGCTGCTGATTCTAGCGCATACCCCCAGAATGATCGCGGTAACTCAGCATTACCCATCATGGACCGCACCATATCCAATAGGGTGCGGTTCCGTCTCTCCGATACACCGTTATGTTGCGGGGTGTATGGAGGAGTAAGCTGAGAGAGAATTCCGTTCTCTTTTAAATAGTCCAGGAACTCGGCACTTAAGTATTCTCCACCTCGATCCGATCTTAGAATCTTAATACTTTTGCCTGTCTGTTTCTCCACTTCATTCTTATACTCCTGGAATTTTCCAAAGGCCTCGGACTTATGTTTCATCAAGAAGACATAACCGTACCTTGAGAAGTCATCCGTAAAAGTAATGAAGTAAGAATGTCCGCTTCGGGCATTTGTAGACATTGGACCGCACACGTCACTGTGTACGAGTCCCAAGAGCTCGCTCGCTCTTACTCCATGTCCAGTAAACGGAGTCTTTGTCATCTTTCCTTTGAGACAAGATTGACAAGTGGCATACGATTGATATTCGAACGCATTCAAATATCCTTCTGTATGTAACTTAGTCAACCTTCTCTCATTGATGTGACCCAATCTACAATGCCATAAGAAAGTCTGATTTATTTCCGGAGACTTTCTTTTGTGTGTATTCTGGACGTTGAAAATTTGTGGTTGGTTTAACACGTATATACCATTACTCAATGTACCTGACCCAATCAAAACTTGATTAAGGTGAATGTTTACAACATTACTTACAAACGCAAATTCATAACCTTCTTTAGAAACTAAAGATACAGAAATGATATTACAAGTTGCGTTGGGTACAAAAAAGCAATTACGCAAAACCAAAACATGTCCATCTGACATTCCCAGGTGATAGTCCCCCACGGCTTTAGCATCCATGCTAGCTCCGTTCGCAACTTTGAGGGTCATGTCACCTGCCTTCAAAAACCCTACGGTTTCTCAACGCCTGCAAAGAATTACAGATATGAGATCCTGATCCGGTATCCAATACCCAGGAAGTAGAGTTTATTGAAAGACAATTTTCAATAACATACACACCTGAAGCTGAAGCTGCAACCTGCTTCAATTCCTGTGTTCTGGCCTTCCAGGCCCTGCAATCATTCTTCCAGTGTCCTTTCTTATGACAATAGAAGCATTCTTCTTTATCCACAAGCTTCCCCGCTATCTTTGTTGCTTTGCCTTTTCCCTTCGTATCCACTTTACCAACACCGCCCCTTGGTTTGGCGGGGGCCTTCTTCTTCTTTCCCTTGGCTTTCGCCTTGGACCTAGAAGAAGATGATCCTCCTACAAACAAAGTGGATGTTTCCCTACCTTTCTGTAGGGTGCCCTCTGCGCTCCTCAGCATGTTGAGGAGCTCTGATAGTTCAACCTCTTTTTCTTGTAGGTTGAAGTTCAGTATAAACTGGGCGTAAGTGGAAGGAAGGGACTGGAGAACTATATCCGTATATAGCTCACTCTCCAATGTGATCCCTAGGTCAGCGAGCTCCTCAATGAAGCCGATCATCTTTAGCACATGCTCGGCTACTGATGATCCGACGGCCATTCTTGTCGAAAATAACTTTTTCGACGCTTCGTATCTTGCGATACGTGATTGCTCTCCATACAGTTCTTTTGTATGGAGCAATATGGACTCCATGTCCATATTCTCATGCCTCCTCTGATGTTCGTTGTCCATCGAGGCAAGCAGGAGGCACTTGGCCTTCGCGCTATCAATCTCCCAAGTCTTGCGGATTTCCTTATCCGCGACGCTGGAAGTTGGACCAGGGACAGGGGGAGCTTTGGTGGTAAGAAGATACCCCAGCTTGTCATAAGTGATTGCTATCTTGACATTCCTGAGCCAATCTTTGTAGTTTGGCCCTGTCAGTTTGTTTTTATCTAGGAGTAACTTAAGTCCAGTCATGTTGATTGGTCGCTGCAATTAGGAGAGAGAAGAAGAAACACTCAGCATGATGCTCTTGCAAGTTTAGAGTGGTTTTTAGTTTGTCTAAACAGGATGGCTCCCACTGTTTCTCGAATCCCTCCTCAAACCATAAAGGAAGAATTAGCCGGGATCAATCCCACCGTACAATACTTGCTTAACCGTTCAGCCAGGCCGGTGTCGGTACTTCGAGGGAGGTTTTCCAACGCTTTCGCGAAGTTCCTTAATTAGAGAACCTCTTTTCCCTGGGGGCGTAGCCCCGCTAACACCTTTCTAGGCACCTACTAGGTTTATAGCATTGATCGTTAAGTGAGAAATTTCCCGAGGAGTAGCATATACTCACAGTAGGATCGGGATCCAAATATCATCGCGTGACGAAACTGAAGGAATCCTACCAGAATCATCACACTCCAAATGGTATGCAAATCTAGCAAGTTTCAGTACTTATTAAACTCCCGATGTGGATTTTTGCCCCATGCTCTTATGACCCTGACTTTGGCCAAAATATCATAAGTCACATGTCAAGTTCTGCCCGTCGTTCTCCAGGTTAATTTGAATCCACCCACACCTACCCTTGACTTTGGCCAACAAGGCAGTACGACTGTTCCAAACCAACGCATCTATCTATGCTGCACATGAATACCCAATAGCTACCAATCACTGTGCCTTGACTTTGGCCAACAAACACAGCTTGAATACTATTGACTATTCATGTGAAACGACGGAGGGCTACGGATGGTTTTGGCGAAACCGTGAACGTAGTGAACTTGATTTAATCGATGGAACGAGATAGCTTTTAGAAGGAGTGGCTCAAGCTCCGCATTTAAAAGTTATTTTGAAAAGAACCGAGTGGTTTTTCGAAAGTGTTCCAACGACTTTAACTTGGTTTATTATCTTGCATTAGTTCTTTTAATGCGTGATATTCTTGCATTAGTTCTTTTAATGCGTCCCATCATTTAACCCTACCATTGCAGAAAACAACCAAAATATGACGTACGCTTATGCCATTCGCATTCGCCACTGGGCCCCGTCATTACCCGTTAGGTTACTTAACTAACGACAGAGCGGGGGCTGGGCTAGCGCGTCTGTAAAACATAAGCAACGCCTAAATAATAAGCAATGATAAACATTTCAGATCACAGATAAATACATTGGATATACTAGTAATCTGTAATTTGTACGAGCCTGTAACAAAAACAGATAACACGGTCGCGGTGAATAGCCAAAACCCCACCCAAGACCCCTACGGGTACGGCAAACTACCCGCCAAGTACCCGAAGCGTAGCAACCTCCCTCATCCCCATGAGTAGGCCACTCGACACTTCGGCATACCCGGTAGTTTGTGCACCCCTCCACGGGTCTATCCTAGGAGCAAAAACAGTAAAAAGAAATTATACAATGACGGCTACAACCCCGACCCGGTTGTGCGGCCAAACAAATAATTATTACATCAATTTACAAATTTACATGAATTGCAAGAAAAGTAAACTCTCGTCTCACAACCCCCGGCTATTCACCCGCGACAATCCAACATATTTATATACACATTCCAGCACATTACAGATCATGTATAACCCCGACTAATCGACTTATAGCGATTAGCCGACGTTCAATACATGCAAACATCACAGATATAACCATCATAGTCAAAGTGCAATGAAGTTCGGAAAAAATACGGAATTATAGGACCCCAAAAGGAAATTTCTTTTCTGTAAAATCTGGGCACATATAATATATCTCAAAAATCCCAAAACCAACACAGACACACACTGCACGAAAAACGACGCACTAAAGACAACAAACCGCGGCGCTTCCGCGGCTTCCAAGAAGGGTCACGCGGCGGAAGCGCGGCGGTTTAGACGAATTGGTGAATCGTTTTTCATGGGTGTTCTAACAAAACCCTGAGACGAATTTAGGAGTATGAAGTTTTTCATTTTGACCAGAAAAAATTTCAACAGAAACTCAGTTTTTGTAGTTTTCCGGTTTTGTGATTTTTTTCGGTTCCGAACTTCGTTACACTTTACTACCTAGCTAGTTTAAGTTTAGTTAGGCTCTGATACCACTGTAAGTCCATATTGCGACCCCCGGTTCTTACGGGGAGGCGGAAACGGTATAAAATCAAAATTTTTATCGCAAGAGGCAACATGGATTAACTTATGGTCGGGATCGTTACCTAAACTAAAACTAGCAAACTAAGCTAAAGATGTTTAGCTACTCGGATGAAGATGGTTATACCTAAACTTGAACTCCTTCTCTTCAAGCTCCGGTGGTGGTCCGATGGCTCCTTCTCGTCGTCTCCGTACGCCGAAGATAGATCCACTTGAAAGCTCCAACCTTTAGCTCCTTCTTCGGTCTTTGAAGAAACTAGTTCACTTGGTTTGCTAAACCTAGTGAACTAGAATGAGTAGAGAGGAAGTAGAATGGGATTTTATCTATGGTTCTTGATTCTCAACTCATGAGACAAGAGAACCATAGATCAAGAGAGGGAGCAAGAGGTTGAGGGTGAGAGCAAGGGGAGAGCTCAAGAACAAGAGAGAGAATGAGCAAGAAAGAAATGAGGCTCTCTTTTCTCTCTCACCCTCTCATAATCCAAAATGATCATAACTCATCATATCAAAAAAGTCTTTTGGTGATGGTTAGAAGCAACCATAAGGTTATCATATCATGCACTCATTTTACTCAAAAAGCAAGCAAGAAAAAAGTCTTTGGCATGAAATGATAACCATGGTTATCATGATGGTCAACTAGTCAAGCCTAGTCAACCGGTCAACAAGTCAACAAAAGTCAACAAGTCACCAAAGTCAACAAGTCAACAAAAGTCAACAAGTCAACAACCATATCACCATAATACTTAATTAATATAATAGTTAATCACATATCATATTCTCATTAGGGTTGAGCAAAAAGTCAAAAGTCAACGGTCAACTGTCAACAACCCTAATGAGAATCCACTGCCTCTGCCTCCCTGTCAACTGTGCATACACACCCGCATCCGCGTTCCGAGGAACACGAATGCAAACTGGATAAATCCAATCCCATAAGGTACACTAGGATCTGGCTTAAACCAAAGCCCGCTAGTGCAAACTGTCCGGACACTGTACGTGCACAAGTGCACGGATGTGACCGAACCCTGTCGCAAAACCATGCGACCTGTCGCAATACCATGCGACCTCTACTCTTTTGCCTAAAGGCGAAAAGCTTTCTGTATGGGACTCTAAAGACTCGACACTACGCTGGCAGTGGGTTTAACCACAGACCGCAAGCGGCACTAGCTGTGCGTAACGGTCCCCAGGTAATGCCGACAAGAAGACCGACGAGGCGAAACCCATCTGAACTCCTACTGAGCCTGAGCGTGACATTCTCCATACAGTCCGGTCTGTTCGTCTGATACATCGCATGGCGGGCCTAGGGGGCGGTAAACGTCAGTCCCCCAATAGCGGTACAAGTCGTGCCGGAGTGAAGCCCAATACACCCTGAGATAACACTGGAAACCTACCAGTATATCTCGTTTGCCCTGGCCAGGGACTACTCGTGTAATGGCTCTCCTAGACACAGCGCGATGTCAACCCCCAATACCGGGAGAGACGAATCCTGTCTAACCGTCACTGCCTCCAAGTGCTTCGGGACTGCACCCAACCACCACCTGTTTGCACGACTCCTTTGAGCCGTGGTAGGGTAGTGATCAAAGTACAGTGGGAACACACTCGAGGCGGAGTGACAGTGTCAAGTCAGCGGACTAAGCTGTACTCATGTCACCTGGGAACTGACGATAGGTATAATACCAACTAGTCAGTTCCCGACGAGTCCTGTCCAGTGTACCCGTAACCTAACGAGCACCCGCATACTATCTCAAGTACGACGTACTGACGGCTGTGGGACAGACCGTCTCCCACACTGGGATGAGAAGCGCATGCGCTGGTCTACTCCGGAGTATCGATGCCCTGTCTCGATAGTCCTGCGACCAGGGACCTGAATAAGGATGTGCTTATAGATTACCCAGCCCCCACTAGTGTGACTGCCATCACAACGCTGGTAATCAAGCAAAGATCCTAAGGGCTCCACTAATGCGTATAAGTGATATACTGAAATAAACACAAGTACACATTGAAGTAGAAACAAACCAAGTAGCATACTACTATTTTGAGCAAGATTGTATATACAAGGTGAATATCCCAAGCATCCATTAAGTAATATACAAACTAGTATGATACAGTAATGGCCTCTAGGGCATATACACTAACAGTATCTTCATCACTCTGTGGAAGATATCTAGCCGAACACGTCCTCGGGAACTCGTCCCAACCTGCAGAGATATATTCCATACTCATCCATTCTTGATCAATTCACAATGCATCTTGTTGAGGTCCTATATCCGAACCTGATCAACTATCTTGTTGACGATGCCAAACTCTGGCCTGCTGGGTGTGCGCAATATGACCATTCCTGGGTCCAAGTCTTCTCGTATAGCATTCCAGAAAGGTCCTGTCGAGGTCTCTCTCAATTCTCATTTCTGCCGAATTGCCCAGAAATTACCACCTTTACTATATCTGGCTCTTGTTCCGGAATGGCTGCAATCTCATCGCGACTCTTCCTGGAAGGTATATCCATATACAACGCCTCTGCATGCGTATCGCATCTCTGATGTCAGCGGAGTGGAACGTCATCTCGTCGAAATCTCGTGCGAACTCTTTACTTCACTCTGCTCCAATGTCAACTGATTCGGACTCGTCTTCTCGTGGCTGCATGGACTGCGCTCCAACGGCTATACTCGTATCTGCAGTCTTCCAAGCAATGTGTCCTATCACATGATATTCAAAAGATGTCAAACCATCCGATCGATTTTTCAGAACCTCATAATCCCCCAAGAGATCAACATCTTGAGTACAGTTTAATAGTATTCCGGTACATACCATAGCACCTGTGGACCAACCGTAGAAGGGCAAACCCAAGCCTCATAAATGGCACCGCTAAACTGCCGCAAACCTTAAGGTTCGGAGGTGTTCCATGGTCATTACGTCGAGTTAGGGTTTCATTCTTCTAGAGGGTCCATAGCATTACTTGCATTGTCTTCCGAATACTTTAAACTTGGAATCGGGTTCCTGACATTCGATCGTCTCTATCGACTCTCAACGAATCTGCGTGAAGTCGTCTCTAGCTGGAATCAATCTATCTGATGACCTCACATCGGGGTAAGCGAACGAACCGCATGTCCTAGTCATTCATCCTCGGATGACTAGCGACCTTCCATCATATTTCTAAGTATGTACTCATGCTGCAGTAGCTCCAACATCCGGGCAATATCTCGTCATTTGCAGCAACAACTGGCTCATTCGTCTGTATGTTGAACAGCTCCTCAATCATCCTGAATGAGCGACATATCAATGGTCATCACACTCTGGCTAGCCTCTACCAGAAGCCTGATCCTCTGGTGCCGATCAGCACATCCGGGAAATCTCGTAAAAGCGATCTGTCAAATGCTCATGGCGTGAAAACACAATAAGACGATGCCTCCATATGCAATCGTATGTCTCTGGAATCACGCCCTGATCAGTCCTCATCCGTGACGAGCTCAAGCTGACGCAACTCTAACCATAGCTCACTCTGCCCGTGTAATCGTGGCAGCAAAATCATAACCAGTATCGATGAGGATAGATCATAGGAATGAATATAATACTGTGCAAGGAAATGTACATCCTAAGGTTTCTTAAGCGGAGTAGCGTATCGTAAATATGTCGCGGAACATTCGTAAGGTACGTCATTCTACTCAAGCTACCTACTCCATCAGCCAAGGGTCATCCTACGCGACGAAAGTTCGGGTATAATACCCCCTCGACTAAGTCTAAGTTCCATAAGGTCAAGCCTAAGTTCCATATATATATAAACGCTCTAGGCTCCACATAGTCAAACTTAGACTCGAACCAAGGTTAACCTAGCGCTCTGATACCAACTTTGTCACGGCCCGAAATAGCCCGTGACTGGCACTTGAATCATATGAAGTCTATAGGACCCCATCTAATTCAAGTAAGCCAAAAGCCCAAAAATCTAAAAACATTTTAAGAAATAAATGAAGGGAAAATAGTTTTAAGAAGTGAAGAAAACATGTTTTAAAAACAGGGTTTTTAAAATAAGTAAGCCGAAGATGCATTTTTAAAATCTATAGTCTTTTTCTGAAAATTTCGGCAGAGTTTCCTTTGTAAATACTGGCCCCGAACGGGGTACAACAATAATAATATATATGCAATGATAAAAGGCATCCCCAAGCGGAAGCTAGCTATTCGTCAATCGACGGTCATAACCATGCAAGCAGTATAATATACAACGCCAAGGGCGAGGATCAAAACTCAAAGGAAAACTCAAAATTAGCATGAAATCTATAATACTACAACGCACGACTCTAAGGTCGAAATAATACACAACTGGTTTTCTAAGTCTGAAACAATATACAAGTTTGGTTGATGAAATCAGTAGATACAACTGATTAAAATAAATACAAAGGTGGTCACGATGCGAGTGAACCCACCTACCAAAGCAATCACCCAGAAAGGAAGCAGTGTGCTAGAAAAGCCACAATGAAACCTGTACGGCAAAACCTGCAAGAACTGTGGCACAACGGGGGTGAGTTGCCAACTCATGAGTAGAAAACATCACAGAGCAGAAATCGTATGTATGACACAATCCTAGGTCAATACTGTTGGAGATAGTGCCCTCATAGTCAATTATTGGATCGCAGGTACGTGATTGGAATGATTGCGGAGGACCTATACCGGTAGGACGGTCTTACTCGAGATGATAGTATGCTATCTGGTTTGCCTTTATCAGTCGTGTACATGTTCAGGTGACTGATTACATGTTACACTTTGATAGAGCCCTTAGGATCTTGCTTTACCACCAACAGTATGATGGCGATCATATACGTGAGAGTTGAGTGGTTTATATGCATATCCTTAATTGTGCTCCCTAGTCGTGGGAGTTTCGAGACAGGGCATCGATACTCCGGAGTAGACTAGTGTATACAGTCGAGACCCCGACGAGGGGCGGTGGCCGGTCTCACAAGCCACTGGTGTCAGTTGGATCACCTAAGATGTATACAGGTGCTCATTGGGTTATGAGTACACCGGACAGGACTCGCCGGGAATCTGCTAGTTAGTACTATACCTATCGTCAGATAGCAGTTCCCTGGTGACATGTGTACAGGTTAGTTCATCGACCTGAGGTCGTCATTTGTCTCGTGTGAGTTCCCATTGTGCTTTGATTTCTACCCTACCACGGCTCAAAGGAGTCGTGCAAACAGGTAGCTTTTGGGTACAGTCCCGAGCCATATGGAGGCACGTGAGCGGATCGGCAGGGGATTCGTCTCTCCCGGTATTGGGGGCGAGGTCGTGCTGTGTCTAGGAGAGCCATTACACATAGTCCATGGCCATGGCAGGAGATTTACTGGTAGGTACTCCAGTAGTATCTCAGGGTGTTTTTGGGCTACACTCCGACACGACTTATACTGCTATTGGGGGTCTGACGTTTCTAGCCCCATAGGCAGATATGCGATACTCATAGACGAACGGACCGGACTGTATATACATTGTCACTGTTAGGCTCAGTAGGGTTTCTGGATGAGTTCGCTCATCAGCCTCCCTTGAGGTCAGTCCATGGGCAGCCGTTACGCATAGCTAGTGCCGCTGACGGTTTGTGGTTAAACCCACTGCCAGGGTACTGACGAGTCATTAGAGTCCCCCACAGACAGTTTCCCAAGTTCGGGCGAAACGTTGTAGAGGCCGTATGGTTTTATGGCAGGGTTCGGAAAATGCACGTGCGTTTACGCACATGTTATTTTTCGGGCAGATGATACTGGTCGGCTTTGGTTTAAGCCGGATCCGAGTATTATATTGAGTAGGTATAATATCTTTGTCTCAGATGCATTTGTATTCGGTCGTAATACAAATGCGGGTATATTTATACAGTTACGGGGTTATCCTGAAAGTCGTTTCAGGATCACTTTTGGAAGTTGCCAGTTTCCAGTTTTCTATCAGCCGTCTTTTAACATTCGGTTAAAGACGGATTTGTCTTTTCTTGAGATGAGTGTGGAAGCTTCTAGAAGGTTCTAGATATGGTGAGGTGTCTTGTGACTCATTTGTGCTTTTTAATAATTCTATTAATGCATGATGACTAGGTTATTAGATTCATTGTATGCATTAATGGCTTTTAGTGACTCATTGTTTTCATTAATGATCAAGATAAGCTTCATCCTCTTATGGTTACCTTCCCTCCTCCTACTCTCACCCTCCTCCTTCTCTTTATAAGGCCGGCCCCTCCCCTCTCTCATTTGGTTACTTGATTCATTTGTAAAAAGATTATGATAGCATTTGGGGTGCATGGAATTTCACAGCTCATTTCATTCCATCACCCGATTCGAGTGGCAACTTCATTAACCAATCGTCCACGGCTTTGGACGAAGAGAGACAAAGTCATCTACTCATTCTCTACATCATTCTTGGTCGTCTCTTTTAGCAAACTTGACGACCGAGTTGCCTCGAGTCAGAGGCGGGAGCCCGTTTAAAGAATCAGTGATGTGGTGCCACCTGGACGAGCAGATCGGAGATCGACGAGATCGGAGCAGCCGCAACGGAGCGTGGGATGATGGTTAAAGAACGAAGGACTCGGATCGTTCGGTATAACCTTTCTACACTCTTTACAGTTTGTTAGTTTAGCAATAATGGCAGATCCGGGTTAAAGTATACGATAGCGCCAGTTAAAAGTTTTTTGTTCCGCATTTAGCGTCTGTAGACGGCCGGGGCGCTAGCGTAGACTTACAGTGGTATCAGAGCCTCACCATTTTGCTATACTAACTTGTGCTAACGCGTTTAAAAAATCGATTGAACCGGAAATCAAAAATCGCAATTTTTCAATTTGACAGTTTCTGTTAATTTTCAAACTGGTCCAAATGTCATTTTGACCATACCAGAAAATCAAGCAGGGTTTTTTAGGAATACTGGAGAAATTCGACCAAGTGATTCGACTGTTCCGCCGCGGATCCGCGGCCCAAGCATTGGTTTGGCCACGGATCCGCCGCAGGAAAGTGACATCACTTAGCCAATTTTCTACAGTGCATTCTATGTTGGAAATTGGGATTTTTGGTATATATCTTTTGGGACCAGATTTTATTACTGTTCACCAGATTTGTGTGGGGCCCACTTTGTGATATTTAGTCGATCGAAATTTAAACATGTTAGTTTACAGTGCTTACATTATATCTCCGACCGGGAATGTCATTTGATCGGTAAACCGCGTCTGATTGCTATAGTTCTTTTAGACGGGTTTGCGAACGTGACATTCGCGTTGATGTTCTGTGTTGTGCTGTGATGTTGCGGATTTGTCGTGATGGATAGCAGTGTGCAATGGTAGTACCGTTTGAGTTTATTTGTACATTTGATATTGCGGGGCGAGCGTCCAACTTGTGGACTGCCGTCACTGCCTGTTGTATAATATTCTTTTGGGGCACGACCAGGTTGCGGTCGATGTACCTGTTGTACTATTTTACATTACTGTACTAGGTTTTGCCCCGCGACGGAGTGCACGGATAACTGGGTTCTGAGGGGCAACGGGTCCGCATCTCATGGCTTTGAGAGGCAGAGGGGCCCCACTCTAGAATTGGCAGACTATTCGCCGCACTCGTAGAGGGTACAGGTTGACCCAAGGAGGGGTGCCTAAGATTACCGGATTCCATGAAGTGCTTGGTGGTCCATTCACTTTGCTGTAGGGGGCTGCCTCGCTTTAGGTTTTGGCGGGTAACTTGCCGCACCCGTAGGGGTCTAGGTTTCATTGCACAGGCTATCCACACGACAGGGGAACGTCGGGTTTCAGCAGCGGCTCTGTGAAACTCGGGGATCCCAGATTATCTGTATTGTTCTGTGATGCTTATTACTTTTCTGTAATGTTGCATATTATCACGCCTGGATCGATTATTGTATATTGGTTTATATACTATTAGATGTTGTATATGTTTTACACCCGCGCTAGTCCAGTCCCCGCTCTGTCGTTAGTTAAGTAACCTAACGGGTGATGACGGGACCCAGTGACGAATGCGGATGGCATATACGTACATTTTATTTTCGTTCTTTTCTGGTGTGATTGATTGATGGGACTGCGTTGATTCTGATCAATGCAAAGTAAAACAAACCTGTTTGATGTTGTTGGAACAATTTAAAAAGTGTTATTGCAAAGACGTTTTCTTTTGTTATGCATAGCGGTATTCAGTGGAATATCCTGCACCTCATTCGACGGGGCAAGGGCCGATATCCCTTCACCGGGACTGACCCCTTGGGCAGAAGTTTGCGTCAGGGTAATAACTTCACTATAGTCGATTACATGTTGCTTTGCATAGCGGTATTCAGTGGAATATCCTGCACCTCATTCCACGAGGAAAGAGCCGAGATCCCTTTACCGGGAATGACCTCTTTAGCAAAAGGTTTTCGTCACTATATTTTAAAAAGCTATCAGGTTCCTTCAGCGATATCAAGTTCACTACGTTAAAGGTTTTTCGCCAAAAACCAGCTGTAGCCCTCCGTCACTTCTTTTGGGTATTCAGTAGTATTCAAGCTATGTATTTTAGCCAAAGTTAAGGCATAGTGTTTGGTAGCTGCTGGGTATTCAATTGTTGCATAGATAGATGAGTTAGTTTGGGACAGTCGTTCTGCCGATTGGCCAAAGTCAGGGGCATGTGCGGGTGGGTTCAAATTGACAAGATAGTGACGGGTAGAACTTGGCATGTGACTTATGACATTTTGACCAAAGCCAAGGTTATAAGAGCATGGGGCAAAAATCATATCGGGAGTTTCTAAAGAAACTGAAACTTGCCAAGTATGCGCATACCTTCTGGAGTATGAGTAACGTGGATGCATTCCATCACGTTATCATACGATGAGAGTTGAATCCCGATTCCCACTGATGAGTTGGTTTACTCTTCGGGTGATCCCGATTGATTCTTCTTTAGGTTTGGAGGAGAATTTGACAGGACAGTTGGAGGTTTCCGGATTAGATAAAGTGATAACCATTCTGATCTAGGTTAGAGTGCACGCAGAGTGTTTCTTTTCTCTCTCTCTCTTTGGCAGCGACCTTTGACCGACCCTAGACTATGACTCAGTGACTAAGTTGACCGAATCTTCTTAAAATACTGGCTTTTGGATTGTCTATATTGCATAAGTCATTGCCACTCCTTCTTTTACCCTTTAAATTTCTCAGAACACCCGTATTACTACGGCCATCCACTTCCATTGGATAGATCCATCGTATGGTTATATACGAACTCGAAGGGACTTCTTCGAGGATGGATCCAGGTTCAGGAGAAATAGAATTGGTTTATTCAGTTGTCTTTTATTATCACCTTCTCTCAGGTTGCGAGGGCTCCTTGGTTTAGGAGAGTACACCTATTACGCTTATTGGATAGTCTTATTCCAAACCATAGGCAGGTGCCGAAAGGTAGGGAATGAAGAAAACCAATTAGCCTAAGTAGGGTGTGCAGAAGGTAATATGTAAAGACAAAATAAAGGGATTAGAAAGAGGGCAAAGTAAATTGCGACTGATATCATTCACGACCAAAACCGCGTACTTCATCGCCACTCCTATTTTACCTTTAAAAGGAATAAGGTATTATTCAGTTGTCTTTTATCATCACCTTCTCTCAAGATGCGAGTACTCCTAGGATTAGGAGGGTACACCAGTTATGCTTACTGGATAGTCTTCTTCCAAACCATAGGCTGGTGCCGAACGGTAGGGAAGGAAGAAAACCATTTAGCCTAACGATGGTGTACAGAAGGTAACGACTAAAGACAAATAAAGGGATTTGGAGAGATGGCAATAAAATATACGGTTGAAGTCATGAATTGGATTATGGAAGAGGCATTGCTATGAATACCAGGATACCCCTACGAAACATTTTCATGTTTCAGTGCATTGTTAAAGAAAAACTGTTTTCCCGATTAGACACTTACTCCAAGGGTATGTATTTACCAGGTTTCATTCTCATATCTATATGGTTTTACAGATGATGAGTGGGAGTAAGTTATTGGGAATTATGTGATTATCCTCATTATATCGGAATTCGTTGTAATTGGTGATATTTGAGGAAATCGCCAGGGTACAGTTTTCAACCTACAACGCACAGGCTTTGAGTTGTTTAACTCAGCGGACTTATACAGAGTATTGTATGTTGTCCAAGTGTCCATCAGGACAAAGGGGTAGGTCCTCGTACTATGTTCTGTTTACTTATAACTTCTCTAGTATTTAGACAAGTGTTTTGTAGAAATACAAGGTCTAAGTTTTGAGAAGTTGTGGGTATAAGAATAAAGTAGAGAACCAGGTGTCACAAGTATCGGGATTCTTCAAAGAGATCGAAGATGTAGATTCTTGTGATTGGTATTCAGATGATAGTAATGGTTTTGAGAAACTTGTTTCTCTTTCAGGTTACTCATAATTGGATGGATTCCTAAGTTGAGTAATGCTAATTAGCCTCTTTCCATTAAGTTGATATGCACTGGAGACAGCTGCATGATTTGAATATGGTTCCAATTAAATAAGTGCCAAAGTTTCTGTATTGGATATAGAATGGATCGTACCTTAAAAGATGTTAAGGTACGGGGAGTTGTCCAGCTTATGCTTAAAACCAGACTCTGGATAACTCAGGGCACATTTCTGTAATGGCTGTTTGTGGGTTGACCCTGGCTATGACGAGGGTTGATATTCTACCATTTGGACGATCAATAGTGATATTGTTCTTGACTCGCCACAGTTTTAGTAAAATGGATCTTTTTCAGAAAACAGTAGTGGGAGTATGGTAGAACTGGAAGTGATTCCAGAACCGCGAACGATTACGGAAAATTTAATAGGACCTATATATTCAATCAGGTTTGACATTCCAATAGCCACTCCGCAGATATGGTGGGTAACCTCAGACACCCGAGAGGTACTCCGGTAGCCTCAAGGACGGTGACAGGGAGGTTCTTATCTACCCAGACTTGACACTACTGTTGTTCCAGGCTATGAGACCCGGTAGGAGGGTTGTCGTAGTCAGTGGGAGCAGCAGAAGCATAGTGGGCAAGTAGCTTATGTCTATTTATAGACTTGAGCAGTTATAGCGGAGATAGATCGTCTATTTTTGATGTGACAGTCATAGGTTTGACTTCAATCAGAATAAGGGATGGATCTGTTAAGAAGGTAGTAGGGTGTGATGTCATGGTATCTGGATGACATACACAGAGTAGGAAGTAAAATTCCTATACTACGATCGGTTGTACTGTGGTTGTCACACAGTTGTTTCTCCAGACAGGATATGGATATAATATTTGACATTCTGGTTTCTAGATCTATGGTTTTAGATCTAGATTTGGGTAGTTTCCTAATGTGGGTACTTTGACAGATATTCTAATGGTTTTTGGAATAGTTGACTCCTAGCATGATGGTGTACCTGCAAGTGATGGAGTCATCCTCTCTAAAGGTGTCGTATAGACTAAAGGGGAGAGGGATGTGCATGATTGACAGATCACTTGCTTAGGCAATTGAGTCAATCATGAGATGTCAAATACCACACTAGATGTTGTTTTTGCACTAGATGCAATAAGTTTGTATTAATCCAATCCTGGAGAAACATAAGGAAGCAGTTTTAGAACATAAGTACATGTTCTACGGATTTGATGATGGCAGCCTCCTTCGGGAGACGGTTATCATTCCAAGCTTCAAAGGTGACATGGATGACAGAGTGATTGTCAGAGTTTTAGTTTTTCCCTCTGACGAAGAGGGACAGTATTATGGACAGGTGGTCCAAGAGAATACTGTGGGAGGCATAGTGCCGGATACTGATTAGGTTCAGTGATCGATACAGTCTAAGAAGTTTGGATTTGGAGTTCATTTATGAACTAGGTCCCATCAGATATCCAGACATATATCAAGACAGGTATTACTCGATTCGGGAGATGGCTTTCTCCGCGAACTTGAGATTTAGAGAGATATAGAAAGAAACATCTAGGCGGATCCACTCACTGAGGCTATTTCTCGAACACAATAGTTTTACAAACGGGCTTTGTGAAACTGATTAGTAGAGGAGTTGGATGTTTGGTTTCACACGGGCTGTGAGTAGTCGACATTGCAATAATTAGCCTTGAGTGCAAGTGGGAGATTGTTGGAGATAGTGCCCTCATTGTTAATTATTGGATCGCAGGTACGTGATTGCAATGATTGCGGAGGACCTATACCGGTAGGACGGTCTTACTCGAGATGATAGTATGCTATCTGGTTTTCCTTTATCAGTCGTGTACATGTTCAGGTGACTGATTACATGTTACACTTTGATAGAGCCCTTAGGATCTTGCTTTACCACCAACAGTATGATGGCGATCATATACGTGAGAGTTGGGTGGTTTATATGCATATCCTTAATAGTGGTCCCTAGTCATGGGAGTTTCGAGACAGGGCATCGATACTCCGGAGTAGACTAGTGTATACAGTCGAGACCCCGACGAGGGGCGGTGGCCGGTCTCACAAGCCACTGGTGTCAGTTGGATCACCTAAGATGTATACAGGTGCTCATTGGGTTATGAGTACACCGGACAGGACTCGCCGGGAATCTGCTAGTTAGTACTATACCTATCGTCAGATAGCAGTTCCCTGGTGACATGTGTACAGGTTAGTTCATCGACCTGAGGTCATCATTTGTCTCGTGTGAGTTCCCATTGTGCTTTGATTTCTACCCTACCACGGCTCAAAGGAGTCGTGCAAACAGGTAGCTTTTGGGTACAGTCCCGAGCCATATGGAGGCACGTGAGCGGATCGGCAGGGGATTCGTCTCTCCCGGTATTGGGGGCGAGGTCGTGCTGTGTCTAGGAGAGCCATTACACATAGTCCATGGCCATGGCAGGAGATTTACTGGTAGGTACTCCAGTAGTATCTCAGGGTGTTTTTGGGCTACACTCCGACACGACTTATACTGCTATTGGGGGTCTGACGTTTCTAGCCCCCTAGGCAGATATGCGATACTCATAGACGAACGGACCGGACTGTATATACATTGTCACTGTTAGGCTCAGTAGGGTTTCTGGATGAGTTCGCTCATCAGCCTCCCTTGAGGTCAGTCCATGGGCAGCCGTTACGCATAGCTAGTGCCGCTGACGGTTTGTGGTTAAACCCACTGCCAGGGTACTGACGGGTCATTAGAGTCCCCCACAGACAGTTTCCCAAGTTCGGGCGAAACGTTGTAGAGGCCGTATGGTTTTATGGCAGGGTTCGGAAAATGCACGTGCGTTTACGCACGTGTTATTTTTCGGGCAGATGATACTGGTCGGCTTTGGTTTAAGCCGGATCCGAGTATTATATTGAGTAGGTATAATATCTTTGTCTCAGATGCATTTGTATTCGGTCGTAATACAAATGCGGGTATATTTATACAGTTACGGGGTTATCCTGAAAGTCGTTTCAGGATCACTTTTGGAAGTTGCCAGTTTCCAGTTTTCTATCAGCCGTCTTTTAACATTCGGTTAAAGACGGATTTATCTTTTCTTGAGATGAGTGTGGAAGCTTCTAGAAGGTTCTAGATATGGTGAGGTGTCTTGTGACTCATTTGTGCTTTTTAATAATTCTATTAATGCATGATGACTAGGTTATTAGATTCATTGTATGCATTAATGGCTTTTAGTGACTCATTGTTTTCATTAATGATCAAGATAAGCTTCATCCTCTTATGGTTACCTTCCCCTCCTCCTACACTCACCCTCCTCCTTCTCTTTATAAGGCCGGCCCCTCCCCTCTCTCATTTGGTTACTTGATTCATTTGTAAAAAGATTATGATAGCATTTGGGGTGCATGGAATTTCACAGCTCATTTCATTCCATCACCCGATTCGAGTGGCAACTTCATTAACCAATCGTCCACGGCTTTGGACGAAGAGAGACAAAGTCATCTACTCATTCTCTACATCATTCTTGGTCGTCTCTTTTAGTAAACTTGACGACCGAGTTGCCTCGAGTCAGAGGCGGGAGCCCGTTTAAAGAATCAGTGATGTGGTGCCACCTGGACGAGCAGATCGGAGATCGACGAGATCGGAGCAGCCGCAGCGGAGCGTGGGATGATGGTTAAAGAACGAAAGACTCGGATCGTTCGGTATAACCTTTCTACACTCTTTACAGTTTGTTAGTTTAGCAATAATGGCAGATCCGGGTTAAAGTATACGATAGCGCCAGTTAAAAGTTTTTTGTTCCGCATTTGGCGTCTGCAGACGGCCGGGGCGCTAGCGTAGACTTACAAATACGATCAAATATATATATATAAACCTCAAATGAATAAGTCTGAAGCATGATAAGGTGCCAATGTAACATCTATATATGAGTGCAGTGCCAAGTGCTCGTGCCAGTGCCTCAGGTAATAACATATCATAAATATGAGGTATGATCAATGCCGACTATATCATGAAGTCTATGAATATGTGGATATCATCCAACTATGTGATCAATGTCATCAATGTCAATATATGTATGTGGAAATCGTCCACGTGTCACCCAATGACAATAAGCATTATGCATGTAAATATCATAAACATACGCATGGAAGTATGAGGATGTAAATCAACATGTGTCGCTCGCGACATATCAAAATCATGGAACCTGAGTGTCCAGCATCGACACTCGAAAACATCATGAATCCTATGCCTAGCATCGGCACGTAAATCCTCATATATCGGGCTCCGTCAGTCTGGATCAACCCATATCATCTCTCGACTACGGTCGGTATCCTCTGGATATCCGCTGAGCCCAAATACTATCACCGGTAGGTAGTAGTCCCTTTGCCAGGCTCACCGTCTGTATACACAGCATCCCTTTCTTACCTCGGGGTACCATACCGGGCCTACCATGTACCCGCAATCGGCCTCATCCGCCTCCTCGAATCGGGTTTCACATGTCGCTTTCAGCACCGAGAAAACACATGGTGGACGCACTGAAATATCATACCAAGGGTAACCGGGTTTTTAAAACAATTACATACTCTCTTTTGAAATATCCACGGTTCCCAAATCCAGAAATATCATGGAAACAATATATCTCAATGCGTATAATCAAAAGCATGATGTATGCGACATGTAAAAGAAATGTAAGAATATCAATATATCATGCAATATGGAATAGTAATATGCACATATTGAGGGAAACCGCTCTTTTAAAATTAATCAGTTTTAAAGAGTATCTTGCGGTTCCCAAATCTCCAAATCAAGCGAGAAATCATCTATGTATGTGCAAATATGTAGGTGTACAAGTATGAGTGTACAACAGGTAGGTGCACGAGTATGAGTGTACAGTATGTATGTGCACAAGTATAAGTGTACAATATGTGAGTACACAAGTATGGACGTACAATAGGTATGTGCACAAGTATGAGTGTACAATATGTAAGTACACGAATATGAATGTACAATAGGTAGGTGCACAAGCATGAGTGTACAGTATGTATGTGCACAAGTATAAGTGTATAATATATGAGTACACGAGTATGCCATGCAAGGGTCATATCCTAAATGCAACAGTACTACAGTGTAGTGGTATGGCAATTATCGATGATGAAGTGTGTGAGCCGGCAAGCAGGTGTACGTGGAACATATGCATCATCGATAATGGTGCTGGTGTCCTAACAGCATGGTTTTAATATAGCAATAACATATTTAACATGCAATGCGCTGCAAACAGTAAGAATATGCGGCAATGAATAATAACACAACAGTGCAGTATCTACATCAATGTATCTATGTCGTACTGTTTTGCCATTTGAAAGAAGACGAATCGGGGTTTTTAGAAAAATAAGGGCTACGGTGTTTTTAAGAAAAGATGCGTCTTTTGAAAATATCCGTAGAATCCCTTTGCCTGTCTTTAAAATACTTCCGATCCATTAGTTTTTGAAATAGGTATGACATCGGCCTAGCCTAACATCTACTAGCAAAACTACAACTCTAACTAACGAGTCAATCAAAAGGGGTATGGAAACCACCTAAATCTGAGTCGATATATAAATATATATATATAGTCGATGATCCCGCCTCAAGGTACCGCGTACGATACAATATCATATGACATCCTTGAGTCATGAGTGCGGATCTATCATCAATATAAAGCTTGTACGGTAAATCATCGTACGGCATCCCATAAGCTGGGTACGGGTCAATATCACATTCTTCTCATCAATTATCAGGTATCCTTATCATCATATCTCATGATCTGGGGTACTGATCTAAGTCTAGTACAATCAATACCATCTATATAAATATAAATGCGTGTGTGAAACACACGTCCAAAGGCCCGCTACAATCAAAAGTCGTATCCCAAATACGAATTACATCATATCACCGATCTCATGGCACTATGCCCAATATCATCGACTCATCTCCAAATATCATCCTGTAAGTCCACGTTGCTCACCCCGGTTCTTACGGGGAGGCGGAAACGGTCAAAAACGATTTTTTGGCATAAAGGCAACATGGACTAAAAGAAGGATCTTTGCTAAACGACAAACTAGCAAACTACTTGAGGTGCTATCTACTATGCCATAGAGATTATACCTCACGATACCGGTCCTTCGGGTCTTCATTCTGCTGTCCTGCTCGTCCATCCACGCTCCGAGGATCGATCCGGATCTTGGTCACCTCCACGGCCTTCTTGAGTCGAAGACGATCCATCCGAGAGTTGTGCTCCGAGCTCCACCTCGAGCCAAGGCAACTAGGGCAACAAGATCGCTAGTCTTGATGTCCTAGGCTGTGTAGAAGTAGTAGATGGATATTTTTGACAACTAGGATCCTTTTTCTCTCAACACATGAGATCAAAAGAAATTTTCAAGAGGAGGAAGATGAAGGAGAACCATGGAGCTTTCTCATATCATTTTCTTAAGAGAGAGAATGAGAAATCAAGAATGAACTAAGAAAATGAACCATGGTTCAATAATACATAAACATCATCATGACTAATCTTTTCATGATAAAGTTGATGGCAACAATTGACTTGACCATTTTTCATATCATTTAAAGAAAAAGAAAACCAAAGAAGAATCTAGACCTTACATGAAGATGCTAGTCAACTTTGGTCAAACGGTCAACAAAGTCAAGTATGGTCAAATGGTCAAAACAATTAGCCATAACACAATTATCACTAAAAAGATTAGTAAATAATGTCCCCGACTCATAATGGTTTTGACCGAACCAACTGCCAAAACCCTAATGAGTCCGCCTCATAATGGTTTTGACCGAATCAACTGTCAAAACCCTAATGAGGCACCTCCTTCTTCTTCGCTCCTCAATACTGTGCATACACACCCGCATCCGCATTCCGTAGAATGCGAATGCACAGAAGACAAAACTAATCCATCCGTGCAATACTAGGATCCGGCTTAAACCAAAACCTACTAGTATTGCCTGCCCGAACAACATCGCACACAAGTGCACGTAAGTGATCATAACCCTGCCGTAAAACCATACGGCCTCTACATGTTTCGCTCAGTGCAGGGAAACTCTCTGTGTGGGACTTTAAAGACTCAACACTACTGTAACGTTTTAAAAATAATTAAATAAATAAAATGGTTTAAGTGAATTTTAGGATTTTCGATAAAGTAAAACGTATTTTTCATAAAACTAAACCGTAATTATTTTTCACTATAAATTTAAAAATACCTATTTTAATTATGTAATTACTAGTAAAAAGTGTTTAATTATCCACTTATAAATTTTTAGTTTAATTAAATTTTTCCTAAATTAATTATTTTAAATATTAACATAAGCTTTATTTATACGCTAAATTAGTGTAAATTACAAATTTGAATGGGTTTGATTTGCAAAAATGAACCATTTCATATTAGAATTTAGTGTGTACCATGCAAAATTTATTCACAAATTTTTCCATGATTCTAGAATTTTCTTGAGTTGTTTTAGAAAAGAAATAAAAGGAAAATTAATAAAAGGTTGAAAAGACATTAAAATGTGATTTTTTGGGGGAAACATCTACATCATTCTTCACTCTTTTCTTTCTCTCCCTCACTTCCCTAATGTGGCCAGCCTCCTTCCCATGGCAGCCCCTCCATTTCCCCACTTGGTTTTTGTTACAAAATCCATCAAAAATTCATTAAAATTCAATAAAAAATCCACAAAATCCTAATAAATTCCTACCCTTTATTCTTTGCTCATCTTTACATGGATTTTGGAGATGGAAAGCACTCATTTTGGAGGCTCATTTTCATGTTTGGATTTCATGTTGTGGAGGTATAAATCTTTTTCTTTTGATTTATTTTTATTATATATTTCTTTTAAGCATAATTAGATTTATTAAATTAATTCTATCTTCAAGTTTTAAAAATTCAAGTTAGGGTTATAAAATTAGGTTATGGTTTTTATTAATTAAGTAGAGTTATAATAATTAGTTTAACACTTTTAGAATTGGAAAATCTTGCATGGTTGTTGAATTATAATTTGTTCATTTAAAATTGTTTAAATTAAATATTTTTGCTAACTAAATTTCTATAAAACATATATATTGGTGTTAATAAATTATAATTTATATTTTTATGACTATATTGTGGTTTTAATGAGAGTATTAACTTGTTGGTGGAATGCAAAACTCAATTTGGTTACTAGTTTCTATTGATAATGGAGAAATTGTGATAAAAATTGCTATTTTTGCTAACTAGTTTTGGAAATTCTTAATTAAATGAGAGTAAAAATCTAAATTATAGTTTCATTATATTATTACCATCATAAATTGTAGTTTGAAAAGTTAATTCATGCAAAATCAAGTTTTATTGTGGAATTGTGGAATTTTGCTTGTAAGATGTGGAAAATTGATAAAAATTGCAAACTAGGAATTTTGTATTAATACAAATTTGTGTAATAAAAATTTAGTAGTGGTTTGTATAATCTAGTTATGCTATTTAATGAATATTATTACCATTAGTTTCATTAAACGTCAAGTTTTGAAGTAAAACGGTGAATTGACATTTTCAAGGTTTTCGGAATTTGGATGATTTGATCGATTTTAGGGTTCCGATGATTTGAACCAAGTTTTATATTATAAGTAATGGGTTTTGAAACTACGAGTTATTTGTTAATGTTTATCTCGGTTAATCGGAGCTTGTACGCCGATATCGAGCGATAATTGGTTCTTTTGCGTGAACGAGACATAGGTTTTAACCTATGCGCGTTCCGTGCGTCGTTTTGACTTTTGTCCGTGTTTCAGTTTACGATACTATATATGTTTGCGTATAGGTACCCCTCACGTGGACTGCGGGCGATAAAGAGGAGGATGGCGACATCATTTTCGGCAGAAAAGGACCAGGTGAGTAGATGTATATCTACAGGGGGAAGTCGGGTGGATGGCGTTTAGCACCCCGCAACGTAGAATAGGAATAGTACTTATTGACATTAGAAAGCCAGATGTGACACTAGATTCTTAATAAGTAGGACCCTAGTAATGACCCTAGGCTGGACTAGACTGATTTAGGAAGACCATACCAGAGGATGAATACCTTGGAAGAGATTCGTAGGTTTCAGATAGATACACACACACGCACACACTGAAACTCGACGTGGTGTATGCGTGTATGTGTATATATATAGGACTAGGTGTAGGTATATATATATATACAACACGTATATGGGATACAATGATGTGATATGATACACGGGAATGAAATAGTATAACTAGGCTTAATGCCGTGATTCTTGGCTACGGTAGTGTTATGATGATAGTGGATCATTAGGAAATGAGTTAATGAATAGGTATACATAGATAATAAAGGGTGGTGATGATATTGAGGTATGTAGGACTCTAGAACAGCACCCGGACCGTAACATGTGATTGAAATTCTGATATGATATATGTGTGACTCGATTACGACATCATATAGGTGTGACATGATTTTGATATCATATAAGTGTAACTTAACCACAATATGATACATGAGACATGATATTTCTGAGGATAAATTAACGATGTATATTTATGCTGGCAACGATATATGAGTGATGTATGCGATTACAGTATAGCACCTTGATCTTGACATGTGTTGATGATGATGTTATACGAATGATGAGACACGTAGGTGATACTTGACCTGTACACCGATATTGGGATGCCGTACGATGGATTTTACCGTACGAGGAAAACATATGATGATTGATCCGCACTCTTGATTCGAGGACGCCGTACTATGTACGTGACGCTATTGAGGATGGATCGCCGATTATTAGAGATATGGATTCAGACCTTAGGTGGATTCTTGTTTCTTATTGACTAGTTTCTTAGGTTTAGTTCCTTAGGAGGTTAGATGGACACTAGTTTAGGTTCAAGTTATTTAGTGGTAGTTGTACTTGTATATCGCAGATGAGTGGTTATTACACATCCGTCTTTACATTCATACCGTAATCATAATGTGCATGTTCATACATATGTTTCTATAATCAGCATAAAACTTTGCCTGTTAGGACACCAGCACCATTACCGATGATGAGCATATTCCACGCACACTTATTTGCCGGCTCACACACATCATTATCGGTAATTTCTATGTCACGTACACTTTAGATCATATTATCTTCTATTGATAGAATCGGCAAATAGCTAGATCGATATAATATTGTGATTACTCTCTGATGTTAGTCTAGACATGGCATTTATTACTTAGACATTCATGCATTCATATTTTCATGTTATCATGCAGTATTATGGGGCATATGCCGACACTTATCATATACTTACCTATGATTTTTCGGATTTTGGATCTATATGAGATTTCTGGATTTCTGGGGAAAACCGCAAGAATATATAAAAACTTCTCTCTTTCTCCTCTTTTCTTTTTAAAACATAAGATGCGGTTTTCTCGTGATGTATGTGTCGTCCACCATGAGATTTCATGTTTTCTGTTGGATTTCGAGACCCGATTCGAGGAGTGGATGAACCGTCTCGGGTACATGGTGGGTCCGGTATGGTACCCCAGGGCAAGAAGATCGAGTTGTAGACGATGAGCCTGGCAGGAGAAGGCTACCTACCGGTGATGTCTGGCGCGGCGGATATCCGGAGGATACCGACCGTTGTCGTGAGATTTGATGATATGGGCCAATCCGGACTGACGGAGCCCGAGATATTGAGACCATGAGACATTGAGATTATGAGGTATTGAGACTTGAGATTTACATGTTTTGTGTCGATACTTGACACGGATTTCCATGGATTTCATTGTTGCCATTTCAGATTTTTATATACATTTTACTATGATAGAAGCTAAAGATTTCTTATACAGATATATCCAAATTTCAGGATTGGTTACTTTACATTCATGGTGCATGCATACTCATTCTCATGACATAGTACTATATGAGGTACTGACACGAGCACAGAGCATTTGCACTTACGCATAGTTTATTATCCTGTCTTTACTTGATGATTAGTATATTATTATGACCTAGGATAGCGTCGTGCATTCGATTTCTTTTCGCAGCTATCTTCTACTCACGAGTTGGCAACTCACCCCCGTTGTGCCAAATTTTATTACAGGTTGATGTATAGGGTTCTTTAGCAGTTTGCTGGCACATCGTTTCATTCCGGGTGATTTGCACGGTAGGTTGGTTCATTTGTATCTGGACCGCCGTTGTATTTTTATTATTTCATTTGTATCTAGTAAGCTCCATCAACCAAACTTGTATTACTTGATAGTTTACTGGACCATTTATTTATTTCGACCTTAGAGTCGTGCATGTATTATTCTGGTTTGGTGGATTTGTTTTCTTTTGAGCATTGAGCCTCGCCCTTTGGCGTTGTATATTATTGTGCTTGTTGTGGTTGTTTCCGCCTGTTGGCGTTGAGCTAGCTCCCGTTGGGGATGCTTTTTATTGGTTATATGTATTCATTCTTGTTTGTACCCGTTTGGGGCCAGTTTTTACAAAAGAGATTCTGCCGAAATTTTTGAGAAATTGGATGTTGCTTTTAAACTTGTTTATTTCATGTTTTCCTTTACTTCTTCTTCTTCTTTTATGGTTTAGATTTCTGGGCCTCGGCTTACTTAGATTACGTTGCGCCTCTAGACGCTTCGTAATCTAACTGCCGGTCACGTTCCGTACTTTTGGGTCGTGACAAAGTTGGTATCAGAGTGCTAGGTTTAACCATGTATAAGTCTAGGTGACCCTTGGTTGATGGAGTAGGCGATTTAGGTAGAGTAACATACCGTGGGTATGGTCCGCGGCATACTTACGATACGCTACTCTGCTTAAGGAGCCTTAGGATGTATATTTGTTTGCACCGTATTTCATTCGTTCCTTTGATCTATCTTCGTCGATGTCGGAGGGTGGTTTCTGTTACCACGGGCGCACGGGCAGAGAGAGCTGCGGCTCGAATGCGATAACCATTAGGGTATTGGTTATTCTAGAGGATTGAAGCATTGTTTAGCGTGCGGATGAAGGGTATTCACATGCCGTCCAGACGAAGTTAAAGGATTCGAACAATTATCAGAAAACCTATTTTCCCAAGTTTAAAGTATTCGGAAGAACATATAGGTATTTCTATGGACCCTCTAGAAGAATGAAACCCTAACTCGACATAATGACCACGAGAACGCCCTTGAACCTTAGGGTTCACGGCAGTTCCGCGGTGCCATTAGTGAGGCTTGGGTTTGCCCTTCTACGGCTGGACCATCGATGCTGGGGTATGTACCGGATATTTTTAAACTGTACTTGAGTGTTGAGCTCTCGGGGAATTATGGGATTTTGATGGATCGATCGAAAAGTTTAATGTAGTCCGGATATCAGGTGAAGGGATCGACTACGTGGGAGATTCTAGATTTGAGTATTTCCGTTGGTAGCACAGTCAGCACAGCTACGAAGAGACGAGTTCAAAGCAATCGATATCAGAGGAAAGAGGCGTACATTGACGATAGTGTTTACGATTGTGATTTGGTGATTTGAATTTCATATTTCTGTTGTTGGATTTTGGTATTTTGAGGATTTTGTTCTATGATTGGTATTTCTTATGTGTACTTTCATTATATTCTATGCATGTTTCATATATCGTCTGTATTGATGTTGTTTTGTACATACCCAGTGCACTTGATTTGGTTTTAATACATTTTGAGATTTTGATTTGATTTCTTGCATATGGTTACACATGATTTTGGCATATGCTTCGACCTAGTTTTATGCATTTTCGTACTGTGGTTTCGATTTTGATATTCGGTGTATGATTTCGTGCACCATGTGCACCTGATTAAGATTCTTGCGCATACTTAGCGCACTTGATGCGATTTTGTGCACACCAGATGCACTAAATCGGGGTTTTGTGTAGATTAGATGCACCTGATATTGAGTCGTGCACGCCCGTTGCACTTGACATATATTTTGGTGCACACCTGTTGCACTTAGTTTGTTTTTTTTGTGTGTTTTCGTGGTATCTGTATTTGGTTTCGATTTCAGTGCGCACCGGACGCACATGATATTTTATTGATGTGATTGGGATTGATTTCAGTTTGAGCAGTATGTTTTTGTAATCATTACTATTTGATTTAGCAACCAGGCGGGACGTGTATGTTAAATAAAAAGATATATATATATATATATATATATATATATAGCTATTTTAAATATAAAAAAAAACGTCCGCTACTTATACCGTGACACGTGCATCGCACGACGATTTTCAAGAGGGGTTTTTGTATGCTTCTTTATTAAGATGTTTAGGCGATTTTACTACGATGCGCACTATATGTATATAAGTTATAGTTTTGATATATATTATGTGTTAGTTATATGTATGCCCTAGAGGCCATTACTGTACATAGGATGTATATTGTAGTGGATGCTGGGACATATATAGGGAGGACTTTCTTACTCGACATGATAGTATGCTATCTGGTTGCTCTTTACCTTAACGTGTACACTGATTGTCTCTCTGTTACATGTTGGTAAAGCCCTTAGGATGTGTACTTGACTACCTGGACTATGATGCAGATCATACTAGTGGGGACATGGTAGTCCATAAGTACATCCTTCAAGGTCCCTAGTCGTGGGTGTATCGAGACGGGGCATCGATATACCAGAGTAGACTAGCGTATACCTTCTCGACCGATACAGATGGGCAATGGATGATCTCATATCCATTGGTGTTTGACATCATAGATGATATACGGGTGCTCAGTGGAGACTGGGTACACTGGACGGACTCGCCGAGAACTCCCAGTTGGTATTATACCTTACGTCAGATGGTAGTTCTCTGGTGACACTGGTACAGGTTAGTCTGTAGACCTGAGATCGTCATAGAGACTTGTGTGATTCCCACTGTGCTTTGATTTCCACCTTACCACGTCCAAGAGGGCGTACAAAATGGTGGTTTTTGGGTACAGTCCCGAATCACATGGAGGCAATGAGCGATAGGAGGGGATTCGTCTCTCCCGGTATAGGGAGTTGATGTTGCACTGTGTTCGATTGGCTATAACCGGAAATCCCTGGCCAGGGTTGCTGAGATTTACTGGTAAGTGTTACCAGTAGTTTCTCGAACTGTTCTAGACCTCATATCGACACGACTTATCGAGCTATTGGGGTCTGACGTTTACCACCCCTAGGCGAGATATGCGACATATCAGACGAACAGACCGGACTGTACGGTAAGTGTTACTGGTTGGATTCACAGGAGTGTGAGCGGGCTTGCTCGTTGATCTTCTGATCGCTCAATACCCGGGTGGCCGTTACGTTTAGCAGACCGCTTGCGGCTTGTGGGTGTTTGATATGATCATCACCTGCTACCGGCGTATTGACGAGTCTTTAGAGTCCTACACAGAGGTTTCCTGGCTCAAGCGAAATGAAATAGGAGCGCATATGAGATATGTGCAGGACCGAGAATAATACCAGTATGTGATACTGTATTCTATTCTCACGAATTGTATCATTGGACAGTTATATAAGATATAGCCGGGTTACTGAATCAAGTGTTGATTCGATACATTGATACACTAAATATTAGTCGGTTATATGCAGTATGACCGGATCATTAAATCAAGCGTTGATTTAATGATTTAATGCATAATTATATATTTGATATATTACTTTGCATTAACTAGTATTGGTTCACTTAAAATGATTTTCTCACTTGATGTGCACATTGTATGTGTGATATATTTTTTTGTGCACTTGATTGTATCATGTTTGATGATACATGCAAACTTGGGTGTATGTTTGACTTAAACCATGTTTAGTAAATGGTTAGGGTTTCTTTTGATTTATTTATTTATTCATTTGTTTTTGGCAAAAATAGAAATGGTGGCTTTCTTTGTTGTTATGCTTGAAGCTTCATGAAGCTTTTCTAGCATCCTTGAAAAATCTACCATTTTTGTTTTGTCCTTAACCCTAACCCTTTAACTAAACCCTAGTTTATTCTCTACATGAGAAAACTTCACCCATGGTTGCTTTATGATAAGTATTCACTTGAATTATTATTTGGAAAATAATTGATTTTTCATTCTCTTCTTCTTCTTCTTCATGAAGAAAAAGAAAACCATTCTTGAAAATTCTTAAGTGATGAAATCAAGTGAAAAATCCAAATCCAAAGTGAACCCACTTCCTATTTATTCATCCTCTACCACTTGCCATGTTGTATTGGGTGTTTTCTTCACAAGTTTCATGACTTAGTGAAGGTGGAGCTTGAGTTTGAGTTGCCTCGACGTAGATCATCTTCGGCATCGAAGTCAACGACCTAGCCCGATCATTTCTCCGACGAAACCATCGCTAGGGTCCGGGATCGTGGTGATCGCAGCGAAGGGACATCAACACAGAGCATAGGAAGTGGAGGACCGGATCTACAAAGGTTGTATTTCCATTCACTTAGCAGTTAAGTTGTTAACTTGTTGTAGTTTCGCCTTTACCTCTAGTTATCGATCTAGTTTAGGGTTTCTCGGCATATGAAATTTTTGAATTTGGCATGGTTGATGCCTTGTGGAACCTCTTTAGTGTGCCTAGGATCCCTACATTATGTTGGTTTTCGTATTGGGTTTTGATATTTTATCTTTACCATAACTCCGATGATTGCATTATGCTTGACGGAGTTGATTTTAGTTATATATTGATGATTTCGGAGCCCCGACGATTTGAGTGTTTTGCTAAATGTTTTAGTATTTGGAGGGGGGGTTTTAATTTAAATTCGGGGACCGAATTTCTTTAAGGGGGGAAGATTGTAACGTTTTAAAAATAATTAAATAAATAAAATCGTTTAAGTGAATTTTAGAATTTTCGATAAAGTAAAACGTATTTTTCATAAAACTAAACCGTAATTATTTTTCACTATAAATTTAAAAATACCTATTTTAATTATGTAATTACTAGTAAATAGTGTTTATTTAGCCACTTATAAATTTTTAGTTTAATTAAATATTTTCCTAAATTAATTATTTTAAATATTAACATAAGCTTTATTTATATGCTAAATTAGTGTAAATTACAAATTTGAATGGGTTTGATTTGCAAAAATGAACCATTTCATATTAGAATTTATTGTGTATCATGCAAAATTTATTTGCAAATTTTTTCATGATTCTAGAATTTTCTTGAGTTGTTTTAGAAAAGAAATAAAAGGAAAATTAATAAAAGGTTGAAAAGACATTAAAAGGTGATATTTTGGGGGAAACTTCTACATCATTCTTCACTCTTTTCTTTCTCTCCCTCACTTCCCTAATGTGGCCGGCCTCCTTCCCATGGCAGCCCCTCCATTTCCCCACTTGGTTTTTGTTACAAAATCCATCAAAAATTCATTAAAATTCAATAAAAAATCCACAAAATCCTAATAAATTCCTACCCTTTATTCTTTGCTCATCTTTACATGGATTTTGGAGATAGAAAGCACTCATTTTGGAGGCTCATTTTCATGTTTGGATTTCATGTTGTGGAGTATAAATCTTTTTCTTTTGATTTATTTTTATTAGATGTTTCTTTTAAGCATAATTAGATTTATTAAATTAATTCTATCTTCAAGTTTTAAAAATTCAAGTTAGGGTTATAAAATTAGGTTATGGTTTTTATTAATTAAGTAGAGTTATAATAATTAGTTTAACACTTTTAGAATTGGAAAATCTTGCATGGTTGTTGAATTATAATTTGTTCATTTAAAATTGTTTAAATAAAATATTTTTGCTAACTAAATTTCTATAAAACATATATATTGATGTTAATAAATTATAATTTATATTTTTATGACTCTATTGTGGTTTTAATGAGAGTATTAACTTGTTGGTGGAATGCAAAACTCAATTTCGTTACTAGTTTCTATTGATAATGGAGAAATTGTGATAAAAATTGCTATTTTTGCTAACTAGTTTTGGAAATTCTTAATTAAATGAGAGTAAAAATCTAAATTATAGTTTCATTATATTATTACCATCATAAATTTTAGTTTGAAAAGTTAATTCATGCAAAATCAAGTTTTATTGTTGAATTGTGGAATTTTGCTTGTAAGATGTGGAAAATTGATAAAAGTTGCAAACTAGGAATTTTGTATTAATACAAATTTGTGTAATAAAAATATAGTAGTGGTTTGTATAATCTAGTTATGCTATTTAATGAATATTATGACCATTAGTTTCATTAAACGTCAAGTTTTGAAGTAAAACGGTGAATTGACATTTTCAAGGTTTTCGGAATTTGGATGATTTGATCGATTTTAGGGTTCCGATGATTTGAACCAAGTTTTATATTATAAGTAATGGGTTTTGAAACTACGAGTTGTTTGTTAATGTTTATATCGGTTAATCGGAGCTTGTACGCCGATATCGAGCGATAATTGGTTCTTTTGCGTGAACGAGACATAGGTTTTAACCTATAAGCGTTCCGTGCGTCGTTTTGACTTTTGTCCGTGATTCAGTTTATGATACTATATATGTTTGCGTATAGGTACCCCTCACGTGGACTGCGGGCAATAAAGAGGAGGATGACGACATCATTTTCGGCAGAAAAGGACCAGGTGAGTAGATGTATATCTACATGGGGAAGTCGGGTGGATGGCGTTTAGCACCCCGCAACGAAGAATAGGAATAGTACTTATTGATATTAGGAAGCCAGATGTGACACTAGATTCTTAATAAGTAGGACCCTAGTAATGACCCTAGGCTGGACTAGACTGATTTAGGAAGACCATACCAGAGGATGAATACCTTGGAAGAGATTCGTAGGTTTCAGATAGATACACACTCACGCACACACTGAAACTCGACGTGGTGTATACGTGTATGTGTATATATAGGACTAGGTGTAGGTATATATAAATATATACAACACGTATATGGGATATAATGATGTGATTGGATACACGGGAATGAAACAGTATAACTGGGCTTGATGCCGTGATTCTTGGCTACGGTCGTGTTATGATGATAGCGGATCATTAGGAAATGAGTTAATGAATAGGTATACATAGATAATAAAGGGTGGTGATGATATTGAGGTTTGTAGGACTCTAGAACAGCACCCGGACCGTAACATGTGAATGAAATTCTGATATGATATATGTGTGACTCGATTACGACATCATATAGGTGTGACATGATTTTGATATCATATAAGTGTAACTTAACCACAATATGATACATGAGACAAGATATTTCTGAGGATAAATTAACGATGTATATTTATGCTGGCAATGATATATGAGTGATGTATGCGATTACAGTATAGCACCTTGATCTTGACATGTGTTGATGATGATGTTATACGAATGATGAGACACGTAGGTGATACTTGACCCCTACCCCGATATTGGGATGCCGTACGATGGATTTTACCGTACGAGACATAGATATGATGATTGATCCGCACTCTTGATTCGAGGACGCCGTACTACGTACGTGACGCTATTGAGGCTGGATCGCCGACTAATAGAGATATGGATTCAGACCTTAGGTGGACTCTTGTTTCTTATTGACTAGTTTCTTAGGTTTAGTTCCTTGGGAGGTTAGATGGACACTAGTTTAGGTTCGAGTTATTTAGTGGTAGTTGTACTTGTATATCGCAGATGAGTGGTTATTACACATCCGTTTTTACATTCATACCGTAATCATAACGTGCATGTTCATACATATGTTTCTATAATCAGCATAAAACTTTGCCTGTTAGGACACCAACACCATTACCGATGACGCGCATATTCCACGCACACTTATTTGCCGGCTCACACACATCATTATCGGTAATTGCTATATCACGTACACTTTAGATCATATTATCTTCTATTGATAGAATCAGCAAATAGCTAGATCGATATAATATTGTGATTACTCTCTGATGTTAGTCTAGACATGACATTTATTACTTAGACATTCATGCATTCATATTTTCATGTTATCATGCAGTATTATGGGGCATATGCCAACACTTATCATATATTTACTCATGATTTTTCGGATTTTGGATCTATATGAGATTTCTGGATTTCTGGGGAAAACCGTAAGAATATATAAAAACTTCTCTCTCTCTCCTCTTTTCTTTTTAAAACAAAAGATGCGGTTTTCTCGTGATGCATGTGTCGTCCACCATGAGATTTCATGTTTTCTGTTGGATTTCGAGACCCGATTCGAGGAGTGGATGAACCGTCTCGGGTACATGGTGAGTCCGGTATGGTACCCTGGGGCAAGAAGATCGAGTTGTAGACGATGAGCCTGGCAGGGGAAGGCTACCTACCGGTGATGTCTGACGCGGAGGATATCCGGAGGATACCGACCGTTGTCGTGAGATTTGATGATATGGGCCGATCCGGACTGACGGAGCCCGAGATATTGAGACCATAAGACATTGAGATTATGAGGTATTGAGACTTGAGATTAACATGTTTTGTGTCGATGCTTGACACGGATTTCCATGGATTTCATTGTTGCCATTTCAGATTTTTATATACATTTTACTATGATAGAAGCTAAAGATTTCTTATACAGATATATCCAAATTTCAGGATTGGTTACTTTACATTCATGGGCATGCATACTCATTCTCATGACATAGTACTATATGAGGTACTGACACGAGCACAGAGCATTTGCACTTACGCGTAGTTTATTATCCTGTCTTTACTTGATGATTAGTATATTATTATGACCTAGGATAGCGTCGTGCATTCGATTTCTTTTCGCAGCTATCTTCTACTCACGAGTTGGCAACTCACCCCCGTTGTGCCAAATTTTATTACAGGTTGATGTACAGGGTTCTTTGGCAGTTTGCTGGCACATCGTTTCATTCCGGGTGATTTGCACGGTAGGTTGGTTCATTTGTATCTGGACCGCCGTTGTATTTTTATTATTTCATTTGTATCTAGTAAGCTCCATCAACCAAACATGTATTACTTGATAGTTTACTGGACCATTTATTTATTTCGACCTTAGAGTCGCGCATGTATTATTCTGGTTTGGTGGATTTGTTTTCTTTTGAGCTTTGAGCCTCGCCCTTTGGCGTTGTATATTATTGTGCTTGTTGTGGTTGTTTCCGCCTGTTGGCGTTGAGCTAGCTCCCGTTGGGGATGCTTTTTATTGGTTATATGTATTCATTTTTGTTTGTACCCGTTTGGGGCCAGTTTTTACAAAGGAGATTCTGCCGAAATTTTTGAGAAATTGGATGTTGCTTTTAAACTTGTTTATTTCATATTTTCCTTTATTTCTTCTTCTTTTATGGTTTAGATTTCTGGGCCTCGGCTTACTTAGATTACGTTGCGCCTCTAGACGCTTCGTAATCTAAGTGCCGGTCACGTTCCGTACTTTTGGGTCGTGACAAAATTGATATCAGAGCGCTAGGTTTAACCATGTATAAGTCTAGGTGACCCTTGGTTGATGGAGTAGGCGATTTAGGTAGAGTAACGTACCGTGGGTATGGTCCGCGGCATACTTACGATACGCTACTCTGCTTAAGGAGCCTTAGGATGTATATTTGTTTGCACCGTATTTCATTCGTTCCTTTGATCTATCTTCGTCGATGTCGGAGGGTAGTTTCTGTTACCACGGGCGCACGGGCAAAGAGAGTTGCGGCTCGAATGCGATAACCATTAGGGTATTGGTTATTCTTGAGGATTGAAGCATTGTTTAGCGTGCGGACGAAGGGTATTCACATGCCGTCCAGATGAAGTTAAAGGATTCAAACGATTATCAGAAAACCCATTTTCCCAAGTTTAAAGTATTCGGAAGAACATGCAGGTATTTCTATGGACCCTCTAGAAGAATGAAACCTTAACTCGACATAATGACCACGAGAACGCCCTTGAACCTTAGGGTTCACGGCAGTTCCGCGGTGCCATTAGTGAGGCTTGGGCTTGCCCTTCTACCGCTGGACCATCGATGCTGGGGTATGTACCGGATATTTTTAAACTGTACTTGAGTGTTGAGCTCTCGGGGAATTATGGGATTTTGATGAATCGATCGAAAAGTTTAATGTAGTCCGGATATCAGGTGAAGGGATCGACTACGTGGGAGACTCTAGATTTGAGTATTTCCGTTGGTAGCGCAGTCAGCACAGCTACGAAGAGACGAGTTCAAAGCAATTGACATCAGAGGAAAGAGGCACACATTGACGATAGTGTTTACGATTGTGATTTGGTGATTTGAATTTCATATTTCTGTTGTTGGATTTTGGTATTTTGAGGATTTTGTTCTATGATTGGTATTTCTTATGTGTACTTTCATTATATTCTATGCATGTTTCATATATCGGCTGTATTGATGTTGTTTTGTACATACCCAGTGCACTTGATTTGGTTTTAATACATTTTGATATTTTGATTTGATTTCTTGAATATGGTTACACATGATTTTGGCATATGCTTCGACCTAGTTTTATGCATTTTCGTACTGTGGTTTCGATTTTGATATTCGGTGTATGATTTCGTGCACTATGTGCACCTGATTAAAATTCTTGCGCATACTTGGCGCACTTGATGCGATTTTGTGCACACCAGATGCACTAAATCGGGGTTTTGTGCAGATTAGATGCACCTGATATTGAGTCGTGCATGCCCGTTGCACTTGACATATATTTTGGTACACACCTGTTGCACTTAGTTTTTTTTTGTGTATTCATGGTATCTGTATTTGGTTTCGATTTCAGTGTACACCGGACGCACATGATATTTTATTGATGTGATTGGGATTGATTTCAGTTTGAGCAGTATGTTTTTGTAATCATTACTATTTGATTTAGTAACCATGCGGGACGTGTATGTTAAATAAAAATATATATATATATATAGCTATTTTTAAAAAAATAAATAAACGTCCGCTACTTATACCGTGACACGTGCATCGCACGATGATTTTCAAGAGGGGTTTTTGTATGCTTCTTTAATAAGATATTTAGGCGATTTTACTACGATGCGCACTATATATATATAAGTTATAGTTTTGATATATATTATGTTGGTTTTCATATTGGGTTTTGATATTTTATCTTTACCATAACTCCGATGATTACGTTATGCTTGACGGAGTTGATTTTAGTTATATATTGATAATTTCGGAGCCCCCTCGATTTGAGTGTTTTGCTAAATGTTTTAGTATTTGGAAGGGGGGTTTTAATTTAAATTCGGGGACCGAATTTCTTTAAGGGGGGAAGATTGTAACGTTTTAAAAATAATTAAATAAATAATTAAATAAATAAAATCGTTTAAGTGAATTTTAGGATTTTCGATAAAGTAAAACATATTTTTCATAAAACTAAACCGTAATTATTTTTCACTATAAATTTAAAAATACCTATTTTAATTATGTAATTACTAGTAAATAGTGTTTATTTAGCCACTTATAAATTTTTAGTTTAATTAAATATTTTCCTAAATTAATTATTTTAAATATTAACATAAGCTTTATTTATACGCTAAATTAGTGTAAATTACATATTTGAATGCGTTTGATTTGAAAAAATGAACCATTTCATATTAGAATTTAGTGTGTATCATGCAAAATTTATTTGCAAATTTTTCCATGATTCTAGAATTTTCTTGTGTTATTTTAGAAAAGAAATAAAAGGAAAATTAATAAAAGGTTGAAAAGACATTAAAATGTGATATTTTGGGGGAAACTTCTACATCATTCTTCACTCTTTTCTTTCTCTCCCTCACTTCCCTAATGTGGCCGGCCTCCTTCCCATGGCAGCCCCTCCATTTCCCCACTTGGTTTTTGTTACAAAATCCATCAAAAATTCATTAAAATTCAATAAAAAATCCACAAAATCCTAATAAATTCCTACCCTTTATTCTTTGCTCATCTTTACATTGATTTTGGAGATGGAAAGCACTTATTTTGGAGGCTCATTTTCATGTTTGGATTTCATGTTGTGGAGGTATAAATCTTTTTCTTTTGATTTATTTTTATTAGATGTTTCTTTTAAGCATAATTAGATTTATTAAATTAATTCTATCTTCAAGTTTTAAAAATTCAAGTTAGGGTTATAAAATTAGGTTATGGATTTTATTAATTAAGTAGGGTTATAATAATTAGTTTAACACTTTTAGAATTGGAAAATCTTGCATGGTTGTTGAATTATAATTTGTTCATTTAAAATTGTTTAAATTAAATATTTTTGCTAACTAAGTTTCTATAAATCATATATATTGGTGTTAATAAATTATAATTTATATTTTTATGACTATATTGTGGTTTTAATGAGAGTATTAACTTGTTGGTGGAATGCAAAACTCAATTTGGTTACTAGTTTCTATTGATAATGGAGAAATTGTGATAAAAATTGCTATTTTTGCTAACTAGTTTTGGAAATTCTTAATTAAATGAGAGTAAAAATCTAAATTATAGTTTCATTATATTATTACCATCATAAATTGTAGTTTGAAAAGTTAATTCATGCAAAATCAAGTTTTATTGTGGAATTGTGGAATTTTTGCTTGTAAGATGTGGAAAATTGATAAAAGTTGCAAACTAGGAATTTTGTATTAATACAAATTTGTGTAATAAAAATATAGTAGTGGTTTGTATAATCTAGTTATGCTATTTAATGAATATTATGACCATTAGTTTCATTAAACGTCAAGTTTTGAAGTAAAACGGTGAATTGACATTTTCAAGGTTTTCGGAATTTGGATGATTTGATCGATTTTAGGGTTCCGATGATTTGAACCAAGTTTTATATTATAAGTAATGGGTTTTGAAACTACGAGTTGTTTGTTAATGTTTATCTCGGTTAATCGGAGCTTGTACGCCGATATCGAGCGATAATTGGTTCTTTTGCGTGAACGAGACATAGGTTTTAACCTATGCGCGTTCCGTGCGTCGTTTTAACTTTTTTTCGTGATTCAGTTTACGATACTATATATGTTTGCGTATAGGCACCCCTCACGTGGACTGCGGGAGATAAAGAGGAGGATGGCGACATCATTTTCGGCAGAAAAGGACCAGGTGAGTAGATGTATATCTACGGGGGGAAGTCGGGTGGATAGCGTTTAGCACCCCCGCAACGTAGAATAAGAATAGTACTTATTGACATTAGGAAGCCAGATATGACACTAGATTCTTAATAAGTAGGACCCTAGTAATGACCCTAGGCTGGACTAGACTGATTTAGGAAGACCATACCAGAGGATGAATACCTTGGAAAAGATTCGTAGGTTTCAGATAGATACACACACACACACTGAAACTCGACGTGGTGTATACGTGTATGTGTATATATATAGGACTAGGTGTAGGTATATATATATATAACACGTATATGGGATACAATGATGTGATATGATACACGGGAATGAAACAGTATAACTGGGCTTGATGCCGTGATTCTTGGCTACGGTCGTGTTATGATGATAGCGGATCATTAGGAAATGAGTTAATGAATAGGTATACATAGATAATAAAGGGTGGTGATGATATTGAGTTATGCAGGACTCTAGAACAGCACCCGGACCGTAACATGTGATTGAAATTCTGATATGATATATGTGTGACTCGATTACGACATCATATAGGTGTGACATGATTTTGATATCATATAAGTGTAACTTAACCACAATATGATACATGAGACATGATATTTCTTAGGATAAATTAACGATGTATATTTATGCTGGCAATGATATATGAGTGATGTATGTGATTACAGTATAGCACCTTGATCTTGACATGTGTTGATGATGATGTTATACGAATGATGAGACACGTAGGTGATACTTGACCCCTACCCCGATATTGGGATACCGTACGATAGATTTTACCGTACGAGGCATAGATATGATGATTGATCCGCACTCTTGATTCGAGGACGCCGTACTACATACGTAACGCTATTGAGGCTGGATCGCCGACTATTAGAGATATGGATTCAGACCTTAGGTGGACTCTTGTTTCTTATTGACTAGTTTCTTAGGTTTAGTTCCTTAGGAGGTTAGATGGACACTAGTTTAGGTTCGAGTTATTTAGTGGTAGTTGTACTTGTATATCGCAGATGAGTGGTTATTATACATCCGTATTTACATTCATACCGTAATCATAATGTGCATGTTCATACATATGTTTCTATAATCAGCATAAAACTTTGCCTGTTAGGACACCAGCACCATTACCGATGATACGCATATTCCACGCACACTTATTTGCCGGCTCACACACATCATTATCGGTAATTGCTGTCTCATACACTTTAGATCATATTATCTTCTATTGATAGAATCAGCAAACAGCTAGATCGATATAATATTGTGATTAATCTCTGATGTTAGTCTAGACATGGCATTTAGTACTTAGACATTCATGCATTCATATTTTCATGTTATCATGCAGTATTATGGGGCATATGCCGACACTTATCATATACTTACTCATGATTTTTCGGATTTTGGATCTATATGAGATTTCTGGATTTCTGGGGAAAACCGCAAGAATATATAAAAACTTCTCTCCCCTCTTTTCCTTTTAAAACATATGATGCGGTTTTCTCGTGATGTATGTGTCGTCCAGCATAAGATTTCATGTTTTCTGTTGGATTTCGAGACCCGATTCGAGGAGTGGATGAACCGTCTCGGGTACATGGTGGGCCCGGTATGGTACCCCGGGGAAAGAAGATCGAGTTGTAGACGATGAGCCTGGCAGGGGAAGGCTACCTACCGGTGATGTCTGGCGCGGCGGATATCCGGAGGATACCGACCGTTATCGTGATATTTGATGATATGTGCCGATCCGGACTGACGGAGCCCGAGATATTGAGAACATGAGACATTGAGATTATGAGGTATTGAGACTTGAGATTTACATGTTTTGTGTCGATGCTTGACACGGATTTCCATGGATTTCATTGTTGCCATTTCAGATTTTTATATACATTTTACTATGATAGAAGCTAAAGATTTCTTATACAGATATATCCAAATTTCAGGATTGGTTATTTTACATTCATGGTGCATGCATACTCATTCTCATAACATAGTACTATATGAGGTACTGACACGAGCACGGAGCATTTGCACTTACGCGTAGTTTATTATCCTGTCTTTACTTGATGATTAGTATATTATTATGACCTAGGATAATGTCGTGCATTCGATTTCTTTTCACAGATATCTTCTACTCACGAGTTTCCAACTCACCCCTGTTCTGCTAAATTTTATTACAGGTTGATGTACAGGGTTCTTTGGCAGTTTGCTGGCACATCGTTTCATTCCGGGTGATTTGCACGGTAGGTTGGTTCATTTGTATCCGGACCGCCGTTGTATTTTTATTATTTCATTTGTATCTAATAAGCTCCATCAACCAAACTTGTATTACTTGATAGTTTACTGGACCATTTATTTATTTCGACCTTAGAGTCGCGCATGTATTATTCTGGTTTGGTGGATTTGTTTTCTTTTGAGCTTTGAGCCTCGCCCTTTGGCGTTGTATATTATTGTGCTTGTTGTGGTTGTTTCCGCCTATTGGCGTTGAGCTAGCTCCCGTTGGGGATGCTTTTTATTGGTTATATGTATTCATTCTTGTTTGTACCCGTTTGGGGCCAGTTTTTACAAAGGAGACTCTGCCAAAATTTTTGAGAAATTGGATGTTGCTTTTAAACTTGTTTATTTCATGTTTTCCTTTACTTCTTCTTCTTTTATGGTTTAGATTTCTGGGCCTCGGCTTACTTAGATTACGTTGCGCCTCTAGACGCTTCGTAATCTAAGTGCCGGTCACGTTCCGTACTTTTGGGTCGTGACAACTACGCTGGCAGTGGGTTTAACCACAGACCGCAAGCGGCACTAGTTGTACATAACGGTCCCCAGGTAGATGTCGATAAGAAGGCCGATGAGGTAAACCCATCCGAACTCCTACTGAGCCTGTATGTGACAATCTCCGTACAGTCCGGTCCGTTCGTCTGAGAACATCGCATGGCGGGCCTAGGGGGTGGTAAACGTCAGTCCCCTAATAGCGGTACAAGTCGTGTCGGAGTGTAGCCCAGAACACCCAGAGATAACACTGGAAACCTACCAGTATATCTCGCTTGCCCTGGCCAGGGACTACTATGTGTAATGGCTCTCCTAGACACAGTGCGATGTCAACCCCTAATACCGGGAGAGACGAATCCTGTCTAACCGTCACTGCCTCCAAGTGATTCGGGACTGCACCCAACTACTACCTGTTTGCACGACTCCTTTGAGCCGTGGTAGGGTAGTAATCAAAGTACAGTGGGAATACACTCGAAGCGAAGTGACAGTATCAAGTCAGCGGACTAAGCTGTACTCATGTCACCTAGGAACTGATAACTGACGATAGGTATAATACCAACCAACAGTTTCTGAAGAGTCCTATCCAGTGTACTCGTAACCTAACGAGCACCCGCATACTATCTCAAGTACGACGTACTGACGGCTGTGGGACAGACCATCTCCCCCGTTGGGATGAGAAGCGCATACGCTAGTCTACTCCGGAGTATCGATGCCCTGTCTCGATAGTCCAACGACTAGGGACCTGTATAAGGATGTGCTTATAGATTACCCAGCCCTCACAAGTGTGACTGCCATCACAATGCTGGTAATCAAGCAAAGATCCTAAGGGCTCTACTAATATGTATAAGCGATATACTAAAAGAAACACATGCACATATTAAAGTAGAGACAAACCAAGTAGCATACTACCATTTTGAGCAAGATTGTCTATACAACTGTGAATATCCCAAGCTTCCATCAAGTAATATACAAGCTGGTATGATACAGTAATGGCCTCCAGAGCATATACACTAACAATCTCCCACTTGCACTAAGGCCATGTACTGGCATATCGAAGACCTATCATCTCGATCAGCCGCTCGAACTGAGTCTAGGGTAAGGCCTTCGTGAGTGGATCAGCAGTGTTATTCTCTGAATTTACTCTCTTCACCTCGATCTCCCGGCGATCTATGATCTCCCTGATCAGGTGGTACCGCCTCAAAATATGCCTGGACTTCTGATGGGATCTGGGTTCCTTCGCTAAAGCTATAGCGTCGTTGTTGTCACAATACAGCAGTATTTGATCAACAATGGTAGGAACTACCTGAAGCTCCGTGAGGAACTTCTTCATCCAGACAGCTTCCTTTGAGGCATCGCAAGCAGCTATGTACCCCGCTTCCATAGTTGAGTCAGCAACGGTTTCCTGCTTAGAACTCTTCCAGCAAACCGCCCTCTATTGAGGGTAAAGACATAACCCGACATGGACTTGGAGTCATTCTTGTCACTCTGGAAGCTGGAGTCAGCAAAGGCCTCGATCTGGAGGTCTTTTCCGCCATACACCAAGAACATCTCCTTAGTCCTTCTCAGGTACTTGAGAATGTTCTTTACCGCTATCCAGTGTTTCTTCCCAGGGTTTGACTGATACCGGCTTACCACACTTAGTGTATAAGCTACATCTGATCTGGTACACAACATCGCATACATTATAGAGCCTACCGCAGAAGTGTAGGGTATAATAGACATGCGATCCCTTTCCAAATCAGTCTTGAGAGACATCACTTTGGAGAGGGTGATCCCGTGACAAGCCGGTAGATTACCGCACTTGGAATCTTCCATACTGAATCGTTTCTGTATGGTGTCGATGTACCTGGACTGTGAAAGTCCCAACATCCTCTTAGATCTATCACGATAGATCTGGATCCCCAGAATGTAGTTCGCATCGCCCAGGTCCTTCATGGAGAACCTCTGTGACAAGAATCCTTTGACTGATTGTAGCATAGGAATATCATTTCCTATTAGGAGAATGTCATCCACGTACAAGACGATGAATACCATAGTTCTTCCTACAATCTTACTGTAAATGCATGGTTCATCTGGGTTTTTGATAAAGCCGAATTCTTTGACATTATCATCGAAGCAGATGTTCCAACTCCGCGATGCCTGCTTCAGTCCATAGATGGACTTGAGCAACTTGCACACTTTACCGCTGCTCCCACTCTGAATGAATCCCTCTGGCTGATCCATATAGACGCACTCTTCTAAATTTCCATTTAGGAAAGCCGTCTTTACGTCCATCTGCCAGATTTCATAATTGTGGAAGGCAGCAATGGCAAGAAGGATCCGAATGGATTTGAGCATAGCCACTGGAGAAAAGGTCTCGTCATAGTCCAAACCAGGTCTTTGACGAAAGCCCTTTGCAACAAGTCTAGCTTTATAGGTTTCAACATGCCCATCTACACCGATCTTCTTTCTGAAGATCCATTTGCAGCCTACGGGTTTTATCCCTTCTGGAGCAAAGTCCAAAGTCCAAACTTTGTTGGTGTACATGGACTCCATCTCGGTCCGCATTGCATCCAGCCATTTTACCGAGTCACCGCTCTGAATGGCTTGCTGGAAGCTAATGTAAGTCGATGTACTACACCCCAATACTTGTGGGGAGGCGGAATTTTCAAAAACGAACTTGTTTAGTGAACGAACATCGACTAACCGCTTGAATCGAAGCTAAACTATAAATAACCAAACACAAAGTGTTTCTAAACTACTGTGTTTAGGGATTATACCTAATGAACCAACTCCTTCGTCTTTACGATCTCCTTGTTCTCCTCGGCCTTCTCTTTGTAGTAGACGATCCACCCGAAAGCAAAACTCCAAGCTTAGCCTCTAAACTTGAGGCAACTAACCTTCTCGGATTGCTAATCAAAGAAGATAGATTGAGATAGAGTGATGGTTATGGATTGTTTAGTCTTACTAACCCTTGTACTCAACTCATGAGAGGGGAGGATTAGTCTTTTTGAAGAGAGAGAGCTTGAGGAGAGAGAATGTGTAGATGATAATGATAAGAGAATAGTGAGTCAAGAAGATATATATCAAGCATTTCTTTTATGAAGAAAAGAATAAGAAAAGAATTTAGCAACCATGCTTGAAAATATCTAGTGATGATTCATTATAATGACAAAAGACTTCTATGAATCATCAAGGTGACTCACTAATCACAATCATTTCATATGCCACCTTAGCCTCCTTAGTCACCACCTTCTAGAAGCTTCCCGCATAATTACGAGAACGCCCCTCCTTTCCTCAAAAATACGGAAAAACTTTAGACTGTAAAAATCCACTAATCGGATACCAGTAACTGGCTTAAACCAAAGCCGACTGTTAAAAACTGTCCGAAAGTCGTATGTGCGTAAACACACGTATGCGTCCGAACCCTTGTCGTAAAACCATACGACCTCTATATCGTTTCGCCTGGAATAGGAAACTCTCTGTGTGGGACTCTAGAGACTCGACTACTACGCTGGCAGTGGGTTTAACCACAGACCGCAAGCGGCACTAGCTGTACGTAACGGTCCCCAGGTAGTTGTCGATAAGAAGGCCGATGAGGAAACCCATCCGAACTCCTACTGAGCCTGCTGTGACAATCTCCATACAGTCCGGTCCGTTCGTCCAAGACTATCGCATATCGGGCCTAGGGGGGCGGCAAGCGTCAGTCCCCTAATAGCGGTATAAGTCGTGTCGGAGCGAAGCCCATTACACCCTGAGAAACTACTGGAACCTACCAGCAAATCTCGCTTGCCCTGGCCAGGGACTTTGCGTAATGGCTCTCTGACACAGCACGATATCTACTCCCAATACCGGGAGGGACGAATCCTGTCTAACCGCTACTGCCTCCAAGTGCTCGGGACTGCACCCAACTGCTACCTGTTTGCACGACTCCTTTGAGCCGTGGTAAGGTAGCAATCTAAGAACAGTGGGACACACTCGAGGCGAAGTAGCAGTGTCAAGTCTGCGGACTATGCTGTACTCATGTCACCTGGGAACTGTTTACTGACGACTGGTATAAAACCAACCAACAGTTCCCTGTGAGTCCTGTCCGGTGTACCCGTAACCTAACGAGCACCTGCATACTATCTCCAGTACGACGTACTGACGGCTGTGGGACAGACCATCTCCCCAACTGGGATGAGAAGCGTACACACTAGTCTACTCCGGAGTATCGATGCTCTGTCTCGATAATCCAACGACCAGGGACCTGAAAAAGGATGTGCTTGTAGACTACCGAGCCCCCACTAGTGTGACTGCCATCACAACGCTGGTAGACAAGAAAGATCCTAAGAGCTCTATCAATACGTACACTCACATATTAACATAGAAAAACCAAGTAGCATACTACCATGTTTAGCAAGACTGTTATATACATGTGAATATCCCAAGCTTCCATTAAGTAATATACAAACTAGTATGATACAGTAATGGCCTTCTAGGGCATAAACACTAACAATCTCCCACTTGCACTAGGGCCATGTACTGGCATATCGTAGACCGATGATCTCGAGTAGCCTCTCGAACTGAATCTGGGGTAGGGCCTTCGTGAATGGATCAGCAATGTTCTCTTCAGAAGCAACTCTCCGAACCTCGATCTCCTGACGATCAATGATCTCCCTGATCAGGTGATACCGCCTCAAGATGTGTCTGGACTTCTGATGGGACCTTGGTTCCTTCGCTAAAGCTATAGCTCCGTTGTTGTCGCAATACAGAGGTATTGGATCAACAATGGTAGGAACCACCTGAAGTTCTGTTAGGAACTTCTTCATCCAGACTGCTTCTTTTGCGGCATCGCAAGCAGCTATATACTCCGCTTCCATCGTCGAGTCAGCAACGGTGTCCTGCTTGGAGCTCTTCCAGCACACCGCCCCTCCATTGAGGGTAAAGACATAACCCGACATGGACTTGGAATCGTCCTTATCACTCTGGAAGCCGGAATCAGCAAAGGCCTCCAACCTGAGGTCTTTTCCGCCGTAAACCAAGAACATCTCCTTAGCCCTTCTCAGGTACTTGAGAATGTTCTTTACCGCTATCCAGTGCTTCTCCCCTGGGTCTGACTGATACCGGCTTACCACGCTCAGTGCGTAAGCTACATCTGGTCTGGTACACAACATCGCATACATTATAGAGCCTACCGCAGAAGCGTAGGGTATAATAGACATGCGTTCCCTTTCCAAATCAGTCTTGGGAGACATCTCTTTGGAGAGGGTGATTCCGTGACAAGCCGGTAGATTACCGCGCTTAGAATCTTCCATACTGAATCTTTTCAGTACAGTGTTGATATACCTGGACTGCGAAAGTCCCAACATCCTCTTGGATCTATCACGATAGATCCGGATCCCCAGAATGTAAGAGGCATCACCCAGGTCTTTCATGGAGAACCTGTGTGACAAGAATCCTTTAAAAGATTGTAGCATAGGAATGTCATTTCCTATCAATAGAATGTCATCCACGTACAAGACGAGGAATACGACACTTCTGGCTACAACTTTACTATATATGCACGGTTCATCTGGATTTTTGATAAAGTCATATTCTTTGACTGTCTCATCAAAACAGATGTTCCAACTCCGCGATGCCTGCTTTAGTCCATAAATGGACTTAAGCAGCTTGCATACTTTCCCGCTGCTCCCACTCTGATTGAAACCCTCTGGCTGATCCATATAGACGCTTTCTTCTAAATTTCCATTCAGAAAAGCCGTCTTTACGTCCATCTGCCAGATTTCATAATCATGGAAGGCAGCAATAGCAAGAAGGACCCGAATGGATTTGAGCATAGCCACTGGAGAAAAAGTTTCGTCATAGTCCAAACCAGGTCTTTGACGAAAACCCTTTGCAACAAGTCTAGCCTTATAGGTTTCCACCTGTCCATCTACACCAATCTTTTTCTTGAAGATCCATTTGCATCCTATGGGTTTTACCCCATCTGGAGCAAAGTCCAAAGTCCATACTTTGTTGGTGTACATGGACTCCATTTCGGTCCACATTGCATCTAGCCATCGTACCGAGTCGCCGCTCTGGATGGCCTGCTGGAAGTCAGTAGGTTCATCATCATCTATGATGCAATCCTCTCTATCCCCATCTATGAGAAAACCGTAGTATCTCTCAGGCGGATGAGACGGCCTACTACTCCTGCGGAGGGGTGCGGGAATGTCCTGTTCTTCTTGAACTACCGGTTCTACCAAACTTTCAGTATTAGTTTGTGGTTCTGGAATTTCTTCCAGTTCTATTTCGCTCCCACTTGATTCCTTTTCTAAAAACTGATGTTCTAGAAAATGGGCATTACGAGAAACAAATACCTTTTGTTCCTCTGCGTAATAGAATAGATATCCCCTGGAGTGCTTTGGATATCCCACAAAACTACACTTTACTGATCGTGCCTCGAGCTTGTCCACATGCTGCTTTTTAACAAAAGCTGGACATCCCCAAATCTTTATATACTGTAGATGGGGTTTCTTCCCGCTCCACATCTGATATGGAGTGGTAGGCACAGTCTTGGTAGGAACTATGTTCAAAAGATATGCCGCTAATTCTAGCGCATAACCCCAGAAAGATCGCGGTAACTCAGCATTACTCATCATGGATCGTACCATATCCAATAGGGTTCGATTCCGTCTCTCCGATACACCGTTATGCTGTGGAGTGTATGGAGGAGTAAGCTGAGAGAGAATTCCTTTCTCTTTTAGGTAACCAAGGAACTCGGCACTCAAGTATTCACCACCTCGATCAGATCTAAGTGTCTTGATACTTTTGCCGGTTTGGTTTTCTACTTCATTCTTATACTCTCGGAATTTCTTAAAAGCCTCGGATTTATGTTTCATCAGATAAATGAATCCGTATCTTGAGTAATCATCCGTGAAAGTAATGAAATAGGAAAAACCACCTCTTGCATGTGTAGACATTGGACCGCATACATCGCTGTGTATGAGTCCTAAGAGCTCGCTCGCTCTTACTCCTTGTCCAGTAAATGGAGTCTTTGTCATCTTTCCTTTGAGACAGGATTGATAAGTGTCATAAGTTTGATATTCGAACGAGTCCAAATATCCTTCTCTATGCAACTTAGTCAACCTTCTCTCATTGATGTGACCCAGTCTACAATGCCATAAGAAAGCTTTATTTAAATCTGGAGACTTTCTTTTTAGTGTGTTCTGGACATTGAAAATTTGGAGTTGGTTTAAAACATATATACCGTTATTTAGAGTACCGGACCCAATCAAACCATGATTAAGGTGGATGTTGACAACATCTCTTACAAACGTGAAATCATAACCTTTATTTGATAACAAGGAAACTGATATGATATTACACGTTAAGCTTGGTACAAAATAACAGTTATGTAAAACCAAAATGTGTCCACTCGTCAATCCTAGGTGATAATCCCCGACGGATGCAGCTCCCACGCTAGCTCCGTTAGCAACCTTTAGGGTCATATCACCTTCCTTCAGCACTCTACGGTTTCTCAGTGCCTGCAATGAATTGCAAATATGAGATCCTGATCCGGTATCCAATACCCAGGAAGTAGAGTTGATCGACAGACAATTCTCAATTACAAACACACCTGAAGTCGAAGCCACAGCTTGCTTCGGTTCCTGGTTCTTGGCGTTCCACGCCTTGCAATCCTTCTTCCAGTGCCCTTTCCTGTGACAATGGAAGCACTCATCTTGGCCAACTACCGGTACTGAAAACTTTTTCTTTCCCTTCCCTCCCACCTTACTAACACCTCCTCTAGGTTTGGGTGCGGCCTTCTTCTTCCTTCCTTTGGCCCTAGCCTTGGACCCGGAAGAAGATGCACCGCCAACAAACATAGCGGGTGTTTCTCTTACTTTCTGCAAGGTGCCCTCTGCACTCCTTAACATGTTCAGGAGTTCCGCAAGTTCAACTTCTTTTCCTTGAAGGTTGAAGTTGAGGATAAACTGGGCGTAGGTGGGAGGAAGGGACTGGAGAATGAGGTCTGTATAGAGCTCATTATCCAAAGTCGTCCCAAGGTCTGCGAGCTCTTCAATATAGCCGATCATCTTTAGGACATGTTCACCTACCGATGACCCGACAGCCAACCTCGCTCGAAACAAGGTCTTAGAGGTCTCGTATCTTGCTATACGAGATTGCTCTCCATAAAGTTCCTTTGTATGGAGAAATATGCCATCTAGGGACATATCCTCGTGCCTCCTCTGATGTTCATTGTTCATTGAGGCAAGCACGATGCACTTGGCTTTCGCGCAATCTAAATCCCAGGTTTTGCGGATTTCCTTATCCGCATTGCTGGATTTGGGACCAGGGACAGCAGGTGCCGTAGCGGTGAGGATGTACCCCAATTTGTCATAGGTCAAAGCCATTTTGACATTCCGCAGCCAATCTTTATAGTTTGGCCCTGTCAGTATATTTTTCTCTAAAAGTAACTTAAGTCCAGTCATTTTCAGGGTCGCTGCAATTAGGAGAGAGAGAAGAAAACTCTTTAGCATGATGCTCTTGCAAGTTTAGAGTGGTTTTTAGTTTATTTAAACTGGATGGCTCCCACTGTTTCTCGAATCCTTCCTCAAACCATAAAAGAAGAATTAGCCAGGACTATTCTCACCGTACAATACTTGCTTAACCGTTCAGCCAGGCCAGTGTCGATACTTCGAGGGAGGTTTTCCAACGCTTTCGCAAAGTTCCTTAATTAAATAACCTCTTTTCTCTGGGGGCGTAACCCCGCTGACACTTTTCTGGACACCTACTTGGTTTATAGAATTGATCGTTAAGTGAAGAATATCCTGATAAGTAGCATATACTCACAGTAGGATCGGGATCCAAATATCATCGTATGATAATGTTGAAGAAATCCTACCAACATTCATCAAACTCCAAATGGTATGCATCTCTTTGCAAATTTCAGTTTCTTTAGAAATTCCCGATATATATTTTTGCTCCATGCTCTTATGACCTTGGCGTTAGGTCAAAATGTCATAAGTCACATGTCAAGTTCTACCCATCATTATCTTGTCAATTTGAACCCATCCGTATATATCCTTGACGTTCGGCCAAAATGATAATACGACTGTCCCAAACTAACTCATCTACCTATGCAACAAATGAATACCCAGTAGCTACCAAACACTATGCCTTGGCGTTAGGTCAAAATACATAGCTTGAATACTACTGAATACCCAGATGAAATGACGGAGGGCTACGAATGGTTTTGGCGAAACCGTGAACGTAGTGAACTTGATATAACCGAAGGAACCTGATAGCTTTTAAAAGGAGTGGTTAAAGCTCCGCATTTAAAAATATCTGTTTTTAAAATTAACCGAGTGGTTTCTTTTAAATTGTTCCAACGATTTAAACTTTGGTTTGTTTTTCTTTGCATTATAGATAATGCGTCCCATCATTAACCTATCATTGCAGAAAACAACGAAAATACAACGTCCTCTTATGCCATCCGCATTCGCCACGGGGTCCCGTCATCACCCGTTAGGTTACTTAACTAACGACAGAGCGGGGGCTGGGCTAGCGCGGGTGTAAAACATAAGTGACGTCTAAATAGCTATCATATATATAGATATTTTACATTCGTCTGACGCAATGATATACATTCCAGAACACAGATGAACTTAATTGGATTTGCAAGCAATCCGTATTTCTTTTGAGCCTGCAAGAAAAGACGGATAACACAGTTGTGATGAATAGCCATTACCCCACCCTCGACCCCTACGGGTACGGCAAACTACCCGCCCGGCAGTTTGTGTACCCCACCTTGGGTCAGTCCTAGGAGCAAAAACAGTAAAATGAAATAATACAACGGTGGCTACAACCGCAACCTGGATGTGCCCCGCAAAATAATATTACAACAAATTACATTTACAACAAATGAATTAAATAATAACCCATTGCTAAACCCCGGCTATACACCACAACAGTCCAATTACAGTTCATATGCACAAACAGATAAAACCATTACAGAAATGTGCAACCCCCTGCCAACCGACATACTAGCAGTTAGGGGACGTTTACGAACACATTTATCAATCACAGATATAATCCAATATGCAAATACTGTACAATTTCGATCGATTAAACGCATTTAACATTGCTCCAATACTGCTCTATAAACTGGAAACCTGAGCAAAATTAAAATATTCCAGAAAACACCAAATACCAGAGAGGACCCACACATGAAAAATGAGTCCATGACTCGGCAACTCGGCCGCGGAACAGCGGCGGATCGGTAGGGATCCGCCGCGCTTCCGCGGCTCTTTAGCCGATTCATGGGCTTAAATTTCATGGGTGTTCTCCTGGACCCTTTTCAAGCTTTCTGAGCAACCCTGAAAAATTTTTAGACTTCATTTTAAAATCGACAGAAAACTGATATTTTTAGGGTTTTCCGGCTTCGTTTTTCCGTTCGAAATTTGTATAAATTTGCAATAAAGTTATTTATTGTTTAGCGAGGCTCTGATACCACTGTAAGTTGATGTACTACACCCCAATACTTGTGGGGAGGCGGAATTTTCAAAAACGAACTTGTTTAGTGAACGAACATCGACTAACCGCTTGAATCGAAGCTAAACTATAAATAACCAAACACAAAGTGTTTCTAAACTACTGTGTTTAGGGATTATACCTAATGAACCAACTCCTTCGTCTTTACAATCTCCTTGTTCTCCTCGGCCTTCTCTTTGTAGTAGACGATCCACCCGAGAGCAAAACTCCAAGCTTAGCCTCTAAACTTGAGGCAACTAACCTTCTTGGATTGCTAATCAAAGAAGATAGATTGAGATAGAGTGATGGTTATGGATTGTTTAGTCTTACTAACCCTTGTACTCAACTCATGAGAGGGGAGGATTAGTCTTTTTGAAGAGAGAGAGCTTGAGGAGAGAGAATGTGTAGATGATAATGATAAGAGAATAGTGAGTCAAGAAGATATATATCAAGCATTTCTTTTATGAAGAAAAGAATAAGAAAAGAATTTAGCAACCATGCTTGAAAATATCTAGTGATGATTCATTATAATGACAAAAGACTTCTATGAATCATCAAGGTGACTCACTAATCACAATCATTTCATATGCCACCTTAGCCTCCTTAGTCACCACCTTCTAGAAGCTTCCCGCATAATTACGAGAACGCCCCTCCTTTCCGCAAAAATACGGAAAAACTTTAGACTGTAAAAATGCAATAACCGGATACCAGTAACTGGCTTAAACCAAAGCCGACTGGTAAAAACTGTCCGAAAGTCGTACGTGCGTAAACACACGTATGCGTCCGAACCCTTGTCGTAAAACCATACGACCTCTATATCGTTTCTCCTCGAATAGGAAACTCTCTGTGTGGGACTCTAGAGACTCGACTACTACGCTGGCAGTGGGTTTAACCACAGACCGCAAGCGGCACTAGCTGTACGTAACGGTCCCCAGGTAGTTGTCGATAAGAAGGCCGATGAGGAAACCCATCCGAACTCCTACTGAGCCTGCTGTGACAATCTCCATACAGTCCGGTCCGTTCGTCCAAGACTATCGCATATCGGGCCTAGGGGGGCGGCAAGCGTCAGTCCCCTAATAGCGGTATAAGTCATGTCGGAGCGAAGCCCATTACACCCTGAGAAACTACTGGAACCTACCAGCAAATCTCGCTTGCCCTGGCCAGGGACTTTGCGTAATGGCTCTCTGACACAGCACGATATCTACTCCCAATACCGGGAGGGACGAATCCTGTCTAACCGCCACTGCCTCCAAGTGCTCGGGACTGCACCCAACTGCTACCTGTTTGCACGACTCCTTTGAGCCGTGGTAAGGTAGCAATCTAAGAACAGTGGGACACACTCGAGGCGAAGTAGCAGTGTCAAGTCTGCGGACTATGCTGTACTCATGTCACCTGGGAACTGTTTACTGACGACTGGTATAAAACCAACCAACAGTTCCCTGTGAGTCCTGTCCGGTGTACCCGTAACCTAACGAGCACCTGCATACTATCTCCAGTACGACGTACTGACGGCTGTGGGACAGACCATCTCCCCAACTGGGATGAGAAGCGTACACACTAGTCTACTCCGGAGTATCGATGCTCTGTCTCGATAATCCAACGACCAGGGACCTGAAAAAGGATGTGCTTGTAGACTACCCAGCCCCCACTAGTGTGACTGCCATCACAACGCTGGTAGACAAGCAAGATCCTAAGAGCTCTATCAATACGTACACTCACATATTAACATAAAAAAACCAAGTAGCATACTACCATGTTTAGCAAGACTGTTATATACATGTGAATATCCCAAGCTTCCATTAAGTAATATACAAACTAGTATGATACAGTAATGGCCTTCTAGGGCATAAACACTAACAGCTAGTAGGCTCACCATAGTCAATAGTGCAATCCTCTCTATCCCCGTCTATGAGAAAACCGTAGTATCTCTTGGGCGGATGAGACTGCCTACTACTCCTGCGGAGCGGCGTAGGAATGTCCTGTTCTTTCGAACCCTCTGGTTCTACTAAGCTTTCAGTAATAGCTCATGGTTCTGGAATTTCTTCCAGTTCTATTGCGCTCCCACTTATCTGATTTTCCAAAAACTCATTTTCCAAGAAGCGGGCATGACGAGAAACAAAAACCTTTTGTTCCTCTGCGTAATAGAAAAGATACCCCTTGGAGTTCCTTGGGTATCCTACAAACTTACACTGTACTGAGCGTGCCTCGAGCTTGTCCGTATGCTGCTTCTTGACAAAAGCTGGACATCCCCATGTCTTAAAGTATTTAAGATAGGGTTTCTTCCCACTCCACATCTGATATGGTGTGGTAGGCACTGACTTAGTAGGAACCTGGTTCAAAAGATATGCAGTTGTTTCTTGTGCATAACCCCAGAAAGATTGTGGTAACTCAGCCTTACTCATCATGGAACGAACCATATCCAATAGGGTTCGATTCCGCCTTTCTGATACACCGTTATGCTGTGGTGTGTATGGAGGAGTAAGCTGAGAGAGAATTCCATTCTCTTTTAAGTAGTCCAGAAACTCGGCACTCAAGTATTCACCACCTCGATCAGATCTCAGTGTCTTGATACTTTTTCCTGTTTGTTTTTCAACTTCATTCTTGTATTCCCGAAATTTCTCAAAGGCCTCGGATTTATGCTTCATCAGGAAGACATGTCCATACCTAAAGAAATCATCTGTGAAAGTAATGAAGTATGAATAACCACTTCGCGCATGTGTAGACATTGGACCACACACGTCACTGTGTATGAGTCCCAAGAGCTCGCTTGCTCTTTCTCCGTGTCCAGTGAACGAAGTCTTTGTCATCTTTTCTATGAGACAAGATTCACAAGTGGCATAAGACTGATACTCGAACGGATCCAAGTATCCCTCTTTATGTAACTTTGTTAACTGTGTCTCATTAATGTGACCCAGTCTACAATGCCATAAGAAAGCCTGATTTAATTCCGGAGACTTTCTTTTAAGTGTGTTCTGGACACTGAAAATATGAGCTTGATTCAATACGTATATCCCGTTTTTTAATGTACCTGACCCAATCAGAACTTGATTTAGGTGGATGTTGACCACATCGCTTACAAAAGTAAAATCATATCCTTCCTTAGAAATTAAGGATAGAGATATGATATTACAAGTCGCACCTGGTACATAAAAACGGTTATGCAGAATCAATATCTGCCCAGTTGTCAGTCCAAGATGATAATCCCCTATGGATTTAGCGTACATGCTCATTCCGTTAGCAACCCTGAGAGTCATATCACCTATCTTGATAACCCTACGGTTTCTCAGAGCCTGTAATGAATTACAGATGTGAGATCCTGATCCGGTATCCAATACCCAGGAAGTAGGGCTAACTGACATACAGTTCTCTATTACAAACACACCCGAAGCCGAATCCACAACATGCTTCGAATCCTGGCTACTGGCATTGCTATCCCTGCAATCCTTCTGCCAATGTTCATTCCCGTAACAATAGGAACGCCCCTCTTTTACTACATTCAGTCCCGAAATTTTTGCCCTTCCCTTTCCTTCTACTTCCCTGGTTTCCTTCAGGGTAGAAGGTAGAGACTGTAGAATCAAGTCAGCATCTGACCCGTTCTTCAACGTGGTCTTCAGGTCCGTGAACTCAAAATAGCTGCTCTCTGTAAGGACGTTTCCCCCTACAGATGACCCGATAGCCAACCTCACTAGAAGCAATTCGTTCGAGGTCTCATATCTTGGGATACGAGATTGCTCTCCATATAAATCTTTGTTATGGAGGAAGATAGAAACTAAGTCCATCTTCTCGTGCTGCCTCTGGTATGCACCATCAACTGAGGCTAACACGAGGCACTTGGCTTTCGCACAGTCTTTTTCCGATGTCCTTCGGATATCAATATCCGTGACAGGGGAAACTGGTCCTGAGAAGGCAGGGGCTGGATTAGTTAAGAGGTGTTCCAGGTTGTCATGGGCAATGGACATCTGGATAGACCATTGCCAGTCATAACAGTCAGATTCAGTCATTTTATTATCTAGATGTAACCTAGGTGTGGTCACTGGGTCGCTGCAATTAAGAGAGAGAGAAGAAAACACTCAGTATGATGCTCTTGCAAGTTTAGATTGGTTTTTAGTTTATCTAAACAGGATGGCTCCCACTGTCTCTCGAATCCCTCCTCAAACCATAAAGGAAGAATTAGTCGGGATCAATCTCACCGTACAATACTTGCTTAACCGTTCAGCCAGGCCAGCGTCGGTACTTCGAGGGAGGTTTTCCAACGCTTTCGCGAAATTCCTTAATTTAAGAACCTCTTTTCCCTGGGGGCGTAGCCCCGCTAACACCTTTCTAGACACCTAATTGGTTTATAGTATTGATCGTTAAGTGAGAAAGTTCCCGAGGAGTAGCATATACTCACAGTAGGATCGGGATCCAAATATCATCGTGTGATAAAACCGAAGGAATCCTACCAGAATCATCACTCTAAATGGTATGCAGCACTAGCAAGTTTCAGTTTCTTTAGAAACTCCCGATGTGGATTTTTGCCCCATGCTCTTATGACCTTGACTAAGGCCAACAAATCATAAGTCACATGTCAAGTTCTACCCGTCGTTGTCCAGGTTTATTTGAACCCACCCGTATATACCCTTGACTATGGCCAATAAAGTAATACGACTGTCCCAAACCAACGCATCTATCTATGCAACACATGAATACCCACCAGCTACCAAACACTGTGCCTTGACTAAGGCCAACATACACAGCTTGAATACTGTTGGATATTCATATGAAACGACGGAGGGCCACGAATGGTTTTGGCGAAACCGTGAACGTAGTGAACTTGATATAATCGATGGAATGAGATAGCTTTTAAAAGGAGTGGTTCAAGCTCCGCGTTTAAAAGTTGGTTTTTGAAAAGAACAGAGTGGTTTTGAAAGTGTTCCAACGACTTTACTTTGATTTATTTTCTTGCATTAATTTTAATGCGTCCCATCATTTAATCCTACCATTGCAGAAAACAACGAAAATATGACGTACGCTTATGCCATCCGCATTCGCCACGGGGCCCCGTCATCACCCGTTAGGTTACTTAACTAACGACAGAGCGCGGGCTGGACTAGCGTGGATGCAAAACATAAGCAACGCCTAAATAGATATCATATATAGATATATACATTCGTCAGATGCAATGATAGCCATTCCAGATCACAGATGAACACTTTGGATATACTAGGAATCCGCGATTCGTTCGAGCCTGCAACGAAAAACGGATTACACGGTCGCGATGAATAGCCAATACCCCACCCTAGACCCCTACGGGTGCGGCAAACTACTCGCCAAGTACCCGAAGCGAAGCAACCTCCCTCATCAACGTGAGTAGGTCACTCGGCACTTCGAGATACCCGGTAGTTTGTGCAACCCACTTTGGGTCTATCCTAGGAGCAAAAAACAGTAAAAGAAATTATACAATGGCGGCTACAACCTCATCCCGGATGTGCGGCCATACAAATAATATTACATCAATTTACAAATTTTACATTGAATGAAAGAAAAAGAAACTCTCATCTCACATCCACCCGGCTATTCATCCACGACAATCCAACGAGTTCATATACACAAACCATCAACATTACAGATCACAGATATGTATAACCCCCACTAATCGACGTATAGCGATTAGCAGACGTTCAATACATATATCACATCACAGATAATATCCATTAGCCAAAGTCTACGGAATTTCGATCAAAATACGGATTTGTAACCACCCCAAACACAAATTTGTTTTCTGGAAATTCTGGGCAGAAACAAAATATACTAAAAATCCCAAAACATCCAACTAAGAACACTGCACCAAAAACGGTCCACGGCCGAGTCAACTAGGCCGCGGATCCGCGGCAAGAAGCATGTTCATGCCGCGGTTCTGCGGCGCTTTGACCGAGTCACTGGTTCGTTTTTGGTAGGTGTTTTTAGAAAACCCTGAGCCGATTTTTCATGTATTTCAAATAATTTTTAGAGCAGTATAAAAAATCGCCAAAAAGTTGATTTTTCTGGACGTGTTTTGCGATTTTTTTCCGATTGAAATTCTAAATACTTTGCTAACATGCTAGTTTATGTTTAGCTAGGCTCTGATACCACTGTAAGTCCATGTTGCTCACCCCGGTTCTTACGGGGAGGCGGAAACGGTCAAAAACGATTTTTTGACGCAAAGGCAACATGGACTAAAAGAAGGATCTTTGCTAAACGACAAACTAGCAAACTACTTGAGGTGCTATCTACTATGCCATAGAGATTATACCTCACGATACCGGTCCTTCGGGTCTTCATTCCGCTGTCCTGCTCGTCCATCCACGCTCCGAGGATCGATCCGGATCTTGGTCATCTCCACGGCCTTCTTGAGTCGAAGACGATCCACCCGAGAGTTGTGCTCCGAGCTCCACTTCGAGTCAAGGCAACTACGGCAACAAGATCGCTAGTCTTGATGTCCTAGGTTGTGCAGAAATAGTACATGGATGTTTTTGTCAACTAGGATCTTTTTTCTCTCAACACATGAGATCAAAAGAAATTTTCAAGAGGAGGAAGATGAAGGAGAACCATGAAGCTTTCTCATTTCATTTTTTTCTTAAGAGAGAGAATGAGAAATCAAGAATGAACTAAGAAAATGAACCATGGTTCAATAATACATAAACATCATCATGACTATTCTTTTCATGATAAAGTTGATGGCAACAATTGACTTGACCATTTTCATATCATTTAAAGAAAAAGAAAACCAAAGAAGAATCTAGACTTCACATGAAGATGCTAGTCAACTTTGGTCAAACGGTCAACAAAGTCAATTATGGTCAAATCGTCAAAGCAATTAGCCATAACACAATTATCACTAAAAAGATTAGTAAATAATGTCCCCGACTCATAATGGTTTTGACCGAACCAACTGCCAAAACCCTAATGAGTCCGCCTCATAATGGTTTTGACCGAATCAACTGTCAAAACCCTAATGAGGCACCTCTTTCTTCTTCGCTCCTCAATACTGTGCATACACACCCGCATCCGCATTCCGTAGAATGTGAATGCACATAAGACAAAACTAATCTATCCGTGCAATACTAGGATCCAGCTTAAACCAAAGCCCACTAGTATTGCCTGCCCGAACAACATACGCACACAAGTGCACGTAAGTGATCGTAGCCCTGCCGTAAAACCATACGGCCTCTACACGTTTCGCTCAATGTAGGGAAACTCTATGTGTGGGACTCTAAAGACTCGACACTACACTGGCAGTGGGTTTAACCACAGACCGCAAGCGGCACTAGCTGTACGTAACAGTCCCCACGTAGATGTCGATAAGAAGGTCGATGAGGTAAACCCATCCGAACTCCTACTGAGCCTGTATGTGACAATCTCCGTACAGTCTGGTCCGTTCGTCTGAGAACATCGCATGGCGGGCCTAGGGGGGTGGTAAACGTCAGTCCCCTAATAGCGGTACAAGTCGCGTCGGAGTGTCGCCTAGAACACCCTGAGATAACACTGGAAACCTACCAGTATATCTCGCTTGCCCTGGCCAGGGACTACTATGTGTAATGGCTCTCCTAGAAACAGTGCGATGTCAACCCCCAATACCGGGAAAGACGAATCCTGTCTAACTGTCACTGCCTCCAAGTGCTTCGGGACTGCACCCAACTACTACCTGTTTGCACGACTCTTTTGAGCCGTGGTAGGGTAGTAATCAAAGTACAGTAGGAACATACTCGAGGCGAAGTGACAGTGTCAAGTCAGCGGACTAAGCTGTACTCATGTCACCTGGGAACTGATAACTGACGATAGGTATAATACCAACCAACAGTTCCCGACGAGTCCTCTCCAGTGTACTCGTAACCTAATGAGAACCCGCATACTATCTCAAGTACGACGTACTGACGGCTGTGGGACAGACCATCTCCCCTGCTGGGATGAGAAGCGCATACGCTAGTCTACTCCGGAGTATCGATGCCCTGTCTCGATAGTCCTACGACTAGGGACCTGTATAAGGATGTGCTTATAGATTACCCAGCCCCCACAAGTGTGACTGCCATCACAACGCTGGTAATCAAGCAAAGATCCTAAGGGCTCTACTAATATGTATAAGCGATATGCTAAAAGAAACACATGCACATATTAAAGTAGAGACAAACTAAGTAGCATACAACCATTTTGAGTAAGATTGTCTATACAACTGTGAATATCCCAAGCTTCCATCAAGTAATATACAAGCTAGTTTGATACAGTAATGGCCTCTAGGGTATATACACTAACACATCCACTATCCTCATCATCTAGGTATAGGTATAACAAGCAAGCATGTGTGTGCGTGTGGGTGTAAACCTATTCTAGGGTTCGCAACTAGGAAACTATACTAGTTTATTTCTAAACCCTATTCTATCCATAGTACGCCTAATCATGTCCTGAATAACCATGTCACACATAAGCTATCATATATATATATATAGTATATATAGTATACTATACATCGAACTGCGGGGGTGCTATACACCATCCACCCGACTGTAAGTCTACGGTAGCGTCCCGGCCGTCTAACAGACGCCAAATGCGGAACAAAAACTTTTTAACTGGCATTATCGTATACTATAACCCGGATCTGCCATTATTGCTAAACTAACAAACAACAAAGAGGGTAGAAAGGTTATACCGAACGATCCGAGTCCTTCGTTCTTTAACCATCATCCCATGCTTTGTTGCGGCTACTCCGATCTCGTCGATCTCCGATCTGCTCGTCCAGGTGGCACCACGTCAACGGATCTTTAAACGGGCTCCCGCCTCTGACTCGAGCCAACTCGGTCGTCAAGTTTGCTAAAAGAGACGACCAAGATTGATGTAGAGAATGAGTAGAATACTTTGTCTCACTTCGTCCAAAGCCATGGACGAACGGTTAATGAAGTTGCCACTCGAAATGAAATGGAATGAGAAATGAACTATGAAATTTCCATGTATCCAAAACTTTAATCTTTTCAAAATAACAAATATAAATCAATCACCAAGAGGGGGCCGACAACTTATAGATGAGGGGGACGTGAGTGTAGGAGCTAGGAGGTGACCAAAAGATTAAATGAGATGATGATTCACCATGACACCTAGTATGAACACATATAATGCAAGTGATGAATCATAACCCTAGTCATCAAACATCATTAAATGCACTAATGAGTCACAAAGATGCATGAACCTAGTCACCACCTTCTAGAAACCTCTAGAAACTTCCACACTCATCTCAAGAAAAGATAAATCTATATTTAACCGAATGTTAAATACGGCTGATAGAAAACTGGAAACTGGAAACTTCCAAAAGCGATCCTGAAACGAATTTCAGGATAACCCCGTAACAGTATAAACATACCCGCATTTGTATTACGACCGAATACAAATGCAACTGAGACAAAGATATTATATCTACACAGTATAATACTCGGATCCGGCTTAAACCAAAGCCCACCGGTATTATCAACCCGAAATATGACACGTGCGTAAACGCACGTGTATTTCCGAACGCTGCCATAAAACCATACGGCCTTTACAAAGTTTCACCCGAACTTGGGAAACTATCTGTGGGGGACTCTAATGACTCGTCAGTACCCTGGCAGTGGGTTTAACCACAAGCCGTCAGCGGCACTAACTGTGCGTAACGGCTGCCCATGGACTGACCTCAAGGGATGCCGATGAGCGTGTTAGTGTATATGCCCTAGAGGCCATTACTGTATCATACTAGTATGTATATTACTTGATGGAAGATTGGGATATTCACAGTTGTATATACAATCTTGCTCGAAATGGTAGTATGCTACTTGGTTTGTCTCTGCTTTAATATGTGCATGTGTTTCTTTTAGCATATCGCTTATATACATATTAGTAGAGCCCTTAGGATCTTTGCTTGATTACCAGCGTTGTGATGGCGCTCACACTCGTGGGGGCTGGGTAATCCATAAGCACATCCTTATACAGGTCCCTAGTCGTTGGACTATCGAGACAGGGCATCGATACTCCAGAGTAGACTAGCGTATGCGCTTCTCATCCCAGCGTGGGAGACGGTCTGTCCCATAGCTGTCAGTACGTCGTACTTGAGATAGTATGCGGGTGCTCGTTAGGTTACGAGTACACTAGACAGGACTCGTCGGGAACTGTTGGTTGGTATTATACCTATCGTCAGTTATCAGTTCCCAGGTGACATGAGTACAACTTAGTCCGCTGACTTGACACTGTCACTTCACCTCGAGTGTGTTCCCACTGTACTTTGATTACTACCCTACCACGGCTTAAAGGAGTCGTGCAAACAGGTAGTAGTTGGGTGCAGTCCCGAAGCACTTGGAGGCAGTGACGGTTAGACAGGATTCGTCTCTCCCGGTATTGGGGGTTGACATCGCGCTGTGTCTAGGAGAGCCATTACGCGAGTAGTCCCTGGCCAGGGCAAGAGAGATATACTGGTAGGTTTTCAGTGTTATCTCAGGGTGTTCTGGGCTACACTCCGACACGACTTGTACCGCTATTAGGGGACTGACGTTTACCGCCCCTCTAGGCCCGCCATGCGATGTATCAAATGAACAGACCGGACTGTACGGAGACTGTCACATACATGCTCAGTAGGAGTTCAGATGGGTTCACCTCGTCAGTCTTCGGCATCTACCTAGGGACCGTTACGTACAGCTAGTGCCGCTTGCGGTCTGTGGTTAAACCCACTGCCAGCGTAGTGTCGAGTCTTTAGAGTCCCACACAGAGAGCTATTCGCCTTTAGGCAAAATGAGTAGAGGTCGCATGGTTTTGCGACAGGGTTCGTTCACATCCGCGGACTTGTGCACGTTTGCTGTCCGGACAGCTTATACTAGCGGGCTTTGGTTTAAGCCAGATCCTAGTATATGATTTGGGATTGGTTTTATCTCTTTGTATTCGTGTTCCTCGGATCACGAATACGGGTGCGTATGCACAGTTGATTGAGACAGAGGGAGAGGACTTTGATTAGGGTTAATGACCATTGTCATTTTGCTAACCCTAATGCTTATGTGTGTATTATGGTTAATTGATATTAGTTATATATAATTGTGCATGGTTAGGGTTGATGACTATTTTACCACTCTTGACTTGTTGACCTAGGTTGACACTTTGACCATCATCATTCCATATAAAAGATGCTCTTTGATCCTTGCAATTAGCATTAAATATGAAATGATAATGGTCATGTCTTGATTAAGCCATGACAATTATCTCACTACTTATCAATTTACAATAATTCACACATATATGTGAGAATGCTTCATTATTCTCTCATTCTATCATATGCTTTCTCTCTCCTCCTCTTCCTCTCTCTCAAGCTCTCCCCTCTCATGTGTTGAGAAACACTTGAGCTTGAGAAAAACCTCTTCTTGATAATCTCTACTCTCATCTAAGGTTCTAGGATTAGTATTTCTAGCACTTTAGTTACTTCTAGCTTGAAGTTGAAGCCAAAGGTTGAGGCTCTCGGGTGGATCCTTCTTCGACGAGAGAAGACGACAAGGAGATCACTTCCGTTCACTACAAGGAGCAAGGAGAGAAGGATATAAAGCCCTAGGTATAACCATTCTTCCATGTAGCTAATTTCTAGTTAGCTTTAGTTAGTTTTTGTTTAGTAAAGATCCCGTCTTTGTCTAGTCCATGTTGCCTAGAGTAGAAAAAATTCGATTTTTATACCGTTTCCGCCTTCCCGCAAGCACCGGGATGGGCAACGTGGACTTACAGTGGTATCAGAGCCTAACTAAACATAAACTAGCTAGGTAGTAAAGTGTATGGAAGTTTGATCGGAAAAATCGCAAAACCAAAACATGAAAACCCTAACTTTATGTTGAAATTTTTTCTGCTCTAAAAATAAAAAATCATACGTCAAAAATCATCTCTGGGTTTTTATAAGAAACTCACCAAACCCGGTCCAGTGAATCGTTCAAAGCGCCGCAGTTCCGCGGCAATAGCAAGCTATTGCTGCACAACCGCGGCCGAGTTGACTCGGTTCTGGATCGAGTTTGGTGCAGTGTTCTTCTGACATGGTTTTGGGATTTTTAAGATGGTTTATTTGTGCCCAGGTTTTCCAGAAAAGAAATTTTTTTTTGGGGGCCTATAAATCCGTATTTTTTATCGAATTTCACTACACTTTGACTAAAGGGTTATATCTGTGATGTTTATATGTATTGAACGTCTGCTAATCGCTATACGTCGATTAGTGGGGGTTATACATATCTGTGATCTGTGTTTGTTGATGGTATGTGTATATGAATGCGTTGGATTGTCGCGGGTGAATAGCCGGGGTGGATATGAGATGAGTGTTTCTTTTTCTTTCATTCATGTAATATGTAAATTGATGTATTATTATTTGTTTGGCCGCACAACCGGGTCGGGGTTGTAGCCGTCATTGTATGATTCTTTTTACTGTTTTTGCTCCTAGGATAGACCCATGGAGCGGGTGCACAAACTACCGGGTAACTCGAAGTGCCGAGTGGCCTACTCACGGTGTTGAGGGAGGTTGCTTCGCTTCGGGTACTTGGCGGGTAGTTTGCCGCACCCGTAGGGGTCTTGGGTGGGGTATTGGCTATTCACCGCGACCGTGTAATCCGCTTTTCGTTGCAGGCTCCAACGGATTGCGGATTCCTAGTATATCCAATGTATTCATCTGTGATCTGTAATGTCTATCATTGCTATATATCTATATACTATAACTATTTAGGCGTTGCTTATGTTTTACAGCCGCGCTAGCCTAGCCCCCGCTCTGTCGTTAGTTAAGTAACCTAACGGGTGATGACGGGGCCCCGTGGCGAATGCGAATGGCATAAGCGTACGTCATATTTTGGTTGTTTTCTGCAATGGTAGGCTTAAATGATGGGACACATTAAAAGAACTAATGCAAGAAAATAAACCAAGTAAAAGTCGATTGGAACACTTTGAAAACCACTCGGTTCTTTTCAAAACTAAACTTTTAAATGCGGAGCTTGAACCACTCCTTTTAAAAGCTATCTCGTTCCATCGATTATATCAAGTTCACTACGTTCACGTTTTCGCCAAAACCATTCGTAGCCCTCCATCATTTCAGTTAAATGTTCGATAGTATTCAAGCTATGTATTTTGACCTCACGCCAAGGCAAAGTGATTGGTAGCTGCCGGATATTTATCTGTTGCATAGATAGAATGCGTTGGTTTGAGACAGTCGTACTGCCATTTTGGCCTATGTCAAGGATAGGTACGGGTGGGTTTACCCGGGATAATGATGGGAAGAACTTGACATGTGACTTATGACATTTTGACCTCACGCTAAGGTCATAAGAGCATGGGGAAAAAATCCACATCGGGAGTTTCATATGTACTGAAACTTGCTAGCGCTGCATACCATTTGGAGTGTAATGATTCTGGTAGGATTCCTTCGGTTTTATCACGCAATGATATTTGGATCCCGATCCTACTGTGAGTATATGCTACTCCTCGGGAAAACTCTCACTTAACGATCAATGCTATAAACCTAGTAGGTGTCTAGAAAGGTGTTAGCGGGGCTACGCCCATAGGGAAAAGAGGTTACTTAATTAAGGAACTTCGCGAAAGCGTTGGAAAACCTCCCTCGAAGTACCGACACTGGCCTGGCTGAACGGTTAAGCAAGTATTGTACGGTGAGATTGATCCCGACTAATTCTTTCTTTATGGTTTGATAAGGGATTCGAGAGACAGTGGGAGCCATCCTGTTTAGACAAACTAAAAACCACTCTAAACTTGCAAGAGCATCATGCTAAAGTGTTTCTTTTCTCTCTCCTAATTGCAGCGACCATTCAACATGACCGGACTTAAGTTATTACTAGATAAAAACATACTGACAGGGCCAAACTACAAAGATTGGCTCAGGAATGTCAAGATGGCAATCACTTACGACAAGTTGGGGTATCTCCTTACCACCAAAGCTCCTCCTGTCCCAGGTCCCAAAACCAGTGTCGCGGATAGGGAAATCCGTAAGACCTGAGAAATAGATTGCGCGAAGGCCAAATGCCTCGTACTTGCCTCGATGGACAACGAACATCAGAGGAGGCATGAGAATATGGACCTAGAGTCCATATTTCTTCATACAAAAGAACTGTATGGAGAGCAGTCTCGTATCGCCAGATACGAAGTGTCGAAGAAGTTGTTTTCGGCAAGGTTGGCCGTCGGATCATCGGAAGCGGAACACGTGCTTAAGATGATTGGCTACATAGAGGAGCTCGCGGAACTTGGGACCACGTTGGAGAATGAGCTCTATACGGACTTGATTCTCCAGTCCCTTCCTTCCACTTACGCCCAGTTTATCCTGAACTTCAACTTACAGGAAAAGGAAGTTGAACTTTCAGAGCTCCTCAACATGCTGAGGAGTGCAGAGGGCACCCTACAGAAAGGTAAGGAGACATCCACTTTATTTGTAGGAAGATCTTCCTCTTCTAGGTCCAGGGCGAAAGCCAAGAGCAAGAAGAAGAAAGCCCCCGCCAAACTAAGAGGCGGTGTCAGTAAAGTGGATACGAAGGGAAAAGGAAAGGCAAAAGCAACAAAGGTAGCGGGGAAGCTTGTGGGGAAAGAAGAGTGCTTTTACTGTCACAAAAGTGGACACTGGAAACAGGATTGCAAGGATTGGAAGGCCAGAACCCAGGATCTGAAGCAAGTTGCGGCTTCAGCTTCAAGTGTGTATGTTATTGAAAACTGTCTATCAATAAACTCTACATCCTGGGTATTGGATACCGGATCAGGATCTCATATCTGTAATTCTTTGCAGGCGTTGAGAAAGCGTAGAGTTTTGAAGGCAGGTGACATGACCCTCAGAGTTGCAAACGGAGCTAGCATGGATGCTGAGGCTGCAGGGGACTATCACCTGGGATTGTCAGATAGACACTTTTTGGTTTTGCGTAGTTGTTATTTTGTACCAAATGCAACCTGTAATATCATTTCTGTATCTTTATTATCTAAAGAAGGTTATGGATTTGCATTTGTAAGTAATGTAGTGAACATTCACCTTAATCAAGTTTTGATTGGGTCAGGTACATTAAACAACGGTATATACGTATTAAACCAACCACAGATTTTCAATGTCCAGAATACACATAAAAGAAAGTCTCCAGAAATCAATAAAACTTTCTTATGGCATTGTAGACTGGGTCACATCAATGAGAGAAGGTTGACTAAGTTACATGCAGAAGGATATTTGGATCCGTTCGAATATCAATCGTATGCAACTTGTCAATCCTGTCTCAAAGGAAATATGACAAAGACTCCGTTCACTGGACACGGAGTAAGAGCGAGCGAGCTCTTGGGACTCGTACACAACGATGTGTGCGGTCCAATGTCTACACATGCACGAAGCGGTTATTCTTACTTCATTACTTTTACGGATGATTTTTCAAGATTCGGACATGTCTTCTTAATGAAGCATAAATCCGAAACTTTTGAGAAATTCCAGGAATACAAGAATGAAGTAGAAAAACAAACAGGCAAAAGTATCAAGGCACTAAGATCTGATCGAGGTGGTGAATACTTGAGTGCCGAGTTCCTGGGTTACTTAAAAGAGAATGGAATTCTCTCTCAGCTTACTCCTCCATACACTCCGCAACATAACGGTGTATCGGAGAGACGGAACCGAACCCTATTGGATATGGTACGGTCCATGATGAGTAACGCTGAGTTACCGCGATTGTTCTGGGGATATGAGTAGAATCAGCTGCATACCTTTTGAACCGAGTTCCCACTAAGACTGTGCCTACCACACCATATGAGTTATGGAGTGGGAAGAAACCCTATCTTCAATACCTGAAGATTTGGGGATGTCCAGCTTATGTCAAAAAGCAGCATACGGATAAAATAGAGGCACACTCAGTACTGTGCAAGTTTGTGGGATACCCAAAGAACTCCAGGGGGTATCTTTTCTATTACGCAGAGAAACAAAAAGTCCTTGTTTCTCGTAATGCCCATTTTCTGGAACATCAGTTCTTAGAAAAAGAAATAAGTGGGAGCGCAATAGAACTGGAAGAAATTCCAGAACCACAAGCTATTACTGAAAGCTTAGTAGAACCAGAGGGTTCGAAAGATCAGGACATTCCCACGCCACTCCGCAGGAGTAGTAGGCAGTCTCATCAGCCCGAGAGATACTACGGTTTTCTCATTGACGGGGATAGAGAGGATTGCATCATAGATTGTGATGAGCCTACTAGCTTCCAGCAAGCCATACAGAGCGTCGACTCGGTAAAATGGCTGGATGCAATGCGGACCGAAATGGAGTCCATGTACACCAACAAAGTATGGACGTTGGACATTGCTCCAGATGGGGTAAAACCCGTAGGATGCAAGTGGATCTTCAAAAGGAAGATTGGCGTAGATGGACAGGTTGAGATCTATAAAGCTAGACTGGTTGCAAAGGGTTTTCGTCAGCGACCTGGTTTGGACTATGACGAAACTTTTTCTCCAGTAGCTATGCTGAAATCCATTCGGATCCTTCTTGCCATTGCTGCCTTCCACGATTATGAGATTTGGCAGATGGACGTAAAAACCGCTTTTCTAAATGGACATTTAGAGGAGTGTGTCTATATGGACCAGCCAGAGGGTTTCATTCAGAGTGGGAGCAGCGGAAAGGTGTGCAAGTTGCTTAAGTCCATTTATGGACTAAAGCAGGCATCGCGGAGTTGGAACATCTGTTTTGATGAGACGCTCAAGGAATTTGGTTTTATCAAAAATCCAGATGAACCATGCATCTATTGTAGATTTGTAGCGAGAACTGTAGTATTCCTCGTTTTATACGTGGATGACATTCTCTTAATAGGAAATGACATTCCTATGCTACAATCTGTCAAGGGGTTCTTGTCACACAGGTTCTCCATGAAAGACCTGGGTGATGCCTCATATATTCTGGGGATCCGGATCTACCGTGACAGATCCAAGAGGATTTTAGGACTTTCACAGTCCAGGTACATCGACACCATACTGAAAAGATTCAGTATGGAAGATTCCAAGCGCGGTAATCTACCGGCTTGTCACGGGATCACCCTCTCCAAAGAGATGTCTCCCAAGACTGATTTGGAGAGGGATCGCATGTCTATTATACCCTACGCTTCTGCGGTAGGCTCTATAATGTATGCGATGTTGTGTACCAGACCAGATGTGGCTTATGCACTGAGTGTGGTAAGCAGGTATCAGTCAAACCCTGGGGAGAAATATTGGATAGCAGTAAAGAACATTCTCAAGTACCTGAGAAGGACTAAGGAGATGTTCTTGGTGTATGGCGGAAAAGACCTCGAGATTGAGGCCTTTGCTGACTCCAGCTTCCAGAGTGACAAGGATGATTCCAAGTCCATGTCAGGTTTTGTCTTTACCCTCAATGGAGGGGCGGTGTGTTGGAAGAGCTCCAAACAGGAAACCGTTGCTGACTCGACTATGGAAGCGGAATACATCGCTGCATCTGATGCCGCAAAAGAAGCTGTCTGGATGAGGAAGTTCTTGAAAGAACTGTAAGTCCACGTTGCGACCCCCGGTTCTTACGGGGAGGCGGAAACGGTATAAAAATCAAATTTTTGGCGCATGGGGCAACATGGACTAAACAAAGTCGGGATCTTTTCCTAAACTAAAACTAGCAAACAAGCTAAAGAGAGTTAGCTACTCGGAAAGATGGTTATACCTAAACTTGAACTCCTTCTTCAAACTTTGTAGAGGTTGATGGTTCTTTCCTCGTCGCCTTCTTCCGTCGAAGATGGATCCACCTGAGGGTTCAACCTTCGGGCTCTTTCTCGAACTTTTAGAGAACTAGAAACTTCGGCTTGCTAAACCTTTGATCCTAGAGTGAGTAGAGAGTGTCTAGGGGTTGTTTTCTTTTCAAGGAGAGGGATTCTCAACACATGAGAAGGATTCTCCTTGAGCTTGAGGAAGAAGAAGATGAAGTGAGGAGAGAGAATGGTTATGATAGAATGAGCTATCTTTTTCCTTTTTGCAACCATATCAAAAGAAAAAGAATTATCTAATTAGTAATAATAATTCAAATGAGAATAGTTGATGGTTGTTTTGGAATGACCACTATCATCACTTCATTAAATGAATGTTGGCAAGAATCAAGGAGCATCCTTGCAAAATAATGATGATGGTCAAACATTCAACCATGGTCAACAAGTCAACCATGGTCAAAAAGTCAACAAAACCAACCATAACATAATTTCATTTAATTACTATTATTAATAGATATCTCACTAATTCATTAGGGTTTGGAAAAAAGACGACTGTCAACTGTGCATGCGCACCCGTTCCGAAACCCTAATGAAAAACCTCTTCTTCCGCCTCAAACAACTGTGCATACACACCTGCATTCTTGTTCCGAGGAACATGAATACTGAGAGATAAAAGTAACCCCAAAACAAATACCAGTATCCGGCTCAAACCAGAGCCCGCTGGCAATATCCGTCCGGACTCCAAACGTGCACAAGTGCGCGGATGAGAACGAACCCTGTCGCAAAACCATGCGACCTCTACTCTGTTTTGCCCAGAGGCGAATACCCTCTGTGTGGGACTCTAAAGACTCGACACTACGCTGGCAGTGGGTTTAACCACAGACCGCAAGCGGCACTAGCTGTGCGTAACGGTCCCCAGGTAGATGCCGACAAGAAGGCTGACGAGGTGAACCCCATCTGAACTCCTACTGAGTCTGAATGTGACATTCTCCGTACAGTCTGGTCTGTTCGTCTGATACATCGCATGTCGGGCCTAGGGGGCGGTAAACGTCAGTCCCCCAATAGCGGTACAAGTCGTGTCGGAGTGAAGCCCAAAACACCCTAAGATAACACTGGAAGCCTACCAGTATATCTCGCTTGCCCTGGCCAAGGACTACTCGTGTAATGGCTCTCCTAGACACAGCGCGATGTCAACCCCCAATACCGGGAGAGACGAATCCTGTCTAACCGGCACTGCCTCCAAGTGCTTCGGGACTGCACCCAACTACCACCTGTTTGCACGACTCCTTTGAGCCGTGGTAGGGTAGTAGTCAAAGTACAGTGGGAACACACTCGAGGTGAAGTGCCAGTGTCAAGTCAGCGGACTAAGCTGTACTCATGTCACCTGGGAACTGATAACTGACGATAGGTATAATACCAACCTGTCAGTTCCCGACGAGTCCTGTCCAGTGTACTCGTAACCTAACGAGCACCCGTATACTATCTCCAGTACGACGTACTGATGGCTGTGGGACAGACCATCTCCCACACTGGGATGAGAAGCGCATACGCTAGTCTACTCCGGAGTATCGATGCCCTGTCTCGATAGTCCTGCGACTAGGGACCTGTATAAGGATGTGCTTATAGATTACCCAGCCTCCACTAGTGTGACTGCCATCACAACGCTGGTAATCAAGCAAAGATCCTAAGGGCTCCACTAATGCGTATAGGTGATATCGCAAAATAAACACATGTACACATTGAAGTAGAAACAAACCAAGTAGCATACCACTATATTGAGCAAGATTGTTTATACAAGGTGAATATCCCAAGCTTCTATTAAGTAATATACAAACTAGTATGATACAGTAATGGCCTCTAGGGCATATACACTAACAATCTCCCACTTGCACTAAGGCCATGTACTGGCGTATCGAAGACCTATCATCTCGATCAGCCGCTCGAACTGAGTCTGGGGTAGGGCCTTGGTGAATGGATCTGCAGTGTTTTCTTCTGAAGCAACCCTCCGAACCTCGATCTCCTTGCGATCCACGATCTCCCTGATCAGGTGATACCGCCTCAAGATGTGCCTGGATCTCTGATGGGACCTGGGTTCCTTCGCTAAAGCTATAGCCCCGTTGTTGTCGCAATACAGAGGTATTGGGTCAACAATGGACGGAACCACCTGAAGTTCTTTCAAGAACTTCCTCATCCAGACAGCTTCTTTTGCGGCATCAGATGCAGCGATGTATTCCGCTTCCATAGTCGAGTCTGCAACGGTTTCCTGTTTGGAACTCTTCCAACACACCGCCCCTCCATTGAGGGTAAAGACAAAACCCGACATGGACTTGGAATCATCCTTGTCACTCTGGAAGCTGGAGTCAGCGAAGGCCTCGATCTGGAGGTCTATTCCGCCATACACCAAGAACATCTCCTTAGTCCTCCTCAGGTACTTGAGAATGTTCTTTACTGCTATCCAGTGTTTCTCCCCAGGGTTTGACTGATACCGGCTTACTACACTCAGTGCATAAGCTACATCCGGTCTGGTACACAACATCGCATACATTATAGAGCCTACCGCAGAAGCGTAGGGTATAATAGACATGCGATCCCTCTCCAAATCAGTCTTGGGAGACATCTCTTTAGAGAGGGTGATCCCGTGACAAGCCGGTAGGTTACCGCGCTTGGAATCTTCCATACTGAATCTTTTCAGTACGGTGTCGATGTACCTGGACTGTGAAAGTCCTAATATCCTCTTGGATCTATCACGATGGATCCGGATCCCCAGGATGTATGAGGCATCACCCAGGTCTTTCATGGAGAACCTTTGTGACAAGAACCCCTTGACAGATTGTAGCATAGGAATGTCATTTCCTATTAAGAGAATGTCATCCACGTATAAAACGAGGAATACTACAGTTCTCGCTACAAATCTACTATAGATGCATGGTTCATCTGGATTTTTGATAAAGCCAAATTCCTTGACCGTCTCATCAAAACAGATGTTCCAACTCCGCGATGCCTGCTTTAGTCCATAGATAGACTTAAGCAACTTGCACACCTTTCCGCTGCTCCTACTCTGAATGAAACCCTCTGGCTGATCCATATAGACACACTCTTCTAAATTTCCATTTAGAAAAGTGGTTTTTACGTCCATCTGTCAAATCTCATAATCGTGGAAGGCAGCAATGGCAAGAAGGATCCGAATGGATTTCAGCATAGCCACTGGAGAAAAGGTTTCGTCATAGTCCAAGCCAGGTCTTTGACGGAAACCCTTTGCTACAAGTCTAGCTTTATAGGTCTCAACCTGTCCATCTACACCAATCTTCCTTTTGAAGATCCACTTGCATCCTACGGGTTTTACCCCGTCTGGAGCAATGTCCAACGTCCATACTTTGTTGGTGTACATGGACTCCATTTCGGTCTGCATTGCATCCAGCCATTTTACCGAGTTAATGCTCTGAACGGCCTGCTGGAAGCTAGTAGGCTCATCATAATCTATGATGCAATCATCTCTATCCCCGTCTATGAGAAAACCGTAGTATCTCTCGGGCGGATGAGACTGCCTACTACTCCTGCGGAGCGGCGTAGGAATGTCTTGTTCTTTCGAACCTTCTGGTTCCACTAAGCTTTCAGTAATAGTCTGAGGTTCTGGAATTTCTTCCAGTTCTATTGCGCTCCCACTTACTTCTTTTTCTAAGAACTGATGTTCCAGAAAATGGGCATTACGAGAAACAAGGACTTTTTGTTCCTCTGCGTAATAGAAAAGATACCCCCTGGAGTTCTTTGGGTATCCCACAAACTTGCACAGTACTGAGCGTGCCTCGAGCTTGTCCGTATGCTGCTTTTTGACATAAGCTGGACATCCCCAAATCTTCAGGTACTGAAAATAGGGTTTCTTCCCACTCCATAACTCATATGGTGTGGTAGGCACAGTCTTAGTAGGAACTCGGTTCAAAAGGTATGCAGCTGTTTCTAGCGCATACCCCCAGAATGATTGCGGTAACTCAGCGTTACTCATCATGGACCGTACCATATCCAATAGGGTCCGGTTCCGTCTCTCCGATACACCGTTATGTTGCGGAGTGTATGGAGGAGTAAGCTGAGAGAGAATCCCATTCTCTTTTAAGTAATTCAAGAACTCGGCACTTAAGTATTCTCCACCTCGATCCGATCTTAGAATCTTGATACTTTTGCCGGTTTGTTTTTCAACTTCATTCTTATATTCCTGGAACTTTTCAAAAGCTTCGGACTTATGTTTCATTAAGAAGACATAACCGTACCTTGAAAAGTCATCCGTAAAAGTAATGAAGTAAGAATAACCGCTTCGCGCATGTATAGACATTGGACCGCACACGTCGCTGTGTACGAGTCCCAAGAGCTCGCTCGCTCTTACTCCGTGTCCAGTGAACGGAGTCTTTGTCATCTTTCCTTTGAGACAGGATTGACAAGTGGCATACGATTGATATTCGAACGGATCCAAATATCCTTCTGTATGTAACTTAGTCAACCTTCTCTCATTGATGTGACCCAGTCTACAATGCCATAAGAAAGTCTGATTGATATCTGGAGACTTTCTTTTGTGTGTATTCTGGACATTGAAAATCTGTGGTTGGTTTAATACGTATATACCATTGCTCAGTGTACCTGACCCAATCAGAACTTGATTAAGGTGAATGTTTACAACATTACTTACAAACGCAAATTCATAACCTTCTTTAGAAGCCAAAGATACAGAAATGATATTACAAGTTGCGTTGGGTACAAAAAAGCAATTACGCAAAACCAAAACATGTCCATCTGACATTCCCAGGTGATAGTCCCCCACGGCTTTAGCATCCATGCTAGCTCCGTTCGCAACTCTGAGGGTCATGTCACCTGCCTTCAAAACCCTACGGTTTCTCAACGCCTGCAAAGAATTACAGATATGAGATCCTGATCCGGTATCCAATACCCAGGAAGTAGAGTTTATAGAAAGACAGTTTTCAATAACATACACACCTGAAGCTGAAGCCGCAACCTGCTTCAGTTCCTGTGTCCTGGCTTTCCAAGCCCTGCAATCTTTCTTCCAGTGTCCACTCTTATGACAATAGAAGCATTCTTCCTTTCCAACAAGCTTCCCCGCAATCTTTGTTGCCTTTTCCTTTCCCTTCGTACCCACTTTACTAACACCGCCTCTTGGTTTGGCGGGGGCTTTCTTCCTCTTTCCCTTGGCTTTCGCCTTAGACCTAGAGGAAGAAGATCCTCCTACAAACAAAGCGGGTGTTTTCCTACCTTTCTGTAGGGTGCCCTCTGCGCTCCTCAGCATGTTGAGGAGTTCTGAAAGTTCAACTTCCTTTTCTTGCAAGTTGAAATTCAGTATGAACTGGGCGTAAGTGGATGGAAGGGACTGGAGAATTAAATCCGTATAGAGTTCACTTTCCAACGTGGTCCCAAGTTCCGCAAGCTCCTCAATGTAGCCAATCATCTTAAGCACGTGGTCCGCTACCGATGATCCGACGGCCAACTTTGCCGAAAATAACTTCTTCGACACTTCGTATCTTGCGATACGAGACTGCTCTCCATACAGTTCTTTTGTATGGAGAAATATGGACTCAAGGTCCATATTCTCATGCCTCCTCTGATGTTCGTTGTCCATAGAGGCAAGCACGAGGCATCTGGCCTTCGCGCAATCAATCTCCCAAGTCTTACGGATTTCCTTATCCGCGACGCTGGAGGTGAGACCTGGGACGGGGGGAGCTTTGGTGGTAAGAAGATACCCCAGCTTGTCGTAAGTGATTGCCATTTTGACATTCCTGAGCCAATCTTTGTAGTTTGGCCCTGTCAGTATGTTTTTATCTAGAAGTAACTTAAGTCCAGTCATTTCGATTTGGTCGCTGCAGGGGGGAGAGAAGAAACACTTTAGTACGATGCTCTTGCAAGTTTAGAATGGTTTTTAATTTGTCTAAACAGGATGGCTCCCACTGTCTCTCGAATCCCTCCTCAAACCACAAAGGAAGAATTAGTCGGGATCAATCCCACCGCACAATACTTGCTTAACCGTTCAGCCAGGCCAGTGTCGGTACTTCGAGGGAGGTTTTCCAACGCTTTCGCGAAGTTCCTTAATTTAAGAACCTCTTTTCCCTGGGGGCGTAGCCCCGCTAACACCTTTCTAGGCACCTACTAGGTTTATAGCATTGATCGTTTAGTGAGAAATTTCCCGAGGAGTAGCATATACTCACAGTAGGATCGGGATCCAAATATTATCGCGTGACGAAACTGAAGGAATCCTACCAGAATCATCACACTCCAAATGGTATGCAAATCTAGCAAGTTTCAGTACTTATGAAACTCCCGATGTGGATTTTTGCCCCATGCTCTTATGACCTTGGCGTGAGGTCAAAATGTCATAAGTCACATGTCAAGTTCTTCCCATCATTATCCTGGTTAATTTGAACCCACCCATACCTACCCTTGACGTAGGCCAAAATGGTAGTACGACTGTCTCAAACCAACGCATTCTATCTATGCAACAGATAAATATCCGGCAGCTACCAATCACTATGCCTTGGCGTGAGGTCAAAATACATAGCTTGAATACTACCGTATATTTAACTGAAATGATGGAGGGCTACGAATGGTTTTGGCGAAACCGTGAACGTAGTGAACTTGATATAATCGATGGAACGAGATAGCTTTTAGAAGGAGTGGCTCAAGCTCCGCATTTAAAAGTTAGTTTTGAAAAGAACCGAGTGGTTTTTCGAAAGTGTTCCAACGACTTTAGCTTGGTTTATTATCTTGCATTAGTTCTTTTAATGCGTGATATTCTTGCATTAGTTCTTTTAATGCGTCCCATTATTTAATCCTACCATTGCAGAAAACAACCAAAATATGACGTACGCTTATGCCATTCGCATTCGCCACGGGGTCCCGTCATCACCCGTTAGGTTACTTAACTAACGACAGAGCGGGGGCTGGGCTAGCGCGGCTGTAAAACATAAGCAACGCCTAAATATAAAGCAATGATAGACATTACAGATCACAGATGAATACATTGGATATACTAGCAATCCGCAATCCGTTCGAGCCTGCAACAAAAAGCGGATTACACGGTCGCGGTGAATAGCAAATACCCCACCCAAGACCCCTACGGGTGCGGCAAACTACCCGCCAAGTACCCGGTAGTTTGTGCACCCCTCCATGGGTCTATCCTAGGAGCAAAAATAGTAAAAAGAATTATACAATGACGGCTACAACCCCGACCCGGTTGTGCGGCCATACAAATAATATTATTACATCAATTTACATTTACAAATGAATGAAAGAAAAACAAAAGCTCATCTCACATCCACCCCGGCTATTCACCCGCGACAGTCCAACACATTCATATACACATTCCAATATCAAACACAGATCACAGAGATGTATAACCCCGCCTAATCGACTTATAGCGATTAGCCGACGTTCAATACATGCAAACATCACAGATATAACCAACATAGCCAAAGTGTAGCGAAGTTCGAAAAAAAATACGGATTTATAGGACCCCAAAAGTAAATTTCTTTTCTGGAAAATCTGGGCACATATAACATATTTGAAAAATCCCAAAACCCTACCAGAAGAACACTGCACAAAACACGATCGCATGAAGAGCCCAAACGGCGGCGGATCCGCGGCCAAGAGAATAGTTGAGGCCGCGGATCCGCGGCGGTTTGAAGGAATCAGGGGATCGTTTTTCTTGGGTGTTCTTACAAAACCCTGAGCTGATTTTAGGAGTAAAAAGTTTTACTTTTAGAGCACAAAAAATTTCAACAGAAACTTAGGGTTTTGGATTTTCCGGTTTTGCGATTTTTCGGTTTCGAACGTCCATACACTTCGCTACCAAGCTAGTTTAAGTTTAGTTAGGCTCTGATACCACTGTAAGTCCACGTTGCGACCCCCGGTTCTTACGGGGAGGCGGAAACGGTATAAAAATCAAATTTTTGGCGCATGGGGCAACATGGACTAAACAAAGTCGGGATCTTTTCCTAAACTAAAACTAGCAAACAAGCTAAAGAGAGTTAGCTACTCGGAAAGATGGTTATACCTAAACTTGAACTCCTTCTTCTTCAAACTTTGTAGAGGTTGATGGTTCTTTCCTCGTCGCCTTCTTCCGTCGAAGATGGATCCACCTGAGGGTTCAACCTTCGGGCTCTTTCTCGAACTTTAAGAGAACTAGAAACTTCGGCTTGCTAAACCTTTGATCCTAGAGTGAGTAGAGAGTGTCTAGGGGTTGTTTTCTTTTCAAGGAGAGGGATTCTCAACACATGAGAAGGATTCTCCTTGAGCTTGAGGAAGAAGAAGATGAAGTGAGGAGAGAGAATGGTTATGATAGAATGAGCTATCTTTTTCCTTTTTGCAACCATATCAAAAGAAAAAGAATTATCTAATTAGTAATAATAATTCAAATGAGAATAGTTGATGGTTGTTTTGGAATGACCACTATCATCACTTCATTAAATGAATGTTGGCAAGAATCATGGAGCATCCTTGCAAAATAATGATGATGGTCAAACATTCAACCATGGTCAACAAGTCAACAAAACCAACCATAACATAATTTCATTTAATTACTATTATTAATAGATATCTCACTAATTCATTAGGGTTTGGAAAAAAGATGACTGTCAACTGTGCATGCGCACCCGTTCCGAAACCCTAATGAAAAACCTCTTCTTCCGACTCAAACAACTGTGCATACACACCTGCATTCTTGTTCCGAGGAACATGAATACTGAGAGATAAAAGTAACCCCAAAACAAATACCAGTATCCGGCTCAAACCAGAGCCCGCTGGCAATATCCGTCCGGACTCCAAACGTGCACAAGTGCGCGGATGAGAACGAACCCTGTCGCAAAACCATGCGACCTCTACTCTGTTTTGCCCAGAGGCGAATACCCTCTGTGTGGGACTCTAAAGACTCGACACTACGCTGGCAGTGGGTTTAACCACAGACCGCAAGCGGCACTAGCTGTGCGTAACGGTCCCCAGGTAGATGCCGACAAGAAGGCTGACGAGGTGAACCCCATCTGAACTCCTACTGAGTCTGAATGTGACATTCTCCGTACAGTCCGGTCTGTTCGTCTGATACATCGCATGTCGGGCCTAGGGGGCGGTAAACGTCAGTCCCCCAATAGCGGTACAAGTCGTGTCGGAGTGAAGCCCAAAACACCCTGAGATAACACTGGAAGCCTACCAGTATATCTCGCTTGCCCTGGCCAGGGACTACTCGTGTAATGGCTCTCCTAGACACAGCGCGATGTCAACCCCCAATACCGGAAGAGACGAATCCTGTCTAACCGGCACTGCCTCCAAGTGCTTCGGGACTGCACCCAACTACCACCTGTTTGCACGACTCCTTTGAGCCGTGGTAGGGTAGTAGTCAAAGTACAGTGGGAACACACTCGAGGCGAAGTGCCAGTGTCAAGTCAGCGGACTAAGCTGTACTCATGTCACCTGGGAACTGATAACTGACGATAGGTATAATACCAACCTGTCAGTTCCCGACGAGTCCTGTCCAATGTACTCGTAACCTAACGAGCACACATATACTATCTCCAGTACGACGTACTGATGGCTGTGGGACAGACCATCTCCCACACTGGGATGAGAAGCGCATACGCTAGTCTACTCCGGAGTATCGATGCCCTGTCTCGATAGTCCTGCGACTAGGGACCTGTATAAGGATGTGCTTATAGATTACCCAGCCCCCACTAGTGTGACTGCCATCACAACGCTGGTAATCAAGCAAAGATCCTAAGGGCTCCACTAATGCGTATAGGTGATATTGCAAAATAAACACATGTACACATTGAAGTAGAAACAAACCAAGTAGCATACTACTATATTGAGCAAGATTGTTTATACAAGGTGAATATCCTAAGCTTCCATTAAGTAATATACAAACTAGTATGATACAGTAATGGCCTCTAGGGCATATACACTAACAAGAACTTCAGGTGGTACCGTCCATTGTTGATCTAATACCTATGTATTGCGACAACAACGGGGCTATAGCTTTAGCGAAGGAACCCAGGTCCCATCAGAAATCCAGACACATCTTGAGGCGGTATCACCTGATCAGGGAGATCGTGGATCGCCAGGAGATCGAGGTTCGGAGGGTTGCTTCAGAAGATAACACTGCAGATCCATTCACGAAAGCCTTACCCCAGACTCAGTTCGAGCGGCTGATCGAAATGATAGGTCTTCGATACGCCAGTACATGGCCTTAGTGCAAGTGGGAGATTGTTAGTGTATATGCCCTAGAGGCCATTACTGTATCATACTAGTATGTATATTACTTGATGGAAGCTTGGGATATTCACAGTTGTATATACAATCTTGCTCGAAATGGTAGTATGCTACTTGGTTTGTCTCTGCTTTAATATGTGCATGTGTTTCTTTTAGCATATCGCTTATATACATATTAGTAGAGCCCTTAGGATCTTTGCTTGATTACCAGCGTTGTGATGGCGCTCACACTCGTGGGGGCTGGGTAATCCATAAGCACATCCTTATACAGGTCCCTAGTCGTTGGACTATCGAGACAGGGCATCGATACTCCGGAGTAGACTAGCGTATGCGCTTCTCATCCCAGCGTGGGAGACGGTTTGTCCCACAGCTGTCAGTACGTCGTACTTGAGATAGTATGCGGGTGCTCGTTAGGTTACGAGTACACTGGACAGGACTCGTCGGGAACTGTTGGTTGGTATTATACCTATCGTCAGTTATTAGTTCCCAGGTGACATGAGTACAGCTTAGTCCGCTGACTTGACACTGTCACTTCGCCTCGAGTGTGTTCCCACTGTACTTTGATTACTACCCTACCACGGCTCAAAGGAGTCGTGCAAACAGGTAGTAGTTGGGTGCAGTCCCGAAGCACTTGGAGGCAGTGACGGTTAGACATGATTCGTCTCTCTCGGTATTGGGGGTTGACATCACGCTGTGTCTAGGAGAGCCATTACACGAGTAGTCCCTGGCCAGGGCAAGCGAGATATACTGGTAGGTTTCCAGTGTTATCTCAGGGTGTTCTGGGCTACACTCCGACACGACTTGTACCGCTATTAGGGGACTGACGCTTACCGCCCCCTAGGCCCGCCATACGATGTATCAGACGAACAGACCGGACTGTACGGAGACTGTCACATACAGGCTCAGTAGGAGTTCAGATGGGTTCACCTCGTCAGTCTTCTTATCGGCATCTACCTGGGGACCATTATGTACAGCTAGTGCCGCTTGCGATCTGTGGTTAAACCCACTGCCAGCGTATTGTCGAGTCTTTAGAGTCCCACACAGAGAGCTATTCGCCTTTAGGCAAAACGAGTAGAGGTCGCATGGTTTTGCGACAGGGTTCATTCACATCCACGCACTTGTGCACGTTTGCTGTCCGGACAGCTTATACTAGCGGGCTTTGGTTTAAACCAGATCCTAGTATATGATTTGGGATTAGTTTTATCTCTTTGTATTCGTGTTCCTCGGATCACGAATACGGGTGCGTATGCACGGTTGATTGAGACAGAGGGAGAGGACTTTGATTTGGGTTAATGACCATTGTCATTTTGCTAACCCTAATGCTTATGTGTGTATTATGGTTAATTGATATTAGTTATATATAATTGTGCATGGTTAGGGTTGATGACAATTTTACCACTCTTGACTTGTTGACCTAGGTTGGCACTTTGACCACCATCATTCCATATAAAAGATGCTCTTTGATCCTTGCAATTAGCATTAAATATGAAATGGTAATGGTCATGTCTTGATTAAGCCATGACAATTGTCTCACTAATTATCAATTTACAATAATTCACACATATATGTAAGAATGCTTCATTATTCTCTCATTCTATCATATGCTTTCTCTCTCCTCCTCTTCCTCTCTCTCAAGCTCTCCCCTCTCATGTGTTGAGAAACACTTGAGCTAGAGAAAAACCTCTTCTTGATAATCTCTACTCTCATCTAAGGTTCTAGGATTAGCACTTCTAGCACTTTAGTTACTTCTAGCTTGAAGTTGAAGCCAAAGGTTGAGGCTCTCGGGTGGATCCTTCTTCGACGAGAGAAGACGACAAGGAGATCACTTCCGTTCACTACAAGGAGCAAGGAGAGAAGGACATAAAGCCCTAGGTATAACCATTCTTCCATGTAGCTAATTTCTAGTTAGCTTTAGTTAGTTTTTGTTTAGTAAAGATCCCGTCTTTGTCTAGTCCATGTTGCCTAGAGTAGAAAAAATTCGATTTTTATACCGTTTCCGCCTTCCCGCAAGCACCGGGGTGGGCAACGTGGACTTACAGAGCGAACTCATCCGGAAACCTTACTGAGCCTAACAATGACAATGTATATACAGTCCGGTCCGTTCGTCTATGAGTATCGCATATCTGCCTAGGGGGCTGGTAACGTCAGACCCCCAATAGCAGTATAAGTCGTGTCGGAGTGTAGCCTAAAAACACCCTGAGATACTACTGGAGTACCTACCAGTAAATCTCCTGCCACGGCCGTGGGTTTTGTGTAATGGCTTTCCTAGACACAGCGCGATCTCACCCCCAATACCGGGAGAGACGAATCCCCTGCCGATCCGCTCACTTGCCTCCATGTGGCTCGGGACTGTACCAAAAAAATACCTGTTTGCACGACTCCTTTGAGCCGTGGTAGGGTTGAAATCAAAGCACAGTAGGAACTCACACGAGACAAATAACGACCTCAGGTCGATGAACTAACCTGTACACATGTCACGAGGGAACTGCTATCTGACGATATGTATAATACCAACCAGCAGATTCTCGGCGAGTCCTGTCCGGTGTACTTATAACCCAATGAGCACCTGTATACATCTTAGGTGATCCAACTGACACCAGTGGCTTATGAGACCAGCCACCGCCCCTCGTCGGGGTCTCAACTATATACACTAGTCTACTCCTGAGTATCGATGCCCTGTCTGGAAACTCCCATGACTAGAGACCACTATTAAGGATATGCTTATAAACCACCCAACTCTTACGTATATGATCGCTATCATACTGTTGGTAGTAAAGCAAGATCCTAAGGGCTCTATCAAAGTGTAACAGTGATCAGTCACCTGAACCTGTACATGACTGATAAAGGCAAACCGGATAGCATACTATCATCTCAAGTAAGACTGTCCTACCGGTATAGGTCCTCCGCAATCATTGCAATCATGTGCTTGCGATCCAATAATTGACTCTGAGGGCACTATATCCAACAATCTCCCATATGCACTTAAGGCTAATTATTGCGATGTCGACTACTCACAGCCCGTGTGAAACCGAACATCCAACTCCTCTACTAATCAGTTTCACAAAGCCCGTTTGTAAAACTATTGTGTTCGAGAAAAAGCCTCAGTAAGTGGATCCGCCCTAATGTTTCTTTCTATATCTCTCTCAATCTCAAGTTCGGGAGAAAGCCATCTCCCGAATTGAATAATACCTGTCTTAGAATATGTATGGATATCTGATGAGACCTAGTTCATAAATGAACTCCAAATCCAAACTTCTTAGACTGTATCGATAACTGAACCTAATTAGTATCCAGCACCATGCCTCCCACAGTATCCTCTTGGACCACCTGTCCATAATACTGTCCCTCGTCAGAGGAAAAACTATAACTCTGACAATCTCTCTGTCATCCATGTCACCTTTGAAGCCTGGAATGATAATCGTCTCCCGAAGAAGGCTGCCGTCATCAAATCCATAGAACATGCACTTATGTTCTAAAACTGCTTCCTTATGTTCCTCCAGGATTGGATTAATACAAACTTATTGCATCTAGTGCAAAAACAACGTCTGGTGTGGTACTTAACATCTCACGATTGACTCAATTGCCTAAGCAAGTGATCTGCCAATCATGCACTTTCCTCTCCCCTTTAGTCTGTAAGACACCTTTAGAGAGGGAGACTCCATCACCTGCAGGTACACCATCATGCCAGGAGTCAACTATTCTAAAAACTATCAGAATACTGTCAAAGTACCCACATTGAGAAACTACCCAAATCTAGATCTAAAACCATAGATCTAGAAACCAGAATGTCAGATATTATATCCATATCCTGTCTGGAGAAACAACTGTGTGACGACCACAGTACAACCGATCGTAGTGTAGGAATTTTACTTCCTACTCTGTGTATGTCATCCAAATACCATGACATCACACCCTACTACCTTCTTAACAGATCCATCCCCTATTCTGATGAAGTCAAACCCATGACTGTCACATCAAAATTAGATGATCTATCTCCGTTATAACTGCTCTAGTTTATAAATAGACATAAGCTACTTGCCCACTATGCTTCCGCTGCTTCCACTGACTACGACAACTCTCTGGCAGAATAATATATACGTGCACTTCTAAAACTAGTTTAGAACGACGCTATACTTATCCTCCTGCCGGGTCTCATAGTCTGGAACAACAGTAGTGTCAAGTCTGGGTAAACAAGAACCTCCCTGTCACCGTCCTTGAGGCTACGGAAGTACCTCTCGGGTGTCTGAGGTTACCCACCATATCTGCGGAGTGGCTATTGGAATGTCAAACTTGATTGAATATATAGGTCCTATTAAATTTTCCGTAATCGTTCGCGGTTCTGGAATCACTTCCAGTTCTACCATACTCCCACTACTGTTTTCTGAAAAAATCCATTTTACTAAAACTGTGGCGAGTCAAGAACAATATCACTATTGATCTTCCAGATGGTAGAAAGTCAACCCTCTTCATAGCCTGGGCCAACCCACAAACAGCCATTAAAAAAACGTGCCCTGAATTATCCAGAGTCTGGTTTTAAGCATAAGACGGACAACTCCCCGTACCTTAACATCGTTAAGATATGAACCATTCTATGTCCAATATAGAAACTTCGGCACTTATTTAATTAGAACCAGATTCAAATCATGCAACTGTCTCCAGTGCATATCAACTTAATGGAAAGAGGCTAATCAGTATTACTCAACTTAGGAATCCATCCAATTATGAGTAACCTAAAAGAGAAACAAGTTTCTCAACTGAATACCAATCACAAGAATCTACATCTTCGATCTCTTTGAAGAATCCCGATACTTGTGACACCTGGTTCTCTACTTTATTCTTATACCCACAACTTCTCAAAACTTAGACCTTATATTTCTACGAAACACTTGTCTAAAAACTAGAGAAGTCACAAGTAAATAGAACATAGTACGAGGACCAACCCCTTTGTCCCGATGGACACTGGACAGCATACAATACTCTGTATAAGTCCGCTGAGTTGAACAACTTAAAACCTGTGCATCGTAGGTTGAAAACTGTACCCAGGAGATTTCCTCAAATATCACCAATTACAACGAATTCCGATATAATGAGGATGATCACCTAATTCCCAATAACTTACTCCCACTCATCATCTGTAAAACCATACAGATATGAGAATGAAACCTGGTAAATACATACTCTGGAGTAAGTATCTAATCGGGAAAACAGTTTTGCTTTAACAATGCACTGAAACATGAAAATGTTTCGTAGGGGTATCCTGGTATTCCTAGTAATGCCTCTTCCATAATCCAATTCATGACTATAACCGTATATTTCTTTGCCATCTCTCCAAATCCCTTTATTTGTCTTTAGTCATCACCTTCTGTACACCATCGTTAGGCTAAATGGTTTTCTTCCTTCCCTACCGTTCGGCACCAGCCTATGGTTTGGAAGAAGAATATCCAGTAAGCATAATAGGTGTACCCTCCTAAACCAAGAAGTACTCGCAACATAAGAGAAGGTGATGATAAAAGACAACTGAATAATACCTTATTCTATTTCTCCCGAACTGGGGAAAAAAGCAAAGGTGAAATAGGAGTGGCGATGAAGTACGCGGTTTGGTCGTGAATGATAGCAGTCGCAATTTACTTTGCTCTTCTTTCTTATCCCTTTATTTTGTCTTTACATATTACCTTCTGTACACCCCACTTAGGCTAATTGGTTTTCTTCATTCCCCACCTTTCGGCACCTGCCTATGGTTTGGAAGAAGACTATCCAATAAGCGTAATAGGTGTACTCTCCTAAACCAAGGAGCTCTCGCAACCTGAGAGAAGGTGATAATAAAAGACAACTGAATAAACCAATTCTATTTCTCCTGAACCTGGATCCATCCTCGAAGAAGTCCCTTCGAGTTCGTATATAACCACACGATGGATCTATCCAATGGAAGTGGATGTCCGTAGTAATACGGGGTGTTCTGAGAAATTCATAGGGTAGAAGAAGGAGCGGCAATGACTTATGCAACTCGGACAATCCAAAAGCCAGTATTTTAAGAAGGTTCGGTCAACTTGGTCACTGAGTCATAGTCTAGGGTCGGACAAAGGTCGCTGCCAAAGAGAGAGAGAGAAAAGAAACACTCTGCGTGCACTCTAATCTAGATCAGAATGGTTATCACTTTATCTAATCAGGAAACCTCCCACTGTTCTGTCAAATTCTTCTCCTGTCACGTCCCGAGAGTACGGAACAAGACCGGCACTTAAACTACGAACGTCTCGAGGCGTACGTAATCTAAGTAAACCGAAACCCCAGAAATCCAAACCAAGAAAAGTAGTAGAGTGAAGGAAAACCAATTTAAAACAAGTAGTTTCAATAGCATAAGCCGAATTATGCGGGTTTCTAAAAACATCAAAAATTTCCTGAAAATTTCGGCAGAGTCTCCTTTGTAAATACTGGCCCCCAAACGGGATACAACATGAATAGTATACGAAATCAATAAAAGGCATCCCCAAGCGGGAGCTAGCTCTTCGTCAATCGACGGTCACAACCACACAAGCAATATAATATAAAACGCCAACGGCGAGGATCAAAATTCAAAAGGAAACTCAAAACCACAAGAAAACCACAGAAATATAACGCGCGACTCTAAGGTCGAAGGAATAACATCACTGGTCTCTATCTCAAAATAAATACATGTTTGGTTGATGGAACTTCTAGATACAACAGAATAATGATATACGAGATATATAATGGGGGTACGATACAAGTAAACCCACCTACTAGAAAATCACCCGAAGGAAACTATGCCTGCAAAGCCGTAATGAAACCTGTACGGCAAACCTGCAAGAACTGGGGCACAACGGGGGTGAGTTGCCAACTCGTGAATAGAAAAACATCTACGAAAAGAAATCGCATAAATAACGCAATCCTAGGTCAATGATCATAATATATTCTCAAATAAATAACCAGCAACCCATAACAAGGGTTAGGGCAAATATCTAACCCAAGTGTAAATCCATGTGCCGTGTCAGTGCCTCAGGTAGCAATGTATGAATGCATGAAACAGAATGCATGTACCGAAGAAAACTGCTTTCATAAATCAGTGAGATTTCTGTATTTTAAAAGTGAGATACCATAAATGAAATCAGCATAAAACAGTGCCCAGTATCGACACAAAACAAGTGTCCAAATATCTCGATATCTCTGTATCACAATCTCTGTACCTCAATATCTCAAAATCTCAATATCTCAATCACAATATCTAGGGTGCCGTCAATCCAGACCGGCCCCTACCATCCATCTCAAGACCACGACGGTATCCTCCGGATATCCAACGCGTCGGGAAAAATCACCGGTCGGTAGTGCTCCCCTGCCAGGCTCAACGTCAACAACACGATCCTCTTGCCCCGGGGTACTGCACCGGGCCCACCATGTACCCGAAACGGTTCCTCCACTCCTCGAATCGGGTCTCGAAATCCATCAGCAAACTCATGGTGGACGACTCATACATCATGGGAAAACCGCACTTTTTATTTTAAAAGAGAGAAAAGGTTTATTTATGTTTTTGCGGTTTTCCTCCAAATCCAGAAAATCTCATGGAAATCCAAATCCAAAACCTCAATAACACGTAAAATAGTGAATATATGCATGAGAATCCATGAATGCGGCATAACAATGAATAACAGTATGCATGAAGTAGCAGGTAATAAATACAATGTCTAAACTAACATATACGACAAGTACACTAATATCATGTCTAAACTATTAGCTAACATGCTATATCAAGCAATAATATTTTCTAAGGTGTACGTGACATGGCAATTACCGATGAAGATGTGTGTGAGCCGGCAAGTAAGTGTACGTGGTACATATGCATCATCGGTAATGGTGCTGGTATCCTAACAGCATGATATCAATAATGGAGTATGAAACATAATATAAGCATGCGATGCGAAGCGAACCACAATAATGAGCGGGAGCTGAATACTAGACGCAACTATAACTAATCTGCATTAATCTAATATAAGTCCTACAAATGGTGCCTTTTGAAATAACACGAATCATGGGGTTTTGAAAATAGGGGCTACGGTGTTTTTATGAAAAGATACGTCTTTTGAAATATCCGTAGGATCCCTTGGGCTGTCTTTTAAAATACCCACGATTCGTTAGTTTTTGAAATAGGTAAGAATCGAATCTAATCTAACAACTAAACTAAACTAAAGGGCTAAGCTAACAAGCTGGACTACAGATAAGGAAACCGCCTAACATCTGAGTCGATACATATACATACCTGTATATATATTAGTCGGTGATCCCGCCTCAATAATATCATATCCGATACCATATCTATAATCAGACATCCCAAGTCAAGAGTGCGGATCAATCATCAAAATATAGCTCGTACGTAAATCCGTCGTACGGCATCCCCAAATCTGGGTACAGGTTAATATCACATTCATCATACTATTCACCTGGTATCCTCTTTATCAAATATCATGATCGGGGTACTGATCTACGTCTAGTACAATACTGATACCGCCTAAGTATGCATGGACGTGTGTGAAACATGTAAGTCCATGCTACCTCTCCCGGTACTTTCGGGAATGCGGAATTTGGTAAAAAACGATTTTTTTTTTTACGGAGGTGGTAACATGGACCTAAAACCCGGATCTTGGTTAAACATCTATCTAGCAACCTAACTACGAGTTTCTAGCTACTCGATTAGGGGGTTATACCTTGCTTGTCTTGAACTCCTTCGTCTTCAAGCTCCGATGGTGGTCCGGAATGGCTTCTTCTCATCGTCTCCGTACGCCGAAGATAGATCCACCTGAAAGCTCCAACCTTTAGCTCCTTCTTCGTTCTTTGAAGAAACTAGTTCACTTGGTTTGCTAAACCTAGTGAACTAGAATGAGTAGAGAAGAATTAGAATGGGATTTTATCTATGATTCTTGATTCTCAACTCATGAGACAAGAGAACCATAGATTAAAGAGAGGGAGCAAGAGCAAAAGGGTGAGAGCAAAAGGAGAGCTCAAGAACAAGAGAGAGAATGAGCAAGAAAGAATGAGGCTCTCTTTTGTCTTTCACCCTCTCATAATCCAAAGTCATGATAACTCATCATACTAAAAAAAGTCTTATGTGATGGTTTGAAGCAACCATAACTCATCATACTAAAAAAAGTCTTATGTGATGGTTTGAAGCAACCATAACCATATCATTTCATGCACTCATTTTACACAAATGAGCAAGCAAGAAAAAGTCTTTGCCATGAAATGATGGCTATGGTTATCATGATGGTCAACTAGTCAAGCCTAGTCAACCGGTCAACAAAGTCAACAAGTCAACAAAAGTCAACAAGTCAACAAAGTCAACAAAGTCAACAACCATATCACCATAATACTTAATTAATATAATAGTTAATCACATATCATATTCTCATTAGGGTTGAGCAAAAAGTCAAATAGTCAACGGTCAACTGTCAACAACCCTAATGAGAATCCGCTGCCTCTGCCTCCCTATCAACTGTCCATACACACCCGCATCCGCGTTCCGAGGAACACGAATGCACACTGGATAAATCCAATACCAAAAGGTATACTAGGATCTGGCTTAAACCAAAGCCCGCTAGTGTAAACTGTCCGGACACTATACGTGCACAAGTGCACGGATGTGACTGAACCCTGTCGCAAAACCATGCGACCTGTCGCAATACCATGCGACCTCTACTCTTTTACCTAAAGGCGAAAAGCTTTCTGTGTGGGACTCTAAAGACTCGACACTACGCTGGCAGTGGGTTTAACCACAGACCGCAAGCGGCACTAGCTGTGCGTAACGGTCCCCAGGTAGTGCCGACAAGAAGACCGACGAGGCGAAACCCATCTGAACTCCTACTGAGCCTGAGTGTGACATTCTCCGTACAGTCCGGTCTGTTCGTCTGATACATCGCATGGCGGGCCTAGGGGGCGGTAAACGTCAGTCCCCCAATAGCGGTACAAGTCGTGCCGGAGCGAAGCCCAAAACACCCTGAGATAACACTGGAAACCTACCAGTATATCTCGTTTGCCCTGGCCAGGGACTACTCGTGTAATGGCTCTCCTAGACACAGCGCGATGTCAACCCCCAATACCGGGAGAGACGAATCCTGTCTAACCGTCACTGCCTCCAAGTGCTTCGGGACTGCACCCAACCACTACCTGTTTGCATGACTCCTTTGAGCCGTGGTAGGGTAGTGATCAAAGTACAGTGGGAACACACTCGAGGCGAAGTGACAGTGTCAAGTCAGCGGACTAAGCTGTACTCATGTCACCTGGGAACTGATAACTGACGATAGGTATAATACCAACTAGTCAGTTCCCGACGATTCCTGTCCAGTGTACCCGTAACCTAACGAGCACCCGCATACTATCTCAAGTACGACGTACTGACGGCTGTGGGACAGACCGTCTCCCACACTGGGATGAGAAGCGCATGCGCTGGTCTACTCCGGAGTATCGATGCCCTGTCTCGATAGTCCTGCGACCAGGGACCTGCATAAGGATGTGCTTATAGATTACCCAGCCCCACTAGTGTGACGGCCATCACATCGCTGGTAATCAAGCAAAGATCCTAAGGGCTCCACTAATGTGTATAGGCGATATACAAAATATAAACACATGTACACATTGAAGTAGAAACAAACCAAGTAGCATACTACTATTTTGAGCAAGATTGTATATACAAGGTGAATATCCCAAGCATCCATTAAGTAATATACAAACTAGTATGATACAGTAATGGCCTCTAGGGCATATACACTAACAATCTCCCACTTGCACTAAGGCCATGTACTGGCGTATCGAAGACCTATCATCTCGATCAGCCGCTCGAGCTGAGTCTGGGGCAGGGCCTTGGTGAATGGATCTGCAGTGTTATCTTCTGAAGCGACTCTCCGAACCTCGATCTCCAGGCGATCCACGATCTCCCTGATCAGGTGATACCGCCTCAAGATGTGCCTGGATCTCTGATGGGACCTGGGTTCCTTCGCTAAAGCTATAGCCCCGTTGTTGTCGCAATACAGAGGTATTGGATCAACAATGGACGGAACCACCTGAAGTTCTTTCAAGAACTTCCTCATCCAGACAGCTTCTTTTGCGGCATCAGATGCAGCGATGTATTCCGCTTCCATCGTCGAGTCTGCAACGGTTTCCTGTTTGGAACTCTTCCAACACACCGCCCCTCCATTGAGGGTAAAGACAAAACCCGACATGGACTTGGAATCATCCTTGTCACTCTGGAAGCTGGAGTCAGCAAAGGCCTCGATCTGGAGGTCTTTTCCGCCATACACCAAGAACATCTCCTTAGTCCTTCTCAGGTACTTGAGAATGTTCTTTACCGCTATCCAGTGTTTCTCTCCAGGGTTTGACTGATACCGGCTTACCACACTCAGTGCATAAGCTACATCCGGTCTGGTACACAACATCACATACATTATAGAGCCTACCGCAGAAGCGTAGGGTATAATAGACATGCGATCCCTCTCCAAATCAGTCTTGGGAGACATCTCTTTAGAGAGGGTGATCCCGTGACAAGCCGGTAGGTTACCGCGCTTGGAATCTTCCATACTGAATCTCTTCAGTATGGTGTCGATGTACCTGGACTGAGAAAGTCCTAATATCCTCTTGGATCTGTCACGGTAGATCCGGATACCCAGAATGTACGAGGCATCACCCAGGTCTTTCATGGAGAACCTGTGTGATAAGAACCCCTTGACAGATTGTAGCATAGGAATGTCATTTCCTATTAAGAGAATGTCATCCACGTATAAAACGAGGAATACTACAGTTCTCGCTACAAATCTACTATAGATGCATGGTTCATCTGGATTTTTGATAAAGCCAAATTCTTTGACCGTCTCATCAAAGCAGATGTTCCAAGTCCGCGATGCCTGCTTTAGTCCATAGATGGACTTAAGCAACTTGCACACCTTTCCGCTGCTCCCACTCTGAATGAAACCCTCTGGCTGGTCCATATAGACACACTCCTCTAAATTTCCATTTAGAAAAGCTGTCTTTACGTCCATTTGCCAGATCTCATAATCGTGGAAGGCAGCAATGGCAAGAAGGATCCGAATGGATTTCAGCATGGCTACTGGAGAAAAGGTTTCATCGTAGTCCAAGCCAGGTCTTTGACGGAAACCTTTTGCTACCAGCCTAGCTTTATAGGTCTCAACCTGTCCATCTACACCAATCTTCCTTTTGAAGATCCACTTGCATCCTACAGGTTTTACCCCGTCTGGAGCAATGTCCAACGTCCATACCTTGTTGGTGTACATCGACTCCATTTCGGTCCGCATTGCATCCAGCCATTTCACTGAGTCAACGCTCTGAACGGCCTGCTGGAAGCTAGTAGGCTCATCATAATCTATGATGCAATCCTCTCTATCCCCGTCTATGAGAAAACCGCAGTATCTCTCGGGCGGATGAGACTGCCTACTACTCCTGCGGAGCGGCGTAGGAATGTCCTGTTCTTCCGAACCCTCTGGTTCCACAAAACTTTCAGTAATAGTCCGTGGTTCTGGAATTTCTTCCAGTTCTACTGCGCTCCCACTTATTTCCTTTTCTATGAACTGGTGTTCTAGAAAATGGGCATGACGAGAAACAAGAACTTTTTGTTCCTCTTCACAGTAGAAGAAATATCCCTTGGAATTCTTTGGATATCCCACAAACTTGCACAGTACTGAGCGTGCCTCGAGCTTGTCCGCATGCTGCTTTTTGACAAAAGCTGGACTTCCCCATGTCTTAATGTGATTAAGATGGGGTCTCTTCCCACACCACATCTCAAATGGCGTAGTAGGCACAGTCTTAGTGGGAACTCGGTTCAAAAGGTATGCGGCTGATTCTAGCGCATATCCCCAGAATGATCGCGGCAACTCAGCGTTACTCATCATGGACCGTACCATATCCAATAGGGTGCGGTTCCGTCTCTCCGATACACCGTTATGTTGCGGGGTGTATGGAGGAGTAAGCTGAGAGAGAATTCCGTTCTCTTTTAAATAGTCCAGGAACTCGGCACTTAAGTATTCTCCACCTCGATCCGATCTTAGAATCTTAATACTTTTGCCGGTCTGTTTCTCTACTTCATTCTTATACTCCTGGAATTTTCCAAAGGCTTCGGACTTATGTTTCATCAAGAAGACATAACCGTACCTTGAGAAGTCATCCGTAAAAGTAATGAAGTAAGAATGTCCGCTTCGGGCATGTGTAGACATTGGACCGCACACGTCACTGTGTACGAGTCCCAAGAGCTCGCTCGCTCTTACTCTATGTCCAGTAAACGGAGTCTTTGTCATCTTTCCTTTGAGACAGGATTGACAAGTGGCATACGACTGATATTCGAACGCATTCAAATACCCTTCTGTATGTAACTTCGTCAACCTTCTCTCATTGATGTGACCCAATCTACAATGCCATAAGAAAGTCTGATTTATTTCTGGAGACTTTCTTTTGTGTGTATTCTGGACATTAAAAATCTGTGGTTGGTTTAACACGTATATACCATTACTCAATGTACCTGACCCAATCAAAACTTGATTAAGGTGAATGTTTACAACATTACTTACAAACGCAAATTCATAACCTTCTTTAGAAACTAAAGATACAGATATGATATTACAAGTTGCGTTGGGTACAAAAAAGCAATTATGCAAAACCAAAACATGTCCATCTGACATTCCCAGGTGATAGTCCCCCACGGCTTTAGCATCTATGCTAGCTCCGTTCGCAACTCTGAGGGTCATGTCACCTGCCTTCAAAACCCTACGGTTTCTCAACGCCTGCAAAGAATTACAGATATGAGATCCTGATCCGGTATCCAATACCCAGGAAGTAGAGTTTATTGAAAGACAGTTTTCAATAACATACACACCTGAAGCTGAAGCTGCAACCTGCTTCAATTCCTGTGTTCTGGCCTTCCAGGCCCTGCAATCATTCTTCCAATGTCCTTTCTTATGACAATAGAAGCATTCTTCCTTATCCACAAGCTTCCCCGCTATCTTTGTTGCTTTACCTTTTCCCTTCGTATCCACTTTACTAACACCGCCCCTTGGTTTGGCGGGGGCCTTCTTCTTCTTTCCCTTGGCTTTCGCCTTGGACCTAGAAGAAGATGATCCTCCTACAAACAAAGTGGATGTATCCCTACCTTTCTGTAGGGTGCCCTCTGCGCTCCTCAGCATGTTGAGGAGCTCTGAAAGTTCAACCTCTTTTTCTTGTAAGTTGAAGTTCAGTATAAACTGGGCGTAAGTGGAAGGAAGGGACTGGAGAACTATATCCGTATATAGCTCACTCTCCAATGTGATCCCTAGGTCCGCGAGCTCCTCAATGTAGCCGATCATCTTTAGCACGTGCTCGGCTACTGATGATCCGACGGCCATTCTTGTCGAAAATAACTTTTTCGACGCTTCGTATCTTGCGATACGAGATTGCTCTCCATACAGTTCTTTTGTATGAAGCAATATGGATTCCATGTCCATATTCTCGTGCCTCCTCTGATGTTCGTTTTCCAGGCAAGCAGGAGGCATTTGGCCTTCGCGCTATCAATCTCCCAAGTCTTGCGGATTTCCTTATCCGCGACGCTGGAAGTTGGACCAGGGACAGGGGGAGCTTTGGTGGTAAGAAGATACCCCAGCTTGTCGTAAGTGATTGCTATCTTGACATTCCTGAGCCAATCTTTGTAGTTTGGCCCTGTCAGTTTGTTTTTATCTAGGAGTAACTTAAGTCCAGTCATGTTGATTGGTCGCTGCAATTAGGAGAGAGAAGAAGAAACACTCAGCATGATGCTCTTGCAAGTTTAGAGTGGTTTTTAGTTTGTCTAAACAGGATGGCTCCCACTGTTTCTCGAATCCCTCCTCAAACCATAAAGGAAGAATTAGCCGGGATCAATCCCACCGTACAATACTTGCTTAACCGTTCAGCCAGGCCGGTGTCGGTACTTCGAGGGAGGTTTTCCAACGCTTTCGCGAAGTTCCTTAATTAGAGAACCTCTTTTCCCTGGGGGCGTAGCCCCGCTAACACCTTTCTAGGCACCTACTAGGTTTATAGCATTGATCGTTAAGTGAGAAATTTCCCGAGGAGTAGCATATACTCACAGTAGGATCGGGATCCAAATATCATCGCGTGACGAAACTGAAGGAATCCTACCAGAATCATCACACTCCAAATGGTATGCAAATCTAGCAAGTTTCAGTACTTATTAAACTCCCGATGTGGATTTTTGCCCCATGCTCTTATGACCCTGACTTTGGCCAAAATATCATAAGTCACATGTCAAGTTCTACCCGTCATTATCCAGGTTAATTTGGATCCATCCGTACCTACCCTTGACTTTGGCCAAAATGGCAGTACGACTGTCCCAAACCAACGCATCTATCTATGCTACACATGAACACCCAATAGCTACCAATTACTGTGCCTTGACTTTGGCCAACATACACAGCTTGAATACTATTGACTATTCATGTGAAACGACGGAGGGCTACGGATGGTTTTGGCAAAACCGTGAACGTAGTGAACTTGATATAGTCGATGGAACGAGATAGCTTTTAAAAGGAGTGGCTCAAGCTCCGTATTTAAAAGTTGTTTTTGAAAAGAACCGAGTGGTTTTTCGAAAGTGTTCCAACGACTTTAACTTGGTTTATTATCTTGCATTAGTTCTTTTAATGCGTGATATTCTTGCATTAGTTCTTTTAATGCGTCCCATCATTTAATCCTACCATTGCAGAAAACAACCAAAATATGACGTACGCTTATGCCATTCGCCTTCGCCACGGGGCCCCGTCATTACCCGTTAGGTTACTTAACTAACGACAGAGCGGGGGGTGGGCTAGCGCGTCTGTAAAACATAAGCAACGCCTAAATAATATCATATATAGATATACTGCAATGATAAACATTTCAGATCACAGATGAATACATTGGATATACTAGGAATCTGTAATTCGTACGAGCCTGTAACGAAAGACAAATTACACGGTCGCGGTGAATATCCAAATACCCCACCCAAGGCCCCTACGGGTGCGGCAAACTACCCGCCAAGTACCCGAAGCGTAGTAACCTCCCTCATCTCCATGAGTAGGCCACTCGACACTTCGGCATACCCGGTAGTTTGTGCACCCCCTCCACGGGTCTATCCTAGGAGCAAAAACAGTAAAAAGAAATTATACAATGACGGCTACAACCCCGACCCGGTTGTGCGGCCATACAAATAATTATTACATCAATTTACAAATTTACATGAATTGAAAGAAAAGAAAACTCTCGTCTCACAACCCCCGGCTATTCACCCGCGACAATCCAACATATTCATATACACATTCCAGCAACATTACAGATCACAGATTTGTATAACCCCCACTAATCGACATATAGCGATTAGTAGACGTTCAATACAAATATCACATAACAGAAAAACCCGTTAGCTAAAGTCTTTTAGAAGTTCGATAAAAAATACGGATTTTCGGGACCCCAAAATAAAATTTTCGTTCTGGAAAATCTGGGTTGAAAATATATATACTAAAAATCCCAAAATACCCCAATGAGTAAACTGCAAAAAAGAAAACCCTTGACCGAGTCAACTCGGCCGCGTTTCCGCGGCGGGAGCGTGCTTCCGCCGCGGAAACGCGGCGCTTTGATCGAGTCAGGGGCCCAAATTTTTGCAGTTTCTTTAAAAAAGCCTGAGTCGATTTTAGGTGTGTTCCAAAAAGTTTTTCCAGTACTTTTGAAATCGACAGAAAGTTGAAAATTCATGGGTTCGTTTTTGGGACTTTTTCTTTGATCGATCTTCTAGTTACTTGCTAACTTGTTAGATAGAGTTTAACTAGGCTCTGATACCACTGTAAGTCCATGCTACCTCTCCCGGTACTTTCGGGAATGCGGAATTTGGTAAAAAACGAATTTTTTTTTTACGGAGGTGGTAACATGGACCTAAAACCCGGATCTTGGTTAAACATCTATCTAGCAACCTAACTACGAGTTTCTAGCTACTCGGTTAGGGGGTTATACCTTGCTTGTCTTGAACTCCTTCGTCTTCAAGCTCCGATGGTGGTCCGGAATGGCTTCTTCTCGTCGTCTCCGTACGCCGAAGATAGATCCACCTGAAAGCTCCAACCTTTAGCTCCTTCTTCGTTCTTTGAAGAAACTAGTTCACTTGGTTTGCTAAACCTAGTGAACTAGAATGAGTAGAGAAGAATTAGAATGGGATTTTATCTATGGTTCTTGATTCTCAACTCATGAGACAAGAGAACCATAGATTAAAGAGAGGGAGCAAGAGCAAAAGGGTGAGAGCAAAAGGAGAGCTCAAGAACAAGAGAGAGAATGAGCAAGAAAGAATGAGGCTCTCTTTTGTCTTTCACCCTCTCATAATCCAAAGTCATGATAACTCATCATACTAAAAAAAGTCTTATGTGATGGTTTGAAGCAACCATAACCATATCATTTCATGCACTCATTTTACACAAATGAGCAAGCAAGAAAAAGTCTTTGCCATGAAATGATGGCTATGGTTATCATGATGGTCAACTAGTCAAGCCTAGTCAACCGTCAACAAAGTCAACAAGTCAACAAAAGTCAACAAGTCAACAAAGTCAACAAGTCAACAAAAGTCAACAAGTCAACAAAGTCAACAACCATATCACCATAATACTTAATTAATATAATAGTTAATCACATATCATATTCTCATTAGGGTTGAGCAAAAAGTCAAATAGTCAACGGTCAACTGTCAACAACCCTAATGAGAATCCGCTGCCTCTGCCTCCCTGTCAACTGTGCATACACACCCGCATCCGCGTTCCGAGGAACACGAATGCACACTGGATAAATCCAATCCCAAAAGGTACACTAGGATCTGGCTTAAACCAAAGCCCGCTAGTGTAAACTGTCCGGACACTATACGTGCACAAGTGCACGGATGTGACCGAACCCTGTCGCAAAACCATGCGACCTGTCGCAATACCATGCGACCTCTACTCTTTTGCCTAAAGGCGAAAAGCTTTCTGTGTGGGACTCTAAAGACTCGACACTACGCTGGCAGTGGGTTTAACCACAGACCGCAAGCGGCACTAGCTGTGCGTAACGGTCCCCAGGTAGTGCCGACAAGAAGACCGACGAGGCGAAACCCATCTGAACTCCTACTGAGCCTGAGTGTGACATTCTCCGTACAGTCCGGTCTGTTCGTCTGATACATCGCATGGCGGGCCTAGGGGGCAGTAAACGTCAGTCCCCCAATAGCGGTACAAGTCGTGCCGGAGCGAAGCCCAAAACACCCTGAGATAACACTGGAAACCTACCAGTATATCTCGTTTGCCCTGGCCAGGGACTACTCGTGTAATGGCTCTCCTAGACACAGCGCGATGTCAACCCCCAATACCGGGAGAGACGAATCCTGTCTAACCGTCACTGCCTCCAAGTGCTTCGGGACTGCACCCAACTACTACCTGTTTGCACGACTCCTTTGAGCCGTGGTAGGGTAGTGATCAAAGTACAGTTGGAACACACTCGAGGCGAAGTGACAGTGTCAAGTCAGCGGACTAAGCTGTACTCATGTCACCTGGGAACTGATAACTGACGATAGGTATAATACCAACTAGTCAGTTCCCGACGAGTCCTGTCCAGTGTACCCGTAACCTAACGAGCACCCGCATACTATCTCAAGTACGACGTACTGACGGCTGTGGGACAGACCGTCTCCCACACTGGGATGAGAAGCGCATGCGCTGGTCTACTCCGGAGTATCGATGCCCTGTCTCGATAGTCCTGCGACCAGGGACCTGCATAAGGATGTGCTTATAGATTACCCAGCCCTACTAGTGTGACGGCCATCACATCGCTGGTAATCAAGCAAAGATCCTAAGGGCTCCACTAATGTGTATAGGCGATATACAAAATATAAACACATGTACACATTAAAGTAGAAACAAACCAAGTAGCATACTACTATTTTGAGCAAGATTGTATATACAAGGTGAATATCCCAAGCATCCATTAAGTAATATACAAACTAGTATGATACAGTAATGGCCTCTAGGGCATATACACTAACAAAACATTACGTCAAGGACCCGCTACAACGTCATGTCGTATCTCAAATACGAACCCTGCTATATCACCGATCCCACGGCCTCAAATCAAATCTCATCGACTCATCTTAAATCCTAAGTACTATCCTCATTATCCATGCATGCATATATGAATGTACATATACATAGTCCAATACCCACGCATATATACATATATACTCATCCCAATCTGCGCACAAGAAAGTAAAGTATGCAAGTCTGTGTGTGCGTATGTGGGTATAACAACTACTCTAGGGTTTCGCAACTAACTCAAAGGTACTCCATGAACACATAAACATAACATGAATGAACATTCTCGTATCATAAGACACCTATATAAACATATATATATGAGCTACACTACGGACTGCGGGGGTGCTATACGCCATCCACCCGACTTCTTCCCGTAGATATAAATCTACTCACCTGGTCCTCGCTCGCCGGTGCTGACGTCGCCACGCGCTTGCTTGTCGTCTCAAAGTCCACATGGGGGTACCTACATATCACAACGCATCGTGTCGCATTAAAATCCGACTCATGACCAAAACGACACACGAATCCCACATTGGTCAAAACCTATGGTTGCTTTCACAAATCAACCCAAAAACCCTCGACGTCGGTGTACAAATGCCAGACCATCGAGAAAAACCCAAATACACTCATTTGCACATTCACGAACACTAATTTTAATATAAAATAGGTTAAAACTCACAAAAACCCCAATTTCACTTAAAAAGTCATTTTTCCGAAAATCTAGCAAGCACAATTCGCCGTTTTTGTACAAAACATGATGTTTTAACAATTTTAGTGACCAAGATGATAACTAAATATCTTAATTATGCCATATAAACTATTACGTAAATTTTAAACCCACAATTTAATTCGATTTCAAAAACCTAGTTTGCAATATTAACCAATTTTAACAATTTTATAGCAAAAATGAACAAACTACAATCTAGCTTGGATTTTCATGAACTAAAGCATTAAACCACTCAATATAATATTTATAATTACATGAAACCTAAATTTGAATTTCCTCTCACAAGAATATAATTATTTAAAAAACCTAGTTTACCAATTATATAATTCTCACTTTTAAATCAACAAATATGCAAACTAGTAACTTAAATTGGATTTAGCATAACATTAATATGTCAATTATATCACATAAACTAAATCTCACAACACAAAATACCAATTTGAAATCAAACCCCTCTCTTGAATTTTAAATCATGCACCTAGAACTAATTAAAAACCTAATTAAACAATTAATTAAGCCAACCTAAGCAATTAACAACACATTAACCAAAAAGGTTAGAATTTATACCCAAATAATTTGAAGCTCCCACAAGCACACTTAGCCACCCAAATTGAAATATAAATCCCTAGATCCATGCTATGGTAGCCAAGGAAAAATGGGTATAGCTTGGATTTTGAGTTTGCTTTGAATTTGCATGGATTTTTGAAGCATTTTAATGGATTTTTGAGGCAAAATGGTGTGGGATTTTGGTGGAGGGCTGCTGCTGTAGGGGGTTCAGGTTTGGGCCAGAAATGGAGGGGGTTTGGGTGAGGGAGGAGAGAGAGTGAGGTGGAGAAAGTAATATCTAGTCAAAGTCCACCCCTTTTTCTATCATTTTCCTTTCTTTTCTTTTCTTGGTGATTGAAGAGAGAGAGGGGGGGAGGGCTGTCATGGTGGGGCCGGCCACATGGGGAGGGAAAGAGAGGGTGAGGTGTGGGTGTGTGGGTTAAGGAAAAAGATAAATGTATTACCCCAATTCCCATTAACACTAATTTCACCGAAAAAAGCCTTTTTCTTCGATATTTTTCTAAACCGTTTTGGCAAACCATTTCGTTTCAAAAACCACATGATAAAATTTTGTTTAATGTTTTATGATGCACAAAATTTGTTTCAACTCATTCCAATTTGTAATTTTCCCTAATTAAATATATTAGTGACGGTTTAAAATAATATTAAAATAATTAATTTCGGAAAAATTTTCAGAAAATTTGAAATTTCACCAGTGGGTCAATAAACACCAAATACTAGCAATTACATAGCTAGAATATGTATATTTAATTTTATAATAAAGATATTTGTATTTTGAATTTTTACGGAAAACCCCCCTTATTTTACCGATTTTCCGAAATTTCACCGAAACGATTTTCAAAACGTTACATCTCCAAACCTAAAAGAAGAATCAATCAGGATCACCCGAAGAGTAAACCAACTCATCAGTGGGAATCGGGATCCAACTCTCATCGCATGATAACGTGACGGAATCCATCCACGTTACTCACACTCCAGAAGGTATGCGCATACTTGGCAAGTTTCAGTTTCTTTAGAAACTCCCGATATGATTTTTGCCCCATGCTCTTCTGACCTTGGCATTGGTCAAAATGTCATAAGTCACATGCCAAGTTCTACCCGTCACTATCTTGTCAATTTGAACCCATCCGCACATGCCCTTGACGTTGGCCAAAATGGCAGAACGACTGTCCCAAACCAACTCATCTATCTATGCAACAAATGAATGCCCAGCAGCTACCAAATACTATACCTTGGCGTTGGTCAAAATACATAGCTTGAATACTACTGAATACTCAAAAGAAATGACGGAGGGCTACGGCTGGTTTTTAGCGAAAAAACCTTTAACATAGTGAACTTGATATCGCTGAAGGAACCTGATAGCTTTTTATAAAAATAAAGTGGCGAAAACCTTTGCTAAAGAGGTCACTCCCGGTGAAGGGATCTCGGCTCTTTCCCTGTGGAATGAGGTGCAGGATATTCCAACTGAATACCGCGATGCAAAGCAACTTGTAATCGACTATAGTGAAGTTATTACCCTGACGCAAACTTCTGCCCAAGGGGTCATTCCCGGTGAAAGGATATCGGCCCTTGCCTCGTCGAATGAGGTGCAGGATATTCCAACCGAATACCGCTATGCAAAACAAAAGAAAACGTCTTTGTAATAACACCTTTTAAATTGTTCCAACAACTGCCAAATAGGTTTGTTTTCCTTTGCATTGATCAGAATCAACGCAGTCCCATCAATTAATCACACCAGAAAAGAACGAAAATAAAATGTACGTATATGCCATCCGCATTCGTCACGTCCCATCATCACCCGTTAGGTTACTTAACTAACGACAGAGTGGAGACTGGACTAGCGCAGGTGTAAAACATATACAACATCTAATAGTATATATACCAATATACAATAATCGCTCCAGGCATGATAATATGCAACATTACAGAAAAGTAATAAGCATCACAGAACAATACAGATAATCTAGGATCCCCGGGTTTCACAGAGCCGCTGCTGAAACCCGATGTTCCCCTGGTCGTGTGGATAGCCTGTGCAATGAAACTTAGACCCCTACGGGTGCGGCAAGTTACCCGCCAAAAGCTGAAGCGAGGCAGCCCCCTACAGCATAGTGAATGGACCATCCTGCACTTCACGGAATCCGGTAACTTGAGCACCCCTCCTTGGGTCAACCTGTACCCCCTACGAGTGCGGCGAATAGTCTGCCAATTCTAGAGTGAGGCCCCTCTGCTTCTCAAAACCATGAGATGCGGACCTGTTGCCCTCCAGAACCCGGCTACCCGTGCACTCCGTCGCGGAGTAAACCTAGTACAGAAATTAAAAAAAAAGTACAACGGGTACATCGACCTCAGCCCGGTCATGCCCCAAAAGAATATTATACAAACAGGCAGTGACGGCAGTCCACATGTTGGACGCTCACCCCGCAATGTCAAATGTACAAATAAATCCAAACTGCACTACCATTGCACACTGCTATCCACCACGACAAATCCGCAACATCACAGCACAACACAGAACATCAACGCAAATGTCACGTTCGCAAACCCGTCTAAAAGAACTATAGCAATCAGACGCGATTTACCGCTCGAATGACATTCACGGTCGGAGATATAATGTAAGTATTGTAAACTAACATATTTAAATTTCGATCGACTAAATATCACGAAGTGGGCCCCACGTACATCTGCTGTACAGTAACAAAATATGGGACCAAAAGATATATACCAAAAATCATAATTTACCCAAGAGAAGCAACTGTACAAATTTGGATCAATGATCCCACAGATTGGCCGCGGATGCGCGGTCAAACCCTAGGTTTGACCGCGATTCCGCGGCGGTCTTGTAGGGTCACGTGACCAAATTTGTACCATGTTCTTAGAAAAGCCTGCTGAATTTTCTGTGATGTGTAAAATAATTTTTAGAACCCTTTTAAAATCGACAGAAACTCAGAACTTGGAATTTGTGGTTTTCAAAAAACCGTTCGATCGATATTTTAAACGTGTTAGCACAAGTTAGTAAAGTATAATGGTGAGGCTCTGATACCACTGTAAGTCTACAGTAGCGCCCCGGCCGTCTAACAGACGCCAAATGCGGAACAAAAACTTTTTAACTGGCGCTATCGTATACTATAACCCGGATCTTCCATTATTGCTAAACTAACAAACTACAAAGAGGGTAGAAAGGTTATACCGAACGATCCGAGTCCTTCGTTCTATAACCATCATCCCACGCATTGTTGCGTCTGCTCCGATCTCATCGATCTCCGATCTGCTCGTCTAGGTGGCACCACGTCAACGGATCTTTAAACGGGCTCCCGCCTCTGACTCGAGGCAACTCGATCGTCAAGTTTGCTAAAAGAGACGACTAAGATTGATGTAGAAAATGAGTAGAATATTTTGTCTCACTTCGTCCAAAGCCGTGGACGAACGGTTAATGAAGTTGCCACTCGAAATGAAATGGAATGAGAAATGAACTATGAAATTTCCATGTATCCAAAACTTTAATCTTTTCAAAACAATAACCATAAATCAATCACCAAGAGGGGGCCGGCCACTTATAGATGAAGGGGAGGTGAGTGTAGGAGCTAGGAGGTGACCACAAGATTAAATGAGATGATGATTCACCATGACACCTAGTATGAACACATATAATGCAAGTGATGAATCATAACCCTAGTCATCAAACATCATTAAATACGGCTGATAGAAAACTGGAAAATGGAAACTGGCAACTTCCAAAAGCGATCCTGAAACGAATTTCAGGATAACCCCGTAACAGTATAAACATACCCGCATTTGTATTACGACCGAATACAAATGCAACTGAGACAAAGATATTATATCTACACAGTATAATACTCGGATCCGGCTTAAACTAAAGCCCACCAGTATTATCAGCCCGAAATATGACACGTGCGTAAACGCACGTGCATTTCCGAACCCTGCCATAAAACCATACGGCCTCTACAACGTTTCGTCCAAACTTGGGAAACTATCTGTGGGGGACTCTAATGACTCGTCAGTACCCTGGCAGTGGGTTTAACCACAAGCCGTCAGCGGCACTAGCTGTGCGTAACGGATGCCCATGAACTGACCTCAAGGGATGCCGATGAGCGAACTCATCCGAAAACCCTACTGAGCCTAACAGTGACAATGTATATACAGTCCGGTCCGTTTGTCTATGAGTATCGCATATCTGCCTAGGGGTCTGGTAACGTCAGACCCCCAATAGCAGTATAAGTCGTGTCGGAGTGTAGCCTAAAAACACCCTGAGATACTACTGGAGTACCTACCAGTAAATCTCCTGCCACGGCCGTAGGCTTTGTATAATGGCTCTCCTAGACACAGCGTGATCTCACCCCCAATACCGGGAGAGACGAATCCCCTGCCGATCCGCTCACTTGGCTCCATGTGGCTCGGGACTGTACCAAAAAAATACCTGTTTGCACGACTCCTTTGAGCCGTGGTAGGGTAGAAATCAAAGCACAGTGGGAACTCACACGAGACAAATGACGACCTCAGGTCGATGAACTAACCTGTACACATTTCACCAGGGAACTGCTATCTGATGATATGTATAATACCAACTAGCAGATTCCCGGCGAGTCCTGTCCGGTGTACTCATAACCCAATGAGCCCCTGTATACATCTCAGGTGATCCAACTGACACCAGTGGCTTGTGAGACCGGCCACCGCCCCTCGTTGGGGTCTAGACTGTATACACTAGTCTACTCCGGAGTATCGATACCCTGTCTCGAAACTCCCACGACTAGGGACCACTATTAAGGATATGCTTATAAACCACCCAACTCTCACGTATATGATCGCCATCATACTGTTGGTAGTAAAGCAAGATCCTAAGGGCTCTATCAAAGTGTAACAGTGATCAGTCACCTGAACCTGTACACGACTGATAAAGGCAAACCAGATAGCATACTATCATCTCGACTAAGACTGTCCTACCGATATAGGTCCTCCGTAATCATTGCAATTACGTGCCTGCGATCCAATAATTGACTCTGAGGGCACTATATCCAACACCGACTTCCCCCGTAGATATAATCAACTCACCTTGATCTTGCTTGCCGATGTAGATGTCGCCATCATCCTCTTCATCATCTCAAATCGTCGTGGGGGTACCTACATGCCACACGTATCGCATCGCATTAAAACCAATTCGAAACCAAAACGACACATGAAAACCAAAACGATACGCTTAAAAGCCTATAGGTTAGAACCTATGGTTAGCTCTCGTAAAACAACCCGATATCACTCGAGATAGACGTACAAACGTCACATGATCGAGATAAAGCACAAATACTAAAATATAGAAATCAAAATACGCAAAACCATAACTCAAATCAAAGCAGCAACCCAAGTTTTTAGTCCCAGATTTTGACTCAGGCCAAAACAAGGCAAGCAAACAACTCTGGGTGATATATAGGGTACATATGACCTACTGAAACAACCTGAGCACCTGAACCAACCAAGTGGCCAGCCACATTCATGGAAATTCCGGCCTCCTCAGTTCTGCTAGGGAGTTTGGGGCTCGTGTTGGTAGGGTGTCTTCCTATGGGTCCCACTAGATCTCTGGTATTGTTTACTTTTCTAGTATTGACCCCGGATCACTCCAGATTTCCCTGCACGCTCAATTCCCTCACAAACCGACATGCAAAGTTTCTGTTTTGCAGTTCCAGGTTCTAGTTTAGGTTTAGTCTGGGTTTGCTGACAATTGGGAGGGCTTTAAGGTCACTAATAAGGCTTTATTACACCATCTCTACACAAATCAAAATCTAATTCCCAACTTGAGTTTTCAAAGCTCACTAAACTTCGCCGAAACAACATTAAACTTGAAATGAGGCTAAATCACTTGAAATACTACAATAATTGTGAAAGGGTTTATCTCATTTAGATCTCAAGAATCCTCTACAGCGCCAAAATCGAATTTTTCTTGGTCCATTAGGTAGCTAGAGGGCTTGTGCACCTTTTTGTGAAATGGGTGTGAGATTTTGGGGTGGTTTTCATGGTGTTTTGGGGGTTTGAAGATGGAGAAAGAGAGGGGACAGCAGCAGCAGCAGCAAGGAAAAGAGAGGGGAGAGAAATGAGTGAGGAAAATGAGGGGGATGGCTCATGACAAAAGGTTGACCCCTCACCCACTCTTTCTCTCTCTAATCATACCTCCATATTCTATTCTTTTTCTTTTCTTAATAAATCAACAACCATGCTTAAAACATGAAGGAAAGCCGTGGAAAAATATGTAACAAGTGTAAAAATGATACAGTGCAATGTTTGCATAAAATACGCTTAAGCGCGGTTAGCGAATTTTAATCGCGATTAGCACTAAATTAGTGTCAAATTAATCATAAAAACTTCAAATTTGCATAATTCACATAAAACACGCTCTTTTAGTAATTTCTATAATTTTCAAAATTTTCCCAATTTTATCGGTATTTAATTATACCAAAATATTAAAATATTCATTAAAATTAATATTAAATTATAAAAATTCCCAAAAATAATATTTTATATTTTTGAAATGTTACAGTTTAAGACGGATCCTAGTATTAGATTTGTTGGATTACTTTGGTCTCATCGCATTTGCATTCAGTCAGAATGCGGATGCAGGTATGTATATACAGGTGAGGGGTATACTTGTGATCCGTCACGAGTTTACTTTAGATGTTGCCATATCTTTTTATTGTTGTAAACATTTGGATTAATGTTTACATATGAAAATTTTGAGTGGATTTCATGATGAGGTGCATTTAATGTGACATGGACATGTTTAGTGACTCATGGTCTCTTTATTTGTGCTAATGTCACATTAGGATTTGTTTATTGTGTTGAATTGATGGATGGAGAGAGAGAGGGAAGCCATAGGCTTGGGGTTGGCTCTTGGGTTTTCATTCTTGTGCTCACAACAATAATTCAACATAATAACACAAAAGGCTCCTCTCTTTTCTTTCTTCTTCTTGCTCACAAGTTCCACCATTGGCATCATCTTCTACCTCCACTCTAACCATCTCATGTGTTGAGAATCCTAGAGTGTCAAGAGACAAAGTTATCACACACATTCTCTACTTCACCTTGGACGCGTCGGCTAGCAAACTTCGTGTCCGAGTTGCTTCGGTTCGAAGCGGGAGCCCGTAAAAGGATTCATAGATGTGGTGCCCTTTCCGATGAGGAGACCGAAGATCGGAGATGTCGCGAGGAACTTGGTATGGTGGCCAAAGACCGAAGGACACGGAATGATCGGTATAGCCACTCTCACTTCTTAGTAGTTAGCTAGTTTAGCGTTAATGGTTCGATCCGGGTGAAAGACTACGATAGCGCCGGTTTACTAAAAAGTTTTTGTTTCTGCATTTGGCCTCGGGTCGACGGCCGGGGCGCTACCGTAGACTTACATGGTATCAGAGCCATGCCATTAACCTTTACTAGCTTGTTCTAACTTATTTAAAATATCGATCGGACGAAATTTCCAAAACCGCAACTCCATTTTCAAAGTTTCTGTCGAATTTTAAAAGTCGTCGAAAAATTATTTTCAGTATGTCAGAAAATCGTGCAGGCCTTTTTAAGACACTGGAAGAAATTTAGAAGCACGATCCTACCATGAGACCGCGGAACCGCGGCGAAACTGGCATGTTTGCCGCGGTTGCGCGGCAGAATGGTGGGAACAGTGCACCATTTTTCTTCCTGGGGTTTTACTCATGGAATTGTGGTTTCTGGATTTTTTTGTTTGGGCCCAGATTTGTTACAGTACTGGATTTGTGCTTTGGGGCTCACTTCGGGAAATTTTGTCGATCGAAACTTTTAAATAAGTTAGTTCACAGTGCTTACATTATATCTGTGACCGTGAATGTCATTCGATCGGTAAATCTTGTCTAATCGCTATAGCCCTTTTAGATGAATTTGCGAACGTGACATTCATGTTGATGTTCTGTGTTGTGCTGTGATGTTGCGGATTTGTCATGGTGGATAGCCTGGATGCAATGGTAGTACAGTTTGGTTATATTTGTACATTTGTTATTGCGGGGCGAGCGTCCGACATGTGGACTGCCGTCACTGTCTGTTGTATATTATTCTTTTGGGGCATGACCGGGTTGAGGTCGTTACACCCTTGTATATATTTTTTATTTTCTGTACTAGGATTACCACGCGTAGGGTGCACGGATAGCTGGATTCTAGAGGGCAACAGGTCCGCATCTCATGGCTTTGAGACGGAGGGGGCTTCACTCTAGAATTGGCGGGCTATTCGCCGCACTCGTAGAGGGTATAGGTTGACCCAAGGAGGGGTGCTCAAGTTACCGGATTCCGTGAAGTGCTGGGTGGTCCATTCACTTTGTTGTAGGGGGCTGCCTCACTTTAGGTTTTGGCGGGTAACTTGCCGCGCCCGTAGGGGTCTAAGATTTCATTGCACAGGCTATCCACACGACCAGGGGAACGTCGGGTTTCAGTTGCGGCTCAAAGGAAACCCGGGGATCACAGATTATCTGTATTGTTCTGTGATGCTTATTACATTTCTGTGATGTTGCATTTATCACGCCATGAGCGATTATTATATATTGATATATATACTAGTAGATGTTGTATATGTTTTGCATCCACGTTAGTCCAGTCCCTGCTCTGTCGTTAGTTAAGTAACCTAACGGGTGATGATGGGACCTAGTGGCGAATGCGGATGGCATATACGTACATCATATTTTCGTTCTTTTCTGGTGTGATTAATTGTTGGTATTGCATTGATTCAGATCAATGCAAGCTAAACAAACCTGTTTGATGTTGTTGGAACAATTTTTCAAAAAGCTGTTATTACAAGGACGTTCTCTTTTGTTTTGCACAGTGGTATTCGGTTATGAATATCCTGCACCTCATTCGACGAGGCAAGGGCCGAGATCCCTTTATCGGGAGTGACCCCTTGGACAGAAGTTTACATCAGGGTAATAACTTCATTATAGTCGATTACCTTTTGCTTGGCATCGCGGTATTCAGTTGGAATATCCTGCACCTCATTCTACGGGGAAAGTGCCGAGATCCCTTCACCGGGAGTGACCTCTTTAGCAAAGGTTTTCGCCACTATATTTATAAAAAGCTATCCGGTTTCTTCAACGATATCAAGTTCATTACGTTAAAGGTTTTTCGCCAAAAACCATTCGTAGCCCTCCGTCATTTCAGACGGGTAGCACTTAGTATCCATGCTATGTTTGTTGACCTTCGTCAAGGCATAGTGAATGGTAGCGGCTTGCTACCTTTTTGTTGCATAAATAGATGCGTTGGTTTGGGACAGTCGTATAGCCTTGTTGACCTTCGTCAAGGGCTTGTACGGGCAGGTTCAAATTAACCTGGACAATGACGGGTAGACCTTGACATGTGACTTATGATTTGTTGACCTTCGTAAAGATCATAAGAGTATGGGGTAAAAATCACATCGGGAGTTTCTAAAGAAATAGAAACTTGCCAGATATGCACATACCTTCTGGAGTGTGATAACGTGAGTGGATTCCATCACGTTATCATGCGATGATAGTTGGATCCCGATTCCCACTAATGAGTTAGTTTACTCCTCGGATGATCCGACTAATTCTTCTTTCAGGTTTGGAGGAGAATTTGAGGTTACAGTAGGAGCTTTCCTGATTAGATAAATTGATAACCATTCTGATCTAGGTTAGAGTGCACGCAGAGTGTTTCTTTTCTCTCTCTCTTTGGCAGCGACCATGGCCCGACCCTAGACTGTAACTCAGTGACCAAGTTAACCGAATCTTCTTAAAACACTGGCTTTTGGATTGTCTGAGTTGCATACATCATTACCACTCCTTCTTTTACCCTTTGCATTTCTCCTGAACACCCCGTATTATTACGAACATGCACTTCCATTGGATAAAACCATTGTATGGTTATATACGAACTCTAAGGAACTTGTTCCAGATTCGAGGATGGTTTCCGGTTCTGGAGAAAATGAATAGGACTATTCAGTTGTCTTTTCCTTTTACCTTCTCTCAGATTGCGAGTGCTCCTTGGATTAGGACGGTACACCTATTACGCTAATTGGATAGTCTTCTTCCAAACCATAGGCAGGTGCCGAACGGTGGGGAATGAAGAAAACCAATTAGCCTAACGATGGTGTATAGAAGGTAATAAGTTAAGACAGATAAAGGGATTAAAAAGAAGGCAAAGTAAATTGCAACTGCTATCATTCATGACCAAACCACATATTTCATCGCCACTCCTACTTCACCTTGGTATTTCTCCAGAACACCCCGTATCACTACGAAAATCCACAGTTATTTGGATACTCCATCGTATGGTTATATACGAACTCGAAGGAACTTGTTCCAGTTCGGGGATGGATTCTGGTTCAGGAGAAATAGGAATAAAGTTTATTCATTTGTCCTTTATCTTTACCTTCTCTCGCGTTGCGAGTGCTCCTAGGATTAGGAGAGTAAACCCATTATTCTTATTGGATAGTCTTCTTCTAAACCATTGTCATGACCCGAAAATACGGAACATGACCGGCACTTAGACTACGAACGTCTCGAGGCGTACGTGTTCTAAGTAAGCCGAACTCAGAAATTCAAACCAAGAGAAGTAGTAGAGAATAGGAAGAACCATATCAAATCAACCTGTATGCAACAATATATACAACGCCTAAAGGCGAGGATCACAACAGAATGAAACTAAACCAGGAAGAACCCAAGGAAATATAACACGCGACTCTAAGGTCGAAAGAATAAATATCACTGGTTTCTATCTCAAATAAGTACATGTTTGGTTGATGGAACTTCTAGATACAACTGAAACATAATATATAATGTATAATGATGGGTACGATACAATAAACCCACCTACTAGCAAGTCACCCGAAAGGTACAGTGCCCGCAAAGCCGTAATGAAATCCGTACGGCAACACCTGCAAGAAACTGGGGCACAACAGGGGTGAGTTGCCAACTCGTGAGTAGAAAAAGATCTACGAACAGAAAATCGCATGTATGACGCAATCCTAGGTCATACGATCAATATATATATAATCCTCAAATATATAACCAGCAATCTCTAACCATGACTAGGATAAATATCAAACCCAAGTATAAACCCATGTTCCTATGTCAGTGCATGAGGTGGCAATATATCATATGAATGATGTATGAATGCATAAAACGAAATGCATGTACTGAAGAAAACTGCTTTTGTAACTTGTGAGATTTCTGTATTTTTAAAATGAGATATCATAATGAAATCAGCATAAAACAGTGCCTAGCATCGGCACAAAACATAAATCACAATATCTCGATATCTCTGTATCACAATCTCTGTATCTCAATATCTCAAATCTCAATGTCTCAATCAAATATCCAGGGCGCCGTCAGTCCAGATCGGCCCCTACCATCCATCTCATGACTACGACGGTATCCTCCGGATATCCGACGTGTCGGGTAATATCACTGGTCGGTAGTGCTCCCCTGCCAGGCTCAACGCCATCATCTGCGATCCTCTTGCCCCGGGATACCGCAACGGGCCCACCATGTACCCGAAACGATTCATCCGCCTCCTCGAATCGGGTCTCGAAATCCATCAGCAAAACTCATGGTGGACAACTCATACATCATGGGAAAACCGCATTTTTATTAAAAAGAGAAAGCAGTTTATATGTACGTTTTGCGGTTTTCCTCCAAATCCAGAAAATCTCATGGAAACCCGAATCCAAATCATCAATAGCATGTGAAATCATGAGAATCCATGAATGCAGCATATAATGAATAACAGTATGCATGAAGTGACAAGTAATAACTACAATGTCAACCTGGTATATATGGCAAGTACACTAATATCATGTCACTGCTAGCTATCAAGCTAAATCAAGCAATAATATTCTCTAAGTGTACGTGACATGGCAATTACCGATGAAGATGTGTGCGCGACAGCAAATAAGTGTACGTGGTACATACGCATCATCGGTAAAGGTGCTGGTGTCCTAGCAGCAGGATATCAATAATAGAATATGAATCACAATAGCATGAGATGCAGAGCAACAATAATAATATGCGGGAGCTGAAATACTGAACACCATGATCACTAAACTGCATATAATGCCATAAGAGTCATATAGCTACACCACTAAAAGGCTGGGCTAAAGCTAACAATAGATAAAGGGAAACCGCCTAAACTCTAAGTCGATACATATATATACACATATATATAGTCGGTGATCCCGCCTCGATCATATCACATCCGATACCATATCTCTATAATCGGTTATTCCCAAGTCAAGTAGGCGGATCAAACATCAAAATACAGCTCGCACGTAAATCCGTCGTACGGCATCCCCAATTCTGGGTACGGGTCAATATCACAATCATTATATTACTCATCAGGTATTCTCTTTATCAATTATCATAATCTGGGGTACTGACCTACGTCTAGTACAATGCTAACATCATCATTAAAATCAAGAACTGACTACTGATCGACAATCTAGTATAAATCGATATCATCATAACATATTATCTCAAGGAGTAAATATTTTCGAATGCGGCCTATCACAATTATCTGGTCGAATCATAACATATCATATCATATCTTATCACGTATCATAATCGCATGTCGATCATTTACATATCATCCTTCCCAAAATCCTGTAAAGCATCAAGATGTATTTTAATTATGAATTTTATCATATCACCGACATCATGATCTCATATCACCATCGACTCATATCAATCCCATGTACCATCCTCAAATCCGTATGTGAACACATAATCCCAAAATCCATGTGAACACATATCTAAATAGAATCCCATAACCACATATGAAATAAGGATGTATGCAAGTATGTATACGTGTGTATGTATGTGTAGTGCACTCACTACCCTAAGATTTCGTAACCTTTCATCAATCCAATATACCAATATCCATTTAAACATCAATAATTAATCCCAACAACAAATAATAGATTGTTGGTGTGTATACGCATCCGTATACATCACCACGGACTGTGGGGGTGCTATACGCCATCCATCCGACTTCTCCCCGTAGATATAAATCTACTCACCTAGTTATGTGTGCCGGTGCCGATGTCGCCGTTTGCATTTCCAACGCCTCGACGCCACGTGGGGTACCTACAAGGATATCACACGCTAAAACTCATGAAAACCATGTCGGAAACCAAAATGGTGCACACTATGTAAGTCCATGCTACCTCTCCCGGTACTTTCGGGAATGCGGAATTTGGTAAAAAACGATTTTTAGGGAGGTGGTAACATGGACCTAAAACCCGGATCTTGGTTAAACATCTATCTAGCAACCTAACTACGAGTTTCTAGCTACTCGGTTAGGGGGTTATACCTTGCTTGTCTTGAACTCCTTCGTCTTCAAACTCCGATGGTGGTCCGGATTGGCTTCTTCCCGTCGTCTCCGTACGCCGAAGATAGATCCACCTGAAAGCTCCAACCTTTAGCTCCTTCTTCGTTCTTTGAAGAAACTAGTTCACTTGGTTTGCTAAACCTAGTGAACTAGAATGAGTAGAGAAGAGTTTGTATGGGATTTTATCTATGGTTCTTGATTCTCAACTCATGAGACAAGAGAACCATAGATTAAAGAGAGGAAGCAAGAGCAAGAGGGTGAGAGCAAAACAAGAGAGCTCAAGAACAAGAGAGAGAATGAGCAAGAAAGAATGAGCAAGTCTTTTGTCTCTCACCCTCTCATAATCCAAAGTCATGATAACTCATCATACTAAAAAAGTCTTATGTGATGGTTGAAGCAACCATAACCATATCATTTCATGCACTCATTTTACACAAATGAGCAAGCAAACAAAAGTCTTTGCCATGAAATGATGGCTATGGTTATCATGATGGTCAACTAGTCAAGCCTAGTCAACCGGTCAACAAAGTCAACAAGTCAACAAGTCAACAAAGTCAACAAGTCAACAAAAGTCAACAAGTCAACAAAGTCAACAACAATGTCACCATAATACTTAATTAATATAATAGTTAATCACATATCATATTCTCATTAGGGTTGAGCAAAAAGTCAAATAGTCAACGGTCAACTGTCAACAACCCTAATGAGAATCCGCTGCCTCTGTCTCCCTATCAACTGTGCATACACACCCGCATCCGCGTTCCGAGGAACACGAATGCACACTGGATAAATCCAATCCCAAAAGGTACACTAGGATCTGGCTTAAACCAAAGCCCGCTAGTGTAAACTGTCCGGACACTGTACGTGCACAAGTGCACGGATGTGACCGAACCCTGTCGCAAAAACCATGTGACCTGTCGCAATACCATGCGACCTCTACTCTTTTGCCTAAAGGCAAAAAGCTTTCTGTGTGGGACTCTAAATACTCGACACTACGCTGGCAGTGGGTTTAACCACAGACCGCAAGCGGCACTAGATGTACGTAACGGTCCCCAGGTAATGCCGACAAGAAGACCGACGAGGCGAAACCCATCTGAACTCCTACTGAGCCTGAATGTGACATTCTCCGTACAGTCCGGTCTGTTCGTCTGATACATCGCATGGCGGGCCTAGGGGGCGGTAAACGTCAGTCCCCCAATAGCGGTACAGGTCGTGCCGGAGCGAAGCCCAAAACACCCTGAGATAACACTGGAAGCCTACCAGTATATCTCGTTTGCCCTGGCCAGGGACTACTCGTGTAATGGCTCTCCTAGACACAGCGCGATGTCAACCCCCAATACCGAGAGAGACGAATCCTGTCTAACCGTCACTGCCTCCAAGTGCTTCGGGACTGCACCCAACCACTACCTGTTTGCACGACTCCTTTAAGCCGTGGTAGGGTAGTGATCAAAGTACAGTGGGAACACACTCGAGGCGAAGTGACAGTGTCAAGTCAGCGGACTAAGCTGTACTCATGTCACCTGGGAACTGATAACTGACGATAGGCATAATACCAACTAGTCAGTTCCCGACGAGTCCTGTCCAGTGTACCCGTAACCTAACGAGCACCCGCATACTATCTCAAGTACGACGTACTGACGGCTGTGGGATAGACCGTCTCCCACAGTGGGATGAGAAGCGCATGCGCTGGTCTACTCCGGAGTATCGATGCCCTGTCTCGATAGTCCTGCGACCAGGGACCTGCATAAGGATGTGCTTATAGATTACCCAGCCCCACTAGTGTGACGGCCATCACATCGCTGGTAATCAAGCAAAGATCCTAAGGGCTCCACTAATGTGTATAGGCGATATACAAAAATAAACACATGTACACATTGAAGTAGAAACAAACCAAGTAGCATACTACTATTTTGAGCAAGATTGTATATACAAGGTGAATATCCCAAGCTTCCATTAAGTAATATACGAACTAGTATGATACAGTAATGGCCTCTAGGGCATATACACTAACAATCTCCCACTTGCACTAAGGCCATATACTGGCGTATCGAAGACCTATCATCTCGATCAGCCGCTCGAACTGAGTCTGGGGCAAGGCCTTGGTGAATGGATCTGCAGTGTTATCTTCTGAAGCGACTCTCCGAACCTCGATCTCCTGGCGATCCACGATCTCCCTGATCAGGTGATACCGCCTCAAGATGTGCCTGGATCTCTGATGGGACCTGGGTTCCTTCGCTAAAGCTATAGCCCCGTTGTTGTCGCAATACAGAGGTATTGGATCAACAATGGATGGAACCACCTAAAGTTCTTTCAAGAACTTCTTCATCCAGACAGCTTCTTTTGCGGCATCAGATGCAGCGATGTATTCCGCTTCCATCGTCGAGTCTGCAACGGTTTCCTGTTTGGAACTCTTCCAACACACCGCCCCTCCATTGAGGGTAAAGACAAAACCCGACATGGACTTGGAATCATCCTTGTTACTCTGGAACTGGAGTCAGCAAAGGCCTCGATCTGGAGGTCTTTTCCGCCATACACCAAGAACATCCCCTTAGACCTTCTCAGGTACTTGAGAATGTTCTTTACCGTTATCCAGTGTTTCTCCCCAGGGTTTGACTGATACCGGCTTACCACACTCAGTGCATAAGCTACATCCGGTCTGGTACACAACATCGCATACATTATAGAGCCTACCGCAGAAGCGTAGGGTATAATAGACATGCGATCCCTCTCCAAATCAGTCTTGGGAGACATCTCTTTAGAGAGGGTGATCCCGTGACAAGCCGGTAGGTTACCGCGCTTGGAATCTTCCATACTGAATCTTTTCAGCATGGTGTCGATGTACCTGGACTGAGAAAGTCCCAATATCCTCTTGGATCTGTCACGGTAGATCCGGATACCCAGAATGTATGAGGCATCACCCAGGTCTTTCATGGAGAACCTGTGTAACAAGAACCCTTTGACAGATTGTAGCATAGGAATGTCATTTCCTATTAAGAGAATATCATCCACGTATAAAACGAGGAATACTACAGTTCTCGCTACAAATCTACTATAGATGCATGGTTCATCTGGATTTTTGATAAAGCCAAATTCTTTGACCGTCTCATCAAAGCAGATGTTCCAACTCCGCGATGCCTGCTTTAGTCCATAGATGGACTTAAGCAACTTGCACACCTTTCCGCTGCTCCCACTCTGAATGAAACCCTCTGGCTGGTCCATATAGACACACTCCTCTAAATTTCCATTTAGAAAAGCTGTCTTTACGTCCATTTGCCAGATCTCATAATCGTGGAAGGCAGCAATGGCAAGAAGGATCCGAATGGATTTCAGCATGGCTACTGGAGAAAAGGTTTCGTCATAGTCCAAGCCAGGTCTTTGACGAAAACCCTTTGCTACCAGCCTAGCTTTATAGGTCTCAACCTGTCCATCTACACCAATCTTCCTTTTGAAGATCCACTTGCATCCTACGGGTTTTACCCCGTCTGGAGCAATGTCCAACGTCCATACCTTGTTGGTGTACATGGACTCCATTTCGGTCCGCATTGCATCCAGCCATTTCACTGAGTCAACGCTCTGAACGGCCTGCTGGAAGCTAGTTGGCTCATCATAATCTATGATGCAATCCTCTCTATCCCCGTCTATGAGAAAACCGTAGTATCTCTCGGGCGGATGAGTCTGCCTACTACTTCTGCGGAGCGGCGTAGGAATGTCCTGTTCTTCCGAACCCTCTGGTTCCACTAAACTTTCAATAATAGTCCGTGGTTCTGGAATTTCTTCCAATTCTACTGTGCTCCCACTTATCTGGTTTTCCAAAAACTCAGTTTCCAAGAAGTAGGCATGACGAGAAACAAGAACTTTTTATTCCTCTTCACAGTAGAAGAAATATCCTTTGGAATTCTTTGGATATCCCACAAACTTGCACTGTACTGAGCGTGCGTCGAGCTTGTCCGCATGCTGCTTTTTGACAAAAGCTGGACATCCCCATGTCTTAATGTGCTTAAGATAGGGTCCCTTCCCACACCACATCTCATATGGCATAGTAGGCACAGTCTTAGTAGGAACTCGGTTCAAAAGATATGCGGCTGATTCTAGCGCATATCCCCAGAATGATCGCGGTAACTCAGCATTACCCATCATGGAGCGCACCATATCCAATAGGGTGCGGTTCCGTCTTTCCGATACACCGTTATGTTGCGGAGTGTATGGAGGAGTAAGCTGAGAGAGAATTCCGTTCTCTTTTAAATAGTCCAGGAACTCGGCACTTAAGTATTCTCCACCTCGATCCGATCTTAGAATCTTAATACTTTTGCCGGTCTGTTTCTCTACTTCATTCTTATACTCCTGGAATTTTCCAAAGGCTTCGGACTTATGTTTCATTAAGAAGACATAACCGTACCTTGAGAAGTCATCCGTAAAAGTAATGAAGTAAGAATAGCCGCTTCGCGCATGTGTAGACATTGGACCGCACACGTCACTGTGTATGAGTCCCAAGAGCTCGCTCGCTCTTACTCCATGTCTAGTAAACGGAGTCTTTGTCATCTTTCCTTTGAGACAAGATTGACAAGTAGCATACGATTGATATTCGAACGCATTCAAATATCCTTCTGTATGTAACTTAGTCAACCTTCTCTCATTGATGTGACCCAGTCTACAATGCCACAAGAAAGTCTGATTTATTTCTGGAGACTTTCTTTTGTGTGTATTCTGGACATTGAAAATCTGTGGTTGGTTCAATACGTATATACCATTACTCAATGTACCTGACCCAATCAGAACTTGATTAAGGTGAATGTTTACAACATTACTTACAAACGCAAATTCATAACCTTCTTTAGAAACTAAAGATACAGAAATGATATTACAAGTTGCGTTGGGTACAAAAAAGCAATTACGCAAAACAAAAATATGTCCATCTGACATTCCCAGGTGATAGTCCCCCACGGCTTTAGCATCCATGCTAGCTCCATTCGCAACTCTGAGGGTCATGTCACCTGCCTTCAAAACCCTACGGTTTCTCAACGCCTGCAAAGAATTACAGATATGAGATCCTGATCCGGTATCCAATACCCAGGAAGTAGAGTTTATTGAAAGACAGTTTTTAATAACATACACACCTGAAGCTGAAGCTGCAACCTGCTTCAATTCCTGTGTTCTGGCCTTCCAGGCCCTGCAATCATTCTTCCAGTGACCTTTCTTATGACAATAGAAGCATTCTTCCTTATCCACAAGCTTCCCCGTTTTCTTTGTTGCTTTGGCTTTTCCCTTCGTATCCACTTTACTAACACCGCCCCTTGGTTTGGCGGGGGCTTTCTTCTTCTTTCCCTTGGCTTTCGCCTTGGACCTAGAAGAAGATGATCCTCCTACAAACAAAGTGGATGTTTCCCTACCTTTCTGTAGGGTGCCCTCTACGCTCCTCAGCATTTTGAGGAGCTCTGAAAGTTCAACCTCTTTTTCTTGTAAGTTGAAGTTCAGTATGAACTGGGCGTAAGTGGAAGGAAGGGACTGGAGAACTATGTCCGTATAGAGTTCACTCTCCAATGTGGTCCCTAGGTCCGCGAGCTCCTCAATGTAGCTGATCATCTTTAGCACGTGCTCGGCTACTGATGATCCGACGGCCATCTTTGTCGAGAATAACTTTTTCGACACTTCGTATCTTGCGATACGAGATTGCTCTCCATACAGTTCTTTTGTATGGAGAAATATGGATTCAAGGTCCATATTCTCGTGCCTCCTCTGATGTTCGTTGTCCATCGAGGCAAGTACGAGGCACTTGGCCTTCGCGCTATCAATCTCCCAAGTCTTGCGGATTTCCTTATCCGCGACGCTGGAAGTGGGACCAGGGACAGGGGGAGCTTTGGTGGTAAAAAGATACCCCAGCTTGTCGTAAGTGATTGCTATCTTGACATTCCTGAGCCAATCTTTGTAGTTTGGCCCTGTCAGTTTGTTTTTATCTAGGAGTAACTTAAGTCCAGTCATGTCGATTTGGTCGCTGCAATTAGGAGAGAGAAGAAGAAACACTCAGCATGATGCTCTTGCAAGTTTAGAATGGTTTTTAGTTTGTCTAAACAGGATGGCTCCCACTGTTTCTCGAATCCCTCCTCAAACCATAAAGGAAGAATTAGTCGGGATCAATCCCACCGCACAATACTTGCTTAACCGTTCAGCCAGGCCGGTGTCGGTACTTCGAGGGAGGTTTTCCAATGCTTTCGCGAAGTTCCTTAATTAAAGAACCTCTTTTCCCTGGGGGCGTAGCCCCGCTAACACCTTTCTAGGCACCTACTAGGTTTACAGCATTGATCGATTAGTGAGAAATTTCCCGAGGAGTAGCATATACTCACAGTAGGATCGGGATCCAAATATCATCGCGTGACGAAACTGAAGGAATCCTACCAGAATCATCACACTCCAAATGGTATGCAAATCTAGCAAGTTTCATTACTTATGAAACTCCCGATGTGGATTTTTGCCCCATGCTCTTATGACCTTGACTTTGGCCAACAAGTCATAAGTCACATGTCAAGTTCTACCCGTCGTTCTCCAGGTTAATTTGAATCCACCCGCACCTACCCTTGACTTTGGCCAACAAGGCAGTGCGACTGTTCCAAACCAACGCATCTATCTATGCTGCACATGAATACCTAATAGCTACCAATCACTATGCCTTGACTTTGGCCAACAAACGCAGCTTGAATACTATTGACTATTCATGTGAAACGACGGAGGGCTACGAATGGTTTTGGCAAAACCGTGAACGTAGTGAACTTGATTTGGTCGATGGAACGAGATAGCTTTTAAAAGGAGTGGCTCAAGCTCCGCATTTAAAAGTTGGTTTTGAAAAGAACCGAGTGGTTTTTCGAAAGTGTTCCAACGACTTTAACTTGGTTTATTATCTTGCATTAGTTCTTTTAATGCGTGATATTCTTGCATTAGTTCTTTTAATGCGTCCCATCATTTAATCCTACCATTGCAGAAAACAACCAAAATATGACGTACGCTTATGCCATTCGCATTCGCCACGGGGCCCCGTCATTACCCGTTAGGTTACTTAACTAACGACAGAGCGGGGGCTGGGCTAGCGCGGCTGTAAAATATAAGCAACGCCTAAATAATATCATATATAGATATACTGCAATGATAAACATTTCAGATCACAGATGAATACATTGGATATACCAGGAATCTGTAATTCGCACGAGCCTGTAACGAAAAACAGATTACACGGTCGCGGTGAATAGCCAAATACCCCACCCAAGACCCCTACGGGTGCGGCAAACTACCCGCCAAGTACCCGAAGCGTAGTAACCTCCCTCATCTCCATGAGTAGGCCACTCGACACTTCGGCATACCCGGTAGTTTGTGCACCCCCTCCATGGGTCTATCCTAGGAGCAAAAACAGTAAAAAGAAATTATACAATGACGGCTACAACCCCGACCCGGTTGTGCGGCCATACAAATAATTATTACATCAATTTACAAATTTACATGTATTGAAAAAAAAGAAAACTCTCGCCTCACAACCCCCGGCTATTCACCCGCGACAATCCAACATATTCATATCCACATTCCAGCAACATTACAGATCACAGATTTGTATAACCCCCACTAATCGACATATAGCAATTAGTAGACGTTCAATACAAATATCACAATACAGAAAAACCCGTTAGCTAAAGTCTTTTAGAAGTTCGATCAAAAATACGGATTTTCGGGACCCCAAAAATAAATTTTTCGTTCTGGAAAATCTGGGTTGAAAATATATATTCCAAAAATCCCAAAATACCCCCAGAAGAACACTGCACCAAAAATGGACCACGGCCGAGTCAACTCGGCCGCGGATACGCGGCGGGAGCGTGCTCCCGCCGCGTTTCCGCGGCGCTTTGACTCGATCGTTGGACCAATTTTGGTGGGTGTTCACAGAAAAGCCTGAGCCGATTTTAGGTGTGAAAACAATCAACTTTTGAACAGTATAAAAATCGACAGAAACTTCGAATTTCGGGGTTTGTTTTCGGGACTTTTTCTTTGATCGATCTTCTAGTTACTTGCTAACATGTTAGATAGAGTTTAACTAGGCTATGATACCACTGTAAGTCCATGCTACCTCTCCCGGTACTTTCGGGAATGCGGAATTTGGTAAAAAACGATTTTTACGGAGGTGGTAAGATGGACCTAAAACCCGGATCTTGGTTAAACATCTATCTAGCAACCTAACTACGAGTTTCTAGCTACTCGGTTAGGGGGTTATACCTTGCTTGTCTTGAACTCCTTCGTCTTCAAACTCCAATGGTGGTCCGGATTGGCTTCTTCCCGTCGTCTCCGTACGCCGAAGATAGATCCACCTGAAAGCTCCAACCTTTAGCTCCTTCTTCGTTCTTTGAAGAAACTAGTTCACTTGGTTTGCTAAACCTAGTGAACTAGAATGAGTAGAGAAGAGTTCGTATGGGATTTTATCTATGGTTCTTGATTCTCAACTCATGAGACAAGAGAACCATAGATTAAAGAGAGGAAGCAAGAAAAACCATATGAATTCCACATATTGTATCACATTCTCAACTCATGTTAAGGAGTGCAGAGAGCACTATGAAGTCAGTTCGAACTCCCGTTATGACTATTGGACAGTCTTCTTCTTCTCGCCCGAAAGCTAAAGCCAAGGGAAAGAAAAAGAAGAAACCCACTAATCCTAAAGGCGGAGTTCAAAAGGTGAAGGGAAAGGGAAAGTCCAAGGCTGGAGACTCGGGGAAGGGCGAATGTTTTCATTGCCACAAGACAGGACATTGGAAGCGCAACTGCACGGAATACTTGAATCTCAAGAAGAAGCATGTTGATGCTTCTGCTTCAGGTGCGTTTGTGACTGAAAACTGTTTTTCTATAAACTCTGCTTCGTGGGTATTGGATACCGGTTCAGATTCTCACATTTGCAATTCTATGCAGGGGCTGAGAAATAGCAAGGTTTTGAGGACAGGTGACCATACTCTCCGCGTTGGAAATGGTTCCAATGTACATACAGTCGCAGTGGGAGAGTATCACTTGAGGTTGCCATCTGGATTTATTTTGGTTTTAAATCCATGTTATTTTGTACCAACTATGCTATGTAATATAATATCCGTTTCTTTGTTGGACAATGAAGGATATAATTTTGTGTTGCAGAACAATGTTATGAACATTCACCTAAATCAAATGTTGGTTGGGTATGGTACGCTTAATAACGGAATATATGTCCTAAATCAACACACAGTTTTCAGTATACAACACACTAACAAAAGAAAACTTTCAGAATTAAATGAAGCTTTTCTTTGGCACTGTAGACTTGGTCATATTAACGAAACAAGACTAAACAAGTTACACAAAGATGGATATTTAAATCCTTTTGAATATAAATCTTATGCGACTTGCCAGTCTTGTATCAAGGGTAAAATGACCAAAACTCCGTTTACCGGACACGGAGAAAGAGCTACTCAGCTCATGGGCCTCATACATAGTGATGTATGTGGGCCTATGTCTACACAGGCTAGAGGCGGTTTTTCATACTTCATTACATTCACTGATGATTTCTCAAGATTCGGTCATGTATTTTTATTAAAGCACAAGTCCGACGCTTTCGAGAAATTCATTGAATATAAACAAGAAGTAGAAAAACAAACCGGCTTGAGTATTAAGATGCTTCGATCAGATCGAGGTGGAGAGTATCTCAGTACAGAATTTGCAAACTTCCTAAAAGAGAATGGGATTCTCTCTCAGCTCACTCCTCCTTACACACCACAGCACAACGGTGTGTCAGAACGACGGAATAGGACCCTATTAGATATGGTCCGGTCCATGATGAGTGACACTGAGTTACCAGTCTCGTTTTGGGGGCATGCATTGGAGACTGCAGCGTTTCTACTAAACAGGGTTCCAACCAAAGCCGTGTCTACCACGCCATATGAGATATGGCATGGGAAGAGACCATCTCTTAAGAGAATTAAGATTTGGGGTTGCCCGGCCTATGTTAAAAAGCAGAATCCGGACAAACTCGAGACACGGTCAGTCATGTGTAACTTTGTAGGATATCCAAAAAATTCTTATGGATATCTGTTCTACCACAAAGAGGAACAAAAAGTGTTTGTTTCTCAACATGCCACATTCTTGGAAAAAGAGTTTTTCACAGATAAAGATGATGGCAAAGTGGTGGATCTAGAAGAGGTTCTAGAGACACAAACTACAAATGACGATTTGGTTGAACCGACTGTTGCAGTAGAAACTGAAGAACCTCGGCCACTCCGAAGGTCTGGTAGGACTTCTCGCCCACCGGAGAGGTACTACGGTTTCCTCATTGATGGTGACAGAGAAGACTGTATCATGGAAGATGATGATCCTACCAGTTTTCAGCAAGCTATCACGAGTGGTGACTCTGTGAAGTGGCTGGATGCCATGAGATCCGAAATGGAGTCTATGTACACCAACAAAGTATAGACTTTGGACGTTGTACCCCCTGGGGTAAAACCTGTAGGGTGCAAATGGATCTTTAAAAGAAAGATTGGTGTGGATGGGCAGGTAGAGACCTATAAGGCAAGACTTGTGGCGATAGGTTTTCGTCAAAGACCAGGTCTGGACTATGACGAAACTTTTTCGCCCGTAGCCATGCTTAAATCCATTCGGATCCTACTTGCTATTGCTGCTCACTACGACTATGAAATCTGGCAGATGGACGTTAAAACAGCATTTCTAAATGGAGATTTAGAAGAATGCGTTTATATGGATCAGCCAGAGGGCTTCATTGACAGTGGGAGCAGCGAGAAAGCATGTAGATTGCTTAAATCCATATATGGGTTAAAGCAGGCATCTCGGAGTTGGAACATCTGTTTCGATGATGTTATCAAAGAGTTTGATTTCATCAAAAATCCAGATGAACCTTGTGTTTATAGGAAGGCTGTAGGAAGAGCTGTCACATTCCTCGTATTGTACGTTGATGACATTCTTCTGATAGGAAATGATATTCCTATGCTACAGTCGGTCAAATCATTCTTATCACTAAGGTTCTCCATGAAGGACCTGGGTGATGCCACATACATCCTGGGCATAAGGATCTATAGGGATAGATCCAAAAAGTTATTGGGATTGTCCCAAACCAGGTACATTAACACCATCCTAAAGAGGTTTAGTATGGAAGACTCCAAGCGGGGTGCCTTACCCGCTTGCCATGGAGTCACTCTCTCCAAGGATTCTTGTCCAAAGACCGATGAAGAGAGAGCTCGCATGAGCATTATACATTATGCTTCGGCAGTAGGATCTATAATGTATGCGATGTTATGTACACGCCCAGATGTAGCTTATGCACTTAGTGTTGTAAGCAGGTATCAATCCAACCCAGGGGAGAACCACTGGACAGCTGTGAAGAACATTCTTAAGTACTTACGAAGGACTAAAGAATTGTTCTTGGTGTATAGTAATAAAGATCTCCAAATGGAGGCCTTTACCGATTTGAGCTTCCAGAGCGATAAGGATGACAGCAAATCTATCTCAGGGTTTGTATTTACCCTCAATGGAGGGGCGGTAAGTTGGAAGAGTTCCAAACAAGATACCGTTGCAGACTCTACGATGGAAGCTGAGTAGATTGCTGCAAATGATGCCGCCAAGGAAGCCGTCTGGATGAAGAAGTTCGTCTTGGAGCTAGGAGTAGTTCCAACCATTATTGATCCAATACCTTTGTATTGTGACAATAATGGGGCAATGGCGTTAGCCAAGGAGCCCAGATCCCATCAGCGGTCCAGACATATCCTGAGGCGCTTTCATTTGATCCGGGAGATTGTAGATCGCCGCGAGATCGAGATTAAGAGAGTAGACACAAAGAACAACGCCGCGGATCCATTCACCAAGGCCCTCCCTCAGCCGCAGCATGAGCGACTTTTTGAGATGTTGGGTATGAGATACGCCAATAACTGGCCTTAGTGCAAGTGGGAGATTGTTGGATATATGTATGCCCTAGAGGCCATTATGTGATAGTGGATGTATCTATACATGTATATATATTCAGTTTGCATTCTTGCTCGACATGATAGTATGCTATCTGGTTCTTCTTTATCTGACATGTTTATTTGATCATGCTTTTATTCATTCATACATGCTGATAAAGCCCTGAGGATATCGGCTTGACTACTCTGATTATGATGGAGATCATACTAGTGGGACATCTGTAGTCTATAAGCATATCCTGGAACGTCCCTAGTCGTAGGTATATCGAGACGGGGCATCGATATACCAGAGTAGACTAGCGTATATGATACTAGACCCATACGATGGGCGATGGATGTTCCCACATTCATTGATGTTTGACATCAAGATCATATACGGGTGCTCAGTGGTGACTGGGTACACTGGACGGACTCACCGAGAACTCCTATATGGAATTATATCTATCGTCGGATAGCAGTTCTCAGGTGACACTGGTACAGGTTAGTCTGTAGATCCGAGATCGTCATGGAGTCTTGTGTGTTCTCCCACTGCACTTTGATTGCCACCCTACCACGGCTCTACTAAGGCGTGCAAACAGGTGGCCGTTGGGTACAGTCCCGAGACACACGAAGACGATGAGCGATAGGAGGGGTTTCGTCTCTCCCGGTATTGGGAGTTGATGCTGTGCTGTGCTCGACTGGTTATAACAGCAAGTCCCTGGCCAGGGCTGCTGAGATTTGCTGATAAGTGTTATCAGTAGTTTCTCGATCTGTTATAGACCATTCACCGACACGACTTATTGAGTTATTAGAGTCGACGTGACCATCCCTAGGCTCGATATGCAGCATATCTGACGAAGAGACCGGACTGTGCGGTAGTGTTGCCGGATGACTCGACGGGAGTTGTAGCGGGTTCGCTTGTTGTCTTCTGATCGCTCAATACCCGGGTGGCCGTTACGTTTAGCTGACCGCTTGCGGCTTGAGGGTACTTGATATGATCATTACCCTCTGCCGGCGTATTGACGAGTCTTAGAGTCCCACAGAGGAGTTACCCAGTCCAGGCAAAACGTTGTGGTGCGCATATGCGATATGCGCATGCACCCGATTGAAATGTGCGTATATGATACCGAACATTGATCGGGTGAACTGCTTTTGGTGGGGTCATATGAGATATGACCGGATTGATAAATCAAGTATTGATTTATCATTTAACCATTAGTTTTCTCACTTAAAACCTTTCTAGGGTTTGATGGATGTATGCATGCATGCATGTGTTTCTTTCTTCTTTTCTAGTTTCATGCACATGTAAATGTGCATACATGTACACATACATACATCAAACCATCATGGTTGTTAGCATATGGAAATGGTGGCAATGCAAGACTCACACCATAGATTATTTAATGGATTATTATTTGATTATGGATTTAAAAAGAAAATGAAAAGGAAAGGATAATTATGCTAGTTTCTACATGCTTCTTCTAACCTAACCATGCTCACCTACCACTAAACCATGGTTATCCTTTCCTTTATCATTCTAAACCCAAGTTAAATTAATCATCTATCATTTAATCATGGTTGGAGTCAAGAAGGAATAAATATATATAGTGATATTTATTTCTTTTGCAAGCTTAACCTTATGGTTATCATTTTATCTCTTGTTAATATAAGCCACCTGTTGGAGATAGTTCCCTCAGAGTCAATTATTGGATCACAGGTACGTGATTGCAATGATTGAGGGAGGACCTATCTCGGTAGGACAGTCTTACTCGAGATGATAGTATGCTATCTGGTTTACCTTTATCATCGTGTACTGTTTAAGTGACCTGACACGTCGCTATTACACGTTGATAGAGCCCCTAGGATTCTTGCTTGACCACCAGCAGTATGAGGGCGATCATATAAGTGGGAGCTGGGGGTCTATAAGCATATCCTTAAATAGTCCCTAGTCGTGAGTGTTTCGAGACAGGGCATCGATTCTCCATAGTAGACTAGTGTATACAGTCGAGACCCCGATGAGGGGCGGTGGCCAGTCTCACAAGCCACTGGTGTCAGTTGGATCACCTAAGATGTATACAGGTGCTCATTGGGTTATGAGTACACCGGACAGGACTCGCCGGGAACATGCTAGTTGGTCATATACCAGACGTCAGATGGCAGTTCCCTGGTGACATGTGTGCAGGTTAGTTCATCGACCTGGGGATCGTCATTTGTCTCGTGTGAGTTCCCACTGTACTTTGATTACTACCCTACCACGGCTCAAAGGAGTCGTGCAAACAGGTTTTAGTTGGGTACAGTCTCGAGCCACATGGAGGCAGTGAGCGTATCTTCAGGGGTTCGTCTCTCCCGGTATTGGGGGTGAGGTCGTGCTGTGTCTAGGAGAGCCATTACACGAAGCCCTCGGCCGAGGCAAGGAGATTTACTGGTAGGTATTCCAGTAGTATCTCAGGGTGTTCTGGGCTACACTCCGACACGACTTGTACCGCTTTTGGGGGTCTGACCTTTACCAACCCCCTAGGCCCGCCATGCGATACTCATAGACGAACGGACCGGACTGTACGGATATTGTCACTGACAGGCTCAGTAGGGTGTCAGGCTGAGTTCGCTCACAGACGTCCCTTTTGGTCAATACCTGGTAGCCCGTTATGTATTGGCTTATACCTCTAACGTGCTAGTGGTTAAATCCACAACCAAGGTGTTGATGAGTCTTTAGAGTCCCCCACATTCAGTTACTCAGCTTTCGGGCGAAAGGTTGTAGAGGCCGTATGGAGATATGGCAAGGTCCGACCAGATACGTGCGGTATTGCACGGATCGGGATCGGACAGTTTGTACTATAGGCCGTATGGTTATATGGCAGGGTTCGATCAGATACGTGCGGTATTGCACGGATCAGGATCGAACAGATTTTACTAGCCGGCTTTGGTTTAAGCCGGATCCTAGTATAGTACAGTGTAGACTTTGTCTCATTGCATTTGTATTTCGGTCGAAATACAGATGCGGGTGTGTATGCACAGTATCGGGGTTTTCCTGTAATTTATTACGGGACCAGTTTTCTGGAGTTGCCAGTTTGCTTTCCGTTTCGGCCAATTTCCATTGTTCCGTTCATTGGCCGAAGATTGGTGGAGGAGGGCTTATTTGCATTGTTGCAAATAAGTGTTTATGGAGGGGTTCTTTGCATATTCTTGTGTCATGATGGTTGCACCATTCCTTGACCTTGACTTCTTGACTTCTCCATCATGGCTTGACTTTCATATGACATGGTTTTCATGATGATTGTGGTGGAGTGAGGTTCTCTTATGGTGATCATTTCTTTGCATGATTTGGTTGTTGAGTGTTGGTGTTTCTTTGTGATCATTATTCCTTATGATAACCATTCCTCTCTCTCTCTCTTGCATGATTGATATGGTCACCTCCTCCTTGACTTTTCCCTCTCTCTTTGATTTACATGGGCCGGCCATCCCTTGTGGGGGGTTGATTGATTTTTGGTGTGGCATTTTTGGTTCTCTTCATGCTCCAAAAATCACACAACAAGACTCTCCAAAATTCTAAGTTCTTTTCCTCCACTAAAAAGGCAATTCCACAAACCCAAAGTGAGACATGGTTCTTCACACATTCTACAGCAAATCTTGGGCACGTCGAGTAGCCGGCTTCGTGCCCGAGTTGCCTCGGCATTGAGGTGGGAGCCCGTAAAAGAAGTAGGCGATGTGGTGCACTTCCGGCGACGAGGAGGAGACGGGACATTCCGCAGGAGATCGGGACGACGACGAGAAGACCGGAGGACTCGGATCTGTCGGTATACTTCTCTTCCCTATCTTGTAGTTAGCTTAGACTTGTTAATGGTTCGATCCGGGTGTTTAGTGCGCGGTGGTGCCGGTTTGCTAAGTCCGCAAAATTTAAGTTTATCACCGCTTCCGCATTTGGCCGTCGGATTGACGGCCGGGGCGCCGCCGTGCACTTACAATGGTATCAGAGCCTCGCCATTAACTTAGTCTAGCTTCGTTTAATGTGTTTGCATTTCCGATCGATCAAAAAGTTCCAAAACCATGTTTTTCATTGTGACAGTTTTCTGTTGGAATTTTTTAGTCTCCAAAAATTTTTCAGGTTGTATAAAATTGATTTACTGGAGATTACAAGGATACTGTAAAAATTCGACAGGTTCAGTCGACAGTGCAGGCGCGGAACCGCGACCAAAACCCCCTTTGGGCCGCGTTTCCGCCGCGCACTGTTGAGATCTCTGCGCCCAATTTCTACAGTGTCTTTGTGGGCTTAAAATATGGGTTTTGGAATATTAATATTGGGCCAATTATTTCTGTGAGTACTACAGTTTTGCTTGGGGGCCCACTTGTTAATTTTTGATCGATCGGATATTTTAAACACATTTTTCACAGTATTTACATTATATCTGCGACCGTGAATGTCACTTGATCGGTAAATCCGGTCTAACTGCTATAGCCCGGTTAGACGGATTTGCGAACGTGACTTTCACGTTGATGTTCTGTTTTTGCTGTGATGTTGCGGATCGGTCGTGGGGGATAGCCTGGATGCAATGCTAGTACAGTTGTGGTTGTATTATGTACATTTTTTATTGCGGGGCGAGCGTCCGACTTGTGGACTGCCGTCACAGCCAGTTTGTATTATTATTTTGGGGCACGACCTGGTTGCGGTCGATGTACCCGTTGTATGTATATTTTACTTTCTGTACTAGGATTACCCCGCGGAGGGGTGCACGGATAGCCGGATTCTGGAGGGCAACAAGCCCGCATCTCATGGCATTGGGACGGAGGGGGCTTCACTCTAGGATTGGCGGGCTATTCGCTGCACTCGTAGGGGGTACAGGTTGACCCAGGAGGGGTGCCCGAGTTACCGGATTCCGTGAAGTGCTGGGTGGTCCATTCACGGTGCTGAAGGGGGCTGCCTCGCTTCAGGTTTTGGCGGGTGACTTGCCGCGCCCGTAGGGGTCTAGGTTTTCATTGCACAGGCTATCCACACGACCAGGGGAACGTCGGGTTTCAGCAGTGGCTCTGTGAAACCCGGGGATCCCAGATATCTGTATTGTTTCTGTGATGCTGTTCATTCTCTGTGATGTTGCATTTTATTCACGCCTTGAGCGAATATAATATATTGGTATATATATTAGTAGATGTTGTATATGTTTTACATCCGCGCTAGTCCAGTCCCCGCTCTGTCGTTAGTTAGCTAACCTAACGGGTAATGACGGGACCCAGTGGCGAATGCGGATGGCATATACGTACATCAGTATATTTTCGTTCTTTGTGGTGTGATCAATTGATGGGACTGCATTGATTCGGATCAATGCAAGTTAAAAACAAACCTAATCTGATGTTGTTGGAACACTTTTCAAAAAGCTGTTATTGCAAGGACGTTCACTTTTGTTTTGCATCGTGGTATTCAGTTGGAATATCCTGCTCCTCAGTCGACGAGGCAAGGGCCGAGATCCCTTCACCGGGAGTGACCCCTTGGACAAAAAGTTTGCGTCAGGGCATTAACTTCACTATAGGCGATTACTTTTGCTTTGCACCGTGGTATTCAGTTGGAATATCCTGCACCCCATTCTACGGGGAAAGAGCCGAGATCCCTTCACCGGGAGTGACCTCTTTAGCAACGGTTTTCGTCACTATATTTTCAAAAAGCTATCAGTTCCTTCAACGATATCAAGTTCTTTACGTTAAAGGTTTTCGCCAGAAACCATTCGTAGCCCTCCGTCGTTTCAGACGGGTAGCACGTAGTATTCATGCTATGTTTGTTGGCCTTCGTCAAGGCATAGTGTATGGTAGCTGCTTGTTGCCTTTCTGCAGCATAGATAGATGCGTTGGTTTGGGACAGTCGTATAGCCTTGTTGGCCTTCGTCAAGGGCTTGTGCGGGTGGGTTCAAATCAACCTGGAGAATGACGGGTAGAACTTGACATGTGACTTATGATTTGTTGGCCTTCGTCAAGGTCATAAGAGCATGGGGCAGAAATCACATCGGGAGTTTCAAAAGAACTGAAACTTGCCAGATATGCGCATACCTTCTGGGGTGTGATGACGTGAGAGGATTCCGTCACGTTATCATGCGATGATAGTTGGATCCCGATTCCCACTGATGAGTTGGTTTACTCCTCGGGTGATCCCGACTAATTCTTCTTTCAGGTTTGGAGGAGAATTTGAGGTACAGTGGGAGGATTCCAGATTAGATAAATTGGTAACCATTCTGATCTAGGTTACAGTGCACGCTGAGTGTTTCTTTTCTCTCTCTCTCTGGCAGCGACCATTGACCTGACCCTAAGACTATGACTCAGTGACCAAGTTGACCGAACCTTCTTAAACACCGGCTTTTGGATTGTCAGAGTTGCAAACCTCATTGCCACTCCTACTTTTACCCTTTTCTACAGGACACCCCGTATTACTATGAACGTCCACTTCCATTGGACAAAACCATCGTATGGTTAGATACGAACTCGAAGGAATTTATTCGAGGATGGTTTCAGGATCTGGAGAAAACGGATAGGATTATTCAGTTGTCTTTTCCTTTTACCCTCTCAGGTTACGAGTACTCCTTGGTTTAGGGGTAGTACACCTATTACGCAAATTGGATTGTCTTCTTCCAAACCTTAGGCTGGTGCCAACCGGTAGGGAATGAAGAAAACCAATTAGCCTAACGATGGTGTACAGAAGGTATTAAGTTCAGACAAAGCAAGGGATTAGTAAGAGGGCAAAGTAAATTGCAACAGATATTCACGACCAAAACAAATATTTCGTTACCACTCCCACATCACCTTTGTATTTCTCCAGGACACTCCGTATCACTACGAAGATCCACAGTTTATATGGATACTCCATCGTATGGTTATATACGAACTCGAAAGGAACTGGTTCCAGTTCGGGGATGGATTCTGGTTCAGGAGAAATAGGAATAAGGTTTATTCGGTTGTCTTTTATCTTCACCCTCTCTCATTGCGAGTGTTCCTAGGATTGGGACAGTACACCCATTATGCTTATTGGATAATCTTCTTCCAAACCATAGGCTGGTGCCGAACGGTAGGGAAGGAAGAAAACCATTTGGCCTAAAAGGGTGTGCAGAAGGTAAAGACTAAAGACATATGAAGGGATTTGGAGAGGTGGCAAAGAATTATACGGTTACAGTCGTGAATCTGGAAGAGGCATTACTAAGAATACCAGGATACCCCATCGAAACATTTCGATGTTTCAGTCTCACTGTGTACTGTTAAAGGAAAACTGATTTCCCGATTAGACACTTGCTCCAGGGTATGTATTTACCAGGTATGATTCTCACATCTGCATGGTTTTACAGATGATGAGTGGGAGTAGGTTATTGGGAATTGGGTGATCATCCTCATTATATCGGGATTCGTTGTAATCAGTGATATTTGAGGAGATCGCCTGGGTTGTTTGCCGGTCGGCAAATATTTGGTTTTGAATATCCGCTGTTATGCACCAATTTCAAATTGATATATCTGTACGTCTATTTTCATAGAGTGAGATGTACCTTTTTGAAATTATGTCTATGACATTTACCTATATCAGTGGATGGTTAGGTAAGGAGCATTGAACAGCGGTGTAATTCTTCTTAACCATAAGTACAGTTTTCAACCTACGACACACAGTGAATGAGTTATCAGACTCAAGGGACTTATACAGAGTATTGTATGTTGTCGAGGGTCCATCAGGACAGAGGGGTTGGTCCTCGTACTATATTCGGTTTACGTATGACTTCTCTAGTTTTTAGACAGGTGTTTCGTAGGAAACACAGGGTCCGAATTTGGAGAAGTTATAGGTATTTGAATAGAGTAGAGAACCAGGTATAGCAAGTATCGGGATTCTTCAAAGAGATCGAAGATGTAGATACTTGTGTATGGTATTAAGTTGATAGTAATGACTAAGAGATCTTGCTTCTCTTTCAGGTTACTCATAATTGGAAGCATTCCTGAGTTGAGTAACGCTGATCGGCCTCCTTCCATTTAGTTGACATGCACTGGAGACAGTTGCATGATTTGAATCTGGTTCAATCAAATCAGTGCCTCTGGTCCTATATGGGATATAGAACAGTTCATATCTTAACGATGTTAAGGTACGGGGAGTTGTCCGGCTTATGCTTAAAACCAGACACTGGACAACTCAAGGCACGTTTCTGTAATGGCTGTTTGTGGGTTGACCCAGGCTATGACTGTTAGGTCCACGTTACCTCTCCCGGTACTTTCGGGGTTGCGGAAACGGTAAATCAAAAATTTTTCTAAGCTTTGTAACATGGACCGTAAAAGCCGGATCTTTGCTAAACTATAAACTAGCAACCTAACAAGAGATGTATCTACTCGGTTAGGGGTTATACCTCAACTTGAACTCCTTCTCTTCTTGTTGTTGTTCTTCTTTGATGTTCTACTCTTCTTGTTGTTCTTCTCATTGCTTGCTCAATGGTTGATCCGGACTTCGGTCACCTCCGCGGCCTCCTAGAGTCGAAGACGATCCACCCGAGAGATGTACACCGAGCTCCACCTCAAGCCGAGGTAACTAGGGCAAGGAGATAGCTAATCTAGAAGCCCTAGGTTGTGTAGAGAAGATGTATGGATGTGTTTGTCAAGTGAAAACCTTTTTCTCTCAACACATGAGATCAAAGGAGAAATCAAGAGGAGGAAGAAGAAGGAGGTTTTTAGCAACCATGGAGCTTCTCCTTTCAAGAGAGAGAAAGAGAATAATATTATGATAAGCTTAACCAAGAGAAAAGCTAACCATGGTTGCAATAATGCAAAAACAACATCATTACTAATTCCATCAAGATAAAGTTGATGGCTACAATTGAAATGACCATTATCATAATCCAAAAGAAAAAGGAAAAGAAAAGAAGAGTGTGGAAACCTCTTGAAAGTCAATGGTCAACCCGGTCAACCGGTCAACAAAGTCAAGAGGGGTCAACGGGGTCAAATGGTCAATGCAATTAGCCATCATAAGATTATCACTAATAGGATTAGTAAATGATGTTCGCGGCTCATAATGGTTTTGACCAAACGAACTGTCAAAACCCTAATGAGCCTGCCACATAATGGTTTTGGCCGAACCAACTGCCAAAACCCTAATGAGGCACCTCCTCCTTCATCGCTCCAGAAAACTGTGCATACACACCTGCATCCGTATTACATAGAATGCGGATGCACAGAAGACAAAACAAATCCATCCATGCAATACTAGGATCCGGCTTAAACCAAAGCCGACTAGTATTGCCTGCCCGAACACCACACGCACACAAGTGTACGTAAGTGATCGCAGCCCTGCCGTAAAACCATACGGCCTCTACACGTTTCGCTCAGTGCAGGGAAACTCTCTGTGTGGGACTCTAAAGACTCGACACTACGCTGGCAGTGGGTTTAACCACAGACCGCAAGCGGCACTAGCTGTACGTAACGGTCCCCAGGTAGATGTCGATAAGAAGGCCGATGAGGTAAACCCATCTGAACTCCTACTGAGCCTGTATGTGACAATCTCCGTACAGTCCGGTCTGTTCGTCTGATACATCGCATGGCGGGCCTAGGGGGGCGGTAAACGTCAGTCCCCTAAAAGCGGTACAAGTCGTGTCGGAGTGAAGCCCAATACACCCTGAGATAATACTGGAAACCTACCAGTATATCTCGCTTGCCCTGGCCAGGGACTACTCGTGTAATGGCTCTCCTAGACACAGCGCGATGTCAACCCCCAATACCGGGAGAGACGAATCCTGTCTAACCGTCACTGCCTCCAAGTGCTTCGGGACTGCTCCCAACTACTACCTGTTTGCACGACTCAGTAGAGCCGTGGTAGGGTAGCAATCAAAGAACAGTGGGAACACACTCGAGGCGAAGTGACAGTGTCAAGTCAGCGGACTAAGCTGTACTCATGTCACCTGGGAACTGATAACTGACGATAGGTATAATACCAACCATCAGTTCCCGACGAGTCCTGTCCAGTGTACTCGTAACCTAACGAGCACCCGCATACTATCTCAAGTACGACGTACTGACGGCTGTGGGACAGACCGTCTCCCGTGCTGGGACGAGAAGCGCATACGCTAGTCTACTCTGGAGTATCGATGCCCTATCTCGATACTCCCACGACTAGGGACGTGTATAAGGATGTGCTTGTAGATTACCCAGCCCCCACGAGTGTGATCGCCATCACAACGCCGGTAATCAAGCAAAGATCCTAAGGGCTCTACTAATGCGTATAGGTGATATAATAAATAAACACACATGTACACATTAAAGCAGAGACAAACCAAGTAGCATACTACTATATTGAGCAAGATTGTCTGTACAACTGTGAATATCCTAAGCTTCCATCAAGTAATATACATACTAGTATGATACAGTAATGGCCTCTAGGGCATATACACCAACAATCTCCCACTTGCACTAAGGCCATGTACTGGCGTATCGAAGACCTATCATCTCGATCAGCCGCTCGAACTGAGTCTGGGGTAAAGCCTTCGTGAATGGGTCCGCAGTGTTGTCCTTTGTGTCCACTCTCCGCACCTCGATCTCCTGTCGATCAATGATCTCCCTGATCAGGTGATACCGCCTTAAGATGTGCCTGGATTTCTAATGGGACCTTGGTTCCTTCGCTAAAGCTATAGCCCCATTGTTATCGCAATATAAAGGTATTGGGTCAACAATGGATGGAACCACCTGAAGTTCACTAATGAACTTCTTAATCCAGACCGCCTCTTTTGCGGCATCGCTTGCAGCAATGTATTCAGCCTCCATCGTCGAGTCTGCGACGGTATCCTGCTTGGAACTCCTCCAACATACCGCCCCTCCGTTGAGGGTAAACACAAAACCCGAGACGGACTTGCTGTCATCTTTGTCACTCTGGAAGCTTGAATCGGTAAAGGACTCGACCCTGAGGTCTCCATTACCGTAAACCAGGAACATCTCCTTAGTCCTTCTCAGGTACTTAAGAATGTTCTTCACTGCTGTCCAGTGGTCCTCCCCTGGGTCCGACTGATACCGGCTTACCGTGCTCAACGCGTAAGCTACATCTGGTCTTGTACATAGCATCGCATACATTATAGATCCTACCGCCGAAGCGTAGGGTATAGTGCTCATGCGAACCCTCTCCTCGTCAGTCTTAGGAGACATCTTCTTGGAGAGGGTAATTCCGTGCAATGCGGGTATGTTACCGCGCTTGGAATCCTCCATACTAAATCTCTTTAGTACGGTCTCTATGTACCTGGACTGCGAAAGTCCCAATAGTTTCTTGGATCTATCTCTATAGATCTTGATCCCCAGAATGTACGAGGCATCACCCAGGTCCTTCATGGAGAACCTTTGTGACAAAAACAGCTTGACCGATTGTAGCATAGGAATGTCATTTCCTATCAGAAGAATGCCGTCCACGTACAAGACTAGGAATACGACAGTTCGTCCTACAATCTTCTTATAAACACAGGGTTCATCTTCGTTCTTGATGAAATCAAATTCCTTGATTGCCTCATCAAAACAGATGTTCCAGCTCCGCGATGCCTGCTTTAATCCATAAATGGATTTAAGCAACTTGCACACCTTTCCGCTGCTCCCACTGTCTACGAAACCTTCTGGTTGATCCATGTAAACGCACTCTTCCAAACAACCGTTTAGGAAAGCCGTTTTAACATCCATCTGCCAGATCTCTGTAAGTCGATGTAGTACACCCCAGTACTTGTGGGGAGGCGGAATTTTCAAAAACGATCAAGTTTAAAGAACGAACATCGACTAACCGCTTAAATCGAAGCTAAACTATAAATAACCGTACACAAAGAGTTTCTTATCTATGTGTTTAGGGATTATACCGAATGAATACTAGTCCTTCGTCTTTACGATCTCCTCGTTCTCCTCGGCCTTCTCTAGGTAGTAGACGATCCACCCGAGAGCGAAACTCCAAACTAAACCTCTAACTTGAGGTAACTAATCTACTTTGATTGCTAATCAAAGAAGAGAGGATGATATAGAGTGAAGGTAATGGATGTTTAAGTCTAACTAAACCTTTGATCTCAACACATGAGGATTAAGGATTAGTCTCTTGAAGATGAGAGCTTGAGGAGAGAGAATGTGAGATGAGATAATGAGATGAGAGAGAGTGTATCATAATTTATTATGAAGCATTCTTATTTTAGAATAATGAATAATAGAAATGAATAAGCATGCTTCATAAATGAAAAGAGGTGATTCATTAACATGAGTCATTAAGCATTTATGGTGCATTAATGACCATGATGAATCACCCTCATGACTCACTAATCTTATCCAAAGCTTATGTCACCTTAACCTCCTTAGTCACATCTTCTAGAAGCTTCTCGTATAATTACGAGAACGCCCCTCCAATCCGCAAAAATACGGAAAAACTTTAGACTGTAAAAATCCAATAACCGGATACCAGTAACTGGCTTAAACCAAAGCCGACTGGTAAAAACTGTCCGAAAGTCGTACGTGCGTAAACGCACGTATGCGTCCGAACCCTTTGTCGCAAAACCATGCGACCTCTATATCGTTTCGCCTGGAGTAGGAAACTCTCTGTGTGGGACTCTAGAGACTCGACTACTACGCTGGCAGTGGGTTTAACCACAGACCGCAAGCGGCACTAGCTGTACGTAATGGTCCCCAGGTAGTTGTCGATAAGAAGGCCGATGAGGAAACCCATCCGAACTCCTACTGAGTCTGATGTGACAATCTCCATACAGTCCGGTCCGTTCGTCCAAGACTATCGCATATCGGGCCTAGGGGGGCGGCAAGCGTCAGTCCCCTAATAGCGGTATAAGTCGTGTCGGAGTGAAGCCCATTACACCCTGAGAAACTACTGGAACCTACCAGTAAATCTCGCTTGCCCTGGCCAGGGACTTTGCGTAATGGCTCTCTGACACAGCACGATATCTACTCCCAATACCGGGAGGGACGAATCCTGTCTAACCGCCACTGCCTCCAAGTGCTCGGGACTGCACCCAACTGCTACCTGTTTGCACGACTCCTTTGAGCCGTGGTAGGGTAGCAATCTAAGAACAGTGGGACACACTCGAGGCGAAGTAGCAGTGTCAAGTCTGCGGACTACGCTGTACTCATGTCACCTGGGAACTGCTCACTGACGACTGGTATCAAACCAACCAACAGTTCCCTGTGAGTCCTGTCCGGTGTACCCGTAACCTAACGAGCACCTGCATACTATCTCCAGTACGACGTACTGATGGCTGTGGGACAGACCATCTCCCCAACTGGGATGAGAAGCGTACACACTAGTCTACTCCGGATATCTATGCTCTGTCTCGATAATCCAACGACCAGGGACCTGAATAAGGATGTGCTTGTAGACTACCCAGCCCCCACTAGTGTGACTGCCATCACAATGCTGGTAGACAAGCAAGATCCTAAGAGCTCTATCAATACGTACACTCACATATTAAGATAGAAAAACCAAGTAGCATACTACTATGTTTAGCAAGACTGTTATATATATGTGAATATCCCAAGCTTCCATTAAGTAATATACAAGCTAGTATGATACAGTAATGGCCTTCTAGGGCATAAACACTAACAATCTCCCACTTGCACTAGGGCCATGTACTGGCATATCGCAGACCGATGATCTCGAGTAGCCTCTCGAACTGAATCTGAGGAAGGGCCTTCGTGAATGGATCAGCAATGTTCTCTTCTGAAGCAACTCTCCGAACCTCGATCTCCTGACGATCAATGATCTCCCTGATCAGGTGATACCGCCTCAAGATGTGTCTGGACTTCTGATGGGACCTTGGTTCCTTTGCTAAAGCTATAGCTCCGTTGTTGTCGCAATACAGAGGTATTGGATCAACTATGGTAGGAACCACCTGAAGTTCTGTTAGGAACTTCTTCATCAAGACTGCTTCTTTTGCGGCATCGCAAGCAGCTATATACTCCGCTTCCATCGTCGAGTCGGCAACGGTGTCCTGCTTGGAGCTCTTCCAGCACACCGCCCCTCCATTGAGGGTAAAGACATAACCCGACATGGACCTGGAATCGTCCTTATCACTCTGGAAGTCGGAATCAGCAAAGGCCTCCAACCTGAGGTCTTTTCCGCCGTAAACCAAGAACATCTCCTTAGTCCTCCTCAGGTACTTGAGAATGTTCTTTACTGCTATCCAGTATTTCTCCCCTGGGTCTGACTGATACCGGCTTACCACGCTCAGTGCGTAAGCTACATCTGGTCTGGTACACAACATCGCATACATTATAGAGCCTACCGCAGAAGCGTAGGGTATAATAGACATGCGTTCCCTTTCCAAATCAGTCTTGGGAGACATCTCTTTGGAGAGGGTGATTCCGTGACAAGCCGGTAGATTACCGCGCTTAGAATCTTCCATACTGAATCTTTTCAGTATAGTGTCGATATACCTGGACTGCGAAAGTCCCAACATCCTCTTGGATCTATCACGATAGATCCGGATCCCCAGAATGTAAGAGGCATCACCCAGGTCTTTCATGGAGAATCTGTGTGACAAGAATCCTTTGACAGATTGTAGCATAGGAACGTCATTTCCTATCAATAGAATGTCATCCACGTACAAGACGAGGAATACGACACTTCTGGCCACAACTTTACTATATATGCACGGTTCATCTGGATTTTTGATAAAGTCATATTCTTTGACTGTCTCATCAAAACAGATGTTCCAACTCCGCGATGCCTGCTTTAGTCCATAAATAGACTTAAGCAGCTTGCATACTTTCCCGCTGCTCCCACTCTGATTGAAACCCTCTGGCTGATCCATATAGACGCTCTCTTCTAAATTTCCATTCAGAAAAGCCGTCTTTACGTCCATCTGCCAGATTTCATAATCATGGAAGGCAGCAATAGCAAGAAGGACCCGAATGGATTTGAGCATAGCCACTGGAGAAAAGGTTTCGTCATAGTCCAAACCAGGTCTTTGACGAAAACCCTTTGCAACAAGTCTAGCCTTATAGGTTTCCACCTGTCCATCTACACCAATCTTTTTCTTGAAGATCCATTTGCATCCTATGGGTTTTACCCCATCTGGAGCAAAGTCCAAAGTCCATACTTTGTTGGTGTACATGGACTCCATCTCGGTCCGCATTGCATCTAGCCATCGTACCGAGTCGCCGCTCTGGATGGCCTGCCGGAAGTCAGTAGGTTCATCATCATCTATGATGCAATCCTCTCTATCCCCATCTATGAGAAAACCGTAGTATCTCTCAGGCGGATGAGACGGCCTACTACTCCTGCGGAGGGGTGCGGGAATGTTCTGTTCTTCTTGAACCTCTGGTTCTACCAAACTTTCAGTAGCAGTTTGTGGTTCTGGAATTTCTTCCAGTTCTATTTCGCTCCCACTTATTTCTTTTTCTAAAAACTGATTTTCCAGAAAATGGGCATTACGAGAAACAAAAACCTTTTGTTCCTCTGCGTAATAGAAATAATATCCCTTGGAGTTCTTTGGATATCCCATAAACATACATTTTACTGATCGTGCCTCGAGCTTGTCCACATGCTGCTTTTTAACAAAAGCTGGACATCCCCAAATCTTCATATGCTGAAGATGGGGTTTCTTCCCAGTCCACATCTGATATGGAGTGGTAGGCACAGTCTTGGTAGGAGCCCTGTTCAGAAGATATGCCGCTGACTCTAGCGCATAACCCCAGAAAGATCGCGGTAACTCAGCATTACTCATCATGGATCGTACCATATCCAATAGGGTTCGATTCCGTCTTTCCGATACACCGTTATGCTGTGGTGTGTATGGAGGAGTAAGCTGAGAGAGAATTCCTTTCTCTTTTAGGTAACCTAGGAACTCGGCACTTAAGTATTCTCCACCTCGATCAGATCTTAGTGTCTTAATACTTTTGCCGGTTTGGTTTTCTACTTCATTCTTATACTCTTGGAATTTCTCAAAAGCCTCGGATTTATGTTTCATAAGATAAATGAATCCGTATCTTGAGTAATCATCCGTGAAAGTAATGAAGTAGGAATAACCACCTCTCGCATGTGTAGACATTGGACCGCATACATCACTGTGTATGAGTCCTAAGAGCTCGCTCGCTCTTACTCCTTGTCCAGTAAATGGAGTCTTTGTCATCTTTCCTTTGAGACAGGATTGACAAGTGTCATAAGATTGATATTCGAACGTGTCCAAATATCCTTCTCTATGCAACTTAGTCAACCTTCTCTCATTGATGTGACCCAGTCTACAATGCCATAAGAAAGCTTTATTTAAATCTGGAGACTTTCTTTTTAGTGTGTTCTGGACATTGAAAATTTGGAGTTGGTTTAGAACATATATGCCGTTATTTAGAGTACCGGACCCAATCAAACCATGATTAAGGTGGATGTTAACAACATCTCTTACAAACGTGAAATCATAACCTTTATTTGATAACAAGGAAACTGATATGATATTACACGTTAAGCTTGGTACAAAATAACAGTTATGCAAAACCAAAATATGTCCACTCGTCAATCCTAGGTGATAATCCCCGACGGACGCAGCTCCCACGCTAGCTCCGTTAGCAACCCTGAGGATCATATCACCTTCCTTCAGCACTCTACGGTTTCTCAGTGCCTGCAATGAATTGCAAATATGAGATCCTGATCCGGTATCCAATACCCAGGAAGTAGAGTTGATCGACAGACAATTCTCAATTACAAACACACCTGAAGTCGAAGCCACAGCTTGCTTCGGTTCCTGGTTCTTGGCGTTCCACGCCTTGCAATCCTTCTTCCAGTGCCCTTTCCTGTGACAATGGAAGCACTCATCCTGGCCAACTACTGGTGCTGCAAGCTTTTTCTTTCCCTTCTTTCCCACCTTACTAACACTTCCTCTAGGTTTGGGTGCGGCCTTCTTCTTCCTTCCTTTGGCCCTAGCCTTGGACCCGGAAGAAGATGCACCGCCAACAAACATAGCGGGTGTTTCCCTTGCCTTCTGCAAGGTGCCCTCTGCACTCCTTAACATGTTCAGGAGTTCCGCAAGTTCAACTTCTTTTCCTTGAAGATTGAAGTTGAGGATAAACTGGGCGTAGGTGGGAGGAAGGGACTGGAGAATAAGGTCTGTATAGAGCTCATTATCCAAAGTCGTCCCAAGGTCTGCGAGCTCCTCAATATAGCCGATCATCTGTAGGACATGTTCACCTACCGATGACCCGACAGCCAACCTCGCTCGAAACAATTTCTTCGAGGTCTCGTATCTTGCTATACGAGATTGCTCTCCATAAAGTTCCTTTGTATGGAGAAATATGCCATCTAGGGACATATCCTCGTGCCTCCTCTGATGTTCATTGTTCATCGAGGCAAGCACGAGGCACTTGGGTCTCGCGCAATCTAAATCCCAGGTTTTGCGGATTTCCTTATCCGCATTGCTGGATTTGGGACCAGGGACAGCAGGTGCCGTAGCGGTGAGGACGTACCCCAGTTTGTCATAGGTCAAGGCCATTTTGACATTCTGCAGCCAATCTTTATAGTTTGGCCCCGTCAGTATATTCTTTTCTAAAAGTAACTTAAGTCCAGTCATTTTCAGGGTCGCTGCAATTAGGAGAGAGAGAAGAAAACACTTTAGCATGATGCTCTTGCAAGTTTAGAGTGGTTTTTAGTTTATCTAAACTGGATGGCTCCCACTGTTTCTCGAATCCTTCCTCAAACCATAAAAGAAGAATTAGCCAGGACTATTCTCACCGTACAATACTTGCTTAACCGTTCAGCCAGGCCAGTGTCGATACTTCGAGGGAGGTTTTCCAACGCTTTCGCGAAGTTCCTTAATTAAATAACCTCTTTTCTCTGGGGGCGTAACCCCGCTGACACCTTTCTGGACACCTACTAGGTTTATAGCATTGATCGTTAAGTGACGAATATCCTGATAAGTAGCATATACTCACAGTAGGATCGGGATCCAAATACCATCGTATGATAATGTTGAAGGAATCCTACCAACATTCATCAAACTCCAAATGGTATGCATCTCTTTGCAAATTTCAGTTTCTTTAGAAATTCCCGATATAAGTTTTTGCCCCATGCTCTTATGACCTTGGCTTTGGTCAAAATGTCATAAGTCACATGTCAAGTTCTACCCGTCATTATCTTGTCAATTTGAACCCATCCGTATATACCCCTGACTTTGGTCAAATGGTAATACGACTGTCCCAAACCAACTCATCTATCTTATGCAACAAATGAAAACCCAGTAGCTACCAAACACTATGCCTTGACTTTGGCCAAAATGCATAGCTTGAATACTACTGAATGTCCAAATGAAATGACGGAGGGCTAGGAATGGTTTTGGCGAAACCGTGAACGTAGTGAACTGGATATAATCGAAGGAACCTGATAGCTTTTAAAAGGAGTGGTTAAATCTCCGCATTTAAAAATATCTGTTTTAAAAATAACCGAGTGGTTTCTTTTAAATTGTTCCAACGATTTAAACTTTGGTTTGTTTTACTTTGCATTATAGATAATGCGTCCCATCATTAACCTATCATTGCAGAAAACAACGAAAATACAACGTCCTCTTATGCCATCCGCATTCGCCACTGGGTCCCGTCATCACCCGTTAGGTTACTTAACTAACGACAGAGCGGGGGCTGGGCTAGCGCGGGTGTAAAACATAAATGACGTCTAAATAGCTATCATAAATATAGATATTTTACATTCGTCTGACGCAATGATATTCATTCCAGAACACAGATAAACAATATTGGATTTGCAAGCAATCTGTATTTCTTTTGAGCCTGCAAGAAAAGACAGATTACACAGTTGTGATGAATAGCCGTTACCCCACCCTCGACCCCTACGGGTACGGCAAACTACCCGCCCGGCAGTTTGTGTACCCCACCTTGGGTCAGTCCTAGGAGCAAAAACAGTAAAATGAAATAATACAACGGTGGCTACAACCGCAACCTGGAAGTGCCCCGCAAAAATAACATTACAACAAATTACATTTACAACAAATGAATTAAACAATAACCCATTGCAAACCCCGGCTATACACCACAACAGTCCAATACAGTTTATATGCACAAACAGATATAACCATTACAGAAATGTGCAACCCCCTGCCAACCGACATACTAGCAGTTAGGGGAGGTTTACGAACACATTAAACAATCACAGATATAATCCAATATGCAAATACTGTACAATTTCGATCGATTAAACAACATCAATATTGCTCCAAAATCTGCTCTGTTAAACAGTAACCTGAGCAAATATTAAATATTCCAGAGAACCCCAAATACCAGAGAGGACCCACACAAGAAATACGAGTCCATGACTCGGCAACTCGGCCGCGGAAGCGCGGCGGATCGGTGCGATCCGCCGCCCTTCCGCGGCGCTTTAGCCGATTCATGGGCTCTAATTTCTTGGGTGTTCTTCTGGACCCTTTACAAGCTTTCTGAGATCACCTGAACAATTTTAGGACATCATTTTAAATTCGACAGAAACTTGTAACTTTTAGGGTTTTCCGGCTTCGTTTTTCCGTTCGAAATTCGTACAAATTTGCAATCAAGTTATTTAGTGTTTAGCGAGGCTCTGATACCACTGTAAGTCGATGTAGTACACCCCAGTACTTGTGGGGAGGCGGAATTTTCAAAAACGATCAAGTTTAAAGAACGAACATCGACTAACCGCTTAAATCGAAGCTAAACTATAAATAACCGTACACAAAGAGTTTCTTATCTATGTGTTTAGGGATTATACCGAATGAATACTAGTCCTTCGTCTTTACGATCTCCTCGTTCTCCTCGGCCTTCTCTAGGTAGTAGACGATCCACCCGAGAGCGAAACTCCAAACTAAACCTCTAACTTGAGGTAACTAATCTACTTTGATTGCTAATCAAAGAAGAGAGGATGATATAGAGTGAAGGTAATGGATGTTTAAGTCTAACTAAACCTTTGATCTCAACACATGAGGATTAAGGATTAGTCTCTTGAAGATGAGAGCTTGAGGAGAGAGAATGTGAGATGAGATAATGAGATGAGAGAGAGTGTATCATAATTTATTATGAAGCATTCTTATTTTAGAATAATGAATAATAGAAATGAATAAGCATGCTTCATAAATGAAAAGAGGTGATTCATTAACATGAGTCATTAAGCATTTATGGTGCATTAATGACCATGATGAATCACCCTCATGACTCACTAATCTTATCCAAAGCTTATGTCACCTTAACCTCCTTAGTCACATCTTCTAGAAGCTTCTCGTATAATTACGAGAACGCCCCTCCAATCCGCAAAAATACGGAAAAACTTTAGACTGTAAAAATCCAATAACCGGATACCAGTAACTGGCTTAAACCAAAGCCGACTGGTAAAAACTGTCCGAAAGTCGTACGTGCGTAAACGCACGTATGCGTCCGAACCCTTTGTCGCAAAACCATGCGACCTCTATATCGTTTCGCCTGGAGTAGGAAACTCTCTGTGTGGGACTCTAGAGACTCGACTACTACGCTGGCAGTGGGTTTAACCACAGACCGCAAGCGGCACTAGCTGTACGTAATGGTCCCCAGGTAGTTGTCGATAAGAAGGCCGATGAGGAAACCCATCCGAACTCCTACTGAGTCTGATGTGACAATCTCCATACAGTCCGGTCCGTTCGTCCAAGACTATCGCATATCGGGCCTAGGGGGGCGACAAGCGTCAGTCCCCTAATAGCGGTATAAGTCGTGTCGGAGTGAAGCCCATTACACCCTGAGAAACTACTGGAACCTACCAGTAAATCTCGCTTGCCCTGGCCAGGGACTTTGCGTAATGGCTCTCTGACACAGCACGATATCTACTCCCAATACCGGGAGGGACGAATCCAGTCTAACCGCCACTGCCTCCAAGTGCTCGGGACTGCACCCAACTGCTACCTGTTTGCACGACTCCTTTGAGCCGTGGTAGGGTAGCAATCTAAGAACAGTGGGACACACTGGAGGCGAAGTAGCAGTGTCAAGTCTGCGGACTACGCTGTACTCATGTCACCTGGGAACTGCTCACTGACGACTGGTATCAAACCAACCAACAGTTCCCTGTGAGTCCTGTCCGGTGTACCCGTAACCTAACGAGCACCTGCATACTATCTCCAGTACGACGTACTGATGGCTGTGGGACAGACCATCTCCCCAACTGGGATGAGAAGCGTACACACTAGTCTACTCCGGATATCGATGCTCTGTCTCGATAATCCAACGACCAGGGACCTGAATAAGGATGTGCTTGTAGACTACCCAGCCCCCACTAGTGTGACTGCCATCACAATGCTGGTAGACAAGCAAGATCCTAAGAGCTCTATCAATACGTACACTCACATATTAAGATAGAAAAACCAAGTAGCATACTACTATGTTTAGCAAGACTGTTATATATATGTGAATATCCCAAGCTTCCATTAAGTAATATACAAGCTAGTATGATACAGTAATGGCCTTCTAGGGCATAAACACTAACAATCTCATAGTCATGGAAGGCAGCAATGGCAAGTAGGATCCGAATGGATTTGAGCATAGCCACCGGAGAAAAAGTTTCGTCATAGTCCAAACCAGGTCTTTGACGGAAACCTTTTGCAACGAGTCTAGCTTTATAGGTTTCCACCTGCCCATCTACACCAAGTTTCCTTTTGTAGATCCATTTGCATCCAACGGGTTTTACCCCAGGTGGAGCAATATCCAAGGTCCACACTTTATTGGCGTACATGGACTCCATTTCGGATTGCATTGCTTCCTGCCACTTATCAGAGTCCCTACTGATAATGGCCTGCCTGAAACTGGTAGGGTCATCTTCTTCCAAGATGCAATCCTCTCGATCCCCGTCTATGAGAAAACCGTAGTATCTCTCGGGCGGATGAGAAATCCTACCAGATCTGCGGAGTGGCTGAGGTTCGTTTGGGGTTATTGAATCTAGCGGTTCCTCCAAATTTTCAGTTACATTTTGTGGTCGCTGAATTTCTTCCAGTTCTACCGAACTCCCACTAGTTTCTTTTGCAAGAAACTCCCTTTCTAAGAAGGTAGCGTGGCGAGATACAAACACCTTCTGTTCCTCGGTGTGGTAGAACAGATATCCTAGTGAGTCTTTAGGATATCCCACAAATTTACAGAGAACTGACCGTGCCTCTAACTTGTCCGGTTTCTGTGTTTTCACATAGGCCGGACAACCCCATATCTTAAATCGCTTAAGATACGGATTTCTTCCACTCCATATTTCATATGGAGTCTTAGGCACTGATTTGGATGGAACATAGTTCAATAGGTACGCCGCTGTCTGAAGCGCATGTCCCCAAAATGAAAGAGGCAACTCAGCACTACTCATCATGGAGCGAACCATATCCAATAGGGTACGATTCCTCCGCTCCGAAACACCGTTGTGCTGTGGTGTATAAGGAGGAGTAAGCTGAGAGAGAATACCATTCTCTTTTAAGTAATCTAGGAATTTCGTGCTTAAGTACTCCCCTCCCCTGTCAGACCGGAGGATCTTGATACTTTTGCCAATCTGGTTCTCTACTTCCTTTCTGAATTCCTTGAATTTCTCAAAAGCTTCAGATTTGTGTTTCATCAGATACACATATCCGAACCTAGAGAGATCGTCAGTGAATGTGATGAAGTACGAGAACCCTCCCCTTGCATGTATAGACATCGGACCACACACATCACTGTGTATGAGTTCCAAGAGCTCTCTTGCTCTTTCTCCATGTCCGGTGAACGGAGATTTGGTCATCTTCCCTTTGAGACAAGACTGACAAGTTTCATAAGATGAAAACTCGAACGTATTCAAGAGTCCATCTTTATGCAACTTACTCAGTCTTTTCTCTCCGATATGACCAAGCCTACAATGCCACAAGTAGGATTCATTCGTATCTGAATTCTTCCTCTTGCGTGTGTTTTGTATATTGAGAACTGTATTCTGATTTAGAACGTAGATACCATTACACAGTGTACCCTCTGCAACCAGTACCTTATGAAGGTAAATGTTCATGATATTCTTTTCAAGAACAAAGTCATATCCATCTTTATCGAGTAAAGAAACTGATATGATGTTGCAAACCATGGAAGGTACATAGTAGCAATCGTTCAAAATCATAGTCTTGCCATTAGGCAATACTAGGTGATATTCACCGACGGCTGCCGCATTAACTTGTGCTCCGTTCGCTACTCTGAGCGACATATCACCCGGTGCAACTTTCCTACTTTTTCTCAGTCCCTGCAATAAATTACAGATATGAGATCCTGATCCGGTATCAAGTACCCAGGAGGTAGGGCTGACCGTAAAACAGTTCTCAATTACAAGAACACCTGAAGTAGATGCAAAACCATGCTTCTTCTTCAACTGGGTATCCTGGAAATCCATACTTTCCTCTTTCCCATTCTCATACTCATGACTGTTGTCATAAGTTAGAGCTGAACCAACTTTCTCCAGTCCCGAATAAGAATTCGGATCGGTCAAGCGATACATTTTATTATCTTGATTAGGGCGTGAAAAGGTTGCTGCCTGGAGAGAGAGAAAAGAAACACTCAGCGTATGCTCTTGCAAGATTAGATTGGTTTATTAATTTATCTAACCAGGATGTCTCCCACTGTTTACTCAAATTCTTCTTAAAACCTTTTAAAAGAAGAACTAGCCGGGTTTTAATTCACGTCACAATACTTGCTTAACCTTTCAGCCAGGCTAGTGTCGGTACTTCGAGGGAGGTTTTCCAACGCTTTCGCGAAGTTCCTTAATTAAATAACCTCTTTTCCCTGGGGGCGTAACCCCGCTAACACCTTTCTAGATACCTACTAGGTTTATAGCACTGATCGTTAAGTGAAATAATCTCCCGAGAGTAAACCAACTCATCAGTGGGATCGGGATCCAACTGTCATTGTGTGATAACCTAGATGGAATCCACTCTAGTCACCACACTCCAGAAGGTATGCTAAATCTGCAAGTTTCAGTTCTTTTGAAACTCCCGATGTAGTTTTTGCCCCTAGGACCCAAGTGATCTTGACGGAGTCAACAAATCAAAGAGTCCTAGTCAAGTTCAACCTGTCATTATCTGGATTGCATTAAACCCACCCGCACAACCCTTGACGGAGTCAACAAGGTTATACGACTGTCCTAATCAATCCCATATACCGATACAAACAAGCAGTACTTAGCTACCGTACACTACGCCTTGACGGAGTCAACAAACGCAGCACGAATACTAAGTGTTACTTATAAGAAATGACAGAGGGCTACGGCTGGGTTTTTTTGGCGAAAAACCCGTTAACGTAATGAACTTGATATCGTTGAAGGAACCTGGTAGTCTTTTTTGAAAAACATAGTGGCGAAAACTTTTGCTAAAGAGGTCACTCCCTGTGAAGGGATCTCGGCTCTTTCCTCGTCGAGTGAGGTGCTGGGCATTCGTAAGATGAATACCTCGATGCAAAGCAAGAATAATCGACTATGGTGAAGTTATTACCCTGACGCAAACCTTTTGTCCAAGGGGTCACTCCCGATGAGGGGATCTCGGCCCTTGCCTCGTCGATTGAGGTGCTGGGCATTCATAACCGAATACCTCGATGCAAAGCAAAAAGATGAACGTCCTTGTAATAACAGCTTTTTGAAAAACTTGTTCCAACAACGTCTTTTAGGTTTATTTTCTTGCATTAGTTCTTTTAATGCGTCCCATCATTTAAATCCTACCATTGCAGAAAACAACCAAAATATGACGTACGCTTATGCCATTCGCATTCGCCACGGGGCCCCGTCATCACCCGTTAGGTTACTTAACTAACGATAGAGCGGGGGCTGGGCTAGCGCGGCTGTAAAACATAAGCAACGCCTAAATAGTTATTATATATAGCAATATAGCAATGATAGCCAATCCAGATCACAGATGAACACTTTGGATATACTAGGAACCCGCAATTCGTTCGAGCCTGCAACGAAAAACGGATTACACGGTCGCGATGAATAGCCAAAACCCCACCCAAGACCCCTACGGGTGCGGCAAACTACCCGCCAAGTACCCGAAGCGAAGCAACCTCCCTCAATGCCATGAGTAGGCCACTCGGCACTTCGAGCTACCCGGTAGTTTGTGCACCCCCTCCATGGGTCTATCCTAGGAGCAAAAACAGTAAAAAGAATTATACAATGACGGCTACAACCCCGACCCGGTTGTGCGGCCATACAAATAATATTACATCAATTTACAAATTTATTACATGAATGAAAGAAAAAGAAACTCTCATCTCACATCCACCCCGGCTATTCATCCGCGACAATCCAACGAGCTCATATACACAAACCATCAACAACAATCACAGATCACAGATATGTATAACCCCGACTAATCGACATATAGCGATTAGCCGACGTTCAATACATAAGAACATCACAGATATAACCTTTATAGTCAAAGTATATTGAAGTTCGGAAAAAATACGGAATTATAGGCCCCCAAAAACAAATTTCTATTCTGGAAAATCTGGGCACATATAATATATCTGAAAAATCCTAAAACCATGTCAGAAACAAACTGCACCAAAAACGAGACAGCAACTCCACCAGATCGCCGCGCTTCCGCGGCAATAGCAAGCTATTGCCGCGGAAGCGCGGCGCTCTTGGTGAGTTACTGTGTCGTTTTTGGTGGGTTTCTTCTAAAAACCCTGAGATGATTTTTGGACTATAATAAATTTTGTTTTGACGAGAAAAAATTTTAACAGAAACTCAGGTTTTCATAACTTGTTTTTTTCGATTTTTCCGTTTCGAACTTCGATACACTTCGCTACCAAGCTAGTTTATGTTTAGTTTGGCTCTGATACCACTGTTAGGTCCACGTTACCTCTCCCGGTACTTTTGGGGTTGCGGAAACGGTAAATCAAAAAAATTTCTAAGCTTTGTAACATGGACCGTAAAAGCCGGATCTTTGCTAAACTATAAACTAGCAACCTAACAAGAGATGTATCTACTCGGTTAGGGGTTATACCTCAACTTGAACTCCTTCTCTTCTTGTTGTTGTTCTTCTTTGATGTTCTACTCTTCTTGTTGTTCTTCTCATTGCTTGCTCAATGGTTGATCCGGACTTCGGTCACCTCCGCGGCCTCCTAGAGTCGAAGACGATCCACCCGAGAGATGTACACCGAGCTCCACCTCAAGCCGAGGTAACTAGGGCAAGGAGATAGCTAATCTAGAAGCCCTAGGTTGTGTAGAGAAGATGTATGGATGTGTTTGTCAAGTGAAAACCTTTTTCTCTCAACACATGAGATCAAAGGAGAAATCAAGAGGAGGAAGAAGAAGGAGGTTTTTAGCAACCATGGAGCTTCTCCTTTCAAGAGAGAGAAAGAGAATAATATTATGATAAGCTTAACCAAGAGAAAAGCTAACCATGGTTGCAATAATGCAAAAACAACATCATTACTAATTCCATCAAGATAAAGTTGATGGCTACAATTGAAATGACCATTATCATAATCCAAAAGAAAAAGGAAAAGAAAAGAAGAGTGTGGAAACCTCTTGAAAGTCAATGGTCAACCCGGTCAACCGGTCAACAAAGTCAAGAGGGGTCAACGGGGTCAAATGGTCAATGCAATTAGCCATCATAAGATTATCACTAATAGGATTAGTAAATGATGTTCGCGGCTCATAATGGTTTTGACCAAACGAACTGTCAAAACCCTAATGAGCCTGCCACATAATGGTTTTGGCCGAACCAACTGCCAAAACCCTAATGAGGCACCTCCTCCTTCATCGCTCCAGAAAACTGTGCATACACACCTGCATCCGTATTACGTAGAATGCGGATGCACAGAAGACAAAACAAATCCATCCATGCAATACTAGGATCCGGCTTAAACCAAAGCCGACTAGTATTGCCTGCCCGAACACCACACGCACACAAGTGTACGTAAGTGATCGCAGCCCTGCCGTAAAACCATACGGCCTCTACACGTTTCGCTCAGTGCAGGGAAACTCTCTGTGTGGGACTCTAAAGACTCGACACTACGCTGGCAGTGGGTTTAACCACAGACCGCAAGCGGCACTAGCTGTACGTAACGGTCCCCAGGTAGATGTCGATAAGAAGGCCGATGAGGTAAACCCATCCGAACTCCTACTGAGCCTGTATGTGACAATCTCCGTACAGTCCGGTCTGTTCGTCTGATACATCGCATGGCGGGCCTAGGGGGGCGGTAAACGTCAGTCCCCTAATAGCGGTACAAGTCGTGTCGGAGTGAAGCCCAATACACCCTGAGATAACACTGGAAACCTACCAGTATATCTCGCTTGCCCTGGCCAGGGACTACTCGTGTAATGGCTCTCCTAGACACAGCGCGATGTCAACCCCCAATACCGGGAGAGACGAATCCTGTCTAACCATCACTGCCTCCAAGTGCTTCGGGACTGCTCCCAACTACTACCTGTTTGCACGACTCAGTAGAGCCGTGGTAGGGTAGCAATCAAAGAACAGTGGGAACACACTCGAGGCGAAGTGACAGTGTCAAGTCAGCGGACTAAGCTGTACTCATGTCACCTGGGAACTGATAACTGACGATAGGTATAATACCAACCATCAGTTCCCGACGAGTCCTGTCCAGTGTACTCGTAACCTAACGAGCACCCGCATACTATCTCAAGTACGACGTACTGACGGCTGTGGGACAGACCGTCTCCCGTGCTGGGACGAGAAGCGCATACGCTAGTCTACTCTGGAGTATCGATGCCCTATCTCGATACTCCCACGACTAGGGACGTGTATAAGGATGTGCTTGTAGATTACCCAGCCCCCACGAGTGTGATCGCCATCACAACGCCGGTAATCAAGCAAAGATCCTAAGGGCTCTACTAATGCGTATAGGTGATATAATAAATAAACACACATGTACACATTAAAGCAGAGACAAACCAAGTAGCATACTACTATATTGAGCAAGATTGTCTGTACAACTGTGAATATCCTAAGCTTCCATCAAGTAATATACATACTAGTATGATACAGTAATGGCCTCTAGGGCATATACACCAACAATGACGCGGGTTGACTTTCTACCATCTGGATGAACAATAGCAATATTGATCTAGACTCGCCACAGTTTTAATAAAAATGGATTTTTTCAGAAAACAGTAGTTGGAGTATGGTAGAACTGGAAGTGATTCCAGAACCACAAACGATTACTGAAGATTTGATAAGGAACCTAAAGATTCAATCTGGATTAACATTCCATTGGCCACTCCGCAGATACGGTGGGTAACTTCAGGCACCCGAGAGATACTACGGTAGCCTCAAGGAAGGTGACAGGGAAGTTCTTGTTTACCCACAATTACCATTGCTGTTGTTCCAGGCTGCGAGACCCGGCGGGAGGATGAGTATAGCGTCGTTCTGAACTCGCTTCAGAAGTGTACGTGTATATGACTCTGCCAGAGGGTTTTCGTAGTCAGTGGGAGCAGCGGAAGCATTGGTGGACAAGTAGCTTATGTCTATTTATAGACTAAAGCAGATGTAGCGGAGAAAGATCATCTATTTCTGACGTGACAGTCATGGGTTTGACTTCATCAGTATAGGGGATGGATCTGTTGAGAAGGTAGTAGGGTGTGATATCCTAGTATTTGGATAACATACACAGAGTAGGAAAAGAAACTCCTATACTACAATCGGTTATACTTTGGTCGTCACACAGTGTTTTCTCCACAAAGGAAATGGATTTTATATCAGACATACTGGTTACTAGATCTATGGTTTTAGATCTAGATTTGGGTGGTTTCCCAATCAGGGTACTTGACAGCATTCTAAGAGTATTTAGGATGGACGACTCCTGGCACGGTAGTGTACCTGCAGGTAATGGAGTCACCCTCTCTAAAGGTGTCTTACAGACTAAAGGGGAGAGGGATGTGCATGATTGGCAGATCACTTGCTCAGGCAATTGAGTCAATCATGAGATGTCAAGTACCACACCAGATGTTGTTCTTGCACTAGATGCAATAAGTTGACATTAATCCAATCCTGGAGAAACAGTCGGAAGCAGTTTTAGAACATAAGTGGATGTTCTAGGGATATGATAACGACAGCCTCATTCGGGAAACAGTTATCATTCCAGGCTTCCAAGGTGACGTGGACGACAAGGAGGTTGTCAGAGTTATAATTTTCCTTCTGATGAGGGGCAGTATTTTGGACAGGTGGTCCAAGGCAATACTGAGGGTGTCATGGCGCAGGATACTGATTAAGTTCAGTTGACGATACAGTCTAAGAAGTTTGGATTTGGAGTTCATTTATGAGCTACGTCCCATCAGACATCCAGACACATTCTAAGACAGGTATTGCTCATTTCGGGAGATGGCTTTCTCCGCGAACTTGAGATATAGAGAGACATAGAAAGAAACAACAAAGCGGATCCACTCACTGAGGCTATTCCTCGAACGCAATAGTTTCGCAAACGAGCTTTGTGAGACTGACTAGTAGAGGAGTTGGGTGTTCGGTATCACACGGGCTGTGAGTATGCGACATCGCAATAATTAGCCTTGAGTGCAAGTGGGAGATTGTTGGAGATAGTGCCCTCAGAGTCAATTATTGGATCACAGGTACGTGATTGCAATGATTGAGGGAGGACCTATCCCGGTAGGACAGTCTTACTCGAGATGATAGTATGCTATCTGGTTTACCTTTATCATCGTGTACTGTTTAAGTGACCTGACACGTCGCTATTACACGTTGATAGAGCCCCTAGGATTCTTGCTTGACCACCAGCAGTATGAGGACGATCATATAAGTGGGAGCTGGGGGTCTATAAGCATATCCTTAAATAGTCCCTAGTCGTGAGAGTTTCGAGACAGGGCATCGATTCTCCATAGTAGACTAGTGTATACAGTCGAGACCCCGATGAGGGGCGGTGGCCGGTCTCACAAGCCACTGGTGTCAGTTGGATCACCTAAGATGTATACAGGTGCTCATTGGGTTATGAGTACACCGGACAGGACTCGCCGGGAACATGCTAGTTGGTCATATACCAGACGTCAGATGGCAGTTCCCTGGTGACATGTGTGCAGGTTAGTTCATCGACCTGGGGATCGTCATTTGTCTCGTGTGAGTTCCCACTGTACTTTGATTACTACCCTACCACGGCTCAAAGGAGTCGTGCAAACAGGTTTTAGTTGGGTACAGTCCCGAGCCACATGGAGGCAGTGAGCGTATCTTCAGGGGTTCGTCTCTCCCGGTATTGGGGGTGAGGTCGTGCTGTGTCTAGGAGAGCCATTACACGAAGCCCTCGGCCGAGGCAAGGAGATTTACTGGTAGGTATTCCAGTAGTATCTCAGGGTGTTCTGGGCTACACTCCGACACGACTTGTACCGCTTTTGGGGGTCTGACTTTTACCAACCCCCTAGGCCCGCCATGCGATACTCATAGACGAACGGACCGGACTGTACGGATATTGTCACTGACAGGCTCAGTAGGGTGTCAGGCTGAGTTCGCTCACAGACGTCCCTTTTGGTCAATACCTGGTAGCCCGTTATGTATTGGCTTATACCTCTAACGTGCTAGTGGTTAAATCCACAACCAAGGTGTTGATGAGTCTTTAGAGTCCCCCACATTCAGTTACTCAGCTTTCGGGCGAAAGGTTGTAGAGGCCGTATGGAGATATGGCAAGGTCCGACCAGATACGTGCGGTATTGCACGGATCGGGATCGGACAGTTTGTACTATAGGCCGTATGGTTATATGGCAGGGTTCGATCAGATACGTGCGGTATTGCACGGATCAGGATCGAACAGATTTTACTAGCCGGCTTTGGTTTAAGCCGGATCCTAGTATAGTACAGTGTAGACTTTGTCTCATTGCATTTGTATTTCGGTCGAAATACAGATGCGGGTGTGTATGCACAGTATCGGGGTTTTCCTGTAATTTATTACGGGACCAGTTTTCTGGAGTTGCCAGTTTGCTTTCCGTTTCGGCCAATTTCCATTGTTCCGTTCATTGGCCGAAGATTGGTGGAGAAGGGCTTATTTGCATTGTTGCAAATAAGTGTTTATGGAGGGGGTCTTTGCATATTCTTGTGTCATGATGGTTGCACCATTCCTTGACCTTGACTTCTTGACTTCTCCATCATGGCTTGACTTTCATATGACATGGTTTTCATGATGATTGTGGTGGAGTGAGGTTCTCTTATGGTGATCATTTCTTTGCATGGTGATCATTTCTTTCATATGACATGGTTTTCATTATTTCTTATGATAACCATTCCTCTCTCTCTCTCTTGCATGATTGATATGGTCACCTCCCCCTTGACTTTTCCCTCTCTCTTTGATTTACATGGGCCGGCCATCCCTTGTGGGGGGTTGATTGATTTTTGGTGTGGCATTTTTGGTTCTCTTCATGCTCCAAAAATCACACAACAAGACTCTCCAAAATTCCAAGTTCTTTTCCTCCACTAAAAAGGCAATTCCACAAACCCAAAGTGAGACATGGTTCTTCACACATTCTACAGCAAATCTTGGGCACGTCGAGTAGCCGGCTTTGTGCCCGAGTTGCCTCGGCATTGAGGTGGGAGCCCATAAAAGAAGTAGGCGATGTGGTGCACTTCCGCCGACGAGGAGGAGACGGGACATTCCGCAGGAGATCGGGACAACGACGAGAAGACCGGAGGACTCGGATCTGTCAGTATACTTCTCTTCCCTATCTTGTAGTTAGCTTAGACTTGTTAATGGTTCGATCCGGGTGTTTAGTGCTCGGTGGTGCCGGTTTGCTAAGTCCGCAAAATTTAAGTTTATCACCGCTTCCGCATTTGGCCGTCGGATTGACGGCCGGGGCGCCGCCGTGCACTTACACCACCATCTTCATCTTCCTTCATCTTTTCTTCTCTAGTCTTTTCTAGTGAGTGAAATACAACAAAAGAAAGGTTTTTGAAGTGAGAAACCCAACCACAACATCATTCTACACAAGCTTAGCCGCTTTGTTTAGAGTGTTCTTTTCGGTTTGTCGAAATTGCGAGCTTGGACGGAGTGCTCCGTGGTGGATCGTCGTGGACGCAAGGGAATATCGAGAGGACCTCGACTCAACACCCAAGACACCAAGGAGTCTAGCAAAGGGGAGCTACAAAGGTTGTAGCCTTCAAACCCTAATCTTTTCTAGCTAAAAGTTTAATAACCCTAATTTTCTAGGATCGATCCACTTGCTTGTTAGTTTAGCACCTTAAAAATTATAACTTTGGGTCATTTGATGCTTCAAAACACTTCATAGGGTGCTATACTAACCTTACATTGGTATCAGAGCCAACCTAGAACATTAGGCAACGTTTTTACGAAGTGAAAACCCCGATCGGACAAAAATACCGTATTTTTGGGTGCTCTCTGGAAATTTTCTAAATTTTGACATTTTGCAGAATTAAAAATATGTAAAAATCATAGCAGGAAAATATAAGAATTACGGCAGAAAAATAATCCCATGAACAGTGATTATAGCCGCGGAAACGCGGCCTAAGCTTGCTTAGGCCGCTGTTCCGCGGCCTTATGTTTGAATTAGGGGATACTGTTTCTACAGTAATTCAATTTTCTGCATGTATATTTTTTTGGGTATTTTTAAACTGAATAAAGTTTTGAAAATTTCTGGAGATGTTTTTGGATTCATCAATTCGATCGGGACTTTCATTTCGTAGCTTTTCCGGGTAAATTAGAAAGTATTGAAGTGTTTGAACGAGTATCATTTACTCACTATTCACGGGGTTTAAATAATTTGGAAATACGTGCAAGTCTTTTTGTGGTGGTCCCTCTAGAAGACAACAAACCTTAACTCGATTATGTGACCGTCTTGAACTGCCCTTTGAACCTTAGGGTTTGGGGCAGTACGGCGTGCCACATGTGAGGCGTTGGCTTGACCCTTCTACGGCTGGACCGCCGCTACTGTGTCACACTCCAAATTTTTTGAACCCTGCTCAAGTGTTGAGCTTTAGTGAATCTTGGGTGCTTGATTGTTCGTTCGAAAACTTTAATACTGTCTGTTTGTCTGGAATGTGATACAATATGTGGAATTCATATGGTTTAGGCATGAAATACGAAATATGTGATATTTCGCATTTATGATGTCTAAAGAGAATCTGGATTCCAAATATTGTAGTTTTACACTTTCTTTTCTGTGACCGTAAGTGTAGTATGTTAGATATCGCCGGTTTCATTGCTATACATCAACGACAATCGGGGTACGCATACTTACTTACGTTGATGATATGTGATATTATGTGTTGCTGAGATATGATGTGCAGGATTGTCGCGATCAAATAGCCGGGGGGTTTTTGTGAGATGAGAGTTTTATATTTTCATTCATGTAAATTCAAATGTAATATAATATTCTTTTATTTGGGGCACTTCCAGGTTGCGGTTGTGTCACCAGTGTTGTATATTATTTACTTTTCCGCATTAGGATGGACCCAAGGAGGAGAGCACAGGTGACCGGGTTCTGGGGTTCAGTGGGAGGCCATCTCGAGGAGTCGAGACCGGGTCTCCTAAACTCCAGGATTGGTAGGGTCACTTGCCGCTCTCGTAGGGGTCCAGGGTGTGGGCTTGGCTATTCATCGCGACCGTGGAATCCGTATTTTCTATTCTGGCTAAATACTAAATACGGACGTCCTAGTATATCCCACGTTATATCTATATTTCTGCTGCCTGTGTTCTGTGATATCTGAGACGAATGACATATTATATATATGATATATAGTAGACGTTGCTTATGTTTTACACCCGCGCTAGTCCCGTCCCGGTATGCCGTTATTTAAGTAACCTAACGGTGCATAACGGAACATTGCGGCGAATGCGGATGGCATAAGCGTACGTGTTATTTTCGTTTCTTTTCTGTGATTGGCTTAAGGACTTAAATGATGGGATTACATTAATGTGATTAATGTAAAGAAAATAAACCTAAAAGATGTTGTAAAATCGGATTTAAAAACTACTCGGCTATTTATGAAAAAGCTATATTTCAAAAATGCGGAGCTTAAGCCACTCCTTTTGAAAACCTTTTGATTCTACAACGATATCAAGCTCAAAGCGTTAAAGATTTTCTTAAAAATCATCCGCAACCCTCCGTCATTTTAGGAAGTAGAGTACTTAGTATTCGTGCTACGTTTGTTGACCTTAGCCAAGGCGTAGTGTACGGTAGCTAAGTGATGTCTTCCTACAAACGCATATGATGCAGATTAATTAGGACGGGCATATGACTTTGTTGACCTTAGCCAAGGGTCATGTGAACGGGTCTAATTAATCAAGAAATGACGGGTTGAGCTTGACTAGTGCTCGTGATTTGTTGACCTTAGCCAAGGTCATGAGTATTAGGGGTAAAAACCACATCGGGAATTTCAAGTGTTGAAATTTGCAATGAGATTGCATACCTTCCATATGATGGTTGGATCCCGATCCCACTGTGGGCAATAGTTGCTCCTAGGAGAGTTTTACAGTTTACAATTAGCTAACTCATTAGGTGTCTAGAAAGGTGTTAACGGGGCTCCGCCTCTGGGAAAACGAGGTTTACTCTAATTAGGTCCGTGCAAAAGCACGGGGAACCTCCCTCAAAGTACCGACACTGGCCTGGCTGAACGGTTAGCGAAGTTGTAGACTGTAATTAATCCTGGCTAGTTTTTCTTTTTAAGGTTTGAAAGAAAAACTTGATAAAAAGCAGTGGGAAACATCGATTAGACAAGATAATAAAACAATCTAATCTGTGCAAGAGCTTTCGCTGAGTGTATTCTTTTCTCTCTCTTAATGGCAGATACCAATGACTGGACTTAAGCTTCTACTAGATAAAAACAAACTGAATGGGACCAACTATAAAGACTGGCTAAGGAATCTGAAGATCGCCTTGACTTATGATAAAGTATCATATGTCCTCACGGCTTCAGCCCCGCCCGTCCCAGGCCCAAAATCCTCAGTTGCGGACATTGAAGTCCGCAAGACATGGGACGCTGACTGTGCCACAGCCACATGCCTCGCGCTTGCATCGATGGACAATACACATCAAAAGCAGCACGAGGACATGGATATTCACGGTATATTGCTCCATACAAAGGAGTTGTATGGGGAGCAATCCCGCGTATTACGATACGAAGCATCAAGGAAACTGTTTCAGATGCGAATGGCCCCTGGCACACCAGTAGGTGACCATGTATTGAAGATGATAGCCCTTATAGAAGAGCTTGAGGACCTGGGATGGACAATGGACAATGAACAATATATTGATATTATTCTGCATTCCCTCCCCTCCACCTTTGCTCAGTTCATAGTGAACTTCAACATGCACGGCATGGAGAAGGATCTCCCTGAACTCCTTAACATGTTAAGGAGTGCAGAGAGCACTATGAAGTCAGTTCGAACTCCCGTTATGACTATTGGACAGTCTTCTTCTTCTCGCCCGAAAGCTAAAGCCAAGGGAAAGAAAAAGAAGAAACCCACTAATCCTAAAGGCGGAGTTCAAAAGGTGAAGGGAAAGGGAAAGTCCAAGGCTGGAGACTCGGGGAAGGGCGAATGTTTTCATTGCCACAAGACAGGACATTGGAAGCGCAACTGCACGGAATACTTGAATCTCAAGAAGAAGCATGTTGATGCTTCTGCTTCAGGTGCGTTTGTGACTGAAAACTGTTTTTCTATAAACTCTGCTTCCTGGGTATTGGATACCGGTTCAGGTTCTCACATTTGCAATTCTATGCAGGGGCTGAGAAATAGCAAGGTTTTGAGGACAGGTGACCATACTCTTCGCGTTGGAAATGGTTCCAATGTACATACAGTCGCAGTGGGAGAGTATCACTTGGGGTTGCCATCTGGATGTATTTTGGTTTTAAATCCATGTTATTTTGTACCAACTATGCTATGTAATATAATATCCGTTTCTTTGTTGGACAATGAAGGATATAATTTTGTGTTGTAGAACAATGTTATGAACATTCACCTAAATCAAATGTTGGTTGGGTATGGTACGCTTAATAACGGAATATATGTCCTAAATCAACACACAGTTTTCAGTATACAACACACTAATAAAAGAAAACTTTCAGAATTAAATGAAGCTTTTCTTTGGCACTGTAGACTTGGTCATATTAACGAAACAAGACTAAACAAGTTACACAAAGATGGATATTTAAATCCTTTTGAATATAAATCTTATGCGACTTGCCAGTCTTGTATCAAGGGTAAAATGACCAAAACTCCGTTTACCGGACACGGAGAAAGAGCTACTCAGCTCATGGGCCTCATACATAGTGATGTATGTGGGCCTATGTCTACACAGGCTAGAGGCGGTTTTTCATACTTCATTACATTCACTGATGATTTCTCAAGATTCGGTCATGTATTTTTATTAAAGCACAAGTCCGACGCTTTCGAGAAATTCATTGAATATAAACAAAAAGTAGAAAAACAAACCGGCTTGAGTATTAAGATGCTTCGATCAGATCGAGGTGGAGAGTATCTCAGTACAGAATTTGCAAACTTCCTAAAAGAGAATGGGATTCTCTCTCAGCTCACTCCTCCTTACACACCACAGCACAACGGTGTGTCAGAACGACGGAATAGGACCCTATTAGATATGGTCCGGTCCATGATGAGTGACACTGAGTTACCAGTCTCGTTTTGGGGGCATGCATTGGAGACTGCAGCGTTTCTACTAAACAGGGTTCCAACCAAAGCCGTGTCTACCACGCCATATGAGATATGGCATGGGAAGAGACCATCTCTTAAGAGAATTAAGATTTGGGGTTGCCCGGCCTATGTTAAAAAGCAGAATCCGGACAAACTCGAGACACGGTCAGTCATGTGTAACTTTGTAGGATATCCAAAAAATTCTTATGGATATCTGTTCTACCACAAAGAGGAACAAAAAGTGTTTGTTTCTCAACATGCCACATTCTTGGAAAAAGAGTTTTTCACAGATAAAGATGATGGCAAAGTGGTGGATCTAGAAGAGGTTCTAGAGACACAAACTACAAATGACGATTTGGTTGAACCGACTGTTGCAGCAGAAACTGAAGAACCTCGGCCACTCCGAAGGTCTGGTAGGACTTCTCGCCCACCGGAGAGGTACTACGGTTTCCTCATTGATGGTGACAGAGAAGACTGTATCATGGAAGATGATGATCCTACCAGTTTTCAGCAAGCTATCACGAGTGGTGACTCTGTGAAGTGGCTGGATGCCATGAGATCCGAAATGGAGTCTATGTACACCAACAAAGTATGGACTTTGGACGTTGTACCCTCTGGGGTAAAACCTGTAGGGTGCAAATGGATCTTTAAAAGAAAGATTGGTGTGGATGGGCAGGTAGAGACCTATAAGGCAAGACTTGTGGCGATAGGTTTTCGTCAAAGACCAGGTCTGGACTATGACGAAACTTTTTCGCCCGTAGCCATGCTTAAATCCATTCGGATCCTACTTGCTATTGCTGCTCACTACGACTATGAAATCTGGCAGATGGACGTTAAAACAGCATTTCTAAATGGAGATTTAGAAGAATGCGTTTATATGGATCAGCCAGAGGGCTTCATTGACAGTTGGAGCAGCGAGAAAGCATGTAGATTGCTTAAATCCATATATGGGTTAAAGCAGGCATCTCGGAGTTGGAACATCTGTTTCGATGATGTTATCAAAGAGTTTGATTTCATCAAAAATCCAGATGAACCTTGTGTTTATAGGAAGGCTGTAGGAAGAGCTGTCACATTCCTCGTATTGTACGTTGATGACATTCTTCTGATAGGAAATGATATTCCTATGCTACAGTCGGTCAAATCATTCTTATCACTAAGGTTCTCCATGAAGGACCTGGGTGATGCCACATACATCCTGGGCATAAGGATCTATAGGGATAGATCCAAAAAGTTATTGGGATTGTCCCAAACCAGGTACATTAACACCATCCTAAAGAGGTTTAGTATGGAAGACTCCAAGCGGGGTGCCTTACCCGCTTGCCATGGAGTCACTCTCTCCAAGGATTCTTGTCCAAAGACCGATGAAGAGAGAGCTCGCATGAGCATTATACCTTATGCTTCGGCAGTAGGATCTATAATGTATGCGATGTTATGTACACGCCCAGATGTAGCTTATGCACTTAGTGTTGTAAGCAGGTATCAATCCAACCCAGGGGAGAACCACTGGACAGCTGTGAAGAACATTCTTAAGTACTTACGAAGGACTAAAGAATTGTTCTTGGTGTATGGTAATAAAGATCTCCAAATGGAGGCCTTTACCAATTCGAGCTTCCAGAGCGATAAGGATGACAGCAAATCTATCTCAGGGTTTGTATTTACCCTCAATGGAGGGGCGGTAAGTTGGAAGAGTTCCAAACAAGATACCGTTGCAGACTCTACGATGGAAGCTGAGTACATTGCTGCAAATGATGCCTCCAAGGAAGCCGTCTGGATGAAGAAGTTCGTCTTGGAGCTAGGAGTAGTTCCAACCATTATTGATCCAATACCTTTGTATTGTGACAATAATGGGGCAATGGCGTTAGCCAAGGAGCCCAGATCCCATCAGCGGTCCAGACATATCCTGAGGCGCTTTCATTTGATCCGGGAGATTGTAGATCGCCGCGAGATCGAGATTAAGAGAGTAGACACAAAGAACAACGCCGCGGATCCATTCACCAAGGCCCTCCCTCAGCCGCAGCATGAGCGACTTTTTGAGATGTTGGGTATGAGATACGCCAATAACTGGCCTTAGTGCAAGTGGGAGATTGTTGGATATATGTATGCCCTAGAGGCCATTATGTGATAGTGGATGTATCTATACATGTATATATATTCAGTTTGCATTCTTGCTCGACATGATAGTATGCTATCTGGTTCTTCTTTATCTGACATGTTTATTTGATCATGCTTTTATTCATTCATACATGCTGATAAAGCCCTGAGGATATCGGCTTGACTACTCTAATTATGATGGAGATCATACTAGTGGGACATCTGTAGTCTATAAGCATATCCTGGAACGTCCCTAGTCGTAGGTATATCGAGATGGGGCATCGATATACCAGAGTAGACTAGCGTATATGATACTAGACCCATACGATGGGCGATGGATGTTCCCACATTCATCGATGTTTGACATCAAGATCATATACGGGTGCTCAGTGGTGACTGGGTACACTGGACGGACTCACCGAGAACTCCTATATGGAATTATATCTATCGTCGGATAGCAGTTCTCAGGTGACACTGGTACAGGTTAGTCTGTAGACCCGAGATCGTCATGGAGTCTTGTGTGTTCTCCCACTGCACTTTGATTGCCACCCTACCACGGCTCTACTGAGTCGTGCAAACAGGTGGCCGTTGGGTACAGTCCCGAGACACACGAAGACGATGAGCGATAGGAGGGGTTTCGTCTCTCCCGGTATTGGGAGTTGATGCTGTGCTGTGCTCGACTGGTTATAACAGCAAGTCCCTGGCCAGGGCTGCTGAGATTTGCTGATAAGTGTTATCAGTAGTTTCTCGATCTGTTATAGACCATTCACCGACACGACTTATTGAGTTATTGGGGTCGACGTGACCATCCCTAGGCTCGATATGCAGCATATCTGACGAAGAGACCGGACTGTACGGTAGTGTTGCCGGATGGCTCGACGGGAGTTGTAGCAGGTTCGCTTGTTGTCTTCTGATCGCTCAATACCCGGGTGGCCGTTACGTTTAGCTGACCGCTTGCGGCTTGAGGGTACTTGATATGATCATTACCCTCTGCCGGCGTATTGACGAGTCTTAGAGTCCCACAGAGGAGTTACCCAGTCCAGGAGAAACGTTGTGGTGCGCATATGCGATATGCGCATGCACCCGATTGAAATGTGCGTATATGATACCGAACATTGATCGGGTGAACTGCTTTTGGTGGGGTCATATGAGATATGACCGGATTGATAAATCAAGTGTTGATTTATCATTTAACCATTAGTTTTCTCACTTAAAACCTTTCTAGGGTTTGATGGATGTATGCATGCATGCATGTGTTTCTTTCTTCTTTTCTAGTTTCATGCACATGTAAATGTGCATACATGTACACATACATACATCAAACCATCATGGTTGTTAGCATATGGAAATGGTGGCAATGCAAGACTCACACCATAGATTATTTAATGGATTATTATTTGATTATGGATTTAAAAAGAAAATGAAAAGGAAAGGATAATTATGCTAGTTTCTACATGCTTCTTCTAACCTAACCATGCTCACCTACCACTAAACCATGGCTATCCTTTCCTTTATCATTCTAAACCCAAGTTAAATTAATCATCTATCATTTAATCATGGTTGGAGTCAAGAAGGAATAAATATATATAGTGATATTTATTTCTTTTGCAAGCTTAACCTTATGGTTATCATTTTATCTCTTGTTAATATAAGCCACCATCTTCATCTTCCTTCATCTTTTCTTCTCTAGTCTTTTCTAGTGAGTGAAATACAACAAAAGAAAGGTTTTTGATGTGAGAAACCCAACCACAACATCATTCTACACAAGCTTAGCCGCTTTGTTTAGAGTGTTCTTTTCGGTTTGTCGAAATTGCGAGCTTGGACGGAGTGCTCCGTGGTGGATCGTCGTGGACGCAAGGGAACATCGAGAGGACCTCGACTCAACACCCAAGACACCAAGGAGTCTAGCAAAGGGGAGCTACAAAGGTTGTAGCCTTCAAACCCTAATCTTTTCTAGCTAAAAGTTTAATAACCCTAATTTTCTAGGATCGATCCACTTGCTTGTTAGTTTAGCACCTTAAAAATTATAACTTTGGGTCATTTGCTGCTTCAAAACACTTCATAGGGTGCTATACTAACCTTACACCTATTTTCCTGCACATCCTACTGTCAAGTCAATTTCATTTTAGGAGGTCCGGGTTGATAGCAGTTTCCAGAAAACCACAAAGTCGACAAAAATGCTGATTTACGCCAAGTATAACAAATCTGGTATTTTGGTGAAACCTGAGATAAATCTTGCCTCAACTGGTTTTAACAGCACCTAGTAAGGCTATACTAACATTCAAAACCATCTCTTGGCCAACTCTCACTCAATTCACCTAAAACTAGCACTAGATCACAATATAAACACTAAATTTCAGCTAACTAACTATAACTTGACAAAAAGGAGTTGGGTTGCAAGATTATACCTCAAGGGAGTCGTAGGGTGTAGGAAAAGAAGGAGGAGGAAGGAGGAAGGACTGCTGCTGCTGCTATGCTCCTGGAGCAGCTGCTGGTGTAGCTGTTTGCTGATGTTTTGGCTTAGTGCTGCTGTTGCTGCTTGAAATTTTCTCCTTTCCTTTTCTGTTGAGCAGCAGCCACTGCTGATGTTGTTTTGGTGGCTGTTGTTTGTTTGGCTGAGGTTGTGGTGTATGAGGGTGTAGTATAAGTGAGGGATGTGAGTGAAAAGTCTTGAAGGGGGGGTGGTGTGACTTAACCTTAAAGCCATCACAACAACATTATGATGACAACCATCACATCTCTCTCTCTCTCTCTCTCTCTCACCACAAGTCAACTTCCACCTGATTACCCTTAACTAGGCTAAAGGTCCTTAATTAAGCCCAATTATCATAAGCAATTGGCTCAAGTCATCAAGGTCATCTAAGCATGGTTCACCCTAGGCTTGTCATGAGTCCAAAACAAGAACAAGTGTGACAAGTGTAGAAGTGTCATGTGCACATTTTGCACAAAAAGCCAAAAATACAACTTAGCGATTTTCAATCGCGATTACATTAAAATACCATATAATCCATCATAAAAACTGTAAAATGGCATATGTCCACAAAATAAGCTATTTTAGAATTTGCATAATTTTCTCCGGAATTTTCACCATTTATCGGTATTTAATTATACCGACTATTAAAATATTCATTAAAAATTAATATTAAATTATGAAAATTCCCAAAAATTAATATTTTATTTTTTGAAATGTTACAGTCTTCCCCCCTTAAAGAAATTCGGTCCCCGAATTTAAATTTAACCCTCCAAATTCCAAAATATTTCAATAAAATGACCAAGCCAACGGGGCTCCGAAATCAGCAATCCATAGAACGCATCATAGCGCAATACATGCGCATGCGTAACGAGCAGATAACTCGAAAACAAAACTCCGTCAAGCGTCTCGCAATCATCGGAGTCAAGGTGAAAACACGAATGCCAAATCCAAGGCAAAAACCAATAGGCTAGAAATCGGAACTATGCATAAAAATATATGAAGGAAATGCATGCCCAAATTCTTTAAAGTCGATGTACAATGCGCCTAACACTGCACCGTGGCGGACGTCTCTATAAGAAAATAGCCATATACTTATATACCTTTTGTTTAACATTCACGTCCCGCCATTTTGAAAGCAATTTAGAAGGGTTTTCCTCTTTTTAACGTTTCGTGTCATATCAGACACGTATGTAAATAACGAGACTATAGCTCGCTCTTGGAAATCCCTTTGAAATCTATTAATGCATGCAAAATATATTCAGGCACTGTCCTCTGACTAGTCCTGCTCAGTACGAAAATCAATCGCAATATCATAAAAATGTACTGATCCATAAGAAATCAATCCCAAAAAGCGCATAGGAAAGCCCTGTGCGTCCGGTGCGCACGGAAATCAAAATCCATACATGGGCCAAGCAGGTGCACAGAAACAACATCAAGGTGCAATGGTTGTGCACACAACATCGGTCATAGGCAACGTGCGTGCCTGACCGCAAAATCAGGTGCATCTGACATGCACGAAAAATCTCGAATTAGTGCATCTGGTGTGCACCAAATCGCATCTCATAACAGGCGCCCAACATGCGCTAAAAATCCAAATCCGGTGCATCCATCATGCACGAAATCATGAAATCCAATGTCAAGCACCGAGCACGCGCAAAATCCAATCAGGTGAATAAAATGCATAAAACAAATATCGAGCATCACCCTCGAAATCGAAGTCCAGTGCAACTACGTGCACAAAATATAAAACACTGCACTGCAAGCATATATGAACTATACCGAGTGCAAAAAACCAAATCGTGTGCGTGCATACGCATAAAATCAACTCAAATGTCTAAGCCCCATAAATCACAAACATGTGAAACCAAGGCACGAAAACGATATCAAGTGCAACAACTGTGCAAAATTGTAAATTCTCAATCATCAAAATCAAATCATGCAAATAAATCGTCAAGATACCGAAATCAAGTATGGCGGAGTAGTTCCGCTCAAGCGCATCCTCCAAGAATCTCGGGCCAAATGTCGTGGTCACTAGTGGGACGTCTCGTCGATGATCATGAACTCTGGCCCGCTGGTGTGCGTAACATGACCACTCCTGGGTCCAAGTCTTCTCTGTGGATTACCATCTTACGATCCATCGGCTCATCGACCCTGTCAGGTGTGCTAACGGGGACGATTCCGTTTTGGCACTTTTCTGGTCATCTCTCGGCCAATCATCGCGACCACTCGTAAAGCAGCATGTCACTGGCGTCGGCCTCTGGCTCTCTGAATGCATGTGACACATCCGATCCTGGGTGCAATCATCATAGCAGCAGTGTCCTGGAAGGAATCCTACTCAAGGTCTCTTCCAAGTCTCATCCTTGCCAACTATCCGGAAGTCATCATCCTTTACCATATCTGCTTCTTGCTTCGAAACGGCTGCATACTCATCGCGACTCCTTCTAGAAGGTATATCCAGTACTATGTCTCGGCATGCGTATCGCATCCTTGATGTCGGCGGAGGGAAACGTCATCATACCCAGATCTTGTATGAACCTCTTACTCCACTTTTCTCTAATGTCGACTGCTTCGGACTCGTCTCGTCGTGGTTGCATGGACTGAGCTCCAACGGCTATCCTCGTATCTGGAGTCTCCCAAGAAATATATCTCACCATCTAGCATCCGAATTAAGTCGAGCCATCCGATCGATTGGTCAAAACCTCATAGTCCCCCAAGAGCTCAACATCTTGGGTACAGTATAATAGTATTGAGTACATACCACAGCATCGGTGGTCCAACCATAGAAGGGCAAACCCAAGCCTCACTAATGGCGCCGTAGAACTGCCGCAAACCCTAAGGTTCAAAGGTTTTCACACGGTCATTAAGTCGAGTTAGGGTTTCATTCTTCTAGAGGGACCATAGAATTGCCTGCATGTCTTTCCGAATACTTTAAACTTGGAATAATAGTTTGCTGACATTCGATCGTCTCTGTCGACTCGCAACGTCTCCGCGTGAAGTCGTCTCTAGCTGGAATCAATCTATCTGATGACCTCGCATCGGGGTAGCGAACGATCCACATGTCCTAGTCATCCATCTTTGGTGACTAGCGATCTTCCATAATCTCTTAGTACAATCTCGTACTGCAATAGCTCCAACATCTAGGGTAATAGCTCGTCGTTCGCAGCAACAACTGGCTCACTCGTCTGCACGCTGAACGGTGCCTCAATCATCATGAGTAAGCAATACACCAACGGTCATCAATATCTGGCTGGCCTCTGTCAATGGCTCAATCCTCTGGTGCCAATCCGCACGTCCGAGCAATCTCATTCAGCAATCCATCCAACGCTCGTGGCGCAAAACATCATGAAAAGACGCACCTCTGCAATCGTGCGTCGCCGGAGTCATGCCCTGGTCAGTCCTCGTTCGTAACGAGCTCGTGCTGACCGCAACTCTAGCCGTAGCTTTCCCTGCCCGTAATCGTGGCAGCAAAACAATAACTAGTACCGATGAGGCTAGATCAGGAATGAATATGATACTGAACAAAGAAATGTACATCCTAAGGCTCCTTAAGTGGAGTGGCGTATCGTAAATATGCTGCAGACATACCATGGTACGTCCCTCTACTTTAGTCACCTATTCCATCAATCAAGGGTCATCCTATACTCCGAAGGTAAAACCTAACGCTCTGATACCAACTTTGTCACGACCCGAAAATACGGAACATGACCGGCACTTAGACTACGAACGTCTCGAGGCGTACGTGTTCTAAGTAAGCCGAACCCAGAAATCCAAACCAAGAGAAGTAGTAGAGAATAGGAAGAACCATATCAAATCAACCTGTATGCAACAATATATACAACGCCTAAAGGCGAGGATCACAACAGAATGAAACTCAACCAGCAAGAACCCAAGGAAATATAACACGCGACTCTAAGGTCGAAAGAATAAATATCACTGGTCTCAAATAAGTACATGTTTTGTTGATGGAACTTCTAGATACAACTGAAATATAATATACAATGTATAATGATGGGTACGATACAATAAACCCACCTACTAGCAAGTCACCCGAAAGGTACAGTTCCCGCAAAGCCGTAATGAAATCCGTACGGCAACACCTGCAAGAAACTGGGGCACAACGGGGGTGAGTTGCCAACTCGTGAGTAGAAAAAGATCTACGAACAGAAAATCGCATGTATGACGCAATCCTAGGTCATACGATCAATATATATATAATCCTCAAATATATAACCAGCAATCTCTAACCATGACTAGGGTAAATATCTAACCCAAGTGTAAACCCATGTGCCTATGTCAGTGCATTAGATGGCAATATATCATATGAATGATGTATGAATGCATAAAACGAAATGCATGTACTGAAGAAAACTGCTTTTGTAACTTGTGAGATTTCTGTATTTTTAAAATGAGGTATCATAATGAAATCAGCATAAAACAGTGCCTAGCATCGGCACAAAACATAAATCTCAATATCTCGATATCTCTGTATCACAATCTCTGTATCTCAATGTCTCAATCAAATATCCAGGGCGCGGTCAGTCCAGATCGGCCCCTACCATCCATCTCATGACTACGACGGTATCCTCCGGATATCGGACGTGTCGGGTAATATCACCGGTCGGTAGTGCTCCCCTGCCAGGCTCAACGCCATCATCTGCGATCCTCTCGCCCCGGGGTACCGCACCGGGCCCACCATGTACCCGAAACGGTTCATCCGCCTCCTCGAATCGGGTCTCGAAATCCATCAGCAAAACTCATGGTGGACGACTCATACATCATGGGAAAACCGCATTTTTATTAAAAAGAGAAAGCAGTTTATATGTACGTTTTGTGGTTTTCCTCCAAATCCAGAAAATCTCATGGAAACCCGAATCCAAATCATCAATAGCATGTGAAATCATGAGAATCCATGAATGCAGCATATAATGAATAACAGTATGCATGAAGTGACAAGTAATAACTACAATGTCAAGCTGATATATAGGGCAAGTACACTAATATCATGTCACTGCTAGCTATCAAGCTAAATCAAGCAATAATATTCTCTAAGTGTACATGACATGGCAATTACCGATGAAGATGTGTGCGACAGCAAATAAGTGTACGTGGTACATACGCATCATCGGTAAAGGTGCTGGTGTCCTAGCAGTAGGATATCAATAATAGAATATGAATCACAACAGCATGCGATGCAGAGCAACAATAATAATATGCGGGAGCTGAAATACTGAACACCATGATCACTAAACTGCATATAATGCCATAAGAGTCGTATAGCTACACCACTAAAAGGCTGGGCTAAAGCTAACAGTAGGTAAAGGAAAACCGCCTAAACTCTAAGTCGATACATATATATACACATATATATAGTCGGTGATCCCGCCTCGATCATATCACATCCGATACCATATCTCTATAATCGGTTATTCCCAAGTCAAGTAGGCGGATCAAACATCAAAATACAGCTCGTACGTAAATCCGTCGTACGGCATCCCCAATTCTGGGTACGGGTCAATATCATAATCATTATATTACTCATCAGGTATTCTCTTTATCAATTATCATAATCTGGGGTACTGACCTACGTCTAGTACAATGCTAACATCATCACTAAAATCAAGAACTGACTACTGATCGACAATCTAGTATAAATCGATATCATCATAACATATTATCTCAAGGAGTAAATATTTCCGAATGCGGCCTATCACAATTATCTGGTCGAATCATAACATATCATATCATATCTTATCACGTATCATAATCGCATGTCGATCATTTACATATCATCCTTCCCAAAATCCTCTAAAGCATCAAGATGTATTTTAATTATGAATTTTATCATCTCACCGACATCATGATCTCATATCACCATCGACTCATATCAATCCCATGTATCATCCTCAAATCCGTATATGAACACATAATCCCAAAATCCATGTGAACACATATCTAAATAGAATCCCATAACCACATATGAAATAAGGATGTATGCAAGTATGTATACGTGTGTATGTATGTGTAGTGCACTCACCACCCTAAGGTTTCGTAACCTTTCATCAATCCAATATACCAATATCCATTTAAACATCAATAATTAATCCCAACAACAAATAATAGATTGTTGGTGTGTATACGCATCCGTATACATCACCACGGACTGCGGGGGTGCTATACGCCATCCACCCGACTTCTCCCCGTAGATATAAATCTACTCACCTAGTTATGTGTGCCGGTGCCGATGTCGCCGTTTGCATTTCCAACGCCTCGACGCCACGTGGGGTACCTACAACGATATCACACGGTAAAACTCATGAAAACCATGTCGGAAACCAAAATGGTGCACACTACGCCCATAGGTAAAAACCTGTGACCTTGTGTGCACAAACAGCCAATCACCACTGTCGTTGACGTCCAAACGCCACCCGACAGATACGAATCATCGAATATCAAAATCCATACGAAAACGAGTCGTAAATCATACGCCAACTCATGAAATTCAACCCGGATTCTATCCAAACTGGAATCAGTCAAAACTAGACATACAGGGGGTCAAGTTTACATGAAATAGGGCTGTGCACGCAAAACAAGGCAGTTCCACCCTGCTCTGGCCGCAAATTGCGGCCAGGGGGAATAAAACTGCGGCCGGGGTTTGGTGGTTTGGGCTAGGGTTTTGGGTAGTGGTTCCTATTTTCCTGCACATCCTACTGTCAAGTCAATTTCATTTTAGGAGGTCCGGATTGATAGCAGTTTCCAGAAAGCCACAAAGTCAACAAAAATGCTGATTTACGCCAAGTATAACAAATCTGGTATTTTGGTGAAACCTGGGACAAATCTTGCCTCAACTGGTCTTAACAGCACCTAGTAAGGCTATACTAACATTCAAAACCATCTCTTGGCCAACTCTCACTCAATTCACCTAAAACTAGCACTAGATCACAATATAAACACTAAATTTCAGCTAACTAACTATAACTTGACAAAAAGGAGTTGGGTTGCAAGATTATACCTCAAGGGAGTCCTAGGGTGTAGGAAAAGAAGGAGGAGGAAGGAGGAAGGACTGCTGCTGCTATGCTCCTGGAGCAGCTGCTGGTGTAGCTGTTTGCTAATGTTTTGGCTTGGTGCTGCTGTTGCTGCTTGAAATTTTCTCCTTTCCTTTTCTGTTGAGCAGCAGCCACTGCTGATGTTGTTTTGGTAGCTGTTGTTTGTTTGGCTGAGGTTGTGGTGTATGAGGGTGTAGTATAAGTGAGGGATGTGAGTGAAAAGTCTTGAAGGGGGGTGGTGTGACTTAACTTTAAAGCCATCACAACAACATTATCATGACAACCATCACATCTCTCTCTCTCTCTCTCTCACCCCACAAGTCTGTTGGATATAGTGCCCTCTAAGTCAATTATTGGATCGCAGGTACGTGATTGCAATGATTGAGGGAGGACCTATACCGATAAAACAGTCTTACTCGAGATGATAGTATGCTATCTGGTTTGTCTTTATCATCATGATAGAGCCCATAGGATTCTTGTTTGACTACCAGCAGTATGATGGCGATCATATATGTGGGAGCTGGGGTCTATAAGCACATCCTTAAAGTATCCCTAGTTGTGGGAGTTTCGAGACAGGGCATCGATACTCCAGAGTAGACTAGTGTATACAGTCGAGACCCCGACGAGGGGCGGTGGCCGGTCTCACAAGCCACTGGTGTCAGTTCGATCACCTAAGATGTATACAGGTGCTCATTAGGTTATGAGTACACCGGACAGGACTCGCCGGGAACATGCTAGTTGGTATTATACATATCGTCAGATAGCAGTTCCCTGGTGACATGTGTACAGGTTAGTTCATTGACCTGTGGTCGTCATTTGTCTCGTGTGAGTTCCCACTGTGCTTTGATTTATACCCTACCACGGGTCAAAGGAGTCATGCAAACTGGTATATTTTGGGTACAGTCCCGAGCCACATTGGAGGCAAGTGAGCGGATCTTCGGGGATTCGTCTCTCCCGGTATTGGGGGTGAGATCGCGCTGTGTTTAGGAGAGCCATTGCACGAAATCCCTGGCCAGGGTAATCGAGATATACTGGTAGGCATACAGTAGTACATCAGAGTATTCTGGGCTGCTCTCTAACACGACTTATGCAGCTATTGGGGGTCTGACGTTTACCGACCCCCTAAGCCGTATATGCGATACTCATAGACGAATGTTCCGGACTGTACGGTTACTGTCACTGTCAGGCTCAGTTGGGTTTATAGATGAGTTCGCTCGTCAGCTTCCCTTCAAATCAATACATAGGCAAAACGTTACGTACAGCTTGTACCTCTGACGTGCTAGTGGTTATACCCAGTGCCGGTGTACTGATGATTCATTAGAGTCCCCCACCGACACTTTCCCAAGTTCGGGCGAAACGTTGTAGAGGCCGTATGGGTTTATGGCAAGGTTCGGAAAATGCACGTGCATTTTCGCACATGTCAGTTTTCGGGCAGATAATACTGGTAGGCTTTGGTTTAAGCCGGAACCCAGTATTATACTGTGTAGATATAATATCTTTGTCTCAGTTGCATTTGTATTCGGTCGTAATACAAATGCGGGTATATTTATACCGATACGGGGTTATCCTGAAATTCGTTTCAGGATAATTTTTGGAAGTTGCCAGTTTCCAGTTTTCTATCAGCCGTATTTTGACATTCGGTTAAATACGGATTTGTCTTTTCGTCTTCACGGTGAGTCATGCTTCTAGAAGGTTCTAGAAGTGGTGATTAGGCATATGACTCACTTGAGTCATTAATGGTTCATTAATGATGAAGGTGACTAGGTTTAATTTGATTGGTTGCTTTTAATATTTGATAATGAGTCATTCTTTCATTATTGTTATGATAACTATCATTTGGTTATGCTCACCCTCCCTTCTCCTACACTCACCTCCCTCCTTTCATATATATGGCCGGCCACTTCTTTGTGGGAGAGAGAGATTTGATTCATTCATTTTTGGCCAAAGATTTCATATAGTTTAGTGTATGGAAATTTCCTAGTTCAATTTCCATTCACCCGATTCCAAATGGCAACTTCTTTTAACCGTTCGTCCATAGTCTTGGACGTAACGAGACAACATATTCTACTCATTTTCTACTTCATCTTGGTCGTCTCTTTTGGCAAACTTGACGATCGAGTTGCCTCGGTTCAGAGGCGGGAGCCCGTTTAAAGATCCATCGACGTGGTGCCACCTGGACGACGAGACCGGAGATCGAGCAAATTCGGATCAGTTGCAACATAGCGTGGGATGATGGTTGAAGACCGAAGGACTCGGATCATTCGGTATAACAATTCTACCCTCTTTACAATTTGTTAGTTTAGCTTTAATGGACGATCCGGGATAAAGTACGCGATAGCGCCAGTCGTAAAAGTTTTGTTCCGCATATCGGCATCTGTTAGATGGCCGGGGCGCCGCCGCGGACTTACAAAGTCAACTTCCACCTAATTACCCTTAACAAGGCTAAAAGTCCTTAATTAAGCCCAATTATCATAATCAATTGGTTCAAGTCATCAAGGTCATCTAAGCATGGTTCACCCTAGGCTTGTCATGAGTCCAAAACAAGAACAAGTGTGACAAGTGTAGAAGTGTCATGTGCACATTTTGCACAAAAAGCCAAAAATACAACTTAGCGATTTTCAATCGCGATTACATTAAAATACCATATAATCCATCATAAAAACTGTAAAATGGCATATGTCCACAAAATAAGCTATTTTAGAATTTGCATAATTTTCTCCGGAATTTTCACCATTTATCGGTATTTAATTATACCGACTATTAAAATATTCATTAAAAATTAATATTAAATTATGAAAATTCCCAAAAATTAATATTTTATTTTTTGAAATGTTACAACCATAGGCTGGTGCCGAACGGTAGGGAAGGAAGAAAACCATTTGGCCTAAAGGTGGTGTACAGAAGGTAATGACTAAAGACATATGAAGGGATTTGGAGAGATGGCAAAGAAATATACGGTTACAGTTGTGAATCTGATAATGGAAGAGGCATTACTAGGATTTCTCGGATAGCCCTTCGAAACATTTACATGTTTCAGTTTCACTATGCGTTGTTAAAAAAAAACTGATTTCCCAATTAGCCTTTACTCCAGGGTATGTATTTACCAGATATGATTCTCACATCTTGTAGCGTTTTGAAAATCGTTTCGGTGAAATTTCAGAAAATCGGTAAAATAAGAGGGTTTTCTGTAAAAAGTCAAAATAGAAATATCTTATTATAAAAATTAAATATACATATTCTAGCTATGTAATTGCTAGTATTTGGTGTTTATTGAGCCACTGGTGAAATTTCAAATTTTCTGAAAAAAATATTATTTTAATATTATTTTAAACCGTCACTAATACATTTAATTAGGGAAAATTACAAATTGGAATGAGTTGAAACAAATTTTGTGCATCATAAAACATTAAATAAAATTTTATCATGTGGTTTTTTAAACGAAATCGGTTGCCAAATCGGTTTAGAAATTATTGAAGAAAAAAGGCTTTTTTTTAGTGTAAATGGATATTTGGGGTGTTATATTTATCATTTTTCATCACCCCACACCCATACCCACACTCACACACCCCCATTTACTTCTCCCCTTGGCTGAATTCAGCAGCCCCCACCCTTTTCCACACTTGAATTTGAAGAGAAAAGCAAAATAAAAAGAAAAAAAGAAAAGGGGTAATGTTTTATTAATGAAGTATGGGTAATTGTTGACTTGGTCTTGTGTTGACTTGAAACCCACACCTCTCTCTCACTCCCTCACCAATTTCTGGCCGAGCCTCTCTTGGGCAGCCCCCCCAAATTTCTCCTCTCATTTCCTCATCAAAACCCAACAAAAATCAACCATTTCTCTCAGAAATTCAAAGCTAAACCCAAATCCAATCTCTATCCATTTTTCCTTAGCCCATTCTAACATGATTCTTGGAGAAAAATTTGCATTTGAGAGGCTAGATTGCAAGGTTTGATCCATAGTTTGTGAAGTATAAAATCTTGATCTTTTGTCACATTATTTGTTATTACTTCAAATTAAGTTAGTAAAAGGTTTAATTTTAGGTTTGAAATTTGCAAGTCCAAATTCATGAGATTAGGGTTTGTGAAAATGTAGTTAGGGTTTTGGGAAATGAGATTATAGTTGTGTGATGTATTTAACATGTTAATACTATGCAAAATTAATCTAGTTGCTATTTTCCAAATTGTAACATTTAAAATGTCCAAAATAAGTTTTTTTGTTTTGCAAACTAGGTTTTGGAATTTAATTGCATGTGTGAGATTAAAAATATAATTAGGGTTTTATGACTTCATTAACATTTTAAAATGTACTTTAATGTTTTAAATCATGCAAATCCAAGCTAGATTGTTGTATGTGCATTTTTGCTATAAAATGGTTGAAATTGATTAAAATTGCAAACTAGGTTTTTGAAATTGAATTAAATTGTGGGTTTAAAATTTACGTAGTGGTTTCTATGGCATAATTAAGAAATTAAGTTATCATCTTGGTCACTAGAATTATTAAAACATCATGTTTTGTACAAAAACGGTAATTTGTGCTTGCTATATTTTCGGAAAAATGACTTTTTAAGTGAAATTGGGGTTTTTGGGAATTGTAAGCTATTTTATATTATAATTAGTGCTTGTAATTGTACAAATGAGTGTGTTGGGAGTTTTCTTGATTGTTTGGCGTTTGTACGCCGACGTCGAGGGTTTTTGGGTTCATTTGTGAAAGCAACCATAGGTTTTGACTTATGTGGGATTCGTGTGTCGTTTTGGTCATGAGTCGGATTTTAATGTGATACGATGCGTTGTGATATGTAGGTACCCCCATGTGGACTTCGAGACGACAAGCAAGCGCGTGGCGACGTCGGCACCGGCGAGCGAGGACCAGGTGAGTAGATTTATATCTACGGGGAGAAGTCGGGTGGATGGCGTATAGCACCCCCGCAGTCCGTGGTGGTGTATACGGATGCGTATACACACCAACAATTATTATATGTTATTTGGGATTAATAACGATGTTAGGATGGATATTGGTGTGTTGGATTACTTTAGTGTTGCGAACCCTAGGGTAGTGTTGCACTACACATACACACATACATACTTGCATACATTCCTATTTATATGTGCTCATGGGATTCTTTATTGTTATGTGTTCACATGGGTATGGGACTATGTGTTCACATACGGATATGAGGACGATACTAGGGATTGAGCTGAGTCGATGAGATTTGTTTTGTGGTTGTGATATCGGTTTGTACGAGACTGTCGATCAGTAGTCATATCATGACTATATTGATGATATTAGTATTGTACTAGACATAGGTCAGTACCCTGGACTATGATCTTGGATAAAGAGGATACTAGATGAATAGTGTGATGAATATGATATTAACCCGTGCCCAGATTTGGGGATGCCGTACGACGGATTTACGTACGAGCTATATTTTGATGATTGATCCGCACTCTTGACTTGGGATGTCTGATTATAGATATGGTATCGGATATGATATTATTGAGGCGGGATCACCGACTAATATATATACAGGTATGTATATGTATCGACTCAGATGTTAGGCAGTTTCCTTACCTGTAGCCCAGCTGGTCAGCTTAGCCCTTTAGTTTAGTTTAGTTGTTAGATTAGATTCGATTCTTACCTATTTCAAAACTAACGAATCGTGGGTATTTTAAAAGACAGCCCAAGGGATCCTAGGGATATTTGAAAAGACGTATCTTTTCATAAAAACACCGTAGCCCCTATTTTCAAAACCCCATGATTCGTGTTATTTCAAAAGGCACCATTTGTAGGACTTATATTAGGTTAATGCAAATTAGTTATAGTTGCGTCTAGTATTCAGCTCCCGCTCTTTATTGTGGTTCGCTTCGCATCGCATGCTTATATTATATTTCATACTCCATTATTGATATCATGCTGTTAGGACACCAGCACCATTACCGATGATGCGTATGTACCACGTACACTTACTTGCCGGCTCACACACATCTTCATCGGTAATTGCCATGTCACGTACACCTTAGAAAATATTATTGCTTGACTTAGCTTGTTAGTTAGTAATTTGACATGATATTAGTGTACCTGCCTTATATGCCAGCTTAACATTGTAGTTATTACTTGTCACTTCATGCATACTGTTATTCATTGTTATGCTATATTCATGGTTTTACATGCCATTGATGATTTGGATTCGGATTTCCATGAAATTTTCTGGATTTGGGGGGAAAACCGCAAAACTTATATAAACTGATTTCGCTCTTTTAAATAAAAAGTGCGGTTTTTCCCATGCTGTATGAGTCGTCCACCATGAGTTTGCTGATGGATTTCGAGACCCGATTCGAGGAGGCGGATGAACCGTTTCGGGTACATGGTGGACCCGGTAAGGTACCCCGGGGCAAGAAGCGCGTGATGATGACGATGTGAGCCTGGCAGGGGAGCACTACCTACCGGTGATTTTACCCGACGCGTCGGATATCCGGAGGATACCGTCGTGGTCTTGAGATGGATGGTAGGGGCCGGTCTGGACTGACGGCGCCCTAGATATTGAGACTGTGATATTGAGATTTCGAGATATTGAGGTACAGAGACTGTGATACAGAGATATCGAGATATTGGGATTACGTTTTGTGCCGATGCTAGGCACTGTTTTATGCTGATTTCATTATAATACATCATTTTAAAAATACAAAGGAAATCTCACTAAATTATGAAAACAGTTCTTCATTTACATGTATTCTGTTTTCATGCATTCATACCTCATTCATATGATATATTGCTACCTGAGGCACTGACACGGGCACATGAGATTACACTTGGGTTAGATATCTACCCTAGCCTTGTTATAGGTTGCATGTTATTCTTATATTTGAGGATATATTATGATCATTGACCTAGGTTGCGTTATTTATGCGATTTCTGTGCGTAGATGTTTTTCTATTCGCGAGTTGGCAACTCACCCCCGTTGTGCCCCAGTTTCTTGCAGGTTGCCGTACAGGTTTCATTACGGCTTTGCGGGCATAGTTTCCTTCGGGTGATTTGCTAGTAGGTGGGTTTACTTGTATCGTACCCCCATTATATATCTTGTATATCATTATTCTGTTGTATCTAGAAATTCCATCAACCAAACATGTATTTATTTTGAGATAGAGACCAGTGATGTTATTCCTTCGACCTTAGAGTCGCGCGTTTTATTTCTGTGGTTTTCTTGTGGTTTTGAGTTTCCTTTTGAATTTTGATCCTCGCCGTTGGCGTTGTATATTATATTGCTTGTGTGGTTGTGGCCGTCGATTGACGAAGAGCTAGCTCCCGCTTGGGGATGCCTTTTTATTGATTTCGTATACTATTCATATTGTATCCCGTTTGGGAGCCAGTATTTACAAAGGAGACTCTGCCGAAATTTTCAGTAAATTTTTGATGATTTTAGAAACCCGCATAATTTGGCTTATGTTATTAAAACTACTTGATTTAAATTGATTTTCCTTCACTCTACTTCTTTTCTGGGTTTTCGGCTTACTTAGATTACGAACGCCTCGAGACGTTTCGTAGTTTAAGTGCCGGTCATGTTCCGTACTTTCGGGTCGTGACAAAGTTGGTATCAGAGCGTTAGGTTTTTCCTTCAGAGCGTAGGATGACCCTTGGTTGATGGAATAGGTGACTAAAATAGAGTGACGTACCGTGGGTATGTTCCGCGGCATACTTACGACACGCCACTCCACTTAAGGAGCCTTAGGATGTGCATTTCTTTGTTCAGTATTATATTCATTCCGATCTAGCCTCATCAGTACCAGTTATGGTTTTGCTGCCACGATTACGGGCAGAGAGAGCTACAGCAAGAGTTGCGGTCAGCACGAGCTCGTCACGAACGAGGACTGACAGGGCGAAATTCCGGCAACACACGATTGCAGAGATGTGTCTTTTTACTGTGTTTCCGCGCCACGAGCGTTTGGCGGATCTCCTTTATGAGGTTACTCGGATGTGCTGATCGATACTAGAGGATTGAGCCAATGATAGAGGCCAGCCAGATTTTGATAACCGTTGGTGTGTTGCTTATTCATGATGATCGAGGCACTGTTCAGCGTGCAGACGAGCGAGCCAGTTATTGTTGCGAACGATGAGATATTGCCCCAGATGCTGGAATTATGGCAGAACGAGTTGTACTAAGAGATGATAGAAGGTCGCTAGTCATCGAGGATGAATGACTAAGACATGTGGATCGTTCGCCTACCCCGATGCGAGGTCATCAGATAGATTGGTTCCAGCTAGAGACGACTTCACGCGGAGATGTTGGGAGTCGACAGAGACGATCGAATGTCAGAAACCTATTATTCCAAGTTTAAAGTAGTCGGAAAGACATGCAGGCAATTCTATGGTCCCTCTAGAAGAATGAAACCCTAACTCGACTTAATGACCGTGTGAAAGCCTTTGAACCTTCGGGTTTGCGGCAGTTCTACGGCGCTATTAGTGAGGCTTGGGTTTGCCCTTCTACGGCTGGACCACCGATACTGTGGTATGTACTCGATACTATTAAACTGTGAGGTTGAGCTCTTGGGGGATTATGAGGTTTTGACGACTCGATCGGATGGCACGACTTAATTCGGATGCTAGGTGGTGAGATGCATTTCTTAGGAGACTCCCGATACGAGGATAGCCATTGGAGCTCAGTCCATGTAGCCACGATGAGACAAGTCCGAAGCAGTCGACATTAGAGAAAGTGGAGTAAAGTGGTCCGTACAAGATCTGGATAAGACGACGTTCCACTCCGCCGACATCAGAGATGCGATACGCATGCCGAGGCAGAGTACTGGATATACCTTCCAGAAGGAGTCGCGATGGGTATGCAGCCGTTCCGGAGCAAGATGCAGATATAGGAAAGGACGATGACTTCCGGACAGTTGGCAGGGACGAGACATGGAAGAGACCGTGAGCAGGATTCCTTCCAGGACACTGCTGCAATGATACTTGCACCCAGGATCAGACGTGTCACAGAGAGCCAGAGGTCGACACCAGTGATATGCTGTCTTATGAGTGGTCGCGATGATTGACCGGGAGATGACAAGAGACGTGCCAGCACAGGATCATCCCCGTTAGCACACCTGACAAGGCCGATGAGCCGATGGACCGAGAGATTGGTAATTCCCAGTGAAGACCTTGACCCAGGAGTGGTCATTGTTACGCACACCAGCAGGCCAGAGTTCATGATCATCGATGAGACGTCCCACTAGTGACCGCGACAGTTGGCCCGAGATTCTTAGAGGATGCGCTTGAGCGGTACTATGCCGCCATTATTGATTTCGATGTTTTGGGTGATTTATTCGAATGATTTGATTTTGATGATTGAGGATTTACGATCTTTGCACAGTGTTGCACTTGATATTGTTTTCGTTCTTGGGTTTCACATATTTGTGATTTTACGGTTTTAGACATTTGAGTTGATTTTGTGCGTATGCACGCACACGATTTGGTTCCTGCACTCTGTATAGTTTATATATGCTTGCAGTGCAGTGATACGCCTTTCGTGCACTTAGATGCACTGGACTTCAATTTCGATTGTGATACTCGATATTTGTTTTGTGCACCTTGTGCACCTGATTTGATTTTGCGCATGTTCGGCGCTTGATATTGGATTTCATGATTTTGTGCATGATGGATGCGCCTGCCTTGGATTTTCGCACATGTTGGGCGCATGTTTTGAGATGTGATTTTGGTGCACACCAGGTGCACTAAATCGAGATTTTTCGTGCATGTCAGATGCACCTGATTTTGCTGTCAGGCACACATGTTGCCTACGACAGATGTTTCATGCACACCCGATGCACTTGGATGTTGTTTCTGTGCATATGTATGGCACATATTTGGATTTTGATTTCCATGCGCACCAGACGCACGTAGTACTCATACGCGTATTTTGGGATTGATTTTTCCTATAGAGCAGTACGTTTTTATGATATTTACTATGTGTTTTCGTACTGGGCAGGACAAGTCAGAGGACAGTACCTGAATATATTTGGCATTCATTTCCTTCAGATATTTACATATATAGATTTGATATTACGTGTGTAGTTTCGAATTATAGCCTATTGGTTTTGTATTGGATTTGACATTTGTGTCTTTACCATGACTCCAATGATGGTGGGATGCTTGACGGAGTTTTGATTTTGAGTTATATACTCGTTGCTCATACGCATGCATTGCGCTATGATGCGTATTATGTACTTATGGTTTCGGAGCCCCGACGACTTGATGATTTTGCTTAGATGTTTTTGTATTTGGGGGGAGTTTGAATTTAAATTCGGGGGCCGAATTTCTTTAAGGGGGGAAGATTGTAGCGTTTTGAAAATCGTTTCGGTGAAATTTCGGAAAATCGGTAAAATAAGTGGGTTTTCTGTAAAAAGTCAAAATATAAATATCTTATTATAAAAATTAAATATACATATTCTAGCTATGTAATTGCTAGTATTTGGTGTTTATTGAGCCACTGGTGAAATTTCAAATTTTCTGAAAAAAATATTATTTTAATATTATTTTAAGCCGTCACTAATACATTTAATTAGGGAAAATTACAAATTGGAATGAGTTGAAACAAATTTTGTGCATCATAAAACATTAAATAAAATTTTATCATGTGGTTTTTGAAACGAAATCGGTTGCCAAATCGGTTTAGAAATTATTGAAGAAAAAAGGCTTTTTTTAGTGTAAATGGATGTTTGGGGTGTTATATTTATCATTTTTCATCACCCCACACCCATACCCACACTCACACACACCCATTTACTTCTCCCCTTTGCTGAATTCAGCAGCCCCCATCCTTTTCCCCACTTGAATTTGAAGAGAAAAGAAAAAGAAAAAGAAAAAAAGAAAAGGGGTAATGTTTTATTAATGAAGTATGGGTAATTGTTGACTTGGTCTTGTGTTGACTTGAAACCCACACCTCTCTCTCACTCCCTCACCAATTTCTGGCCGAGCCTCTCTTGGGCAGCCCCCCCAAATTTCTCCTCTCATTTCCTCATCAAAACCCAACAAAAATCAACCATTTCTCTCAGAAATTCAAAGCTAAACCCAAATCCAATCTCTACCCATTTTTCCTTAGCCCATTCTAACATGATTCTTGGAGAAAAATTTTCATTTGAGAGGCTAGATTGCAAGGTTTGATCCATAGTTTGTGAGGTATAAAATCTTGATCTTTTGTTACATTATTTGTTATTACTTCAAATTAAGTTAGTAAAGGGTTTAATTTTAGGTTTGAAATTTGCAAGTCCAAATTCATGAGATTAGGGTTTGTGAAAATGTAGTTAGGGTTTTGGGAAATGAGATTATAGTTATGTGATGTATTTAACATGTTAATACTATGCAAAATTAATCTAGTTGCTATTTTCCAAATTGTAACATTTAAAATGTCCAAAATAAGTTTTTTTGTTTTGCAAACTAGGTTTTGGAACTTAATTGCATGTGTGAGATTAAAAATGTAATTAGGGTTTTATAACTTCATTAACATTTTAAAATGTAGTTTAATGCTTTAAATCATGCAAATCCAAGCTAGATTGTTGTATGTGCATTTTCGCTATAAAATGGTTGAAATTGGTTAAAATTGCAAACTACGTTTTTGAAATTGAATTAAATTGTGGGTTTAAAATTTACGTAGTGATTTCTATGGCATAATTAAGATATTAAGTTATCATCTTGGTCACTAGAATTATTAAAATATCATGTTTTGTACAAAAACGGTAATTTGTGCTTGCTATATTTTCGGAAAAATGACTTTTTAAGTGAAATTGGGGTTTTTGGGAATTGTAAGCTATTTTATATTATAATTAGTGCTTGTAATTGTACAAATGAGTGTGTTGGGAGTTTTCTCGATTGTTTGGCGTTTGTACGCCGACGTCGAGGGTTTTTGGGTTCATTTGTGAAAGCAACCATAGGTTTTGACTTATGTGGGATTCGTGTGTCGTTGTGGTCATGAGTCGGATTTTAATGCGATACGATACGTTGTGATATGTAGGTACCCCCATGTGGACTTCGAGACGACAAGCAAGCGCGTGGCGACGTCGGCACCGGCGAGCGAGGACCAGGTGAATAGATTTATATCTACGGGGAGAAGTCGGGTGGATGGCGTATAGCACCCCCGCAGTCCGTGGTGGTGTATACGGATGCGTATACACACCAACAATTATTATATGTTATTTGGGATTAATAACGATGTTAGGATGGATATTGGTGTGTTGGATTACTTTAGTGTTGCGAACCCTAGGGTAGTGTTGCACTACACATACACACATACATACTTGCATACATTCCTATTTATATGTGCTCATGGGATTCTTTATTGTTATGTGTTCACATGGGTATGGGACTATGTGTTCACATACGGATATGAGGACGATACTAGGGATTGAGCTGAGTCGATGAGATTTGTTTTGGGGTTGTGATATCGGTTTGTACGAGACTGTCGATCAGTAGTCATATCATGACTATATTGATGATATTAGTATTGTACTAGACATAGGTCAGTACCCTGGACTATGATCTTGGATAAAGAGGATACTAGATGAATAGTGTGATGAATATGATATTAACCCGTGCCCAGATTTGGGGATGCCGTACGACGGATTTACGTACGAGCTATATTTTGATGATTGATCCGCACTCTTGACTTGGGATGTCTGATTATAGATATGGTATCGGATATGATATTATTGAGGCGGGATCACCGACTAATATATATACAGGTATGTATATGTATCGACTCAGATGTTAGGCGGTTTCCTTACCTGTAGCCCAGCTGGTCAGCTTAGCCCTTTAGTTTAGTTTAGTTGTTAGATTAGATTCGATTCTTACCTATTTCAAAACTAACGAATCGTGGGTATTTTAAAAGACAGCCCAAGGGATCCTACGGATATTTCAAAAGACGTATCTTTTCATAAAAACACCGTAGCCCCTATTTTCAAAACCCCATAATTCGTGTTATTTCAAAAGGCACCATTTGTAGGACTTATATTAGGTTAATGCAGATTAGTTATAGTTGCGTCTAGTATTCAGCTCCCGCTCTTTATTGTGGTTCGCTTCGCATCGCATGCTTATATTATGTTTCATACTCCATTATTGATATCATGCTGTTAGGACACCAACACCATTACCGATGATGCGTATGTACCACGTACACTTACTTGCCGGCTCACACACATCTTCATCGGTAATTGCCATGTCACGTACACCTTAGAAAATATTATTGCTTGACTTAGCTTGTTAGTTAGTAATTTGATATTATATTAGTGTACCTGCCTTATATGCCAGCTTAACATTGTAGTTATTACTTGTCACTTCATGCATACTGTTATTCATTGTTATGCCTATATTCATGGTTTTACATGCTATTGATGATTTGGATTCGGATTTCCATGAAATTTTCTGGATTTGGGGGGAAAACCGCAAAACTTATATAAAGTGATTTCGCTCTTTTAAATAAAAAGTGCGGTTTTTCCCATGCTGTATGAGTCGTCCACCATGAGTTTGCTGATGGATTTCGAGACCCGATTCGAGGAGGCGGATGAACCGTTTTGGGTACATGGTGGACCCGGTAAGGTACCCCGGGGCAAGAAGCGCGTGATGATGACGATGTGAGCCTGGCAGGGGAGCACTACCTACCGGTGATTTTACCCGACGCGTCGGATATCCGGAGGATACCGTCGTAGTCTTGAGATGGATGGTAGGGGCCGGTCTGGACTGACGGCACCCTAGATATTGAGACTGTGATATTGAGATTTCGAGATATTGAGGTACAGAGACTGTGATACAGAGATATCGAGATATTGGGATTACGTTTTGTGCCGATGCTAGGCACTGTTTTATGCTGATTTCATTATAATACCTCATTTTAAAAATACAAAGGAAATCTCACTAAATTATGAAAACAGTTCTTCATTTACATGTATTCTGTTTTCATGCATTCATACCTCATTCATATGATATATTGCTACCTGAGGCACTGACACGGGCACATGAGATTACACTCGGGTTAGATATCTACCCTAGCCTTGTTATAGGTTGCATGTTATTCTTATATTTGAGGATATATTATGATCATTGACCTAGGTTGCGTTATTTATGCGATTTCTGTGCGTAGATGTTTTTCTATTCGCTAGTTGGCAACTCACCCCGTTGTGCCCCAGTTTCTTGCAGGTTGCCGTACAGGTTTCATTACGGCTTTGCGGGCATAGTTTCCTTCGGGTGATTTGCTAGTAGGTGGGTTTACTTGTATCGTACCCCCATTATATATCTTGTATATCATTATTCTATTGTATCTAGAAGTTCCATCAACCAAACATGTATTTATTTTGAGATAGAGACCAGTGATGTTATTCCTTCGACCTTAGAGTCGCGCGTTTTATTTCTGTGGTTTTCTTGTGGTTTTGAGTTTCCTTTTGAATTTTGATCCTCGCCGTTGGCGTTGTATATTATATTGCTTGTGTGGTTGTGGCCGTCGATTGATGAAGAGCTAGCTCCCGCTTGGGGATGCCTTTTTATTGATTTCGTATACTATTCATGTTGTATCCCGTTTGGAAGCCAGTATTTACAAAGGAGACTCTGCCGAAATTTTCAGTAAATTTTTGATGTTTTTAGAAACCCGCATAATTCGGCTTATGCTATTAAAACTACTTGATTTAAATTGGTTTTCCTTCACTCTACTACTTTTCTGGGTTTTCGGCTTAGATTACGAACGCCTCGAGACGTTTCGTAGTTTAAGTGCCGGTCATGTTCCGTACTTTCGGGTCGTGACACATCTGTATGGTTTTACAGATGATGAGTGGGAGTAAGTTATTGGGAATTAGGTGATCATCCTCATTATATCGGGATTCGTTGTAATTGGTGATATTTGAGAAAATCGCCTGGGTGTTTGCTGGACGACACATATTTGGTTTTGAATATCCGTTGTTATGCACCAATTTCAAATTGATATATCTGTACGTTTATTTTTTTAAAATGAGATATAATTTTTTGAAATTATTTCCATGACATTTACCTATATCAGTGGATAGTTAGGTAAGGAGCATTAAACAACGGTGTAATTCTTCTTAACCATAAGTACAGTTTTCAACCTACAACACACAGGGAATGAGTTATTAGACTCAGGGGACTTATACAGAGTATTGTATGTTATCCAGTGTCCATTAAGACAGAGGGGTTGGTACTCGTACTATATTCTGTTTACATATGACTTCTCTAGTTCTTAGACATGTGTTTCATAGAAATACAAGATCCAAGTTTTGAGAAGTTATAGGTATATGAAAAAAGTAGAGAACCAGGTATTGCAAGTATCAGGATTCTTTAAGGTGATCGAAAATATAGATACTTATGTATGGTATTCAGTTGATAGTAATGATTATGAGAACTTGCTTCTCTTTCAGGTTACTCATATCTGGATGTATTCCTAAGTTGAGTAATGCTGATCGGCATCTCTCTATTTAGTTGACATGCACTGGAGACAGCTGCATGATTTGAATCTGGTTCCAATTAAATCAGTGGCTCTGTTTTTATATTGGATATAGAATAGTTCATATCTTAACAATGTTAAGGTACGGGGAGTTGTCCGGCTTATGCTTAAAACCAGACTCTGGATAACTCAAGGCACGTTTCTGTAATGGTTGTTTATGGGTTGACCCGGGCTATGACGAGGGTTGACTTTCTACCATCTGGAAGATCAATAGTGATATTGTTCTTGACTCGCTACAGTTTTAATAAAAATGGATTTTTTTTCAGAAAACAGTAGTGTGGGTATGGTAGAACTGGAAGTGATTCCAGAACCACAAACGATTACTGGAAATTTGATAAGAACCTAAAGATTCAATCAGGTTTGACATTCCATTGGCCACTCCGCAGATATGGAGGGTAACCTCAAGCACCCGAGAGGTACTCCGGTATCCTCAAGGACGGTGATAGGGGGTTCTTGTTTACCCAGACTTGCCATTACTGCTGTTCTAGACTATGAGACCCGGCAGGAGGATGAGTATAGCGTCGTTCTAAACTATATTTAGAAGTGCACGTGTATATGATTCTGTCAGCGGGTTGTTGTGGTCAGTGGGAGCAGCGAAAGTATAGTGGACAAGTAGCTTGTGTCTATTTATAGACTAAAGTAGATATAGCGGAGATAGACCATCTATTTTTGATGTGACAGTCATGGGTTTTGACTTCATCAGAATAGGGGATAGATCTGTTAAGAAGGTAGTAGGGTGTGATGTCCTGGTATTTGGATGACATACACAGAGTAGGAAGTGAAATTCCTATACTACGATCGGTTATACTTTGGTTGTCACACAGTGGTTTCTCCATATAGGATATAGATATAATATCAGACATTATGGTTACTAGATCTATGGTTTTAGATCTGGATTTGGGTAATGTCCCAATTTGGGTACTTAGACAACATTCTAAAGGAGTTTTAGAATGGACGACTCCTGGCACGGTAGTATACCTGCAGGTGATGGAGTCACCCTCTCTAAAGGTGTCTTACAGACTAAAGGGTAGAGGGATGTGCATGATTGATATATCACTCGCTTAGGCAATTGAGTCAATCATGAGAATTCATGTACCACACCAGATGTTGTTTTTGCACTAGATGTAATAAGTTTATATCAATCCAATCCTGGAGAAACATTCGAAAGCAGTTTTAGAACATAAGTGGATGTTCTAGGGATATGAATGGCATCCTCCTTCGGGAGACATTTATCATTCCAGGCTTCCAAGGTGATCTGGATGACAGAGTGATTGTCAAAGTTATAGTTTTCCCTCTGACGAGGGGCAGTAGTTTGGACAGGAGGTCCAAGCGGATACTAAGGAAGGCATGGCGCAGGATACTGATTAAGTTCAGTTGACGATATAGTCTAAGAAGTTTGGATTTGGAGTTCATTTATGAACTAGGTCACATCAGATATCCAGACATATTCTAAGACAGGTATTGCTCATTTCGGGAGATGGCTTTCTCCGCGAACTTGAGATAAAGAAAGACATAGAAAGAAACATCAGGGCGGATCCACTCACTGAGGCTATTCCTCGAACGCAATAGTTTCACAAACGGGCTTTGTGAGAGTGATTAGTAGAGGAGTTGGGTGTTCGGTATCACACGGGCTGCGAGTATGCAACATCCCAATAATTAGCCTTGAGTGCAAGTGGGAGATTGTTGGATATAGTGCCCTCAAAGTCAATTATTGGATCGCAGGCGCGTGATTGCAATGATTGAGGGAGGACCTATGCTGGTAGGACAGTCTTACTCAAGATGATAGTATGCTATCTGGTTTATCTGTATCATCGTGTACATACTTTAGGTGACCTTGCAGATCACTATTACACGTTGATGTAGCCCTTAGGATTCTTGCTTGACTACCAGTAGTATGATGGCGATCATATACTGTTAGTTATATGTATGCCCTAGAGGCTATTACTGTACATACGATGTATATTGTAGTGGATGCTTGGACATATATAAGGAGGACTTTCTTGCTCAACATGATAGTACGCTATCTGGTTGCTCTTTATCTTAACATGTACTCTGATTGTCTCTATGTTACATGTTGATAAAGCTCATAGGATATGTACTCGACTACTGGGACTATGATGAGATCATACTAGTGGGGCCACGGTAGTCGACGAGTACATCCTATAACTGTTCCTAGTCGAGGGTGTATCGAGACAGGGCATCGATACACCAGAGTAGACTAGCGTATACGCATCTTGACCCATATGATGGGCGATGGATGATCTCATATCCATCGATGTTTGACATCAAGGATGGTGTACAGGTGCTCAGTAGAGACTGGGTACACTAGACGGACTCGCCGAGAACTCCCAGATGGTATTATACTTCACGTCAGATGGCGGTTCTGTGGTGACACTGGTACAGGTTAGTCTGTAGACCCGAGATCGTCATAGAGTCTTGTGTGATTCCCACTGTGCTTTGATTTCCATCATACCACGTCCAAGAGGGCGTGCAAAAAGGTGGCTTTTAGGTACATTCCCGAATCACATGGAGGCAATGAGCGATAGGAGGGGTTTCGTCTCTCCCGGTATAGGGAGTTGATGTTGTGCTGTGTTCGATTGGCTATAACTGGAAATCCCTGGCCAGGGTTGCTGAGATTTACTGGTAAGTGTTATCAGTAGTTTCTCGAACTGTTATAGACCTCATATCGACACGACTTATCAATCTACCGGGGTCTGACGTTTACCACCCGTAGGCGAGCTATGCGACATATCAGACGAAGAGACCGGACTGTACGGGAGTGTTACTGATTGGATTCGCAGGAGAATATACAGGCTTGCTTGTTGATCTTCTGATCGCTCAATACCTGGGCGACTGTTACGTTTAGCTGACCGCTTGCAGGTTGTGGGTGTTTGATATGATCATCACCTACTGCCGGTGTATTGACGATTCTTTAGAGTCCTACACAGAGGTTTCTTGGCTCAGGAAAAACGGAGTAGGAGCACATATATGATATGTGCGGGACCGAGAACAATACGTGTATGTGATACCGTATTAGATTCTCTCTATATGAGATATCGGCCGGGTATATGTGATATAGCCGGGTCGTCGGATCAAGTGTTGATTCGATGAACTGATACAGATTATATTAGTCGGTTATTTGTGAAATAGCCGGATTATCGGATCAAGTGTTGATTCGATAATTTAATGTATAATTATATATTTGATATATTAAATTATATTAACTAATATAAGCTCACTAAAAGATTCTTTTTCTCACTCGGGTAATACATTGATATATATGCGATATATGTTAATTGTATTATTTTATTTTGTTACAATAAATATTGTATATAAGATATATAATATTGTAACATGTTAGGGTTATTAATGCAACATGTTTAGTGTAGATTAAATATGGTTAGGGTTTGATTTGGGTTAATTTTTCTAGAAGCTTTTGTTTTATTTTTGCAAAGATATTTTGTAAAGATATTTTTGTTATGATATTTGTTAACCCAACCCAACCCTTGACCATGGTTCATTCTCTACATGGGTTAAGTTATCATACTTAACCCATGGTTGCATTTCTAACCTCACATGGATTCATTATTCATCACAAAAGAAATGGCTTCTTCTTCTTCCTTCTTCTTTCATGGAAAAGCTTACTAGATTTTTGATTAGTGATGATTTTGAGTGAGATTAAGAAAAAAAAATGAGAGCTAAAATCCTACTTCATCATCCTAATCTATCCTAGCCATTAGATCAGGGTGTTCACCTCATTAGTGAGTGAGAGCTTGTGTTAAAGAAACTTCAAGGTAGATCATCTTTGTTACCGAAGATCGGAAGCAAGCATGCATATTTCTCTTCGTGGAGCCTCTCGAGAGTCCGGAACTTGATGATCGCAGCGAAGGGACCACAACACGGAGCTTATGAAGTGAAGGACCGGACTACAAAGGTTGTAATCCCAAACTCTTAGATGTTAAAGTGTTTAACATGCTTTGTTTCGCCTAATCTCTAGTTTAAAGATCTTGGTTAGGCTTGTTCGGCACGTCTAAATTTTAAATCGAGCATGGTTGATACCTTGTAGACCCTTGTGAGAGTGACCAGTAACCCTACAGTGGTATCAGAGCCGAGCTAGAGCTTTAGGCGAAGTCCAGGTGAAGTTTAAAGTCCGATCGAACTCCGAATACCCGTAAAACCCTAGTTTCTGGAAAAAATTTCAAAATGTGATTTTTTTATGCATTAAAAGTACTCAAAAAATCAGCAGGGAAATTCAAGAATTACTGTGTAAAACGAGCCACCAATACCATTAAAGCGCCGCGGAACCGCGGCCGTACCATGGCTTGCGCGGCGGTTCCGCGGCCAAATAGTAAAATTATAGTTTTCGTTTGGCACAGTAACATCCGTAGGCACTTCCTGATGCTTCTGAGAATTTTTTAATTATACTCAAGTGTTGAGTTTTCTGGGTTGTATTGGAAACTCTTTGATTCGATCGGAAAGTTTAACTTCGTTTAACTTTTTCTGGGTAATTTTAGAACGTGTTAAAAAGTTCAAACGGATATCAACAACTCACTTTTTCCCCTGCCGGAAAAATTTCCAAGTGTTGGATTTTTCCGTAGTTTAAGAACGTTCTAAGTCGTGCAAGTAACGCGGTGGTCCTTCTAGAAGAACACAAACGTTAACTCGATTATGCGACCGTCTTGAACTGCCTCTAAATCTTAGGGTTTGTGGCAGTACGGCGTTGCCACATGTGAGGCATTGGCTTGACCCTTTTACAGCTGGACCATTGGTACTGTGGCATGTGATGGATGTTTTTAAACTAATTTCAAGTGTTGAGAATTATTTGGGAAATCTTGGGTGTTTGATAATTAGATCGGAAATTTTAACATTGTCTATTTATCTGGAATGTGATACAATATTTGGAATCCACAAATAGTTATGAGATAACTAATTTGAATGTTATAAATCCAGCAGTTTAGTCTCAGATGATCGGTTGCCACGGAATTTTGATGTGATCAAAAGTCCGTCGCAATCACGTAGCGTACGCGGATACTCGCTGGGTAAATTTAATAGACAGCCACGCCCTATAGCCCCGACTAAGTGACTGTAGGAGAACCCCGTCGCCAAAAGCATCCGTTCGGGTGCTCGCGACAGCGGTGTTCCGCCTTTAGTGCACTTCGTCGACGGCATCTGGGGGTGCGGCCGTCTAACTAAAGTTTGCGACGAGCATTCGATCAGGATGTTGGGAATCTTGTTGAATTGCCCGACTAGATATTGAAAAGAGTTTTCGATAATGAGACTAAAATGCGGAATTTATAATTGTTAGGCATGCGATATCTAAGGAATTCATTTGGTTAGGCATGCAATGTCTAAGGAGGTTGCGGATTCCAGCTGTTGTAGTTTTACACTTTCTTTTCTGTGACCGTAAGCGTAGTATGTGGTGTATTGCCGGCTTCGTTGCTATACATCAACGACAATCGCGATACGCATACTTGCTTACGTTGATGATATGAGATATTATGTGTTGTTGTAATATGTTATATTGGATCGTCGCGTTTTGAATAGCCGGGGGTTTTATGTGAGATGAGAGTTTTTCTTTTTCATTCATGTAAAATTCATTTGTGTGTAATATTCTTTTATTGGGGCACTTCCGGGCTGAGGATGATGTCACCATTGTATATTATTTACTTTTCCGCATTAGGTAGACCCAAGGTGGGGAGCACAAGTAACCGGGTTCTAGGGTCCAGTGGGAGACCATCTCAAGGAGTCGAAACCGGGTCTCCTAACCCTAGAATTGGCAGTGTTGCTTGCCGCTCTCATAGGGGTCTAGGGATATGGGTTTGGCTATTCATCACGACCGTGGAATCCGTGTTTTATACAGGCTCGTATTAAAACACGGACCTCCTAGTATATCTAATATTTCATATATGTTCTTCTGCTGCAATGTTCTGTGATGAGATCATATTACTGCCTGAGAAGAATGTTTATATTATATATATGAGATATATGTTATATTGCTGATTTCCTTTCAAATGTGATGCTTGTGAAGCATAATAAAATGGGACTTCATTAATGAGATTAATGAAACTAAAAGAAACCTAAAGATGTTGTAGAAACTTGTCTCAAAAACTGGTAGCTCTAGTTCTTGCTTTGCATAGCGGTGTTCCTTGAAGAACATCCGGCACCTTATTCGATAAGGAAAGAGCCGAGATCCCTTCACCTGGAGTGACCTCTTTAGCGAAACTAGCAGATGCTACAAACACGGTTTGTCTTTTAATTGTTTCTATAGTTTTTGCTTTGCATAGTGATATTTATGAAATATCCTGCACCTTATTCGATGAGGAAAGAGCCGAGATCTCTTCACAGGGAGTGACCTCTTTAGCAAAACTAGAAAAGGCCTCAAAAACATTCCATTTAAAATCACTCGATTCTACAACGATATCAAGTTCATTACGCAAAGGGTTTTCTTAAAAACCTGTCGTAGCCCTCTGTCATTTCAGATAAGTACTACTTAGTATTCGTGCTAAGTTTGTTGACCTTAGCCAAGGCGTAGTGTGCGGTAGCTAATTAGTGCTTATCTGTATAAGTATATGATGCGATTGAGTTAGGGTAGTCGTGCGACTTTGTTGACCTTAGCCAAGAGTCGTGCGGGTGGGTTTAATTCAATCGGGAAATGACGGGTTGAACTTGGCTAGCGCTTATGATTTGTTGACCTTAGCCAAGCTCATAAGTTGCTAGGGGTAAAATATTATTGGGAATTTCAAGTGTTGAAATTTGCAATGAGATTGCATACCTTCTATGAGATAGTGGATCCCGATACCCGCTGCGAGTAAGAGTTACTCCTGAGAGAGTTTTATACATTACAATTAGCCGATCAAGTAGGTGTCTAGAAAGGTGTTAACGGGGTTATGCCCCTGAGAAAACGAGGTTTATTTTAATTAGGTCCGTGCGAAAGCACAGGGAACCTCCTTCAAAGTATCGGCACTGGCCTGGCTGAAAGATTGGCGAACTTGTAGAGTGTAATTAATCTCGGCTAGTCTTTCCTTTTAGGGTTTGAAGGAAGATTTGAATAAAACAGTGGGAGCCATCCTGATTAGATAAATTGATAACCAATTTAATCTTGTAAAAGCGCACGCTGAGTGTTTTCTTCTCTCTCTCTCCTGGTTACGACTATGTCACGCCTTAATCAAGATAATAAAATGGTTGTATTGACCGAACCCACTTGTTATACTGCGCTAAGGAATGTTGGTCCCGCTCCAACTTATAATTGTTATAAGACAGAGCAGGAAATAGGGGATTACCAGAATTCCCGTGCCGCCCAAACGAAGAAAGTGCATGCTGATGCATCTTCTTCGGGTGTGTTTATTATAGAGAACTGTTTCTCAGTATCCTTTACGTCCTGGGTATGAGATACCAAATCAGGATCCCGCAAATGTAATCTGTTACATGGGCTAAAAATAGGTTGAGAACTGAGAACGGGTGATAAGTTTCAAGAGTTGGAAACGGTGCAAGTGTTGCAGCCAAGTCTGTTGGCAGTTATCATCCTGTATTATCAGAATACATTGATTCTGAATGAATGTTATTAGATACCGAACCTGATATACAACATCATATCAGTCTCTTTATTAGTAAAGAAAGATATAATTTTGTATTGTTGGATAATATTTTGAACATTTCCTATATCAAGAGTTGATCGGTTCAGGCATGTTATCTAAAAGCATAGACGTTCTAAATCAAACTACAGTTCTTAACGTACAAAACACACACAAGAGGAAGAGTTCAGAAATGAACGAATCCTTCTTGAGGTATTGTTGACTAGGTCATATCAATATGACCCGACTAGCTGAAGTTACATTTAGATGCATATTTAAATTAGTTTGAATTTACATCTTGTGAAACTTGCCAGTCATGTCAAAAAGATAAGATGACCATAGCTCTGTTTATTGGAAATAGAGAAAGAGTTAGTGAACTCTTGGGGTTGATACATGCTGATGTATGAAGATCCACTGTCTACACATGCCAAGACCGGTTCTTTGTACTTCATTACATTCACTGATTATCTCTCAAGCTCCGGACATATGTTCCTGTTGAAACACAAGTCTGGAACTTTTGAGAAATTCAATGAATATAAGCTAGAAGTAGAGAGCCAAAAACGGGCATAAGTATTATGTCCTATGATGTGATCAAGGAGGAGAATACTTTAGCACGGAATTCCTGGACTATTCTAAAGGAGAATGAGATTCTCTCTCAGCATTACTCCTCCGAATACACCACAGCACATCGGTGTATCGGGGTGGAGCAATTACACCCTATGTGATATGGTGTGCTCTATGATGAGTACTACTGAGTTGCCTATTTTCTTTTGGGGGTTATGCACTTGAGAAGTTGCATACCTATTGAATAGGGTTCCAACCAAATCAGATGCCTACCACTCCATATGTGATATGGTATGTAAAGAGCCCATCTCTTAAGGAAGTTAAGATTTGGGGTTGCCCGGCCTATGTCAAAAGCAAAATACGGACAAGCTCGAGGCAAGATCAGTTCTGTGGAAGTTTGTTGGATATTCCAACCATTCGCAAGGGAATATCTTCAACCAAACTGGGGAACAAAAGGTGTTTTTGTTTCTCAGCATGCCACTTTTGTGAAAGGGAATTTCTTGTGAAGAAATTAGTGGTCATGAGGTAGAACTGGAAGGAGTTCTAGTTATACAAACTGCAGCTGAAGATTTGGTAGAACCGGAGGATTCAATAGCTTCCAATGAACCTCAGCCTCTCCGCCGATCTGGTAGGGTTCCTAATCTACCTGAGAGATACTTCGGTTTCTCTATGACAGTGGGAGCGAGGATTGCATCATGAGATGATGACCCAACTATTTTCGAGCTGGCCATCAGGAGTGGGACTCTGTAAGAATGGATGGATGCTTAGTGATCTGAGATGGAATCCTTATACACCAACAAAATATGGACTTTGGTTGCTTTATCTGAAGGGTTAAATCCCCATCAGGAGCAAGTATATCTTGAGAAGATTACTTGGTGTACATGGAAAAATTGAGACTTTCAAAGTTATGCTTAAATCCATCCAGATCCTACTTGCCACGGCTACATACCATGACTACGATATCTGGCGGTTGGGTGTCATGACTGCTTTTCTAAATGTTGATTTAGAAGAGAGCGTCTATAAGTACACCCAGAGGGCTTCGTAGACAGTGGGAGCAGCAGAAACGTGTGCAAGATGTTTTATGTGATAAATCAGGCATCGCGGAGTTGGAACATCTGTTTTGATGTGGTAGTCAAAGAGTTTGACTTCATCAAAATGGTAGATGAACCTTGTATATACAAAAAGGTAGTAGGGAGTATGGTGGTGATCCTCGTAGAGTACGTGAATGACATACTCTTGATAGGGAAGGAGTTTTCTATGCTACGCTCGGTCAATCTCCGCTTATCACAAGGATTCTCCATATAGGATCAAAGCGATACCTCTTAAATCCTGGGTTTTGGATCTATGAGATGGATCTAATTGGATGTTAGGATTCTCACTAATTGTAGTGAGATGGTATCAATCGATCCTGGGGAGAATCACTGGAAAGGTTCCAGGGTGATAAGGACGACTGAATGTCAATCGCAGGCATTGTCTTTACCCTCAGTGGAGGGACGATATGTTGGAAGAGTTCCAAGCTAGATACCGTGACTTATTAGACGATTAAAGGCAAGATACATCGTTACCAAGGATGCTACCAAAGAGGCAGTCTGGATATATTAGTTCATGAGATGAACTTCATTCCTGCCATCGTGTGACAATGGAGTTATGGCTTTGGCCAAGGAACCCCCGTCCCATCAGAAATCCGGATATAATTCTTAGGCAGTATCACCTGATCATGGAGATGGTTGATCTCCAGGGAGATCAAGGTTAGGAGAGTAGACACAGATGACAACAGCGCGGATCCACTCAGAAAGGCCTATTTCCCAGTAGAGATTTTTATGGGATGGTTGAGTATGAGATACTTCAACCACAGCTGATTGTTGGGTATGCGATACAACAACAGATGGCCCTAGTGCAAGTGGGAAATTGTTAGTTATATGTATGCCCTAGAGGCCATTACTGTACATACGATGTATATTGTAGTGGATGCTTGGATATATATAGGGAGGACTTTCTTGCTCAACATGATAGTACGCTATCTAGTTGCTCTTTATCTTAACGTGTACTCTGATTGTCTCTATGTTACATGTTGATAAAACCCTTAGGATATGTACTCGACTACTGGGACTATGATGAGATCATACTAGTGGGGCCACGGTAGTCGACGAGTACATCCTATAACTGTTCCTAGTCGAGGGTGTATCGAGACAGGGCATCGATACACCAGAGTAGACTAGCGTATACGCATCTTGACCCATATGATGGGCGATGGATGATCCCATATCCATCGGTGTTTGACATCAAGGATGGTGTACGGGTGCTCAGTAGAGACTGGGTACACTGGAAGGACTCGCCGAGAACTCCCAGATGGTATTATACCTCACGTCAGATGACAGTTCTCTGGTGACATTGGTACAGGTTAGTCTGTAGACCCGAGATCGTCATAAAGTCTTGTGTGATTCCCACTGTGCTTTGATTTCCATCATACCACGTCCAAGAGGGCGTGCAAAAAGGTGGCTTTTGGGTACAGTCCCGAATCACATGGAGGCAATGAGCGATAGGAGGGGTTTCGTCTCTCCCGGTATAGGCAGTTGATGTTGCACTATGTTCAATTGGCTATAACTGGAAATCCCTGGCCAGGGTTGCTGAGATTTACTGGTAAGTGTTATCAGTAGTTTCTCGAACTGTTATAGACCTCATATCGACATGACTTATCAAGCTACTGGGGTCTGACGTTTACCACCCCTAGGTGAGATATGCGACATATCAGACAAAGAGACCGGACTGTATGGGAGTGTTACTAATTGGATTCCAAGGAGAATGTACAGACTTGCTTGTTGATCTTCTGATCGCTCAATACTTGGGTGGCTGTTACGTTTAGCTGACCGCTTGCAGCTTGTGGGTGTTTGATATGATCATCACCTACTGTAACGTTTCAAAATAATAAAATATTATTTTTGGGAATTTTTATAATTTAATATTATTTTATTGAATATTTTAATATTCTGGCATAATTAAATGCAAATAAATGGAGAAAAATTTTGGAAAATTATGGAAAATTCTAAAATGGGGTATTTATTGGAATTATGCCATTTTTAAGTGTTTGTGATCAATTATATGCTAATTTAGCGCTAATCGCAATTAAAAATCGCTAATCGTATTTTTATCAATTTTGTACAAATCATGTGCATATCTTTTTGTACACTTGTGTTACATTTTCTTGCCATGGTTTTACTTTGGGGTTACTATTCTAGTGAGAAGGATTTTTAAAAGGAAAAAGGAAAATAGAAAGTAATATAATATGAGGGTTGGTAAGAGAAAGAGAGGTATGGGTTATTTTGACCAAGACTTAGTCATTTCCTCTTTAATCTTCACTCATTTCTCTCCCTCTCCCTCTTGCTGCTGCTGCTACTCCTGCTCCTCACCTCACCTCACCTCTTCAAGCCCTAAATCATCTCACAAACATCACCAAAACACCACTCTCCTTTCATTAAAAGTGTGCACGAGCTCGAGATCTACACTTTGGACCAAGGAAGCTAGGATTTTGGCTACTAGAGGCAACTCAAGAATTTTCTTGAGTTGCAAATGAGGTAAATTTCTGCTGAGTTTTAGCATTTCTTATACCCCCATGCAAATTTAGAACCGATATTGTGTGTGATTATGGACTTAAAGGAAACCTAGTTAGGGTTTGAGGGAATTGAGAGTTGTATTGTGAAATTGAGACCAGTAGAGGCCACCTCAGCACCCTAATGCTTGAATTATGACCCTAAACAGAGACTTGAAACCCGAAATACGGATTTAGAAACTTATATCGGAAAAGTTATGAAATCTGGGAGTGTACTTAGGAATCTTCTATCACCCCGACACCCCTAAAATAAAATTGAGCTGACAGTGAGTCGTGCAGGCACCTAGGAAGCTACCACCAAGACCCGAGCCCCTAACTCAAGTCCCCGGCCGCAGATTTAATCATTCTGGCCGCAATTTGCGGCCAGAGTAGAGGGGAATGGGTTCATTTTTCTTCTAGAGCTCATTTTGCACTAAATTAGACCCCTCCTATATGCAGTTTTGGCTAATTGTCACCAGGGGAAAATCTGGGAGCATTTTGGTGTGTTTTAGGCGATGTTTTCCGTATTTTAAAATGCACTTTCTTGATATTTGGATTTGTATTTGGTTGTCAGGTGTTCGTACATCGACAACAGGGATTGTGTGATTGATTTGTACGTTTAGGCCATAGGTTCCAACCTATGAGCACACTGTGCGCTGTATCGGTTTTCTGCCTCGATTTTAATACGTATTGCGACTGTTTATTATTCTAGGTACCCTCGCAAGGATTCCGAGGCGAAGGATCATGGCGTCATCGATTTCGGCAAGCGAAGACCAGGTGAGTAGATTATACCTACGGGGGAAATTGGATGGATGGCGTATAGCACCCCCGCATTTCGATGTCTAGTATACTATATATACTATATATGATAGCTTATTAAGTGACATGGAGATCACAGATGTGTTAGGTGTACTATGGATATTTAGGGTTAGAAGTGAACTAGTGTATTTTCCTAGTTGCGAACCCTAGCATAGATTTACACTTACACACACACCCTTGCATATTCATTATACTTGCACTGTGTTTGATGATATTGGATGACTTTGGAGATGAGTCGATGATGTTGGGTATTATACCGCGCGATCAGTGATTTGATATGATTCGTACGTGGGATACGACATGTGATCTCTAGCGGGCCTTGGACGTGTATTTACACACGCAGTCATATTGATGGTATCAGTTGTACTAGACTTAGATCAGTACCCCAGATTATGTGATATGATGATGAGGATACCTGATAATTGATGAGCTGATTATGATATTGACCGTACCCAGCTATTGGGATGCCGTACGACGATTTACTGTACGAGCTTTATATTGATGTTAGATCCGCACTCATGACTCGAGGATGTTATATGATATACCGTAGCGTACGTGATACTATTGAGGTAGATTCTTTACTGTTGCGTTGATTATTCGATTGCGCACATTCATATTATTTGCATCGCATTACTTGTGCTTATTGTTATATTACCATCATGCTGTTAGGACACCAGCACCATTATCGATGATGCGTATGTTCCACGTACACTATTTGCCGGCTCACACACATCATCATCGATAATTGCCATGCCACTACACTGTAGTACTGTTGCATTCCTGATATGATCCTTGCATGGCATATGGTACACTTATACCTGTACACATACATAGATGATTCTGACTTGATTAGAGATTTGAGGAACGCAAGATATTCTTAAAAACTGATTCATTCTAAAAAGAGCGGTTTCCCTCGACATATGCACATTACTATTCCATGTTGCATGACTTATTGATATGCTTACCATTCTTTACATGTCGCATACATCATTCTTTTGATTATACGCATTGAGATATGTTGATTCCATGATATTTCTGGATTTGGGAGCCGTGGGTATTTCAAAAGAAAATATGTAATTGTTTTAAAAACCCGGTTACCCTTGATATGATATTTCAGTGCGTCCACCATGTGTTTTCTCGGCGCTGAGAGCGACATGCGAAACCCGATTCGAGGAGGCGGATGAGGCCGATTGCGGGTACATGGTGGACCCGGTATGGTACCCCGGGATGAGAACGGTTTCGCTGTGTAGTAGACGGTGAGCCTGGCAGAGGGACTACTACCTACCGGTGATTGGTTGGACCTGGCGGTTATCCGTAGGATACCGACCAGAGTCGATAGATGGATATGGGCGTACTGCTGGGGCCGAGGGCCGATTCCGCAGACGGAGCCGTGGGCTGATCCGGACTGACGGAGCCCGATATATGAGGATTTACGTGCCGATGCTGGGCACAGCTTTCATGATGTTTTCGAGTGTCGATGCTGGTCACTCCGGTGATTTTGACGTGTCGCGAGGGACACAGGTGGTTTATATCCTCATATTTCCATGCATATGCTGATGATATTTACATGCATGATGGTTATTGTCATTGGGTGACGAGTGGACGGGATCCACGTAAATGCAAATTGATTACATGGACCATACCTCATATTTATGATATGCTATTACTTGAGGCACTAGCACGAGCACTTGGCACTACACTCATGTATAGAGATTACATTGCCAGTTTAGCATGCTTCAGATTTAATCATATTGAGGTTTATATATATCCGATCGTATTGACCTAGGATGGGTCATACATTCGATCTCTGCTTGTTGATATTTTCTATTCACGAGTTGGCAACTCACCCCCGTTGTGCCACAGTTCTTGCAGGTTTTGCCGTACAGATTTCATTGCGGCTTTTCTGGCACATTGCTTCCTTTACGGGTGACTTGCTTTGGTAGGTGGGTTCTTTGTATCAGAACCACCATTGTACATTATTTATTCATTGTATCTAGGAATTCCATCAACCAAAACTTGTATATTGTTTCAGACTTAGAAATCAGTTATGTATTATTTCGACCTTAGAGTCGCGCTTGTAGTATTATGGTTTTCTGGCTGTTTTGAGCATCTTTTTGAGTTTTGATCCTCGCCATTTGGCGTTGTATATTATCTTTCTTGCGTGGTTGTGACCGTCGATTGACGAAGAGCTAGCTCCCGCTTGGGGATGCCTTTTTCATTTCATATATATTATTCTTGTTGTACCCCGTTCGGGGTCAGTTCTTACAAAGGAAACTCCGCCGAAATTTTCAGGAAAGGTTGCACATTTTAAAAATGCATATTCGGCTTAGTTATTTAAAAACTTTGATTTTCGAAACATGATTTCTTTACTTCTTAAAACCAGTTTTCCTTATTTTCTCTTTAAATGGTTTTAGATTTCTGGGCTTTTGGCTTACTTGGATCAGATGGAGTCCTATAGACTTCATATGGTTAAAAGGCCAGTCACGTGCTCTTTCGGGTCGTGACACCTACTGCCGGCGTATTGACGATTCTTTAGAGTTCTACACAGAGATTTCTTGGCTCAGGCAAAACGGAGTAGGAGCACATATATGATATGTATGGGATCGAGAACAATACGTGTATGTGATACCGTATTAGATTCTCGCGATATGAGATATCGGCCGGGTATATGTGATATAGCCGGGTCGTCGGATCAAGTGTTGATTCGATGAACCGATACAGATTATATTAGTCGGTTATTTATGAAATAGCCGGATTATCGGATCAAGTGTTGATTCAATAATTTAATGTATAATTATATATTTGATATATTAAATTACATTAACTAATATAAGCTCACTAAAAGATTCTTTTTCTCACTCGGGTAATACATTAATATATATGCGATATATGTTAATTTATTATTTTATTTTGTTACAATAAATATTGTATATGTGATATATAATATTGTAACATGTTAGGGTTATTAATGCAACATATTTAGTGGAGATTAAACATGGTTAGGGTTTGATTTGGGTTAATTTTTCTAGAAGCTTCTAGAAGCTTTTGTTTTGTTTTTGCAAAGATATTTTGTAAAGATATTTTTGTTATGATATTTGTTAACCCAACCCAACCCTTGACCATGGTTCATTCTCTACATGGGTTAGGTTATCATACTTAACCCATGGTTGCATTTCTAACCTCACATGGATTCATTATTCATCACAAAAGAAATGGCTTCTTCTTCTTCCTTCTTCTTTCATGGAAAAGCTTACTAGCTTTTTGATTAGTGATGATTTTGAGTGAGATTAAGAAAACAAATGAGAGCTAAAATCCAACTTCATCATCCTAATCTATCCTAGCCATTTAGATTTGGGTGTTCACCTCATTAGTAAGTGAGAGCTTGTGTTAAAGAAAATTCAAGGTAGATCATCTTTGTTATCGAAGATCGGAAGCAAGCATGCATTTTTCTCTTCACGGAGCCTCTCGAGAGTCCGGAACTTGATGATCGCAGCGAAGAGACCACAACACGGAGCTTATGAAGTGAAGGACCGGACTACAAAGGTTGTAATCCCAAACTCTTAGATGTTAAAGTGTTTAACATGCTTTGTTTCGCCTAATCTCTAGTTTAAAGATCTTGGTTAGGGTTGTTCGGCACGTCTAAATTTTAAATCGGGCATGGTTGATACCTTGTAGACCCTTGTGAGAGTGCCCAGTAACCCTACATATACGTAAGAGTTGGGTAGTCTATAAGCACATCCTTAAAGTGATCCCTAGTCGTGGGAGTTTCGAGACTGGGCATCGATACTCCATTAGTAGACTAGTGTATGCAGTCGAGACCCCGACGAGGGGCGGTGGCCGGTCTCACAAGCCATTGGTGTCAGTTGGTTCACTTAAGATGTATACAGGTGCTCATTGGGTTATGAGTACACCGGACAGGACTCGCCGGGAACATGCCAGTTGGTATTATACCTGACGTTAGATAGCATTTTCTTGGTGACATGTGTACAGATTAGTTCATCGACCTGAGATCGTCATTTGTCTCGTGTGAGTTCCCACTGTGCTTTGATTACTACCCTACCACGGCTCAAAGGAGTCGTGCAAACAGGTTTTAGTTGGGTACAGTCCCGAGCCACATGGAGGCAGTGAGCGGATCGGCAGGGGTTTCGTCTCTCCCGGTATTGGGGGTGAGATCGCGATGTCTCTAGGAGAGCCATTACACGAAGTCCTTGGCCAAGACAGGAGATTTACTTGTAGGTATTCCAGTAGCATCTCAGGGTGTTCTGGGCTACACTCCGACACGACTTGTACCGCTTTTGGGGTCTGACTTTTACCAACAACCTAGGCCCGACATGCGATGCTCATAGACGAACGGACCGGACTGTACGGATATTGTCACTGACAGGCTCAGTAGGGTGTTAGGATGAGTTCGCTCATCGACCTCCCTTTTGGTCAATACCAGGTAGCCCGTTATGTACAGCTAGTACCACTGACGTGCTAGTGGTTAAATCCACAGCCAAAGTATTGACAAGTCTTTAGAGTCCCCCACAGAAAGTTTCTCAAGTTTCGGGCGAAACGTTGTAGAGGCCGTGTGATATATAGCAGGGTTCGATCATATACGTGCAGTAGTGCACAGATCATGATCGGGCGGATCATACTAGTGGGCTTTGATTTAAGCCGGATCCTAGTATTAGATTTGTTGGATTACTTTAGTCTCATTGCATTCGCATTCGGTCGGAATGCGGATGCAGGTATGCATATACAGGTGAGGGGTATCCTTGTGATCCGTCACGAGTTTACTTTAGATATTGCCATATCTTTTTATTGTTGTAAACATTTGGATTAATGTTTACATGTGGAAATTGTGAGTGGATTTCATGATGAGGTGCATTTAATGTGACATGGACATGTTTAGTGACTCATGATCTCTTTATTTGTGCTAATGTCACATTAGGATTTGTTTATTGTGTTGAATTGATGGATGGAGAGAGAGAGGGCAGCCATAGGCTTGGGGTTGGCTCTTGGGTTTTCATTCTTGTGCTCACAACAATAATTCAACACAATAATACAAAAGGCTCCTCTATTTTTTTTCTTCTTCTTGCTCACAAGTTCCACCATTGGTATCATCTTCTACCTCCACTCTAACCATCTCATGTGTTGAGAATCCTAGAGTGTCAAGATACAAAGTTATCACATACATTCTCCACTTCACCTTGGACACTTCGGCTAGCAAACTTCGTGTCCTAGTTGCTTCGGTTCGAAGCGGGAGCCCGTAAAAGGATTCGTAGATGTGGTGCCCTTTCCGACGAGGAGACCGGAGATCGGAGATGCCGCGAGGAGCTTAAGATGGTGGCCAAAGACTGAAGGACACGGATCGATCGGTATAGCCACTCTTACTTCTTAGTAGTTAGCTAGTTTAGCGTTAATGGTTCGATCCAGGTGAAAGACTACGATAGCGCCGGTTTACTAAAAAGTTTTTGTTTCTGCATTTGGCCTCGGGTCGATGGCCGGGGCGCTACCGTAGACTTACACTTGACACATTGTTTTCATGATATTTTACTCCTAAGTATATATATATATTAGTGGAGCGGGACGCTAATATATATGTATACATATCCATTTATATACAGCATCATATTTATTCGTGCAAAAGTACCTAGGATATAAGAGATTTACTTGATCTTGGATTTAGGACATTTGAGATTTACTTGATATTGGATACAAAATATATATGAGAATTGCTGATTTTGTACATTCAGGATATATGAGATTTACTTGATATGGTACATTCAGGATTTGCGAGACTTATATGATATGAGAGCCAATTTGGGGGCTGATTAGAGGAATTGGGATTTGGATTGTCTTGATGTATTTTGATCCTACCACGATATCAGGATTCCGTGGAAATGACATGTTGCATCCCATACTTCATATTTATTGTTTATGCACTGCTTCATGTATTAGTAATACCTGTTAGCGTACCTTTCATAACTGTTGCATTTACATACCTTTATTTATATGCATTACTTCATGTGTTAGTTGTACCTGTTAGAGTACCTTTCATGACTGTTGCATATATATCTTTTCATATCATTATTGCATGATTATTGCATACCGATTGTCATATCATTACTTCATGTACTTTAGTACCTGATAGAGTACCTTACATGACTGTTACATATATATCTTCATATTATTGTTTCATGTATTAATTGTACCTGCTAGTGTACTTTTCATGATTATTGTATTACATATGACCATTCATTGCTATTAGATGTTTATGTTAGATTCACGCTGTACATACATACTCGCGATTACCTGCATATGTTATTTTACTATTCACGAGTTGGCAACTCACCCCCGTTGTGACACAGTGTTTTGCAGGTGTTCCTCAGGATAGTTAGAGGTAGGGCTATTTTCATCTTTCGTATCATCTTTTGCTGCGGATACCGCTTCGCCTGACAGTGTGCAGTGTTGCTTAGGTAGGTTTTGCGGTTATCCAATGTCGCTTGTTATATATTTCGTTGTATTCTGTACTCTCCATCTACCATTATCTTGTATGGCTTAGAGACTTGATGTGAGGATGATATTGTATATTATTGTAACGTTTTGAAAATCGTTTCGGTGAAATTTCGAAAAAACGGTAAAATAAGGGGGTTTTCTGTAAAAAGTCAAAATACAAATATCTTATTATAAAAATTAAATATACATATTCTAGCTATGTAATTGCTATTATTTGGTGTTTATTGAGCCGCTGGTGAAATTTCAAATTTTCTGAAAAAAATATTATTTTATTATTATTTTAAGCCGTCACTAATACATTTAATTAGGGAAAATTAGAAATTGGAATGAGTTGAAACAAATTTTGTGCATCATAAAACATTAAATAAAATTTTATCATGTGGTTTTTGAAACGAAATCGTTTGCCAAAACGGTTTAGAAATTATTGAAGAAAAAAGGCTTTTTTTTAGTGTAAATGGTTGTTTGGGGTATAACATTTATCTTTTTCCCCCACACCCACACCCACACTCACTCACCCCCATCCCCATGTGGCTGAAATTCAGCAGCACTCCCCCCCTTTTCCCCACTCCATTCCACACAAATAAGAAAAGAAAACAAAATGAAAAGTATAAGAAAAGATGTATGGTTGTGTTGACCTTGGACTTCTTTGACTTGTCAATACTTTTCCCACCTCATTCTCTCTCCAATCTCCCCAAAATTGGCCGAATCCTCCTCTTCCTCACTGCTGCAACAGCCCCCTCTCTTCTCTTTCTCATTTCACCTCAAAAATTCATCACAAAATGCCCAAAAATCAACACAAAAACCTCACAAAATCAAAATCCAATCTCTACCCATTTTTCCTTGGCCCATCTAGCATGGATCTTGGTGAAAAGAGAGCAATTTGGGAGGCTTAGATTCTTGCTAGATCTCTTATTGGGAGGTATAAATCTTAACCCATGTCTTAATTGTTGGTTAATTACTCCAATTTAGTTAAATTTGGTGTTTAATTTTGGTTAAATTGCAAACTTGAATTGTGGGATTAATGGAAATATGTGAGATTAAAATCAAGATAGGGTTTTATCACATCATTAAGGTTGTCATGAGTAGATTAACATGTTAATGTTTGCTAAAATCTAATCTAGTTACTAGTTTCAAATTGTTAGTTGGAAATTGTGATAAATGTGCTATTTTGCTAACTAGGTTTTTTAGAAATTGATTTATAATTGGGATTAAAATCTAAATTAAGGTTTCATGTCATCATTAATATTATAATGAGTGTTTTAATGACTTTAGACCATGCAAAATCAAGCATAGTTATTGTTTTGTGCATTTTTAGTTGAAATTGTTAAAATTAGATAAATTGCAAAACTAGAATTTTTATTTTTATAAGAATTGATGATATTAAATTCTTGAAATGGGTTGTATGACTTATTTGAGATGTTTAATAAGTACTATAGCCGCTGGATTTGTTTAAACGTCGAGTTTTGTACTAAAACGGGTAATTTTTTTGCTTGCTAGATTTTCGGAAAAATGCCTTTTAAGGTAAATTTGGGGGTTTTGTGAATTTTAACCTATTTTATATTATAGTTAGTGTTCGTGGATGCGCAAATGAGTGTGTTTGGGTTTTCTCGATGGTTTGACGTTTGTACATCGACATCGAGGGTTGGTTTGACTATTCTTGCATGCGTAGGCGATAGGTTTTGATCTATGCGTGATACGCGTGCCGATTTGATTTTCGTCTGCCGTTTCGATTTCGAATTTGGTTTTAATGCTATACGGTGCGTTATGATATGTAGGTACCCCATGTGGACTTCGAGACGATAAGCAAGCGTGTGGCGACGTCGGCACCGGCGAGCGAGGACCAGGTGAGTAGATTTATATCTACGGGGAGAAGTCGGGTGGATGGCGTATAACACCCCCGCAGTTCGTGGTGATGTATACGAATACGTATACACACATATATATATTGTTTGAGTATATTGATGATAATATGGATATTTGGTGTTCTTGGTTGATTTAGTGTCGCGAAACCCTAGAGTAGTGGTCGCACTACACATGCACACACCAACCCATATTTGCATACTTTCTTCTTTCATTTGTGCTTATACGGGAATATATAGTTATGTGATCACATGGGTATGGGACTATGTGTTCACATACGGATTTGAGGATGATACTTGGGTTTGAGATGAGTCGATGAGATTTGTATTGAGGTTGTGAATTCGGTGATATAGCAGGGTTCGTATTTGAGATACGACATGACGTTGTAGCGGGTCCTTTGACGTAGTGTTTAACACACGTGCATGCATACTTAGGCGGTATCAGTATTGTACTAGACGTGGATCAGTACCCCGATCATGATATTTGATAAAGAGGATACCAGATGAATAGTATGATGAATGTGATATTGACCCGTACCCAAATTTGGGGATGCCGTACGACGGATTTACGTACGAGCTATATATTGATGTTTGATCCGCACTCTTTACTTGGGATGTCTGATTATAGATATGGTATCGGATATGATATTATTGAGGCGGGATCACCGACTAATATATATATAGGTATGTATATGTATCGACTCAGATGTTAGGCGGTTTCCTTATCTGTAGTTCAGCTTGTTAGTTCAGCCGTATAGTTTAGTGTAGTTGTTAGACTAGATTAGACCCCTACCTATTTCAAAACTAACGAATCGTGGGTATTTTAAAAGAAATGTCAAGGGATATATTTCAAAAGACGTATCTTTTCTTAAAAACACCGTAGCCCTTATTTTCAAAACACCGCGATTCGTGATATTTCAAAAGGCACTATTGTAGGACTTATATTAGGGTAATGCAGATTAGTTATCGTTGTGTCTAGTATTCAGCTCCCGCACATTATTGTTGTTGCTCCGCATCGCATACTTACATTGTTCTTTCATATTGCATTGTTGATATTATACTGTTAGGACACCAGCACCATTACCGATGATGCGTATGTACCACGTACATTTACTTGCCGGCTCACACACATCTTCATCGGTAATTGCCATGTCACGTACACCTTAGAAAATATTATTGCTTAACTTAGCTAGATAGCTAGTAGTTTGACATAATATTAGTGTACTTACCTTATATGCCAGCTTAGATATTGTAGTTATTACTTGTCACTTCATGCATACTGTTATTCATCGTTATGCCGCATTCATGGATTCTCATGCATATATTCACTATTTTACGTGTTATTGAGGTTTTGGATTCGGATTTCCATGAGATTTTCTGGATTTGGAGGAAAACCGCAAAAACATAAATAAACCTTTTCTCTCTTTTAAAATAAAAAGTGCGGTTTTCCTATGATGTATGAGTCGTCCACCATGAGTTTGCTGATGGATTTCGAGACCCGATTCGAGGAGTGGAGGAACCGTTTCGGGTACATGGTGGGCCCGGTATGGTACCCCGGGGCAAGATGAATGTGGTGTTGACGTTGAACCTGGCAGGGGACAGATTACCTACCGGTGATATTACCCGACGCGTCGGATATCCGGAGGATACCGTCGTGGTCTTGAGATGGATGGTAGGGGCCGGTCTGGACTGACGGCGCCCTAGATATTGAGATTGAGACATTGATATTTCGAGACATTGAGATTTATGTTTTGTGTCGATGCTAGACACTGTTGATACTGATTTCATTTATGATACCTCAGTTTAAAAATACAAAGGAAATCTCACTAATTTATGAAACAGTTCTTCATTTACATGTATTCTGTTTTCATGCATTTATACCTCATTCATATGATATATTGCTACCTGAGGCACTGACACGGGCACATGAGATTACACTCGGGTTAGATATTTACCCTAGCCTTGTTATAGGCTACGTGTTATTCATATATTTGAGGATATATTATGATCATTGACCTAGGTTGCGTTATTTATGCGATTTCTGTGCGTAGATGTTTTTCTATTCACGAGTTGGCAACTCACCCCCGTTGTGCCCCAGTTTCTTGCAGGTTTGCCGTACAGGTTTCATTACGGCTTTGCGAGCACAGTTTCGTTCGGGTGACTTGCTAGTAGGTGGGTTTATTGGTATCGTACCCATCATATACCTTGTATATTATTACTCTGTTGTATCTAGAAGTTCCATCAACCAAACATGTATTTATTTTGAGATAGAGACCAGTGATGTTATTCCTTCGAACTTAGAGTCGCGCGTTATATTTCTGTGGTTTTCTTGTGGTTTTGAGTTTCCTTTTGAATTTTGATCATCGCCGTTGGCGTTGTATATTATATTGCTTGTGTGGTTGTGACCGTCGATTGACGAAGAGCTAGCTCCCGCTTGGGGATGCCTTTTTATTGATTTTGTATACTATTCATGTTGTATCCCGCTTGGGGGCCAGTTTTTACAAAGGAGACTCTGCCGAAATTTTCAGGAAATTTTTTTATGTTTTTAGAAACCCGCATAATTTGGCTTATGCTATTAAAACTACTTACTTAAATTGGTTTTCCTTCACTCTACTACTTTTCTTGGTTTGCATTTCTGGGTTTTCGGCTTACTTGGATTACGTACGCCTCGAGACGTTTCGTAGTTTAAGTGCCGGTCATGTTCCATACTTTCGGGACGTGACAAAGTTGGTATCAGAGCGTTAGGTTTTAACCTTCGGAGCGTAGGATGACCCTTGGTTAACGGAACAGGTGACTAAAGTAGAGTGACGTACCGTTGGTATGTTCCGCAGCATATTTACGACACGCCACTCCACTTATGAAGCCTTAGGATGTACATTTCCTTGTTCAGTATTATATTCCTTCCTGATCTAGCCTCATCGGTACCAGTTTGGTTTTTGCTGCTACGGTTACGGGCAGGGAGAGCTACGGCTAGAGTTGCGGTCAGCACAAGCTCGTCACGAACGAGGACTGACCAGGGCGAAATTCCGGCGACACACGATTGCAGAGATGTGTCTTTTTACTGTGTTTCCGCACCACGGGCGTTTGGCAGATCGCCTTTATGAGGTTACTCGGAGGTGCTGATCGACACTAAAGAATTGAGCCAATGATAGAGGCCAGCCAGATTTTGATGACCGTTGGTGTGTTGCTTACTCCTGATGATTGAGGCACTGTTCAGCATGCAGACGAGCAAGCCAGTGGTTGCTGCGAGCGATGAGTTATCGCCCCATATGTTGGAGCTATTGCGGGGCGAGTTGTACGAATAGATGATAGAAGGTCGCTAGTCACCGAGGATGAATGACTAGGACATGTGGTTCGTTCGCTACCCCGATGCGAGGTCATCAGATAGATTGATTCCAGCTAGAGACGAGTTCACACGGAGACGTTGAGAGTCGACAGAGACGATCGAATGTCAGAAACCCATTATTCCAAGTTTAAAGTATTCGGAAAGACATGCAGGCAATTCTATGGACCCTCTAGAAGAATGAAACCCTAACTCGACTTAATGACCGTGTGAAAGCCTTTGAACCTTAGGGTTTGCGGCAATTCCGCGGCGCCATTAGTGAGGCTTGGGTTTGCCCTTCTACGGCTGGACCATCGATGCTGTGGTACGTACTCGATACTGTTAAACTGTACCCAAGATGTTGAGCTCTTGGGGGATTATAAGGTTTTGACAAATCGATCGGATGGTTCGACTTCATTCGGATGCTCGGTGGTGAGACGCATTCTTGGAAGACTCCAGATACGAAGATAGCCGTTGGAGCTCAGTCCATACAGCCACGACGAGACAAGCCCGAAGCAGTCGACATTAGAGAAAAGTGGAGTAAGAGGTTCGTACGAGATCTTGATGAGACGATGTTCCACTCCGCCGACATCAGAGATGCGATACGCATGCCGAGGCATGGTACTTGGACTTACCTTCCAGAAGGAGTTGTGATGAGTATGCAGTCGTTCCAGAGCAAGATGCAGATACAGGAAAGGACAATGACTTCCGGACAGTTGGCAGAGACGAGACATGGAAGAGACCGTGAGCAGGATTCCTTCCAGGACACTGCTGCAATGATACTTGCACCCAGGATCAGAGGTGTCACGTACATTCAGAGAGCCAGAGGCCGACGCCAGTGATATGCTGTCTTACGAGTGGTCGTGATGATTGACCGGGAGATGACAAGAGACATGCCAGAACTGGATCATCCCCGTTAGCACACCCGACAGGGCCGATGAACCGATGGACCGAAAGATTGGTAATTCACAGTGAAGACCTTGACCCAGGAGTGGTCATGGTTACGCACACCAGCAGGCCAGAGTTCATGATCATCGACGAGACGTCCCATTAGTGACCGTGACAGTTGGCCGAGATTCTTAGAGGATGCGTTTGAGCGGTACTGTTCCGCCATTATTGATTTCGATGTTTTGGGTGATTTATTCGTATGATTTGATTTTGATGATTGAGGATTTACGATCTTTGCACAGTGTTGCACTTGATATCGTTTTCGTGCTTTAGTTTCACATGTTTGTGATTTTATGGTTTTAAACAGTTGAGTTGATTTTGTGCGTATGCACGCACGCGATTTGGTTCCTGCACTCTGTATAGTTTATATATGCTGGCAGTGCAGTGACATGTATTTTGTGCACTTGGATACACTGGATTTCGATTTCGAGGGTGATGCTCGACATTTGTTTTGTGCATTTTATGCACCGAATTGGATTTTTAGCGCCTGTTGGGCGCCTGTTACGAGATGCGATTTGGTGCACACCAGATGCACTAATTCGAGATTTTTCGTGCATGTCAGATGCACCTAATTTTGCTGTCAGGCACACACGTTGCCTACGACAGATGTTTCGTGCACACCCGATGCACTTAGATGTTGTTTCTGTGCGCATGTATGGCACATTCATGGATTTTGATTTCCGTGCGCACCAGACGCACGTAGCATTCATGTGCATATTTTGGGATTGTTTCGTATAGAGCAGTACGTTTTTATGATATTGCTATGTGCTTTCGTACTGAGCAGGACTAGTCAGAGGACAGTACCTGAATATATTTTGCATGCATTGATAATTATTGAAGGGATTTCCAAAAAGCGAGCTATAGCCTCAGTATTTACTTACGTGTCTGATATGACACGAAATGTTTAAAACAAGGAGACACTTCTAAATTGTTTCCAAAACGGCGGAACGTACATTTCAAACAAAGGTATATATGTAAATAGTTATTTCCTTATGATAGACGTCCGCCACTGTGCAGTGTTATATGCGTGCACAGCGACTTAAAGAGATTTGGCATGCATTTCCTTCATATATTTACATATATAGATGTGATATTTACGTGTATAGTTTCGAGTTATATCATATTTGTTTTGGTATTGGATTTGACATTTGAGTCTTTACCATGACTCCGATGATTGCGGGATACTTGACGGAGTTTTGATTTTGAGTTATATGCTCATTTTTCATGCGCATGCGCTGCGCTACGATTTGTTTTAAGTATTTACGATTTCGGAGCCCCGACGACTTGATAGTTTTGGTTAGATGTTTTAGTATTTGGGGAGAGTTTTAATTTAAATTCGGGGACCGAATTTCTTTAAGGGGGGAAGATTGTAACGTTTTGAAAATCGTTTCGGTGAAATTTCGAAAAAACGGTAAAATAAGGGGGTTTTCTGTAAAAAGTCAAAATACAAATATCTTATTATAAAAATTAAATATACATATTCTAGCTATGTAATTGCTATTATTTGGTGTTTATTGAGCCGCTGGTGAAATTTCAAATTTTCTGAAAAAAATATTATTTTATTATTATTTTAAGCCGTCACTAATACATTTAATTAGGGAAAATTACAAATTGGAATGAGTTGAAACAAATTTTGTGCATCATAAAACATTAAATAAAATTTTATCATATGGTTTTTGAAACGAAATCGTTTGCCAAAACGGTTTAGAAATTATTGAAGAAAAAAGGCTTTTTTTTAGTGTAAATGGTTGTTTGGGGTATAACATTTATCTTTTTCCCCCACACCCACACCCACACTCACTCACCCCCATCCCTATGTGGCTGAAATTCAGCAGCACTCCCCCCCTTTTCCCCACTCCATTCCACACAAATAAGAAAAGAAAACAAAAAGAAAAGTATAAGAAAAGATGTATGGTTGTGTTGACCTTGGACTTCTTTGACTTGTCAATACTTTTCCCACCTCATTCTCTCTTCAATCTCCCCAAAATTGGCCGAATCCTCCTCTTCCTCACTGCTGCAACAGCCCCCTCTCTTCTCTTTCTCATTTCACCTCAAAAATTCATCACAAAATGCCCAAAAATCAACACAAAAACCTCACAAAATCAAAATCCAATCTCTACCCATTTTTCCTTGGCCCATCTAGCATGGATCTTGGTGAAAAGAGAGCAATTTGGGAGGCTTAGATTCTTGCTAGATCTCTTATTGGGAGGTATAAATCTTAACCCATGTCTTAATTGTTGGTTAATTACTCCAATTTAGTTAAATTTGGTGTTTAATTTTGGTTAAATTGCAAACTTGAATTGTGGGATTAATGGAAATATGTGAGATTAAAATCAAGATAGGGTTTTATCACATCATTAAGGTTGTCATGAGTAGATTAACATGTTAATGTTTGCTAAAATCTAATCTAGTTACTAGTTTCAAATTGTTAGTTGGAAATTGTGATAAATGTGCTATTTTGCTAACTAGGTTTTTTAGAAATTGATTTATAATTGGGATTAAAATCTAAATTAAGGTTTCATGTCATCATTAATATTATAATGAGTGTTTTAATGACTTTAGACCATGCAAAATCAAGCATAGTTATTGTTTTGTGCATTTTTAGTTGAAATTGTTAAAATTAGATAAATTGCAAAACTAGAATTTTTATTTTTATAAGAATTGATGATATTAAATTCTTGAAATGGGTTGTATGACTTATTTGAGATGTTTAATAAGTATTATAGCCGCTGGATTTGTTTAAACGTCGAGTTTTGTACTAAAACGGGTAATTTTTTTGCTTGCTAGATTTTCGGAAAAATGCCTTTTAAGGTAAATTTGGGGTTTTTGTGAATTTTAACCTATTTTATATTATAGTTAGTATTCGTGGTTGCGCAAATGAGTGTGTTTGGGTTTTCTCGATGGTTTGACATTTGTACATCGACATCGAGGGTTGGTTTGACTATTCTTGCATGCGTAGGAGATAGGTTTTGATCTATGCGTGATACGCGTGCCGATTTGATTTTCGTCTGCCGTTTCGATTTCGAATTTGGTTTTAATGCTATACGGTGCGTTATGATATGTAGGTACCCCATGTGGACTTCGAGACGATAAGCAAGCGTGTGGCGACGTCGGCACCGGCGAGCGAGGACCAGGTAAGTAGATTTATATCTACGGGGAAAAGTCGGGTGGATGGCGTATAGCACCCCCGCAGTTCGTGGTGATGTATACGAATACGTATACACACATATATATATTGTTTGAGTATATTGATGATAATATGGATATTTGGTGTTCTTGGTTGATTTAGTGTCGCGAAACCCTAGAGTAGTGGTTGCACTACACATGCACACACCAACCCATATTTGTATACTTTCTTCTTTCATTTGTGCTTATACGGGAATATATAGTTATGTGATCACATGGGTATGGGACTATGTGTTCACATACGGATTTGAGGATGATACTTGGATTTGAGATGAGTCGATGAGATTTGTATTGAGGTTGTGAATTCGGTGATATAGCAGGGTTCGTATTTGAGATACGACATGACGTTGTAGCGGGTCCTTTGACGTAGTGTTTAACACACGTGCATGCATACTTAGGCGGTATCAGTATTGTACTAGACGTGGATCAGTACTCCGATCATGATATTTGATAAAGAGGATACCAGATGAATAGTATGATGAATGTGATATTGACCCGTACCCAAATTTGGGGATGCCGTACGACGGATTTACGTACGAGCTATATATTGATGTTTGATCCGCACTCTTTACTTGTGATGTCTGATTATAGATATGGTATCGGATATGATATTATTGAGGCGGGATCACCGACTAATATATATATATAGGTATGTATATGTATCGACTCAGATGTTAGGCGGTTTCCTTATCTGTAGTTCAGCTTGTTAGTTCAGCCGTATAGTTTAGTGTAGTTGTTAGACTAGATTAGACCCCTACCTATTTCAAAACTAACGAATCGTGGGTATTTTAAAAGAAATGTCAAGGGATATATTTCAAAAGACGTATCTTTTCTTAAAAACACCGTAGCCCTTATTTTCAAAACACCGCGATTCGTGTTATTTCAAAAGGCACTATTGTAGGACTTATATTAGGGTAATGCAGATTAGTTATCGTTGTGTCTAGTATTCAGCTCCCGCACATTATTGCTGTTGCTCCGCATCGCATACTTACATTGTTCTTTCATATTGCATTGTTGATATTATGCTGTTAGGACACCAGCACCATTACCGATGATGCGTATGTACCACGTACATTTACTTGCCAGCTCACACGCATCTTCATCGGTAATTGCCATGTCACGTACACCTTAGAAAATATTATTGCTTAACTTAGCTAGATAGCTAGTAGTTTGACATAATATTAGTGTACTTACCTTATATGCCAGCTTAGATATTGTAGTTATTACTTGTCACTTCATGCATACTGTTATTCATCGTTATGCCGCATTCATGGATTCTCATGCATATATTCACTATTTTACGTGTTATTGAGGTTTTGGATTCGGATTTCCATGAGATTTTCTGGATTTGGAAGAAAACCGCAAAAACATAAATAAACCTTTTCTCTCTTTTAAAATAAAAAGTACGGTTTTCCTATGATGTATGAGTCGTCCACCATGAGTTTGCTGATGGATTTCGAGACCCGATTCGAGGAGTGGAGAAACCGTTTCGGGTACATGGTGGGCCCGGTATGGTACCCCGGGGCAAGATGAATGTGGTGTTAACGTTGAGCCTGGCAGGGGACAGATTACCTACCGGTGATATTACCCGACGCGTCGGATATCCGGAGGATACCGTCGTGGTCTTGAGATGGATGGTAGGGGCCGGTCTGGACTGACGCCGCCCTAGATATTGAGATTGAGACATTGATATTTCGAGACATTGAGATTTATGTTTTGTGTCGATGCTAGACACTGTTGATACTGATTTCATTTATGATACCTCAGTTTAAAAATACAAAGGAAATCTCACTAATTTATGAAACAGTTCTTCATTTACATGTATTCTGTTTTCATGCATTTATACCTCATTCATATGATATATTGCTACCTGAGGCACTGACACGGGCACATGAGATTACACTCGGGTTAGATATTTACCCTAGCCTTGTTATAGGCTACGTGTTATTCATATATTTGAGGATATATTATGATCATTGACCTAGGTTGCGTTATTTATGCGATTTCTGTGCGTAGATGTTTTTCTATTCACGAGTTGGCAACTCATCCCCGTTGTGCCCCAGTTTCTTGCAGGTTTGCCGTACAGGTTTCATTACGGCTTTGCGGGCACGGTTTCGTTCGGGTGACTTGCTAGTAGGTGGGTTTATTGGTATCGTACCCATCATAAACCTTGTATATTATTACTCTGTTGTATCTAGAAGTTCCATCAACCAAACATGTATTTATTTTGAGATAGTGACCAGTGATGTTATTCCTTCGAACTTAGAGTCGCGCGTTATATTTCTGTGGTTTTCTTGTGGTTTTGAGTTTCCTTTTGAATTTTGATCCTCGCCGTTGGCGTTGTATATTATATTGCTTGTGTGGTTGTGACCGTCGATTGACGAAGAGCTAGCTCCCGCTTGGGGATGCCTTTTTATTGATTTCGTATACTATTCATGTTGTATCCCGCTTGGGGGCCAGTTTTTACAAAGGAGACTCTGCCGAAATTTTCAGGAAATTTTTTTATGTTTTTAGAAACCCGCATAATTTGGCTTATGCTATTAAAACTACTTACTTAAATTGGTTTTCCTTCACTCTACTACTTTTCTTGGTTTGCATTTCTGGGTTTTCGGCTTACTTGGATTACGTACGCCTCGAGACGTTTCTTAGTTTAAGTGCCGGTCATGTTCCATACTTTCGGGACGTGACAATTATTTTGTGACTTGGAGGTTTTTATGCAGTTTTATTTATATCGTCTTTTTCTTCGCTACGGCGTCGTATATCTGTTGTGGTGGTTGTTTTCCGCCGTTAGGCGTGGATTTTGCTTCCGTTTGGGGTGCTTTTATTTATATTATATTGTACCCATTTTTGGGGGCTTGTTTTACAAAGGAGGTGCTGTCAAAATTTTAAAGGAAATAAGTTGGACTTTTAAAGAATTTATGCTTGAGATTTTCAAAAGTTTAAACAATGTTTCTTATCTTTTCTTGTCTTTTAATGGTTTAGATTTCTGGGTTTTGGCTTTCTTTTACTGCGTTATGCCTGTAGACGTTGCGTAGTATTAGGGCCGTCACATGCCAATTTCGGGTCGTGACAAAGTTGGTATCAGAGCGCTAGGTTTTACCTTTCGGAGTGTAGAATGACCTTGGTATAATGGAGTAGGTAGCTTAAGCAGAGTAACGCAGTGTGTGTATGTCCGCGGTATACTCACGATGCGGTACTCTGCCTAAAGTGACCTAAGTACAAATTGCTTGAAATTCCTTCCTTGATGTTATATCCCGGTGATTCGATTTTCGTGTTCTTATCGAATCCTATTTCCATTTATAGCCTTTGTCGCCGATGACTATGGGGACTCAGAGTGATGCAGCGAGGGCCGAAGTCGGGATTGACTCGGGTAGGACGAGAACTGACCAGGATGGCACGCTCGTTGCACAGAAGAAGACGGATCCGCCTTCGACAGATAGTATCGCTAGGCTTGTGGCAGAAATGCAGGACATGCGCCAGACGATGAGTTCATTGGTTGAGGCCATTCAAGCGCAGCGACAGGAGGTTGTCACCCCTGTTACCCAGTTGTTCCTTGCGGTCAGTGCACAACATTCCGTCACCTACATAGTACCTATGGATCCAGCCCCAGTTCACGAGACACGTCTTCCTGAGACTTTGGGAGTTCCGGAACAGTGGAGGACTCGTACAGATGTACCAACTCAGAGACAGAGGATTAGTCGTCGAGACAGATATCGGGCACGTCACGGAAGTAACGGAGGCTTAGGACGAGATCAGTCGTTCAACTCTCATCCCCAGGAGGGTCAGCAGTCGCCGCGTGGATGTTTCTGGTGCGGGAGCCTTCATCACCTCATCAGGAATTGTTCCTTAGCACCGCGTCAGATTCGTACTTGGAGAGGTCGTAGTCGCGAAGGGTTCGTTCAGAGGGAACAGGTTAGCAGGGGAGGATATCAGTCAGTTGCGGATAGAGGGTAGACACGAGAGTTTGCTTCTACTCATCGGGACGCGAGGGCATCCAATGCAGAGTTTTCAGGTATTCTAAATTCGTATGTTCTTAGATGTACTTGTTGTTGGAGATAGTGCCCTCAGAGTCAATTATTGGATCACAGGCACGTGATTGCAATGATTGAGGGAGGACCTATCCCGGTAGAACAGTCTTACTCAAGATGATAGTATGCTATCAGGTTTACCTTTATCATCGTGTACTGCTTTAGGTGACATGACATATCGCTATTGCACGTTGATAGAGCCCCTAGGATTCTTGCTTGACTACCGGCAGTATGAGGGCGATCATATACGTGGGAGCTGGGGTCTACAAGCACATCCTTAAAAGGTCCCTAGTCGTGGGAGTTTCGAGACAGGGCATCGATTCTCCAGAGTAGACTAGTGTATACAGTCGAGACCCCGACGAGGGGCGGTGGCCGGTCTCACAAGCCACTGGTGTCAGTTGGATCACCTAAGATGTATACAGGTGCTCATTGGGTTATGAGTACACCGGACAGGACTCGCCGGGAACATGCTAGTTGGTCTTATACCTGACGTCAGATAGCAGTTCCCAGGTGACATGTGTACAGGTTAGTTCATCGACCTGGGGATCGTCATTTGTCTCGTGTGAGTTCCCACTGTACTTTGATTACTACCCTACCACGGCTCAAAGGAGTCGTGCAAACAGGTTTTAGTTGGGTACAGTCTCGAGCCACATGGAGGCAGTGAGCGGATCTTCGGGGGTTTCGTCTCTCCCGGTATTGGGGGTGAGGTCGCGCTGTGTCTAGGAGAGCCATTACACGAAGTCCTTGGCCAAGGCAGGAGATTTACTGGTAGGTATTCCAGTAGTATCTCAGGGTGTTCTGGGCTACACTCCGACACGACTTGTACCGCTTTTGGGGGTCTGACTTTTACCAACCCCCTAGGCCCGCCATGCGATGCTCATAGACGAACGGACCGGACTGTACGGATATTGTCACTGACAGGCTCAGTAGGGTGTCAGGATGAGTTCGCTCATCGACGTCCCTTTTAGTCAATAGCTGGTGGCCCGTTACGTATTGGCTTATACCTCTGACGTGCTAGTGGTTAAATCCACAGCCATAGTATTGACGAGTCTTTAGAGTCTACCACACTTTCAGTTACTCAAGTTTCGGGCGAAACGCTGTAGAGGCCGTATGGAGATATGGCAGGGTCCGATCAGATACGTGCGGTATTGCACGGATCAGGATCGGACGGTTTGTACTAGTAGCCGTATAGGTATATGGCAGGGTTCGATCAGATACGTGCGGTATTGCACGGATCAGGATCGAACGGATATTACTAGCCGGCTTTGGTTTAAGCCGGTCCTAGTTTAGTACAGTGTAGATTTTGTCTCTTTGCATTTGTATCCGGACGGAATACAGATGCGGGTGTGTATGCACAGTGTCGGGGTTTTCCTGTAATTTATTACGGGACCAGTTTTCTGGAGTTGCCAGTTTGCATTCCGTTCCGGCCGGTTTTCGTTTGTTCTTTCCCGGCCGGACTTTTTCGATGGAGGGGGTTATTTGCAATTGTGCAAATAACATTTTGAGGAGGGGGTTTCTTGCACTTGTCTTGATTATGATAGGATTGTTATCTATTGCACCATGCTTGCATTTATGTGATTTGATGAAGGTATGGTTTGATTAAAGTGAAGCATGCTTGTTTGTCCCTTGATGTGGTCACCCCCTTCTTCACTCCTACACTCACCTCCCTTCATCATACATATCCATTCTTTCCCTCCACCATTTGATTATTGAAATGGCCGGCCACTTTAGTGAGGAGGAGAGAAAAATGAGAGATTCATTTTGTGCTTCATTTGATCATCTCATTTGGCTTGCAAAATTGGTAGCTTCATTTCCCTCCAAACTTCAATCTTCATTCCTCCATCCAAAGGCAACAAACCCCAAAGAGACAAGTAGCCTCTACACTACACTTCCTACAGCAAATCTTGGACGCGTCGATTCGCCAGCTTCGCGCCCGAGTTGCCTCGGTATTGAGGTGGGAGCCCGTAAAAGCTACAGGCGATGTGGTGCCCTTTCCGACGAGGAGGAGACGGACGGAGATCCCGCGAGGAGATCGGAGTGGAGATGAAGACCGGAGGACTCGGATCAGTCGGTACAACATTTCTACACTCTTTACTGTTTGTTAGTTTAGCAATAATGGCAGATCCGGGTTAAAGTATACGATAGCGCCAAGTTAAAAAGTTTTATTCCGCAATTGGCGTCTGTAGACTGCCGGGGCGCTAACGTAGACTTACAGTGGTATCAGAGCCTCACCATTTTGCTATGCTAACTTGTGCTAACGCGTTTAAAACTTCGATCCGACCGGAAATCGAAAACTACAAAAATCCAAGCCGACAGTTTCTGTTGTTTTTAAACGGTCTCAAAAATGATTTCTGGATGTCTTAAAAATCAGAGCAGGAACTTCTAAGAGTGACGACAAAATTTGGGCTCGGGATCCCTTGAAGCCGCCGCGGAAGCGCGGCCAAACCCATGGTTTGGCCGCGCAACCGCGGCCACGTGGGGAGCACGTGCTCCCAAATTTTGTCAGGTTGTTCTCACTTGGTTTTTGGGGTTTTTGATATATATCGTTTTTGCCCAGATTTTGTTACTGTTCACCAGTAAGTCGTGGGGCCCACTTCTTGATATTTTGTCGATCGAAATTTAAACACGTTAGTTTTCACAGTATTTACATTATATCTGCGACCGTGAATGTCACTCGATCGGTAAATCCGGTCTAACTGCTATAGCCCGGTTAGACGGATTTGCGAACGTGACTTTCACGTTGATGTTCTATGTATTTGCTGTGATGTTGCGGATCGGTCGTGGGGGATAGCCTGGATGCAATACTAGTACAGTGTTGTTGTATTATGTACTTTTGATATTGCGGGGCGAGCGTCCGACATGTGGACTGCCGTCACTGCCTGTCTGTATTATTCTTTTGGGGCACGACCTGGTTGCGGTCGATGTACCCGGTGTATGTATATTCTACTTTCTGTACTAGGGTTACCCCGCGGAGGGTGCCCAAGTTACCGGATTCCGTGAAGTGCTGGGTGGTCCATTCACGGCGCTGGAGGGGGCTGCCTCGCTTCAGGTTTTGGCGGGTGACTTGCCGCACCCGTAGGGGTCTAGGTTTTCATTGCACAGGCTATCCACACGACCAGGGGAACGTCGGGTTTCAGTAGTGGCTCTGTGAAACCCGGGGATCCCAGATATCTGTATTGTTCTGTGATGCTGTACATTTCTGTGATGTTGCATTTTATTCACGCCTTGAGCGAATATAATATATTGGTATATATATTAGTAGATGTTGTATATGTTTTTCATCCGCGCTAGTCCAGTCCCCGCTCTGCCGTTAGTTAGCTAACCTAACGGGTGATGACGGGACCCAGTGGCGAATGCGGATGGCATATACGTACGTCAGTATATTTTCGTTCTTTGTGGTGTGATCAATTGATGGGACTGCGTTGATTCGGATCAATGCAAGTTAAACAAACCTATTCTGATGTTGTTGGAACACTTTTCAAAAAGCTGTTATTGCAAGGACGTTCACTTTTGTTTTGCATCGTGGTATTCATTTGGAATATCCTGCTCCTCAGTCGACGAGGCAAGGGCCGAGATCCCTTCACCGGGAGTGACCCCTTGGACAATAAGTTTGCGTCAGGGCATTAACTTCACTATAGCCGATTACTTTTGCTTTGCACCGTGGTATTCAGTTGGAATATCCTGCACCTCATTCTACGGGGAAAGAGCCGAGATCCCTTCACCGGGAGTGACCTCTTTAGCGGAAGTTGTCGTCACTATATTTCTAAAAAGCTATCCGTTCCTTCAACGATATCAAGTTCATTACGTTAAAGGTTTTCGCCAGAAACCATTCGTAGCCCTCCGTCGTTTCATATGGGTAGTCAATAGTATTCAAGCTGTGTTTGTTGGCCAAAGTCAAGGCACAGTGTTTGGTAGCTGTTGGGTATTCATATGCAGCATAGATAGATGCGTTGGTTTGGAACAGTCGTACTGCCTTGTTGGCCAAAGTCAAGGGTATGTACGGGTGGATTCAAATTAACCTGGAGAATGACGGGCAGAACTTGACATGTGACTTATGATTTGTTGGCCAAAGTCAAGGTCATAAGAGCATGGGGTAAAAATCCACATCGGGAGTTTCAAAAGTACTGAAACTTGCCAGATATGCGCATACCTTCTGGAGTGTGATGACGTGAGCGGATTCCGTCACGTTATCATACGATGAGAGTTGGATCCCGATTCCCACTGATGAGTTGGTTTACTCCTCGGGTGTTCCCGACTAATTCTTCTTTCAGGTTTGGAGGAGAATTTGAGGTACAGTGGGAGGTTTCCAGATTAGATAAATTGGTAACCATTCTGATCTAGGATAGAGTGCACGCTGAGTGTTTCTTCTCTCTCTCTCTCTGGCAGCGACCATTGACCCGACCCTAAGACTTTGACTCAGTGACCAAGTTGACCGAACCTTCTTAACACAGGCTTTTGGATTGTCCGAGTTGCAGACCTCATTGCCACTCCTACTTTTACTCTTTTCTCCAGGACACCCCGTATTACTGCGAACGTCCACTTCCATTGGACAAAACCATCGTATGGTTATATACGAACTCGAAAGAATTTATTCGAGGATGGTTTCAGGTTCTGGAGAAAACGGATAGGATTATTCAGTTGTCTTTTCCTTTTACCCTCTCTCAGGTTACGAGTACTCCTTGGTTTAGGGATAGTACACCTATTACGCAAATTGGATTGTCTTCTTCCAAACCTTAGGCTGGTGCCGACCGGTAGGGACTGAAGAAAACCAGTTAGCCTAAACGGTGTACAGAAGGTATTAAGTTCAGACAAAGCAAGGGATTAGTAAGAGGGCAAAGTAAACTGCGACTGATATTCACGACCAAACCAAGTATTTCTTCGCCAATCCTAAATCACCTTTGTATTTCTCCAGGACACTCCGTATCACTACGAAGATCCACAGTTTATTGGATACTCCATCGTATGGTTATATACGAACTCGAAAGGAACTTGTTCCAGTTCGGGGATGGATTCTGGTTCAGGAGAAATAGGAATAAGGTTTATTCGGTTGTCTTTTATCTTCACCTTCTCTCGCGTTGCGAATGCTCCTAGGATTAGGACAGTACACCCTTTATGCTTATTGGATAGTCTTCTTCCAAACCATAGGCTGGTGCCGAACGGTAGGGAAGGAAGAAAACCATTTGGCCTAAGGGGTGTGCAGAAGGTAACGACTAAAGACATATGAAGGGATTTGGAGAGGTGGCAAAGAATTATACGGTTATAGTTGTGAATCTGGATAATGGTAGAGGCATTACTAAGAATACCAGGATACCCCATCGAAACATTTCAATGTTTCAGTTCACTGTGTACTGTTAAAAGAAAACTGATTTCCCGATTAGATACTTACTCCAGGGTATGTATTTACCAGGTTTGATTCTCATATCTGTATGGTTTTACAGATGATGAGTGGGAGTAAGTTATTGGGAATTAGGTGATCATCCTCATTATATCGGGATTCGTTGTAATCGGTGATATTTGAGGAAATCACCTGGGCTGTTTGCCGGTCGGCAAATATTTGGTTTTGAATATCCGCTGTTATGCACCAATTTCAAATTGATATATCTGTACGTCTATTTTCATAGAGTGAGATATACCTTTCTGAAATTATGTCTACGACATTTACCTATATCAGTGGATGGTTAGGTAAGGAGCATTAAACAGCGGTGTAATTCTTCTTAACCATAAGTACAGTTTTCAACCTACGACACACAGTGAATGAGTTATCAGACTCAAGGGACTTATACAGAGTATTGTATGTTGTCCAGGGTCCATCAGGACAGAGGGGTTGGTCCTCGTACTACATTCAGTTTACTTATGACTTCTCTAATTTTTAGACAGGTGTTTCGTGGAAACACAGGGTCCGAATTTGGAGAAGTTATAGGTATTTGAATAGAGTAGAGAACCAGGTATAGCAAGTATCGGGATTCTTCAAAGAGATCGAAGATGTAGATACTTGTGTATGGTATTCAGTTGATAGTAATGATAAAGAGATCTTGCTTCTCTTTCAGGTTACTCATAATTGGAAGTATTCCTAAGTTGAGTAACGCTGATCGGCCTCCTTCCATTTAGTTGACATGCGCTGGGGACAGCTGCATGATTTGAATCTGGTTCAAATAAATCAGTGCCTCTGTTTCTATATTGGATATAGAACAGTTCATATCTTAACGATGTTAAGGTACGGGGAGTTGTCCGGTTCATGATTAAAACCAGACACTGGACAACTCAAGGCACGTTTCTGTAATGGCTGTTTGTGGGTTGACCCAGGCTATGACGAGGGTTGACTTTCTACCATCTGGATGAACAATAGCGATATTGTTCTAGACTCGCCACAGTTTTATTAAAAAATGGATTTTTTCAGAAAACAGTAGTGGGAGTATGGTAGAACTGGAAGTGATTCCAGAACCACAAACGATTACTGAAGATTTGATAAGGAACCTAAAGATTCAATCTGGATTGACATTCCATTGGCCACTCCGCAGATATGGTGGGTAACTTCAGGCACCCGAGAGGTACTACGGTAGCCTCAAGGACGGTGACGGGGAAGTTCTTGTTTACCCACAATTACCAATGCTGTTGTTCCAGGCTGCGAGACCCGGCGGGAGGATGAGTATAGCGTCGTTCTGAACTCGCTTCAGAAGTGTACGTGTATATGACTATGCCAGAGGGTTGTCGTAGTCAGTGGGAGCAGCGGAAGCATTGGTGGACAGGTTGCTTATGTCTATTTATAGACTAGAGCAGATGTAGCGGAGATAGATCATCTATTTCTGACGTGACAGTCATGGGTTTGACTTCATCATAATAGGGGATGGATCTGTTGAGAAGGTAGTAGGGTGTGATGTCCTGGTATCTGGATGACATACACAGAATAGGAAAAGAAACTCCTATACTACAATCGGTTATACTTTGGTAGTCACACAGTGTTTTCTTCACAAAGGACATGGATTTTATATCAGACATACTGGTTACTAGATCTGTGGTTTTAGATCTAGATTTGGGTGGTTTCCCAATCAGGGTACTTGACAGCATTCTAAGAGTATTTAGGATGGACGACTCCTGGCACGGTAGTATACCTGCAGGTAATGGAGTCACCCTCTCTAAAGGTGTCTTACAGACTAAAGGGGAGAGGGACGTGCATGATTGGCAGATCACTTGCTTAGGCAAGTGAGTCAATCATGAGATGTCAAGTACCACACCAGATGTTGTTCTTGCACTAGATGCAATAAGTTGACATTAATCCAATCCTGGAGAAACAGTCGGAAGCAGTTTTAGAACATAAGTGGATGTTCTAGGGATATGATAACGACAGCCTCATTCAGGAGACGGTTATCATTCCAGGCTTCCAAGGTGACATGGACGACAAGGAGGTTGTCAGAGTTATAGTTTTCCCTCTGACGAGGGGCAGTATTTTGGACAGGTGGTCCAAGGCAATACTGAGGGAGGCATGGCGCAGGATACTGATTAAGTTCAGTTGACGATACAGTCTAAGAAGTTTGGATTTGGAGTTCATTTATGAACTCGGTCCCATCAGACATCCAGACACTCTAAGACAGGTATTGCTCATTTCGGGAGATGGCATTCTCCGCGAACTTGAGATTTAGAGAGACATAGAAAGAAATTTCAGAGCGGATCCACTCACTGAGGCTATTCCTCGAACGCAATAGTTTCGCAAACAGGTTTTGTGCGACTGACTAGTAGAGGAGTTGGGTGTTCGGTATCACACGGGCTGTGAGTATGCGACATCGCAATAATTAGCCTTGAGTGCAAGTGGGAGATTGTGGGAGATTGTGCCCTCAGAGTCAATTATTGGATCACAGGCACGTGATTGCAATGATTGAGGGAGGACCTATCCCGGTAGAACAGTCTTACTCAAGATGATAGTATGCTATCAGGTTTACCTTTATCATCGTGTACTGCTTTAGGTGACATGACATATCGCTATTGCACGTTGATAGAGCCCCTAGGATTCTTGCTTGACTACCGGCAGTATGAGGGCGATCATATACGTGGGAGCTGGGGTCTACAAGCACATCCTTAAAAGGTCCCTAGTCGTGGGAGTTTCGAGACAGGGCATCGATTCTCCAGAGTAGACTAGTGTATACAGTCGAGACCCCGACGAGGGGCGGTGGCCGGTCTCACAAGCCACTGGTGTCAGTTGGATCACCTAAGATGTATACAGGTGCTCATTGGGTTATGAGTACACCGGACAGGACTCGCCGGGAACATGCTAGTTGGTCTTATACCTGACGTCAGATAGCAGTTCCCAGGTGACATGTGTACAGGTTAGTTCATCGACCTGGGGATCGTCATTTGTCTCGTGTGAGTTCCCACTGTACTTTGATTACTACCCTACCACGGCTCAAAGGAGTCGTGCAAACAGGTTTTAGTTGGGTACAGTCCCGAGCCACATGGAGGCAGTGAGCGGATCTTCGGGGGTTTCGTCTCTCCCGGTATTGGGGGTGAGGTCGCGCTGTGTCTAGGAGAGCCATTACACGAAGTCCTTGGCCAAGGCAGGAGATTTACTGGTAGGTATTCCAGTAGTATCTCAGGGTGTTCTGGGCTACACTCCGACACGACTTGTACCGCTTTTGGGGGTCTGACTTTTACCAACCCCCTAGGCCCGCCATGCGATGCTCATAGACGAACGGACCGGACTGTACGGATATTGTCACTGACAGGCTCAGTAGGGTGTCAGGATGAGTTCGCTCATCGACGTCCCTTTTAGTCAATAGCTGGTGGCCCGTTACGTATTGGCTTATACCTCTGACGTGCTAGTGGTTAAATCCACAGCCATAGTATTGACGAGTCTTTAGAGTCTACCACACTTTCAGTTACTCAAGTTTCGGGCGAAACGCTGTAGAGGCCGTATGGAGATATGGCAGGGTCCGATCAGATACGTGCGGTATTGCACGGATCAGGATCGGACGGTTTGTACTAGTAGCCGTATAGGTATATGGCAGGGTTCGATCAGATACGTGCGGTATTGCACGGATCAGGATCGAACGGATATTACTAGCCGGCTTTGGTTTAAGCCGGTCCTAGTTTAGTACAGTGTAGATTTTGTCTCTTTGCATTTGTATCCGGACGGAATACAGATGCGGGTGTGTATGCACAGTGTCGGGGTTTTCCTGTAATTTATTACGGGACCAGTTTTCTGGAGTTGCCAGTTTGCATTCCGTTCCGGCCGGTTTTCGTTTGTTCTTTCCCGGCCGGACTTTTTCGATGGAGGGGGTTATTTGCAATTGTGCAAATAACATTTTGAGGAGGGGGTTTCTTGCACTTGTCTTGATTATGATAGGATTGTTATCTATTGCACCATGCTTGCATTTATGTGATTTGATGAAGGTATGGTTTGATTAAAGTGAAGCATGCTTGTTTGTCCCTTGATGTGGTCACCCCCTTCTTCACTCCTACACTCACCTCCCTTCATCATACATATCCATTCTTTCCCTCCACCATTTGATTATTGAAATGGCCGGCCACTTTAGTGAGGAGGAGAGAAAAATGAGAGATTCATTTTGTGCTTCATTTGATCATCTCATTTGGCTTGCAAAATTGGTAGCTTCATTTCCCTCCAAACTTCAATCTTCATTCCTCCATCCAAAGGCAACAAACCCCAAAGAGACAAGTAGCCTCTACACTACACTTCCTACAGCAAATCTTGGACGCGTCGATTCGCCAGCTTCGCGCCCGAGTTGCCTCGGTATTGAGGTGGGAGCCCGTAAAAGCTACAGGCGATGTGGTGCCCTTTCCGACGAGGAGGAGACGGACGGAGATCCCGCGAGGAGATCGGAGTGGAGATGAAGACCGGAGGACTCGGATCAGTCGGTACAACATTTCTACACTCTTTACTGTTTGTTAGTTTAGCAATAATGGCAGATCCGGGTTAAAGTATACGATAGCGCCAAGTTAAAAAGTTTTATTCCGCAATTGGCGTCTGTAGACTGCCGGGGCGCTAACGTAGACTTACACTTGTTGTTTTACACACTTTGTGCCGTGGTTGGGCCGAGAGTTATGTTAGCTAGATCAGCCGTTTATTGTGTTAACTTCTGTCAGCGATTCTTTTGTTGCGCAACACGTATTTCAGTCGTGTGCCAATCGGTTAGGAGATTCATCCGTCACTTGATCCTTCTAGATGTAGGGTTTCTAGGCACACTTGTGAAGGTTCATAAAGCATCAAACATGCCGGAATAAAAATTTACATGTGCCGAACAACCCAAAGACAGGATCTTTGCTAGATTATTAGGGTTTAACATGCAAGATAACATCTTTAAACCTAAGTGTGAGGGATTACAACCTTTGTAGTCCGCTCCTTCGCTTCACAAGCTCCGAGTAGAAGTCCCTTCGCCGCGATCCACGATCTCCCGGACTCAAGAGAGGCTCCACGACTCGAACGATCCATGCTAGCTTGAAGTGTTCCGATTCTCCGATGATCTACGTCGAAGTTGCTATAACCCAAGCTTTCTCACTCTAAAGAGATGAACACCCTAATCTAATGGGCTAGATTAGATGAGGATGAGGGAGTAGTATTTATACTTTCTTTTTAATTCACTTTCTCACAAGAAATCATCACAAAAGGAAAAACGACCGCTGGAGGCGCACCCTAAGCCCAGCTTCTCGGAGCTGCTATTGCGAAATACCGCTGACCCTTACGACTATAAGCAACAATTTCTAGTAAGCTTTTTCTTTTTGAACTCAAGAGAGAAGAAGATGATAATGGAAAAGATAATCCTTTTGTGATGAATAGAAAAGAAATGTATATGATTGATTATAGAACCATGGTCAAGGATGATAGGCTAAGAGTTTGTAGAGAATAAACTTGTCACGACCCGAAAGAGCACGTGACTGGCCCTTGAACCATATGAAGTCTATAGGACTCCATCTGATCCAAGTAAGCCAAAAGCCCAGAAATCTAAAACCATTTTTGAGAATAAGTAAAGAAAACTGGTTTAAAGAAGTGAAGAAAAACATGTTTGAAATCAAGGTTTTTAAATAACTAAGCCGAATGTGCATTTGAAAACCGTACAGTCTTTTCTAAAATTTTCGGCAGAGTTTCTCTTGTAAAACTGGCCCCGAATGGGGTACAACATGAATAACAATATATAAAATGATAAAGGCATCCCCAAGCGGGAGCTAGCTCTTCGTCAATCGACGGTCACAACCACACGATGATATGATAATATACAACGCCAAGTGGCGAGGATCAAAATCAAGGAAAGCTCAAAAAGCAGCAAGAAAACCGCAATACTACTAAGCGCGACTCTAAGGTCGAATAATACCACACTGTCTCTAAGTCTGAAAGAATATACAAGTTTTTGGTTGATGGACAATTTCTAGATACAATGAAATACATGAATAAAATGGTGATTCTTGATGCGAAAGAATCCACCTACCAAAGCAAATCACCCGCAAGAAGGTAGTGTGCCAGAAATGCCGCAATGAAACCTGTACGGCAGAACCTGCAAGGACTGTGGCACAACGGGGGTGAGTTGCCAACTCGTGAATAGAAATATCTACAAGCAGAAACCGAATGCAAGACATAAACCTAAGCCAACGATCAGTAATACAATCCACAAGAGTGCATCTGAGTGTAATAAGGTGGCAAGGTAACATCTAATCATGTATGTAGTGCCAGGTACTCAGGTAATAACATGTCATCAGTGTAAGGTATGCCTGCATGAGGTAAGTATGATGAAATATCAATGATATCAATACACATATATTAGCGTCCCATACCACTAATATTGGTGTAAGGGTATATATAACAGCGCCCTCATACCCTGTTATATATACAAATGAAGTATGACAAGTGTAAATCCAGTCTGTATATGATCCATGTCTGTATATATGTGGAACCCGTCCACCTGTCACCCACTGACAGTAAGCATCATGTATGCAAGTATGAGGATATAAACAATATCATGGAAAACATCATGAAACCCGTGCCAAGCATCGACACGTAAATCCTCATCCATATGGGGCTCCGTCTGCGGTATCGGCCCTCGGCCCCGGCAGCACGAGTCAACCCATGTCCATCTCTGGGCTCCGTCTGCGGTAGCGGCCCGTCGGCCCCCGGCAGTACGCCCATCTCTCGGCTCCAGGCGGTATCCCCCGGATATCCGCCGAGCTCAAATACAATCACCGGTAGGTACTCGCCCGCCTCCAGGCTCAATCGGCATAACCCATCGATCATCTCGCCGAGGGGAACCATACCGGGCCCACCACGAACCCGCAAACGGATCATCACTCCTCGAATCGGGTTTCAAGCACACGTCTCAGCACCGAGAAAACGCGTGGTGGACGCACCCAAATATCATATCACGAGGTACCGGGTTTTCATAAAAGAACATCTTTTCTTAAATAATCCCACGGTCCTCAAAATCAGAAATCACATGAAAATCCACATCAAGAAGTAAATCCAATGCAATGTGCTATGCAATCAATCCATGATGTATGCGACATGTAAAGAGAGATAATCATATCGGAAATCATGCAACATGGAATAGTAATGTACATATGTCGGGAGGAACCGCTCCTTTAGAATGAATCAGTTTAAAGAATATCTTGCGGTCCTCAATCTCAATCAAGCCAGAATCATCTATGTTTGTGTACAGGTACATGTGTACAATATGCCAAGCAGTAATCATATCATGAATGCAACAGTACTACAGTGTAGTGGCATGGCAATTATCGATGATGAAGTGTGTGAGCCGGCAAATAGTGTACGTGAAACATACGCATCATCGATAATGGTGCTGGTGTCCTAACAGCATGATAATAATATAACAATGAACATATGCCAGCAATGCGAATAGCAGGAAAATGCAGATATCTAGTAGTCAACACCACAGTGAAGTATCTACTATGCAAACTACATCTAAGTATCCGGTCAATCAGGAAGGGTAGGTGTGGAAACCACCTAAATCTGAGTCGATACATGTATAAAAGTATATAGTCGGTGATCTCGCCTCAATGTCATATCATAAGATATCCTCGAGTTATGAGTGCGGATCTATCATCAATATCGGCTCGTACGGTAAATCATCGTACGGCATCCCCATAGCTGGGTAGGGGTCAGTATCTCACTGTCTCATCACATAACAGATATCACCATCGTCAGATCATATAGTCTGGAGTACTACTCTATGTCTAGTACAAAACGGTAACCTCAGTAAGTATGCATGCGGGGGTAAACACATATCCCAAGCCCGCAAGAATCACAAGTCATATCCCACATATGAATCGTATAAAATCACCGATCCCAGGGCACCCAGCCCACATCATCGACTCATCTCCAAAGTCATCACATATCATCAATCACAGTGCAAGTACAAGTGATAAGCAAGGGTGTGTGTGTAGGTGTAATTCTACCCTAGGGTTCGCGACTATGAACTACACTAGTCACTTCTAACCCTATATTATCCACAATACACCTAATATCACAATAAACTACATAGTAATCTATCTACGGACTGCGGGGGTGCTATACGCCATCCACCCGACTTCCCCCTGTAGATATAATCTACTCACCTTGCATCACCAATTGCGGACGTCACCACGTATTTGCTTGTCGTCCCGAAGTCTTCATGGGTACCTACACATCAAAATATCGTATATGCGCATTAAAACCAAATCCAATCTAAAACGGCACACGAAATCCAAAACGATACGATAAGGGGGCCTATAGGTGAGAACCTATGGCACGCCTTCAAAACCATCAATAAATCCTCTACATCGTCGTATAAACGACAATTAGTCGAGGCAAAACACATTCCACCATTTCAGAATCAAAAATACGGAATACGGAAACACGAATCCAAAATAGCAACTTAGGATATATGTCCCAGATTTCACCCTAGATAGAATCTGTCAAAACTAGAAGTACCCTGGGTCAACACTAGAGGAACAGGGGCTGTGCACAGAAAACGAGGAGAATGGCTAAGTATGCTAAGTCAAAGTCCACCTCTCTCTCTCACCTACCCTCATCATTATATTTTCCTTTCTTTTCCTTTTCTTTTAAAATCCAAACCTTCTCACATCAATAGTAATCCCAAAAGAAAACCATGGCTAGAAAAATGCACAAGTGTAGAAAAAGTGATATGTGCAAGTTTTGCACAAAATTGCCAAAAAACCCGATTAGCGATTTTAATCGCGATTAGCACTAAATTATTGTCAAACTAATCACAAAAACTTAAAAATGCCATAATCCACTAATTTACCCTATTTTAGAATTTTTCATAATTTTTTCATAATTTTTTCTAACATTTTTCCTATTTATTTGCATTTAATATTAAAATAATCAATAAAATAATATTAAATTATAAAAATTCCCAAAATTAATATTTTATATTTTTGAAAATGTTACAATCTACCCCCCTTAAAGAAATTCGGTCCCCGAATTTTAAATTTAAACCCCCAGATACAAAAACATCTCAGTAATAAACCAAAGTCGTCGGGGCTCCGAAATCATCAACACATAGAACGTCACAGCGCAATGCATGCGCAAGGGTACTGAGCAGATAACTCGAAAACAAAACTCCGTCAAGCATCCCGCAATCATCGGAGTCAATGTAAAAAAAACACAATGTCAAATCCAATACAAAACCGATATGATATGGATCGGAACTACACATGTAGACATCCAATCTAAACATAACACCATCCTGTGCGTCTGGTACGCACTGAAATCAAAAAAAAAATCCATATATGTGCTAAACAGGTGCACAAAACAACATCCAAGTGCAACGGGTGTGCACGAAGCATCTGTCATGGGCATCGTATGTGCCTGACAGCAAAATAAATCAGGTGCATGTGACATGCACGAAGAATCCCGATTTAGCGCATCTGGCGTGCACCAAAATCGTATCTAAAAACATGCGCCCAACATGCGCGAAAATCCAAACCGGTGCATTCATCGTGCACGAATGAAAATCTAAACCCTGCGCACTCAACATGCACGGAAATCACGAAATCCAATAGCAAACACCGAACAGGCGTAAAGCACATCGCCAGCACGGAGTGCAAAAATCAACCATCAAAATCCGGGTCAAAATCAACGATATAATGCGGCTCAAACCAAAATCAGGGTACCGCAAGGAAAATCTCACAACCGTGTGCATCAGCGTGCACGAATCAAAGCCTAACACTAAAATGCATGAAAACTCTGCGCAAAATATATAAATATCCAGTGGGTGCATGAAACCAATATCATGAAACTCAGTCACCAAAACTTGATCGTGCAAATAGAACGCCCAAAATACCGAAATCCAAAATGACGGATACGTGATAATCGAATCACAAAATCACAAATCATAAATACCGTCTTCGGTAGTTTCTCCTTCAAGGTCGAGAAGGAGTCAGTGTAATCCACTGCTAGCAGCGCAGGATATCTACCTGCCTCTTGCTCACGGTCTGGCGTCTTCTGACTCTCTAGGTCCTTATCTTCTCTGCGGATTACCTATCACGCGGTCAATCGGCTCATCGGCCCTGTCAGGTGTGCTAACGGGGACGATTCCGTTCTGGCACTTTTCTGGTCACCTCTCGGTCAAACCTCACGACCACTCGTAAGGCAGCATATCACTGACGTCGGTCTCTGGCTATCTGAATGCACGTCACACATCTGATCCTGGGTGCAAACATCATTGCAGCAATGTCCTGGAAGGAATCCTGCTCAAGGTCTCTTCCAATCATGCCTATGCCGATCTGTACAGAGGCTGGCTCTCTTGTACTATCTCTTCTCGCTGGAAAGACATCTGTGTCCTCAGCACAACATTTCTCGGAAATTGGTCACATCCCAACGTTTCTGTAAGCATATCAGGTCTCTAGTTTCGACGGGAAGCAATGACAGCTCGTCAGTATCTCACACGAACCTCTGGTTCCACTTGTCTCCATCGTCGTCCACTATGACGTCACGCCAAGCTACTATACACTGCACTGCTCTCGACCACGGTCAATCTGAAGTCTCTCACACGGACTCGAAATCGCGTACTCTGTAGCTTCATCATTCTGTAGCAGATGTCAGGCCGAACTGGTCCTCGGAAACACGTCCCAACCATCGGAGGAATACTCATCACTCGTCCGTCCTTGATCCATTCGCAACGCATCTGGGTAAGTTCCTTTATCCGAACTTGGTCAACTACCTCGTCGACAATGCCGAACTCTGGCCTGCTGGGTGTGCGCAACACGACCACTCCTGGTCTAGGTCTTCTCGTATCGTACTCCAGAAAGGTCCTGCCGAGGTTCCTTTCTCAAATCTCAATCCTGCCGAAATGCCCGGAAGTCATCATCCAATGCTGAAGCTAAAGCTTATTCCGGAACGGCTGCATACCTATCGCGCTTCTTTCTGGAAGGTATATCCATATACCACGCCTCTGGGTGCGTATAACATCTCTGATGTCGGCGGAGTGGGACGTCATCTCGTCGAAATATCTTGCGAACTCTTTTCTTCACTCTGCATCAGTGTCGACTGATTCGGACTCGTCTCATCATGGCTGCACGAACTGCGCTCCGACGGCTATGCTCGCACCTGGAGTCTCCCAAGCAGTGTCCCATCACGATATCCGAAAGATGTCGAACCATCCGATCGACTCGTCAGATCCTCATAATCCCCCAAGAGCTCACATCTCGGGTACAGTTTAATAGTATCGAGTACATGCCACAGCGTCGGTGGTCCAGCCGTAGAAGGGCAAACCCAAGCCTCACTAATGGCGCCGCGGAACCGCCGTAAACCCTAAGGTTCCAAGGCTGTCACACGGTCATTAAGTCGAGTTAGGGTTTCATTCTTCTAGAGGGTCCATAGAATCACCTGCATGTCTTTCCGTATACTTTAAACTTGGAAAATAGGCTCCTGACATTCGATCGTCTCAATCGACTCTCAACGAATCTGCGTGAAGTCGTCTCTAGCTGGAATCAATCCACCTGATGACCTCGCATCGGGGTAAGCGAACTCACCACGCGTCCTAGTCATCCATCCTCGGTGACTAGCAACTCGCTATCATCTCTCTAAGAACATGCTCATGCTGCAGTAGCTCCAATCATCTGGGCGATATCTCATCATTTGCAGCAACAACTGGCTCATATGCCTGTACGCCGAACAACGCCTCAATCCTCCAGGAAAGACAATACATAAGCGGTCATCTCTGAATCAGCCTGCTCTAGATCTGAGTAAGACTCTCCACACTGGAAATCTTCAACTCAACTGAGCCCGCTCTGGCGCAAAATCGGACGAATCACCTTCGTCTCTCAAATCGGGTAGACTAGCTATCATCTGTCGCATAACTGCCTGAAAGCTCCGGCAATCTCAGCTCGTAAGCTCCGAAAGCAACACCCTGTCAATCTCAGCGACAGCTGGTCCATCTGTCTGCACAGTAGGCGACATCACCATCTCTGAGGTATGCTGTACATCAACAGTCCTCTCTCAACTGGCAGCTCTAACAAAGGCCCGATCATCCGGTGCAAGACCAAGCACTCGCCTCCACTAGAGGTCACAATCACCAACACTAACTCGAGACGTTCCCATGTCACCAGAAAACACAAAGGTCGGCCCTCGTACCAAACGAGCTCACACCGGCCGTAACCCTAGCAGCAGCCCAAACTGCGCTCAAACACGGTGACAGGAATCTCAATCGAGTATCAAAGAGAGCACATCAGTGGCAAGAAGGGAAACAACAGATCCAAAGTGGATACATGATCATAGGAAGGAACAGTATCAATGAAGGTATGATCATGAAACTAATAGAATCGGGGATCTCAAATGGATGAATAATCCTGGATATAAAGAGAATCACTGATCTCGAAAGTATGTACATCCTAAGGTTCCTTAAGCGGAGTGGCGTGTCGTAAGTATGCCGCGAAACATACCAACGGTACGTCACTCTACTTTAGTCACCAAATCCATCAACCAAGGGTCATCCTAAAACGACGAAAGTTCGGGTTTACACCCCCTCGACCAAGTCTAAGTTCCGTAAGGTCAAGCCTAAGTTCCGTATATAAACAACTCCCTAGGCTCCACATAGTCAAACTTAGACTCGAACCAAGGTCAACCTAGCGCTCTGATACCAACTTTGTCACGACCCGAAAGAGCACGTGACTGGCCCTTGAACCATATGAAGTCTATAGGACTCCATCTGATCCAAGTAAGCCAAAAGCCCAGAAATCTAAAACCATTTTTGAGAATAAGTAAAGAAAACTGGTTTAAAGAAGTGAAGAAAAACATGTTTGAAATCAAGGTTTTTAAATAACTAAGCCGAATGTGCATTTGAAAACCGTACAGTCTTTTCTAAAATTTTCGGCAGAGTTTCTCTTGTAAAACTGGCCCCGAATGGGGTACAACATGAATAACAATATATAAAATGATAAAGGCATCCCCAAGCGGGAGCTAGCTCTTCGTCAATCGACGGTCACAACCACACGATGATATGATAATATACAACGCCAAGTGGCGAGGATCAAAATCAAGGAAAGCTCAAAAAGCAGCAAGAAAACCGCAATACTACTAAGCGCGACTCTAAGGTCGAATAATACCACACTGTCTCTAAGTCTGAAAGAATATACAAGTTTTTGGTTGATGGACAATTTCTAGATACAATGAAATACATGAATAAAATGGTGATTCTTGATGCGAAAGAATCCACCTACCAAAGCAAATCACCCGCAAGAAGGTAGTGTGCCAGAAATGCCGCAATGAAACCTGTACGGCAGAACCTGCAAGGACTGTGGCACAACGGGGGTGAGTTGCCAACTCGTGAATAGAAATATCTACAAGCAGAAACCGAATGCAAGACATAAACCTAAGCCAACGATCAGTAATACAATCCACAAGAGTGCATCTGAGTGTAATAAGGTGGCAAGGTAACATCTAATCATGTATGTAGTGCCAGGTACTCAGGTAATAACATGTCATCAGTGTAAGGTATGCCTGCATGAGGTAAGTATGATGAAATATCAATGATATCAATACACATATATTAGCGTCCCATACCACTAATATTGGTGTAAGGGTATATATAACAGCGCCCTCATACCCTGTTATATATACAAATGAAGTATGACAAGTGTAAATCCAGTCTGTATATGATCCATGTCTGTATATATGTGGAACCCGTCCACCTGTCACCCACTGACAGTAAGCATCATGTATGCAAGTATGAGGATATAAACAATATCATGGAAAACATCATGAAACCCGTGCCAAGCATCGACACGTAAATCCTCATCCATATGGGGCTCCGTCTGCGGTATCGGCCCTCGGCCCCGGCAGCACGAGTCAACCCATGTCCATCTCTGGGCTCCGTCTGCGGTAGCGGCCCGTCGGCCCCCGGCAGTACGCCCATCTCTCGGCTCCAGGCGGTATCCCCCGGATATCCGCCGAGCTCAAATACAATCACCGGTAGGTACTCGCCCGCCTCCAGGCTCAATCGGCATAACCCATCGATCATCTCGCCGAGGGGAACCATACCGGGCCCACCACGAACCCGCAAACGGATCATCACTCCTCGAATCGGGTTTCAAGCACACGTCTCAGCACCGAGAAAACGCGTGGTGGACGCACCCAAATATCATATCACGAGGTACCGGGTTTTCATAAAAGAACATCTTTTCTTAAATAATCCCACGGTCCTCAAAATCAGAAATCACATGAAAATCCACATCAAGAAGTAAATCCAATGCAATGTGCTATGCAATCAATCCATGATGTATGCGACATGTAAAGAGAGATAATCATATCGGAAATCATGCAACATGGAATAGTAATGTACATATGTCGGGAGGAACCGCTCCTTTAGAATGAATCAGTTTAAAGAATATCTTGCGGTCCTCAATCTCAATCAAGCCAGAATCATCTATGTTTGTGTACAGGTACATGTGTACAATATGCCAAGCAGTAATCATATCATGAATGCAACAGTACTACAGTGTAGTGGCATGGCAATTATCGATGATGAAGTGTGTGAGCCGGCAAATAGTGTACGTGAAACATACGCATCATCGATAATGGTGCTGGTGTCCTAACAGCATGATAATAATATAACAATGAACATATGCCAGCAATGCGAATAGCAGGAAAATGCAGATATCTAGTAGTCAACACCACAGTGAAGTATCTACTATGCAAACTACATCTAAGTATCCGGTCAATCAGGAAGGGTAGGTGTGGAAACCACCTAAATCTGAGTCGATACATGTATAAAAGTATATAGTCGGTGATCTCGCCTCAATGTCATATCATAAGATATCCTCGAGTTATGAGTGCGGATCTATCATCAATATCGGCTCGTACGGTAAATCATCGTACGGCATCCCCATAGCTGGGTAGGGGTCAGTATCTCACTGTCTCATCACATAACAGATATCACCATCGTCAGATCATATAGTCTGGAGTACTACTCTATGTCTAGTACAAAACGGTAACCTCAGTAAGTATGCATGCGGGGGTAAACACATATCCCAAGCCCGCAAGAATCACAAGTCATATCCCACATATGAATCGTATAAAATCACCGATCCCAGGGCACCCAGCCCACATCATCGACTCATCTCCAAAGTCATCACATATCATCAATCACAGTGCAAGTACAAGTGATAAGCAAGGGTGTGTGTGTAGGTGTAATTCTACCCTAGGGTTCGCGACTATGAACTACACTAGTCACTTCTAACCCTATATTATCCACAATACACCTAATATCACAATAAACTACATAGTAATCTATCTACGGACTGCGGGGGTGCTATACGCCATCCACCCGACTTCCCCCTGTAGATATAATCTACTCACCTTGCATCACCAATTGCGGACGTCACCACGTATTTGCTTGTCGTCCCGAAGTCTTCATGGGTACCTACACATCAAAATATCGTATATGCGCATTAAAACCAAATCCAATCTAAAACGGCACACGAAATCCAAAACGATACGATAAGGGGGCCTATAGGTGAGAACCTATGGCACGCCTTCAAAACCATCAATAAATCCTCTACATCGTCGTATAAACGACAATTAGTCGAGGCAAAACACATTCCACCATTTCAGAATCAAAAATACGGAATACGGAAACACGAATCCAAAATAGCAACTTAGGATATATGTCCCAGATTTCACCCTAGATAGAATCTGTCAAAACTAGAAGTACCCTGGGTCAACACTAGAGGAACAGGGGCTGTGCACAGAAAACGAGGAGAATGGCTAAGTATGCTAAGTCAAAGTCCACCTCTCTCTCTCACCTACCCTCATCATTATATTTTCCTTTCTTTTCCTTTTCTTTTAAAATCCAAACCTTCTCACATCAATAGTAATCCCAAAAGAAAACCATGGCTAGAAAAATGCACAAGTGTAGAAAAAGTGATATGTGCAAGTTTTGCACAAAATTGCCAAAAAACCCGATTAGCGATTTTAATCGCGATTAGCACTAAATTATTGTCAAACTAATCACAAAAACTTAAAAATGCCATAATCCACTAATTTACCCTATTTTAGAATTTTTCATAATTTTTTCATAATTTTTTCTAACATTTTTCCTATTTATTTGCATTTAATATTAAAATAATCAATAAAATAATATTAAATTATAAAAATTCCCAAAATTAATATTTTATATTTTTGAAAATGTTACAATAGAGTTAGGGTTTGGTTAGGTTAGAAATGAGTCATGGATAAATATCAACCATAATATCTTAACCAAGACAAAAGCAAAGCTTCTAGAAGGTGCAAGAAGAAGCTAACCCTAATCAAACCCTAATCCCATTTAATCATCCTTAAACATGTTTAATAATAAATCATATCATGTCACAATAATATATATCACATATATATTATATATTTGCAACAAAAGAAAATAATACAATTAACATATATCGCATATATATCAATGTATCATCCAGTGAGAAAATGAAATAATAAAGCGAGCCAATATTAGATAATGTAATACAATATATCATATATATTATTATACATTAAATCATCGAATCAACACTTGATTCGACGATCCGGCTATATCAAATATTACCGACTAATATATCATGTACCGATTCATCGAATCAACACTTGATCCGATGTCCCGGTTCATATTTAAATATGGCGAGAATATAATACGGTATCTCATATCGCATTATCCTCGGTCCTGCACATATCACATATGTGCCTCTACTCCGTTTCGCCTGAGCCAAGAAACCTCTGTGTAGGACTCTAAAGAATCGTCAATACGCCGGTAGCAGGTGATGATCATATCAAACACCCACAAGCTGCAAGCGGTCAGCTAAACGTAACAGCACCCAGGTATTGAGCGATCAGAAGATCAACAAGCTAGCCTGTGCGTTCTCCTGTGAATCCAATCAGTAACACTCCCTGTAACGTTTTAAAAATAATTAAATAAATAATTAAATGAATAAAATTGTTTAAGTGAATTTTATGAATTTCGGTAAAGTAAAATGTATTTTTCGTAAAACTAAACCGTGATTGTTTTTCATTATAATTTCAAAAATACCTATTTTAATTATATAATTACTAGTAAATAGTGTTTATTTAGCCACTTATAAAATTTTAGTTTAATTAAATATTTTTCCTAAATTAATTATTTTAAATATTAACATAAGCTTTATTTTACACTAAATTGGTGTAAATTTCAAATTTGAATGGTTTTAATTTGTACAAATGAACCATGGCATATTAAAATTTAGTGTGTATCATGCAAAATTTATTTGCAAATTTTTCCATTTTTCTAGAGCTTTCTTGAGTTGCTATAGTAAAGAAATAAAAGAAAATAAAGAAATTCATGAAAAGACATAATGAAGAGATAACTTGGGGGAAACTTCCACACTTTTCTTCACTCTTTTCTCTTGCTCTCTCTCTCTCCTACCATGACCGGCCATAACCCCATGGCAGCCCCCCCTCCATTTCCACTTCATTTTTTGTTCAAAATTCATCAAAAATCCATCAAAATTCAATTAAAAATCAAAAAAATCCTATTTATTTCCTACCCTTTATTCTCTACTCTTCTTTACATAGATTTTTGAGTGGGAAAGCATGCATTTTTTAGGCTCATTTTCATGTTTGGACTTGAGGTTGTGAAGGTATAAATCTATCTCTTTTGTTTTAATTCCATTAGATGTTTCTTTTAAAGCATAATTAGATTTATTAGATTAATTCTAGTTGCAAATTTTAAAATTCAAGTTAGGGTTTGAAAAATCAAGTTGTGATTTTTATTAATTAATTAGGGTTATAATAACTAGTTTAACATATTTAGAGGTGGAAATTCTTGTATGGATGATATGTTGTAAATTGTTAATCCAAAATTGATTTAATAATGTTATTTAGCTAACTAGTTTTTATAAAATGTATTTGTGGGTAAAATAAAATTCTAATTAAGGTTGTTATCATTATATTGTAGTTTTAGTGAGAATCTTAGCATGTTAATGGAAAGAAAAACTTAGTTTGATCACTAGTTTCTTGTGATAATTGGAAAAATACTAATAAAATGCTATTTTTGTAAACTAGATTTTGGGAAATTCCTAAATAAATGAGATTAAAAATATAATTATGGTTTCATCATATCATTATCATCATGAATTGTAGTTTAGTACATTAATTCATGCAAAATCATGTTTCGTTGTGGAATTGTGAATTTTGCTTGAAAGAGGTTGAAAATTACTAAAGGTTGCAAACTAGAAATTTCAAATTAATACAAATTTGTGTAATAAAAATATAATAATGGTTTGTATAGTCTAGTTACGCTATTTAATGAGTTTTATGACCATTGGTTTCATTTAAATGTTAAGTTTTGATGAAAAACGGTAAATTGGCATTTTCGGGTTTTACGAAATCGGGCGATTTGATGGATTTTAGGGTTTCGATGGATTTAATCATGTTTCATAATATAAGTAATGAGTTTTAAAACTACGAGTTATTTTTTGACGTTTATCTAGATCCATCGGAGTTTGTACGCCGATATCGAGCGATATTTGGTTTTTTTTGCGTGGACGGGACGTAGGTTTTAACCTATGCTTGTTCCTTACGTCGTTTTGACTTTCGTATGTGATTCAGTTTACGATACTATTTATATGTTTGCGTTTAGGTACCCCTCACGTGGACTGCGGGCGATGAAGAGGAGGATGGCGACACCGTCTTCGACAGACATGGACCAGGTGAGTAGATGCATATCTACGGGGGAAAGTCGGGTGGATGGCGTTTAGCACCCCCGCAACGTAGAATAGGAATAGTACTTATTGTCATTAGGAAACCATATGTGACCCTAGATTCTTAATGAGTAGGACCCTAGTAATGACCCTAGGCTGGACTAGACTGATTTAGGATAACCACATCAGAGGATGAGGACCTTGGAAGAGGTTCGTAGGTTTCAGATAGAAACACACACGCACCCACTGAAACTCGACATGGTGTATACGTATATGTGTATGTATATATAGGACTAGGTATAGGTATATGTATATATATACAACACGTACATGGGATTCATTGATGTGATATGATATCTGAGGTGTGATGAAACAGTATAACTGGGCTTGATGCCGTGATTCTTGATTATACAGTCGTATTAAGGGTTAGCGGATCATTAGAGAATGAGATAATGAACAGGTATACATAAATTATGATGGGCAGTGATGATATTGAGGTACATGGGACTCTAAAATAGTACCCGGACTGTAACTTGTGACTGATCACGATATGATATATGTATGACTTGATTACGACATCATATAGATGTGACCTGACGTCGATATCATATAGGTGTGACTTGATGACGATATGATATCAGTATGACTTAATCACAATATGATACATATGACATGATATTTCTGAGGATAAACTAATGACGCATATTATGATGGCAATGATATATGATTGATGTATGCGATTACAGTTTAGCACCTTGATCATGAGATGTGTTGATGATGACATTATATGAATGATAAGACACCTAGGAGATACTTGACCCGTACCCCGATATTGGGATGCCGTACGATGGATTTTACCGTACGAGGTATAGATATGATGATTGATCCGCACTCTTGATTCAAGGAAGCCGTACTACGTACATGACGCTATTGAGGCTGGATCGCCGACTATTAGAGATATTGATTCAGACCTTAGGTAGACTCTTGTTTCTTATTGACTAGTTTCTTAGGTTTAGTTCCTTAGGAGGTTAGATGGACACTAGTTTAGGTTCGATTCATATAGTGGTAGTTGTACTCGTATATCGCAGAGGAGTGGATAATGCACATTTTTCTTCACGTTCATACTGTAATCATCATGGTGCATGATCTTACATATGTTGCTATAATCAGTATAAACCTTACCTGTTAGGACACCAGCACCATTACCGATGATGCGCATATTCCACGCACACTTATTTGCCGGCTCACACACATCATCATCGGTAATTGCTATGTCACGTACACTTTAGATCTTATTATCTTTTATTGATAGAATCAGCTAGCAACTAGATCGATATATATAATATAGTGATTACTCTCTGATGTTAGTATAGACATGATATTTATTAATTGGCATTCATGCATTCATATTTTCATGTTATCATGCAGTATCATGGGCATATGCCAACACTTATCATATACTTACTCATGATTTTAAGATTTGGATTTCTATGAGATTTCTGGATTTTTGGGGAAAACCGCAAGAAATTATAAAAACTTCTCTCTCTCTCCTCCTCTCTTTTTAAAATAAGATGCGGTTTTCTCGTGATGTATGTGTCGTCCACCATGAGATTTCATGTTTTCTGTTGGATTTCGAGACCCGATTCGAGGAGTGGATGAACCGTCTCGGGTACATGGTGGGCCCGGTATGGTACCCCGGGGCAAGAAGATCGAGTTGTAGATGATGAGCCTGGCAGGGGAAGGCTACCTACCGGTGATGTCTGGCGCGGCGGATATCCGGAGGATACCGACCGTTGTCGTGAGATTTGATGATATGGGCCGATCCGGACTGACGGAGCCCGAGGTATTGAGACTATGAGACTTGAGATTTACATGTTTATGTCGATGCTTGACATGGATTTCCATGGATTTCATTGTTGAGATTTCAGATTCCTATACACATTTTTCTATGATAACAGCTAAAGATTTCTTATACAGATATATCTGGATTTCAGGATTTATTATTTTATATTCATGGTGCATACATATCCATTCATATGACATAGTATTATATAAGGCACTGACACGAGCACAGAGTATCTGCATTTACACGTAGTTTTACCCTGCTATTACTAGATGATTGGGACTTAGTGGTGTTTCATTATGACCTAGGATAGCGTCGTGCATTCGATTTCTTTTCATAGATGTCTTCTACTCACGAGTTGGCAACTCACCCCCGTTGTGCCAAATTTTATTACAGGTTCGATGTACAGGTTTCCCTTGGCAGTTGCTGGCACATCATTTTCATTTCGGGTGATCTACACGGTAGGTTGGTTCATTTGTATCTGAACCACCGTTGTATTTTATTATTTCATTTGTATCTAGAAAGCTCCATCAACCAAACTTGTATTATTTGATAGTTTATTGGACCAGTCTTTTATTTTGACCTTAGAGTCGCGTATGTATTATTCTGATCTGGTGGTTTTGTTTTCTTTGAGTTTTGAGCCTCGCCCTTTGGCGTTGTATATTATGGTGCTTGTTGTGGTTGTTTCCGCCTATTGGCGTTGAGCTAGCTCCCGTTTGGGGATGCTTTTTATTGTTTATGTATATTATACTTGTTGTACCCGTTTGGGGCCAGTTTTTACAGAGGAGACTCTGCCGAAATTTTTAGGAAAATTTGCTGATGCTTTTTTTTAAACTTGTTTTTCTTCACGTTTTCTTTTACTTCTTCGTTTATATGGTTTAGATTTCTGGGCTTCGGCTTACTTAGGTTACGTGGCGCCTCTAGACGCTTCGTAATCTAAGTGCCGGCCACGTTCCGTATTTTCGGGTCGTGACACTCCCGTACAGTTCGGTCTGTTCGTCTGATATGTCGCATATCAAGTCTAGGAGTGGTAAACGTCAGACCCCAGTAACCGATAAGTCGTGTCGATGTGTGGCTCATAACGGGTCGAGAAACTACTAGTAACACTTACCAGTAAATCTCTATATCAGCCCTGGCCAGGGACTTCCAGTTATAGCCAATCGAACACAGCACAACATCAACTCCCTATACCGGGAGAGACGAATCCCCTCCTATCGCTCATTGCCTCCATGTGATTCGGGACTGTACCCAAAAGCCACCGTTTTGCACGCCCTCTTGGACGTGGTAAGGTGGAAATCAAAGCACAGTGGGAATCACACAAGACTCTATGACGATCTCGGGTCTACAGACTACCCTGTACCAGTGTCACCAGAGAACTGCCATCTGACGTGTGGTATAACACCATCTAGGAGTTCTCGGCGAGTCCGTCCAGTGTACCCAGTCTCCACTGAGCACCCGTACACCATCTCTGATGTCAAACACCGATGGATATGGGATCATCCATCGCCCATCATATGGGTCAAGATGCGTATACGCTAGTCTACTCTGGTGTATCGATGCCCTGTCTCGATATACCCTCGACTAGGAACAGTTATAGGATGTACTCATTGACTACCGTGGCCCCACTAGTATGATCTCATCATAGTCCCAGTAGTCGAGTACATATCCTAAGGGCTTTATCAACATGTGAGAGAAAAACAGTAAACCAGTACAAGTCAACATGTTAAGATAAAGTGAAACCAAATAGCATACTATCATGACGAGCAAGAAAGTCATCTCTATATATATCCAAGCATCCATTATAATATACATCATATGTACAACAATGGCCTCTAGGGCATATACATAACTAACAATCTCCCACTTGCACTAAGGCCAGCTGCTGTAGTATCTCATACCTAGCATCCCGAATAATCTCTCAAACTGTATCTGGGGAATAGCCTTCGTTAGTAGATCCGCAGTGTTGTCCTTCGTATCTACTCTCCTGACCTCGATCTCCCGGCGATCAACTATCTCCCTGATCAGGTGATACCGCCTCAGAATATGTCTGGATTTCTGATGGGATCTGGGTTCCTTGGCCAAAGCCACAGCTCCATTGTTATCGCAATACAGAGGTATTGGATGCTCAATGGATGGAACCACACCAAGTTCACTAATGAACTTCTTTATCCAGACAGCCTCCTTGGCAATATCGTTGGCAGCGATGTATTCAGCCTCCATCGTCGAGTCTACAACGGTATCCTGTTTGGAACTCTTCCAACATACCGCCCCTCCATTGAGGGTAAAGACAAATCCCGAGTGCGACTTAGAGTCGTCCTTATCACTTTAGAAGCTGGAATCGGTAAAGGACTCCACCTGGAGTTCTCCGTTACCATACACCAAGAACATCTCCTTAGTCCTTCGTAAGTACTTGAGAATGTTCTTCACAGCTGTCCGGTGACTCTCTCCAGGATCTTCTTGATACCGACTCACTACACTTAGTGAGTATGCTACATCGGGTCTGGTACATAGCATCGCATACATGATAGAGCCTACTGCCGAAGCATAGGGTATCCCTTGCATGCGAGCTCTCTCCAAATCAGTCTTGGGAGACATCTCTTTAGAGAGAGTGAGTCCAGAGATCGTGGGTTGGTTCTCACGTTTGGATTCTTCCATACTAAACCTCTTTAGTATGGTGTCAATGTACCTGGATTGGGACAATCCCAGTATCCATTTAGATCTATCTCTATAGATCATGATTCCCAATATGCAGGAGGCATCACCTAGATCTTTCATTTAGAATCTCTGTGATAAGAAGAGTTTGACTGATTGCAGCATAGGAATATCATTTCCTATCAAGAGTATGTCATCCACGTACAATACGAGGAAGACAACCTTACCCTCTGCTGCCTTCTTATAGATACAAGGTTCATCTATATTTTTGATGAAGTCAAACTCTTTGACTACAACATCAAAACAGATGTTCCAACTCCGCGATGCTTGCTTTAACCCATAAATGGATTTAAGCAGCTGGCACACCTTTCCGCTGCTCCCACTATCTACGAAGCCCTCTGGCTGAGTCATGTACACGCTCTCTTCTAAATCACCATTTAGAAAGGCGGTTTTAACATCCATTTGCCAGATTTCGTAGTCATGGTATGCAGCAATGGCAAGTAAGATCCGGATGGACTTAAGCATAGCCACTGGAGAAAAGGTTTCGTCATAATCCACACCTGGTCTTTGACGAAAACCCTTTGCTACAAGTCTAGCTTTGAAAGTCTCAACTTTTCCATCTACACCAAATTTCTTTTTAAAGATCCACTTGCTCCCAATGGGTTTTACCCCTTCAGGAGCATTTTCCAAAGTCCATACTTTGTTGGTGTACATGGATTCTATCTCAGATCGCATTGCATCCAGCCATTTCACAGAGTCACCACTCGTGATGGCCTGCTAGAAACTAGTCGGGTCATCATCTTCCATGATGCAATCCTCGCTTCCACCATCAATGAGAAAACCGTAGTATCTCTCAGGTGGACGAGAAACCCTACTAGATCGGCGGAGAGGCTGGGGTTCGTCGGGTATTACTGAATCCTCTGGTTCCACTAAATCATCTATTGTAGTTTGTTCTGCTGGAACTTCTTCCAGTTCTACCTCAAAGCCACTAATTTCTTTTGCAAGAAATTCCTTTTCTAAAAAGGTGGCGTGCCGAGAAACAAACACCTTTTGTTCTTCGGTGTGGTAGAAGATATACCCGCGCGAATGTTTGGGATATCCAATAAACTTGCACAGAATAGACCTTGCGCCGAGTTTGTCCGGATTTTGTGTTTTCACATATGCCGGACAACCCCATATCCTAACATAATTAAGATATGGTCTCTTTCCTTTCCATATCTCATATGGAGTGGTTGGCACAGATTTGGTGGGAACCATATTCAATAGGTCTGCAGCTATCTCCAGTGCATACCCCTAGAAGGAAATAGGTAACTCAGCTGTACTCATCATCGAGCGCACCATATCTAATAGAGTGCGATTCCTCCGCTCCAATACACCGTTGTGCTGTGGTGTATAAGGAGGAGTAAGCTAAGAGAGAATCCCATTCTCTTTTAGATAATTTAGGAACTCACTGCTTAAGTATTCACCTCCTCGATCAGATCGAAGAATCTTAATACTTTTGCCCGTTTGGTTCTCTACTTCGTTCTTATATTCTCTGAATTTCTCAAAAGCTTCAGACTTGTGTTTGATCAGAAACACATATCCGTATCTAGAGAGATCGTCAGTGAATGTAATGAAGTAGGAAGAACCGTTCCTGGCATGTGTAAACATGGGACCGCATACATCACTATGTATCAGTCCTAAGAGTTCTGTAACCCTTTCTCCGTGTCCACTAAATGGAGCTTTGGTCATTTTTCCTTTGAGACATGAATGGCAAGTATCATAAGATGATAGTTCGAACGGGTTCAAATATCCATCTTTATGCAACTTAGCCAGTCGTGTCGCATTGATATGACCAAGTCTACAATGCCACAAAAAGGATTCGTTCATTTCTGAACTCTTCCTCTTGTGTGTGTTTTGTATATTGAGGACTGTATTCTGATTTAGAATGAATATGCAATTATGTAACGAGCCTGATGCAATCAACTTTTGATCTAGGAATATGTTCATAACATTATCCTTTACTACAAAATTATATCCTTCTTTACTTAATAAAGAAACTGATATAATATTGCACATCATGTTCGGTATATAATAGCACTCATTTAGAATCAGTGTATTACGACTTGGTAATACAAGATGATATTCACCAACTGCTTTGGCTACAATACTTGCACCGTTTCCTACTTGAACGGAATGATCACCTTTTCCCAGTTCTCTACCTTTTCGTAGCCCATGTAACAATTTACATATGTGGGATCCTGATCCGGTATCTAATACCCAGGACGTAGGGTGAACTGAAAAACAGTTCTCAATAACTAACACACCCGAAGAAGATGCATCATCATGCATGTTCTTTTGGGCGGCTTGAGAATCCAGATATTCTCCTGTTTCCTGTTCGGTCTTATAACTCTTATAAGAAAGAATGGGTCCAACGTTCCCTTGCTCAGTACAATAATCGGGTTCAGTCAATACATCCATATTATTATCTTGATTATGGCCTGACATGGTCGCTACCTGGAGAGAGAGAGAAGAAAACACTTTAGCGTATGCTCTTGCAAGATTAGATTGGTTATTATCTTATCTAATCAGGATGTCTCCCACTGTTTTTATCAAATCTACCTTCAAACCCTAAAGGTAAGATTAGCCGGGATTAATTACACCCTACAATTTCGTCAATCTTTCAGCCAGATCAGTGTCGGTACTTTGAGGGAGGTTCCCCGTGCTTTCGCACGGACCTAATTAGAGTAAACCTCATTTTCCCATAGGCGTAACCTCGTTAACACTTTTCTAGACACCTACTTGATCGGCTAATTGTCCTGTGTAAAACTCTTCCAGGAGTAACACTTACTCGCAGTGGGTATCGGGATCCAACTATCTCATAGGAGGTATGCAATCTCATTGCAAATTTCAACACTTGAAATTCCCGATAAGATTTTTGCCCCTAGCATTCTATGACCTTGACGCAGACCAACAAACCATAGTGCCCTAGTCAAGTTCAACCCGTCATTTCTTGATTGAATTAAACCCACCCGCACGACCCTTGACGCAGGCCAACAAAGTCGCACGACTACCCTAATCCAATCTGCATCATATGCATAAACAGATAAATACTAGTTAGCTACCGCACACTACGCAGGCCAACAAACGTAGCACGAATACTAAATAATATCTATCTGAAATGACAGAGGGCTACGCAGGTTTTTCAGAAAACCCTGAGCGTAATGAACTTGATATCGTTGTAGAATCATGTGTTTTTGAAAAGGAGTGTTTTTGAGGCTTTTCATAGTTTCGCTAAAGGGGTCACTCCCGGTGAAGGGATCGTCGGCCCTTTCCTCATCGAATAAAGTGCAGGATATATCATATATACCGCTGTGCAAAGCAAAACTCTAAAAGCAATCAAAAGACAAACCGAGTTTTGTAGCATCTGCTAGTTTCGCTAAAGAGGTCACTCCCGGTGAAGGGATCTCGGCACTTTCGTCATCGAATAAGGTGCAGGACATATCATATATATCACTGTGCAAAGCAAAACTGTAGCTACCCTTTTTATAAAGTTTTGATTCTACAACATCTTTAGGTTTCTTTTCTTTTTATTAATCTCATTAATAAAAATCCCATCAGCTTATGCTTCCTAAGCATCACAGATAAATACGACGTACACTTATGCCATCCGCATTCGCCTCGATGTCCCCTCGTGCACCGTTAGGTTAGGTAACTAACGACAGAGCAGGGCAGGGTTAGTACGGGTGTAAAACATAAGTAACATCTATATAATATATCATATAAACTATATACTGTATCCATCACAACATATCAAATGATCACATCACAGATATCGCAGCAGAAACATAGATATAATGTGGGATATACTAGGACGTCCGTATTTAGTACTTAGCCAATAATAGAAAATACGGATTCCACAATCGCGATGAATAGCCAAGCCCACACCCTGGACCCCTACGAGAGTAGCAAGCGACCCTACCAATTCTGTAGTTTAGGAGACCCGGTCTCGACTCCTCGAGATAGCTTCCCACTGAACCCCAGAACCCGGTCACCTGTGCTCCCCTCCTTGGGTCCTTCCTAATGCGGAAAAGTAAATAATATACAACACTGGTGGCAACAACCTCAACCCGGAAGTGCCCCAAATAAAAGAATATTACATTACATTTGATTTTACATGAATGAAAAAATAAAACTCTCATCTCACATAAAACCCCCGGCTATTCAATCGCGACAATCCTGCACATCATATCTCAGCAACACATAATATCACATATCATCAACGTAAGTAAGTATGCATACACCGATCGTCGCCGATGTATAGTAACGACCATAGGCAATACAACTACATACTACACTTACGGTCACAGAAAAGAAAGTGTAAAACTACAACATTTGGAATCCACAATCACTTTAGACATCGTAAATCCGAAATATCACATACTTCGCATTTCATGCCTAACTATATGAATTCCACATATTGTATCACATTCCAGATAAATAGATAGTATTAAACTTTTCGAACAGATAATCAAATACCCAAAATTTCCTAAAGTGCTCAACACTTGAGCGGAGTTCAAATAATCCCAGAATATGTCATAGTACTAGTGATCCAGCCGTAGAAGGGTTAAGCCAACGCCTCACATGTGGCACGCCGTACTGCCCCAAACCCGAAGGTTCAAAAGGCAGTTCAAGACGGTCACATAATCGAGTTAAGGTTTGTTGTCTTCTAGAGGGTCCACCGCTTAACTTGTACAATTTTTCCGAAAGATTTAAACCCGATAAAAATTCAACACTTGAAAGTTTGCCGTGCCAGGAAAAAGTGAGTTAATGATATCCGTTCAAACAGTTTAACAGTTTCTAAATATCCGGAAATCATAACGAATTTAAATTTTCCGATCGAATCTACGATTACAAAATAAACCCCAGATTACTCAACACTTGAGTCACTTTAAAAATACCCAGAAGCATATACAAGCACCTACGGATATTACCATGAAGCTACGTGTCACAATCCCATAATTCGGCCGCGGAACCGCCGCAAGAACCAGGTTCACGCCGCGGTTCCGTGGCGATTTAGTGGATTTGTGGGCCCATGTTTCATGGTAATTCTTAGAATTCCCAGCTGATTTTTTAGGTATTTTTAATTCAGAAAAATCCCAGATTTTAAAAAATGTACAGAGAGGGGTTCATTTTCGTCGGTTCGGGTTCGATCGGAGTTTTAACTTCGTAAACACGTCGCCTAATGCTCTAGCTAGGCTCTGATACCACTGTAGGGTTCCTAGGCACACTTGTGAAGGTTCATAAAGCATCAAACATGCCGGAATAAAAATTTACATGTGCCGAACAACCCAAAGACAGGATCTTTGCAAGATTATTAGGGTTTAACATGCAAGATAACATCTTTAAACCTAAGTGTGAGGGATTACAACCTTTGTAGTCCGCTCCTTCGCTTCACAAGCTCCGAGTAGAAGTCCCTTCACCGCGATCCACGATCTCCCGAACTCAAGAGAGGCTCCACGACTCGAACGATCCATGCTAGCTTGAAGTGTTCCGATTCTCCGATAATCTATGTCGAAGTTGCTATAACCCAAGCTTTCTCACTCTAAAGAGATGAACACCCTAATCTAATGGGCTAGATTAGATGAGGATGAGGGAGTAGTATTTATGCTTTCTTTTTAATTCACTTTCTCATAAGAAATCATCACAAAAGGAATTTTTAGTAAGCCTTTTCTTTTTGAACTCAAGAGAGAAGAAGATGATAATGGAAAAGATAATCCTTTTGTGATGAATAGAAAAGAAATGTATATGATTGATTATAGAACCATGGTCAAGGATGATAGGCTAAGAGTTTGTAGAGAATAAACTAGAGTTAGGCTTTGGTTAGGTTAGAAATGAGTCATGGATAAATATCAACCATAATATCTTAACCAAGACAAAAGCAAACTTCTAGAAGGTGCAAGAAGAAGCTAACCCCAATCAAACCCTAATCCCATTTAATCATCCTTAAACATGTTTAATAATAAATCATATCATGTCACAATAATATATATCACATATATATTATATATTTGCAACAAAAGAAAATAATACAATTAACATATATCGCATATATATCAATGTATCATCCCGTGAGAAAATGAAATAATAAAGCGAGCCAATATTAGATAATGTAATACAATATATCATATATATTATTATACATTAAATCATCGAATCAACACTTGATTCGACGATCCGGCTATATCGAATATTACCGACTAATATATCATGTACCGATTCATCAAATCTAACACTTGATCCGATGTCCCGGTTCATATCTAAATATGGCGAGAATATAATACGGTATCTCATATCGTATTATCCTCGGTCCTGCACATATCACATATGTGCCTCTACTCCGTTTCGCCTGAGCCAAGAAACCTCTGAGTAGGACTCTAAAGAATCATCAATATGCCGGTAGCAGGTGATGATCATATCAAACACCCACAAGCTGCAAACGGTCAGCTAAACATAACAGCCACCCAGGTATTGAGCGATCAGAAGATTAACAAGCTAGCCTGTGCGTTCTCCTGTGAATCCAATCAGTAACACTCCCGTACAGTCCGGTCTGTTCGTCTGATATGTCGCATATCAAGTCTAGGGGTGGTAAACGTCAGACCCCAGTAACCGATAAGTCGTGTCGATGTGTGGCTCATAACGGGTCGAGAAACTACTAGTAACACTTACCAGTAAATCTCTATATCAGCCCTGGCCAGGAACTTCCAGTTATAGCCAATCGAACACAGCACAACATCAACTCCCTATACCGGGAGAGACGAATCCCCTCCTATCGCTCATTGCCTCCATGTGATTCGGGGCTGTACCCAAAAGCCACCATTTTGCACGCCCTCTTGGACGTGGTAAGGTGGAAATCAAAGCACAGTGGGAATCACACAAGACTCTATGACGATCTCGGGTCTACAGACTACCCTGTACCAGTGTCACCGGAGAACTGCCATCTGACGTGTGGTATAACACCATCTGGGAGTTCTCGGCGAGTCCGTCTAGTGTACCCAGTCTCCACTGAGCACCCGTACACCATCTCTGATGTCAAACACCGATGGATATGGGATCATCCATCGCCCATCATATGGGTCAAGATGCGTATACGCTAGTCTACTCTGGTGTATCGATACCCTGTCTCGATATACCCTCGACTAGGAACAGTTATAGGATGTACTCATTGACTACCGTGGCCCCACTAGTATGATCTCAATATAGTCCCAGTAGTCGAGTACATATCCTAAGGGCTTTATCAACATGTGAGAGAAAAACAGTAAACCAGTACAAGTCAACATGTTAAGATAAAGTGAAACTAAATAGCATACTATCATGACGAGCAAGAAAGTCATCTTTATATATATCCAAGTATCCATTATAATATACATCATATGTACAACAATGGCCTCTAGGGCATATACATAACTAACACTGGAGATGTTGGATTTGGCGTTCTCCTGGGTACGGACTGGTTAGCTACGTGCTAGGCGTCTGTGGACTGCTGTGAGGAAACAGTCAGGTTTTGTTTTCCCGGCGAGTCAGTTCTTGTTGTGCAGAAGGACAGTTGTGCCGCCTCTCACAGCTTGAATTCTGCCTTTTCGCTAGTCGGTTTTTGAGGAGAGTGTTTCGTGGATTCTTGGCATTCATTCGGGATACCGGAGCCATAGTGGGTTTGTTGGACCGGGTTCCATCGTGCGAGAGTTTTCCGACGTTGTTCCAGATGAGCCGGCGAAGCTTAGGGAGCTTAAGGATCAGCTGCAGAGTTGTTGGTTGGGGGGATTGTACGTCTGAGTGTTTCGCATTAGGGAGCTCCTATTTCTGTTCGTCAAGGAGAAGGACGGCAGTTGAGGATGTGTATTGATTGATCGTCAATTGAACCGGCTTATGGTGCGGATAGGTATCCTTTACCTCGCATTGACGATTTCTTCGATCAGCTCCCGAGTGCGAGACATTTTCTAAGTTTGTTTGGGATCAGATCATCATTGTTGCGGGTTCGGAGTGATGACATTCTGAAGACTACCTTGTGCGTGCTACGGGCTTTGTGTGTTTTGGTGGTGTCATTGGACTCACCAATGCCCTAGCAGCATTCGTAGATATGATGAACCAGATTTCTTCAGGCCATTCCTCGACCAGTTTATTGTTGTGTCATTGATGACATTCTAGTCTATTCCAATGTGTCGTGAGGGACAAGAGTATCACTTGAGGATTTATTTTGCAGACATTAGGAGAGCGCCAGCTGTTTGCTAGATTCTCGGAGTGTTCCTTCAGGCTTGATTGTGTTGACTCTTAGGTCTTATAGTTACGGGAGACGGTTTCGTATGGTTCCGAGGAAGATCGAGGCCATACAGCTTAGGCCCCGACTTTTGTGCAGGACGGAGGTCCGCAGATTTTTGGGCTTAGCAGGTTTTTACTGCCGTTTCGTGCAGGATGGCTAGTGTAGTGCTGCACCGTTGACTGAACTGACCGGAAAGGAGGTTCTTTTTCTTTGGACTGAGGCATGAGTGCGGAGTTTTCAGCAGTTGGAGACTCGGTTAACAACTGCATCAGTTCTTTCTTTACTTCTGGTTCGGCCGACTTTGTTGTTTAACTATAATATTTCGCGAGTGGGGCTCGATTGTGTACTGAGGTGACACTATAGAGTTATTGCTTTTACTTCTTGACAATTAGAGGAAGTACTAGTATGATATCCTACTCATGATCTGGAGATGGTCGCGGTGGTTTTGCGTTGGAGATTTGGAGACACTACTTGTTCGGAGAGTCGTGTCAGATTTTCATAGACCGCCAGAGCTTAATGTACATCTTCCTGTAGCGGGTGTTGATTGTTGAGACAGTCTTCTGCAGATTTACAGTTCTTGTTCGATCGTTGAGTACAGCTTAAGTTCGCCTCTACTGAGAGGACAGCTTGCTCATGTCCGCGTCCGACCATTTTTCCTTAATCGCTTTCGTGAGGCACTGCCCGCCGATACTCGTTCGTCAAAGATACTTGAGCATACTCGGCTGGGTAATGATTCGGAGTCCTTGATTTATGACAAGGGTGTGCTACGTTTAGGGACACATTTGTGTACCTGATACTTGGGTAGAGACGCGAAATCCTAGAGCAAACACATCAGTCAACTCTCTGTATTCATTCAAGTTCCACCAATTTGTAGCGTGACTTGTGAAATAGTTACGGATGGGCAGGGATGTAAAGAGAAGTTTCGGGTTTCGTTTCAAGGTGTCTGTCTTGTTGTGTGCTAGGTTGAGTATCTGAGACCGGCTGGAGAGTTGCAACCTTTAACCGTTCCGAAGTGGGAATGGGAGCAGATCTCCATGAATTTCGTTATGGTGTCTACCCAAGTTTAGTAAGGGTGTGACTCCATTCAGGTGTTTGCTGTTCGGTTATACTCGGTTGCTCAGTTATTCTTTGTTAAGTTTGTGCGTTGCACGGAGTTCCTTTATGGGTCGTATCCAATGAGAGCACCCTATTCGCTTGCCATCTTTCCATCCGCGGGATGATGGTTTTGTGAGAGCGGGCTATACCGACTCTAGAGGATATGCTTGTGCGTGCGTACTAATTGTTGTCGACAGTTGGGATTGTCACTTGCCATTGTTAGGATTCTCCTTCGATAGCAGTTATCAGGAGACATTCCAATTAGCAACCTTTAGGTTTAGTTGTTTGGTCATGTCGATCGCCATTCTGTTTTTCTGACTCTGCGTAAATAGGATTTTTGGACCCCAGCTAGTTTAGAGACTTCGGAAATGATCCAGTTGGTTCAGGTCAGGATGATGACAGTCCTGTGCGGACAGAGGTCTTATGCCGACCATAGTGGTCGCAGGCTTGAGTTCGCAGTGGGAGATCATGTATTCCTACGGATTTTTCCGATGAATGACGTGTTGAGTTTTGGGAAGCTTACCCCAGGATTGTAGGTCCTTTCGAGATCCTTAAATCTAGTTAGTCCCGTTGCCTATAACTTGGCACTTCCACCCAGATTATTGAGTATTCACCTCGTATTCCTTGTGTCGATACTTTGCAATAACCTTCATGACCTTTCTCACATGATTCAGCATCAGACCATTTAGTTTTGACGCGATCTTTTCGTTCACCGGCAGCCATTTTTGTCAGCGGCTCTACAGGTGGAGAAACTTCGGTCAAGGGTTTTGCCATCTGTGGAGAGTTTTCTTGGACGTAGCCATATAGTGAGGTGATCACTTGGGAGGCTGCGAGCGAGATATGAGACTTTGTAATCTTCTCTTTGAAGGTACGCTTAGTGAGAATTATAAATTCGGGGACGAATTTTTATAAGGGGGGAGATTGTAACGTTTTAGAAATCGTTATGCGAAATTTTTCCGTTTTAACCCGACTGTGATCAAACGTCCATATTGGCTTGCCAGCACCTAGTTTAGCTAAAATAAAGCTAGTGCGCGAGCTTTGGGGGTATATGGGAAGTTTTGGTTCAGATAAAAATTTTCCCTATTTTAATATGGTATTTATATATTGGGAAATTTCTCCAAAATTTGTATCATTTAAATTAATCAAGTTGGGTAAAACAAAACTTTCCTTATAATATCTAGATCCTTGTGTTGACTAAGGGAATTAAGTTTTTTAAAAGAAAAGAAAAGAATAGGAGAGATGGCATGTGCATGCATATGCATTTATGTGTGCATTTATTGCATTTCTTGCTAGAACAATCCACAAAATTTCTCATACTTCCTCCCTTGACCGATTTCTTCTTCTTTCTTCTGCCTTTGATAATTTCTTTTCCATTTGCAACAATTCCAAGCTAATTAAATCTCCAAAATTCCTAAATTAATCACAAAAATACTTCAAGTCTTGATTTTTGCTTCTTTGATCACTTGGAGCTAGGAAAGCTTGGATCTTGGGAGCAAGTGTTGTTAGGTATAATCCCTAAACTGTTAAATAGGAGTCTTTATGATGTTTAGCTCGTTGGTTGTTGTGTAGAACACTTTATGTATCGATTAGTGCAATATCATATTTTTTTGTGTCTTTTTGAGTCTCTGTGATCTGCTGTGCTCTGAGATTTTTACTGAGTGACCAAACAAGATTTTAGTGATGTACTAGTGAACCTAAGATCCCACCTGAGACATGAGACCCAGCCCACCGGCTTTGCCCGCAATCCAAGCAGGAATTCCGGCGACACCGGTTTTGGAGGGGAGTTGGGTGTCGGTTTTCTTATGGGTAGTTGTCTGCTGTGGTTTAGGGGTGTTTGGTACTGTTTACTTTTTTAGTATTTACAGTATGCAAAATCTGGGATCGTTTTCCTATAATCTAGTATTTTGTGTCCGCGCGATACGTTATATGACACAGATCCTGCACTTTGTATGATTTTGCTCTTAGGTTGTTTTCGCCGTGTCGCTACACACGTTAGCCACAATACGAAAACTTGAGAGTATGCTTTGTGTTGTTGCGTCGGTTAAATGTAGTTTGTGCGTGTTTTGGGTCTATTATTAATATATACTTGCTTTTGTTTTAATGTGGTAGGTTCGCAGGCAGGGACTTCGGACACTGCTACAAGGGGAAAACAAGTGGTTGGCTTCACTTAGCCAGGAGTTTTGGTGAGTAGATTTAACATCTACAGGGAAATCGCCCGCATGGCATTATGCGTCTGGGCTAGAAATGACTTAACTTGTCGCATATTCTATATCATATTTAGAATTGCGCATTCACCCTACTGCTTAGTTAATTGTTGTGCTTGGACTAGTATCCTTAAGACACTGCACTATTATTGACGGCTCATATTGCATGAGCACTGATTGTATGCCACGCACACCGTCAATAACTGCCATGTCACGTACAACCCACTTATAGATATGATATTGTTTGGTTAGGACATTGAGATATTGATTCATATTTCTTTATGCATATGACATATAGCATACCTGTATATCTACATGCTTATACATATGCCGTGACATGCTTACATGCTAGTTACCTGTATACCCATAGGGTATTGTACCATTAGCAATAGGTACACACACACAATGACATACCTAAATGTATACCTTGCATACATACTTCACTTATACTTGGAGGGTATATTACATCATTACTGATAGGTAGATATATATACCTTACTATACCTTCATGTGTACACATATATCTGGTTATAGCTACATGTTTACCTCCATTTGAGGTTATATAGACTTGGAGAAATTAGGAACCGCATGATTTATATGTTAACTTGTTGCAGTTAAATAGCGGCTTTTCCTTTATATGCTTGCATTTCAATTTTATGATGCGTATATTATATTCATGGATTTTCGCATTGAGATATGGATTTTTCATGATGTTTTCTGGATTTGAGGACCGTGGTAGTTTCATGAAATTATGCATTATTTGAAAAATCCGGTTTCTCTTGATATGATATTTCAGCAGCCACCATGAGATTTATCGGTTCTAATATATATGCCCCACGCGAGGAATGGAGGGAGCTGTGTGCGGGTATATGGTGGGGCCCGGAGGTACCCCGGGGCAAGAATCTCAGTGAGGAGATGAGTTAGTGGGGGGACCATACTTACCGGTGACATTACCAATGACTCGGCGGTTATCATAGGGATACCGATGGGAGTCATGTGCGTATGGATACGTTGAGAGGCGAGGGTCAGAACTAGGCACTCGAGCTTTCGGTATAGCGTATGATACGTACCTATCATGGTGCCAGTCTGTAAGTCTACGGTAGCGCCCCGGCCGTCTACAGACGCCAAATGCGGAACAAAAACTTTTTAACTGGCGCTATCGTATACTTTAACCCGGATCTGCCATTATTGCTAAACTAACAAACTGTAAAGAGTGTAGAAAGGTTATACCGAATGATCCGAGTCCTTCATTCTTTAACCATCATCCCATGCTCCGTTGCGGCTGCTCCGATCTCGTCGATCTCCGATCTGCTCGTCCAGGTGGCACCATGTCAACGATTCTTTAAACGGGCTCCCGCCTCTGACTCGAGGCAACTCGGTCGTCAAGTTTGCTAAAAGAGACGACCAAGAATGATGTAGAGAATGAGTAGAATACTTTGTCTCACTTCGTCCAAAGCCGTGGACGATCGGTTAATGAAGTTGCCACTCGAATCGGGTGATGGAATAAAATGAGCTATGAAATTTCCATACACCCCAAAAACTATCATAATCTTTTTTCCAAATCAAGTGTGTGAGAAAGAGGGGGAGGGGCCGGCCATCTTATAGGAGGTGGGGGGGTGAGTGTAGGAGGAGGGAGGTGACCATAAGACCAAATATCATGTGTGAACACAAAGTGTGAACACATAGTGTGAAGACATTAAATGCAACCAATGAAACATCAACACCATTCAACCTAGTCACCTCTTCTAGAAACTTCTAGAACCTTCCACACTCATCTCAAGAAAAGATAAATCCGTCTTTAACCGAATGTTAAAAGACGGGCGATAGAAAACAGGAAACTGGCAACTTCCAAAAGTGATCCCGAAACGAATTTCAGGATAACCCCGTAACTGTATAAATATACCCGCATTTGTATTACGACCGAATACAAATGCAAGTGAGACAAAGATATTATATCTACTCAATATAATACTCGGATCCGGCTTAAACCAAAGCCGACCAGTATCATCTGCCCGAAATCTGACACGTGCGTAAACGCACGTGCATTTTCCGAACCCTGCCATAAAACCATACGGCCTCTACAACGTTTCGCCCGAACATGGGAAACTGTCTGTGGGGAACTCTAATGACTCATTAGTACCCTGGCAGTGGGTTTAACCACAAACCGTCAGCGGCACTAGCTATGCGTAACGGCTGCCCATGGACTAACCTCAAGGGAGGCCGATGAGCGAACTCATCCGGAAACCGTACTGAGCCTAACAGTGACAATGTATATACAGTCCGGTCCGTTAGTCTATGAGTATCGCATATCTGCCTAGGGGGCTAGTAACGTCAGACCCCCAATAGCAGTATAAGTCGTGTCAGAGTGTAGCCCAATAACACCCTGAGATACTACTGGAGTACCTACCAGTAAATCTCCTGCCACGGCCGTGGGCTTTGTGTAATGGCTCTCCTAGACACAGCACGATCTCACCCCCAATACCGGGAGAGACGAATCCCCTGCCGATCCGCTCACGTGCCTCCATGTGGCTCGGGACTGTACCCAAAAACTACCTGTTTGCACGACTCCTTTGAGCCATGGTAGGGTAGAAATCAAAGCACAGTGGGAACTCACACGAAACAAATGACGACTTTAGGTCGATGAACTAACCTGTACACATGTCACCAGGGAACTGCTATCTGACGATATGTATAATACCAACTAGCAGATTCCCGGCGAGTCCTGTCCGGTGTACTCATAACCCAATGAGCACCTGTATACATCTTAGGTGATCCAACTGACACCAGTGGCTTGTGAGACCGGCCACCGCCCCTCGTCGGGGTCTCGACTGCATACACTAATCTACTCCGGAGTATCGATGCCCTGTCTCGAAACTCCCACGACTAGGGACCACAATTAAGGATATGCGTATAAACCACCCAACTCTCACGTATATGATCGCCATCATACTGTTGGTGGTAAAGCAAGATCCTAAGGGCTCTATCAAAATGTAACATGTAATCAGTCACCTGAACATGTACACGATTGATAAAGGCAAACCAGATAGCATACTATCATCTCGAGTAAGACTGTCCTACCGGTATAGGTCATTCGCAATCATTGCAATCACGTACCTGCGATCCAATAATTTACTCTGAGGGCGCTATCTCCAACAATCTCCCACTTGCACTTAAGGCTAATTATTGCGATGTCGACTACTCACAGCCCGTGTGAAGCCGAACATCCAACTCCTCTACTAATCAGTTTCACAAAGCCCGTTTGTAAAACTATTGTGTTCGAGAAATAGCCTCAGTGAGTAGATCCGCCTAGATGTTTCTTTCTATATCTATCTTAATCTCAAGTTCGCGGAGAAAGCCATCTCCCGAATTGAGTAATACTTGTCTTAGAATATGTCTAGATATCTGATGGGATCTAGTTCATAAATGAACTCCAAATCCATACTTCTTAGACTGTATCGATCACTGAACCTAATCAGTATCCGGCACCATGCCATCCACAGTATCTTCTTGGACCACCTGTCCATAATACTGTCCCTCTTCGTCAGAGGGAAAACTATAACTCTGACAATCACTCTGTCATCCATGTCACCTTTGAAGCCTGGAATGATAACCGTCTCCCGAAGGAGGCTGCCGTCATCAAATCCGTAGAACATGTACTTATGTTCTAAAACTGCTTCCTTATGTTTCTCCAGGATTGGATTAATACAAACTTATTGCATCTGGTGCAAAAACAACATCTGGTGTGGTACTTGACGCCTCATGATTGACTCAATTGCCTAAGCAAGTGATCTGCCAATCATGCACATCCCTCTCCCTTTTAGTCTGTAAGACTCCTTTAGAGAGGGTGACTCTATCACCTGCAGGTACACCACCATGCCAGGAGTCATCTATTCTAAAAACCATTAGAATACTGTCAAAGTACCCATATTGGGAAACTACCCAAATCCATATCTAAAGCCATAGATCTAGAAACCAGAATGTCAAATATTATATCCATATCCTGTCTGGAGAAACAACTGTGTGACGACCACAGTACAACCGATCGTAGTATAGGAATTTTACTTCCTACTCTGTGTATGTCATCCAGATACCATGACATCATACCCTACTACCTTCTTAACAGATCCATCCCCTATTCTGATGAAGTCAAACCTATGACTGTCACATCAAAATTAGATGATCTATCTCCGCTATAACTGCTCATGTCTATAAATAGATATAAGCAACTTGCCCATTATACTTCCGATGCTCCTACTGACTATGACAACCCTCCTACCGGGTCTCATAGCCTGGAACAACAGTAGTGTCAAGTCTGGATAGATAAGAACCTTCCTATCACCGTCCTTGAGGCTACCGGAGTACCTCTCGGGTGTCTGAGATTACCTACCATATCTGCGGAGTGGCTAATGGAATGTCAAACCTGATTGAATATATAGGTCCTATTAAATTTTCTGTAATCGTTCACGGTTCTGGAATCACTTCCAGTTCTACCATACTCCCACTACTGTTTTCTGAAAAAGATCCATTTTACTAAAACTGTAGCGAGTCAAGAACAATATCACTATTGATCTTCCAAATGGTAGAATATTAACCCTCGTCATAGCCAGGGTCAACCCACAAACAGCCATTACAGAAACGTGCCCTGAGTTATCCAGAGTCTGGTTTTAAGCATAAGCTGGACAATTCCCCGTACCTTAACATCTTTTAAGGTATGAACCATTCTATATCCAATATAGAAACTTTGGCACTTATTTAATTGGAACCATATTCAATCATGCAGCTGTCTCCAGTGCATATCAACTTAAGGGAAAGAGGCTAATCAGCAATACTCAACTTAGGAATCCATCCAATTATGAGCAACCTGAAAGAGAAACAAGTTTCTCAAAACCATTACTATTATCTGAATGCCAATCACAAGAATCTACATCTTCGATCTCTTTGAAGAATCCCGATACTTGTGATACCTGGTTCTCTACTTTATTCTTATACCCACAACTTCTCAAAACCTAGAACTTGTATTTCTATGAAACACTTGTCTAAATACTAGAGAAGTCATAAGTAAACAGAACATAGTACGAGGACCTACCCCTTTGTCCTGATGGACACTGGACAACATACAATACTCTGTATAAGTCCACTGAGTTAAGCAACTCATAACATGTGCGTCGTAGGTTGAAAACTGTACCCTGGCGATTTCCTCAAATATCACCAATTACAACGAATTCCGATATAATGAGGATGATCACCTAATTCCCAATAACTTACTCCCACCCATCATCTGTAAAACCATACAGATATGAGAATGAAACCTGGTAAATACATACCCTTGGAGTAAGTATCTAATCGGGAAAACAGTTTTCTTTTAACAATGCACTGAAACATGAAAATGTTTCGTAGGGGTATCCTGATATTCATAACAATGCCTCTTCCATAATCCAATTCATGACTTCAACCGTATATTTTATTGCCATCTCTCCAAATCCCTTTATTTGTCTTTAGTCGTTACCTTCTGTACACCATCGTTAGGCTAAATGGTTTTCTTCCTTCCCTACCGTTCGACACCAGCCTATGGTTTGGAAGAAGACTATCCAGTAAGCATAATAGGTGTACCCTCCTAAACCAAGGAGTACTCACATCTTGAGAGAAGGTGATGATAAAAGACAGCTGAATAATACCTTATTCCTTTAAAGGCGAAATAGGAGTGGCGATGAAGTACGCGGTTTTGGTCGTGAATGATAACAGTCGCAATTACTTTGCCCTCTTTTTAATCCTTTTATTTTGTCTTTACATATTACCTTCTGTACACCCTACTTAGGCTAATTGGTTTTCTTCATTCCCTACCTTTCGGCACCTGCCTATGGTTTGGAATAAGACTATCCAATAAGCGTAATAGGTGTACTCTCCTAAACCAAGGAGCCCTCGCAACCTGAGAGAAGGTGATAATAAAAGACAACTGAATAAACCAATTCTATTTCTCCTGAACCTGGATCCATCCTCGAAGAAGTCCCTTCGAGTTCGTATATAACCATACGATGGATCTATCCAATGGAAGTGGATGTCCGTAGTAATACGGGGTGTTCTGAGAAATGCAAAGGGTAAAAGAAGGAGTGGCAATAACTTATGCAACATAGACAATCCAAAAGCCAGTATTTTAAGAAGGTTCGGTCAACCTGGTCACTGAGTCATAGTCAAGGGTCGGTCAAAGGTCGCTGCCAAAGAGAGAGAGAAAAGAAACACTCTGCGTGCACTCTGACCTAGATCAGAATGGTTATCACTTTATCTAATCCGGAAACCTCCCACTGTCCTGTCAAATTCTCCTCCAAACCTGAAAGAAGAATCAATCGGGATCACCCGAAGAGTAAACCAACTCATCAGTGGGAATCGGGATCCAACTCTCATCGCATGATAACGTGATGGAATGCATCTACGTTACTCATACTCCAGAAGGTATGCGCATACTTGGCAAGTTTCAGTTTCTTTAAAAACTCCCGATATGATTTTTTCCCCATGCTCTTATGACCTTGGCGTTAGGTCAAAATGTCATAAGTCACATGCCAAGTTCTACCCGTCACTATCTTGTTAATTTGAACCCACCCGCACATGCCCTTGGCGTTAGGTCAAAATGGCAGAACGGCTGTCCCAAACCAACTCATCTATCTATGCAACAAATGAATACCCAGCAGCTACCAAACACTATGCCTTGGCGTTAGGTCAAAATACATAGCTTGAATACTACTGAATACCCAAAAGAAGTGACGGAGGGCTACGGCTGGTTTTTGACGAAAAACCTTTAACGTAGTGAACTTGATATCGCTGAAGGAACCTGATAGCTTTTTAAAATATAGTGGCGAAAACCTTTTGCTAAAGAGGTCACTCCCGGTGAAGGGATCTCGGCTCTTTCCCCGTGGAATGAGGTGCAGGATATTCCACTGAATACTGCGATGCAAAGCAACTTGTAATCGACTATAGTGAAGTTATTACCCTGACGCAAACTTCTGCCCAAGGGGTCAGTCCCGGTGAAGGGATATCGGCCCTTGCCCCGTCGAATAAGGTGCAGGATATTCCACTGAATACCGCTATGCAAAACAAAAGGAAACGTCTTTGCAATAACACTTTTTAAATTTGTTCCAACAACTGCAAACAGGTTTGCTTTCCTTTGCATTGATCAAAATCAACGCAGTCCCATCGATCAATCACACCAGAAAAGAACGAAAATAAAATGTACGTATATGCCATCCGCATTCGTCACTGGGTCCCGTCATCACCCGTTAGGTTACTTAACTAACGACAGAGCGGGGACTGGACTAGCGCGGGTGTAAAACATATACAACATCTAATAGTATATAAACCAATATACAATAATCGCTCCAGGCGTAATAATATGCAACATTACAGAAAAGTAATAAGCATCATAGAACAATACAGATAATCTGGGATCCCCGGCTTTCACAGAGCCGCTGCTGAAACCCGACGTTCCCCTGTCGTGTGGATAGCCTGTGCAATGAAACCTAGACCCCTACGGGTGCGGTAAGTTACCCGCCAAAACCTGAAGCGAGGCAGCCCCCTACAGCAAAGTGAATGGACCACCCAGCACTTCACGGAATCCGGTAATCTTGGGCACCCCTCCTTGGGTCAACCTATACCCCCTACGAGTGCGGCGAATAGTCTGCCAATTCTAGAGTGAGGCCCCTCTGCTTCTCAAAGCCATGAGATGCGGACCCGTTGCCCTCCAGAACCCGGCTATCCGTGCACTCCGTCGCGGGGTAAAACCTAGTACAGAAATGGAAAAATAGTACAACAGGTACATCGACCGCAACCTGGTCGTGCCCTAAAAGAATATTATACAACAGGCAATGACGGCAGTCCACATGTTGGACGCTCGTCCCGCAATATCAAATGTACAAATAAATCCAAACTGCACTACCATTGCACACTGCTATCCACCACGATAAATCCGCAACAACACAGCACAACACAGAACATCAACGCGAATGTCACGTTCGCAATCCCGTCTAAAAGAACTATAGCAATCAGACGCAGTTTATCGATCAAATGACATTCCCGGTCGGAGATATAATGTAAGCACTGTAAAATAACATGTTTAAATTTCGATCGACTAAATATCACGAAGTGAGCCCCACGAACATCTGTTGAACAGTAACAAAATCTGGGCCCAAAAGATATATACCGAAAACCACAAATTCCAGACAAGAACCCACTGTGCAAATTTGGGGCCACGATCTCACTAAATGGCCGCGGATGCGCTGACCGCGATTCCGCGGCAGTCTTGTCGAATCATGTGCCCAAATTTGTACGGTGTTCTTAGAAAATCCTGCATAGAATTCTGTGATATGTAAAATAATTTTTGAAACCCTTTAAAAATCAACAGAAACTGTGAAAATAGAATTTTGCGGTTTTCGATATCCGGTTCAATCGATATTTTAAACGTGTTAGCACAAGTTAGTATAGCAAAATGGTGAGGCTCTGATACCACTGTAAGTCTACGGTAGCGCCCCGGCCGTCTACAGACGCCAAATGCGGAACAAAAACATTTTAACTGGCGCTATCGTATACTTTAACCCGGATCTGCCATTATTGCAAAACTAACAAACTGTAAAGAGTGTAGAAAGGTTATACCGAACGATCCGAGTCCTTCGTTCTTTAACCATCATCCCATACTCCGTTGCGGCTGCACCGATCTCGTCGATCTCCGATCTGCTCGTCCAGGTGGCACCACGTCAACGATTCTTTAAACGGGCTCCCGCCTCTGACTCGAGGCAACTCGGTCGTCAAGTTTGCTAAAAGAGACGACCAAGAATGATGTAGAGAATGAGTAGAATACTTTGTCTCACTTCGTCCAAAGCCGTGGACGATCGGTTAATGAAGTTGCCACTCGAATCGGGTGATGAAATGAAATGAGCTATGAAATTTCCATACACCCCAAAAACTATCATAATCTTTTTTCCAAATCAAGTGTGTGAGAAAGAGAGGGAGGGGCCGGCCATCTTATAAGAGGTAGGGGGTGAGTGTAGGAGGAGGGAGGTGACCACAAGAACAAATATCATGTGTGAACACAAAGTGTGAACACATAGTGTGAACACATTAAATGCAACCAATGAAACATCAACACCATTCAACCTAGTCACCTCTTCTAGAAACTTCTAGAACCTTCCTCACTTATCTCAAGAAAAGATAAATCCGTCTTTAACCGAATGTTAAAAGACGGGCGATAGAAAACTGGAAACTGGCAACTTCCAAAAATGATCCCGAAACGAATTTCAGGATAACCCCGTAACTGTATAAATATACCCGCATTTATATTATGACCGAATACAAATGCAACTGAGACAAAGATATTATATCTACTCAATATAATACTCGGATCCGGCTTAAACCAAAGCCGACCAGTATCATCTGCCCGAAATCTGACACGTGCGTAAACGCACGTGCATTTTCCGAACCCTGCCATAAAACCATACGGCCTCTACAACGTTTCGCCCGAACTTGGGAAATTGTCTGTGGGGAACTCTAATGACTCGTCAGTACCCTGGCAGTGGGTTTAACCACAAACCGTCAGCGGCACTAGCTATGCGTAACGGCTGCCTATTGACTGACCTCAAGGGAGGCCGATGAGCGAACTCATCCGGAAACCGTACTGAGCCTAACAGTGACAATATATATACAGTCCGGTCCGTTCGTCTATGAGTATCGCATATCTGCCTAGGGGCTAGTAACGTCAGACCCCCAATAGCAGTATAAGTCGTGTCGGAGTGTAGCCCAATAACACCCTGAGATACTACTGGAGTACCTACCAGTAAATCTCCTGCCACGGCCGTGGGCTTTGTGTAATGGCTCTCCTAGACACAGCACGATCTCACCTCCAATACCGGGAGAGACGAATCCCCTGCCGATCCACTCATGTGCCTCCATGTGGCTCAGGACTGTACCCAAAAACTACCTGTTTGCACGACTCCTTTGAGCCGTGGTAGGGTAGAAATCAAAGCACAGTGGGAACTCACACGAGACAAATGACGACTTCAGGTCGATGAACTAACCTGTACACATGTCACTAGGGAACTGCTATCTGACGATATGTATAATACCAACTAGCAGGTTCCCGGCGAGTCCTGTCCGGTGTACTCATAACCCAATGAGCACCTGTATATATCTTAGGTGATCCAACTAACACCAGTGGCTTGTGAGACCGGCCACCGCCCCTCGTCGGGGTCTCGACTGCATACACTAGTCTACTCCGGAGTATCGATGCCCTGTCTCGAAACTCCCACGACTAGGGACCACAATTAAGGATATGCGTATAAACCATCCAACTCTCACGTATATGATAGCCATCATACTGTTGGTGGTAAAGCAAGATCCGAAGGGCTCTATCAAAATATAACATGTAATCAGTCACCTGAACATGTACACGACTGATAAAGGCAAACCAGATAGCATACTATCATCTCGAGTAAGACTGTCCTACCGGTATAGATCCTCCGCAATCATTGCAATCACGTACCTGCGATCCAATAATTGACTCTGAGGGCACTATCTCTAACACAGTCATGGTGACAGCACCTGATAGATCAACCTTTCTGTGTCGATGCTTGACATATTGTTTTCATGATATTTTACTTCTAAATATATATATATTAGTGGAGTGGGATGCTAATATATATGTATACATATCCATTTATATACATCATCATATTTATTCATGCAAATATACCTAGGATATAAGAGATTCACTTGATCTTGGATTTAGGACATTTGAGATTTACTTGATATTGGATACAGGATATATATAAGAATTGCTGATTTTGTACATTCAGGATATATGAGATTTACTTGATATGATACATTCAGGATTTGCGAGACTTATATGATATGATAGCCAATTTGGGGGCTGATTTGAGGAATTGGGATTTGGATTGTCTTGATGGATTTTGATCCTACCACGATGTCAAGATTCCGTGAAAATGACATGTTTCATCCCATACTTCATATTTATTGTTTATGCACCGCTTCATATATTAGTAGTGCATGTTAGCGTACCTTTCATGACTGTTGTATTTACATACCTTTATTTATATGCATTACTTCATGTGTTAGTTGTACCTGTTAAAGTACCTTTCATGACTGTTGCATATATACCTTTTCATATCATTATTGCATGATTATTGCATATCGATTGTCATATCATTACTTCATGTACTTGTAGTACCTGATAGAGTACTTACATGACATATATATCGTCATATTATTGTTTCATATATTAATTGTACCTGCTGTTGGAGATAGTGCCCTCAGAGTCAATTATTGGATCACAGGCACGTGATTGCAATGATTGAGGGAGGACCTATCCCGGTAGAACAGTCTTACTCGAGATGATAGTATGCTATCAGGTTTACCTTTATCATCGTGTACTGCTTTAGGTGACATGACATGTCACTATTGCACGTTGATAGAGCCCCTGGGATTCTTGCTTGACTACCGGCAGTATGAGGGCGATCATATACGTGGGAGCTGGGGTCTACAAGCACATCCTTAAAAGGTCCCTAGTCGTGGGAGTTTCGAGACAGGGCATCGATTCTCCAGAGTAGACTAGTGTATACAGTCGAGACCCCGACGAGGGGCGGTGGCCGGTCTCACAAGCCACTGGTGTCAGTTGGATCACCTAAGATGTATACAGGTGCTCATTGGGTTATGAGTACACCGGACAGGACTCGCCGGGAACATGCTAGTTGGTCTTATACCTGACGTCAGATAGCAGTTCCCAGGTGACATGTGTACAGGTTAGTTCATCGACCTGGGGATCGTCATTTGTCTCGTGTGAGTTCCCACTGTGCTTTGATTACTACCCTACCACGGCTCAAAGGAGTCGTGCAAACAGGTTTTAGTTGGGTACAGTCCCGAGCCACATGGAGGCAGTGAGCGGATCTTCGGGGGTTTCGTCTCTCCCGGTATTGGGGGTGAGGTCGCGCTGTGTCTAGGAGAGCCATTACACGAAGTCCTTGGCCAAGGCAGGAGATTTACTGGTAGGTATTCCAGTAGTATCTCAGGGTGTTCTGGGCTACACTCCGACACGACTTGTACCGCTTTTGGGGGTCTGACTTTTACCAACCCCCTAGGCCCGCCATGCGATGCTCATAGACGAACGGACCGGACTGTACGGATATTGTCACTGACAGGCTCAGTAGGGTGTCAGGATGAGTTCGCTCATCGACGTCCCTTTTAGTCAATAGCTGGTGGCCCGTCACGTATTGGCTTATACCTCTGACGTGCTAGTGGTTAAATCCACAGCCATAGTATTGACGAGTCTTTAGAGTCTACCACACTTTCAGTTACTCAGTTTTCGGGCGAAACGCTGTAGAGGCCGTATGGAGATATGGCAGGGTCCGATCAGATACGTGCGGTATTGCACGGATCAGGATCGGACGGTTTGTACTAGTAGCCGTATAGTTATATGGCAGGGTTCGATCAGATACGTACGGTATTGCACGGATCAGGATCGAACGGATATTACTAGCCGGCTTTGGTTTAAGCCGGTCCTAGTTTAGTACAGTGTAGATTTTGTCTCTTTGCATTTGTATCCGGACGGAATACAGATGTGGGTGTGTATGCACAGTGTCGGGGTTTTCCTGTAATTTATTACGGGACCAGTTTTCTGGAGTTGCCTGTTTGCATTCCGTTCCGGCCGGTTTTCCTTTGTTCTTTCCCGGCCGGACTTTTCCGATGGAGGGGGTTATTTGCAATTGTGCAAATAATCTTTGTGGAGGGGGTTTCTTGCACTTGTCTTGATTATGATAGGATTGTTATCTATTGCACCATGCTTGCATTTATGTGATTTGATGAAGGTATGGTTTGATTAAAGTGAAGCATGCTTGTTTGTCCCTTGATGTGGTCACCCCCTTCTTCACTCCTACACTCACCTCCCTTCATCATATATATCCATTCTTTCCCTCCACCATTTCATTATTGAAATGGCCGGCCACTTGATGAGGAGGAGAGGAAAAATTGAGAGATTCATTTTGTGCTTCATTTTGTTCATCTCATTTGGCTTGCAAAATGGTTGCTTCATTTCCCTCCAAAGTTCAACATTCATTCCTCCATCCAAAGGCAACAAACCCCAAAGAGACAAGTAGCCTCTACACTACACTTCCTACAGCAAATCTTGGACGCGTCGATTCGCCAGCTTCGCGCCCGAGTTGCCTCGGTATTGAGGTGGGAGCCCGTAAAAGCTACAGGCGATGTGGTGCCCTTTCCGACGAGGAGGAGACAGACGGAGATCCCGCGAGGAGATCGGAGTGGAGATGAAGACCGGAGGACTCGGATCAGTCGGTACAACATTTCTATACTCTTTACTGTTTGTTAGTTTAGCAATAATGGCAGATCCGGGCTAAAGTATACGATAGCGCCAAGTTAAAAAGTTTTATTCCGCAATTGGCGTCTGTAGACTGCCGGGGCGCTAACGTAGACTTACAGTGGTATCAGAGCCTCACCATTTTGCTATGCTAACTTGTGCTAACGCGTTTAAAACTTCGATCCGACCGGAAATTGAAAACTACAAAAATCCAAGCCGACAGTTTCTGTTGTTTTTAAACGGTCTCAAAAATTATTTCTGGATGTCTTAAAAATCATAGCAGGAACATTTAAGACACCCGACAAAATTTGGGGTCGTGATCCCCCCAAGCTGCCGCGGAAGCGCGGCCAAACCCATGGTTTGGCCGCGCAACCGCGGCCACGTGGGGAGCACGTGCTCCCAAATTTTGTCAGGTTATTCTATGTGGGTTTTTGGGGTTTTTAATATATATCATTTTTGCCCAGATTTTGTTACTGTTCACCAGTAAGTCGTGGGGCCCACTTCTTGATATTTTGTCGATCGAAATTTAAACACGTTAGTTTTCACAGTATTTACATTATATCTGCGACCGTGAATGTCACTCGATCGGTAAATCCGGTCTAACTGCTATAGCCCGGTTAGACGGATTTGCGAACGTGATTTTCACGTTGATGTTCTATGTATTTGCTGTGATGTTGCGGATCGGTCGTGGGGGATAGCCTGGATGCAATACTAGTACAGTGTTGTTGTATTATGTACATTTGATATTGCGGGGCGAGCGTCCGACATGTGGACTGCCGTCACTGCCTGTTTGTATTATTCTTTTGGGGCACGACCTGGTTGCGGTCGATGTACCCGGTGTATGTATATTTTACTTTCTGTACTAGGGTTACCCCGCGGAGGGGTGCACGGATAGCCGGGTTCTAGAAGGCAACGGGCCCGCATCTCAGGGCATTGAGACGGAGGGGCTTCAGTCTGGAATTGGCGGGCTATTCGCCGCACTCGTAGGGGGTACAGGTTGACCCAGGAGGGGTGCCCAAGTTACCGGATTCCGTGAAGTGCTGGGTGGTCCATTCACGGCGCTGGAGGGGGCTGCCTCGCTTCAGGCTTTGGCGGGTGACTTGCCGCGCCCGTAGGGGTCTAGGTTTTCATTGCACAGGCTATCCACACGACCAGGGGAACGTCGGGTTTCAGTAGTGGCTCTGTGAAACCCGGGGATCCCAGATATCTGTATTGTTCTGTGATACTGTACATTTCTGTGATGTTGCATTTTATTCACGCCTTGAGCGAAATATAATATATTGGTATATATATTAGTAGATGTTGTATATGTTTTACATCCGCGCTAGTCCAGTCCCCGCTCTGTCGTTAGTTAGCTAACCTAACGGGTAATGACGGGACCCAGTGGCGAATGCGGATGGCATATACGTACATCAGTATATTTTCGTTCTTTGTGGTGTGATCAATTGATGGGACTGCGTTGATTCGGATCAATGCAAAGTTAAAAACAAACCTAATCTGATGTTGTTGGAACACTTTTCAAAAAGCTGTTATTGCAAGGACGTTCACTTTTGTTTTGCATCGCGGTATTCATTTAGAATATCCTGCTCCTCAGTCGACGAGGCAAGGGCCGAGATCCCTTCACCGGGAGTGACCCCTTGGACAATAAGTTTGCGTCAGGGCATTAACTTCACTATAGCCGATTACTTTTGCTTTGCACCGTGGTATTCAGTTGGAATATCCTGCACCTCATTCTACGGGGAAAGAGCCGAGATCCCTTCACCGGGAGTGACCTCTTTAGCAACGGTTTTCGTCACTATATTTTCAAAAACCTATCAGTTCCTTCGACGATATCAAGTTCATTACGTTAAAGGTTTTCGCCAGAAACCATTCGTAGCCCTCCGTCATTTCAGTTAAATATTCGGTAGTATTCAAGCTATGTATTTTGACCTCACGCCAAGGCATAGTGATTGGTAGCTGCCGGGTATTTATCTGTTGCATAGATAGATGCGTTGGTTTGGGACAGTCGTACTACTATTTTGGCCTACGTCAAGGGTATGTACGGGTGGGTTCAGATTAACCTGGATAATGACGGGCAGAACTTGACATGTGACTTATGATATTTTGACCTCACGCCAAGGTCATAAGAGCATGGGGCAGAAATTACATCGGGAGTTTCAAAAGTACTGAAACTTGCCAGATATGCGCATACCTTCTGGAGTGTGATACCGTGAGCGGATTCCGTCACGTTATCATGCGATGAGAGTTGGATCCCGATTCCCACTGATGAGTTAGTTTACTCCTCGGGTGACCCCGACTAATTCTTCTTTCAGGTTTGGAGGAGAATTTGAGGTACAGTGGGAGGTTTCCAGATTAGATAAATTGGTAACCATTCTGATCTAGGTTAGAGTGCACGCTGAGTGTTTCTTTTCTCTCTCTCTTTGGCAGCGACCATTGACCCGACCCTAAGACTATGACTCAGTGACCAAGTTGACCGAACCTTCTTAACACTGGCTTTTGGATTGTCAGAGTTGCAAACCTCATTGCCACTCCTACTTTTACCCTTTTCTCCAGGACACCCCGTTTTACTACGAACGTCCACTTCCATTGGACAAAACCATCGTATGGTTAGATACGAACTCGAAAGAATTTATTCGAGGATGGTTTCTGGTTCTGGAGAAAACGGATAGGATTATTCAGTTGTCTTTTCCTTTTACCCTCTCTCAGGTTGCGAGTACTCCTTAGTTTAGGGGTAGTACACCTATTACGCAAATTGGATTGTCTTCTTCCAAACCTTAGGCTGGTGCCGACCGGTAGGGAATGAAGAAAACCAATTAGCATAACGATGGTGTGCAGAAGGTATTAAGTTCAGACAAAGCAAGGGATTAGTAAGAGGGCAAAGTAAATTGCAACAGACATTCACGACCAAACCAAATATTTCGTTACCACTCCCACATCACCTTTGTATTTCTCCAGGACACTCCGTATCACTACGAAGATCCACAGTTTATTTGGATACTCCATCGTATGGTTATATACGAACTCGAATGGAACTGGTTCCAGTTCGGGGATGGATTCTGGTTCAGGAGAAATAGGAATAAGGATTATTCGGTTGTCTTTTATCTTCACCCTCTCTCATTGCGAGTGTTCCTAGGATTGGGACAGTACACCCATTATGCTTATTGGATAGTCTTCTTCCAAACCATAGGCTGGTGCCGAACGGTAGGGAAGGAAGAAAACCATTTGGCCTAAAAGGGTGTGCAGAAGGTAAAGACTAAAGACATATGAAGGGATTTGGAGAGGTGGCAAAGAACTATACGGTTACAGTCGTGAATCTGGAAGAGGCATTACTAGGAATACCAGAATACCCCATCGGAACATTTCAATGTTTCAGTTTCACTGTGTAATGTTAAAGGAAAACTGATTTCCCGATTAGATACTTACTCCAGGGTATGTATTTACCAAGTTTGATTCTCACATCTGTATAGTTTTACAGATGATGAGTGGGAGTAAGTTATTGGGAATTAGGTGATTATCCTCATTTTATCGGGATTCGTTGTAATCGGTGATATTTGAGGAGATCACCTGGGCTGTTTGCCGGTCGGCAAATATTTGGTTTTGAATATCCGTTTTTATGCACCAATTTCAAATTGATATATCTGTACGTCTATTTTCATAGAGTGAGATATACCTTTTGATATTATGTCGATGACATTTACCTATATCAGTGGATGGTTAGGTAAGGAGCATTAAACAGCGGTGTAATTCTTCTTAACCATAAGTACAGTTTTCAACCTACGGCACATAGTGAATGAGTTATCAGACTCAAGGGACTTATACAGAGTATTGTATGTTGTCCAGGGTCCATCAGGACAGAGGGGTTGGTCCTCGTACTACATTCAGTTTACTTATGACTTCTCTAGTTTTTAGACAGGTGTTTCGTGGAAACACAGGGTCCGAATTTGGAGAAGTTATTGGTATTTGAATAGAGTGGAGAACCAGGTGTCGCAAGTATCGGGATTCTTCAAAGAGATCGAAGATGTAGATACTTGTGTATGGTATTCAGTTGATAGTAATGATAAAGAGATCTTGCTTCTCTTTCAGGTTACTCATAATTGGAAGTATTCCTAAGTTGAGTAACGCTGGTCGGCCTCCTTCCATTTAGTTGACATGCGCTGGGGACAGCTGCATGATTTGAATCTGGTTCAATTAAATCAGTGCCTCTGGTTCTATATTGGATATAGTACAGTTCATATCTTAACATTGTTAAGGTACGGGGAGTTGTCCGGCTTATGATTAAAACCAGACTCTGGATAACTCAAGGCACGTTTCTGTAATGGCTGTTTGTGGGTTGACCCAGGCTATGACGAGGGTTGACTTTCTACCATCTGGAAGATCAATAGTGATATTGTTCTTAACTCGCCACATTTTAAAAGAAATGGTTATTTTTCAGAAAACAGTAGTGGGAGTATGGTAGAACTGGAAACGATTCCAGAACCGCAAACGATTACTGGAGATTTGATAAGGAACCTAAAGATTCAATCTGATTTGACATTCCATTGGCTACTCCGCAGAAAAGGTGGTAACTTCAGGCACCCGAGAGGTACTCCGGTAGCCTCAAGGACGGTGACAGGGAAGTTCTTGTTTACCCACACTTGCCATTGTTGTTGTTCCAGGCTGCGAGACCCGGCAGGAGGATGAGTATAGCGTCGTTCTAAACTAGCTTTAGAAGTGCACGTCTATATGACTCTGCCAGAGGGTTGTCGTAGTCAGTGGGAGCAGCGGAAGCATTGGTGGACATCAGGCTTATGTCTGTTTATAGACTAAAGCAGATATAGCGGAGATAGATCATCTAATTCTGATGTGACAGTCATGGGTTTGACGTCATCAGAATAGGGGATGTATCTGTTGAGAAGGTAGTAGGGTGTGATATCCGGGTTTTGGATGACATACACAAAGTAGGAAAAGAAACTCCTATACTACAATCGGTTATTCTTTGGTCGTCACACATTGGTTTCTCCACAAGGAACTTGGACACAATATCAGACATACTGGTTACTAGATCTATGGTTTTGGATCTAGATTTGGGTGGTTTCCCAATCAGGGTACTTTGACAGCATTCTAAGAGTATTTAGAATGGACGACTCCTGGCACGGTAGTGTACCTGTAGGTGATGGAGTCACCCTCTCCAAAGGTGTCTTACAGACTAAAGGGGAGAGGGATGTACATGATTGGCAGATCACTTGCTTAGGCAATTGAGTCATTCATGAGATGTCAAGTACCACACCAGATGTTGTTCTTGCACTAGATGCAATAAGTTGATATTGATCCAATCCTGGAGAAACAGTCGGAAGCAGTTTTGGAACATAAGTGAATGTTCTAGGGATATGATAACGACAGCCTCATTCAGGAGACAGTTATCATTCCAGGCTTCCAAGGTGACCTGGACGACAAGGAGGTTGTCAGAGTTATAGTTTTCCCTCTGACGAGGGGCAGTATTTTGGACAGGTGGTCCAAGGAAATACTGAGGGAGGCATGGCGCAGGATACTGATTAAGTTCAGTTGACGATACAGTCTAAGAAGTTTGGATTTGGAGTTCATTTATGAACTCGGTCCCATCAGACATCCAGACACTCTAAGACAGGTATTGCTCATTTCGGGAGATGGTATTCTCCGCGAACTTGAGATTTAGAGAAATATAGAAAGAAACTTCAGAGCGGATCCACTCACTGAGGCTATTCCTCGAACGCAATAGTTTCGCAAACAGGTTTTGTGCGACTGACTAGTAGAGGAGTTGGGTGTTCGGTATCACACGGGCTGTGAGTATGCGACATCGCAATAATTAGCCTTGAGTGCAAGTGGGAGATTGTTGGAGATAGTGCCCTCAGAGTCAATTATTGGATCACAGGCACGTGATTGCAATGATTGAGGGAGGACCTATCCCGGTAGAACAGTCTTACTCGAGATGATAGTATGCTATCAGGTTTACCTTTATCATCGTGTACTGCTTTAGGTGACATGACATGTCACTATTGCACGTTGATAGAGCCCCTGGGATTCTTGCTTGACTACCGGCAGTATGAGGGCGATCATATACGTGGGAGCTGGGGTCTACAAGCACATCCTTAAAAGGTCCCTAGTCGTGGGAGTTTCGAGACAGAGCATCGATTCTCCAGAGTAGACTAGTGTATACAGTCGAGACCCCGACGAGGGGCGGTGGCCGGTCTCACAAGCCACTGGTGTCAGTTGGATCACCTAAGATGTATACAGGTGCTCATTGGGTTATGAGTACACCGGACAGGACTCGCCGGGAACATGCTAGTTGGTCTTATACCTGACGTCAGATAGCAGTTCCCAGGTGACATGTGTACAGGTTAGTTCATCGACCTGGGGATCGTCATTTGTCTCGTGTGAGTTCCCACTGTGCTTTGATTACTACCCTACCACGGCTCAAAGGAGTCGTGCAAACAGGTTTTAGTTGGGTACAGTCCCGAGCCACATGGAGGCAGTGAGCGGATCTTCGGGGGTTTCGTCTCTCCCGGTATTGGGGGTGAGGTCGCGCTGTGTCTAGGAGAGCCATTACACGAAGTCCTTGGCCAAGGCAGGAGATTTACTGGTAGGTATTCCAGTAGTATCTCAGGGTGTTCTGGGCTACACTCCGACACGACTTGTACCGCTTTTGGGGGTCTGACTTTTACCAACCCCCTAGGCCCGCCATGCGATGCTCATAGACGAACGGACCGGACTGTACGGATATTGTCACTGACAGGCTCAGTAGGGTGTCAGGATGAGTTCGCTCATCGACGTCCCTTTTAGTCAATAGCTGGTGGCCCGTCACGTATTGGCTTATACCTCTGACGTGCTAGTGGTTAAATCCACAGCCATAGTATTGACGAGTCTTTAGAGTCTACCACACTTTCAGTTACTCAGTTTTCGGGCGAAACGCTGTAGAGGCCGTATGGAGATATGGCAGGGTCCGATCAGATACGTGCGGTATTGCACGGATCAGGATCGGACGATTTGTACTAGTAGCCGTATAGTTATATGGCAGGGTTCGATCAGATACGTGCGGTATTGCACGGATCAGGATCGAACGGATATTACTAGCCGGCTTTGGTTTAAGCCGGTCCTAGTTTAGTACAGTGTAGATTTTGTCTCTTTGCATTTGTATCCGGACGGAATACAGATGTGGGTGTGTATGCACAGTGTCGGGGTTTTCCTGTAATTTATTACGGGACCAGTTTTCTGGAGTTGCCTGTTTGCATTCCGTTCCGGCCGGTTTTCCTTTGTTCTTTCCCGGCCGGACTTTTCCGATGGAGGGGGTTATTTGCAATTGTGCAAATAATCTTTGTGGAGGGGGTTTCTTGCACTTGTCTTGATTATGATAGGATTGTTATCTATTGCACCATGCTTGCATTTATGTGATTTGATGAAGGTATGGTTTGATTAAAGTGAAGCATGCTTGTTTGTCCCTTGATGTGGTCACCCCCTTCTTCACTCCTACACTCACCTCCCTTCATCATATATATCCATTCTTTCCCTCCACCATTTCATTATTGAAATGGCCGGCCACTTGATGAGGAGGAGAGGAAAAATTGAGAGATTCATTTTGTGCTTCATTTTGTTCATCTCATTTGGCTTGCAAAATGGTTGCTTCATTTCCCTCCAAAGTTCAACATTCATTCCTCCATCCAAAGGCAACAAACCCCAAAGAGACAAGTAGCCTCTACACTACACTTCCTACAGCAAATCTTGGACGCGTCGATTCGCCAGCTTCGCGCCCGAGTTGCCTCGGTATTGAGGTGGGAGCCCGTAAAAGCTACAGGCGATGTGGTGCCCTTTCCGACGAGGAGGAGACAGACGGAGATCCCGCGAGGAGATCGGAGTGGAGATGAAGACCGGAGGACTCGGATCAGTCGGTACAACATTTCTATACTCTTTACTGTTTGTTAGTTTAGCAATAATGGCAGATCCGGGCTAAAGTATACGATAGCGCCAAGTTAAAAAGTTTTATTCCGCAATTGGCGTCTGTAGACTGCCGGGGCGCTAACGTAGACTTACACCTGCTAGTGTACTTTTCATGATTATTGCATTATATATGACCATTCATTGCTATTAGATATTTATGTTAGATTCGCGCCGTACGTACATACATATGACCATTCATTGCTATTAGATATTTATGTTAGATTCACGCCGTACGTACATACTCGCGATTACCTGCATATGTTATTTTACTATTCACGAGTTTGCAACTCACCCCCGTTGTGCCACAGTGTTTTGCAGGTGTTCCTCAGGGTAGTCAGAGGCATGGCTATTTCCATCTTTCGTATAATCTTTTGCTACAGATACCGCTTCGCCTGACAGTGTGCTGTGTTGCTTAGGTCGGTTTTACGGTTATCCAATGTTGCTTGTTGTATATTTCGTTGTATCCTGTACTCTCCATCTACTATTATCTTGTATGACTTAGAGACTTGATGTGAGGACGATATTGTATATTATTTTGTGACTTGGAGGTTTTTATGCAGTTTTATTTATATCGTCTCTTACTTCACTACGACGTCGTATATCTGTTGTAGTGGTTGTTTTCCACCGTTAGGCGTGGATTTTGCTCCCGTTTGGGGTGTTTTTATTTATATTATGTTGTACCCATTTTTGGGGGCTTGTTTTATAAAGGAGGTGCTGTTAAAATTTTAAAGGAAATAAGTTGGACTTTTAAAGAATTTATACTTGAGATTTTCAAAAGTTTAAAAAATGTTTCTTATCTTTTCTTGTCTTTTAATGGTTTAGATTTCTAGGTTTTGGTTTTTTTTTTACTGCGTTACGCCTGTAGACGTTGCGTAGTATTAGGGCCGTCACGTGCCAATTTCGGGTCATGACAGGGATAGCCGAGCAAGGACTCGACTGCCTCTGGGAGGACTTTGGTCCTCGGTGCGGGAGGGGCTGTAGAAGCTTACCAACGACCCTTGGCCGGGTGGGGTCACTGCCCGGTGCCTCTTAGCGAGGGCTTTTGTCCTGAAGAATAGCCGAACGAGGGATCCTCGGGCTTGACCGCCTCTAGGAGGGCTTTCTGATCTTTGGCGTTGAGGTAGGGAAGCTACCCGCCAGGGATAGCCGGGCGATGGTTGTGCTCGACTGCCTATGAGAGGACTTTCTGATCCCTGGCGTTGCGGTAGGGAAGCTACCCGCTAGGGATAATCGAGCGATGGTTGGGCCCGACTGCATCTGAGAGGAATTTCTGATCCCCGGCGTTGCGGTAGGGGAGCTACCCGCCAAGGATGACCGAGCAGGGCAGCTGCTGGGTCGGATCTTCAAGAGGTTTCGCCCGACCATACATTTGGTGAACATGAATGGTTAGCATGCGCGTTGAATGCGAGGGGAGGTGAAGCGCCAGGGTCGTGTCGCTTTGATTCCACCAGAGAAGACTTGACGATTGCCTCGTGTCAGCGACCTCTTGGGCGAAAGCGGGTGACTGTTGAGCTTCGCTGGGACACAGTGGGCTATATAAGGCTGAATAAGTACTGGTCCTTCGTTCCTTCACAAACAGAAGATCGAGAATGCAAGACTTCCCGTTCACCATCCCTGACATCATCCACTTCGAAGATGTGTACCTATACAATCAGAACTGCACCGAGGACACGGTGCAGTTGGTGTGTGGGGGCATTGAGGACCACTTCGGCCGGCTGCTCCCCCGACGTTCCTCCCTGCTGCAGTTGCTGATGTACTCCACCTGGAGAGCGTTGCCGGGGCTTTACAACCCCCTGTCCGAGCAGCTCTATGATGAGGCCGTGGACAAGCTTCGGTCTGTGAGGCGCTTTGGCCTGATCTCCGAGAACCGGCTGGCTCGCTCGGAGGCGCTCTTTCGCGAGTGCTACGAGTTGAGGCTTGGGATTAACGCGCACGGGGGGAACCGAGGGGAGAGGTTGGATCTCCCGAGACCTCGGCTGGCGGAGATCTTTACCGAGTATCACGAGCAGTGCTCTCTGCACCCCCTTCCCCCGCTGTTGTAATAATAATTTTTTATTTTTGTATGTACGGCTGAGGAGCCCATAATACCCTTTTTTTTTTTGAATAAATAAGAACTTTTCTACTTTCCTTGCAATGTTCTGTTGATCTTTATTAAATTGACAATAGCCTTAGGGAGAGTTTACATTGCCCTAGAAGAAAAGTACAGATTAATAGATGACCCTATCAGCGTGGCCCGAGCTTCCTGGAGGCTTGCTGGTCTCCGTGCCTGGCGCCGGGTACGGGGCACTCCGGGCGCCGGGCTGGTCCTCCACGGAGGCAAGCATGATCTGGCCGATGGTCAGCTTGGCGGGAGGAGGACGCTGCTCCTGCTCGCGGTCGGCTTGCAATCCTCGGTGGCGTGGCCCAGCGTCCGGTGGAAGGTGCAGTAAGGGCTCCGGATCCGCTTTGAGGCCTAACGCGGGATTAGAGGGAACTTGAAGAACCTTTCGCCCTGGGCCTCCTTTAGTAACACTGCGAGAGAGACGTTAAGCGGGGTGTACTCCTGGAACTTCGGGTGATAGGGCTACTGACGCTCCGGCCTCTCCTCCCGAGCCCTTTTCTTCTGGTTGGGTCGTTCTGTCCGGGGGAGGTTCGCGTTCACCTCGGATTCTAGATGAACCTCACGCTCGGTCCACGCCTTGACTTCGGCCATAGTCTTAGGCTGTGCCAACGCAAAGGAGCGCAGCCACTCCTTGTGCCTTAGACTAGATCTGAGCGCCGTGATGACGGTCTCGTCCCGGTGCTCAGGAACCTCAAGGAGGGCGTTGTAAAAGTGAGTGATGTAAGCCTTGAACGTCTCCTTATCTCCACTCTTTATTGTGAAGAGGTAGTCGACAGTGCGCTTCTGCCGACGGTTCCCAATGAAGTGGCCGAGAAACTGAGTAGCCAGCTCGTCGAAGGTCGAGATTGAGCGAGGCTCGAGTCCTCAGAACCAGTCCCGACCAGAATGGATGAGGGTGGCAGGGAAGGCCCTGCACTGGGCGGCAGGGAAGGCCCTATACTGGGCGGCATCGGAATGGTCCTGGAAGCTCATTCCCGCGGTGAAAGCATCCATTGGTCTTTGAGGTCGGTTTTCCCGTCGAACAGAGAGACCTTCGAGGGTTTGTTGCGCGAGGAGACGTGGACAGCGAGCAATTCCTCGATGAATGGTTTGGTGAGCGAGTTGGCGGCGTACTCGGCCCCGTCGGCCGAGAGGTGCCCTTCCCGGCGCATGCCCTCGATCTTCTTTTCGAAGGCGTCAAGTCGGCCGTGGTACCCCGAGGACTCGGCGCCTCGTGATCCTTGGCCTCTGCTGTGGGAGACCTGCGTCTGGGCACGGCTTCGGATCCTCTTGATGAGGTTCCTCAGATCCTCGGGCGCGGTGGCTCCCGAGCCGTTGTGGCGAGCCCCTTCTGTGCGATCCCGTCGGGGGAGTGGGTGTCGGTCATGCCTGTAGGCAGGCGAGGTGACCGACATCTCCTCAGGAGGGCAAGGGTCGCTAAGAGGTTCGAGCGTGGTGCTCCGGTGGCGGGCCTGAGGGTGGAGTCGTGAGGCACCCAGCGGGCCTCAGGGAGTATCGGTCCGTGGGATCCGTGGTCGGGAGTCGCAGCCTGCTGGTGGTCGGCCGGGCCGATAGGGGCAGAGCATTCCGGAGGCGGAGGGGCGGCTATCTGGGGCCCAGGCCCAGCCGCTTGGGTGCGGATGAGCGCCTCCACGAGGGACTGTAGCCGATCTATTCGGCTGATGAGGGCGTGGATGATGGTCGCCGGAAGGGGTTCATCCGTGCCTCCAATGAGGGGGAGGCGGCGGCTGGTACCCGAATCTTCAGGATGGTTGCTTGCCATGTGGACGGAGATCGGAAGGTCAACTTTGTTTTTGTGGAGTTTGTGTTTCCTACAGATGGTGCCAATTGACGGAGGTCCTTTTCAGATCTCCCTCAGATATTGTCTTCTGTCGATCTCCTGGTAGATTCTGGAGGGGATTCCCTGTTGTGTGTAGGTCTCAATTGGTGTAGAGGAAATTCGGTGATTGGAATAGTTGGCGCCAAATAGCTACAAAGAAGTCCCGGGGTGGCTGGATACTACCGAGGACCCTCCGACGATCAAGTTAGTACTGGATCCGAGTAGTGTAACGGCTAAGTGGAGTCCAAAATGGCTTACTTGACCCTCTGTGATGGGAGTTTATATAGTGGTGGAGGCACGCAGCAGCAGGTGCGAGAATCTCACCGGCAGTTACGCTCCCGACGTCACGCCCGCGTAGAGAGCGGATCGCCCATTAATGGGGATCGTGGAGGCATGGAACGTGGGATGTTGTGGGCGGAGAATCCGCGCATGGCGAGATTCGCGGAGTGGTGGTTATGCCGATGAGCGGTGGAGCTGGGTGGAGGGCCGAGGAAGACGGCCTCGGTCGGGGGGCTCGTGGACGAGCGAGAAGGCCGAGGATACTTTGTCTTGTGGCAGCTCAGGGCGAGCTGAGGGGCCGAGGAGGCCAATCTGCAGGGAGCCCTGAGGAGGGCTGGCTTGTGCCGGCAGGTCAGGTACAGGGGTGGCCTAGTCGGCCTCTGTGGGCCCTTCTTTCTGAGTTCTAGGACGTGCTATCCGCCACGTGTCCTGATCTTAGGGGTCCCAATATTGAGCATCATCAATCTCCATTCAAAAGAGGATCCTGTCATCAGCAACCCCCGTGTAGGGACCACGCCTGCGATGCTCCCCGACCCCTGGACCTGATCCAAGAATCTAATCTCCGCCTTCTGGAGTAGATCCTCTTCATCCCTCGCGCTCGAGATCTCCTCGAGCGGCGGTACCTCCACCGGGTAATTTAGCCCTCAACAGGAATATGGCATTAGTATAGAGAGGGTTGATGTCTGGTCGTGAGCCTGCTATAAAACTTTCTCATAGCTTACTTCGTAGCCAAGCCCCATTTTTACGGCAAGAGGCTGAGGCCAATGTGTCTCCATATGATGGTGATGGGAGTGTAGTGTATCTGTATATTTAGGTTCCTTTCCCACTCATTACATATTTATCATTGTGCACGTGTGCACACGATTTCAGAACATAGGCTGCCCACATGACCCTAGTACATCAGTGTGAACCTAAACCGATTCCAAGTTCATTTTGAAACCGAACATACAAGCTAAGCAAACGAAGGAGAAATGGAATGGATAAGTTTGCGCCTAATTTATAACAAATTTGTGGAGACGAGGATTTATGTGACGAGATTAAGTAGAATTAAAGAAATCGATGCAAGGGGATAAAAGAAAGCCGGAACTGAAGTTAAGAAATTTATAATTAAATGTGATGAAACAGAGAGTATTGGTTCAACTTACATAAGTGTACGCAGTGTAGCGACCACCGCCCATGTTTCCATAATGGTTGCTGATAGCATTGAGAGCGTATCGGTGAGAAGGTTGTCTGGTCTTAGAAGCAACATATATACTTTTGACAAGTCCAAGTCATGAATGGGAAAATCTACGAATGTCTCCAGCTTATTTTTCAGAAACCGGCTAAATGAAAATCTTTTTATATGAATAACTAGAATTTCCGGCAGCCTCCAGAGATCTAACTTCTTGCTAGCCTGCTGATGTTTCTTGCAGCTCGGACAGTACCTACAGTTTTAATAAATTATTACATACCTTGAGGCAATACAACACTTTAGAAGTATCATAAAGCTACAAGATTATGATCTGATACAAATGTCCAAATTTTAAAGAACAGTTTACCGTGAAAAAGAGTATACGTCATTAGCCCTTAATCTAACACAGTCTGAAGCCAACAAATCATCATTCACTTGTAATAAAAGACATCATAGGGCCCTCAACCTTGCTAATAAGGTATCAAGAAGGGATATATCATAATCGCTTAGTGCTTTATATTGCCAGGTAACAAGCACATACAGTTGTTTTTGTAACCCTGAAAGTGGCATTGATTCATCCATATCGATCTTCGAATGCATTGCTTGGCACTTTTCATCAGTTACATAAAACTGAAATTCATCCTCAACGCAACCGTCCTCATTTGCAGCATCCACTATACCTTCATCCTCGAGCAGATTCGAAGGGTCGGTTTTAGAATCCTCACTCAAATCACCATTGCCATTATCAACATCAGAGGTAGCATTCGATAACCGAAGAAATGGATTCAACAGCTTTAGAAAAATATCACGGATCGTGATTCCATTAGCCTCATTAGGAAGCCTTGCAACAAGAGGAACACCAAATGCCTTCTTTGAAGCCATTATGTCGTGGATGTAACACCTAGAATGTTCAGTAGTTTTGGTTAGAGGTGAAGACAACATGCACAAGTAAGAGATATATAATATAAAAGTTGGGATTCTTAATGAATCCTATTTATCTTCAACCACGCGACTTTGTCAACATGTTCCAAGTATTTTTTGGAAGTGTCAGACATTGAAGCAACAATTTAGTTCACACCACATATAAGGTGCATAGAGAATCAGGGAACCACATGATATTAGATGACTTGTTTTGAAAGGTGGACTCTTATTTACCTACATCAGGTGAGAGCAGGAACTAATTACTATTTTATTTATATGTACCAATTCTGTTTCCAGGAAATGTTGTTCAGAGTACAAATGTTTTCGCGCTGCCACCATCAGATATTGCAGGACAATGACTAGCACTTTCTAGATCAGTTGGCGTTGACCTTAGACCACATCGCTGAATTCGGATAGGAGTGCCTCTACTGGTAGGCATTGTTAATAAATGGAAAGTCTTTAATTACCGAACACAAACATCAGGAAATTGTTAATGGCCGGAGACTTGGACATTTCAGGAAATCAGGAACCTGACAGTATGGCGATGAGCATTTCAAGCTTATTTACAATACAAAAGTTTGAGGAATCAAGACACAATGAATAATGGCTGATATAATCTATGCAGGTTAAAAATGATTATCTTATGTCTACTTGCTGTACAACCGCTTCAAATTGTCAATCAAAACACAGTACTAATCAAAAAAATTATACATGCAACTCTATATAGCCTCATGCTACAGTATAAAGAGCTTAGCTGAAAACTCAAACGAACATTATCCAAATTTAAAAAATACTGAATATTTAGAGAAGAAAGAAGGCTATTGAACAACTAGAATATCGTCAAAAAATAATAAAACAATTGAAACAATTTAATCAAACAGTTTCCTGACAGAAAAAGTATGAGGACAACCTCTCATCTTTCTCAATAGTTCAAAACCTTGGCTGTTGATGGAGGTCCTTTTCGGGTCTCCATCAGATGTTGTCTTCCGTTGATCCCCCGGTGGATTTTGGTGGTGGTCTTCTGTTGCGTGTGGATCTCAATGGGTTTTAATGAGAATGGTGATTTGAGGAGTTTGGTGCCGAGTACCTACAAAGAAGTCCCGAGATGGTTTGGTACCACCGAGGACCCTCCGACGATCAAGTTAGTGCTAGATCCGAGCAGAGTAACGGCTAAGTGGAATAAAAATGGCTTACCTGACCCTTCTGTGATGGGGGTTTATATAGTGGTGATGGCACGCAGTAGCAAGCGCGAGAATCTCGCCAGCAGTTACGCTCCCGACGTCACGCCTGCGTGGAGAGCGGATCGCCCATTAATGGGATCGCGGAGGAGTGGAACGTGGGATGTTGCTGGCGGAGAATCCACGCATGGCGAGATTCACGGGGCGGCGGTTACGCCTGCGAGCGGTGGAGCTGGTCGGAAGGGCCGAGGAAGACTGCTTCGGCTGGGGTGCTCGGAACCGAGCAAGAGGGTTAAGGAATCTTGGTCCTGTAGCAGCCTGGGGTGAACTGAATGGCCGAGGAGGCAAATTTGCAGGGGGCCCCGTGGAGGGCAAGCTTGCGCTTGCGGGTCGGGTATAAGGGTGGCCTGGTCAGCCTCTGTGGGCCCTTCCTTCCGGGTCCTGGGGCATGTCATCCGCCACGTGTCCTGATCACGTATCGTCAATTATTGAGCATCATCATTAGCCCCCCACTCTTGTCCCGACCAGCTAGCGGGGCGGGTCAGGAGTGGACTGCCAGGCCTCCCGAGGTGAGCTCTTTTCTAGGGCTTTGTCAGGACGAGTCCTCGGGCTGTCAATTGTCTTTTCCGCTAGCGAATCAGGACGAGATCTCTGCATTTAAAGAAGGTGCGCCGGTTCGTGCACTCTGTAACTGAAGCGACGGTCCACGCGTCAAGCGTCGATTGACTGACGCGACGTATGCAAGCCTGCGGCGTCTGATAGGACGCGGTCCAGCGCAGGATCGACAAGTGGAGCGATCAGAGCCGCTGGGCGTGAGGAGTCGTTTCGGCGGGAGATGACGGGCGTCGTTGGATGAAGCCGTTTGCAGCAATAAACAGGGGTGGGGTCCACTCTTGGGCCCTTACTCCTTCATATTTCCCTCTCTTAAGTCCTGGTTGCTCGGCACTCGTCTCCTTTCTCCTGCTTTCGGCCCCTGAAGATTCCTTTTTCCAAGGTTAGATGTCTTCCTTGATAGAGTCAGTAGATGTTGTAGGAGTACGTTGTAGGGTCCCTTCAGCTGTGTCTGAGTCTCCCGGGGAGCAGGGGTTGGATCCTCTCTCCGGGATCGTAAGGTGGGGGCAGCCTCCAGGGAGGAGGCGGCAGATGCGGCCCCTGGCTCCTCATGCTGGGTGAGGCATGAGAACGAGCTCGCCAATGCTCGGGCTCGCTTCCACATCCCCTCGCGCTATACGCTCCGACTGGCTAAGGAGGGAGAGAGGGCGGATCAAGTACGGGGCAGGGAAATTGCCCTGTACTTAGAAATTTTTTGGGGCGGAATGTGCCTGCCCTTCTCTCCTGAGGTCATCGCTGCGCTGAATTTTTTCAGTTTGGCCCCCGGCCGGTTAGTGCCGAATTCGTGGAGGATCCTCTTCGGGCTCTTGATCCGCCTGAAGTTACTGGCGGTTCCCTTCAGCCTTTCCCTTCTCGATTCTTCTCTCGTTTTCAAAAGTCACCCTGGTAGTCGAGCGAGCGAGCGACCCGAGATGGGTTTATCTCTCTTTCAGGAAGCGGCCTGGGGGCACTACCGGGACCAGGATCGTGGCCTTACCCTTTTCTATTCATGATTGGAAAAAGAAATTTTTCTTCGTTTTCCCCCCGAGGGCGAGAACTGGCCCGTGCCTACCAAGTGGTTGAGGGAGAAATGTTTGCCGGGGAACCAGTCCGATGACCTCGCCGCGGTGAGATTGGCGTCGTGGGAGCCTATCCCCGACCTGACGTGCTGCTGTCTGAGAGGGTCCTGAGCTGGGCCGGGCTTAGCCCCGTCGAGTTCGTCGGTAAGTTAGGCTTGCTTTTTGGTTTGGGTTTTGCTCGTGTCGCTGATTTGTTAGGTATTTGTTTTGTGCAGGATCCATGGACTTCGACTCGCTTAAAACCTCCATGCGCCAGTCGAGGAAGGCTACAAAGGCTGGGGGCGCCAGCTCTTCTCGCGCGAAGCTCGCCCCAGCTCCTACTACTCCGGTGGTGGGGCCCCGCGAGCGCTCGGGAGCGGATCCCGCCCAGGGTCTCAGCAGAGTGTCGGGCCGGAAGCGGGCCTGATTCTGAAGGACTCGGTCTCGGAGGAGGAGATCGGCTCTCCCTCGGAGCCGCTCAAGAGGAGCTCCCGGAGACCTTTCCGGGGCGGGTCTTCGCCGACCATGGTGGAGGAAGGGGGCCTCCGGTTCGCGTTGCCATCGGGGCTATCCGTTGCGGATAGCCTTCAGCATGAAATAGAGACCTCGGCTGGGGGTAGAGTTCCCGGGAGGACCTTCGGGGTTCAGCTGGCGTCCATCGCCCAGGAGTCCGTGCAGGTAAGTGTTTGGTTCATTGTGAGATTCGGTGTCTCCTTCATCTTTCTGATCTTTTTCGTGTCTTCCAGGTTCTCCAGCACGTTGCTCTCGCCTTGCGTATGGAAGCCGAGGTGGTTGCCCCAGCGCTGGAGGCTGCGGGCTAGCTCGCCTCGTTAGAAGTGAGCTCCAAGCGGAAGCCGGAGGCGATGACGGCGAGGGTTGCTTCCTTGGAAGGCGAGGTGGAGGCCGGGAAACGGGAGGTAGCCCGGCACCGCGAGACCGCCGTAATTGCTGAGGTCAAGCTCGAGGATGGCCAGGTGCTTGCCGGCAACCTGAAGAGGACGGTGAAGACCCTCCGAAAGGAGCTGGAGGCGGCGGCCGAGGCAGCCAAGTCGTCTGAATTGAGGGCGGTGGAGGGCTATAAGAAGTCGAAGGATTTTTATGATGACTTGGCCGTGGCTACGATCCGCATTTGGCACGACGCCCTCGATACCGTTAAGGCCCGGATGCCGGAGTTTGCCGACGGAGATCTCCGGGCCGAGTTCCCCCTTGCGGACGCCGATGAGCAGGGGGAAGAGGTTCCTGGCGAGGAAGCCGCCGAGGATCCCGCGTGTCACATGGTGGAGGTCGAGGACCTCGAGGTCGTACCTGGCCCCGAGGTGTAGAGCCCCCGTTTTCCTTCTTTTATTTTGTTTTTGAATTTTGTAAGGTTGGGGAGCCCCAAAAAATACCCTTTGTAAAGCTTTTGTCTTTGGTAGTAATAAAATTTTTCTTTGGCTTCATCGAATTGCGTTCTACCATCTGTTTGTGAAGAATGCTCGTAAGATATCACTGCTTGCATCGTTGTGTTTTCATGTCAGGTTTGCCACTTGTCTAGCAATCGCCCGTTGGGTTGATTTCGATCACTTGCCGACGAGCATGCCAAGCGCTGCCGAGGAGGTATCCTCATAGGCCCCGAAGTTGAGGGGGGATAGCTTAGACCTGGATAGATCTGATGCCCCTCACTAGGGTCTCGGATCCTCTGCGGGTGATGGGCAGAGCGCTGTTCACCGTACTTGAGCCAAGCGTGAGTGGGCGCCTGCTCGGTGGCTCTATGGGGGGTGCCATCTTTTGACCTCTGTCAACGCTAGCATTGACCACCAGCCGTGGGTGACCGAGCAGGGTAGCTGCTCGGTTGCCTCTTGCGAGGGCTTTGATCCATGTCGGTTGTGGTAGGAAACTACCAGCCGGGGATAGCCGAGTAAGGACTCGACTGCCTCTGGGAGGACTTTGGTCTTTAGCGCTGGAGGGGATGTAAGAAGCCCACTAAGGATGACCGGGCAGTGAGGCTGCGCGGTTGCCTCTTGGCGAGGGCTTTGACCTCTGGCGTCGTGGGTAGGCAACTACCAGCCTGGGATGAACGAGCGGGGTAGCCGCTCTGGTGCCTCTTGTGAGGGCTTTTGATCCCTGGCGTCGTGGGTAGGGAGCTACCAGCCGGAGTTGACCGAGCAGGGTAGCTGCTCGGTTGCCTCTTATGAGAGTTTTGATCCTTCAGGACGGGGACCGAGCAGGGTTACTGCCCAGTGCCTCTTGGCGAGGACTTTGATCCCTGTCGGTTGTGGTAGGAAGCTACCAGCCGGGGATAGCCGAGCAAGAACTCGACTGCCTCTGGGAGGACTTTGGTCCTTAGCACAGGAGGGGCTGTAGAAGCCTACCAAGGACCCTTGGCCGGGTAGGGTTACTACCCGGTGCCTCTTGGCGAGAGATTTTGTCCTGAAGGATAGCCGAGTGAAGGATCCTCGGGCTCGACTGCCTCTGGGAGGGCTTTTTGATCCCCGGCGTTGCGGCAGGGAAGCTGCCCGCTGGGGATAGCCGAGCGAAGGATCCTCGGACTCGACTGCCTCTGCGAGGAATTTTTGGTCCTTGGCGTTGCGGTAGGGAGGCTATCCGCCACTGTTGTAATTTCCTCTTCCTTTCTGCATGTACGGCTGAGGAGCCCATAATACCTTTTGAATAAACAAGGTTTTTCCTCTTTTCCGCAATGTTCCATTGATCTTTATTAAATTAACAACAGACCCTAGGAAGTGTTTACATTGCTCTAAAAGAAAAGTACAGGCTAGTAGATGACTTTATTGGCTCGGCCCGAGCTCCCTGAAGGACTGTTGGCCCCCGTGCTTGGCACAGGATACGGGGCTCCCTGAGTTCCGGCTGGCCGTCCGCTGAAACGAGCATGATCTGACCGATGGTCAGGTCGGCGGGAGGGCGATGCTGCTCTTGCTCGCTGTCGGCCTGCCGTTTATCCCTCAAGTATGCGGCGAGGTGCCCAGATCGGATGAGCTCTTCGATGTAGTCCCTGAGTTGCTTGCAATCCTCTGTGGCGTGGCCCAGTACTCGGTGGAAAGCGCAGTAGGGGCCCCGGGTTCGCTTTGCGGGCTGACGCGGGATCGGAGGGAACTTGAAGAACCCCTCGTTCTGGGCCTCATCTAGCAATACTGCGAGGGAGACGTTGAGGGTGGTATACTCCTGAAACTTCGGGTGGTAGGGCTGCTGACGTTCCGGCCTCTCCTCCCGAGCCCTCTTCTTCTGGTCGGATCGTTCTGCTCGGGGGAGGTTAGCGTTCACCTCGGATTCCAGCTGAACCTCACGCTCGGTCCACGTCTTGACCTCGGCTATGGTCTTAGGTTGCGCCAACGCGAAGGAACGTAACCACTCCTTGTGCCTCAGACCAGATCTAAGCGCCGTGATGACGGTCTCGTCCCGGTGCTCGGGCATCTCGAGAAGGGCGTTGTAGAAATGGGTAATGTAGGCCTTGAATGTTTCCTTGTCCCTACTTTTAACCGTGAAGAGGTAGTCGACCGTGTGCTTCTGTCGACAGTTCCCAACGAAATGGCCAAGGAACTGAGTAGCCAGCTCGTCGAAGGTCGAGATCGAGCAGGGCTCGAGCCCCCGGAACCAGTCCCGACCTGCACGGATAAGGGTGGCCGGGAAGGCCCTGCACTAGGCGACGTCGGAGTGGTCCTGGAAGCTCATTCCCGCGGTGAAAGCGTCCAAATGGTCTTTCGGGTCGGTTTTCCAGTCGAACGGAGAGACCTTTGGGGGCTTGTTGCGCGAGGAGACGTGGACGGAGAGCAATTCCTTGGTGAACGGCTTTGTGAGCGAATCGGAGGCGTACTTAGCCCCATCGCTCGAGAGGTGAGCCTCCCGGCGCATGCCCTCGATTTTCTTCTCGAGGACGTCGAGCCGACCGTGGTATCCCGAGGAATCGGCGTCTTGGGATCCCTGGACTCCGCTGCGGGTGACCTGCGTCTGGGAACGGCCCCGGTTCCTCTCGATGAGGTGCCTTAAATCCCTGGGCGAGGTGGCTCTTGAGCCGCCGAGGCGAACCCTTTCTGTGCGGCCCCGCCGAGGGTGGTGATGTCGACCATGCCTGTGGATAGATGTAGCGTCTTGAAAAGTCGTTTTGGTGTTTTCCTGAAATTCGGTGAAAATTCGGTATTTTTCCGAAAACCGTCTTTCTTGTTATTTTGCAGTTTAGGGCTAATTATACTTAAAATGGATAGGTAATTACTTGTTTTTAGTAGCTAATGAGTTAATTATGAAACTCTGGTCGTTTAAAAATTTTCCCTAATTTTTCAATTTTTTAATATTATTTTAAGCCGGTAAGAAAATACATTAAATAAGCGATAAATACAAATTTTTCCGGGCTAATTTTAATCTCTAAAATTATGATAATTATAATCTAGTGATAACATAAATTTTTAGTAATTTATTTTGATTTTTAACAAATTTTTATGATATGAAACGAATTTATTGAATTTTGGGCTAAAACTTGCAATTTTTGAGTTGTAGGGGGCCTTTTTGCATAAAATTTCTTTTGTAAAACCCCTCTCTCTTTTTCCTCAGCCCTAGGACAGCCCCACCTTATGTGAGACCAGAAAATTCTGATCTCTTTTCTTTAGTTGCTTTCTTGAGTGATTTAAGGGGGTTTTTTGGGTTTATTTTAATTAAAATGAATAAAGTAAGGTGCATTTGACTTTGTGGACTTGACCCATGACCTTCCCCACTTGCCCACACCCTCCCCCATTCCTCCTCTGGCCGAAAATCCTGCACACCCTCTTCTTCCTCTCTTTCCTTTTCATTTTCTTCAATTTCTTCAAGAAAATACATCAAAATCCATGATTTAATTTAAAAATCCAAACAAAATCCTTAAGCTATCATTATCCTTAGCCATTCTTGCTTGGATCTTGGTGTTGAGGCCATCATTTGGAGCAAAATTTTCTTGCTTGATCCATAGATCAAGAGGTATAATTTCTATCATGTTAAATTCTTTTGTTTAAGTTTCTTATGTTGTATGGTTTAGTGTTAATTTAGTGTAGTTTAATCTAGTTTTCTTAGGTTTTGCTTGAAAAATCTAACTAGGGTTTGAAAGCCATAATAGTTAATTAAGTTGTTTTATAATTAATCTAGTGGTTAATTAACTAATCCATATAGTTATCTTGTTGATGTAGTTTTCAATTATGCTAATTTGGTTAAATTTAGAAGTGTGAAATTGCTTTTTTAGGATTTTTCAAGAGAGGGTTTTTGTATGGAATTGGTTTGTGAAGCTTGATTAGTGAGTGGATTAAGTTTTAGAAAGCATTATTTAATTGATTAAACCTAATTTGTTATCTAGTATTTTGCTAACCTAAATCTAAGGGGTGAACTTGCTAATTGGGTTTGAAATTAGTGTTAATTAAGTTTTTCAAGTATGGATTTTGATTTGCAATTGCTATTTATAAAAATCAAGAAAGGGTTTGGTTGTGGAATATAGGTTTTGGATCATGGCTATTGTGTTGTAATTAGTGTTTGTAGATTGCTTGTAGTGTGCTTGGGTAATTATGCTTTATTATAGTCGTTTTGTCGCAAATCGGCGATTTGTGCACCGATTTTTGGAATGTATCTGCTTACTAGATTTTTATATAAATTATGTGATGGATTATTTTCGACATCTTGATGATTGTAATGGCTTGTCCTACGACTTTTAGGATGCGTGAGTGCGGATTTTTGGGTAGTCGGGTTTTAGTTTTGCCGGGCGACCCAGATCGGCGTTTTTCGGCAGTTTTGCGATTTTCGCGTGTGTTCCGCGCACTTTGTGCACGTTGTACCTAGCTAGCGAACTTTAGTAGTTTCGTTGGGGTTTTGCGTCGTTCTTGAATGTGTAACCTTATATTTGGTATTGATGTAAATTCCAGGTTCGGTCGCGGAGACGTCAGACGCAGCGCGAAAGGAAAAGGCGGTGATTGGACACAGCTAGCCAGGGATCCCGGTGAGTAGATTTAACATCTACGGGGGACGATCGTTTGGATGGCGCAAGTCGCCCGATAGATTTAGTAAACTGGAAAATAGTAAATTGGATAATCACTTGTGACATTAGAATAATAATACTGGCATGATAATTGCTGAAATTAGATCAATATGTTATATCCATATACGCAAACTCAATTGTAGGACACATGCACCATTACCAGGTTTTTATATGCAGCACGAGCACTATTCATGCTTACACACACACCCTGGTAATTGCCATGCCACCACACTAGATAACATTTAAATTAAACCTTTTACTAATTGATACTTAAACTGCTGCTTTTGCCTTTAATTCCTTAAAAATGAAACCGTAGTATTGCTATTCATGTGCATGTACTTCATCATATTAATTGTTCATGCTTAATACATTAATCACACATCGCGACTTGATTATTGATATCATACGCATTCATTATCATTGATATATGCACTTATGAGGATTTCTTGAGATTTTATGATATTGCTGGATTTCGGGGGAAAACCGCAAATTTTCTAAACTTATTATATTTTAAAATATGTAAAAATTGCGGTTTTCTAGTGATGTAAGTGTCGTCCACCATGAGTTTGCTGTGGATTTGGAAATCCGTGTCGAGGAGTGGAGGAACCGGCACGGGTACATGGTGGGCCCGGTAAGGTACCCCGGGGCAAGAGGAATGTGGTGATGACGTTGAGCCTGGCAGGGGACGGATTACCTACCGGTGACTGTTTGGGACGGCGGATATCCAGAGGATACCGACCGTGGCCGCTAGATGATGAGATATTGATATTTGAGATGGGTCAGCCGGACGGCTGAGGCCAGAGATACATTTATGAGATTTGAGACAGCTTTTGGGTGTCGTTGCTGGACACCGATTTTGTCGATTCACTGACATTATGCTGGCATTCTAAAAGAGTTTCAAAAACAAAAAGAGAATAAATATTTCTTATATGTACATATTGAGACCTCAGATATTCATGTTGCATACATATTAGCACACTGATATGATATACACACCTGCTAGTGCATCCAGTCATACCTGTATTTTAGATGCTAGGATGCTTGTGTTCATGCATACGATAGCCTTTGCAGATGTTATTTATTACTCACGAGTTGGCAACTCACTCCCGTTGTGCCACAGTCTTTTGCAGGTCCGCTCCGTCAGTTCAGTAGCGGCGGGCGCACTTGTTCTTTTGCCTGTTTTGCTTGGGCTCGAGATTTGCTCATAGGTGGGTTATGTTATTATTTTGCACCACCTTGTATATTCTTGTATCTAGTATACTCCATCTACTGTTTCTACCAGATTATTGTATATTGACCTAGAGATGAGACAGTGAGGTTTGTGGATTTTATGCTGTATTTTGGGGTCGAGCTCACTTGAGCCGACATGCTACTTTTTTATGCTCCCTTATGATTATTATGCTTGTTGTCATTTACATTGCGTGGGATTTGTGACCGCCTTATGGCGAAGAGCTAGCTCCCGCTTGGGGATGCCCTATTTTGTTGGATTCATGTTTATTTATGTTGTACCCATTTTGGGGGCCAGTATTTACAAAGGAGATTCTGCCGAAATTTTCGGGAAAAGTTGGTATTGTTTTAAAAAAATGTTTTACATGACTTATTTGATAAACTTGCTTTCAAATGTTTGGGTTTTCTTCACTCTTTTGCTTAATTGGTTTTGTTTTCTGGGCTTTGGCTTATTTTACGGACGTTTTTAGACGTTTCGTGAACTTAAGTGCCAGTCACGTTCCGTACCCTGCGGGTCGTGACAAAGTTGGTATCAGAGCGATAGGTTTTACCTTTGTGAGTGTAGGATGACCCTTGGTAGATGGAGTAAGTGACTTAAGCAGGGTAACGTAGCATGCGTATGTCCGCGGCATACTTACGATACGGTACTCCGCCTAAGTGACTTTAGGATACTTGCTTGAAATTCCTTCTTCAATTCCGTGTATCCTATGATCCTATTGCACTGTCCTTACTATCCGTTTTCCTGTAATAGCCACTATGCCGCCGAAGGCTACGAGGGCACAGAGGGCTGCCGCCAGAGACGAGATTCGAGCTGGCTCGTCCGAGACTAGGACTGAGCAGGGTGGTATGCCTACGCCGCAGGGACAGACCGATCCACCTTCCCCAGGCCGTATGGATAGGCTCGAGACCGGTATGGAGGAGTTACGACAGATGATGGGAGGCATGCAGGAGCTGCGTCAGATGGTAGGATCCCTAGTTGCAGCCAGTCGTACACCGAGGCCGGATGACGTACCTACTACATCACAGACGACCATGATACCTGCTCCTACTACTACCACCGTGGCCATTCCGGTTTCACTACAGGATTTCATGAGGCTGAGACCTCCAGTATTCACCGGCACCGAGACAGCGGAGGACCTACAGACGTTCCTTGACAGTTTAGCCAGGATCTGCCGTTCACTGAGATGTTCGGATGATCGATGGGTAGAGCTTGCGAGTTTCCGACTAGAGGGTCTCGCGCAGACATGGTGGGAGTCAGTCTTGAGAGGTCGAGCTGCAGATCTACCGCCTATGACTTGGGTCGAGTTTACAGCGGTCTTTCTAGCACGTTTCCTTCCAGAGAGCGTTCGTGACGCCAGGGCTCGTAGCTTCGAGGCCTTAGTCAAGACACCTGGGATGACGGTGTCTGAGTATGATATCCAGTTTACACAGTTATCCCGATATGCTCAGTATTTGGTGGATACCGAAGAGAAGATGGTGAAGAGGTTCGTACAGGGACTTGATGCCCAGCTATATCTTGCCATTGGCGCCCAGCACTACGACACTTATTCAGCTGCTATGGATACGACATTGCGAATGGAGGCACGCATATCACGGACTTCGGCCGTTTCTGGGCCGAAGAGAATGCGCACCGATGTACCGCCTCAGAGGCAGCGCGCCAGATTCTTTCCGAGAGATAGGCCTGACAGAGGATTTGGACGGGAACAGTTATATGGTTCTTATCCCCAGGGGCAGCAGCCGTCGCCAGGATGTTTTGGGTGCGGGAGTCTGCACCATCTTGTCAGAGACTGTCCAGTGAGACGACAGGGAGCAGCGACAGTTCCGCATGTGACCCTACCACCATCACCACCCCTCCTCAGAGAGCCCTACTTCCTACCCCAGGCGATGCTCCACGCCAGTTAGGTGCACCGAGAGGCCGTGGACGCGGCGGTCCTGTTCAGAGAGGACGAGGAGGCAGAGGCCGAGGTCGAGGTCAGCCCGCTATCGGTGGAGGACAGGCCCGAGTATTTGCTTTGACACCGCAGGATGCGCAGGCATCCAATGCCGTTGTGACAGGTACCTTGCCAGTTTGTTCTTTCGACGCACGGGTATTATTCGACCCAGGTTCCACACATTCGTACGTATCTACACACTTTGCACCGATGTTGGGCCGTGAGTCGTCGTCGTTAGATCAGCCGCTTGTTGTTGTTACTCCGGTAGGCGAGTCGTTTGTCGCTCGGTTTGTATTTCATTTGTGTTCCGTTCGTATCGGTGAGAGGGATTCATCGGTTGATTTGATACTCCTCGATATGTTGGACTTTGATGTGCTTCTGGGCATGGATTGGCTAGCCACTTGTTATGCTTCGGTGGACTGCCGTGAGAAGGCAGTCAGATTTAGCTTTCCGGGAGAGCCAGTCCTTGTTATTCAGGGAGACCGCAGTGTCACCCTTCCCAGCTTAATTTCGTCTCTTCGCGCTGGTCAGCTCTTGCGGAAGGGATGTCAGGGATTCTTAGCGTATATTTGTGATACTCGAGCTGCAGAGGTTCCGTTAGACCGGGTTCTGGTAGTTTGTGAGTTCCCTGATGTTTTCCCTGATGAGCTACCTGGGCTACCGCCTGAGCGCGATGTTGAGTTCTGCATTGATTTGATTCCCGGTTCGGGGCCTATTTCTGTACCGCCTTATCGGATGGCCCCGGCGGAGCTTCGAGAGCTGAAGGATCAGTTGCAGGATTTGTTAGATAAGGGGCTTATTCGACCTAGTGTTTCTCCGTGGGGTGCTCCGGTCCTGTTTGTCAAGAAGGATGGAAGTTTGCGCTTATGTATCGACTACCGCCAGCTGAACAAAGTTACCGTTCGGAACATATATCCGTTGCCGCGCATTGATGATTTGTTCGACCAGCTTCAGGGTGCGGGGTATTTTTCGAGGATCGACTTGCGATCAGGATACCATCAGCTGCGAGTTCGACAGGAGGATATACCGAGGACAGCTTTCCGTACACGCTATGGCCACTACGAGTTTTTGGTGATGTCGTTCGGACTCACCAACGCCCCGGCAGCATTCATGGATTTGATGAACCGTACATTCAGGCCGTATCTTGACTTGTTCATCATCGTGTTTATCGACGATATCTTGGTGTACTCCCGGAGCAGAGAGGAGCACGAGCAGCACTTGCGGATTACGTTACAGACTCTGAGGGAGCATCAGCTGTTCGCGAAGTTCTCCAAGTGTGCGTTCTGGCTGGACAGCGTCGGATTCTTGGGTCACGTGGTTACGAGAGACGGCATTTGTGTGGATCCGAAGAAGATTGAGGCTGTTCAGCAGTGGCCCCGACCTACATCGGTTACTGAGATCCGTAGTTTTCTAGGCCTGGCGGGCTACTACAGGCGTTTTGTTCAGGACTTCTCCCGTATAGCTGCACCGTTGACCGGTTTGACCCGGAAGGGAGTTCCTTTCGTCTGGACAGAGGAGTGCGAGCGCAGTTTTCAGCAGCTACGGACTTGTTTGACTACGGCGCCGGTATTATCTTTGCCTTCGGGATCAGGCGGATTTGTTGTCTACTGTGATGCTTCGCGAGTGGGATTAGGATGCGTATTGATGCAGCATGGCCGGGTGATCGCTTATGCTTCTCGGCAGTTGAAGAAGCATGAACAGAACTACCCCACTCATGATTTGGAGATGGCTGCAGTGGTCTTTGCACTGAAGATTTGGCGACATTACCTTTACGGCGAGTCGTGTCAGATATTCACCGATCACAAGAGCTTAAAGTACATATTTCAGCAGCGAGACCTGAACCTCAGACAGCGTCGTTGGATGGAGTTGGTGAAAGACTACGACTGCGAGATCTTATATCACCCCGGCAAGGCAAATGTGGTGGCAGATGCGTTGAGTAGGAGGCCCGGGGGTAGTCTATCCTTTTTGCGCACAGTGCAGAGGCAGTCGTCAGCAGATTGGCAGATGTTATGCGACAGCCGAGTTGAGTTCGAGTTCACTCAGACAGGGGGACAGCTCGCGCATGTTCGTGCACGCCCACAGTTGCTTGACCGTATATATGAGGCACAGCGCAGTGACGACCGTTGCTCAGAGATCATGGCACAGATGGGACATGGCAGATTTTCCGAGTTCGTGATTGACGATCAGGGGATTTTACGATATGGATCTAGACTGTGCGTACCAGATGCTGATGGATTGCGGCGCGACATTCTTGAGGAGGCACACCGATCAGTGTATAGTGTCCACCCCGGTTCCACCAAGATGTACCATGATATGAGAGAGACCTATTGGTGGGACGGGATGAAGAGGGACATTGCGGAGTTCGTTTCGAGATGCCTGACTTGTCAGCAAGTCAAGGCCGAGCACCAGAGGCCCGCAGGAGAGCTACAGCCGTTACCCATTCCAGAGTGGAAATGGGAGCAGATTTCGATGGATTTCGTTGTGGGTCTACCCAGGACCAGTCGAGGGTACGACTCCATCTGGGTGATCGTGGATAGATTGACGAAGGCGGCTCACTTCCTTCCGGTGAAGACGACTTTCAGCTTCGCTCAGTATGCTCAGCTCTATATCGACGAGATCGTGCGACTACATGGCGTACCGACTTGTATCGTGTCAGATCGAGGCACTCAGTTCACCAGCCGACTTTGGCAGAGACTTCAGGAGGCTTTGGGCACTCGTTTGAGCTTCAGCACAGCGTTTCATCCGCAGACAGACGGACAGTCAGAGCGGACCATTCAGACTCTCGAGGACATGCTCAGAGCGTGCGTTTTAGACTTTGGTGGTAGCTGGGATCGTCATTTACCTCTAGTGGAGTTCTCCTACAACAACAGCTTCCAGGATACTATTCAGATGGCATCTTTCGAGGCATTGTATGGGAGGAGATGCAGATCGCCCGTTTGTTGGACAGAGCTCAGCGAGAGCAGCATTTTGGGGCCGCAGCTTGTTGAGGAGACGACAGCGAAGATACAGTTGATCCGAGACCGGATGAGAGCGGCTCAGAGCAGGCAGAAATCGTATGCAGACAGGCGCCGTCGCAGATTAGAGTTCGCAGTTGGCGACCATGTTTTTCTGAAAGTCTCTCCGATGAAGGGCGTGATGCGTTTTGGGCGAAAAGGGAAGCTTAGCCCTAGATTCGTAGGTCCCTTCGAGATCCTCGAGCGTGTCGGCGCTGTTGCATATCGTTTGGCTCTTCCACCCAGCTTTCCCGATGTTCACCCCGTTTTTCATGTTTCGATGCTCCGCAAGTACCTTCACGACCCTTCGCATGCGATTCAGCACCCGACAGTCCAGCTAGAGCGCGACCTTTCTTTTGCAGAGCAGCCGGTGGCCATCCTGGATCGGCAGGTGAAGAAGTTGAGGTCGAAGATTATACCAACCGTCAAGGTCCTTTGGCGTAGCCCGAGCAGCGAGGTTACCTGGGAGACCGAGGGCGAGATGAGGAAGAAGTATCCCCATCTCTTTGAAGGTACGCGTAGCTATATTTTTAAATTCGGGGACCGAATTTCTTTAAGGGGGGAAGATTGTAGCGTCTTGAAAAGTCGTTTTGGTGTTTTCCTGAAATTCGGTGAAAATTCGGTATTTTTCCGAAAACCGTCTTTCTTGTTATTTTGCAGTTTAGGGCTAATTATACTTAAAATGGATAGGTAATTACTTGTTTTTAGTAGCTAATGAGTTAATTATGAAATTCTGGTCGTTTAAAAATTTTCCCTAATTTTTCAATTTTTTAATATTATTTTAAGCCGGTAAGAAAATACATTAAATAAGCGATAAATACAAATTTTTCCGGGCTAATTTTAATCTCTAAAATTATGATAATTATAATCTAGTGATAACATAAATTTTTAGTAATTTATTTTGATTTTTAACAAATTTTTATGATATGAAACGAATTTATTGAATTTTGGGCTAAAACTTGCAATTTTTGAGTTGTAGGGGGCCTTTTTGCATAAAATTTCTTTTGTAAAACCCCTCTCTCTTTTTCCTCAGCCCTAGGACAGCCCCACCTTATGTGAGACCAGAAAATTCTGATCTCTTTTCTTTAGTTGCTTTCTTGAGTGATTTAAGGGGTTTTTTTGGGTTTATTTTAATTAAAATGAATAAAGTAAGGTGCATTTGACTTTGTGGACTTGACCCATGACCTTCCCCACTTGCCCACACCCTCCCCCATTCCTCCTCTGGCCGAAAATCCTGCACACCCTCTTCTTCCTCTCTTTCCTTTTCATTTTCTTCAATTTCTTCAAGAAAATACATCAAAATCCATGATTTAATTTAAAAATCCAAACAAAATCCTTAAGCTATCATTATCCTTAGCCATTCTTGCTTGGATCTTGGTGTTGAGGCCATCATTTGGAGCAAAATTTTCTTGCTTGATCCATAGATCAAGAGGTATAATTTCTATCATGTTAAATTCTTTTGTTTAAGTTTCTTATGTTGTATGGTTTAGTGTTAATTTAGTGTAGTTTAATCTAGTTTTCTTAGGTTTTGCTTGAAAAATCTAACTAGGGTTTGAAAGCCATAATAGTTAATTAAGTTGTTTTATAATTAATCTAGTGGTTAATTAACTAATCCATATAGTTATCTTGTTGATGTAGTTTTCAATTATGCTAATTTGGTTAAATTTAGAAGTGTGAAATTGCTTTTTTAGGATTTTTCAAGAGAGGGTTTTTGTATGGAATTGGTTTGTGAAGCTTGATTAGTGAGTGGATTAAGTTTTAGAAAGCATTATTTAATTGATTAAACCTAATTTGTTATCTAGTATTTTGCTAACCTAAATCTAAGGGGTGAACTTGCTAATTGGGTTTGAAATTAGTGTTAATTAAGTTTTTCAAGTATGGATTTTGATTTGCAATTGCTATTTATAAAAATCAAGAAAGGGTTTGGTTGTGGAATATAGGTTTTGGATCATGGCTATTGTGTTGTAATTAGTGTTTGTAGATTGCTTGTAGTGTGCTTGGGTAATTATGCTTTATTATAGTCGTTTTGTCGCAAATCGGCGATTTGTGCACCGATTTTTGGAATGTATCTGCTTACTAGATTTTTATATAAATTATGTGATGGATTATTTTCGACATCTTGATGATTGTAATGGCTTGTCCTACGACTTTTAGGATGCGTGAGTGCGGATTTTTGGGTAGTCGGGTTTTAGTTTTGCCGGGCGACCCAGATCGGCGTTTTTCGGCAGTTTTGCGATTTTCGCGTGTGTTCCGCGCACTTTGTGCACGTTGTACCTAGCTAGCGAACTTTAGTAGTTTCGTTGGGGTTTTGCGTCGTTCTTGAATGTGTAACCTTATATTTGGTATTGATGTAAATTCCAGGTTCGGTCGCGGAGACGTCAGACGCAGCGCGAAAGGAAAAGGCGGTGATTGGACACAGCTAGCCAGGGATCCCGGTGAGTAGATTTAACATTTACGGGGGACGATCGTTTGGATGGCGCAAGTCGCCCGATAGATTTAGTAAACTGGAAAATAGTAAATTGGATAATCACTTGTGACATTAGAATAATAATACTGGCATGATAATTGCTGAAATTAGATCAATATGTTATATCCATATACGCAAACTCAATTGTAGGACACATGCACCATTACCAGGTTTTTATATGCAGCACGAGCACTATTCATGCTTACACACACACCCTGGTAATTGCCATGCCACCACACTAGATAACATTTAAATTAAACCTTTTACTAATTGATACTTAAACTGCTGCTTTTGCCTTTAATTCCTTAAAAATGAAACCGTAGTATTGCTATTCATGTGCATGTACTTCATCATATTAATTGTTCATGCTTAATACATTAATCACACATCGCGACTTGATTATTGATATCATACGCATTCATTATCATTGATATATGCACTTATGAGGATTTCTTGAGATTTTATGATATTGCTGGATTTCGGGGGAAAACCGCAAATTTTCTAAACTTATTATATTTTAAAATATGTAAAAATTGCGGTTTTCTAGTGATGTAAGTGTCGTCCACCATGAGTTTGCTGTGGATTTGGAAATCCGTGTCGAGGAGTGGAGGAACCGGCACGGGTACATGGTGGGCCCGGTAAGGTACCCCGGGGCAAGAGGAATGTGGTGATGACGTTGAGCCTGGCAGGGGACGGATTACCTACCGGTGACTGTTTGGGACGGCGGATATCCAGAGGATACCGACCGTGGCCGCTAGATGATGAGATATTGATATTTGAGATGGGTCAGCCGGACGGCTGAGGCCAGAGATACATTTATGAGATTTGAGACAGCTTTTGGGTGTCGTTGCTGGACACCGATTTTGTCGATTCACTGACATTATGCTGGCATTCTAAAAGAGTTTCAAAAACAAAAAGAGAATAAATATTTCTTATATGTACATATTGAGACCTCAGATATTCATGTTGCATACATATTAGCACACTGATATGATATACACACCTGCTAGTGCATCCAGTCATACCTGTATTTTAGATGCTAGGATGCTTGTGTTCATGCATACGATAGCCTTTGCAGATGTTATTTATTACTCACGAGTTGGCAACTCACTCCCGTTGTGCCACAGTCTTTTGCAGGTCCGCTCCGTCAGTTCAGTAGCGGCGGGCGCACTTGTTCTTTTGCCTGTTTTGCTTGGGCTCGAGATTTGCTCATAGGTGGGTTATGTTATTATTTTGCACCACCTTGTATATTCTTGTATCTAGTATACTCCATCTACTGTTTCTACCAGATTATTGTATATTGACCTAGAGATGAGACAGTGAGGTTTGTGGATTTTATGCTGTATTTTGGGGTCGAGCTCACTTGAGCCGACATGCTACTTTTTTATGCTCCCTTATGATTATTATGCTTGTTGTCATTTACATTGCGTGGGATTTGTGACCGCCTTATGGCGAAGAGCTAGCTCCCGCTTGGGGATGCCCTATTTTGTTGGATTCATGTTTATTTATGTTGTACCCATTTTGGGGGCCAGTATTTACAAAGGAGATTCTGCCGAAATTTTCGGGAAAAGTTGGTATTGTTTTAAAAAAATGTTTTACATGACTTATTTGATAAACTTGCTTTCAAATGTTTGGGTTTTCTTCACTCTTTTGCTTAATTGGTTTTGTTTTCTGGGCTTTGGCTTATTTTACGGACGTTTTTAGACGTTTCGTGAACTTAAGTGCCAGTCACGTTCCGTACCCTGCGGGTCGTGACAATAGACGAGGTGACTGACATCTCCTCAGGGGGATAAGGGTCGCGAGGAGGCTCGAGGCGAGGCGTTCTGGCGGTGGAACTTGGTGTAGAGCCGTGGGGCACCCAGCGGGCCTCAGGGAGTACCGGCTCGAGAGATCGGTGGCCAGGAGTCGTAGCCTGCCGGTGGTCAACCGTCCAGACATGGGCAGAGCCTTCTGGAGGCGGTGGAGCGGCGATCTGGGGCCTAGGCCCGGCCGTTTGGACGCGGACGAGGGCCTCCACGAGAGATTGTAGCCGATCTATCCGGCCTGCGAGGGCATTGATGATGGTCGCTGGAGGAGGCTCATCCCCGCCTTCGGTGAGTGGAAGGCGGCGGCTGGTACCGGGATCTTCAGGATGGTTGCTTGCCATGTGGGCGGAGATCGGAAGGCCAACTTTGTGTTTTGTGGAGTTAGTTCCCACAGACGGCGCCAACTGATGGAGGTCCTTTTCGGGTCTCCGTCAGATGTTGTCTTCCATTGATCTCCCGGTGGATTTTGGTGGTGGTCTTCTGTTGCGTGTGGATCTCAATGGGTTTTGATGAGAATGGTGATTTGAGGAGTTTAGTGCCGAGTACCTATAAAGAAGTTCCGGGATGGTTTGGTACCACCGAGGACCCTCCGACGATCAAGTTAGTGCTTGATCCGAGCAAAGTAACGACTAAATGGAATAAAAATGGCTTACCTGACCCTTCTGTGATTGGGGGTTTATATAGTGGTGATGGCACGCAGTAGCAGGCGCGAGAATCTCGCCAGCAGTTACGCTCCCGACGTCACGCCTGCGTAGAGAGCGGATCGCCCATTAATGGGATCGCGGAGGCGTGGAACGTGGGATGTTGCTGGCGGAGAATCCGCGCATGGCGAGATTCGCGGGGCGGCGGTTACGCCTGCGAGCGGTGGAGCTGGTCGGAGGGGCCGAGGAAGACTGCCTCGGCTGGGATGCTCGGAACGAGCAAGAGGGTTGAGGAATCTTGGTCCTGTGGCAGCCCGGGGTGAACTGAGGGGCCGAGGAGGCAAATTTGCAAGGGGCCCTATGGAGAGCTAGCTTGCGCTTGCGGGTCGGGTATAAGGGTGGCCTGGTCGGCCTCTGTGGGCCCTTCCTTCCGGGTCCTGGGGCATGTCATCCGCCATGTGTCCTGAACTCGTATCGTCAATCATTGAGCATCATCAGCTATGGTTCCAAACTAATCTTCCTGTTTTACTAAAATGATGCAAAAATCTACTGCCAAATAATATGCTTATCAATGAATCCTATTTTTTTTACTAAAAATGATGCCGAAAATTATTTATTGAGAAGTTTGTTTTCATTTCGAAGTACAGCGCTGATAAAAACTCATCTATAAGTAGTTTCCTATAAACGTTTTCGATCTATATGGATAAAGCTGCAACACAAGGAGTTCTCTGTATTCTCAGGAAAAAATTAAGGGGTTATATGCTATAAATTAAATTATATAAGTCGAGCATTAATATCCATCAGTACAGAAGCACCAGTACAATAGCAATTGTTCTCTAGTCCTTCGCACTGCACTAGCACGAAAAATTTAAGAATTTAGGATTACCAAAACAATATGGTACTCACTTGGCAAACACCAACTATGATAGAACCATTCCGAGCCAAATGATTCGACCAATACTCATCTGCAACTTCTTCGTCTGGACGACCGCATGCATCCTTAACTTCAGCATACGGCTTGCATTTTACACGATTTAGATCCTCACGGAGCCCATCCAATAAAAAAGCAAGAAGCTCCTACAAACCAATCACAAAAATAATAGTTAATTATTCTTCTATTCCATTTTTTAGTTTTTTAGTACCAAGCTGTACGAGTATACAAACTAACACTGACCACAAACCACTTCACTGGAAGAGACTTAACTAACATCAGATGAGTATTAGGAAGACTAACACCGACCGTAAATCTCTTTATCCCAGTAATACTGGACTGAAGAGGTAATAAAATCAGTGCCAGACTGCTAGCTATAAGGCTGCTCAGTAAACTAATCAGGGATCTGCAGTCTACCGATTTTCTAAGCTGGGTATCCCTCCGCCTACAGCTACAAGATATATGTAAGTATTTTAAGAACAAGTAATCAACACTAACTTGTGCGGCGAAACGAGCAAGCTTTGCCTTGAAAATCCGTGGAACAACTGGTGTTCTATCAGGAGCCCATAGTCTCCTCAATAGTTCTCCGAATGCTAAAGCAATCTCACCCTGACCAAAATGCAACATACTTGGTCTCAACAAGATACAAGTTTTTCAACAAAAAATATGGAATTTCTGCCAAGGCCATGGTGACCAGTTAACTAATCGGAAGAAAGAGAACCTTAAAACATAAATTACTTTATGACCCGACAAGAAACAACAAGATATATAATAAATGCCACTTGCATCCATTCCTAAAGGATTATGATGATTTATTTCCCTGCTGTGATCTCCAAGGAAATAATCAACAAGCTTTGGGGCGTGAGCCAAGCACTGAATTGCACTATTCATGAAGCATGTATTTCCAAGATTTTCCAGTCCTATAAAATGTAGCATCATATATTATCAAATAGTGAACTCTGCAGGATTAACTCCCTTTGATAACTCCGCAGAATGAAATAACTTCCCACCTCCTAATCCTCTGCTCTACATATAAAGGAGCTGTTAGTAGCAAGCATCCATCCACTAAACTCCATAGTCTTCCTCACATGTATGGATACGTAAAAGAATAACCCTACAGTTCATCAATCTCCACTTGTGGCAGGGGTGTGTGTGTCTTTCGGGTTTATTTGTCTGTTTGTTATCAAAGAATAAGGCCACGACATGCATGTTAGTATATTATATCCAAACTCCAAAGATAAAAGGTGTGACCTATTGATAAAAGATATCGGAATGCTACCTCTTGATCTGCCTGGCGCTGACCGTCCTGAGTCAATCTATTCCATTCATTCATAAAAATAAGATTTGTTTGCCGTGAAAAGTCCCAAATACGTACCTAAACCGCAAACATAAAGTAAATCAATGAACAAACAATAATGTAAACAAACCAAAAAGGGAGTGACGCAGTATAGGAAACATACTGCCTCAGAGTCAACACCGAAAATCTTGGATGCCCGTTTGTAATTATCAACTGCACTGTCCTAAGAGTCAAACAGTACATTAGGACTAAGAAGAAAAATCAGGTTCTCCAAGTTTATCAATAGCTCAAGTAATGTGATGCATGCATAATTGCATAGTACCATTTTAATGTACCACCACCCACATTGCTACCATTTAAAGAGATCCTACGAATGAACTCAATGAAGAAAAAGAAAAAAATAATTCTGATGACGATGACGATGACAATAATCATCATCTCCTTTTCTTATCGAAATGGGGTTGGCTATGAAGACCATAGTTTTAAAAAATGGTTCTGAGGACCTCTTGGGCAAAAGTAGCCATATGGTTTGCTTTGTTTTAGGGCTAACCGCAGGAATTAAGTGATCCAAGCATCAACCGAATTGTTAAGCAGGCTTGCTCACTTATGCATGAAATTTATTTCAGCGGCAACTAAGCTTTTCTTTTCGATATTATTTGTCAAATTTCATTGTTGTTAATTGTTAACCAACTCCGTTTGTATTACAACAGATCTTATAACGTTATATGTATGTTCACTATAGTTTTAAGGATTAGTTGTCCAAAAAGAAAAAAAACCTGTATACCTGCTCAACTGATTTGTTAGTGCAAGCACCTCGGTTGTTCATCGATTAGGATTCTCAAAATCACTCAAAATCTGCTCTAAATAAGACAAACATGTTCTATGGTAAATCAAACAATCATTTGTGTTCTTTAGTTTTGATTTGAGCGTTTTCAAAGGGTCTTGAACAATGAGCAGGGTGGTGTTTGCCCTAATTAAGGGGGTGTAAATTCTATATACTACAAGAAAAATTCATGAATTCTTTTATTGCACTTTGTTGCTATTTTATGCAAAGACGTGTGCATTTATGGGGGAAAAGAGGCAAAACCACCTAGGGGGCACCCTACCGCTCAAACATTAATAAAGATTTGAATGGACATGCACTACAAGAAAAACATAGTGTTTTTGTGGGGACCTTTTTCGTCGGCTGCTGGCCCACTGAAAAAATCATAAAATCAATAAAAACTGTAGATTAAATATTAACAAATATTTTATGTTATTCCGTCAGCTAATGTCCGACGGAATAACCAAAAATCAATAAAAGCTTTCGATCAGATCATATCCCTCACCTTTTCCCTCTTCTCCAACTCTAAAACTCCTCCTCACCCACCACCCGCCATCCTCCTCTCCCTTTGCCTCTGACTCCTCGCCAACCCCTTCCACGCCGCCGTCACCCTCCCTAGCTGATCCCCTCCTCTCGAATTCCCCTCTCTCTGCGATACCTCCCCCGTCGACCCCTTTCTCCTCCCCCGCCGCCCACCTCCTCAGCCGACCCCCTCTTCTCGAATCCCCCTCTCCCTCCTCCCTCCTCCCCGGCCGACCCCTTTCTCCTCCCGTCGCCGACCCTCCTCTCCCGTCGCCCCTCCCCGCCGACCCTTTCCCCTGCCGACCCCCCGGTAAGCTCTCTCCCTCTCTCTCGCTCCGCCTCTCTCTATCTCACTCATACACTCTCTCTCCCTCTCAGCTGCAATCGACCCCCTCCGCGCCACAGATCTTCCGATGTCCCAGATCCGCCGTCGTGGCATCCTCGACGCATGTCGGCCGCCGTTCGTACAGTTGCCGCTTATCAAGGTGCACCCCAATCTCCGGCTTCTAGCACACTTTTATTTCTATGCGGCGTTCAAGTTAATTTTATTTCTATATGATATTTGTGATCAAGAGTTAGAACTATTGAGCAGTAAATATGTGTCTAATGAAGGGATTGGTATTGTGTGTGTGATGTGTATGTGAGTATGTTTGCGTGTGATGTGTATGTTTGTATATGAGAGTGTGTGTGCGTGTGCGCATGTGAGTATGTGTGTGTGTATGAGTGTGTGTGTGTAAGAGAGAGAGAGAGAGTATGTGTGTGTGTATGAGAAAGAGTATATATGTATATGTTTGTGTGTGTGTGTGTGTTTGTTTGTGTGTGTGTGTCTCTTTGCGTGTGAGTATGTGTGTGAGAGAGAGAGAGTATGTGTGTGTAATCGTTTGTTGCAACATAGGCAGTGACACCCTTTCAATGTGACATTAATGTAACCCCTCCCCCTCCACTAGTCGACCAACCCCCCCCTCAAATTGTACTTCAAACTATCTAAAAACGAATTCTAGAGTTCAAATAGATCGAAAAGGCATATAACGCATTCTTTTTCCGTATCTTTCCTTAAATTTTCATATTGTGAATGCTTGGATAGCTTAATTTATAGGAATGCTTGGATTTGTGGTTGTGGCTCATCTACTCGTACCACCTATTCATCTTTTCGATGTGAAAAATGAGTTAGCGCTAACAGACCTAGGGTTTGGATTCCTATTCCAGCGTGAAGTATGCAAGGCATACAAATCAATAGTTGTCATTCTCTCTTTATGCACCGAGGGAAGAAAATACCGAATGTAAGTTTGATAATTCTTACTTTATATATATTTTTCATATAATTATCGATAGCATTGTGTACTAATTAGTACTTGTCTATAGATAACACTATAGTACATACTAGATCGATTGCACTAATTCAAATTTTATTAGTTTCGATGGCAAAGAAAAAATTTAAAGTTAGTTTACTAAATAAGCAGCAATAGTTTAAAGTATTTTAGTGTAATTAGTAAAATTGAGCAAAATTAAGATAATTTATCAATTTGTTCCTTATTTGCAGTGCCTCGGCTTATTATGCACATCTATCTTGTTTCTTTCCATAAATAAACCAAACAACCATCCCAGTCTCTCTCCCTCTATCCATTCATTTTTCACATCGAAAAGATGGATAGAGAGTGAGACACAAGGCACAACTGTAGCATTTCAGAAAATATAAAATAATATTTTTGGAATTTAAATAATAAAATAATAAATTTCACGAAAACTGTACGAGTATGGCTTTGAGTTTTCGTAGAATAGTATAATTATATACTTATATTTTGGGAAATATTTGGAAATTAATATGAATTATTAATTATGGAAGTATTTATTGGATTTGGGAATTTTATAAAGCATTATACAATTATTTATATATAAATTTATGTTAAACTTGATTAGTATATTACTAATTATGGATTAAGCTAAATGCATTTTTGTTAACTATGTTTGATGTGCCATGACACATTTCATTTATTGCATGTTTAGTTTCATTTTTATTTGTTGTTATTTGGTTTTAAAAAGAAAAAGAAAAGGGAAAAATATTTGATGAGAGAGGGAGACAAGATGTGACCATAATAATGAGGAGTGAGAGAGAGAGAGAAAGAGATGTATGGCTACCCTTCACCCTTTTCCTTCTCATTTCCTTCATTCTTCATCATCATCTCCTCCTTCATCCTCGTCATCCTCCATCCTCACTACCACTACAAACCATCCCCAAAACTTCATCTAAACCTCACACCACCTTCATAAAAAAAAATTCACAATCTTATCCTATACCTCATGGTGGAAGCAAGCTGGAGTTTTGAGCAATTTGGGTCATCTAAGAATTTTCTTGAGTTGCTTCTATGAGATAAAACCTTCACATTCCTTCAAGTTTTCTTAAGCTCAAGTGTTAGATTAGGGTTAAACAAGTTATGTTTTATGATCTTGGAAAATTCTAGGATGAGGGTTAGTGGATTATAATAGAGGTTAGGAGAGGTGTAGTGAGTGCTCTTTGGCCTAGTAGTGATGGTAGCCTTATCAGAATGAGTTTTGAAATCCCAAACATGAACTTGGAATTTTCCAATATTGGGGTTTTGACGAATTGTGATGATCAAATAGAATCTAGTATAACTCGAGAGCTCTGAAAAATATTTTTCCGATATAATAGGATATGCAGGCTATTAGGAATATATCGTAGAAACCCGAGCCCCCAACTCTCTCACTTGGCCGCCAAAATATCCGTATTGTGTTAGTTATATGTATGCCCTAGAGGCCATTACTGTACATACGATGTATATTGTAGTGGATGCTTGGACATATATAAGGAGGACTTTCCTGCTCGACATGATAGTACGCTATCTGGTTGCTCTTTATCTTAACATGTACTCTGATTGTCTCTATGTTACATGTTGATAAAGCCCTTAGGATGAGTACTTGACTATCAGGACTATGATGCGGTTCATACTAGTGGGGACAGTGTAGTCGCCAAGTACATCCTTCAAAAGTTCCTAGTCGTAGGTGTATCGAGACAGGGCATCGATATACCAGAGTAGACTAGCGTATGCGCTTCTTGACCCATATGATGGGCGATGGATGATCCCATATCCATTGGTGTTTGACATCAGAGAAGGTATACGGGTGCTCAGTAGAGACTGGATACACTGGACGGACTCGCCGAGAACTCCCAGATGGTATTATACCTCACGTCAGATGACAGTTCTCTGGTGACACTGGTACATGTTAGTCTGTAGACCCGAGATCGTCATAGAGTCTTGTGTGATTCCCACTGTGCTTTGATTTCCATCATACTACGTCCAAGAGGGCGTGCAAAAAGGTGGCTTTTGGGTACAGTTCCGAATCACATGGAGGCAATGAGCGATAGGAGGGGATTCGTCTCTCCCGGTATAGGGAGTTGATGTTGCGCTGTGTTCGATTGGCTATAACTGGAAATCTCTGGCCAGGGTTGCTGAGATTTACTGGTAAGTGTTATCAGTAGTTTCTCGAACTGTTATAGACCTCATATCGACACGACTTATCAAGCTACTGGGATTTGACGTTTACCACCCCTAGGCGAGATATGCGACATATCAGACGAAGAGACCGGACTGTACGGGAGTGTTACTGATTGGATTTGTAGGAGAATGTACAGGCTTGCTTGTTGATCTTCTGATCGCTCAATACCTGGGTGGCTGTTACGTTTAGCTGACCGCTTGCAGCTTGTGGGTGTTTGATATGATCATCACCTACTGCTGGTGTATTGACGATTCTTTAGAGTCCTACACAGAGGTTTCTTGGCTCAGGCAAAACGGAGTAGGAACACATATATGATATGTGCGGGACCGAGAACAATACGTGTATATGATACCGTATTAGATTCTCGCGATATGAGATATCGGCCGGGTATATGTGATATAGCCGAGTCGTCAGATCAAGTGTTGATTCGATGAACTGATACAGATTATATTAATCGATTATTTGTGAAATAGCCGGATTATCGGATCAAGTGTTGATTCGATAATTTAATGTATAATTATATATTTGATATATTAAATTACATTAACTAATATAAGCTCACTAAAAGATTCTTTTTCTCACACGGGTAATACATTGATATATATGCGATATATGTTAATTGTATTATTTTATTTTGTTACAATAAATATTGTATATGTGATATATAATATTGTAACAAGTTATGTTTACAAATACAACATGATTAGTGGAGATTAAACATGGTTAGGGTTTGATTTGGGTTAACTTCTTCTTGAAGCTTCTAGAAGCTTATGTTTTGTTTCTTGCAAAGATATTATGTGTTGATATTTTTGCAAGATATTATTTAACCCAACCAAAACCCTTCACCCTAGGTTAAATCTTTACATGAGTTAAAGTAACTCAAGGGTTGTATTTGTAACCATAGGTTTTATTCATTATTCATTATTCATCACAAAAGAAATGCTTCTTCTTTTTCCTTCTCTTTTTCAATGGAAAAGCTGTTAGTTATGTATATACCCTAGAGGCCATTGTTGTACATATGATGTATATTATAATGGATGCTTGGATATATATAGATAGGACTTTCTTGCTCGTCATGATATTATGCTATTTGGTTTCACATTATCTTAACATGTTGACTTATATTAGTTTACCGTCTTACTCTCACATGTTGATAAAGCCCTTAGGATCTGTACTCGACTACTGGGACTATGATGAGATCATACTAGTGTAGCCACGGTAGTCGATGAGTACATCCTATAACTGTTCCTAGTCGAGGGTGTGTCAAGACAGGGCATCGATACACCAGAGTAGACTAGCGTATACGCATCTTGACCCATATGATGGGCGATGGATGATCCCACATCCATCGGTGTTTGACATCAAGGATGGTGTACGGGTGCTCAGTGGAGACTGGGTACACTGGACGGACTCGCCGAGAACTTTCAGATGGTATTTTATCTCACGTCAGATGGCAGTTCTCCGGTGACTCTGGTACATGATAGTCTGTAGACCCGAGATCGTCATAGAGTCTTGTGTGATTCCTACTGTGCTTTGATTTCCATCTTACCACGTCCAAGAGGGCGTGCAAAACGGTGGCTTTTGGGTGCATTCCCGAATCACATGGAGGCAATGAGCGATAGAAGGGGATTCGTTTCTCCCGGTATAGGGAGTTGATGTTGTGCTGTGTTCGATTGGCTATAACTGGAAGTCCCTGGTCAGGGCCGATATAGAGATTTACTGGTAAGTGTTACCAGTAGTTTCTCGACTTGTTATGAGCCTCACATCGACACGACTTATCGGTTACTGGGGTCTGACGTATACCACCTCTAGACTAGATATGCAACATATCAGACGAAGAGACCGGACTGTACGGGAGTGTTACTGATTGTATTCACATGAGAATGTACAGGCTTGCTTGTTGATCTTCTGATCGCTCAATACCTGGGTGGCTGTTACGTTTAGCTGACCGTTTGCAGCTTGTGGGTGTTTGATATGATCATCACCTACTGCCGGCGTATTGACGATTCTTTAGAGTCCTACACAGAGGTTTCTTGACTTAGGCAAAACAGAGTAGGAGCACATATGTGATATGTGCAGGGTCGAGGATAATACGATATGAGATACTGTATTATATTCTCGTGATATTTTGATATGAGACGGATCATCGGATCTAGTATTGATTCAATGAATCGTTACATGATATATTAGTCGGTTATATTCGATATAGCCGGATTGTCGGATCAAGTGTTTGATTTGATAATTTAATGTATAATTATATATGTGATTTATTACATTACATTATCTAATATTGGCTCGCTTTTTGATTCATTTTCTCACCGGATAATACATTGATATATATGCGATATATGTTAATTGTATTATTTTCTTTTGTTACAAATATATATTATATATATGATATATAATATTGTAACATGATATGATTACTAATGCAACATGTTTAGTGGAGATTAAACAAGGTTAGGGTTTGATTTGGGTTAGTTCTTTCTTGATACTTCTAGAAAGTTTTTCTTTGTTTCTAGCAAAAGATATTATGCTTGATATTTTGCTAGATATTTCTAATCCAACCCAAACCCTTCACCCTAGGTTAAATCTCTACATGGGTTAGCCTTGTCATCCTTGACCATGGTTACATTTGTAATCATATTAACATTTCATTATTCATCACAAAAGGAATTATTCATTCATATTCTTCTTCTTCTTTCTTGAGCTTTGAAAAAGCTTTCTACGTTTTCTTTATGTGATGAATTAGAGTGAGAATTTGATAATAAAAGAGAGCATAAATCCTACTTCTTCATCCTCATCTAATCTTGCCAATTAGATTAGGATGTTCACCTCATTAGTAAGAAAGAGCTTGAGTTAAAGGAACTTCGAGGTAGATCATCGGAGAAAAAGAAGACTACAAGCTAGCATGGATCATTCAGGTTGTGGAGCATCTCTTGAGTCTGGAAGATCATGGATCGCGGCGAAGGGACTTATACTCGGAGCTTATGAAGCGAAGGAGCGGACTACAAAGGTTGTAATCCCTCACTCTTAGTTGTAAAGATATTTACTTGCATGTTAAACCCTAATAATCTAGCAAAGATCCCGGCTTTGGGTTGTTCGACACGTCTAAATTTTAAATCGGGCATGGTTGATGCCTTATAGACCCTTGTATGAGTGCCTAGGAACCCTACAGTGATATCAGAGCCTAGCTAGAGCATTAGGCGACGTGTATACGAAGTTAAAACTCCGATGGAACCCCGAAACATCGAACATGACCCCCTCTCTGGAAATTTTGTAAAAATGTGATTTTTTCTGCATTAAAAATACTCAAAAAAATCAGCAGGGAATTCTAAGAGTTACTGTGAAAAACGACACCCAAATTCCACTAAAGCGCCGCGGAACCGCGGCAGAACCATGCCTTGCGCGGCGGTCCCGCGGCGGCACTGTAGAATTAGGGTTAGTTTTTTGGCACAGTACATCCGTATGTACTTGTACATGATTCTGGCTATTTTTAATCTTACTCAAGTGTTGAGTGTTGTGGGGATTATTTTGTATTCGATGATTCGATCGGAAAATTTAATTTCGTTTTGTTTTCCGGATATTTTAGAAACTGTTAAAATGTTCGAACGGATATCATTAACTCACTTTTTCCCGGCACGAAAAACTTTCAAGTGTTGAATTTTTCTTGAGTTTAAATCTTTCGGAAAAACGTGTAAGTAACTCGGTGGACCCTCTAGAAGAACACAAACCTTAACTCGATTATGTGACCGTCTGAACCGCCTCTAAAGCTTAGGGTTTGGGGCAGTACGGCGTTGCCACATGTGAGGCGTTGGCTTGACCCTTCTACGGCTGGACCATTGGTATTGTGACATATTCTAGGACTTTTTGAACTCCGCTCAAGTGTTGAGCTATTTAGGAAATCTTGGGTATTTGATTAATCGATCGGAAAGTTTAATATTGTCTATTTATCTGGAATGTGATACAATATGTGGAATTCATATAGTTAGGCATGAAATGCGAAGTATGTGATATTTCGGATTTACGATGTCTAAAGTGATTGTGGATTCCAAATGTTGTAGTTTTACACTTTCTTTTCTGTGACCGTAAGTGTAGTATGTAGTTGTATTGCCGGTTTTCGTTGCTACACATCAACGACGATCGGTGTATGCATACTTACTTACGTTGATGATATGAGATATTATGTATTGCTGTGATATGTTATATTGGATCGTCGTGTTCTGAATAGCCGGGTTTTATTTTTATGTGAGATGAGGGTTTTTATTTTCATTCATGTAAAATTCATTTGTATGTAATATTCTTTTATTGGGGCACTTCCGGGATGAGGTTGATGTCACCAGTGTATATTATTTACTTTTCCGCATTAGGTAGACCCAAGGAGGAGAACACAAATAACCGGGTTCTAGGGTCCAGTGGGAGGCCATCTTGAGGAGTCGAGACCGGGTCTCCTAACCCTAGAATTGGCAGTGTTACTTGCCGCTCTCGTAGGGGTCTAGGGATGTGGGTTTGGCTATTCATCGCGACCGTGGAATCCGTGTTTTATACAGGCTCGTATTAAAAACACGGACATCCTAGTATATCCAATATTTCATATGTTATCTTCTGCTGCAATGTTCTGTGATGAGATCATATTACTGCCTGAGACGAATGCTTATTCTATATATATATGTTGATATATAAATATTACTGCTTTCGTTTCTTCTGTGATGCTTAGGAAGCATTAATTGATGGGATTTTTATTAATGAGATTAATAAAAGAAAAGAAACCTAAAAGATGTTGTAGAATCAAAACTTTATAAAAAGTTAGCTACAGTTTTGCTTTGCATAGCGGTATATATGATATACCCTGCACCTTATTCGATGAGGAAAGAGCCGAGATCCCTTCACCTGGAGTGACCTCTTTAGCAAAACTGGCAGATGCTACAAACTCGCGGTTTAATTTTTGACAGCTTATATAGTTCTTGCTTTGCACAACGGTATATATGATATACCCTGCACCTTATTCGATGGGGAAAGAGCCGAGATCCCTTCAGCGGGAGTGATCTCTTTAGCGAAACTAGAAAAGCCTAAAAAACACTCCTTTTCAAAATCACTTGTTTCTACAACGATATCAAGTTCATTACGCTCATGGTTTTCTGAAAAACCTGCGTAGCCCTCCGTCATTTCAGATAAAGACTATTTAGTATACGTACTACGTTTGTTGGCCTGTGTCAAGACGTAGTGTGCGGTAACTAACTAGTACTTATCTGTAACATGAGATGTGATTGGATTAGGGTAGTCGTACGACTTTGTTGGCCTGCGTCAAGGGTCGTACGGGTGGGTTTAATTCAATCAAGAAATGTATGGGTTGAACTTGACTAGCGGACTATGGTTTTTTGGCCTGCGTCAAGGTCATAGCACGATAAGGGTAAAAGCTTTATCGGGAATTTCAAATGGTGAAATTTGCAATGAGATTACATACCTCCTATGAGATAGTTGGATCCCAATACCCACTGCGAGTAAGAGTTACTCTTAGGAGAATTTTACACAGGACAATTAGCCGATCAAGTAGGTGTCTAGAAAAGTGTTAACGGGGTTATGCCTCTGGGAAAACGAGGTTTATTTTAATTAGGTCCGTGCAAAAGCTCGGGGAACCCCTCTCAAGTACTAACACTGATCTGGCTGAAAGATTGACGAAATTGTAGGGTGTAATTAATCCCGGCTAATCTTACCTTTTAGGGTTTGAAGGAAGATTTGATAAAAACAGTGGGAGACATCCTGATTAGATAAGATAATAACCAATCTAATCTTGCAAGAGTATATGCTAAAGTGTTTTCTTCTCTCTCTCTCCAGATAGCGACCATGTCAGGCCATAATCAAGATAACAATATGGATGTATTGACTGAACCCGCTTATTATACTGAGCAGGGGAATGTTGGTTCCGTTCTTTCTTATAAGAGTTATAAGACTGAGCGGGAAACAGGAGAATATCTGGATTCTCACGCCGCCCAAACGAAGAACAAGCATACTGATGCATCTTCTTCGGGTGTGTTAGTTATTGAGAACTGTTTCTCAGTTCACCCTACATCCGGGTTATTAGATACCGGATCGGGATCTCACATATGTAAATTGTTACGTGGGCTACGTAAATGTAGAGAACTGGGAAAGGGTGATCATTCCGTACAAGTAGGGAATGGTGCAAGTATTGCAGCTAAAGCAGTTGGCGAATATCACCTTTTATTACCAAGTAGTAATACATTGATTCTGAACGAGTGCTATTATATACCGAACATGATGTGCAACATTATATCAGTTTCTTTATTAAGTAAAGAAGGATATAATTTTGTAGTACAGGATAATGTTATGAACATATTCCTAGATCAAAAATTGATTGGATCAGACTCGTTACATAATGACATATACGTTCTCAATCAAAATACAGTCCTTAATATACAAAACACACATAAGAGGAAGAGTTCAGAAATGAACGAATCCTTCTTATGGCATTGTAGACTTGGTCATATCAATGCGACACGGCTAGCTAAGTTACATAAGGATGGATTTTTGAATCTGTTCGAATTATCATCTTATGATACTTGCCATTCATGTCTCAAAGGCAAAATGACCAAAACTCCGTTTAGTGGACACGGAGAAAGAGTTGAGGAACTCTTAGGATTGGTACATAGTGATGTATGCTGTCCCATGTCTACACATGCCAGGAACGGTTCTTCCTACTTCATTACATTCACTGACGATCTCTCAAGATACGGACATGTGTTCCTGATAAGACACAAGTCTGAAGCTTTTGAGAAATTCAGAGAATATAAGCACGAAGTAGAGAACCAAACGGGAAAAAGTATTAAGATCCTTCGATCTGATCGAGGAGGAGAATACTTGAGCAATGAGTTCCTAAATTATCTAAAAGAGAATGGGATTCTCTCTCAGCTTACTCCTCCTTATACACCACATCACAACGGTGTATCGGAGCGGAGGAATCGCACCCTATTAGATATGGCGCGCTCTATGATGAGCACAGCTGAGTTGCCTATTTCCTTCTGGGGATATGCACTGGAGACAGCTGCAGACCTATTAAATATGGTTCCCACCAAATCTGTGCCAACCACTCCATATGAGATATGGAAAGGAAAGAGACCATATCTAAATTATGTTAGGATATAGGGTTGTCCGGCATATGTGAAAACACAAAATCCAGACAAGCTCGGGGCAAGGTCTATTCTATGTAAGTTTATTGGATATCCCAAACATTCGCGCGGGTATATCTTCTACCACACCGAGGAACATGTAAGTCGATGTACAACACCCCACGACTTGCGGGGAGGCGGAAATATGAAAAACGATCTTGTTTTTATGCTAAACATCGACTAACCGCATGAATCGAAGCTAAACGATAACTAACATCAAACATAGAAGTTAACAACTACTATGTTAAGAGATTATACCTAACGAAACGTGTCCTTCGTCTTTACGAACTCCACCTCCTCCTCGGCCTTCTCCAAGTAGTAGACGATCCACCACGAGAGCTAAACTCCAAGCTTTGCCTCTAAACTTGAGGCAACTAGGTATCTTTAAGTGCTAATCAAAGTACCTAGATGAAATAGAGTATGGTTATGGATTAAGTAGTCTAACTAATCCTTGTACTCAACACATGAGAGGGGAGGATTAGGGTTTGAAGAGGGAGAGCTTGAGGAGAGAGAATATGAACATAATAATAAAGTAAGAATAATGAGTTATGATAATATATATCAAGCATTTTTTTTAATCAAGAAAAGAAAATAAATCAATTTAACAACCATGCTTGATAATATCTAGTGATGATTCATCTCCATGAGTCATTAAGCATTTATGATGCATTAATGACATGGATGAATCATCCATATGACTCACTAATCACATTCATTGTATATGCCACCTAAACCTCCTTAGTCACCACCTTCTAGAAGCTTCTCGCGCAATTACGAGAACGCCCCTCCTTTCCGCAAAAATACGGAAAAACTTTAGACTGTATAAATCCAATAACCGGATACCAGTAACTGGCTTAAACCAAAGCCGACTGGTAAAAATTGTCCGAACGACGTACGTGTGTAAACACACGTACGCGTCCGAACCCTTTGTCGTAAAACCATACGACCTCTATATCGTTTCGCCTGGAGTAGGGAAACTCTCTGTGTGGGACTCTAGAGACTCGACTACTACGCTGGCAGTGGGTTTAACCACAGACCGCAAGCGGCACTAGCTGTACGTAACGTGTTGGAGATAGTGCCCTCAGAGTCAATTATTGGATCACAGGCACGTGATTGCAATGATTGAGGGGAGGACCTATCCCGGTAGGACAGTCTTACTCGAGATGATAGTATGCTATCTGGTTTATCTTTATCATCGTGTACTGCTTTAGGTGACCTTACGAGTCGCTATTACACGTTGATAAAGCCCCTAGGATTCTTGCTTGACTTCCAGCAGTATGAGGGCGATCATATAAGTGGGAGCTGGGGTCTACAAGCACATCCTTAAAAGGTCCCTAGTCGTGGGAGATTCGAGACAGGGCATCGTTTCTCCAGAGTAGACTAGTGTATACAGTCGAGACCCCGACGAGGGGCGGTAGCCGGTCTCACAAGCCACTGGTGTCAGTTGGTTCACCTAAGATGTATACAGGTGCTCATTGGGTTATGAGTACACCGGACAGGACTCGCCGGGAACCTGCTAGTTGGGATTATACCAGACGTCAGATAGCAGTTCCCTGGTGACATGTGTACAGGTTAGTTCATCGACCTGAGATCGTCATTTGTCTCGTGTGAGTTCCCACTGTACTTTGATTACTACCCTACCACGGCTCAAAGGAGTCGTGCAAACAGGTTTTAGTTGGGTACAGTCCCGAGCCACATGGAGGCAGTGAGCGGATCTGCAGGGGTTCGTCTCTCCCGGTATTGGGGGTGAGGTCGTGCTGTGTCTAGGAGAGCCAGAACATGAAAAGTCCTTGGACAAGGCAGGAGATTTGCTGGTAGGTATTCCAGTAGTATCTCAGGGTGTTCTGGGCTACACTCCGACACGACTTGTACCGCTTTTGGGGGTCTGACTTTTACCAACCCCCTAGGCCCGCCATGCGATGCTCATAGACGAACGGACCGGACTGTACGGATATTGTCACTGACAGGCTCAGTAGGGTGTCAGGATGAGTTCGCTCATCGACGTCCCTTTTGGTCGATAGCTGGTGGCCCGTCACGTATGGCTAATACCTCTGACGTGCTGGTGGTTAAATCCACAGCCATAGTATTGACGAGTCTTTAGAGTCCACCACACAGACAGTTACTCAAGTTTCGGGCGAAACGCTGTAGAGGCCGTATGGAGATATGGCAGGGTTCGATCAGATACGTGCGGTATTGCACGGATCGTGATCGGACGGTTTTTACTAGCCGGCTTTGGCTTAAGCCGGATACTAGTATTAGATAGTGTAGTTTTGTCTCTTTGCATTTGTGTTCAGTGCGAATACAAATGCGGGCATGTATTTGCAGTAGTGGGGTTTTCCTGTAATTTATTACGGGATCGGTTTTCTGAAGTTGCCAGTTTGCATTCCGTTCCGGCCGGTTTTCCTTCATTCCTTCTCGGCCGGACTTTCTTGTTGGAGGGGGTTATTTGCAATTTGCAAATAACTCTTTTGTGGAGGGTTTTCTTGCACTTGTGGATTATGATGAGACTTGCTTCATGATGATATTCCTTTCTTATCCATTTGATGGCTTTTCACTTGATGGTTTGATTAGTGAAATGAGAGTGACCATTTTCCACATTGTTGATATATTCTTTCTTGCATTTTTCTCTCTCCAATCTCATTCTTTCTTTGGGTGGGCCGGCCACTTGTTTGAGGAGAAAAGAGAGAGAGGTTGATTGGTGATAGATTTATTCTTCATCTCATTTCATGCTTTGATGCTTGAAAAATCCCAAGCTTCTCTCCTTCATTCATTCTCCTCCTCAAATCCCTCCATCAAGGCAACTTCCATAAACTCTAAAGAGACAAGTTCACTACACTATTCTATAGCAAGCCTTGGACGCGTCGGCTAGCCAACTTCGCGCCCGAGTTGCCTCGGTCAAGAGGCGGGAGCCCGTAAAAGATTCCGGCTACGTGGTGCCTTTTCCGACGAGCGAGGAGGTGACGGAGATTCCGCGGGAGATCGGAGTGGAGACGAAGACCGAAGGACACGGATCGCTTGGTATAGCATCTCTACTCTTTTCCTTTTTGCTAGCTAGCTAGGTTAATGGCCCGATCCGGGTGAAAAAGTCCGCGGCGGTGCCGTTTTGCAAAGTCCGCAAAGTTTTGTTTTCCGCGTTTTCCGGCGTCGGGTCGACGGCCGGGGCGCCCCCGCGGGCTTACAATTGTATCAGAGCCACGCCATTAACTTACCCTAGCTTGCTCTAGCGCGTTTAGAACCCGATCGAACAAAATCCCCAAAAACCGTATTTTTGTGTACATGTGTTCTCTGTTAAAATTTTTTGAGCTCCTAAAATTTTTCTGGTGATTGAAGAGACATGTACCACAAATTATAAGAATTCTGGGAAAATACGATCCACTGATTCCTCACTTCGACCGCGGAAGCGCGGCCAAACCCCTAGTTTGGCCGCGCTTGCGCGGCGGATAAGAGGAATCGTGGCACCATATTTTTCCAGTAAGCTTATGAGTTGGAAATAGGGCTTTTGGGACATTTTCTTTGGGCCCAGATTTTCTGTAAGTGCTACAGTAGTGTGTGGGGCCCACTTTGATAAATTTGTTCGATCGGATATTTTAAACATGCTAGTTCACAGTTTTTACATTATATCTGCGACCGTGAATGTCACTTGATCGGTAAATCCCGCCTAACTGCTATAGCCCGGTTAGACGGATTTGCGAACGTGATTTTCACGTTGATGTTCTGTGATTGTACTGTGTTGTTGCGGATCGGTCGTGGGGGATAGCCTGGTTGCAGTAGTAGTGCAGTTTTGTTTTATATGTACTTTTGATATTGCGGGGCGAGCGTCCGACATGTGGACTGCCGTCACTGCCAGTTTGTATTATTATTTTGGGGCACGACCTGGTTGTGGTCGATGTACCCGTTGTATGTATATTTTACTTTCTGTACTAGGTTTACCCCAAGGAGGGGTGCACGGATAGCCGGATTCTAGAGGGCAACAAGCCCGCATCTCATGGCATTGAGGCGGAAGGGGCTTCACTCTAGAATTGGCGGGCTATTCGCCGCACTCGTAGGGGGTATAGGATTGACCCAGGAGGGGTGCCCAAGTTACCGGATTCTGTGAAGTGCTGGGTGGTCCATTCACGTTGCTGAAGGGGGCTGCCTCACTTCAGGTTTTGGCGGGTGACTTGCCGCGCCCGTAGGGGTCTAGGATTTTCATTGCACAGGCTATCCACACGACCAGGGGAACGTCGGGTTTCAGCGGCTCTGTGAAACCCGGGGATCCCAGATATCTGTATTGATCTGTGTTGCTATACATTTCTGTGTTGCTGCATTTTTATCACGCCTTGAGCGAAAATTATATTTTATATATATATTAGTAGACGTTGTATATGTTTTGCATCCGCGCTAGTCCAGTCCCCGCTCTGTCGTTAGTTAGCTAACCTAACGGGTGATGACGGGACCCAGTGGCGAATGCGGATGGCATATACGTACGTCAGTATATTTTCGTTCTTTATGGTGTGATCAATTGATGGGACTGCATTGATTCGGATCAATGCAAGTTTAACAAACCTAATCTGATGTTGTTGGAACACTTTTTCAAAAAGCTGTTATTGCAAGGACGTTCACTTTTGTTTTGCACAGTGGTATTCAGTTGGAATATCCTGCTCCTCAGTCGACGAGGCAAGGGCCGAGATCCCTTCACCGGGAGTGACCCCTTGGACAAAAGTTTGCGTCAGGGCATTAACTTCACTATAGCCGATTACTTTTGCTTTGCACCGTGGTATTCATTTGGAATATCCTGCACCTCATTCTATGGGGAAAGAGCCGAGATCCCTTCACCGGGAGTGACCTCTTTAGCAAAGGTTGTCGTCACTATATTTTTTATAAAGCTATCCGTTCCTTCAACGATATCAAGTTCATTACGTTAAAGGTTTTCGCCAGAAACCATTCGTAGCCCTCCGTCGTTTCATATGGATGGTCAATAGTATTCAAGCTGTGTATGTTGGCCAAAGTCAAGGCACAGTGTTTGGTAGCTGTTGGGTATTCATATGCAGCATAGATAGATGCGTTGGTTTGGGACAGTCGTACTGCCATTTTGGCCAAAGTCAAGGGTAGGTACGGGTGGGTTCAAATTAACCAGGAAAATGACGGGTAGAACTTGACATGTGACTTATGATATGTTGGCCAAAGTCAAGGTCATAAGAGCATGGGGCAGAAATCACATCGGGAGTTTCAAAAGAACTGAAACTTGCCAGATATGCGCATACCTTCTGGAGTGTGATAACGTGAGCGGATTCCGTCACGTTATCATGCGATGAGAGTTGGATCCCGATTCCCACTGATGAGTTGGTTTACTCCTCGGGTTATCCCGGCTAATTCTTCTTTCAGGTTTGGGGAAGAATTTGACGTTACAGTGGGAGGTTTCCAGATTAGATAAATTGGTAACCATTTTGATCTAGGTTAGAGTGCACGCTGAGTGTTTCTTTTCTCTCTCTCTCTGGCAGCGACCATTGACCCGACCCTAGACTATGACTCAGTGACCAAGTTGACCGAACCTTCTTAACACTGGCTTTTGGATTGTCAGAGTTGCAGACCTCTTTGCCACTCCTACTTTTACTCTTTTCTCCGGGACACCCCGTATTACTACGAACGTCCACTTCCATTGGACAAAACCATCGTATGGTTATATACGAACTCGAAGGACTTCGAGGATGGTTTCCGGTTCTGGAGAAAACGAATAGGACTATTCAGTTGTCTTTACCTTTTACCTTCTCTCAGGTTGCGAGTACTCCTTGGTTTAGGAGATAGTACACCTATTACGCAAATTGGATAGTCTTCTTCCAAACCTTAGGCTGGTGCCGAACGGTGGGGAATGAAGAAAGCCAATTAGCCTAAACGGTGTACAGAAGGTATTAAGTTCAGACAAAGCAAGGGATTAGTAAGAGGGCAAAGTAAATTGCGACTGATATTCACGACCAAACCATGTACTTCTTTGTCAATCCTAAATCACCTATGAATTAAGTTCATTCGGTTGTCTTTTATCCTCACCTTCTCTCGCATTGCGAGTGCTCCTAGGACTAGGACGGTACACCCATTATGCTTATTGGATAGTCTTCTTCCAAACCATAGGCTGGTGCCGAACGGTAGGGAAGGAAGAAAACCATTTGGCCTAAAGGGGTGAACAGAAGGTAATGACTAAAAACATGTAAAGGGATTTGGAGAGGTGGCAAAGAATTATACAGTTATAGTTGTGAATCTGGATAATGGAAGAGGTATTACTAGGAATACCAGGATACCCCATCGAAACATTTCAATGTTTTAGTTTCACTGTGTACAGTTAAAAGAAAACTGATTTCCCAATTAGACACTTACTCCAGGGTATGTATTTACCAGGTTGGATTCTCACATCTGTATGGTTTTACAGATGATGAGTGGGAGTAAGTTATTGGGAATTAGGTGACCATCCTCATTATATCGGGATTCGTTGTAATCGATGATATTTGAGGAAGTCACCTGGGTTGTTTGCCGGTCGGCAAATATTTGGTTTTGAATATCCGTTGTTATGCACCGATTTCAAATTGATATATCTGTACGTCTATTTTTATAGAGTGAGACATACCTTTTTGAAATTATGTCTATGACATTTACCTATACCAGTGGATGGTTAGGTAAGGAGCATTGAACAGCGGTGTAATTCTTCTTAACCAAAAGTACAGTTTTCAACCTACGACACACAGTGAATGAGTTGTTAGACTCAGCGGACTTATACAGAGTATTGTATATTGTCCAGTGTCCATTAGGACAGAGGGGTTGGTCCTCGTACTATATTCTGTTTACTTTTAACTTCTCTAGTTCTTAGACATGTGTTTCGTAGAAACACAGGGTCTAAGTTTAGAGGAGTTATAGGTATAAGAATACAGTAGAGAACCAGGTATCGCAAGTATCGGGATTCTTCAAGGTAATCGAAGATGTAGATACTTGTGAATGGTATTCAGTTGATAGTAATGATTAAGAGAACTAACTTCTCTTTCAGGTTACTCATAATTGGAAGTGCTCCTAAGTTGAGTAACGCTGATCGGCCTCTCCTCCATTTACTTGACATGCACTGGAGACAGCTGCATGATTTGAATCTGGTTCAATTAAATCAGTGCCTCTGTTTCTTGGATATAGAACAGTTCATATCTTGACATTGTTAAGATACGGGGAGTTGTCCGGCTTATGCTTGAAACCAGACTCTGGACAACTCAAGGCACGTTTCAGTAGTGGCTGTTTGTGGGTTGACCCGGGCTATGACGAGGGTTGATTTTCTACCATCTGGAAGATCAATAGTGATATTGTTCTTGACTCGCCACAGTTTTATCAAAAATGGATTTTTTCAGAAAACAGTAGTGGGAGTATGGTAGAACTGGAAGTGATTCCAGAACCGCAAACGATTACTGAAGATTTGATAACGAACCTAAAGATTCAATCTGGTTTGACATTTCATTGGCCACTCCGCAGATATGGTGGGTAACCTCAGGCACTCGAGAGGTACTTCGGTATGCTCAAGGACGGTGGCAGGGAGGTTCTTGTTTACCCAGACTTGCCATTGCTGTTGTTCCAGGCTGCGAGACCCGGCGGGAGGATGAGTATAGCGTCGTTCTAAACTGGCTTTAGAAGTGCACGTCTATATGACTCTGCCAGAGGATTGTCGTAGTCAGTGGGAGCAGCGGAAGCATTGGTGGATATCAGGCTTATGTCTATTTATAGACTAAAGCAGATATAGCGGAGATAGATCATCTATTTCTGATGTGGCAGTCATAGGTTTGACTTCATCAGAATAGGGGATGGATCTGTTGAGAAGGTAGTAGAGTGTGATGTCCTGGTATTTGATGACATACACAGAGTAGGAAGTGATATTCCTATACTACGATCGGTTATACTTTTGGTCGTCACACAGTGGTTTCTCCACAAAGGACTTGGATATTATATCAGACATTCTGGTTACTAGATCTATGGTTTTAGATCTAGATTTGGGTGGTTTCCCAATCTGGGTACTTTGACCGCATTCTATGAGTATTTAGAATGGACGACTCCTGGCACGGTAGTATACCTGCAGGTAATGGAGTCACCCTCTCTAAAGGTGTCTTGCAGACTAAAGGGGAGAGGAATGTGCATGATTGGCAGATCACTTGCTTAGGCAACTGAGTCAATCATGAGATGCCAAGTACCACACCAGATGTTGTTCTTGCAGTAGGTGCAATAAGTTGATATTAATCCAATCCTGGAGAAACAGTCGGAAGCAGTTTTAGAACATAAGTGGATGTTCTAGGGATATGATAACGGCAGCCTCCTTTACGAGACGGTTATCATTCCAGGCTTCCAAGGTGACCTGGATGGCAGAGTGGCTGTCAGAGTTATAGTTTTCCCTCTAACGAGGGGCAGTATTTTGGACAGGTGGTCCAGGTGGAAACTGAGGGAAGGCATGGCGCAGGACACTGATTAAGTTCAGTTGTCGATACAGTCTAAGAAGTTTGGATTTGGAGTTCACTTATGAGCTAGGTCCCATCAGACGTCCAGACATTCTAAGACAGGTATTGCTCATTTCGGGAGATAGTTTTCTCTGCGAACATGAGATATAGAGAGACATAGAAAGAAACATCAAAGCGGATCCACTCACTGAGGCTATTCCTCGAACGCAATAGTTTCGCAAACGAGCTTTGTGAGACTGACTAGTAGAGGAGTTGGGTGTTCGGTATCACACGGGCTGTGAGTATGCGACATCGCAATAATTAGCCTTGAGTGCAAGTGGGAGATTGTTGGAGATAGTGCCCTCAGAGTCAATTATTGGATCATAGGCACGTGATTGCAATGATTGAGGGGAGGACCTATCCCGGTAGGACAGTCTTACTCGAGATGATAGTATGCTATCTGGTTTATCTTTATCATCGTGTACTGCTTTAGGTGACCTTACGAGTCGCTATTACACGTTGATAAAGCCCCTAGGATTCTTGCTTGACTTCCAGCAGTATGAGGGCGATCATATAAGTGGGAGCTGGGGTCTACAAGCACATCCTTAAAAGGTCCCTAGTCGTGGGAGATTCGAGACAGGGCATCGTTTCTCCAGAGTAGACTAGTGTATACAGTCGAGACCCCGACGAGGGGCGGTGGCCGGTCTCACAAGCCACTGGTGTCAGCTGGTTCACCTAAGATGTATACAGGTGCTCATTGGGTTATGAGTACACCGGACAGGACTCGCCGGGAACCTGCTAGTTGGGATTATACCAGACGTCAGATAGCAGTTCCCTGGTGACATGTGTACAGGTTAGTTCATCGACCTGAGATCGTCATTTGTCTCGTGTGAGTTCCCACTGTACTTTGATTACTACCCTACCACGGCTCAAAGGAGTCGTGCAAACAGGTTTTAGTTGGGTACAGTCCCGAGCCACATGGAGGCAGTGAGCGGATCTGCAGGGGTTCGTCTCTCCCGGTATTGGGGGTGAGGTCGTGCTGTGTCTAGGAGAGCCAGAACATGAAAAGTCCTTGGCCAAGGCAGGAGATTTGCTGGTAGGTATTCCAGTAGTATCTCAGGGTGTTCTGGGCTACACTCCGACACGACTTGTACCGCTTTTGGGGGTCTGACTTTTACCAACCCCCTAGGCCCGCCATGCGATGCTCATAGACGAACGGACCGGACTGTACGGATATTGTCACTGACAGGCTCAGTAGGGTGTCAGGATGAGTTCGCTCATCGACATCCCTTTTGGTCGATAGCTGGTGGCCCGTCACGTATGGCTAATACCTCTGACGTGCTGGTGGTTAAATCCACAGCCATAGTATTGACGAGTCTTTAGAGTCCACCACACAGACAGTTACTCAAGTTTCGGGCGAAACGCTGTAGAGGCCGTATGGAGAAATGGCAGGGTTCGATCAGATACGTGCGGTATTGCACGGATCGTGATCGGACGGTTTTTACTAGCCGGCTTTGGCTTAAGCCGGATACTAGTATTAGATAGTGTAGTTTTGTCTCTTTGCATTTGTGTTCAGTGCGAATACAAATGCGGGCATGTATTTGCAGTAGTGGGGTTTTCCTGTAATTTATTACGGGATCGGTTTTCTGAAGTTGCCAGTTTGCATTCCGTTCCGGCCGGTTTTCCTTCATTCCTTCTCGGCCGGACTTTCTTGTTGGAGGGGGTTATTTGCAATTTGCAAATAACTCTTTTGTGGAGGGTTTTCTTGCACTTGTGGATTATGATGAGACTTGCTTCATGATGATATTCCTTTCTTATCCATTTGATGGCTTTTCACTTGATGGTTTGATTAGTGAAATGAGAGTGACCATTTTCCACATTGTTGATATATTCTTTCTTGCATTTTTCTCTCTCCAATCTCATTCTTTCTTTGGGTGGGCCGGCCACTTGTTTGAGGAGAAAAGAGAGAGAGGTTGATTGGTGATAGATTTATTCTTCATCTCATTTCATGCTTTGATGCTTGAAAAATCCCAAGCTTCTCTCCTTCATTCATTCTCCTCCTCAAATCCCTCCATCAAGGCAACTTCCATAAACTCTAAAGAGACAAGTTTACTACACTATTCTATAGCAAGCCTTGGACGCGTCGGCTAGCCAACTTCGCGCCCGAGTTGCCTCGGTCAAGAGGCGGGAGCCCGTAAAAGATTCCGGCTACGTGGTGCCTTTTCCGACGAGCGAGGAGGTGACGGAGATTCCGCGGGAGATCGGAGTGGAGACGAAGACCGAAGGACACGGATCGCTTGGTATAGCATCTCTACTCTTTTCCTTTTTGCTAGCTAGCTAGGTTAATGGCCCGATTCGGGTAAAAAGTCCGCGGTGGTGCCGGTTGCAAAGTTCGCAAAGTTTTTTGTTTTCCGCGTTTTCCGGCGTCGGGTCGACGGCCGGGGCGCCCCCGCGGGCTTACATAACGGTCCCCAGGTAGATGTCGATAAGAAGGCCGATGAGGAAATCCATCCGAACTCCTACTGAGTCTGATGTGACAATCTCCATACAGTCCGGTCCGTTCGTCTAAGACTATCGCATATCGGGCCTAGGAGGGCGGCAAGCGTCAGTCCCCTAATAGCGGTATAAGTCGTATCGGAGGGAAGCCCATTACACCCTGAGAAACTACTGGAACCTACCAGCAAATCTCGCTTGCCCTGGCCAGGGACTTTGCGTAATGGCTCTCTGACACAGCGCGATATCAACTCCCAATATCGGGAGAGACGAATCCTGTCTAACCGCCACTGCCTCCAAGTGCTCGGGACTGCACCTAACTGCTACCTGTTTGCACGACTCCTTTGAGCCGTGGTAGGGTAGCAATCTAAGAACAGTGGGACACACTCGAGGCGAAGTAGCAGTGTCAAGTCTGCGGACTATGCTGTACTCATGTCACCTGGGAACTGTTCACTGACGACTGGTATAAAACCAACCAACAGTTCCCTGTGAGTCCTGTCCGGTGTACCCGTAACCTAACGAGCACCTGTATACTATCTCCAGTACGACGTACTGACAGCTGTGGGACAGACCATCTCCCCAACTGGGATGAGAAGCGTACACACTAGTCTACTCCAGAGTATCGATGCTCTGTTTCGATAATCCAACGACTAGGACCTGAATAAGGATGTGCTTGTAGACTACCCAGCCTCCACTAGTGTGACTGCCATCACAACGCTGGTAGTCAAGCAAGATCCTAAGAGCTCTATCAATACGTATACTCACATATTAAGATAGAAAAACCAAGTAGCATACTACCATGTTTAGCAAGACTGTTATATACATGTGAATATCCCAAGCTTCCATTAAGTAATATACAAACTAGTATGATACAATAATGGCCCCTAGGGCATATACACTAACAATCTCCCACTTGCACTAGGGCCATGTACTGGCTTATCGAAGACCGATGATCTCGAGTAGCCTCTCGAACTGAATCTGAGGTAGGGCCTTCGTGAATGGATCAGCAATGTTCTCTTCAGAAGCAACTCTCCGTACCTCGATCTCCTGACGATCAATGATCTCCCTGATCAGGTGATACCGCCTTAAGATGTGTCTGGACTTCTGATGGGACCTTGGTTCCTTCGCTAAAGCTATAGCTCCGTTGTTGTCGCAATACAAAGGTATTGGATCAACTATGGTAGGAACCACCTGAAGTTCTGTTAGGAACTTCTTCATCCAGACTGCTTCTTTTGCGGCATCGCAAGCAGCTATATACTCCGCTTCCATCATCGAGTTAGCAACGGTGTCCTGCTTGGAGCTCTTCCAGCACACCGCCCCTCCATTGAGGGTAAAGACATAACCCGACATGGACTTGGAATCGTCCTTATCACTCTGGAAGCCGGAATCAGCAAAGGCCTCCATCCTGAGGTCTTTTCCGCCGTAAACCAAGAACATCTCCTTAGTCCTTCTCAGGTACTTGAGAATGTTCTTTACTGCTATCCAGTGCTTCTCCCCTGGGTCTGACTGATACCTGCTTACCACGCTCAGTGCGTAAGCTACATCTGGTCTGGTGCACAACATCGCATACATTATAGAGCCTACCGCAGAAGCGTAGGGTATAATAGACATGCGTTCCCTTTCCAAATCAGTCTTGGAAGACATCTCTTTGGAGAGGGTGATTCCGTGACAAGCCGGTAAATTACCGTGCTTAGAATCTTCCATACTGAATCTTTTCAGTACAGTGTCGATATACCTGGACTGCGAAAGTCCCAACATCCTCTTGGATCTATCACGATAGATCCGGATCCCCAGAATGTAAGAGGCATCACCCGGGTCTTTCATGGAGAACCTGTGTGACAAGAATCCTTTGACAGATTGTAGCATAGGAATGTCATTTCCTATCAATAGAATGTCATCCACGTACAAGACGAGGAATACGACACTTCTGGCTACAACTTTACTATATATGCACGGTTCATCTGGATTTTTGATAAAGTCATATTCTTTGACTGTCTCATCAAAACAGATGTTCCAACTCCGCGATACCTGCTTTAGTCCATAAATGGACTTAAGCAGCCTGTATACTTTCCCGCTGCTCCTACTCTGATTGAAACCTTCTGGCTGATCCATATAGACGCACTCTTCTAAATTTCCATTTAGAAAAGCCGTCTTTACGTCCATCTGCCAGATTTCATAATCATGGAAGGCAGCAATAGCAAGAAGGACCCGAATAGATTTGAGCATAGCCACTGGAGAAAAAGTTTCGTCATAGTCCAAACCAGGTCTTTGACGAAAACCCTTTGCAACAAGTCTAGCCTTATAGGTTTCCACCTGTCCATCTACACCAATCTTTTTCTTGAAGATCCATTTGCATCCTATGGGTTTTACCCTATCTGGAGCAAAGTCCAAAGTCCATACTTTGTTGGTGTACATGGACTCCATTTCGGTCCGCATTGCAGCTAGCCATCGTACCGAGTCGCCGCTCTGGATGGCCTGCTGGAAGTCAGTAGGTTCATCATCATCTATGATGCAATCCTCTCTATCCCCATCTATGAGAAAACCGTAGTATCTCTCAGGCGGATGAGACGGCCTACTACTCCTGCGGAGGGGTGCGGGAATGTCCTGTTCTTCTTGAACTACCGGTTCTACCAAACTTTCAGTATTAGTTTGTGGTTCTGGAATTTCTTCCAGTTTTATTTCGCTCTCACTTGATTCCTTTTCTAAAAACTGATGTTCTAGAAAATGGGCATTACGAGAAACAAATACCTTTTGTTCCTCTGCGTAATAGAATAGATATCTCCTGGAGTTCTTTGGATATCCCACAAACTTACACTTTACTGATCGTGCCTCGAGCTTGTCTACATGCTGCTTTTTAACAAAAGCTGGACATCCCCAAATCTTTATATACTGTAGATGGGGTTTCTTCCCGCTCCACATCTGATATGGAGTGGTAGGCACAGTCTTGGTAGGAACCATGTTCAAAAGATATGCCGCTGATTCTAGCGCATAACCCCAGAAAGATCGCGGTAACTCAGCATTACTCATCATGGATCGTACCATATCCAATAGGGTTCGATTCCGTCTCTCCGATACACCATCATGCTGTGGAGTGTATGGAGGAGTAAGCTGAGAGAGAATTCCTTTCTCTTTTAGGTAACCTAGGAACTCGGCACTCAAGTATTCACCACCTCGATCAGATCTAAGTGTCTTGATACTTTTGCCGGTTTGGTTTTCTACTTCATTCTTATACTCTTGGAATTTCTCAAATGCCTCGGATTTATGTTTCATCAGATAAATGAATCCGTATCTTGAGTAATCATCCGTGAAAGTAATGAAATAGGAAAAAACACCTCTTGCATGTGTAGATATTGGACCGCATATATCGCTGTGTATGAGTCCTAAGAGCTCGCTCGCTCTTACTCCATGTCCAGTAAATGGAGTCTTTGTCATCTTTCCTTTGAGACAAGATTGACAAGTGTCATAAGTTTGATATTCGAACGAGTCCAAATATCCTTCTCTATGCAACTTAGTCAACCTTCTCCCATTGATGTGACCCAGTCTACAATGCCATAAGAAAGCTTTATTTAAATCTGGAGACTTTCTTTTTAGTGTGTTCTGGACATTGAAAATTTGGAGTTGGTTTAAAACATATATACCGTTATTTAGTGTACCGGACCCAATCAAACCATGATTAAGGTGGATGTTAACAACATCTCTTACAAACGTGAAATCATAACCTTTATTTGATAACAAGGAAACTGATATGATATTACACGTTAAGCTTGGTACAAAAAAACAGTTATGTAAAACCAAAATGTGTCCACTCGTCAATCCTAGGTGATAATCCCCGACGGACGCAGCTCCCACGCTAGCTCCGTTAGCAACCTTTAGGGTCATATCACCTTCCTTCAGCACTCTACGGTTTCTCAGTGCCTGCAATGAATTGCAAATATGAGATCCTGATCCGGTATCCAATACCCAGGAAGTAGAGTTGATCGACAGACAATTCTCAATTACAAACACACCTGAAGTCGAAGCCACAGCTTGCTTCGGTTCCTGGTTCTTGGCGTTCCACGCCTTGCAATCCTTCTTCCAGTGTCCTTTCCTGTGACAATGGAAGCACTCATCCTGGCCCACTACTGGTACCGCAAACTTTTTCTTTCCCTTCCCTCCCACCTTACTAACACCTCATCTAGGTTTGGTGGCGGCCTTCTTCTTCCTTCCTTTGGCCCTAGCCTTGGACCCGGAAGAAGATGCACCGCTAACAAACATAGCGGGTGTTTCCCTTGCTTTCTGCAAGGTTCCCTCTGCACTCCTTAACATGTTCAGGAGTTCCGGAAGTTCAACTTCTTTTCTTTGAATGTTGAAGTTCAGGATAAACTGGGCGTAGGTGTGAGGAAGGGACTGGAGAATAAGGTCTGTATAGAGCTCATTATCCAAAGTCGTCCCAAGGTCTGCGAGCTCTTCTATATAGCCGATCATCTTCAGGACATGTTCTCCCACTGATGACCCGACAGCCAACCTCGCTCGAAACAAGTTCTTAAAGGTCTCGTATCTTGCTATACGAGATTGCTCTCCATAAAGTTCCTTTGTATGGAGAAATATGGCATCTAGTTCCATATCCTCGTGCCTCCTCTGATGTTCATTGTTCATCGAGGCAAGCACGATGCACTTGGCTTTCGCGCAATCGAAATCCCAGGTTTTGCGGATTTCCTTATCCGCATTACTGGATTTGGGACCAGGGATAGCAGGTGCCGTAGCGGTGAGGACGTACCCCAATTTGTCATAGGTCAAAGCCATTTTGACATTCCGCAGCCAATCTTTATAGTTTGGCCCTGTCAGTATATTTTTCTCTAAAAGTAACTTAAGTCCAGTCATTTTCAGGGTCGCTGCAATTAGGAGAGAGAGAAGAAAACTCTTTAGCATGATGCTCTTGCAAGTTTAGAGCGGTTTTTAGTTTATCTAAACTGGATGGCTCCCACTGTTTCTTGAATCCTTCCTCAAACCATAAAAGAAGAATTAGCCAGGACTATTCTCACTGTACAATTCTTGCTTAACCGTTCAGCCAGGCTAGTGTCGATACTTCGAGGGAGGTTTTCCAACGCTTTCGCGAAGTTCCTTAATTAAAGAACCTCTTTTCTCTGGGGGCGTAACCCCGCTGATACCTTTCTGGACACCTACTTGGTTTATAGCATTGATCGTTAAGTGACGAATATCCTGATAAGTAGCATATACTCACAGTAGGATCGGGATCCAAATATCATCGTATGATAATGTTGAAGGAATCCTACCAACATTCATCAAACTCCAAATGGTATGTATCTCTTTGCAAATTTCAGTTTCTTTAGAAATTCCCGATATGTATTTTTGCCCCATGCTCTTATGACCTTGGCGTTAGGTCAAAATGTCATAAGTCACATGTCAAGTTCTACCCATCATTATCTTGTCAATTTGAACCCATCCGTATATATCCTTGACGTTGGGCCAAAATGATAATACGACTGTCCCAAACTAACTCATCTATCTATGCAACAAATGAATATCCAGTAGCTACCAAACACTATGCCTTGGCGTTAGGTCAAAATACATAGCTTGAATACTACTGAATACCCAGATGAAATGACGGAGGGCTACGAATAGTTTTGGTGAAACCATGAACGTAGTGAACTTGATATAACCGAAGGAACCTGATAGCTTTTTAAAAGGAGTGGTTAAAGCTCCGCATTTAAAAAATATCTGTTTTTAAAATTAACCGAGTGGTTTCTTTTAAATTGTTCCAACGATTAAACTTTTGGTTTATTTTCTTTGCATTATAAATAATGCGTCCCATCATTAACCTATCATTGCAGAAAACAACGAAAATACAACGTCCTCTTATACCATCCGCATTTGCCACGGGCTCCCGTCATCACCCGTTAGGTTACTTAACTAACGACAGAGCGGGGGCTGGGCTAGCGCGGGTGTAAAACATAAGTGACGTCTAAATAGCTATCATATATATAGATATTTTACATTCGTCTGACGCAATGATATTCATTCCAAATCACAGATGAACTTAATTGGATTTGCAAGAAATCCGTATTTGTTTTGAGCCTGCAACAAAAGACGGATTACACAGTTGTGATGAATAGCCATTACCCCACCCAAAACCCCTACGGGTGCGGCAAACTACCCTCCCGGCAGTTTGTGCACCCCACCTTGGGTCTGTCCTAGGAGCAAAAACAGTAAAATGAAATAATACAACGGTGGCTACAACCGCAACCTGGATGTGCCCCGCAAAATAATATTACAACAAATTACATTTACATCAAATGAATTAAATAATAACCCATCATATAACCCCGGCTATACATCACAACAGTCCAACACAGTTCATATGCACAAACAGATAAAATTCATTTCAGAAATGTGCAACCCCCTGCCAACCGACATACTAGCAGTTAGGGGAGGTTTACGAACACATTATACAATCACAGATATAATCCAACAAGCAAATACTGTATAATTTCGATCGATTAAACACTTTTAATTTTGCTCCAATACTTCTCTGTAAATCTGAAACCTGAGCAAAAATTAAAAATTTCCAGAAAATACCAAATATCACAGAGAAGCAACACAGGAAAATTGGGTTCCTGAATCGCCAACTCGGCGGCGGAATCGCGGCGGATCGGTGGGATCCGCCGCGGTTCCGCGGCTCTTTAGGCGATTCAGGGGCCCAATTTTCTTGGGTGTTCTTCTACTGTCTTTTCAAGCTTTCTGAACCTTCCTGAAAAATTTTTGGACTTCATTTAAAAATCGACAGAAACTCATGATTTCGGGCTTTTCCGGTTTCGTTTTTTCCGTTCGAAATTCATACAAATTTGCAAGTAAGTTATTTATTGTTTAGCCAGGCTCTGATACCACTGTAAGTCGATGTACAACACCCCACGACTTGCGGGGAGGCGGAAATATGAAAAGCGATCTTGTTTTTATGCTAAACATCGACTAACCGCATGAATCGAAGCTAAACGATAACTAACATCAAACATAGAAGTTAACAACTACTATGTTAAGGGATTATACCTAACGAAACGTGTCCTTCGTCTTTACGAACTCCACCTCCTCCTCGGCCTTCTCCAAGTAGTAGACGATCCACCACGAGAGCTAAACTCCAAGCTTTGCCTCTAAACTTGAGGCAACTAGGTATCTTTAAGTGCTAATCAAAGTACCTAGATAAAATAGAGTATGGTTATGGATTAAGTAGTCTAACTAATCCTTGTACTCAACACATGAGAGGGGAGGATTAGGGTTTGAAGAGGGAGAGCTTGAGGAGAGAGAAGATGAACATAATAATAAAGTGAGAATAATGAGTTATGATAATATATATCAAGCATTTCTTTTAATCAAGAAAAGAAAATAAATCAATTTAACAACCATGCTTGATAATATCTAGTGATGATTCATCTCCATGAGTCATTAAGCATTTATGATGCATTAATGACATGGATGAATCATCCATATGACTCACTAATCATATTCATTGTATATGCCACCTAAACCTCCTTAGTCACCACCTTCTAGAAGCTTCTCGCGCAATTACGAGAACGCCCCTCCTTTCCGCAAAAATACGGAAAAACTTTAGACTGTATAAATCCAATAACCGGATACCAGTAACTGGCTTAAACCAAAGCCGACTGGTAAAAACTGTCCGAACGACGTACGTGTGTAAACACACGTACGCGTCCGAACCCTTTGTCGTAAAACCATACGACCTCTATATCGTTTCGCCTGGAGTAGGGAAACTCTCTGTGTGGGACTCTAGAGACTCGACTACTATGCTGGCAGTGGGTTTAACCACAGACCGCAAGCGGCACTAGCTGTACGTAACGGTCCCCAGGTAGATGTCGATAAGAAGGCCGATGAGAAAACCCATCCGAACTCCTACTGAGTCTGATGTGACAATCTCCATACAGTCCGGTCCGTTCGTCTAAGACTATTGCATATCGGGCCTAGGGGGGCGGCAAGCGTCAGTCCCCTAATAGCGGTATAAGTCGTGTCAGAGGGAAGCCCATTACACCCTGAGAAACTACTGGAACCTACCAGCAAATCTCGCTTGCCCTGGCCAGGGACTTTGCGTAATGGCTCTCTGACACAGTGCGATATCAACTCCCAATACCGGGAGAGACGAATCCTGTCTAACCGCCACTGCCTCCAAGTGCTCGGGACTGCACCCAACTGCTACCTGTTTGCACGACTCCTTTGAGCCGTGGTAGGGTAGCAATCTAAGAACAGTGGGACACACTCGAGGCGAAGTAGCAGTGTCAAGTCTGCGGACTATGCTGTACTCATGTCACCTGGGAACTGTTCACTGACGACTGGTATAAAACCAACCAACAGTTCCCTATGAGTCCTGTCCGGTGTACCCGTAACCTAACGAGCACCTGTATACTATCTCCAGTACGACGTACTGACGGCTGTGGGACAGACCATCTCCCCAACTGGGATGAGAAGCGTACACACTAGTCTACTCCGGAGTATCGATGCTCTGTTTCGATAATCCAACGACTAGGGACCTGAATAAGGATGTGCTTGTAGACTACCCAGCCCCCACTAGTGTGACTGCCATCACAACGCTGGTAGTCAAGCAAGATCTTAAGAGCTCTATCAATACGTATACTCACATATTAAGATAGAAAAACCAAGTAGCATACTACTATGTTTAGCAAGACTGTTATATACATGTGAATATCCCAAGCTTCCATTAAGTAATATACAAACTCGTATGATACAATAATGGCCCCTAGGGCATATACACTAACAGAACAAAAGGTGTTTGTTTCTCGGCACGCCACTTTTTTAGAAAAGGAATTTCTTGCAAAAGAGATTAGTGGCTCTGAGGTAGAACTGGAAGAAGTTCCAGCAACACAAAATATGACAGATGATTTGATGGAACCAGAGGATTCAGTAGTTCCCGACGAACCCCAGCCTCTCCGCCGATCTAGCAGGGTTTCTCATCCACCTGAGAGATACTACGGTTTTCTCATTGATGGTGAGAGCGAGGATTGCATCATGGAAGATGATGACCCGACTAGTTTCGAGCAGGCCATAACGAGTGGTGACTCTGTGAAGTGGCTGGATGCAATGCGATCTGAGATGGAATCCATGTACACCAACAAAGTATGGACTTTTGAAGTTGCTCCTGAAGGGGTAAAACCCATTGGGAGCAAATGGATCTTTAAGAAGAAAATTGGTGTAGATGGAAAAGTTGAGACTTTCAAAGCTAGATTTGTTGCAAAGGGTTTTCGTCAACGACCAGGTGTGGATTATGACGAAACCTTTTCTCCTGTGGCTATGCTTAAGTCCATCCGGATCCTACTTGCCATTGCTGCATACCATGAGTACGAAATCTGGCAAATGGATGTTAAGACCGCCTTTCTAAATGGTGATTTAGAAGAGTGCGTGTACATGACTCAGCCAGAGGACTTCGTAGATAGTGGGAGCAGCGGAAAGGTGTGCAAGCTGCTTAAATCCATCTATGGGTTAAAACAAGTATCACGGAGTTGGAACATCTGCTTTGATGTTGTAGTCAAAGAGTTTGACTTCATCAAAAACGTAGATGAACCTTGTATCTAGGTTGCAGAGAGTAAGGTTGTCTTCCTCGTATTGTATGTCGATGCCATACTCTTGATAGGAAATGATGTTCCTATTCTGCAATCAGTCAAGCTCTTCTTATCACAAAGATTCTCAATGAAAGATCTAGGTGATGCCTCCTGCATACTGGGAATTATGATCTATAGAGATAGATTTAAACGGATACTGGGATTGTCCCAATCTAGGTACATTGACACCATACTAAAGAGGTTTAGTATGGAAGAATCCAAACGTGGTAACCAACCCACGATCTCTGGACTCACTCTCTCCAAAGAGATGTCTCCCAAGACTGATTTGGAGAGAGCTCGCATTCAAGGGATACCCTATGCTTCGGCAGTAGGCTCTATCATGTATGCGATGCTATGTATGAGATCCGATGTAGCATACTCACTAAGTGTAGTGAGTCGGTATCAAGCAGATCCTGGAGAGAGTCACTGGACAGCTGTGAAGAACATTCTCAAGTACTTGCGAAGGACTAAAGAGATGTTCTTGATGTATGGTAACGGAGAACTCCAGGTGGAGTCCTTTACCGATTCAAGCTTCCAAAGTGATAAGGACGACTCTAAGTCGCACTCGGGATTTGTCTTTACTCTCAATGGAGGGGCGGTATGTTGGAAGAGTTCCAAACAGGATACCGTTGCAGACTTGACGATGGAGGCTGAATACATCGCTGCCAACGATGCTGCCAAAGAGGCTGTCTGGATAAAGAAGTTCATTAGTGAACTTGGTGTGTGTTCATACCATAATATTGTATTATATATTCCCCATTCTTATTCGTTTTATAAATAAACAGGTGCTTTTGACGCATGGCTGCTACATATTACAGGATACAGGTTCTTGGAGCGAAAACAGTGAAAAAGACAAAAGATGATACAAAAGAGGGACTTTTGACCAACAAGTAGAAGGATCCTAGTCAAGCCTAGACGAAGAACAGTTCACAAAGGTATAAGGAAACACAAGATCCAAAACGTCTAAGTGAATGGTTAAAAGACCATTACAAGTTTTCACTGAAGATCTGGAGAAGACCCAGAAGCCAAATGGAGAAAAGAACTAAAGAAATAAAAAGCCCAAACAGCAGTGAAGCAGCCCACAAAAATTAATCCAATGATCTCATCAATGGGCCACGGAACCGCGGCCCTACCCCCACCCATGCCGCGGTTCCGCGGCCATCTACTGCACGTGTCGGTGCAGAAAACTCCTAGCGGTGCGTCGGTGCTTTTGTTTGGATTTTTAGGAGGTATATCTGTAATATAACATGTGCGAGCAATTGTAACCCTAATTTTCCTATTTCCTATAAATATGTATTCAAAATATTGTATGAGGGATGCCTCTTTTTGATAAATAAAAATTCAGATTCAATTGAAATTGGGAGAGCATCATTCTTGTAAGTTCATTTTTATTTTCTGCCTTAAGTTTTCTAATTAAATTCTTGCCCTAGATAAATCATTCCTTTGCCCTAGTTTAATCTAGTGTAGAATCTTTTAACCTGCAGTAGGTAACTAATCTATTAGATCTAAAAAATACATACAATAAAAATGATGTTTTTAACAGATCCCCTAATGAGCGAGTAATTTCCTCGCTTGTTAGGGTTAGGAATAGGGAGGAGTTTGAGAGATGAAGATCTCTCATCTCTTTCGTGCCCAATCATTTGTAAGAATTAGAACTTCAAGCATGCATGCATGATCCGCTCCCTACGGCACCCTACCCACGAGGTAACGGTGAAACAGTAGTATAAAGGACCGGACATGCATGACTTCCATGAAGGTTAGAGCAATTATTAGGAAAGGACGGACAAGGATCTAGAGGAAGAAACTTCGTTTCTTCCCATTCATCATAATCCCCTTTACTAATAATTGCTATAACTCCTAAAGATTTAATTTAGGGCATTGAAAGAGGTGGGAAATTTATTTTTACCAAACTCCACCTTAGACCTAATCCTAGCAAGTTTCTTAACTCTAGTACAACTTAGTTTTTAGATTTAATAAAAAAACCAAACACCCATTGGAATTAGCTCGTAAAAACACTTAGGAAAATTACAACATCCCTGTGGACCGACCCGTACTCACCGGCTAGCTGCAAAGCGACGCCGTTCTTGATTGCGGTAAATTATCTTTGATCGTTAAAATCCTACACTAATCAGTGTGGTTCCATCCATTGAACATCCAATACCTCTGTATTGCGATAACAATGGAGCTGTGGCTTTGGCCAAGGAACCCAGGTCCCATCAGAAGTCCAGACATATTCTGAGGCGGTATCACCTGATCAGGGAGATAGTTGATCGCCGGGAGATCGAGGTCAGGAGAGTAGATACGAAGGACAACACTGCGGATCCACTCATGAAGACCATTCCCCAGATACAGTTTGAGAGATTATTCGGGATGCTAGGTATGAGATATTACAACAGCTGGCCTTAGTGCAAGTGGGAGATTGTTAGTTATGTATATACCCTAGAGGCCATTGTTGTACATATGATGTATATTATAATGGATTCTTGGATATATATAGAGAGGACTTTCTTGCTCGTCATGATAGTATGCTATTTGGTTTCACTTTATCTTAACATGTTGACTTATATTAGCTTACTGTCTTACTCTCACATGTTGATAAAGTCCTTAGGATCTGTACTCGACTACTAGGACTATGATGAGATCATACTAGTGTGGCCATGGTAGTCGATGAGTACATCCTATAACTGTTCCTAGTTGAGGGTGTGTCGAGAGAGGGCATCGATACACCAGAGTAGACTAGTGTATGTTAGTTATATGTATGCCCTAGAGGCCATTACTGTACATTGGATGTATATTGTAGTGGATGCTGGGACATATATAGGGAGGACTTTCTTGCTCGATATGATAGTATGCTATCTGGTTGCTCTTTACCTTAACGTGTATACTGATTGTCTCTCTATTACATGTTGGTAAAGCCCTTAGGATGTGTACTTGACTACCTGGACTATGATGCGGATCATACTAGTGGGGACAAGGTAGTCCATAAGTACATCCTTCAAAGTCCCTAGTCGTGGGTGTATCGAGACGGGGCATCGATATACCAGAGTAGACTAGCGTGTAGCTTCTCGACCCATACAGATGGGCGATGGATGATCCCATATCCATTGGTGTTTGACATCGGAGATGATATACGGGTGCTCAGTAGAGACTGGGTACACTTGACGGACTCGCCGAGAACTCCCAGATGGTATTATACCTCACGTCAGATGGCAGTTCTCTGGTGACACTGGTACAGAGTAGTCTGTTGACCCGAGATCGTCATAGAGTCTTGTGTGGTTCCCACTGTGCTTTGATTTCCATCTTACCACGTCCAAGAGGGCGTGCAAAACGGTGGTTTTTGGGTACAGTCCCGAGTCACATGGAGGCAATGAGCGATAGGAGGGGATTCGTCTCTCCCGGTATAGGGAGTAGATGTTGCGCTGTGTTCGATTGGCTATAACAGGAAATCCCTGGCCAGGGTTGCTGAGATTTACTGGTAAGTGTTACCAGTAGTTTCTCGAAGTGTTATAGACCTCATATCGACACGACTTATCGAGCTATTGGGGTCTGACGTATACCACCCCAAGGCAAGATATGCGACATATCAGACGATCAGACCGGACTGTACGGTAGTGTTACTGGTTGGATTCACTGGAGTGTGAGCGGGCTTGCTCGTCGATCTTCAGATCGCTCAATACCCGGGTGGCCGTTACGTTTAGCAGACCGCTTGCGGCTTGCGGATGTTTGATATGATCATCATCCGCTGCCAGCGTATTGACGAGTCTTTAGAGTCCTACACAGAGGTTTCCTGGCTCAAGCGAAACGAAATAGGAGCGCCTATGAGATATGTGCGGGACCGAGAATAATACGAGTATGTGATACTGTATTCGATTCTCGCGATGTGACATTGATCGGTTATATGCGATATAGCCGGGTTATCGGATCAAGTGTTGATTCGATAAGATGTTACTAATGATACCAGTCGGTTATGTGCGTCATGACCGGATCGTTAAATCAAGTGTTGATTTAATGATTTAATGCATAATTATATATTTGATATATTACTTTGCATTAACTAGTATCGGTTCACTTTAAATGGATTTTCTCGCTCGGTTGTGCGCATTGCATATGCGATATGATTTTGTGCACTTGTTTGTATCATATTTGATGATACATGCAGTTTAGGGTTTGTGTAAAGAATTAAACCTTGGTTAAAGAATTGGTTAGGGTTTTTATTTGATTATTCATTTGTTTTTATTTTTGGAAAATAAATTGCATAAAATAGAATGGTGGCTTTCTTTTGTTTTCTTTCATGAAGCTTCATGAACTTTTGACTTAGTCACCATTTTGTCTCATGCTTTACCCTAACCAATTCAATTAACTTAAGTTAATTCTCTACACCTAACCATGGTGAGAATTATGATAAGAATGGATTTTTATTTATTCTTTAATGCTTATCATAAACTTATCATAACTTTATCTTCTTCTTCTTCTTCATTTCTTCAAGTGAAGAAAGCTTGCCTCCATCAATGGCAAGTGATGAATTAGAGTGAGAAATCCAATTCTAAAGTCTACCCACTTCCTATTTCTTCATCCTCTACCTCTTGCCAAGTAGTAGAGTGTGTTTCCTTCACAAGTTTCTTGACTTGGTGAAGTGAGAGCTTGATTTAGCGATGCCTCGACGTAGATCATCTTCGGCATGGACATCGACGACGTAGCTTGCCCATTCTCCGACGAAGCCGACGCGAGAGTCCAAGATCGGATTTGTACAGCGGAGATGACTTCTTCATGGAGCTATGGAGGTGGACAAACGGATCTACAAAGGTTGTATTTCCGTATCTCTTAGTTAAGTGTTAACTAGTTTACTTTTTCGCCTAGATTTCTAGCCGACGGTCCTTGTTAGGGTTTCTCGGCACCTAGAATTTTTGAAATTGGCATGTTCGATGCCTTGTGAGACCTCATTAGGGTGCCTAGGAACCCTTCAGTGTATACGCATCTTGACCCATATGATGAGCGATGGATGATCCCACATCCATCGGTGTTTGACATCAAGGATGGTGTACGGGTGCTCAGTGGAGAATGGGTACACTGGACGAACTCGCCGAGAACTCTCAAATGGTATTATACCTCACGTCAGATGGCAGTTCTCCGGTGACACTGGTACATGGTAGTCTGTAGACCCGAGATTGTCATAGAGTCTTGTGTGATTCCCACTGTGCTTTGATTTCCACCTTACCACGTCCAAGAGGGCGTGCAAAACGGTGGCTTTTGGGTGCAGTCCCGAGTCACATGGAGGCAATGAGCGATTGGAGGGGATTCGTCTCTCCCGGTATAGGGAGTTGATGTTGTGCTGTGTTCGATTGGCTATAACTGGAAGTCCCTGGCCAGGGCTGATATAGAATTTACTGGTAAGTGTTACCAGTAGTTTCTCGACCTGTTATGAGCCTCACATCGACAAGACTTATCGGTTACTGGGGTCTGACGTATACCACCCCTAGACTAGATATGCAACATATCAGACGAAGAGACCGGACTGTACGGGAGTGTTACTGATTGGATTCACAGGAGAATGTACAGGCTTGCTTGTTGATCTTCTGATCGCTCAATACCTGGGTGGCTGTTACGTTTAGCTGACCGCTTGCAGCTTGTGGGTGTTTGATATGATCATCACCTACTGCCGGCGTATTGACGATTCTTTAGAGTCCTACACAGAGGTTTCTTGACTCAGGCAAAACGGAGTAGGAGCACATATGTGATATGTGCAGGGTCTAGGATAATACGATATGAGGTACTGTATTATATTCTCGTGATATTTTGATATGAGCCGGATCATCGAATCAAGTGTTGATTCGATGAATCGGTACATGATATATTAGTCGGTTATATTCGATATAGCCGGATTGTCGGATCAAGTGTTGATTCGATAATTTAATGTATAATTATATATGTGATATATTACATTACATTATCTAATATTGGCTCGCTTTATTGATTCATTTTCTCACCGGATAATACATTAATATATATGCGATATATGTTAATTGTATTATTTTCTTTTGTTACAAATATATATTATATATGTGATATATAATATTGTAACATGATATGATTACTAATGCAACATATTTAGTGGAGATTAAACAAGGTTAGGGTTTGATTTGGGTTAGTTCTTTCTTGATACTTCTAGAAGGTTTTTCTTTGTTTCTAGCAAAAGATATTATGCTTGATATTTTGCTAGATATTTCTCACCCAACCCAAACCCTTCACCCTAGGTTAAATCTCTACATGGGTTAGCCTTGTCATCCTTGACCATGGTTACATTTGTAATCATATTAACATTTCATTATTCATCACAAAAGGAATTATTCATTCATATTCTTCTTCTTCTTCTTCCTTGAGCTTTGAAAAAGCTTTCTAGGTTTTCTTTATGTGATGAATTAGAGTGAGAATTTGATAATAAAAGAGAGCATAAATCCTACTTCATCATCCTCATCTAATCTTGCCAATTAGATTAAGGTGTTCACCTCATTAGTGAGAAAGAGCTTGAGTTAAAGGAGCTTCGAGGTAGATCATCGGAGAAAAGGAAGACTACAAGCTAGCATGGATCATTCGGGTTGTGGATCCTCTCTTGAATCCGGGAGATCATGGATCGCAGAGAAGGGACTTATACTCGGAGCTTATGAAGCGAAGGAGCGGACTACAAAGGTTGTAATCCCTCACTCTTAGTTATAAAGATGTTTACTTGCATGTTAAACCCTAATAATCTAGCAAAGATCCCGGCTTTGGGTTGTTCGGCACGTCTAAATTTTAAATCGGGCATGGTTGATGCCTTATAGACCCTTGTATGAGTGCCTAGGAACCCTACAAAAGTTTTCTAGCTTTTTCGTTAGTGATGATTTTGAGTGAGATTAAGAAAACAAATGAGAGCAAAAATCCTACTTCATCATCCTAATCTATCCTAGCCATTTAGATTAGGGTGTTCACTTCATTAGTGAGTGAGAGCTTGAGTTAAAGTTTCTTTAAGGTAGATCATCTTTGTTATCGAAGATCGGAAGCAAGCTCTTCGTGGAGCCTCTCTAGAGTCCGGGTACATGATGATCGCAGCGAAGGGACCTCAACACGGAGCTTATGAAGCGAAGGACCGGACTACAAAGATTGTAATCCCAAACTCTTAGATGTTAAAGTGTTTAACATGCTTTGTTTCGCCTAATCTCTAGTTTAAAGATCTTAGTTAGGGTTGTTCGGCATGTCTAAATTTTAAATTGGGCATGGTTGATACCTTATAGACCCTTGTGAGAGTGCCTAGTAACCCTACAGTGGTATCAGAGCCAAGCTAGAGCTTTAGGCGAAGTCTAGACGAAGTTTAAAGTCCGATCGAACTCCGAATACCCGTAAAACCCTAGTTTCTGGAAATTTTTTCAAAAGTTGACATTTTTCATATTAAAAATGCTCAGAAAATTCAGCAGGTGATTTTATGGGTTACTGTAAAAAAAAAAACGAGCCCAAAATACATTTATTGCGCCGCGGAACCGCGGCAATACCCTTGCTTGCGCGGCGGTTCCGCGGCCAAACAGTAAGATTATGGGATCGGTTTTCAACAGTAATATCCGTAGGTACTTATGGATGTTTCTGGGAATTTTTAATTTTACTCAAGTGTTGAGTTTTCTGGGTTGTATAGGGAACTCGTTAATTCGATCGGAAAGTATAACTTTGTTTAGCTTGTCCGGGTATTTTTTTAGAACGTGTTAAAAAGTTCGAACGGATATCAATAACTCACTTTTTTCCCTGCCGGAAAATTTCCAAGTGTTGGATTTTTCCGTAGTTTAAGAACGTTCTAAGTCGTGCAAGTAACGCGGTGGACCCTCTAGAAGAACACAAACCTTAACTCGATTATGTGACTGTCCGAACCATCTCTAAACCTTAGGGTTTGGGGCAGTACGGCGTTGCCACATGTGAGGCGTTGGTTTGACCCTTCTACGGCTGGACCATTGGTATTGTGGCATGTGATGGAATCTTAAACTAATTTCAAGTGTTGAGAACTATTTAGGAAAACTTGGGTGTTTGATTATTCGATCGGAAAGTTTAACATTGTCTATTTATCTGGAATGTGATACAATATTTGGAATCCACAAGTAGTTATGAGATAACTAATTTGAATGTTATAAATCTAGCAGTTTAGTCTCATTTGATCGGTTGCCACGGGATTTTGATGCGATCAAAATTCCGTCGCAATCACGTAGCATACGCGGATACTCGCTTGGTAAACTTAATAGATAGCCACGCCCCATAGCCCCGACCAAGTGACAGTAGGAGAACCTCGTCGCCAAAAGCATCCGTTCGGGTGCTCGTGGCAGCGGTGTTCCGCCTTAGTGCACTTCGTTGACGGCATGAGGGGGTGCGGCAGTCTACTAAAGTTTGCGACGAGCATTCAATCAGGATGTCGGGAATCTTGTTGAATTGCCCGACTGGATATTGAAAAGTGTTTTCGATATTGAGACTAAAATACGGGGTTTATAATTGTTAGGCATGCGATGTCTAAGGAATTCATTGTTGGATATATGTATGCCCCAGAGGCCATTATATGATAGTGGATGTATTTATACATGTATATATATATATATATATATATATTCAGTGTACATTCTTGCTCGACATGATAGTATGCTATCTGGTTCTTCTTTATCTGACATGTTGATTTGATCATGCTTTTATTCATTCACACATGTTGATAAAGCCCTGAGGATATAGACTTGACTACTGTGATTATGATAGAGATCATACTAGTGGGACATCTGTAGTTTATAAGCATATCCTGGAATGTCCCTAGTCGTAGGTGTATCGAGACGGGGCATCGATATACCAGAGTAGACTAGTGTATATGATGTAGGGTTCCTAGGCACTCTCAAGAGGTCTCACAAGGCATCAACCATGCCAATTTTAAATTTTACGGTGCCGAGAAACCCTAATACGGATCGTTGGCTAGATTTTTAGGCGACAAAGTAAACTAGTTAACACTTAACTACAAGAATACAGAAATACAACCTTTGTAGATCCGGTCCTCCACCTCCACGGCTCCGTGATGAAGTCCTCTCCGCTGTCCAAATCAAATCCCGGGCTCTAGCGTCGGCTTCATCGGAGAAAGAGCGGGCTAGGTCATCGACGACGTGCCGAAGATGATCTACGTCGAGGCATCGCTAGATCAAGCTCCAACTTCACCAAGTCTAGAAAACTTATGAAGGAAACACACTATACTACTTGGCAAGAGGTAGAGGATGAAGAAATAGGAAGTAGGTTCACTTTAGAATTGGATTTCTCACTCTTTTTCATCAATCACCATTGATGAAGTAAGGTTTTCTTCATGAAAGAAGATGAAGAAGAAGAAGCATCTTATGATAAGTTAATTAAAAATAGAAAGGAAAAATTAATTCTTATCATAATTGTAACCATGGTAAAGTGTAGAGAGCAAACTATAGTTAAATGAATGGTTAGGGTTAATGAGATGAAGACAAAAGGGTTTCTTTGGTCAAAGCTTCATGAAGCTTCAACAAGCTTCATGAAAGAAACCCTTTTGTTTTTCTTTTCTCTTTTCATTTCTTTTAATCCAAATTAAAAGATAAATGAAAGAATAAATGAAAACCCTAACCATTAACTAACCATGGTTTAATCTTTACACTTGACCAAGTTAACATGTATCATCAAACATGATACAATCAAGTGAGAAAATCCTTTTAAAGTGAACCGATACTAATTAATGCAAAATAATATATCAAATATATAATTATGCATTAAATCATTAAATCAACACTTGATTCAATGATCCGGTCATATCGTATATATAACCGACTAATATTAACAGTAACAACTTATCGAATCAACACTTGATCCGATAACCCGGCTATATCGCATATAACCGATCAACCTCACATATCGCGAGAATCGAATACAGTATCACATACTGGTATCATTCTCGGTCCCGCACATATCTCATATGCACTCCTATTTCATTTCGCTTGAGCCAGGAAACCTCTATGTAGGACTCTAAAGACTCGTCAATACGCCTGCAGCAGGTGATGATCATATCAAACACCCACAAGCCGCAAGCAGTCTGCTAAACGTAACGGCCACCCGGGTATTGAGCGATCAGAAGATCGACGAGCAAGCCCGCTCACACTCCAGTGAATCCAACCAGTAACACTACCGTACAGTCCGGTCTGATCGTCTGATATGTCGCATATCTTGCCTAGGGGTGGTAAACGTCAGACCCCAATAGCTCGATAAGTCGTGTCGATATGAGGTCTATAACAATTCGAGAAACTACTGGTAACACTTACCAGTAAATCTCGGCAACCCTGGCCAGGGATTTCCTGTTATAGCCAATCGAACACAGCGCAACATCAACTCCCTATACCGGGAGAGACGAATCCCCTCCTATCGCTCATTGCCTCCATGTGACTCGGGACTGTACCCAAAAACCACCGTTTTGCACGCCCTCTTGGACGTGGTAAGGTGGAAATCAAAGCACAGTGGGAACCACACAAGACTCTATGACGATCTCGGGTCAACAGACTACTCTGTACCAGTGTCACCAGAGAACTGCCATCTGACGTAAGGTATAATACCATCTGGGAGTTCTCGGCGAGTCCGTCCAGTGTACCCAGTCTCCACTGAGCACCCGTATATCATCTCTGATGTCAAACACCAATGGATATGGGATCATCCATCGCCCATCTGTATGGGTCGAGAAGGTATACGCTAGTCTACTCTGGTATATTGATGCCCCATCTCGATATACCCACGACTAGGGACTTTGAAGGATGTACTTATGGACTACCATGTCCCCACTAGTATGATCCGCATCATAGTCCAGGTAGTCAAGTACACATCCTAAGGGCTTTACCAACATGTAACAGAGAGACAATCAATATACACGTTAAGGTAAAGAGCAACCAGATAGCATACTATCATGTCGAGCAAGAAAGTCCTCCCTATATATGTCCCAGCATCCACTACAATATACATCCAATGTACAGTAATGGCCTCTAGGGCATACATACAACTAACAATCTCCCACTTGCACTAGGGCCATCTGATAGCAGTGGTTGTAGTATCTCATACTCAACCATCCCATAAAAGTCTCTCTCTGGGAATAGGCCTTCGTGAGTGGATCCGCCGTGTTGTTCTCTGAGTCTACTCTCCTTACCTTGATCCCTTAGAGATCAACCATCTCCATGATCAGGTGATACTGCCTTAGAATATATCTGGATCACTGATGGGACCTGCGTTCCTTGGCATAAGCCACAACTCCATTGTCACACAATGGGAGGAACATAGTTCATCTCATGAACCAATATACACCCAAACAGCCTCTTTGGTAGCATCTTTAGTAGCGATGTATCGTGCCTTTATCGTCTAGTATGTCACGGTATCTAGCTTGGAACTCTTCCAACGTACCGTCCCTTTACTGAGGGTAAAGACAATGCCTGCGACTGACATTCAGTCGTCTTTATCACTCTGGAACACTTCCCGTGATTCTCCCCAGGATCGATTGATACCATCTCACTACTACTAGTGAGAATCCTAACATCCAATTAGATCTATCTCATAGATCCAAAAACCAGGATATAGGAGGTATCAATTTTATCCTATATGGAGAATCATTGTGATAAGGGGAGATTGACCGAGCGTAGCATAGGAAACTCTTTCCTTATCAAGAGTATGTCATCTACGTACTCTACGAGGATCGTTACCATACTCCCTACTACCTTTTTGTTTATACAAGGTTCATCTACCATTTTGATGATGTCAACTTCTTTGACTAATCCATCAAAACAGATGTTCCAACTCCGCGATGCCTGCTTTATCTTATAAAGCATCTTGTACACGTTTCCGCTGCTCCCACTGTCTACGAAGCCCTCTGGCTGTGTACTTACAGACGCACTCTTTTAAATCAATATTTAGAAAAGCAGTCATGACACCCAACCGCCAGATATCGTAGTCATGGTATGTAGCCGTGGCAAGTAGGATCTGGATGGACTTAAGCATAGATCCTTAGAAAAGGTTTCATTATGATCCATATCTGGTCAATGATACAAACCTTTAACCAGTCTAGCTTTGAAAGTCTTAACTTTTCCATGTACACCAAGTAATCTTCTCAAGATATACTTGCTCCTGATGGGGATTTAACCCTTCAGATGTAGCAACCAAAGTCCATACTTTGTTGGTGTGCATGGATTCCATCTCAGATCACTAAGCATCCAGCCATTCTTACAGAGTCTTACTCCTGATGGCCAGCTCGAAACTAGTTGGGTCATCATCTAATGATGCAATCCTCGCTCCCACTGTCATAAAGAAATCGAAGTATCTCTCAGGTGGATGAGGAACCCTACTAGATCGGCGGAGAGGCTGAGGTTCTTTAGTTTCTACTGAATCCTTTGGTTCTACCAAATCAGCTGCTTCAGTTTGCATAGCTGGAACCTTTCCAGTTCTACATAACAGACCTTGCCTCGAGCTTGTCCGGATTTTGCTTTTAGACATAGGCCGGACAACCCCAAATCTTAACTAACTTAAGATATGGGCTCTTCCCTTTCCATATCACATATGAAGTGGTAGGCAACTGATTTGATTGGAACCTAATTCAATAGGTATGCAGCTTCTCAAGTGCATAACCCCCAAAAGGAAATAGGTAACTCAGTAGTACTCATCATAAAGCACACCATATCAAATAGGGTGTATCTGCTCCGCCCCGATATACCATCATGCTATGGTGTATACGGAGGAGTAATTCTGAGAGAGAATCTCATTCTCCTTTAGAATAGTCCAGGATTTCCTTGCACAAGTATTCTCCTCCCTGATCTCATCATAGGACATAATACTTATACCCGTATTTTGGTTCTCTACTTCTAACTTATATTCCGTGAATATCTCAAAAGGTTCGGACTTGTGTTTCAATAGGAACATATGTCTGAATCTTGAGAGATTATCAGAGAATGTAATGAAGTACAAAGAACCGATCCTGGCATGTGTAGACAGGGGACCTACATACATCAACATGTATCATCCCAAAAGTTCACTAACTCTTTCTCTGTTTCCAGTAAACGGAGCTATGGTCATCTTATCTCTGTGACATGACTGGCGAGTTTCATAAGATATAAATTCAAACTAATTTAAATATGCATCTTTATGTAACTCTAGCTAGTCGGGTCATATTGATCTGACCTAGTCTACAATACCTCAAGAAGGAATCGTTCAATTCTGAACTCTTCCTCTTGTGTGTGTTCTGTATACTAAGAACTGTAGTTTGATTTAGAACATCAATGCTTTTAGATAACGTGCCTGAACCGATCAACTTTTGATATAGGAAATGTTCAAAACATTATCCAACAATACAAAATTTTATCATTTCTATACTAATAAAGAGACTGATATGATTTTGTATATCAGGTTCGGTATCTAATAACATTCGTTCAGAATCAATGTATTACAATACAGGGTGACAGTGACCAACAGACTTGGCTGCAACACTTGCCCCGTTTTCTGTCTCATGAAACTTATCACCCGTTCTCAGTTTTTCTACCCTTTTGTAGCCCTATGTAACAGATTACATATCTGGGATCCTGATCTGGTATCAAATACCCAGGACATAAAGGATACTGAGAAACAGTTCTTTGTAACGAACACACCCGAAGATGATGCATCAGCATGCACTCTCTTCGTTTGGGTGGCACGGGAAATCTGGTATTCCCCAATTTCCTGCTCTGTCTTATAACAATTATAAGTTGGAGCGGGACCAACGTTCCCCAGCTCAGTATAACAAGCGGGTTCGGTCAATAATCCGTATTATTATCTTGATTAAGGCGTGATATGGTCGCTACCAGGAGAGAGAGAGAAGAAAACACTCAGCGTATGCTCTTGCAAGATCAGATTGGTTATTATTTTATCTAATCAGGATGGCTCCCACTGCTTTTTATCAAATCTTCCTTCAAACCCTAAAAGGAAAGACTAGCCGGGATTAATTACACATTACAAGTTCGCCAATCTTTCAGCTAGGCCAGTGTCGGTACTTTGAGGGAGGTACCCCGTGCTTTCTGTTGGTGTATATGCCCTAGAGGCCATTACTGTATCATACTAGTATGTATATTACTTGATGGAAGCTTGGGATATTCACAGTTGTACAGACAATCTTGCTCAATATAGTAGTATGCTACTTGGTTTGCCTCTGCTTTAATGTGTACATGTGTGTTTATTTATTATATCACCTATACGCATTAGTAGAGCCCTTAGGATCTTTGCTTGATTACCGGCGTTGTGATGGCGATCACACTCGTGGGGGCTGGGTAATCTACAAGCACATCCTTATACACGTCCCTAGTCGTGGGAGTACCGAGATAGGGCATCGATACTCCGGAGTAGACTAGCGTATGCGCTTCTCATCCCAGCACGGGAGACGGTCTGTCCCACAGCCGTCGGTACGTCGTACTTGAGATAGTATGCGGGTGCTCGTTAGGTTACGAGTACACTGGACAGGACTCGTCGGGAACTGATGGTTGGTATTATACCTATCGTCAGTTATCAGTTCCCAGGTGACATGAGTACAGCATAGTCCGCTGACTTGACACTGTCACTTCGCCTCGAGTGTGTTCCCACTGTTCTTTGATTACTACCCTACCACGGCTCTACTGAGTCGTGCAAACAGGTAGTAGTTGGGAGCAGTCCCGGAGCACTTGGAGGCAGTGACGGTTAGACAGGATTCGTCTCTCCCGGTATTGGGGGTTGACATCGCGCTGTGTCTAGGAGAGCCATTACACGAGTAGTCCCTGGCCAGGGCAAGCGAGATATACTGGTAGGTTCCAGTGTTATCTCAGGGTGTTCTGGGCTTCACTCCGACACGACTTGTACCGCTATTAGGGGTCTGATGCTTGCCGCCCCCCTAGGCCCGACATGCGATGTATCAGACGAACAGACCGGACTATACGGAGATTGTCACATGCAGACTCAGTAGGAGTTCGGATGGGTTTACCTCATCGGCCTTCTTATCGACATCCACCTGGGGACCGTTACGTACAGCTAGTGCCGCTTGCGGTCTGTGGTTAAACCCACTGCCAGCGTAGTGTCGAGTCTTTAGAGTCCCACACAGAGAGTTTCCCTGCACTGAGCGAAACGTGTAGAGGCCGTATGGTTTTACGGCAGGGCTGCGATCACTTACGTACACTTGTGTGCGTATGATGTTCGGGCAGGCAGTACTAGTGGGCTTTGGTTTAAGCCAGATCCTAGTATTGCACGGATGGATCTGTTTTGTCTTCTGCGCATCCGCATTCTACGGAATACGGATGCAGGTGTGTATGCACAGTTTTCTGGAGCGATGAAGGAGGAGGTGCCTCATTAGGGTTTTTGCAGTTGGTTCGGCCAAAACCACTATGTGGCAGGCTCATTAGGGTTTTGACAGTTGATTCGGTCAAAACCATTTTGAGGCGGACTCATTAGGGTTTCGACAGTTCGTTTGGTCAAAACCATAAATGAGCCGGGGACATTATTTACTAATCCTTTCATTGATAATTTTGTTATGGCTAATTACATTGACCATTTGACCATCTTGACTTTGTTGACCTTTTGACCAAAGTTGACTTGGACCTTCTTAGAAGATCTAAAGTATTCTTTGGTTTTCTTTTTATTAAGTTATGATAATGGTCATGTCATTTGTATCCATCACCTTTATCTTGATTGGATTTGTAATGATAATGTTTTGTGCATTATTGCAACCATGGTTAGCTTTTCTCTTGGTTAAGCTTTTCATTTGCTCATTCTCATTCTCTCTCTTGAAATGAGAAGCTCCATGGTTGCTAGAAAATCTCCTTCTTCTTCCTCCTCTTGATTTCTCCTTTGATCTCATGTGTTGAGAGAAAAAGGATTCTACTTGACAAACAGATCCATACATCCTCTCTACACAACCTAGGGCTTCTAGATTAGCAATCTCCTTGCCCTAGTTACCTCGGCTCGAGGTGGAGCTCGGTGTACATCTCTCGGGTGGATCGTCTTCGACTCAAGGAGGCCGCGGAGGTGACCGAAGTCCGGATCAACCATTGAGCAAGCAATGAGAAGAACAACAAGAAGAGAAGAACATCAAAGAAGAACAACAACAAGAAGTGAAGGAGTTCAAGTTGAGGTATAACCACTTTACCGAGTAGTTAATTCTTCTTTGCAAGTATGCTAGTTTAGTTTAGCAAAGATCCGGCTTTTACGGTCCATGTTACAAAGTTAAGAAAAATTTTGATTTACCGTTTCCGCAACCCCGAAAGTACCGGGAGAGGTAACGTGGACCTAACAGTGGTATCAGAGACTAACTAAACATAAACTAGCTTGGTAGTAAAGTGTATCGAAGTTCGAAACGAAAAAATCGAAAAAAAACCAAGTTGTAAAAATCTGAGTTTCTGTTAAAACTTTTTCTGGTCAAAACAAAATTTGTTATATCCCAAAAATCATCTCAGGGTTTTTATAAGAAAACCACCAAAAACGATGCAGCGACTCAACCAAAGCGCCGCGCTTCCGCGGGCTCTTGCCGCGGAACCGCGGCCAACTTGGTGAGTTACTGCATCGATTTTGGTGCAGTGTATTTCTGACATGGTTTTAGGATTTTTCAGATATATTATATGTGCCCAGATTTTCCAGAATAGAAATTTGTTTTTGCGGGCCTATAATTCCGTATTTTTCCGAACTTCAATATACTTTGACTATAAAGGTTATATCTGTGATGTTCTTATGTATTGAACGTCGGCTAATCGCTATATGTCGATTAGTTGGGGTTATACATATCTGTGATCTGTGATTGTTCTTGATGGTTTGTGTATATGAATGTGTTGGACTGTCGCGGGTGAATAGCCGGGGTGGATGTGAGATGAGCTTTTGTTTTTCTTTCATTCATTGTAAATGTAAATTGATGTAATATTATTATTTGTTTGGCCGCACAACCGGGTCGGGGTTATAGCCGTCATTGTATAATTCTTTTTACTGTTTTTGCTCCTAGGATAGACCCATGGAGGGGGTGCACAAACTGCCGAGTACTTGGCGGGTAGTTTGCCGCACCCGTAGGGGTCTTGGGTGGGGTATTTGGCTATTCACCGCGACCGTGTTATCCGCTTTTTCGTTCCAGGCTCGAAAGGATTGCGGATTGCTAGTATATCCAATGTATTCATCTGTGATCTGTAATGTCTATCATTGCTTTACTATTTAGGCGTTGCTTATGTTTTACAGCCGCGCTAGCCCAGCCCCCGCTCTGTCGTTAGTTAAGTAACCTAACGAGTGATGACGGGACCCCGTGGCGAATGCGAATGGCATAAGCGTACGTCATATTTTGGTTGTTTTCTGCAATGGTAGGATTAAATGATGGGACGCATTAAAAGAACTGATGCAAGAATATCACGCATTAAAAGAACTAATGCAAGAAAATAAACCTAAAAGACGTTGTTGGAACAATTTTTCAAAAAGCCGTTATTACAAGGACGTTCATTTTTGTTTTGCATCGCGGTATTCGGTTGTGAATGCCCAGCACCTCAGTCGACGAGGCAAGGGCCGAGATCCCTTCACCGGGAGTGACCCCTTGGACAAAAGTTTGCGTCAGGGTAATAACTTCACTATAGTCGATTATTCTTGCTTTGCATCGAGGTATTCAGTTTGGAATATCCTGCACCTCATTCGACGAGGAAAGAGCCGAGATCCCTTCGCAGGGAGTGACCTCTTTAGCAAAAGTTTTCGCCACTATATTTTCAAAAAGATTATCAGGTTCCTTCAACGATATCAAGTTCATTACGTTAACGGGTTTTTCGCCAAAAACCCAGCCGTAGCCCTCCGTCGTTTCGGATAATTAATACTTAGTATTCGTGCTGCGTTTGTTGATTATTCGTCAAGACACAGTGAACGGTAGCTGAGTAATAATTCTCTGTTGCACTGATAGATGCGATTGGTTAGGACGGTCGCATGATTTTGTTGATTATTCGTCAAGGGTCATGCGGGCGGGTCTAATGCAATCCTGGATAACGACGGGTTGAACTTGACTAGGACCTTTTGATTTGTTGATTATTCGTCAAGGTCACTTGGGTCCTAGGGGCAAAAACCACATCGGGAGTTTCAAAAGAACTGAAACTTGCAGATTTAGCATACCTTCTGGAGTGTGGTGACTAGAGTGGATTCCATCTAGGTTATCACACAATGACAGTTGGATCCCGATCCCACTGATGAGTTGGTTTACTCTCGGGAGATTATTTCACTTAACGATCAATGCTATAAACCTAGTAGGTGTCAAGAAAGGTGTTAGCGGGGTTACGCCCCCAGGGAAAAGAGGTTCTTTAATTAAGGAACTTCGCGAAAGCGTTGGAAAACCTCCCTCGAAGTACCGACACTAGCCTGGCTGAAAGGTTAAGCAAGTATTGTGATGTGAATTAAAACCCGGCTAGTTCTTCTTTTAAAAAGGTTTTAAGAAGGATTTGAGGAAACAGTGGGAGACATCCTGGTTAGATAAATTAATAAACCAATCTAATCTTGCACGAGCATACGCTGAGTGTTTCTTTTCTCTCTCTCCAGGCAGCAACCTTTTCACGCCCTAATCAAGATAATAAAATGTATCGCTTGACCGATCCGAATTCTTATTCGGGACTGGGGAAAGTTGGTTCAGCTCTAACTTGTGACAACAGTCATGAGTATGAGAATGGGAAAGGGGATTGTATGGATTTCCAGGATACCCAGTCGAAGAAGAAGCATGGTTTTGCATCTACTTTAGGTGTTCTTGTAATTGAGAACTGTTTTACGGTCAGCCCTACCTCCTGGGTACTTGATACCGGATCAGGATCTCATATCTGTAATTTATTGCAAGGACTGAGAAAAAGTAGGAAAGTTGCACCGGGTGATATGTCGCTCAGAGTAGCGAACGGAGCACAAGTTAATGCGGCAGCCATCGGTGAATATCACCTAGTATTGCCAAATGGCAAGACTATGATTTTGAACGATTGCTACTATGTACCCTCCATGGTTTGCAACATCATATCAGTTTCTTTACTCGATAAAGATAGATATAAGTTTGTTCTTGAAAAGAATATCATGAACATTTACCTTGATAAGGTACTGGTTGCAGAGGGTACACTGTTTAATGGTATCTACGTTCTAAATCAGAATACAGTTCTCAATATACAAAACACACGCAAGAGGAAGAATTCAGATACGAATGAATCCTACTTGTGGCATTGTAGACTTGGTCATGTCGGAGAGAAAAGACTGAGTAAGTTGCATAAAGATGGACTCTTGGATGCGTTCGAGTTTTCATCTTATGAAACTTGTCAGTCTTGTCTCAAAGGGAAGATGACCAAATCTCCGTTCACCGGACATGGAGAAAGAGCAGCAGAGCTCTTGGGACTCATACATAGTGATGTATGTGGTCCGATGTCTATACATGCAAGGGGTGGGTTCTCGTACTTCATCACATTCACTGACGATCTCTCTAGGTTCGGATATGTGTATCTGATGAAACACAAATCTGAAGCTTTTGAGAAATTCAAGGAATTCAGAAAGGAAGTAGAGAACCAGACAGGCAAAAGTATCAAGATCCTCCGGTCTGACAGGGGAGGGGAGTACTTAAGCACGGAATTCCTAGATTACTTAAAAGAGAATGGTATTCTCTCTCAGCTTACTCCTCCTTATACACCACAACACAACGGTGTATCGGAGCGGAGGAATCGTACCCTATTGGATATGGTTCGCTCCATGATGAGTAGTGCTGAGTTACCTCTTTCATTCTGGGGACATGCGCTTCAGACAGCGGCATACCTTTTGAATCAAGTTCCGTCCAAATCTGTGCCTAAAACTCCGTATGAAATATGGAGCAGTAAGAAACCATGTCTGAAGTTTATTAAGATATGGGGTTGTCCGGCCTATGTGAAAACACAGAAACCGGACAAGTTAGAGGCACGGTCAGTTCTCTGTAAATTTGTGGGTTATCCTAAAGACTCACTAGGATATCTGTTCTACCACACTGAGGAACATAAGGTGTTTGTATCTCGCCACGCCACCTTCTTAGAAAGGGAGTTTCTTGCAAAAGAAACTAGTGGGAGTTCGGTAGAACTGGAAGAAATTCAGCGACCACAAAATATAACTGAAAATTTGGAGGAACCGCTAGATTCTATAACCCCAAACGAACCTCAGCCACTCCGCAGATCTAGTAGGATTTCTCATCCGCCCGAGAGATACTACGGTTTTCTCATTGACGGGGATCGAGAGGATTGCATCTTGGAAGAAGATGACCCTACCAGTTTCAGGCAGGCCATTATCAGTAGGGACTCTGATAAATGGCAGGAAGCAATGCAATCCGAAATGGAGTCCATGTACGCCAATAAAGTGTGGACCTTGGATATTGCTCCACCTGCGGTAAAACCCGTTGGATGCAAATGGATCTACAAAAGGAAACTTGGTGTAGATGGGCAGGTGGAAACCTATAAAGCTAGACTCGTTGCAAAAGGTTTTCGTCAAAGACCTGGTTTGGACTATGACGAGACTTTTTCTCCGGTGGCTATGCTCAAATCCATTCGGATCCTACTTGCCATTGCTGCCTTCCATGACTATGAAATCTGGCAGATGGATGTTAAGACGGCTTTCCTAAACGGTTGTTTGGAAGAGTGCGTTTACATGGATCAACCAGAAGGTTTCGTAGACAGTGGGAGCAGCGGAAAGGTGTGCAAGTTGCTTAAATCCATTTATGGATTAAAGCAGGCATCGCGGAGCTGGAACATCTGTTTTGATGAGGCAATCAAGGAATTTGATTTCATCAAGAACGAAGATGAACCCTGTGTATATAAGAAGATTGTAGGACGAACTGTCGTATTCCTAATCTTGTACGTGGACGACATTCTTTTGATAGGAAATGATATTCCTATGCTACAATCGGTCAAGTTATTTTTGTCACAAAGGTTCTCCATGAAGGACCTGGGAGATGCCTCATACATTCTGGGGATCAAGATCTATAGAGATAGATCCAAGAGACTATTGGGACTTTCGCAGTCCAGGTACATAGAGACCGTACTAAAGAGATTTAGTATGGAGGGTTCCAAGCGCGGTAACATACCCGCATTGCACGGAATTACCCTCTCCAAGAAGATGTCTCCTAAGACTGACGAGGAGAGGATTCGCATGAGCACTATACCCTACGCTTCGGCGGTAGGATCTATAATGTATGCGATGCTATGTACAAGACCAGATGTAGCTTACGCGTTGAGCGCGGTAAGCCGGTATCAGTCAGACCCAGGGGAGGACCACTGGACAGCAGTGAAGAACATTCTCAAGTACCTGAGAAGGACTAAGGAGATGTTCCTGGTTTACGGTAATGGAGACCTCAGGGTCGAGTCCTTTACCGATTCAAGCTTCCAGAGTGACAAAGATGACAGCAAGTCTGTCTCGGGTTTTGTGTTTACCCTCAACGGAGGGGCGGTATGTTGGAGGAGTTCCAAGCAGGATACCGTCGCAGACTCGACGATGGAGGCTGAATACATTGCTGCAAGCGATGCCGCAAAAGAGGCGGTCTGGATAAAGAAGTTCATTAATGAACTTCAGGTGGTTCCGTCCATTGTTGACCCAATACCTCTGTATTGCGATAACAATGGGGCTATAGCTTTAGCGAAGGAACCAAGGTCCCATCAGAAGTCCAGGCACATCTTAAGGCGGTATCACCTGATCAGGGAGATCATTGATCGACAGGAGATCGAGGTGCGGAGAGTGGACACAAAGGACAACACTGCGGACCCATTCACAAAGGCTTTACCCCAGACTCAGTTCGAGCGGCTGATCGAGATGATAGGTCTTCGATACGCCAGTACATGGCCTTAGTGCAAGTGGGAGATTGTTGGTGTATATGCCCTAGAGGCCATTACTGTATCATACTAGTATGTATATTACTTGATGGAAGCTTGGGATATTCACAGTTGTACAGACAATCTTGCTCAATATAGTAGTATGCTACTTGGTTTGCCTCTGCTTTAATGTGTACATGTGTGTTTATTTATTATATCACCTATACGCATTAGTAGAGCCTTTAGGATCTTTGCTTGATTACCGGCGTTGTGATGGCGATCACACTCGTGGGGGCTGGGTAATCTACAAGCACCCCTTATACACGTCCCTAGTCGTGGGAGTACCGAGATAGGGCATCGATACTCCGGAGTAGACTAGCGTATGCGCTTCTCATCCCAGCACGGGAGACGGTCTGTCCCACAGCCGTCGGTACGTCGTACTTGAGATAGTATGCGGGTGCTCGTTAGGTTACGAGTACACTGGACAGGACTCGTCGGGAACTGATGGTTGGTATTATACCTATCGTCAGTTATCAGTTCCCAGGTGACATGAGTACAGCATAGTCCGCTGACTTGACACTGTCACTTCGCCTCGAGTGTGTTCCCACTGTTCTTTGATTACTACCCTACCACGGCTCTACTGAGTCGTGCAAACAGGTAGTAGTTGGGAGCAGTCCCGGAGCACTTGGAGGCAGTGACGGTTAGACAGGATTTGTCTCTCCCGGTATTGGGGGTTGACACCGCGCTGTGTCTAGGAGAGCCATTACACGAGTAGTCCCTGGCCAGGGCAAGCGAGATATACTGGTAGGTTCCAGTGTTATCTCAGGGTGTTCTGGGCTTCACTCCGACACGACTTGTACCGCTATTAGGGGTCTGACGCTTGCCGCCCCCCTAGGCCCGACATGCGATGTATCAGACGAACAGACCGGACTGTACGGAGATTGTCACATGCAGACTCAGTAGGAGTTCGGATGGGTTTACCTCATCGGCCTTCTTATCGACATCCACCTGGGGACCGTTACGTACAGCTAGTGCCGCTTGCGGTCTGTGGTTAAACCCACTGCTAGCGTAGTGTCGAGTCTTTAGAGTCCCACACAGAGAGTTTCCCTGCACTGAGCGAAACGTGTAGAGGCCGTATGGTTTTACGGCAGGGCTGCGATCACTTACGTACACTTGTGTGCGTATGATGTTCGGGCAGGTAGTACTAGTGGGCTTTGGTTTAAGCCAGATCCTAGTATTGCACGGATGGATCTGTTTTGTCTTCTGTGCATCCGCATTCTACGGAATACGGATGCAGGTGTGTATGCACAGTTTTCTGGAGCGATGAAGGAGGAGGTGCCTCATTAGGGTTTTGGCAGTTGGTTCGGCCAAAACCACTATGTGGCAGGCTCATTAGGGTTTTGACAGTTGATTCGGTCAAAACCATTTTGAGGCGGACTCATTAGGGTTTCGACAGTTCGTTTGGTCAAAACCATAAATGAGCCGGGGACATTATTTACTAATCTTTTCATTGATAATTTTGTTATGGCTAATTACATTGACCATTTGACCATCTTGACTTTGTTGACCTTTTGACCAAAGTTGACTTGGACCTTCTTAGAAGATCTAAAGTATTCTTTGGTTTTCTTTTTATTAAGTTATGATAATGGTCATGTCATTTGTAGCCATCACCTTTATCTTGATTGGATTTGTAATGATAATGTTTTGTGCATTATTGCAACCATGGTTAGCTTTTCTCTTGGTTAAGCTTTTCATTTGCTCATTCTCATTCTCTCTCTTGAAATGAGAAGCTCCATGGTTGCTAGAAAATCTCCTTCTTCTTCCTCCTCTTGATTTCTCCTTTGATCTCATGTGTTGAGAGAAAAAGGATTCTACTTGACAAACAGATCCATACATCCTCTCTACACAACCTAGGGCTTCTAGATTAGCAATCTCCTTGCCCTAGTTACCTCGGCTCGAGGTGGAGCTCGGTGTACATCTCTCGGGTGGATCGTCTTCGACTCAAGGAGGCCGCGGAGGTGACCGAAGTCCGGATCAACCATTGAGCAAGCAATGAGAAGAACAACAAGAAGAGAAGAACATCAAAGAAGAACAACAACAAGAAGTGAAGGAGTTCAAGTTGAGGTATAACCACTTTGCCGAGTAGTTAATTCTTCTTTGCAAGTATGCTAGTTTAGTTTAGCAAAGATCCGGCTTTTACGGTCCATGTTACAAAGTTAAGAAAAATTTTGATTTACCGTTTCCGCAACCCCGAAAGTACCGGGAGAGGTAACGTGGACCTAACACTTTCGCATGAACCTAATTAATGTAAACCTCGTTTTCCTAGAGGCGTAACCCAGTTGACATCTTTCTAGACACCTACTTGATCGACTAATTGCAATGTGTAAAACTCTCCCAGGAGTAACTCTTACTCGCAGCGGGTATCGGGATCCAACTATCTTATAGAAGGTATGTAATCTCATTGCAAATTTCAACACTTGAAATTCCCGATAATAATTTTGCCCCTAGCGTTCCATGACCTTGACGGAGGCCAAACAACCCATAGTCCGCTAGTCAAGTTCAACCCGTCATTTCCTGATTGAATTAAACCCACCCGCACGACCTTTGACGGAGGCCAAACAACGCCGTACGAATACCCTAATCCAATCGCATCATATGCTAGCAGATAAGCACTAGTTAGCTACCGTACACTACGCCTTGACGGAGGCCAAATAACCGCAGCACGAATACTAACTAGTACGTATCTGAAATGACGGAGGGCTACGACAGGTTTTTCTGAAAACCTATTGCGTAATGAACTTGATATCGTTGTAGAATCAAATGATTTTAAAATGGAGTGCTTTTGAGGCTTTTTCTAGTTTTGCTAAAGGAGTCACTCCTGGTGAAGGGATCGTCGGTCCTTTCCTCGTCGAATGAGGTGCGGGATATATCATATATATCACTGTGCAAAGCAAAAACTCTTAAAAGCGATCAAAAGACAAACCGAGGGTTGTAGCATCTACCAGTTATTGCTAAAGGAGTCACTCCCGGTGAAGGGATCTCAGTCCTTTCCTCATCGAATAAGGTGCGGGATATATCACATATACCGCTGTGCAAAGCAAGAACTGTAGCTACCTGTTTTATTTTGAAATTCGATTCTACAACATCTTAGGTTTCTTTTATTTCATTAATCATATTAATGAAGTCCCATCATTTAAGTACCTAAACATCACAGATAAATACGACGTACACTTATGCCATCCGCATTCGCCTCGATGTCCCCTCGTGCACCGTTAGGTTAGGTAACTAACGACAGAGCGGGGCAGGGCTAGCGCGGGTGTAAAACATAAGTAACGCCTATATAATATATCATATATACTATATACAGTATCTATCACAGAACATCACATGATCACATCACAGATATCGCAGCAGAAGAAACATATAAAATATTGGATATACTAGGACGTCCGTGTTTTCAATACGAGCCAGTATAAAACACGGATTCCACGGCCGTGATGAATAGCCAAACCCACACCCCTAGACCCCTACGAGAGAGGCAAGCAACCCTACCAATTCTAGAGTTAGGAGACCCGGACTCGACTCCTCGAGTTGGTCTCCCACTGGACTCCAGAACCCGGTTACTTGTGCTCCCCTCCTTAGGTCTATCCTAGTGCGGAAAAGTAAATAATATACAAACGGTGACATCTTCCGCAACCTGGAAGTGCCCCAATAAAAGAATATTACATACAAGTTTTTACATGAATGAAAATGAAAAACACTCATCTCACATAAAAACCCCCGGCTATTCAAACACGACGATCCAATATAACATATCCAGCAACACATAACATCACATGTCATCAACGTAAGTAAATATGCGCATCCCAATTGTCGTTGACATATAGCAACGAAACCGGCGATATCACATATTACACTTACGGTCACAGAAAAGAAAGTGTAAAACTACAACAGTTGGAATCCGCAATCTGCATAGACATCACATGCCTAATCAAATGAATTACTTAGACATCACATGCCTGACAATTATAAACCCCGCATTTTAGTCTTAAAATCGAAAACTCTTTTCAATATCAAGTCGGGCAATTCAACAAGATTCCCGACATCCTGATCGAATGCTCGTCGCAAACTTCAGTAGACGGTCGCACCCCCGATACCGTCGACGAAGTGCACCAAGGCGGAACACCGCTACCGGGAGCACCCAAACGGATGCTTTCGGCGACGGGGTTCTCTTACAGTCACTTGGTTGGGGCTATGGAGCGAGGCTGTCTATTAAGTTTACCCGGCGAGTATCCGCGTACGCTACGTGATTGCGACGGACTTTTGATCACATCAAAATTCCGTGGCAACCGATCAAGTGAGACTAAACTGCTATGTTTATAACATTCATTTAGTTATCTCATAACTACTTGTGAATTCCAATTATTGTATCCCATTCCAGATAAACAGAAAATGTTAAACTTTCCGATCGAACAGTCGAATACCCAAGTTTTCCTGAAACCGATCAACTCATGAAATAAGTTCAAAGACAATCACTTCATGCCTCAGTACCAACGGTCCAGCCGTAGAAGGGTCAAGCCAACGCCTCACATGTGGCACGCCGTACTTGAAAGGTTCCTAGGCACCCTATAGTGGTCTCACAAGGCATCGAACATGCCAATTTAAAATTTTTGGTGCCGAGAAACCCTAGACTACGGATCTTAAACTAGATGTTTAGGCGAAATGAAAACTTAGTTAACACTTAACTACTGGGATACGGAAATTACAACCTTTGTAGATCCGGATATCCACCTCCACGGCTCCGCAAGGGCGTCCTCTCGCTGTCCATCTTGAAGCTTGAACTCTCGTGACGGCTTCATCGGAGAAACGTGCGGAATAGGTCGTCGGCTTCGTGTCAAAGACGATCTACGTCGAGGTTGCACAAACTCAAGCTCCGACTTCACAAACTTGTGAAACTTGTGAAGTAAACACCCAAAACAACTTGGCAAGAGGTAGAGGATGAAGAAATAGGAGATGGGTTCACTTTAGATTTGGAATTTTCTCACTAAAACTCAAGTTGCCATTAATGTAGCAAGCTTGAAGAAGAAGAAGAAGATAAGCTCAAGAAAAGAATATCATAAGTCTTATGATAAAAATAAATTTAAATCAAATACTTATCATAACTTGAACTAGGGTTAAGTGTAGAGAATTAACCATGGTCACTTGGATGGGTTAGGGTTAAGCATGAAGATAAGGATGGTTAGCAAAGTCAAAGCTTCATGAAGCTTCAATATAAAACAAATAAAGCCACCATTCTTATCTTAATCCATTTCAAATAAATAAATAAACAAATAAATAAATAAATGAATATGCAAAACCCTAATTATCAAATTAACCATGGATTAATTCTATAAACTTAACTATATGATCAAGTATCATCAAACATGATACAAAGTAGTGCACTAAAGCATATCACATATACAATGTGCATCAAGTGAGAAAAATCCGTTTAAAGTGAACCAATACTAGTTAATGCAATGCAATATATCAAATATATAATTATGCATTAAATCATTAAATCAACATTTGATTCAATGATCCGGTCATGTCGCACATAACCGACTAGAATCCAATGTATCGATTTATCGAATCAATGATTCGATAACTAGGTCATATCGAATATGACCAATCGAAACATATATCGCGAGAATGAAATGCGGTATCACATACACGCATTATTCTCGGTCCCGCACATATCTCATATGCGCTTCTATTTCGTTTCGCTTGAGCCAGGAAACCTCTGTGTAGGACTCTAAAGACTCGTCAATATGCCGGTAGCAGATGATGATCATATCAAGCACCCACAAGCCGCAAGCGGTCTGCTAAACGTAACGGCCACCCGGGTATTGAGCGATCAGAAGATCGACGAGCTAGCCCGCTCACACTCCTGCGAATCCGACCAGTAACACTTACCATATAGTCCGGTCTCTTCGTCTGATACGTCGCATATCAAGTCTAGGGGTGGTAAACGTAAGACCCCAATAACCCGATAAGTCATGCCGATGTGAGGCTCGTAACAGGTCGAGAAACTACTGGTAACACTTACCAGCAAATCTCTGATCAGCCCTGGCCAGGGACTTCCCTGTTACGGCCAATCGAGCACAGCGCAACATCAACCCCCAATACCGGGAGAGACGAAACCCCTCCTATCGCTCATTGCCTCCATGTGACTCGGGACTGTACCCAAAGACCACCGTTTTGCACGCCCTCATGGACGTGGTAAGGTGGAGATCAAAGCACAGTGGGAATCATACAAGACTCTATGACGATCTCGGGTCTACAGACTAACCTGTACAAGTGTCACCTGAGAACTGCCATCTGACGTGAGGTATTATACCATCTGGGAGTTCTCGGCGAGTCCGTCCAGTGTACCCAGTCTCCACTGAGCACCCGTATACCATCTCTGATGTCAAACACCAATTGATATGGGATCATCCATCGCCCATCTCATGGGTCGAGAAGCGTATACGCTAGTCTACTCTGGTATATCGATGCCCCGTCTCGATACACCCACGACTAGGGACCTTGAAGGATGTACTTATGGACTACCATGTCCCCACTAGTATGATCTGCATCATAGTCCAGGTAGTCAAGTACAAATCCTAAGGGCTTTACCAACATGTAACTATAAGACAGTATAAAGAGACTAGTGTACATGTTAAGATAAAGAGTAACCAGATAGCATACTATCATGTCGAGCAAGAAAGTCATCTCTATATATGTCCAAGCATCCAATATAATATACATAATCTGTACAATACTGGCCTCTAGGGCATACACACAACTAACAATCTCCCACTTGCACTAGGGCCAGCTGCTGTAGTATCTCATACCGAGCATCCCGAAGAGTCTCTCAAACTGTATCTGGGGAATGGCCTTCGTGAGTGGATTCGCCGTGTTGTTCTTCGTGTCAACTCTCCTGACCTCGATCTCCCGGCGATCAACTATTTCCCGGATCAGGTGATACCGCCTCAGAATATGCCTGGATCGCTGATGGGACCTGGGTTCCTTGGCCAAAGCCACCGCTCCATTGTTATCGCAATACAAAGGTATTGGATGCTCAATGGATGGAACCACTCCAAGTTCAGTAATGAACTTCTTGATCCAGACAGCCTCTTTGGCAGCATCGTTGGCAGCGATGTATTCAGCCTCCATCGTCGAGTCTGCCACGGTTTCCTGCTTGGAACTCTTCCAGCTAACCGCCCCTCCGTAAAGGGTAAAGACAAAGCCCGACTGCGACTTAGAGTCGTCCTTATCACTCTGGAAGCTCGAATCGGTAAAGGACTCCACTTGGAGTTCTCCGTTACCATACACCAAGAACATATCTCTAGTCCTTCGCAAGTACTTGAGAATGCTCTTCACAGCTGTCCAGTGACTCTCTCCAGGATCAGCTTGATACCTGCTCACTACACTTAGTGAGTATGCTACATCGGGTCTGGTACATAGCATTGCATACATGATAGAGCCTACTGCCGAAGCATAGGGTATCCCTTGCATGCGAGCTCTCTCCAAATCAGTCTTAGGAGACATCTCTTTGGAGAGAGTGACTCCAGAGATCGTGGGCAAGTTCCCACGCTTGGACTCTTCCATACTAAACCTCTTTAGTATGGTGTCAATGTACCTGGATTGGGACAATCCCAAAATCCGTTTGGATCTATCTCTATAGATCCTGATCCCCAATATGCAGGAGGCATCACCAAGATCTTTCATTGAGAATCTTTATGATAAGAAGAGCTTGACCGATTGCAGCATAGGAATATCATTTCCTATCAAGAGTATGTCGTCTACGTACAATACGAGGAAGACAACTTTACTCTCTGCCACCTTCTTGTAGATACAAGGTTCATCTGGATTTTTGACGAAATCAAACTCTTTGATAACGACGTCAAAGCAGATGTTCCAACTCCGCGATGCTTGCTTTAATCCATAAATGGATTTAAGCAATTTGCACACCTTCCCGCTGCTCCCACTGTCTACGAAGCCCTCTGGCTGAGTCATGTACACGCACTCTTCTAAATCACCATTTAGAAAGGCGGTCTTAACATCCATTTGCCAGATTTCGTAATCATGATAAGCAGCGATGGCAAGCATGATCCGGATGGATTTAAGCATAGCTACTGGAGAAAAGGTCTCGTCATAGTCCACACCTGGTCTTTGACGAAAACCCTTTGCTACAAGTCTAGCTTTGAAAGTCTCCACTTTCCCATCTACACCAAGTTTCTTCTTGAAGATCCACTTGCTCCCAATGGGTTTTACCCCTTCAGGAGCAACTTCCAAAGTCCATACTTTGTTGGTGTACATGGAATCCATCTCGGACCGCATAGCATCCAGCCATTTCACTGAGTCCCCACTCGTGATGGCCTGCTCGAAGCTAGTTGGGTCATCATCCTCCATGATGCAATCCTCACTACCACCATCAATGAGAAAACCATAGTATCTCTCAGGTGGACGAGAAACCCTACTAAATCGGCGGAGAGGCTGGGGTTCGTCGGGAGCTACTGAATCCTCTGGTTCCACTAAATCTTCAGTTTGAGTTTGTGTTGCTGGAATTTCTTCCAGTTCTACCTCATCGCCACTAATTTCTTTTGCAAGAAATTCCTTTTCCAAAAAGGTGGCATGGCGAGAAACAAACACTTTTTGTTCCTCTCTATGGTAGAAAAGATATCCATGTGAATGTTTGGGATATCCCACAAACTTGCATAGAACTGACCGTGCCTCGAGTTTGTCCGGATTTTGCCTTTTGACATAGGCCGGGCAACCCCATATCTTAATTCGTTTAAGACATGGTCTCTTCCCACTCCATATCTCATATGGTGTGGTAGGTACAGATTTGGATGGAACTTGATTCAATAGGTATGCTGCTGTCTCCAGCGCATGACCCCAGAAGGAAATAGGTAACTCAGCTGTACTCATCATAGAGCGCACCATATCTAATAGGGTGCGGTTCCTCCGCTCCGATACACCGTTGTGCTGTGGTGTATATGGAGGAGTTAGCTGAGAGAGAATCCCATTCTCTTTTAGGAAGTCCAGGAATTCATTGCTCAAGTATTCACCTCCCCGATCTGATCGAAGGATTTTAATACTTTTTCCGGTTTGGTTCTCGACTTCTTGTTTATATTCTCTAAATTTCTCAAAAGCTTCTGATTTGTGTTTCATCAGGAACACATATCCGAATAGAGAGATCGTCAGTGAATGTAATGAAGTACGAAGAACCATCCCTGGCATGTGTAGACATGGGACCGCATACATCACTATGTATCAGTCCTAAGAGTTCGGTAACTCTTTCTCCGTGTCCCGTAAACGGAGTCTTGGTCATCTTGCCTTTGAGACATGACTGGCAAGTGTCATAGGATGAAAATTCAAACGGATTTAAATATCCATCCTTATGCAACTTAGCCAGTCGTGTCGCATTGATGTGACCCAGTCTACAATGCCACAAGAAGGATTCATTGAGTTCAGAACTCTTCCTCTTGTGTGTGTTTGTTATGCTCAGAACTGTTGATTGATTTAGAACATAAATGCCATTGCACAACGTGCCTGATCCAACCAACTTTTGGTCACGGAAAATGTTCATAACATTGTCCTGCAATACAAAATTATATCCCTCTTTGCTCAATAAAGAAACCGATATAATGTTGCATATCAGGTTCGGCATGTAATAGCATTCATTCAGAACCAATGTATCACCAGTTGGTAATACAAGGTGATATTCCCCGACAGTCTTAGCTGCAACAATTGCACCATTTCCAACTCTAATGTCTTTATCACCTTCTCCAAGTTCTCTACCTTTCCTAAGCCCATGTAACTGATTACATATATGGGATCCTGACCCGGTATCCAATACCCAGGACGTAGAGCAAATGGAGAAACAGTTCTCAGTAACGAACACACCCGAAGAAAATGCATCATCATGTACTTTCTTCATTCGGGTGGCATGGGAATCCTGGTATTCCCCTATATCCTGTTCAGTCCTATAACTCTTATAGGAAAGAACGGAACCAACGTTCCCCAGCACAGTATAACATGCGGGTTCGGTCAATACATCCATATTATTATCTTTATTAAGGCATGAAATGGTCGCTACCTGGAGAGAGAGAGAAGAAAACACTTTAGCGTAAGCTCGTGCAAGATCAGATTGGTTATTATCTTATCTAATCAGGATCGCTCCCACTGCTTTTTATCAAATCTTCCTCCAAACCCTAAAAGGAAAGACTAGCCGGGATTAATTACACACTACAAGTTCGCCAATCTTTCAGCCAGGCCAGTGTCGGTACTTTGAGGGAGGTCCCCCGTGCTTTCGCACGAACCTAATTAATGTAAACCCCGTTTTCCCAGAGGCGTAACCCCGTTGACACCTTTCTAGACACCTACTTGATCGGCTAATTGCAATGTGTAAAACTCTCCCAGGAGTAACTCTTACTCGCAGCGGGTATCGGGATCCAACTATCTCATAGAAGGTATGCAATCTCATTGCAAATTTCAACACTTGAAATTCCTGATAATATTTTGCCCCTAGTGTCCTATGACCTTGACAAAGGCCAACAAATCACAGGATGCTAGTCAAGTTCAACCCGTCATTTCTTGATTGAATCAAACCCACCCGCACGACCCTTGACAAAGGCCAACAAGGTCGTACGACTACCCTGAAACAATCTGCATCATATGCATAAACAGATAAGCACTATTCAGCTACCGCACACTACGCCTTGACAAAGGCCAACAAACGCAGCACGAATACTAAACAGTCTTTATCTGAAATGACGGAGGGCTACGCAGGTTTTTCATAAAAACCATGAGCGTAATGAACTTGATATCGTTGTAGAATCAAATGATGTTTTGAAATGGAATGATTTTGAGGCTTTTCTAGTTTTGCTAAAGGAGTCACTCCCGGTGAAGGGATCTCGGTCCTTTCCTCGTCGAATGAGGTGCGGGATATATCATATATATCGCTGTGCAAAGCAAAAACCCAAAAGCAGTCAAAAGCAAACCGAGTGTGTAGCATCTGCCAGTTATTGCTAAAGGAGTCACTCCCGGTGAAGGGATCTCGGTCCTTTCCTCATCGAATAAGGTGCGGGGTATATCATATATACCGCTGTGCAAAGCAAGAACTGTAGCTACCTGTTTTATTTTAAAATTCGATTCTACAACATCTTAGGTTTCTTATCTTTCATTAATCACATTAATGAAGTCCCATCATTTAAATACCTAAACATCACAGATAGATATGACGTACACTTATGCCATCCGCATTTGCCTCGATGTCCCCTCGTGCACCGTTAGGTTAGGTAACTAACGACAGAGCACGGCAGGGCTAGCGCGGGTGTAAAACATAAGTAACGTCTATATAATATATCATATATACTATATATACTATATCCATCACAGAATCACAACACAGATATCGCAGCAGAATAACCATATGAAATATTGGATATACTAGGACGTCCGTGTTTTCAATACGAGCCAGTATAAAACACGGATTCCACGGTCGTGATGAATAGCCAATCCCACACCCCTAGACCCCTACGAGAACGGCAAGCAACCCTGCCAATTCTAGGGTTAGGAGACCCGGACTCGACTCCTCGAGCTGGTCTCCCACTGGACCCCAGAACCCGGTTACTTGTGCTCCCCTCCTTGGGTCTATCCTAATGCGGAAAAGTAAATAATATACAAAGGGTGACAACTTCCGCTACCTGGAAGTGCCCCAAATGAAAGAATATTACATACAAGTTTTTATACATGAATGAAAATGAAAAACACTCATCTCACATAAAAACTCCCGGCTATTCAAACACGACGATCCAATATAACATATCCAGCAACACATAACATCACATGTCATCAACGTAAGTAAGTATGCATACCCCAATTGTCGTTGACGTATAGCAACGAAACCGGCGATATGAACATACTACACTTACGGTCACAGAAAAGAAAATGTAAAACTACAACAATTGGAATCCGCAATCTCTTTAAACATCACATGCCTAACAGATATAAATCCCGCATTTTAGTCTCATTATCGAAAACTCTTTTCAATATTGTATGGGACTAAACTGCTAGATTTATAACATTCATCCAGTTATCTCATAACTGTTTGTGAATTCCAATTATTGTATCACATTCCAGATAAACAGAAAATGTTAAACTTTCCGATCGAACAATCGAACACCCAAGTTTTCCCAATACAGATCAACACATGAAATAAGTCTAACAACATTCAGTTCGTACCTCAGTACCAACGGTCCAGCCGTAGAAGGGTCAAGCCAACGCCTCACATGTGGCACGCCGTACTGCCCCAAACCCGAAGGTTCAAAGGGCAGTTCAAGACGGTCACATAATCGAGTTAAGGTTTGTTGTCTTCTAGAGGGACCATCGAGTTACTTGCACTACTTAGAACGTCGTTAAACTACGGAAAAATCCAACACTTGGAAATTTCCCGACAGGGGAAAAATTGGGTATTTATATCCGGTCGAACTTTTTAACATATTCTAAAATTTATCCGGAAAGCCAAATAGACAAAATTTGATACCCCGATCGAAACACCGAATCCCCAAAACAATTGCAGAAAATTCAACTCTTGAATCAATATTAAAAATTCCCAGAAAACTCAGCAGAATTTATCAGGAGTTACTGTGCAAACAAAGTGGGCTGACGTCACCAATTGGCCGCTGATCAGCCGCAGAAGCCATGCTTCTGCCGCTGATCCGCCGCGAAAAACACTGTTCACCAGAAACTTTTTGCACTGTAATTCTTATTTTTTCCTGCTGAATTTTTTAGCAATATTTAATTTGGAAAAATCCACTGTTTTCAAAAAAGTACAGAGAGCATATTTTGGGTTTCGGTTTTGGGTCGTTCGGACTGCAAATTCCGTCTACGCTTCGCCTAAGGCTCTAGCTAGGCTCTGATACCAGTGAAAGGTTCCTAGGCACCCTATAGTGGTCTCACAAGGCATCGAACATGCCAATTTAAAATTTTTGGTGCCGAGAAACCCTAGACTACGGATCTTAAACTAGATGTTTAGGCGAAATGAAAACTTAGTTAACACTTAACTACTGGGATACGGAAATTACAACCTTTGTAGATCCGGATATCCACCTCCACGGCTCCGCAAGGGCGTCCTCTCGCTTTCTATCTTGAAGCTTGAACTCTCGTGACGACTTCATCGGAGAAACGTGCGGAATAGGTCGTTGGCTTCGTGTCAAAGACGATCTACGTCGAGGTTGCACAAACTCAAGCTCCGACTTCACAAACTTGTGAAACTTGTGAAGTAAACACCCAAAACAACTTGGCAAGAGGTAGAGGATGAAGAAATAGGAGATGGGTTCACTTTAGATTTGGAATTTTCTCACTAAAACTCAAGTTGCCATTGATGTAGCAAGCTTGAAGAAGAAGAAGAAGATAAGCTCAAGAAAAGAATATCATAAGTCTTATGATAAAAATAAATTTAAATCAAATACTTATCATAACTTGAACTAGGGTTAAGTGTAGAGAATTAACCATGGTCACTTGGATGGGTTAGGGTTAAGCATGAAGATAAGGATGGTTAGCAAAGTCAAAGCTTCATGAAGCTTCAATATAAAACAAATAAAGCCACCATTCTTATCTTAATCCATTTCAAATAAATAAATAAACAAATAAATAAATAAATGAATATGCAAAACCCTAATTATCAAATTAACCATGGATTAATTCTATAAACTTAACTATATGATCAAGTATCATCAAACATGATACAAAGTAGTGCACTAAAGCATATCACATATACAATGTGCATCAAGTGAGAAAAATCCGTTTAAAGTGAACCAATACTAGTTAATGCAATGCAATATATCAAATATATAATTATGCATTAAATCATTAAATCAACATTTGATTCAATGATCCGGTCATGTCGCACATAACCGACTAGAATCCAATGTATCGATTTATCGAATCAATGATTCGATAACTAGGTCATATCGAATATGACCAATCGAAACATATATCGCGAGAATGAAATGCGGTATCACATACACGCATTATTCTCGGTCCCGCACATATCTCATATGCGCTTCTATTTCGTTTCGCTTGAGCCAGGAAACCTCTGTGTAGGACTCTAAAGACTCGTCAATACGCCGGTAGCAGATGATGATCATATCAAGCACCCACAAGCCGCAAGCGGTCTGCTAAACGTAACGGCCATCCGGGTATTGAGCGATCAGAAGATCGACGAGCTAGCCCGCTCACACTCCTGCGAATCCGACCAGTAACACTTACCATATAGTCCGGTCTCTTCGTCTGATACGTCGCATATCAAGTCTAGGGGTGGTAAACGTCAGACCCCAATAACCCGATAAGTCGTGCCGATGTGAGGCTCGTAACGGGTCGAGAAACTACTGGTAACACTTACCAGCAAATCTCTGATCAGCCCTGGCCAGGGACTTCCCTGTTACGGCCAATCGAGCACAGCGCAACATCAACCCCCAATAACGGGAGAGACGAAACCCCTCCTATCGCTCATTGCCTCCATGTGACTCGGGACTGTACCCAAAGACCACCGTTTTGCACGCCCTCATGGACGTAGTAAGGTGGAGATCAAAGCACAGTGGGAATCATACAAGACTCTATGACGATCTCGGGTCTACAGACTAACCTGTACAAGTGTCACCTGAGAACTGCCATCTGACGTGAGGTATAATACCATCTGGGAGTTCTCGGCGAGTCCGTCCAGTGTACCCAGTCTCCACTGAGCACCCGTATACCATCTCTGATGTCAAACACCAATGGATATGGGATCATCCATCGCCCATCTCATGGGTCGAGAAGCGTATACGCTAGTCTACTCTGGTATATCGATGCCCCGTCTCGATACACCCACGACTAGGGACCTTGAAGGATGTACTTATGGACTACCATGTCCCCACTAGTATGATCTGCATCATAGTCCAGGTAGTCAAGTACAAATCCTAAGGGCTTTACCAACATGTAACTATAAGACAGTATAAAGAGACTAGTGTACATGTTAAGATAAAGAGTAACCAGATAGCATACTATCATGTCGAGCAAGAAAGTCATCTCTATATATGTCCAAGCATCCAATATAATATACATAATCTGTACAATACTGGCCTCTAGGGCATACACACAACTAACAGTACTGCCCCAAACCCGAAGGTTCAAAGGGCAGTTCAAGACGGTCACATAATCGAGTTAAGGTTTGTTGTCTTCTAGAGGGACCATCGCGTTACTTGCACTACTCAGAACGTCTTTAAACCATAGAAAGATCCAACACTTGGAAATATTCCGGCAGGGGAAAAGTTGGGTATTTTCATCCGGTCGATCTTTTTAACATATTCTTAAAATATCCGGAAAAACACATAGACGAAATTTGATAATCCGATCGAACTATCGAAGCTCCAAAACAACCCTAGAAAATGCAACTCTTGAATAAATTTTAAAAATTCCCAGGAAAACCAGCACTGGAAACTAAGAATTACTGTGCAGAATTCTTTGTTTAATGAGGACGTACGGCCGCGGAACCGCCGCATGAGCCATGCTCATGCCGCGGAACCGCGGCGACTTGGTGGATTTGGGCTGTCGAATTTCACAGTAACTCTTAGAATCACCTGCTGATTTTTTTGCATATTTTTAATTTGGAAAAATCCTAGATTTTAGAAAATGTACAGAGAGCATTTTGTGAGTTAGGGTTTCGGTTCGTTCGGACTTCAAACTCCGTCTAGACTTCGCCTAAGGCTCTAGCTAGGCTCTGATACCACTGTAGGGTTCCTAGGCACTCTCAAGAGGTCTCACAAGGCATCAACCATGCCAATTTTAAATTTTACGGTGCTGAGAAACCCTAATACGGATCGTTGGCTAGATTTTTAGGCGACAAAGCAAACTAGTTAACACTTAACTACAAGAATACGGAAATACAACCTTTGTAGATCCGGTCCTCCACCTCCACGGCTCCGTGATGAAGTCCTCTCCGCTGTCCAAATCAAATCGCGGGCTTTAGCGTCGGCTTCATCGGAGAAAGAGCGGGCTAGGTCATCGACGACGTGCCGAAGATGATCTACGTCGAGGCATCGCTAGATCAAGCTCCAACTTCACCAAGTCAAGAAAACTTGTGAAGGAAACACACTCTACTACTTGGCAAGAGGTAGAGGATGAAGAAATAAGAAGTGGGTTCACTTTAGAATTGGATTTCTCACTCTTTTTCATCAATCACCATTGATGAAGTAAGGTTTTCTTCATGAAAGAAGATGAAGAAGAAGAAGCATCTTATGATAAGTTAATTAAAAATAGAAAGGAAAAATGAATTCTTATCATAATTGTAACCATGGTAAAGTGTAGAGAGCAAACTATAGTTAAATGAATGGTTAGGGTTAATGAGATGAAGACAAAAGGGTTTCTTTGGTCAAAGCTTCATGAAGCTTCAACAAGCTTCATGAAAGAAACCCTTTTGTTTTTCTTTTCTCTTTTCATTTCTTTTAATCCAAATTAAAAGATAAATGAAAGAATAAATGAAAACCCTAACCATTAACTAACCATGGTTTAATCTTTACACTTGACCAAGTTAACATGTATCATCAAACATGATACAATCAAGTGAGAAAATCCTTTTAAAGTGAACCGATACTAGTTAATGCAAAGTAATATATCAAATATATAATTATGCATTAAATCATTAAATCAACACTTGATTCAATGATCCGGTCATATCGTATATATAACCGACTAATATCAACAGTAACAACTTATCGAATCAACACTTGATCCGATAACCCGGCTATATCGCATATAACCGATCAACGTCACATATCGCGAGAATCGAATACAGTATCACACACTGGTATCATTCTCGGTCCCGCACATATCTCATATGCGCTCCTATTTCGTTTCGCTTGAGCCAGGAAACCTCTATGTAGGACTCTAAAGACTCGTCAATACGCCGGCAGCAGGTGATGATCATATCAAACACCCATAAGCCGCAAGCGGTCTGCTAAACGTAACGGCCACCCGGGTATTGAGCGATCAGAAGATCGACGAGCAAGCCCGCTCACACTCCAGTGAATCCAACCAGTAACACTACCGTACAGTCCAGTCTGATCGTCTGATATGTCGCATATCTTGCCTAGGGGTGGTAAACGTCAGACCCCAATAGCTCGATAAGTCGTGTCGATATGAGGTCTATAACAATTCGAGAAACTACTGGTAACACTTACCAGTAAATCTCAGCAACCCTGGCCAGGGATTTCTTGTTATAGCCAATCGAACACAGCGCAACATCAACTCCCTATACCGGGAGAGACGAATCCCCTCCTATCGCTCATTGCCTCCATGTGACTCGGGACTGTACCCAAAAACCACCGTTTTGCACGCCCTCTTGGACGTGGTAAGGTGGAAATCAAAGCACAGTGGGAACCACACAAGACTCTATGACGATCTCGGGTCAACAGACTACTTTGTACCAGTGTCACCAGAGAACTGCCATCTGACGTAAGGTATAATACCATCTGGGAGTTCTCGGCGAGTCCGTCCAGTGTACCCAGTCTCCACTGAGCACCCGTATATCATTTCTGATGTCAAACACCAATGGATATGGGATCATCCATCGCCCATCTGTATGGGTCGAGAAGGTATACGCTAGTCTACTCTGGTATATCGATGCCCCATCTCGATATACCCACGACTAGGGACTTTGAAGGATGTACTTATGGACTACCATGTCCCCACTATTATGATCCGCATCATAGTCCAGGTAGTCAAGTACACATCCTAAGGGCTTTACCAACATGTAACAGAGAGACAATCAATGTACACGTTAAGGTAAAGAGCAACCAGATAGCATACTATCATGTCGAGCAAGAAAGTCCTCCCTATATATGTCCCAGCATCCACTACAATATACATCCAATGTACAGTAATGGCCTCTAGGGCATACATACAACTAACATATGATACTAGACCCATATGATGGGCGATGGATGTTCCCACATTCATCGATGTTTGACATCGAGATCATATACGGGTGCTCAGTGGTGACTGGGTACACTGGACGAACTCCCCGAGAACTCCTATATGGAATTATATCTATCGTCGGATAGCAGTTCTCAGGTGACACTGGTGCAGGTTAGTCTGTAGACCCGAGATCGTCATAGAGTCTTGTGTGTTCTCCCACTGTACTTTGATTACCACCCTACGACGGCTCTACTGAGTCGTGCAAACATGTGGCCATTGGGTACAGTCCCAAGACACACGAAGGCGATGAGCGATAGGAGGGGTTTCGTCTCTCCCGGTATTGGGAGTTGATGCTGTGCTGTGCATGACTGGCTATATCAGTAAGTCCCTGGCCAGGGCTGTTGAGATTTGCTGATAAGTGTTATCAGTAGTTTCTCGATCTGTTATAGACCATTCATCGGCATGACTTATTGAGTTATTGGGGTCGACGTTACCATCCCTAGACTCGATATACAGCATATCTGACGAAGAGACCGGACTGTACGGTAGTGTTGCCGGTTGGCTCGACGGGAGTTGCAACAGGTTCTCTTGTTATCTTCTGATCACTCAATACCCGGGTGGCCATTACGTTTAGCTGACCGCTTGCGGCTTGTAGGTATTTGATATGATCGTTACCTACTGCCGGCGTATTGACGAGTCTTAGAGTCCCACAATGAAGTTTCCTGGCTCAGGCGAAAAGATGTGGTGTGCATATGAGATATGCGCGGGGACCCGATTAAATACGGATATGTGATACCGTATATTAATCGGGCATTTTCTATTGGTCGGGTCGTATGTGATATGACCGGTTTGCAAAATCAAGTGTTGATTTAACAAATGACTTTTAGATTAATTGTTTAATCAAACTCTTTTTCTATTTTTGTATGCATACATGTATGCACATGATGATGTGCATGGATACATACATACATACATTGTATCATGGTTGTTGATACATATTCGGTGGCAATGCAAGACTTACATTGTAGAATTATCTATTTATTTATCGTTTTGTAAAAATGAAAGGATAATTCACAAGAGGTTAATATTTATCATCTTTGACTATGCTTCAACCACTTCTTAACCTTGAGTTAATTATCCTTTTACCTTTTAACTCATTTTGAAAAAGATCTAGATAATTCTAACCATGGTTGAAGTGAGAAAGATTAATATAGATTATTCTTTTCTCATTATTATTATTCACTCTCATATCTTTTCTTTTGTGAGAAAGCTTAGCCACCATCTTCTTCTTCCTCTCTTGATAATTTCCTTTGAGTTAGGTTGATAAAAGAAAGAGTTTTGATTATAGAATACAAACCACATCATCATACTACACACATCTAGCCCATTTGTGTAGGGTGTTTGCTCTACTTCATTCACATATCGAGTAAAGCAAGTAGCTTTGGACAAAGGAGCTTCGGGTGGATCGTCGTGGACTTAGAAGATCTCAAGCCAACCTTTTTCCAACCCTCAAGTAGCCAAGGAGTCTAGCGTAGAGAGCTACAAAGGTTGTACTCTCAAAACCCTAGCTTTTTCTACTTGTGATGATGTACTTGTAATGAAATCCTAAACTTCTAGTGATGATTCTTTGTATGTTCACTTAGCACTTTAAAAATTTGATTTTGAGACATGTGATGCTTCCAAACCCTTCATGAGGTTCTAGGTAAACCTAACATTGGTATCAGAGCCGACCTAGAATTTTAGGCGACACTTTAGCGAAGTTAAAACTCCGATCGAACAAAAAAATCATCCGCAACCCTCCGTCATTTTAGGAAGTAGAGTACTTACTATTCGTGCTACGTTTGTTGACCTTAGCCAAGGCATAGGGTACAGTAGCTAAGTGATGTCATCCTTCAAAGCATATGATGCAGATTAATTAGGACGGGCATGCGACTTTGTTGACCTTAGCCAAGGGTCATGTGAACGGGTCTAATTAATCAAGAAATGACGGGCTGAACTTGACTAGTGCTTGTGATTTGTTGACCATAGCTAAGGTCATAGGTACTATGCAGGGTTCCTAGGCACACTAGTGAGGTCTCCCAAGCCATCAACCATGGCAATTTCAAAAATTATAGTGCCTACAAACCCTAAAGTACGGATCGTTTGCTAGATATCTAGGCGAACATGAACTAGTTAACAGCTAACTAAATAAAATACGGAAATACAACCTTTGTAGATCCGGTGCTCCACCTCCATAGCTCCGCAACGAGGTCCTCTCCGCTGTCCAAATCGAATCTGGGCTCTAGGATCGGCTTCGTCGGAGAATGGGCAAGCTAGGTCGTCGATGTCCATGCCGAAGATGATCTACGTCGAAGCATCGATGAATCAAGCTCCACCTTCACCAAGTCATGAAACTTGTGAAGGAAACACACTCTACTACTTGGCAAGAGGTAGAGGATGAAGAAATAGGAAGTGGGTAGACTTTAGAATTGGATTTCTCACTCATATCCAACAATCACCATTGAAGGACTTTGCTTTTCTTCACTTGAAGAATGAAGAAGAAGAAGAAAGATATTATGATAAGTTAAAAGAAAATCAAAAGAAAATGAATTCTTATCATAACTTTAACTATAGTTAGGTGTAGGGAATTAATCATGGTTTAGTGGAATGGTTAGGTTAAGCATGAGACAAATATGGTCACAAAGTCAAACATTCATGAATCTTCATGAAAAATAAAGAAAGCCTCCATTTCTTCTCATGCTTAATATATTCCAAAAAGAATAAATATATATATATATATATAAATGAATAAGAAAACCAAAACCCTAATTATCCACTTAACCATTGTTTAATTCTTTACACTTAACTAAAAAGTCATATATCATCAAACATGATACAAGCATGTGCACAAAATCATATCACATATGTAATGCGCACATCCGAGTGAGAAAATCCATCTTAAGTAAACCGATACTAGTTGATGCAAAGTAATATATCAAATATATAAATATGCATTAAATCATTAAATCAACACTTGATTCAATGATCCGGTCATGCGCACATAACCGACTGGTATCTAATATATCGGCTTATCGAATCAACGCTTGAATCGATAACTAGGTTATATCACATACAACCATTCGATATATTTATCGCGAGAATAGAATACGGTATCACATACTCGTATTATTCTCGGTCCCGCACATATCTCATATGCGCTCCTATTTCGTTTCGCTTGAACCAGGAAACCTCTGTGTAGGACTCTAAAGACTCGTCAATACGCCGGCAGCGGATGATGATCATATCAAACATCCACAAGCCGCAAGCGGTCTGCTAAACGTAACGGCCACCCGGGTATTGAGCGATCTGAAGATCGACGAGCAAGCCCGCGCACACTCCAGTGAATCCGACCAGTAACACTACCGTACAGTCCGGTCTGATCGTCTGATCTGTTGCATATCTCGCCTAGGGGTGGTAAACGTCAGACCCCAATAGCTCAATAAGTCGTGTCGATATGAGGTCTATAACTGTTCGAGAAACTACTGGTAACACTTAACAGTAAATCTCAGCAACCCTGGCCAGGGATTTCCTGTTATAGCCAATCGAACACAGCGCAACATCAACTCCCATATACCGGGAGAGACGAATCCCCTCCTATCGCTCATTGCCTCCATGTGACTCGGGACTGTACCCAAAAACTACCGTTTTGCACGCCCTCTTGGACGTGGTAAGATGGAAATCAAAGCACAGTGGGAACCACACAAGACTCTATGACGATCTCGGGTCAACAGACTACTCTGTACCAGTGTCACCAGAGAACTGCCATCTGACGTGAGGTATAATACCATCTGGGAGTTCTCGGCGAGTCCGTCCAGTGTACCCAGTCTCTACTGAGCACCCGTATATCATCTCTGATGTCAAACACCGATGGATATGGGATCATCCATCGCCCATCTGTATGGGTCGAGAAGGTATACGCTAGTCTACTCTGGTATATCGATGCCCCGTCTCGATACACCCTCGACTAGGGACTTTGAAGGATGTACTTATAGACTACCATGTCCCCACTAGTATGATCCGCATCATAGTCCAGGTAGTCAAGTACAGATCCTAAGGGCTTTACCAACATGTAACAGAGAGACAATCAGCATACACGTTAAGGTAAAGTTCAACCAGATAGCATACTATCATGTCGAGCAAGAAAGTCCTCCCTATATATGTCCCAGCATCCACTACAATATACATCCTATGTATAGTAATGGCCTCTAGGGCATACATATAACTAACAATCTCCCACTTGCACTAGGGCCATCTGTAGCAGTGGTTGCAGTATCTCATACTCAACCATCCCATAAAAGTCTCTCTCTGGGAACAGGCCTTTGTGAGTGGATCCGCTGTGTTGTCCTCTGAGTCTACTCTCCAAACCTCGATCACCCTGGAGATCAACTATCTCCATGATCAGGCGATACTGCCTTAGAATATGTCTGGATCACTGATGGGACCTGCGTTCCTTGGCATGAGCCACAACTCCATTGTCTCACAATGGTTGGAACGTAGTTCATCTCATGAACTAATATACACCCAAACAGCCTCTTTGGTAGCATCTTAAGTAGCGATGTATCCAGCCTTTATCGTCTAGTATGTCACGGTATCTAGCTTGGAACTCTTCCAACATACCGTCCCTTTACTGAGGGTAAAGACAATGCCTGCGACTGACATTCAGTCGTCTTTATCACCCTGGAACCCTTCCAGTGATTCTCCCCAGGATCGGTTGATACCGTCTCACTACAACTAGTGAGAATCCTAACATCCATTTAAATCTATCTCATAGATCCAAAATCCAGGATTTAGTAGGTATCTCATTGTTCCTATATGGAGAATCCTAGTGATAACCGGAGATTGATCGAGCGTAGCATAGGAAACTCCTTCCCCATCAAGAGTATGTCATCCACGTACTATACGAGGATCGTCACCATACTCCCTACTACCTTCTTGTTTATACAAGGTTCAGCTACCATTTTGATGATGTCAAACTCTTTGACTACTTCATCAAAACAGACGTTCCATCTCCGCGATGCCTGCTTTATCATATAAAACATCTTGCACACGTTTCCGCTGCTCCCACTGTCTACGAAGCCCTCTGGCTGTGTACTTATAGACGCACTCTTCTAAAACATCATTTAGAAAAGCAGTCATGACACCCAACCACCAGATATCGCAGTCATGGTATGTAGCCGTGGCAAGTAGGATCTGGATGGACTTAAGCATAGTCACTTGAAAAGGTTTCATCATGATCCACGCCTGGTCAATGACGAAAACCTTTAACAAGTCTAGCTTTGAAAGTCTCAACCTTTCCATCTACACCAAGTAATCTTCTCAAGATATACTTGCTCCTGATGGGGATTTAACCCTTCAGATATAGCAACCAAAGTCCATACTTTGTTGGTGTGTAAGGATTCCATCTCAGATCGCTAAGCATCCAGCCATTCTTACAGAGTCTTACTCTCGATGGCCAGCTCGAAACTAGTTGGGTCATCATCTCATGATGCAATCCTCGCTCCCACTGTCATAGAGAAACCGAAGTATCTCTCAGGTGGGTGAGGAACCCTACTAGATCGGCGGAGAGGCTGAGGTTCGTTGGTATCTACTGAATACTTTGGTTCTATCAAATCATCAGCTGTAGTTTGTATAGCTGGAACCTTTCCAGTTGTACATAACTGACCTTGCCTCGAGCTTGTCCGGATTTTGCTTTTAGACATAGGCCGGACAATTCCAAATCTTAACTGGCTTAAGACATGGGCTCTTCCCTTTCCATATCTCATATGGAGTGGTAGGCAACTGATTTGATTCGAACCCTATTCAATAGGTATGCAACTTCATAAGTGCATAACTCCCTAAAGGAAATAGGTGACTCAGTAATACTCATCATAGAGCACACTATATCAAATAGGGTGTGATTGCTCCGCCCCGATATACCATCGTGCTATGGTGTATACGGAGGAGTAATGCTGAGAGAGAATCTCATTCTCCTTTAGAAAAGTCCAGGAATTCCGTGCTCAAGTATTCTCCTCCTTGATCGCATCAAAGGACATAATACTTATACCCGTGTTTTGGTTCTCTACTTCTAACTTATATTCTGTGAATATCTCAAAAGGTTCGGACTTGTGTTTCAACAAGAACATATGTCTGAATCTAAAGAGATTATCAGAGAATGTAATGAAGTATAAAGAACCTGTCTTGGTATGTGTAGACAGGGGACCTACATACATCAACATGTATCATCCCAAGGGTTTACTAACTCTTTCTCTGTTTCCAGTAAACGGAGCTATGGTCATCTTATCTTTGTGACATGACTGGCGAGTTTCACAAGATGTAAATTCAAACTAATTTAAATATGCATCTATATGTAACTCTAGCTAATCGGGTCACATTGATCTGACCTAGTCTACAATACCTCAAGAAGGATTCGTTCATTTCTGAACTCTTCCTCTTGTGTGTGATCCGTATACTAAAAACTGTAGTTTGATTTAGAACATTAATGCTTTTAGATAACGTGCCTGAATCGATCAACTTTTGATATAGGAAATGTTCAAAACATTATCCAACAATACAAAATTATATCCTTTCTTTTCTAACAAAGAGAGTGATATGATTTGGTATATCAGGTTCGGTATCTAATAACATTCGTTCAGAATCAATGTATTGTAATACAGGGTGACAGTGACCGACAGACTTGGCTGCAACACTTGCCCCGTTTTCTGCCTCATGAAACTTATCACCCGTTCTCAGTTCTCTACCTTTCTGTAGCCCTATGTAACAGATTACATATCTGGGATCCTGATCTGGTATCATATACCCAGGACGTAAAGGATACTGAGAAACAGTTCTGTATAATGAACACACCCGAAGATGATGCATCAGCATACACTCTCTTCGTTTGGGCGGCACGGGAAATCTGGTATTCCCCAATTTCCTGCTCTGTCTTATAACAATTATAAGTTGGAGCGGGACCAACGTTCCCCAGCTCAGTATAACAAGCGGGTTCGGTCAATAATCCGTATTATTATCTTGATTAAGGCGTGATATGGTCGCTACCTGGAGAGAGAGAGAAGAAAACACTCAGCGTGCGCTCTGTCAAGAATAGATTGGTTATTATTTTATCTAATCAGGATGGCTCCCACTGCTTTTTATCAAATCTTCCTTCAAACCCTAAAAGGAAAGACTAGCCGGGATTAATTACACACTACAAGTTCGCCAATCTTTCAGCCAGGCCAGTGTCGGTACTTTGAGGGAGGTCCCCCGTGCTTTCGCACGAACCTAATTAATGTAAACCTCGTTTTCCCAGAGGCGTAACCTCGTTAACACCTTTCTAGACACCTACTTGATCGGCTAATTGTAATGTATAAAACTCTCCCAGGAGTAACTCTTACTCACAGCGGGTATCGGGATCCAACTATCTCATAGAAGGTATGCAATCTCATTGCAAATTTCAACACTTGAAATTCCCGATAATATTTTGCCCCTAACGTGCTATGACCTTGACGAAAGCCAACAAACCATAGCCCGCTAGTCAAGTTCAACCCGTACATTTCTTGATCGAATTAAACCCACCCGCACGACCCTTGACGAAAGCCAACAAAGCCGCACGACTACCCTAATCCAATCGCATCGTATGCTAGCAGATAAGCAGCATATAGCTACCGCACACTGCACCTTGACGAAAGCCAACAAATGCAGCACGAATACTATATACAACTTATCTGAAATGACGGAGGGCTACGACAGGTTTTTCTGAAAACCTATTGCGTAATGAACTTGATATCGTTGTAGAATCAAATGATTTTAAAATGGAGTGCTTTTGAGGCTTTTCTAGTTTTGCTAAAGGAGTCACTCCTGGTGAAGGGATCGTCGGTCCTTTCCTCGTCGAATGAGGTGCGGGATATATCATATATATCACTGTGCAAAGCAAAAACTCTTAAAAGCTATCAAAAGACAAACCGAGTGTGTAGCATCTGCCAGTTATTGCTAAAGGAGTCACTCCCGGTGAAGGGATCTCGGTCCTTTCCTCATCGAATAAGGTGCAGGATATATCTCATATACCGCTATGCAAAGCAAGAACTGTAGCTACCTGTTTTATTTTGAAATTCGATTCTACAACATCTTAGGTTTCTTTTATTTCATTAATCACATTAATGAAGTCCCATCATTTAATTACCTAAACATCACAGATAAATACGACGTACACTTATGCCATCCGCATTCGCCTCGATGTCCCCTCGTGCACCGTTAGGTTAGGTAACTAACGGCAGAGCGGGGCAGGGCTAGCGCGGGTGTAAAACATAAGTAACGTCTATATAATATATCATATATACTATATACTATATCCATCACAGAAACATCACATGATCTCATCACAGATATTGCAGCAGAAGAAATATATGAAATATTAGATATACTAGGACGTCCGTGTTTTCAATACGAGCCAGTATAAAACACGGATTCCACGGTCGTGATGAATAGCCAAACTCACACCCCTAGACCCCTACGAGAGCGGCAAGCAACCCTACCAATTCTGGAGTTAGGAGGCCCGGACCCGACTCCTCGAGTTGGTCTCCCACTGGACTCCAGAACCCGGTTACTTGTGCCCTCCTCCTTGGGTCTATCCTAGTGCGGAAAAGTAAATAATATACAACAGGTGACAACTCCCGCAACCTGGAAGCGCCCCAATAAAAGAATATTACATACAAGTTTTTACATGAATGAAAATGAAAAACACTCATCTCACATAAAAACCCCCGGCTATTCAAACACGACGATCCAATATAACATATCCAGCAACACATAACATCACATGTCATCAACGTAAGTAAATATGTCCATCCCAATTGTCGTTGACATATAGCAACGAAACCGGCGATATCACATATTACACTTACGGTCACAGAAAAGAAAGTGTAAAACTACAACAGTTGGAATCCGCAATCACCTCAGACATCGCATGCCTGACCAAATGAATTTCTTAGACATCGCATGCCTAACAATTATAAACCCCGCATTTTAGTCTCATTATCGAAAACTCTTTTCAATATCAAGTTGGGAAATTCAACAAGATTCCCGACATCCTGATCGAATGCTCGTCGCAAACTTCAGTAGATGGCCGCACCCCCGATACCGTCGACGAAGTGCACCAAGGCGGAACACCGCTACCGCGAGCACCCGAACGGATGCTTTCGGCGACGGGGTTCTCCTACAGTCACTTGGTCGGGGCTATGGAGTGAAGCTGTCTATTAAGTTTATCCGGCGAGTATCCGCGTACGCTACGTGATTGCGACGGACTTTTGATCACATCAAAATTCCGTGGCAACCGATCAAGTGAGACTAAACTGCTATGTTTATAACATTCATTCAGTTATCTCATAACTTTTGTGAATTCCAATTATTGTATCCCATTCCAGATAAATAGAAAATGTTAAACTTTCCGATCGAACATTCTAACACCCAAGTTTTCCCGATACAGATCAACACATGAAACCAGTCTAACAACATTCAGTTCGTACCTCAGTACTAACGGTCCAGCCGTAGAAGGGTCAAGCCAACGCCTCACATGTGGCACGCCGTACTGCCCCAAACCCGAAGGTTCAAAGGGCAGTTCAAGACGGTCACATAATCGAGTTAAGGTTTGTGTCTTCTAGAGGGACCATCGCATTACTTGCACTACTTAGAACGTCGTTAAACTACGGAAAGATCCAACACTTGGAAATTTCCCGACAGGGGAAAAGTTGGGTATTTATATCCGGTCGAACTTTTTAACATATTCTAAGATTTATCCGGAAAGCCGCACAGACAAAATTTGATATCCCGATCGAAATTCCGAATCCCCAAATTAACTCAGAAAAATCAACTCTTGAAAATATATTAAAAATATCCAGGAATACCAGAACAGTACCATAGGAATTACTGTAGAAGACAAGTGGCACAAGACGACAAAATGGCAGCGCTTGCGCCGCACAAGCCAAGCTCGTGCTGCGGAAGCGCGGCTCACTGTAGGAATTGTGTGCACGAATTTTACAGTATTTCTTAGAATTTCCTGCTGATGTTTCTGAATATTTTTAATGTTGAAAAATCCCAGAATTTAAAATTTGTACAGAGAGCAATATTGGTTCGGGGTTTCGGGTTCGTTCGGACTTCAATTTCCGTCTGGACTTCGTCTAAGGCTCTAGCTAGGCTCTGATACCACTGCAGGGTTCTTAGGCACACTAGTGAGGTCTTCCAAGCCATCAACCATGGCAATTTCAAAAATTATAGTGCCTACAAACCCTAAAGTACGGATCGTTTGCTAGATATCTAGGCGAACATGAACTAGTTAACAGTTAACTAAATAAAATACGGAAATACAACCTTTGTAGATCCGGTGCTCCACCTCCATAGCTCCGCAACGAGGTCCTCTCCACTGTCCAAATCGAATCTGGGCTCTAGGATCGGCTTCGTCGGAGAATGGGCAAGCTAGGTCGTCGATGTCCATGCCGAAGATGATCTACGTCGAAGCATCGATGAATCAAGCTCCACCTTCACCAAGTCATGAAACTTGTGAAGGAAACACACTCTACTACTTGGCAAGAGGTAGAGGATGAAGAAATAGGAAGTGGGTAGACTTTAGAATTGGATTTCTCACTCATATCCAACAATCACCATTGAAGGACTTTGCTTTTCTTCACTTGAAGAATGAAGAAGAAGAAGAAAGATATTATGATAAGTTAAAAGAAAATCAAAAGAAAATGAATTCTTATCATAACTTTAACTATAGTTAGGTGTAGGGAATTAATCATGGTTTAGTGGAATGGTTAGGTTAAGCATGAGACAAATATGGTCACAAAGTCAAACATTCATGAATCTTCATGAAAAAACAAAGAAAGCCTCCATTTCTTCTCATGCTTAATATATTCCAAAAAGAATAAATATATATATATATATATATAAATGAATAAGAAAACCAAAACCCTAATTATCCACTTAACCATTGTTTAATTCTTTACACTTAACTAAAAAGTCATATATCATCAAACATGATACAAGCATGTGCACAAAATCATATCACATATGTAATGCGCACATCCGAGTGAGAAAATCCATCTTAAGTAAACCGATACTAGTTGATGCAAAGTAATATATCAAATATATAAATATGCATTAAATCATTAAATCAACACTTGATTCAATGATCCGGTCATGCGCACATAACCGACTGGTATCTAATATATCGGCTTATCGAATCAACGCTTGAATCGATAACTAGGTTATATCACATACAACCATTCGATATATTTATCGCGAGAATAGAATACGGTATCACATACTCGTATTATTCTCGGTCCCGCACATATCTCATATGCGCTCCTATTTCGTTTCGCTTGAACCAGGAAACCTCTGTGTAGGACTCTAAAGACTCGTCAATACGCCGGCAGCGGATGATGATCATATCAAACATCCACAAGCCGCAAGCGGTCTGCTAAACGTAACGGCCACCCGGGTATTGAGCGATCTGAAGATCGACGAGCAAGCCCGCGCACACTCCAGTGAATCCGACCAGTAACACTACCGTACAGTCCGGTCTGATCGTCTGATCTGTTGCATATCTCGCCTAGGGGTGGTAAACGTCAGACCCCAATAGCTCAATAAGTCGTGTTGATATGAGGTCTATAACTGTTCGAGAAACTACTGGTAACACTTACCAGTAAATCTCAGCAACCCTGGCCAGGGATTTCCTGTTATAGCCAATCGAACACAGCGCAACATCAACTCCCATATACCGGGAGAGACGAATCCCCTCCTATCGCTCATTGCCTCCATGTGACTCGGGACTGTACCCAAAAACCACCGTTTTGCACGCCCTCTTGGACGTGGTAAGATGGAAATCAAAGCACAGTGGGAACCACACAAGACTCTATGACGATCTCGGGTCAACAGACTACTCTGTACCAGTGTCACCAGAGAACTGCCATCTGACGTGAGGTATAATACCATCTGGGAGTTCTCGGCGAGTCCGTCCAGTGTACCCAGTCTCTACTGAGCACCCGTATATCATCTCTGATGTCAAACACCGATGGATATGGGATCATCCATCGCCCATCTGTATGGGTCGAGAAGGTATACGCTAGTCTACTCTGGTATATCGATGCCCCGTCTCGATACACCCTCGACTAGGGACTTTGAAGGATGTACTTATAGACTACCATGTCCCCACTAGTATGATCCGCATCATAGTCCAGGTAGTCAAGTACAGATCCTAAGGGCTTTACCAACATGTAACAGAGAGACAATCAGCATACACGTTAAGGTAAAGTTCAACCAGATAGCATACTATCATGTCGAGCAAGAAAGTCCTCCCTATATATGTCCCAGCATCCACTACAATATACATCCTATGTATAGTAATGGCCTCTAGGGCATACATATAACTAACATACTAAGGGTAAAAACAATATCGGGAATTTCAGGTGTTGAGATTTGCAATGAGATTGCATACCTTCCATATGATGGTTGGATCCCGATCCCACTGTGGGCAATAGTTGCTCCCAGGAGAGTTTTGCAGTTTAAAATTAGCTAACTCATTAGGTGTCTAGAAAGGTGTTAACGGGGCTACGCCTCTGGGAAAACGAGGTTTACTTTAATTAGGTCCGTGTGAAAACACGGGGAACCTCCCTCAAGTACCGACACTGGCCTGGCTGAATGGTTAGCGAAGTTGTAGACTGTAATTAATCCTGGCTAGTTTTCTTTTTAAGGTTTAAAAGAAAAACTTGATTAAAGCAGTGGGAGACATCGATTAGACAAGATAATAACCAATCTGATCTTTGCAAGAGCTTTTGCTGAGTGTATTCTTTTCTCTCTCTTAATGGCAGATACCAATGACTGGACTCAAGCTTCTACTAGATAAAAATAAACTGAATGGGACCAATTATAAAGACTGGCTGAGGAATCTGAAAATTGCCTTGACTTATGATAGAGTATCATATGTCCTCACGGCTTCAGCCCCGCCCGTCCCAGGTCCAAAATCCTCAGTTGAGGACAAAGAAGTCCGTAAGACATGGGATGCTGACTGTGCCACGGCCAAATGCCTCGCGCTTGCATCGATGGACAACACACATCAAAAGAAGCACGAGAATATGGACATTCAAGCCATATTCCTCCATACAAAGGAGTTGTATGGAGAGCAATCTCGCGTATTACGATACGAAGCATCAAAGAAATTGTTTCAGATGCGAATGGCCCCTGGCACATCAGTAGGAGACCATATTCTGAAGATGATAGCTCTCATAGAAGAGCTTGAGGACCTCGGATGGACGATGGACAATGAACAATATACAGATATTATTCTGCAGTCCCTCCCCTCCACTTTTGCTCAATTCATAGTTAACTTCAACATGCACAACATGGAGAGGGAACTACCTGAACTCCTTAATATGTTAAGGAGTGCAGAGAGCATACTGAAATCAGTGAAAACTCCCGTTTTGACTGTTGGACAATCTTCCTCTTCTCGCCCAAAGGCTAAGGCCAAGGGAAAGAAAAAGAAGAAGCCCACCAATTCTAAGGGTGGAGTTAAAAAGGTTAAGGGAAAGGACAAGTCCAAAGCTGGAGAATCGGGGAAAGGGGAATGTTTTCATTGCCACAAAACAGGACATTGGAAGCGCAACTGTACCGAGTACTTAAATCTCAAGAAGAAGCATGGGGATGCTTCCGCTTCAGGTGTGTTTGTGACAGAAAACAGTTTTTCAATAAACTCTGCTTCCTGGGTATTAGATACCGGTTCAGGTTCTCACATTTGCAATTCTATGCAGGGGTTGAGAAATAGCAAGGTTTTGAAGACAGGTGACCATACTCTCCGCGTTGGAAATGGTTCCAATGTACATACAGTCGCTGTGGGAGAGCATCACTTGGGGTTGCCATCTGGGTGTATATTGGTTTTGAACCCATGTTATTTTGTACCAAGTATGCTTTGTAATATAATATCTGTTTCTTTGTTAGACAATGAAGGATATAATTTTGGATTGCAGAATAATGTTATGAATATTCACCTAAATCAAATGTTGGTTGGGTATAGTACGCTTAATAACGGGATATACGTCCTAAATCAACACACAGTTTTCAGCATACAACACACTAATAAAAGAAAACTTTCAGAAATAAATGAAGCTTTTCTTTGGCACTGTAGACTTGGTCATATTAACGAAACAAGTTACACAAAGATGGATATTTAAACCCTTTTGAATATAAATCTTATGCGACTTGCCAGTCTTGTATCAAGGGTAAAATGACCAAAACTCCGTTTACCGGACACGGAGAAAGAACATCCGAGCTCCTAGGACTCATACATAGCGATGTATGTGGGCCAATGTCTACACAGGCTAGAGGTGGTTTTTCTTACTTCATTACTTTCACTGACGATTTCTCAAGATTCGGTCATGTATTTTTATTAAAGCACAAATCCGAAGCTTTCGAGAAATTCACTGAATATAAACAAGAAGTAGAAAAACAAACCGGCTTGAGTATCAAAATGCTTCAATCAGATCGAGGTGGGGAGTACCTCAGTACAGAATTTGCAAACTTCCTAAAAGAGAATGGGATTCTCTCTCAGCTCACTCCTCCTTACATACCACAACACAACGGTGTGTCTGAACGATGGAATCAGACCCTATTAGATATGGTCCGATCCATGATGAGTGATATTGAGTTACCCGTCTCATTTTGGGGGCATGCATTGGAAACTGCAGCGTTTCTACTGAATAGGGTTCCAACCAAAACCGTGTCTACCACGCCATATGAGATATGGCATGGGAAGAGACCATCTCTTAAGAGAATTAAGATTTGTGGTTGCCCGGCCTATGTTAAAAAGCAGAATCCGGACAAACTCGAGACAGGGTCAGTTATGTGTAATTTTGTAGGATATCCAAAGAATTCTTATGGATATCTTTTCTACCACAAGGAGGAACAAAAGGTGTTTGTTTCTCAGCATGCCACATTCTTGGAAAAAGTGTTTTTCACACATAAAGATGATGGCAATGTGGTGGATCTAGAAGAGGTTCTAGAGACACAAACTACAAATAACGACTTGGTTGAACCTGCTGTTGCAATAGAAACTGAGGAACCTCGGCCACTCCATAGGTCTGGTAGGACTTCTCGCCCACCGGAGAGGCACTACTGTTTCCTCATTGATGGTGACAGAGAAGACTGCATTATGGAGGATGATGATCCTACCAGTTTTCAGCAAGCTATCACGAGTGGAGACTCTGTGAAGTGGCTGGATGCCATGAGATCCGAAATGGAGTCTATGTACACCAACAAAGTATGGACCTTGGACGTTGTACCCCCTGGGGTAAAACCTGTGGGGTGCAAATGGATCTTTAAAAGAAAGATTGGTGTAGATGGACAGGTAGAGACCTATAAGGCAAGACTTGTGGCGAAGGGTTTTCGTCAAAGACCAGGTTTGGACTATGACGAGACTTTTTCTCCCGTAGCCATGCTTAAATCCATTCGGATCCTACTTGCAATTGCTGCTCACTACGACTATGAAATCTGGCAGATGGACGTTAAAACAGCATTTCTAAATGGAGATTTAGAAGAATGCGTTTATATGGATCAGCCGGAGGGCTTCATTGACAGTGGGAGCAGCGGGAAAGCATGTAGATTGCTTAAATCCATATATGGGTTAAGGCAGGCATCACGGAGTTGGAACATCTGTTTCGATGATGTTATCAAAGAGTTTGATTTCATCAAAAATCCAGATGAACCTTGTGTTTATAAGAAGGCTGTAGGGAGAGCTGTCACATTCCTCGTATTATACGTGGATGGCATTCTTCTGATAGGAAATGACATTCCTATACTACAGTCGGTCAAATCTTTCTTATCACTAAGGTTCTCCATGAACGACCTGGGTGATGCCACATACATTCTGGGCATTAGGATATATAGGGATAGATCCAAAAGGTTATTGGGATTGTCCCAAACCAGGTACATCAACACCATCCTAAAAAGGTTTAGTATGGAAGACTCCAAGCGGGGTGCCTTACCCGCTTGCCATAGAGTCACTCTCTCCAAGGACTCTTGCCCAAAGACCGATGAAGAGAGAGCTCGCATGAGCATTATACCCTATGCTTCGGCAGTAGGATCTATAATGTATGCGATGTTATGTACACGCCCAGATGTAGCTTATGCACTTAGTGTTGTAAGCAGGTATCAATCCAACACAGGGGAGAATTACTGGATAGCTGTGAAGAACATTCTTAAGTACTTGCGAAGGACTAAAGAATTGTTCTTGGTGTATGGTAATGGAGATCTCCAAATGGAGGCCTTTACCGATTCGAGCTTCCAGAGCGATAAGGACGACAGCAAATCTATCTCAGGGTTTGTATTTACCCTCAATGGAGGGGCGGTAAGTTGGAAGAGTTCCAAATAGGATACCGTTGCAGACTCTACGATGGAGGCTGAGTACATTGCTGCGAATGATGCCGCCAAGGAAGCCGTCTGGATGAGGAAGTTCGTCTCGGAGCTAGGAGTAGTTCCAACCATTATTGATCCAATACCATTGTATTGTGATAATAATGGGGCTATGGCGTTAGCCAAGGAGCCAAGGTCCCATCAGCGGTCCAGACACATCCTAAGGCGTTTTCATTTGATCCGGGAGATTGTTGATCGCCGCGAGATCGAGATTAGGAGAGTAGACACAAAGAATAACGCCACGGATCCACTCACCAAGGTCCTCCCTCAGCCGCAGTATGAGCGACTTTTTGAGATGTTGGGTATGAGATACGCCAATAACTGGCCTTAGTGCAAGTAGGAGATTGTTGGATATATGTATGCCCTAGAGGCCATTATATGATAGTGGATGTATTTATACATGTATATATATATATTCAGTGTACATTCTTGCTCGACATGATAGTATGCTATCTGGTTCTTCTTTATCTGACATGTTGATTTGATCATGCTTTTATTCATTCACACATGTTGATAAAGCCCTGAGGAAATAGAATTGACTACTGTGATTATGATAGAGATCATACTAGTGGGACATCTGTAGTTTATAAGCATATCCTGGAATGTCCTTAGTCGTAGGTGTATCGAGACGGGGCATCGATATACCAGAGTAGACTAGCGTATATGATACTAGACCCATATAATGGGCGATGGATGTTCCCACATTCATCGATGTATGACATCGAGATCGTATACGGGTGCTCAGTGGTGACTGGGTACACTGGACGGACTCGCCGAGAACTCCTATATGGAATTATATCTATCGTCGGATAGCAGTTCTCTGGTGACACTGGTGCAGGTTAGTCTGTAGACTCGAGATCGTCATAGAGTCTTGTGTGTTCTCCCACTGTACTTTGATTACCACTCTACCACGGCTCTACTGAGTCGTGCAAACAGATGGACGTTGGATACAGTCCCGAGATACACGAAGGCGATGAGCGATAGGATGGGTTTCGTCTCTCCCGGTATTGGGAGTTGATGCTGTGCTGTGCTCGACTGGCTATATCAGTAAGTCCCTGGCCAGGGCTGTTGGGATTTGCTGATAAGTGTTATCAGTAGTTTCTCGATCTGTTATAGACCATTCATCGGCACGACTTATTGAGTTATTAGGGTCGACGTTACCATCCCTAGACGATATACAGCATATCTGACGAAGAGACCGGACTGTACAGTAGTGTTGCCGGTTGGCTCGACGGGAGTGGTAACAGGTTCGCTTGTTATCTTCTGATCGCTCAATACCCGGGTGGCCGTTACGTTTAGCTGACCGCTTGCGGCTTGTAGGTATTTGATATGATCATTACCTACTGCCGGCGTATTGACGAGTCTTAGAGTCCCACAATGAAGTTTCCTGGCTCAGGCGAAAAGATGTGGTGTGCATATGAGATATGCGCGGGGACCCGATTAAATACGGATATGTGATACCGTATATTAATCGGGTATTTTCTATTGGTCGAGTCGTATGTGATATGACCGGTTTGCAGAATCAAGTGTTGATTTAACAAATGACTTTTAGATTAATTCTTTAATCAAACTCTTTTTCTATTTTTGTATGCATACATGTATGCACATGATGATGTGCATGGATACATACATACATACATTGTATCATGGTTGTTGATACATATTCGGTGGCAATGCAAGGCTTACATTGTAGAATTATCTATTTATTTATCATTTTGTAAAAAAGAAAGGATAATTCACAAGAGGTTAATGTTTATCATCTTTGACTATGCTTCAACCACTTCTTAACCTTGAGTTAATTATCCTTTTACCTTTTAACTCATTTTGAAAAAGATCTAGACAATTCTAACCATGGTTGAAGTGAGAAAGATTAATATAGATTATTCTTTTCTCATTATTATTATTCACTCTCATATCTTTTCTTTTGTGAGAAAGCTTAGCCACCATCTTCTTCTTCCTCTCTTGATAATTTCCTTTCAGTGAGGTTGATAAAAGAAAGAGTTTTGATTATAGAATACAAACCACATCATCATACTACACACATCTAGCCCATTTGTGTAGGGTGTTTACTCTACTTCATTCACATATCGAGTAAAGCAAGTAGCTTTGGACAAAGGAGCTTCGGGTGGATCGTCGTGGACTTAGAATATCTCAAGCCAACCTTTTTCCAACCCTCAAGTAGCCAAGGAGTCTAGCGTAGGGAGCTACAAAGGTTGTACTCTCAAAACCCTAGCTTTTTCTACTTGTGATGATGTACTTGTAATGAAACCCTAAACTTCTAGTGATGATTCTTTGTATGTTCACTTAGCACCTTAAAAATTTGATTTTGAGACATGTGATGCTTCCAAACCCTTCATGAGGTGCTAGTAAACCTAACATTCATTTGGTTAGGCATGCGATGTCTAAGGAGGTTGCGGATTCCAACTGTTGTAGTTTTACACTTTCTTTTATGTGACCGTTAGCGTAGTATGTGGTGTATCGCCGGCTTCATTGCTATACATCAACGGCAATTGGGATACGCATACTTGCTTACGTTGATGATATGAGATATTATGTGTTGCTGTGATATGTTATATTGGATCGTCGTGTTCTGAATAGCCGGGGGTTTTATGTGAGATGAGATTATTTCTTTTTCATTCATGTAAAATTCATTTGTATGTAATATTCTTTTATTGGGGCACTTCCGGGCTGAGGATTATGTCACCATTGTTTATTATTTACTTTTCCGCATTAGGTAGACCCAAGGAGGGGAGCACAAGTAACCGGGTTTTAGGGTCCAGTGGGAGACCATCTTGAGGAGTCGAGACCGGGTCTCCTAACCCTAGAATTGGCAGTGTTGCTTGCCGCTCTCGTAGGGGTCTAGGGATGTGGGTTTGGCTATTCATTGCGACCGTGGAATCCGTGTTTTATACAGACTCGTATTAAAACACGGACATCCTAGTATATCCAATATTTCATATATGTTCTTCTGCTGCAATGTTCTGTGATGAGATCATATTACCGCCTCAGACGAATGTTTATATTATATATATAAGATATATGTTATATTGCAGATTTCGTTTCAAATGTGATGCTTGTGAAGCGTAATAAAATGGGACTTCATTAATGAGATTAATGAAACTAAAAGAAACCTAAAAGTGTTGTAGAAACTTGTTTAAAAACTGGTAGCTCTAGTTCTTGCTTTGAATAGCGGTGTTCCTTGTAGAACATCCAGCACCTTATTCGATAAGGAAAGAGCCGAGATCCTTTCACCGGGAGTGACCTCTTTAGCGAAACTAGCAGATGCTATAAACTCGGTTTGTATTTTGATTGCTTCTATAGTTCTTGCTTTGCATAGTGGTATTTGCGAAATATCCTGCACCTTATTCGATAAGGAAAGAGCCGAGATCCCTTCACCGGGAGTGACCTCTTTAGCGAAACTAGAAAAGCCTCAAAAACATTCCATTCAAAATCACTCGATTCTACAACGATATCAAGTTCATTACGCAAAGGGTTTTCTTAAAAACCTGTCGTAGCCCTCCGTCATTTCAGATAAGTACTACTTAGTATTCGTGCTGCGTTTGTTGACCTTAGCCAAGGCGTAGTGTGCGGTAGATAATTAGTGCTTATCTGTATAAGCATATGATGCGATTGAGTTAGGGTAGTCGTGCGACTTTGTTGACCTTAGCCAAGGGTCGTGCGGGTGGGTTTAATTCAATCGGGAAATGACGGGTTGAACTTGGCTAGCACTTATGATTTGTTGACCTTAGCCAAGGTCATAAGCTGCTAGGGGTAAAATATTATTGGGAATTTCAAGTGTTGAAATTTGCAATGAAATTGCATACCTTCTATGAGATAGTTGGATCCCGATACCCACTGCGAATAAGAGTTACTCCTGGGAGAATTTTACACATTACAATTAGCCGATCAAGTAAGTGTCTAGAAAGGTGTTAACGGGGTTACACCCCTGGGAAAACAAGGTTTATTTTAATTAGGTCCGTGCGAAAGCACGGGGAACCTCCCTCAAAGTACCGGCACTGGCCTGGCTGAAAGATTGGCGAACTTGTAGGGTGTAATTAATCCCGGCTAGTCTTTCCTTTTAGGGTTTGAAGGAAGATTTGACAGTACAGTGGGAGCCATCCTGGTTAGATAAATTGATAACCAATCTAATCCTGTAAAAAGCGCACGCTGAGTGTTTTCTTATCTTTCTCTCCTGGTAGCGACCATGTCACGCCTTAATCAAGATAATAATACGGATGTATTGACCGAACCCGCTTGTTATACTGCGCTAAGGAACATTGGTCCCGCTCCAACTTATAATTGTTATAAGACAGAGCAGGAAATAGGGGATTACCAGAATTCCCGTGCCGCCCAAACGAAGAAAGTGCATGCTGATGCATCTTCTTCGGGTGTGTTCATTACAGAGAACTGTTTCTCAGTATCCTTTACGTCCTGGGTATGAGATACCGGATCAGGATCCCACATATATAATCTGTTACATGGGCTACAGATAGGTAGAGAACTGAGAACGGGTGATAAGTTTCATGAGATAGAAATGGTGCAAGAGTTGCAGCCAAGTCTGTTGGTAATTATCACCCTGTATTACTAGAATACATTGATTCTGAACGAATGTTATTAGATACCGAACCTGATATACAACATCATATCAGTCTCTTTATTAGTAAAGAAGGATATAATTTTTTAATGTTGGATAATGTTTTAAACATTTCCTATATCAAGAGTTGATCGGTTCATGCACGTTATCTAAACGCATGGACGTTCTAAATCAAACCACAGTTCTTAGTGTAAAGAACACACACAAGAGGAAGAGTTCAGAAATGAACGAATCCTTCTTGAGGTATTGTAGACTAGGTCATATCAATGTGACCCGACTAGCCGAAGTTACATTTAGATGCATATTTAAATTAGTTTGAATTTACATCTTTTGAAACTTGCCGGTCATGTCACAAAGATAAGATGACCATAGATCTGTTTATTGGAAACAGAGAAAGAGTTAGTGAACTCTTGGGATTGATACATGATGATGTATGAAAGTCCCCTGTCTACAAATGCCAGGACCGGTTCTTTGTACTTCATTACATTCACTGATGATCTCTTAAGATTCAGACATATGTTCCTGTTGAAACACAAGTCCGAAACTTTTGAGATAATCATAGAATATAAGTTAGAAGTAGAGAACCAAAAACGGGTATAAGTATTATGTCCTTTGATGAGATCAAGGAGGAGAATACTTGAGCACGGAATTCCTGGACTATTCTAAAGGAGAATGAGATTTCTCTCAGCATTACTCCTCCGAATACACCATAGCACGTCGGTGTATCGGGACGGAGCAAACACACCCTATTTGATATGGTGTGCTCTATGATGAATACTACTGAGTTTCCTATTTCCTTTTGGGAGTTATGCACTTGAGAAGCTGCATACTTATTGAATAGGGTTTCAATCAAATCAGTTGCCTACCGCTTCATATGTGATATGGAATAGGAAGAGCCCATATCTTAAGTTTATTAAGATTTGAGGTTGTCCAGCCTATGTCAAAAAGCATAATCCGGACAAGCTCGAGGCAAAGTCAGTTATGTGAAAGTTTGTTGGATATCCCAAGCATTCGCAAGGGAATATCTTCTACCAAACCGAGGAACAAAAGATGTTTTGTTTCTCAGCATGCCACCTTTGTGAAAGGGAATTTCTTGTGAAGAAATTAGTGTTCATGAGGTAGAACTGGAAAAAGTTCCAGCTATACAAACTGCAGCTGATGATTTGGTAAACCCGAAGGATTCAATAGTTTCCAACGAACCTCAGCCTCTCCGCCGATCTAGTAGGGTTCCTCACCCACCTGAGAGATACTTCGGTTTCTCTATGAAAGTGGGAGCGAGGATTGCATCATGAGATGATGACCCAACTAGTTTCGAGCTGGCCATCAGGAGTGGGACTCTGTAAGAATGGCTGGATGCTTAGCGATCTAAGATGGAATCCTTATACACCAACAAAGTATGGACTTTGGTTGCTTTATCTAAAGGGTTAAATCCCTATCTGGAGCAAGTGTATTTTGAGAAGATTACTTGGTGTACATGGAAAAGTTGAGACTTTCAAAGCTATGCTTAAGTCCATCCAGATCCTACTTGCCACGGCTACATTCCATGACTACGATATCTGGCGGTTGGGTGTCATGACTGCTTTTCTAAATGTTGATTTAGAAGAGAGTGTCTATAAGTACACAGCCAGAGGGCTTCTTAGACAGTGGGAGCAGCGGAAACGTGAGCAAGATGTTTTATGTGATAAATCAGGCATCGCGGAGTTGGAACGTCTGTTTTGATATGGTAGTCAAAGAGTTTGACTTCATCAAAATGGTAGATGAACCTTGTATATACAAAAAGGTAGTAGAGAGTATGGTGGTGATCCTCGTAGACTACGTGGATGACATACTCTTGATAGGGAAGGAGTTTCCTATGCTACGCTCGGTCAATCTCTGCTTTGTTCCCCTCCGAACAACGGAGACGCGACCGCGCAGGTCCGTCTTGCTTGAATTTCGGGGCAGATGCTAATTGGTGCTATCCGTCCACCTCTCCGAAGATGCCAAGTTGATTTATGGCACCATGTATCGAAGGTTTAAACGGATGCGGCCGATGTAGCAGACTTCGTCAGATTCCCCCTCGTTTGAGGGGTTTTTGATTGTGGGGACGCTCTTCCCTGCAGGCGCAAGCCCCTGCAGTTAATTACGCTACCGCATCGTGGTAACAACTTTCTCCTTCTCCATATGGTCACTTCGTGTCGTGGGTGTTTGTTTTGTGTTTGGTTGCCCGTGGATTGTATACGGAGACTAATTTGTGTTGTCGCCCGTAGGACGTGGATTAGTCCAAATCCGTATCTTTCTTAGATTTGGGTTTGGGGGGGTTGTGTTTAAGGATACGTTAGCCTTATTTGAGGCTAAGATCGACTTAAACGTTTGTTAAGGACACGTTAGCCTAATTTTAGACTAAGATCGACTTAACGGGATCGTTTAGATCCGACAAGAGAGCAATTGGGCTCTATTGTTTAGTTTAGTGACATTGCGGTCGATAAGTAGTTTAAGGATATTGCGGTCCAACATTAGTTTTAAGACATTGCGGTCAAGGTTAAGGACGTCATAGTCCGTAAGCTTAAGGACCTCACAGTCCGATGTTAGTTTTAAGACATCACGGTCGAGGTTAAGGACATCATAGTCCGGTATTAGTTTTAAGACATCACGGTCGAGGTTAAGGACATCATAGTCCATGAGTTTAAGGACCCCACAGTCCAATGTTAGTTTTAAGACATCACGGTCGAGGTTAAGGATATCATAGTCCATGAGTTTAAGGACCCCACAGTCCGTTGATAGTTTTAAGACATCACGGTCGAGGTTAAGGACATCATAGTCCATGAGTTTAAGGACCCCACAGTCCGTGAAATGTGTGGTTGTTGGTATCCGTCACCTCTCTAACGACGTTGAAGGATTACAACGACGGATGTCAGAGGAGTGAAGAGATGTACCCTCGAACCGGGTGTAAATTGAGTGGAAGAGTAGATGTGCTCAGTTCAATTTATATTGAGGACTTATGGCCAGAATTGGGCTAAGTCCAGTTAAAAATGTTTAACATTTTATTCATGTTGGGCCTGTTAGGCCTTTATTTGGGCTCTGCCCTTTTAATAATGCATAGCATTGGGCTCTATAATTAAATGCATAGCATTTATCAGGGGAAAAATAGTGGTCTGAGAGTGCGCCACGTGGCGCATCAGGCGCTTTGCGCCAATTAAAGAGCGCATTGCGCTAGCGCACATAAGAGTGACACGTGTCGCCTAGTGCTGAGCGCAAGTCTGTTAGCGCACTGCGCTTTATGAGTGTGCTGCGCTAGTGAATGACACGTGGCGCGCTCTGGTGCTATGCGCCAATCCAAGAGCGCAGTGCGCTGTTTTAGAAGCGCAGATTGTGTCTGTAGTTGACACGTGGCGCGTTCTGGTGCAGTGCGCCACTCCAAGGAGCGCAAAGGCGCATTTCAAAAGTGCAAGGCACTGTCCAATAGCGCAGAGCGCATCTTGATCAAATTAAGATCAAAGAACAAGTTGTTTGTTCTCTCAAAAGAGGTTTTACCTCAAGATTCAAGAACCAAAGTTCTTGTTCTCAACAAAAGGCTGTGCCTTTATAGATCAAATGATCTGTGGATGAAGTAAATTACTTCTTTAAATTTTTATGATTAGATCTTTCTTTGATCTTTTTCTTTTTTATTGAAGATCTTGATCTTGTTCTTAGATCTTTGATCTTTTTAGAAGAGAATTCTTCTTTTCGTGAGATGTTTTCATCTCCGTTCTTCAAGAATTAAATTTTTTTACCTTTAAAGATGAAGAAGATGATATTCTTTCTTCAAAGGCTTGCCTTTTCTTTCTCTTTGAGTTTTTTCTCAAAGTTTGCAGAGGGTTCTCTCTCTTCTGTATCTGTGTCTGAGACTTGGAGTCTAGGGGCCTTTATATAGGGCCAATTGATTTGTTAAGTTAGTTACAGAGATCTTTCTCTGATTGATCTGGGGATATTTCCCCACCGGTTGATCTTTGATCCTAAGGCCCCTGTTTTACATAAGATAATCTTCTTATTTTAATAAGATTGGAAATATCTTTCTAGAATTTTAATTCTGATTAATTAATAATTTATTATTTAAATTCCAGTGCTGGCGCAATTGGTGCTAGCGCGCCTGCGTTTGACACGTGGCGCGCAGCGCAGCTGCGCTAGCGCGCCTGCGTTTGACACGTGGCTGCGCTAGCACGCCTGCGTTTGACACGTGGCGCGCAGTGCAGAGCGCAAGTGATCTGAAGCGTTGCTTCATTTTTTATTTTGAATTTTGAAATAGAGCTTTGCTCTGATTGGGGGTGCGCTGCCTTGGGCACAGCGCTCTTGGCGCTGGCGTGTCTGCTCTAGACACGTGGCGCTCTGCGCGCAGCGCAAGGAATCTGAAGCGTTGCTTCAATTTTTGAATTTTGAAACAGAGCTTTGCTCTGATTGGGGGAAACAAATGCCCCCCCATTGCGCTCACGTGGCGCACATGTGAGTGTAGCGGTGGCAACATCCGAGCCATTGGATCAACTCAGAAGTTGAGGAGGCGCTTCAGCGCCTATAAATAGGACCCTTGGTCCTCAGATGATTATCATCTCCTTCAAGAATTTTTATCTCAGAGCCTTGCTCTCATTTCTAAGAACTTTAAGAGTTAAAACTCTAGAAAATTTTAGGTAAAAATTAAATTTAATTAAATCAATTTTAATTAACAGAGCCTTGCTCTTATAGATCTTTTGATCTAAAGAAATCCTCTTTGGGGTTTCATAAACAGAGCTTTGCTCTCAAGAACCCATAGATCTAAATAGATCTTTCCTTAGGGTTTCTTAGCCCATGGGTCAGAGCTCTGCTCTATTGACAATGTATAGATCTTTTGATCTTTTGATGAAGAACTCTTAAGAGTTTTTTCATAGATCTTTAAGATCCCAGAACCTTAATTCTTAAGAATTAATTTTTCTTTGATGGATTTTTCCATCATTATTACAGAGCTAGGCTCTTTAAGGAATTTTATTCCCTTGTGACCAGAGTTTGACAAGTGTCACCCTGTGACAGAGCTTTGCTCTGAAAGGGAGATTTTCTCCTTGTCTCGAGGGATTTCTCATTTAATGAGAATATTCTTTGAGGATTTCCTCATTAATTGACAGTCTCATCCAATGTGTAACACCTGAGTTTAGGGTTAGTGGTAATTGTGTGTTAATGTGGGGTTTTTGGTAAAAAGTTTACCAAAACGGGATTCTAGTAATTTATCTGGTTTTATGGTTATTTTTGTAGAAATTTATCTCGACCGCACACACTTGTGCACGTTAACTAGGGTTAAGCTTAGGGTGACCTAGTTTGGGTGTGCATGGTGGGTTAACCTTGTTTAACCAACCATGGTGGGTTAGGCCTTAGTTAAGATAATTGAGTGGATTTTGAGCTAATTAGTTTAATTGAGGGTGATTAAGGTTTAGGTTGACTTGTGGTGAGAGAGAGAGAGAGATGTGATGGTTGTCATGATGATTTAAGGTTGTGTCACACCATTTCAACTCAAACCTTTTTCCATGTCTCTTCACACTCACACCTCTCACTCAAATCTTCACCTCAGCCCAAATCCAACACTTTTCAGCCACCCAAAACAGCAACATCAGCCACCCAAATCATCACCAGATCAGCACATCAGCTGCTGAGACAGCAGTTGTTTCAGCCACCCCAGCCCCTATTATATCCTCAGCAACAGCCCCTTAACCCCACAGCAACACCTGAAACAACACAACAACATACACAACCTTTTCCCCCAGCTGCTACAGCAGCAACTCACACACAAACAAACAACACAACACAAAAATTTAACTTTAGCAGCAGCAATGCAACAGCAGGCTTCAGCTGCAGCAATGCAACAGTAGCAACAACAACTAGGCAGCAGTTCAGCAGTAGCAACAGCCCTCTTTCCCTCTCCTCCTTGTTCTCTTCTCCTTCACCAAGGATCTCTAGAGGTATAACTGTTAGTTATATGTATGCCCTAGAGGCCATTACTGTACATACGATGTATATTATAGTGGATGCTAGGACATATATAGGGAGGACTTTCTTGCTCGACATGATAGTATGCTATCTGGTTGTACTTTATCTTAACATGTACTCAGATTGTCTCTATGTTACATATTGATAAAGCCCTTAGGATATGTACTCGACTACTGGGACTATGATGAGATCATACTAGTGGGGCCACGGTAGTCGATGAGTACATCCTATAACTGTTCCTAGTCGAGGTGTATCGAGACAGGGAATCGATACACCAGAGTAGACTAGCGTATACGCATCTTGACCCATATGATGGGCGATGGATGATCCCATATCCATCGGTGTTTGACATCAAGGATGGTGTACGGGTGCTCAGTGGAGACTGGGTGCACTGGACGGACTCGCCGAGAACTCCCAAATGGTATTATACCTCACGTCAGATGGCAGTTCTCCGGTGACACTGGTACAGAGTAGTCTGTTGACCCGAGATCGTCATAGAGTCTTGTGTGATTCCCACTGTGCTTTGATTTCCATCATACCACGTCCAAGAGGGCGTGCAAAAAGGTGGCTTTTGGGTACAGTCCCGAATCACATGGAGGCAATGAGCGATAGGAGGGGATTCGTCTCTCCCGGTATAGGGAGTTGATGTTGTGCTGTGTTCGATTGGCTATAACCGGAAATCCCTGGCCAGGGTTGCTGAGATTTACTGGTAAGTGTTATCAGTAGTTTCTCGAACTGTTATAGACCTCATATCGACACGACTTATCGAGCTACTGGGGTCTGACGTTTACCACCCCTAGGAGAGATATGCGACATATCAGATGACGAGACCGGACTGTACGAGAGTGTTACTGTTTGGATTCACAGGAGAATGTACAGGCTTGCTTGTTGATCTTCTGAGCGCTCAATACCTGGGTAGCTGTTACGTTTAGCTGACCGCTTGCAGCTTGTGGGTGTTTGATATGATCATCACCTACTGCCGGCGTATTGACGATTCTTTAGAGTCCTACACAGAGGTTTCTTGACTCAGGCAAAACGGAGTAGGGGCACATATGTGATATGTGCGGGACCGAGGATAATGCGATATGAGATACCGTATTCTATTCTCGCGATATATGATATCAGCCGGGTCATCGGATCAAGTGTTGATTCGATGAATCGGTACAGATAAATATTAGTCGGTTATATGCGATATAGCTGGATTGTCGGATCAAGTGTTGATTCGATAATTTAATGTATAATAATATATATGATATATTAAATTACATTAACTAATATTTGCTCACTAAAAGATTCTTTTTCTCACTCGGGTAATACATTGATATATATGCGATATATGTTAATTGTATTATTTTATTTTGTTACGATAAATATTATATATGTGATATATAATATTGTAACATGATATGATAACTAATGCAACATGTTTAGTGGAGTTTAAACATGATTAGGGTTTGGATTAGGGTTAAGACTTCTAGTTGATTCTAGAAGGTTTCTTTTTGTCATGATAAAGATATTTTGTTATGACTCATGCTTTAACCCAACCCAAACCCTAACCCTAGTTAATTCTCTACATGAGTTTAGTTGACCATGGTTGCATTATTCATCATATTTATCCTTTCATAATTCATCACAAAAGGTTTCATGATATTGTTCATCTTCTTCCTTCATTCTTTCATGAAAAAGCTTTTTAGATTTTTTCCAAGTGATGAATAAATGTGAGAAAAAGATAAATAAAGAGAGCAAAAATCCTACTTCATCATCCTCATCTTCCCTTGCCCTTTAGATGAGAGTGTTCACTCAATTTTAGTGAGTGTTAGCTTGTGTCAATGAAACTTCAAGGTAGATCATCTTTGTATCGAAGATCAGAAGCAAGACTGTACCTTTCTCTTCGTGGAGCCTCTCGAGAGTCCGGAGCATGATGATCGCAGCGAAGGGACTTCAACACGGAGCATATGAAGTGAAGGACCGGATCTACAAAGGTTGTAATCCCTCTCACTTAGTGTTAAAGTGTTTAGCATGCTAGTTTTCGCCTAATCTCTAGTTTAAAGATCCGGCTTCGGGTTGTTCGGCACGGCTAATTTTTAATCGGGCATGGTTGATGCCTCGTAGAACCTTGTGCGCGTGCCTAGCAACCCTACAGTGGTAACAGAGCCAAGCTAGAGCTTTAGGCGATGTCTATACGAAGTTTAAAGTCCGATCGAACGCCGAAACCCCGACACGGAACCCTCTCTGTACATTTTTCAAAAATGTGGTTTTTTCTGAATTAAAAATTCTCAGAAAATTAAGCAGGAAAAACTAAGAATTATTGTGAAGTACGGACCTCTAACTCGAAAATTTGACCGCGGAACCGCGGCGAACCATGGGTTTTGCGGCGGTTCCGCGGCCAAAATTTGGACTTAGTCCCTGAAATTTCATCTAATTATGTTTAGGCCCTTTCTTGTTAATTTTTTCTGGGAATATTTTAATTCCACTCAAGTGTTGATTTTTCAAGGGTTGTATTGGGAATTCGTTGATTCGATCGGATAATTTAACTTTGTTTAGTTTGTCCGGATAATTTTTAAAAACTGTTAAAAAGTTCGAACGGATATCAATAACTCACTTTTTCCCCTGTCGGAAAATTTTTCAAAAGTTGGATTTTTTCTCGTGTTTAAGAATGTTCTAAGTCGTGCAAGTAACGCGGTGGACCCTCTAGAAGACAACAAACCTTAACTCGATTATGTGACCGTCTTGAACTGCTTCTGAACCTTAGGGTTTGTGGCAGTACGGCGTTGTAGGGTTCCTAGGCACACCAAGGAGGTCTCACAAGGCATCGATCATGCCAATTTCAAACTTTAACGGTGCCGAGAAACCCTAATACGGATCGTTGACTAGAAAACTAGGCGAAACAAAACTAGTTAACAACTTAACTAAGGTTTATACGGAAATACAACCTTTGTAGATCCGGTGCTCCACCTCCATAGCTCCGCAACGAAGTCCCCTTGCTGTCCAAATGAATTCCCGGGCTCTAGCGTCGGCTTCATCGGAGAATAGGCGGGCTAGGTCGTCGATGTCCATGCCGAAGATGATCTACGTCGAGGCATCGCTAGATCAAGCTCCCACTTCACCAAGTCATGAAACTTGTGAAGAAAACACCCTATACTACTTGGCAAGAGGTAGAGGATGAAGAAATAGGAAGTGGGTTCACTTTAGAATTGGATTTCTCACTCTTTATCATCACTTGCCATTGATGGAGGCAAGCTTTCTTCACATGAAGAAATGAAGAAGAAGAAGAATATTGTTATGATAAGAATTATATCAAATAGAAAAGAAAACAATTCTTATCATAAGCTAACCAAGGTTAGGTGTAGAGAATTAATTAGAGTTAAGTGGAATGGTTAGGATTAAGCATGAGACAAAATGGTCACAAAGTCAAAGTATTCATGAAGCTTCATGAATGAACAAAAGAATTCCACCATTTTTCTCTTTGCATTTAATTTTCTTTTGTCAAAACAAAATAAATAAATGTATAAATAAATCAATAAAAGAATAAGTAAAAAACCTAATCATCCACTTAACCATAGTTTAATACTTTACACTTAACCAAAAAGCATGTATCATCAAACATGATACAATCAAGTGCACAAAATCATATCGCATATGCAATGCGCACACCCGAGTGAGAAAATCCATTTAAAGTGAACCGATACTAGTTAATGCAAAGTAATATATCAAATATATAATTATACATTAAATCATTAAATCAACACTTGATTTAACGATCCGGTCATATCACATATAACCGACTAGTATCCAATGTATCGGTTTATCGAATCAATCCTTGATTCGATAACTAGGGTATATCGCATATAACCTAATCGATACATTCATCGCGAGAATGGAATACGGTATCACATACATGCATTATTCTCGGTCCCGCACATATCTCATATGCGCTCCTATTTCGTTTCGCTTGAACCAGGAAACCTCTGTGTAGGACTCTAAAGACTCGTCAATACGCCGGCAGCAGATGATGATCATATCAAGCACCCACAAGCCGCAAGCGGTCTGCTAAACGTAACGGCCACCCGGGTATTGAGCGATCAGAAGATCGACGAGCAAGCCCGCTCACACTCCTGTGAATCCAACCAGTAACACTTACCGTGCAGTCCGGTCTGTTCTTCTGATATGTCGCATATCTCGCCTAGGGGTGGTAAACGTCAGACCCCAATAGCTCGATAAGTCGTGTCGATATGAGGTCTATAACAATTCGAGAAACTACTGGTAACACTTACCAGTAAATCTCAGCAACCCTGGCCAGGGATTTCCTGTTATAGCCAATCGAACACAGCGCAACATCAACTCCCTATACCGGGAGAGACGAATCCCCTCCTATCGCTCATTGCCTCCATGTGACTCGGGACTGTACCCAAAAACCACCGTTTTGCACGTCCTCTTGGACGTGGTAAGATGGAAATCAAAGCACAGTGGGAACCACACAAGACTCTATGACGATCTCGGGTCAACAGACTACTCTGTACCAGTGTCACCAGAGAACTGCCATCTAACGTAAGGTATAATACCATCTGGGAGTTCTCGGCGAGTCCGTCCAGTGTACCCAGTCTCCACAGAGCACCCGTATATCATCTCTGATGTCAAACACCAATGGATATGGGATCATCCATCGCCCATCTGTATGGGTCGAGAAGGTATACGCTAGTCTACTCTGGTATATCGATGCCCCGTCTCGATACACCCTCGACTAGGGACTTTGAAGGATGTACTTATGGACTACTATGTCCCCACTAGTATGATCCGCATCATAGTCCAGGTAGTCAAGTACACATCCTAAGGGCTTTACCAACATGTAACAGAGAGACAATCAATATACACGTTAAGGTAAAGAGTAACCAGATAGCATACTATCATGTCGAGCAAGAAAGTCCTCCCTATATATGTCCTAGCATCCACTACAATATACATCTAATGTACAGTAATGGCCTCTAGGGCATACATATAACTAACAGGCGTGCCACATGTGAGGCGTTGGCTTGACCCTTCTACGGCTGGACCATTGGTACTATGGCATGTGATGGATGTTTTAAAACTAATTTCAAGTGTTGAGATATATTGGGGAAATCTTGGGTGTTTGATTATTCGATCGGAAAGTTTAACTTTGTCTATTTATCTGGAATGTGATACAATATTTGGAATCCACATATAGTTATGAGATAACTAATTTGAATGTTGTAAATCTAGCAGTTTAGTCTCAGATGATCGGTTGCCACGGAATTTTGATGTGATCAAAAGTCCGTCGCAATCACGTAGCGTACGCGGATACTCGCCGGGAAAACTTAATAGACAGCTATGCCCAATGGCCCCGACCAAGTGACTGTAGGAGAACCCCATCGCCGAAAGCATCCGTTCGGGTGCTCGCGGCAGCGGTGTTCCGCCTTAGTGCACTTCGTCGACGGCATCGGGGGTGCGGCCGTCTACTAAAGTTTGCGACGAGCATTCGATTAGAATGTCGGGAATCTTGTTGAATTGCCCGACTTGATATTGAAAAGAGTTTTCGATAATGAGACTAAAATGCGGGGTTTATAATTGTTAGGCACGCGATGTCTAAGGAATTCATTTGGTTAGGCATGCGATGTCTAAAGAGATTGCGGATTCCAACTGTTGTAGTTTTACACTTTCTTTTCTGTGACCGTAAGCGTAGTATGTGGTGTATCGCCGGCTTCGTTGCTATACATCAACGACAATCGGGATACGCATACTTGCTTACGTTGATGATATGAGATATTATGTGTTGCTGTGATATGTTATATTGGATCGTCGCGTTTTGAATAGCCGGGGTTTTTATATGAGATGAGAGTTTCTTTTTCATTCATGTAAAATTCATTTGTATGTAATATTCTTTTATTGGGGCACTTCCAGGTTGCGGAAGATGTCATCGTTGTATATTATTTACTTTTCCGCATTAGGTAGACCTAAGGCGGGGAGCACAAGTAACCGGGTTCTAGGGTCCAGTGGGAGACCATCTCGAGTAGTCGAGACCGGGTCTCCTAACCCTAGAATTGGCAGTGTTGCTTGCCGCTCTCGTAGGTGTCTAGGGATGTGGGTTTGGCTATTCATCGCGACCGTGGAATCCGTGTTTTATACAGGCTCGTACTAAAACACGGACGTCCTAGTATATCCAATATTTCATATATGTTTCTTCTGCTGCAATGTTCTGTGATGAGATCATATTACTGCCTGTGACGAATGTTTATATTATATATATGAGATATATGTTATATTGCAGATTTCGTTTCAAATGTGATGCTTGTGAAGCATAATAAAATGGGACTTCATTAATGAGATTAATGAAACTAAAAGAAACCTAAGATGTTGTAGAAACTTGTTTTAAAAACTGGTAGCTCTAGTTCTTGCTTTGCATAGCGGTGTTCCTTGTAGAACATCCAGCACCTTATTCGATAAGGAAAGGACCGAGATCCCTTCACCGGGAGTGACTCCTTTAGCAATAACTGGCAGATGCTATAAACTCGGTTTGTCTTTTGATTGCTTCTATAGTTTCTGCTTTGCACAGTGGTATATATGATATATCCTGCACCATATTCGATGAGGAAAGGGCCGACGATCCCTTCACCGGGAGTGACCCCTTTAGCAAAACTAGAAAAGCCTCAAAAACACTCCATTTCAAATCACTCGATTCTACAACGATATCAAGTTCATTACGCAAAAGATTTTCTTAAAAACCTGTCGTAGCCCTCCGTCATTTCAGATAAGTACTAGTTAGTATTCGTGCTACGTTTGTTGACCATGTTAAGGCGTAGTGTGCGGTAACTGATTAGTGCTTATCTGGATAAGCATATGATGCGATTGGATTAAGGTAGTCGTGCGACTTTGTTGACCATGTTAAGGGTCGTGCGAGTAGGTTTAATTCAATTGGGAAATGACGGGTTGAACTTGACTAGCACTTATGATTTGTTGACCATGTTAAGGTCATATAGCTGCTAGGGGCAAAATATTATTGGGAATTTCAAGTGTTGAAATTTGCAATGAGATTGCATACCTTCTATGAGATAGTTGGATCCCGATACCAGCTGCGAGTAAGAGTTACTCCTGGGAGAGTTTTACACATTACAATTAGCCGATTAAGTAGGTGTCTAGAAAGGTGTTAACGGGGTTACGCCTCTAGGAAAACGAGGTTTACTTAATTAGGTTCGTGCGAAAGCATGGGGGACCTCCCTCAAAGTACCGACACTGGCCTGGCTGAAAGATTGGCGAACTTGTAGCGTGTAATTAATCCCGGCTAGTCTTTCCTTTTAGGGTTTGAAGGAAGATTTGATTAAAACAGTGGGAGACATCCTGATTAGATATATTAGATTACCAATCTAATCTTGCAAGAGCATACGCTCAGTGTTTTCTTCTCTCTCTCTCCAGCTAGCGACCATATCACGCCTTAATCAAGATAATAATACGGATATATTGACCGAACCCGCTTGTTATACTGAGCTGGGGAACGTTGGTCCCGCTCCAACTTATAATTGTTATAAGACAGAGCAGGAAATTGGGGAATACCAGATTTCCCGTGCCGCCCAAACGAAGAAAGTGCATGTTGATGCATCATCTTCGGGTGTGTTCATTACAGAGAACTGTTTCTCAGTATCCTTTACGTCCTGGGTATGTGATACCGGATCAGGATCCCGCATATGTAATCTGTTACATGGGCTACAGATAGTAGAGAACTGAGAACGGGTGATAAATTTCATGAGACAGAAAACGGTGCAAGTGTTGCAGCCAAGTCTGTTGGTCACTATCATCCTGTATTACCTGAATACATTGATTCTGAACGAATGTTATTAGATACCGAACCTGATATACTACATCATATCAGTTTCTTTATTAGTAAAGAAGTGATATAATTTTGTATTGTTGGATAATGTTTTGAATATTTCCTATATCAAGAGTTGATCGGTTCAGGCACGTTATCTAAAAGCATTGACGTTCTAAATCAAACTAGAGTTCTTAGTATACAGAACACACATAAGAGGAACAGTTCAGAAATGAACAAATCCTTCTTGAGGCATTGTAGACTAGGTCATATCAGTGCGACCCGACTAGCTGAAGTTACATAAAGATGCATATTTAAATTAGTTTGAATTTACATCTTGTGAAACTTGCCAGTCATGTCACAGAGATAAGATGACCACAGCTCTGTTTATTGAAAACAGAGAAAGAGTTAGTGAACTCTAGGGATTGATACATGCTGATGTATGAAGGTCCCCTGTCTACACATGCCAAGACCGGTTCTTTGTACTTCATTACATTCTCTGATGATCTCTCAAGATTCAGACATATGTTCCTGTTGAAACACACGTCCGAAGCTTTTGAGATATTCACAGAATATAAGTTAGAAGTAGAGAACCAAAATACGGATATAAGTATTATGTCCTTTGATGAGATCAAGGAGGAGACTACTTGAGCACGGAATTCCTGGACTATTCTAAAGGAGAATGAGATTCTCTCTCGGCATTACTCCTCCGTATACACCACAGCACGTCGGTGTATCGGGGCGGAGCAATCACACCCTATATGATATGGTGTGCTCTATGATGAGTACTGCTGAGTTTCCTATTTCCTTTTGGGAGTTATGCACTTGAGAAGCTACATACCTATTGAATAGGGTTCAAATCAAATCAGTTGCCTACCACTTCATATGTGATATGGAAAGGGAAGAGCCCATATCTTAAGTTAGTTAAGATTTGGGGTTGTCTGGCCTATGTCTAAAAAGCAAAATCCAGACAAGCTCGAGGCAAGGTCTGTTATGTAGAACTGGAAAGGTTCAAGCTATACAAACTGCAGCTGATGATTTGGTAGAACCAAAGGATTCAATAGTTTCCAACGAACCTCAGCCTCTCCGCCGATCTAGTAGGGTTCCTCACCCACCTGAGAGACACTTCGGTTTCTCTATGATAGTGGGAGCGAGGATTGCATCATGAGATGATGACCCAACTAGTTTCGAGCTGGCCATCAGGAGTGGGACTCTGTAAGAATGGCTGGATGCTTATCGATCTGAGATGGAATCCTTATACACCAACAAAGTATGGACTTTGGTTGCTTTATCTGAAGGGTTAAATCCCCATCAGGAGCGAGTATATCTTGAGAAGATTACTTGGTGTACATGGAAAAGTTGAGACTTTCAAAGCTATGCTTAGGTCCATCCAGATCCTACTTGCCACGGCTACATACCATGACTACGATATCTGGTGGTTGAGTGTCATGACTGCTTTTCTAAATGATGTTTTAGAAAAGAGCATCTATAAGTACATAGCCAGAGGGCTTCGTAGACAGTGGGAGCAGCGGAAACGTGTGCAAGATGTTTTATGTGATAAAACAGGCATTGCGGAGTTGGAACATCTGTTTTGATGTGGTAGTCAAAGAGTTTGACTTCATCAAAATGGTAGATGAACCTTGTATATACAAAAAGGTAGTAGGGAGTATGGTGGTGATCCTCGTAGAGTACGTGGATGACATACTCTTGATAGGGAAGGAGTTTCCTATGCTACGCTCGGTCAATCTCCGCTTATCACAACGATTCTCCATATAGGATCAAAGCGATACCTCCTAAATCCTGTATTTTGGATTTATGAGATAGATCCAATTGGATGTTAGGACTCTCACTAGTTGTAGTGAGATGGTATCAATCGTTCCTGGGGAGAAACACTGGAAAGGTTCCAAGGTGATAAGTGTTAGTGTATATGCCCTAGAGGACATTACTGTATCATACTGGTTTGTATATTACTTAATGGAAGCTTGGGATATTCACCTTGTATATACAATCTTGCTCAAAATAGTAGTATGCTACTTGGTTTGTTTCTACTTCAATGTGTACATGTGTTTATTTTAGTAGATCACCTATACACATTAGTGGAGCCCTTAGGATCTTTGCTTGATTACCAGCGATGTGATGGCGGTCACACTAGTGGGGCTGGGTAATCTATAAGCTCATCCTTATGCAGGTCCCTGGTCGGAGGACTATCGAGACAGGGCATCGATACTCCGGAGTAGACTAGCGCATGCGCTTCTCATCCCAGTGTGGGAGACGGTCTGTCCCACAGCCGTCAGTACGTCGTACTTGAGATAGTATGCGGGTGCTCGTTGGGTTACGAGTACACTGGACAGGACTCGTCGGGAACTAACTAGTTGGTATTATGCCTATCGTCAGTTATCAGTTCCCAGGTGACATGAGTACAGCTTAGTCCGCTGACTTGACACTGTCACTTCACCTCGAGTGTGTTCCCACTGTACTTTGATCACTACCCTACCACGGCTCAAAGGAGTCGTGCAAACAGGTAGTGGTTGGGTGCAGTCCCGAAGCACTTGGAGGCAGTGACGGTTAGACAGGATTCGTCTCTCCCGGTATTGGGGGTTGACATCGCGCTGTGTCTAGGAGAGCCATTACACGAGTAGTCCCTGGCCAGGGCAAACGAGATATACTGGTAGGCTTCCAGTGTTATCTCAGGGTGTTTTGGGCTTCACTCCGACACAACTTGTACCGCTATTGGGGGACTGACGTTTACCGCCCCCTAGGCCCGCCATGCGATGTATCAGACGAACAGACCGGACTGTACGCAGATTGTCACATTCAGGCTCAGTAGGAGTTCAGATGGGTTTCGCCTCGTCAGTCTTCTTGTCGGCATTACCTGGGGACCGTTACGCACAGCTAGTGCCGCTTGCGGTCTGTGGTTAAACCCATTGCCAGCGTAGTGTCGAGTCTTTAGAGTCCCACACAGAAAGCTTTTCGCCTTTAGGCAAAAGAGTAGAGGTCGCATAGTTTTGCGACAGGTCGCATGGTTTTGCGACAGGGTTCGGTCACATCCGTGCACTTGTGCACGTACAGTGTCCGGACAGTTTACACTAGCGGTCTTTGGTTTAAGCCAGATCCTAGTGTACCTTTTGGGATTGGATTTATCTAGTATGTATTCGTGTTCCTCGGAACGCGGATGCGGGTGTGTATGCACAGTTGACGGGGAGACAGAGGCAGCGGATTCTCATTAGGGTTGTTGACAGTTGACCGTTGACTATTGACTTTTTGATCAACCCTAATGAGAATATGATATGTGATTAACAATTATATTAATTAAGTATTATGGTGACATGGTTGTTGAGGGATTGACTTTGTTGACTTGTTGACTTTTGTTGACTTGTTGACTTTGTTGACCGGTTGACTAGGCTTGACTAGTTGACCATCATGATAACTATAGCTATAATTTCATGGCAAAGACTTTTGCTTGCTTGCTCTTTTGTGCAAAATGAGTGCATGAAATGATATGGCTATGGTTGCTTAAACCATCACATAATACTTGATTGCTATGATGTGTTATGATTGTTTTGGATTATGAGAGCCAAATGAGAAAAGTCTTCTCTCATTCTTTCATGCTCATTCTCTCTCTTGTTCTTGAGCTCTCATCTTCCTCCTCTTGCTCTCCCTCTCTTGACTCTATGGTTCACTTGTCTCATGAGTTGAGAACCAAGAACCATAGATAAAATCCCATACAAACTCTTTTCTACTCACTCTAGTTCACAAGGTTTAGCAAACCGAGTGAACTAGTTTCTTCAAAGTTCGAAGAAGGAGCCAAAGGTTGAGGCTTTCAGGTGGATCTATCTTCGGCGCAAGGAGACGACGGGGAGAAGCCGATTCGGACGACCATCGAAGCTTGAAGACGAAGGAGTTCGAGAAAAAGAAAGGTATAACCCCCTAACCGAGTAGTTAGCATCTCGTAGTTAGGTTGTTAGTTAGATGTTTAACAAAGATCCGGGTTTTAAGTCCATGTTACCACCTCTAAGAAAAACGTTTTTTATCAAATTCCGCATGCCCGAAAGTACCGGGAGAGGTAGCATGAACTTACAGTGGTATCAGAGCCTAGTTAAACTCTATCTAACATGTTAGCAAGTATCTAGAAGATCGATCAAAGAAAAAGTCACGAAAACGAACCCGAGAATTTCAAGTTTCTGCCGATTTTTATTCTGTTCAAAAGTTGATAATTTTCATCTTAAAAATCGGCTCAGGCTTTTGTTAGAATAACCACCAAATTTGGTCCAACGATCGAGTCAAAGCACCGCGGAAACGCGGCGGGAGCACGCTCCCGCCGCGGTTCCGCGGCCGAGTTGACTCGGCCGAGGTCCATCTTTGGTGCAGTGTATTTCTGGGGTTGTTTTGGGATTTTTGGAATATAGATTTTCTGCCCAGATTTTCCAGAACGAAAATTTTATTTTTGGGGTCCTGAAAATCCGTATTTTTGATCGAACTTCTAAAAGGCTTAATCTGACGGGTTTTTCTGTAATGTGATATTTGTATTGAACGTCTACTAATCGCTATATGTCGATTAGTGGGGGTTATACAAATCTGTGATCTGTAATGTTGCTGGAATGTGTATATGAATATATTGGATTGTCGCGGGTGAATAGCCGGGGGTTGTGAGACGAGAGTTTTCTTTTCTTTCAATTCATGTAAATTTGTAAATTGATGTAATAATTATTTGTATGGCCGCACAACCGGGTCGGGGTTGTAGCCGTCATTGTATAATTTCTTTTTACTGTTTTTGCTCCTAGGATAGACCCATGGAGGGGGTGCACAAACTACCGAGTATGCCGAAGTGCCGAGTGGCCTACTCACGGGGATGAGGGAGGTTGCTTCGCTTCGGGTACTTGGCGGGTAGTTTGCCGCACCCGTAGGGGTCTTGGGTGGGGTTTTGGCTATTCACCGCGACCGTGTAATCTGCTTTTCGTTACAGGCTCGTACGAATTGCGGGTTCCTAGTATATCCAATGTATTCATCTGTGATCTGAAATATTTATCATTGCAATATATCTATATATGATATTATTTAGGCGTTGCTTATGTTTTACAGCCGCGCTAGCCCAGCCCCCGCTCTGTCGTTAGTTAAGTAACCTAACGGGTAATGACGGGGCCCAGTGGCGAATGCGAATGGCATAAGCGTACGTCATATTTTGGTTGTTTTCTGCAATGGTAGGATTAAATGATGGGACGCATTAAAAGAACTAATGCAAGAATATCACGCATTAAAAGAACTAATGCAAGATAATAAACCAAGTTAAAATCGTTGGAACACTTTCGAAAAACCACTCGGTTCTTTTCAAAACTAACTTTTAAATGCGGAGCTTGAGCCACTCCTTTTAAAAGCTATCTCGTTCCATCGATTATATCAAGTTCACTACGTTCACGGTTTAGCCAAAACCATTCGTAGCCCTCCATCATTTCAGTTAAATATTCGGTAGTATTCAAGCTATGTATTTTGACCTCACGCCAAGGCATAGTGATTGGTAGCTGCCGGATATTTATCTGTTGCATAGATAGAATGCGTTGGTTTGGGACAGCCGTACTACCATTTTGGCCTACGTCAAGGGTAGGTACGGGTGGATTCAAATTAACCTGGATAATGATGGGAAGAACTTAACATGTGACTTATGACATTTTGACCTCACGCCAAGGTCATAAGAGCATGGGGCAAAAATCCACATCGGGAGTTTCATAAGTACTGAAACTTGCTAGATTTGCATACCATTTGGAGTGTGATGATTCTGGTAGGATTCCTTCAGTTTTGTCACGCGATGATATTTGGATCCCGATCCTACTGTGAGTATATGCTACTCCTCGGGAAATTTCTCACTAATCGATCAATGCTATAAACCTAGTAGGTGCCTAGAAAGGTGTTAGCGGGGATATGCCCCCAGGGAAAAGAGGTTCTTGAATTAAGGAACTTCGCGAAAGCGTTGGAAAACCTCCCTCGAAGTACCGACACTGGCCTGGCTGAACGGTTAAGCAAGTATTGTACGGTGAGATTGATCCTGACTAATTCTTCCTTTTTGGTTTGAGGAGGGATTCGAGAAACAGTGGGAGCCATCCTGTTTAGACAAACTAAAAACCATTCTAAACTTACAAGAGCTTCATGCTGAGTGTTTCTTCTCTCTCTCCTTATTGCAGCGACCAATCGACATGACTGGACTTAAGTTACTCCTAGATAAAAATATATTGACAGGGCCAAACTACAAAGATTGGCTCAGGAATGTCAAGATGGCAATCACTTACGACAAGCTGGGGTATCTTCTTACCACCAAAGCTCCCCCTGTCCCTGGTCCCACTTCCAGCGTCGCGGATAAGGAAATCCGTAAGACCTGGGAGATTGATAGCGCGAAGGCCAAGTGCCTCGTACTTGCCTCGATGGACAATGAACATCAGAGGAGGCACGAGAATATGGACTTGGAATCCATATTTGTTCATACAAAAGAACTGTATGGAGAGCAATCTCGTATCGCAAGATACGAATCGTCGAAAAAGTTATTTTCGGCAAAGATGGCCGTCGGATCATCAGTAGCAGAGCACGTGCTTAAGATGATCGGCTACATTGAGGAGCTCGCGGACCTAGGAACCACATTGGAGAGTGAGCTCTATACAGACTTAGTTCTCCAGTCCCTTCCTTCCACTTACGCCCAATTTATACTGAACTTCAACCTACAAGAAAAAGAGGTTGAACTTTCAGAGCTCCTCAACATGCTGAGGAGCGCAGAGGGCACCCTACAGAAAAGTAGGGAAACATCCACTTTGTTTGTAGGAGGATCATCTTCTTCTAGGTCCAAGGCGAAAGCCAAGGGAAAGAAGAAGAAAGCCCCCGCCAAACCAAGGGGCGGTGTTAGTAAAGTGGATACGAAGGGAAAAGCAAAAGCAACAAAGAAAGCGGGGAAGCTTATGGATAAGGAAGAATGCTTCTATTGTCATAAGAAAGGGCACTGGAAGAATGATTGCAGGGCCTGGAAGGCCAGAACACAGGAATTGAAGCAGGTTGCAGCTTCAGCTTCAGGTGTGTATGTTATTGAAAACTGTCTTTCAATAAACTCTACTTCCTGGATATTGGATACCGGATCAGGATCTCATATCTGTAATTCTTTGCAGGCGTTGAGAAACCGTAGGGTTTTGAAGGCAGGTGACATGACCCTCAGAGTTGCGAACGGAGCTAGCATGGATGCTAAAGCCGTGGGGGACTATCACCCGTGAATGTCAGATGGACATGTTTTGGTTTTGCGTAATTGCTTTTTTGTACCCAACGCAACTTGTAATATCATTTCTGTATCTTTAGTTTCTAAAGAAGGTTATGAATTTGCGTTTGTAAGTAATGTTGTAAACATTCACCTTAATCAAGTTTTGATTGGGTCAGGTACATTGAGCAATGGTATATACGTATTAAACCAACCACAGATTTTCAATGTCCAGAATACACACAAAAGAAAGTCTCCGGAAATAAATCAGACTTTCTTATGGTATTGTAGACTGGGTCACATCAATGAGAGAAGGTTGACTAAGTTACATACAGAAGGATATTTGAATCCGTTCGAATATCAATCGTATGCCACTTGTCAATCCTGTCTCAAAGGAAAGATGACAAAGACTCCGTTTACTGGACACGGAGTAAGAGCGAGCGAGCTCTTGGGACTCGTACACAGCGACGTGTGCGGTCCAATGTCTACACATGCACGAAGCGGTTATTCTTACTTCATCACTTTTACGGATGACTTCTCAAGGTACGGTTATGTCTTCTTAATGAAACATAAGTCCGAAGCCTTTGGAAAGTTCCAGGAATATATGAGTGAAGTAGAAAAACAAACCGGCAAAAGTATCAAGATCCTAAGATCGGATCGAGGTGGTGAATACTTGAGTGCCGAGTTCCTGGACTATTTAAAAGAGAACGGAATTCTCTCTCAGCTTACTCCTCCATACACTCCGCAACATAACGGTGTATCGGAGAGACGGAACCGAACCCTATTGGATATGGTACGGTCCATGATGAGTAACGCTGAGTTACCGCGATCATTCTGGGGGTATGCGCTAGAATCAGCTGCGTACCTTTTGAACCGAGTTCCCACTAAGACTGTGCCTACCACACCATATGAGTTATGAAGTGGGAAGAAACCCTATCTTCAATATCTGAAGATCTGGGGATGTCCAGCTTTTGTCAAAAAGCAGCATGCGGACAAACTCGAGGCACGCTCAGTACTGTGCAAGTTTGTGGGATACCCAAAGAACACCAGGGGGTATCTTTTCTACTACGCAGAGGAACAAAAAGTCCTTGTTTCTCGTAATGCCCACTTTCTAGAACACCAGTTCTTGGAAAAGGAAACTAGTGGGAGCGCAGTAGAACTGGATGAAATTCCAGAACCACAGACTATTACTGAAAGCCTAGTGGAACCAGAGGGTTCAAAAGAACAGGACATTCCTACGCCGCTCCGCAGGAGTAGTAGGCAGTCTCATCCGCCCGAGAGATACTACGGTTTTCTCATAGACGGGGATAGAGAGGATTGCATCATAGATTATGATGAGCCTACTAGCTTCCAGCAGGCCGTTCAGAGCGTTGACTCAGTGAAATGGCTGGATGCAATGCGGACCGAAATGGAGTCCATGTACACCAACAAAGTATGGACGTTGGACATTGCTCCAGACGGGGTAAAACCCGTAGGATGCAAGTGGATCTTCAAAAGGAAGATTGGTGTAGATGGACAGGTTGAGACCTATAAAGCTAGACTTGTAGCAAAGGGTTTCCGTCAAAGACCTGGCTTTGACTATGACGAAACCTTTTCTCCAGTGGCTATGCTGAAATCCATTCGGATCCTTCTTGCCATTGCTGCCTTCCACAATTATGAGATCTGGAAAATGGACGTAAAGACCGCTTTTCTAAATGGAAATTTAGAGGAGTGTGTCTATATGGACCAGCCAGAGGGTTTCATTCAGAGTGGGAGCAGCGGAAAGGTGTGCAAGTTGCTTAAGTCCATCTATGGACTAAAGCAGGCATCGCGGAGTTGGAACATCTGTTTTGATGAGACGGTCAAGGAATTTGGCTTTATCAAAAATCCAGATGAACCAGGCATCTATAGTAGATTTGTAGCGAGAACTGTAGTATTCCTCGTTTTATACGTGGATGACATTCTCTTAATAGGAAATGACATTCCTATGCTACAATCTGTCAAGGGGTTCTTGTCGGACAGGTTCTCCATGAAAGACCTGGGTGATGCCTCATACATCCTGGGGATCCGGATCCATCGTGGTAGATCCAAGAGGATATTAGGATTTTCACAATCCAGGTACATCGACACTATACTGAAGAGATTCAGTATGGAAGATTCCAAGCGCGGTAAACTACCGGCTTGTCACGGGATCACCCTCTCTAAAGAGATGTCTTCCAAGAATGATTTGGAGAGGGATCGCATGTCTATTATACCCTACGCTTCTGCGGTAGGCTCTATAATGTATGCGATGTTGTGTACCAGACCGGATGTAGCTTATGCACTGAGTGTGGTAAGCCGGTATCAGTCAAACCCTGGGGAGAAACACTGGATAGCGGTAAAGAACATTCTCAAGTAGCTGAGAAGGACTAAGGAGATGTTCTTGGTGTATGGCGGAAAAGACCTCCAGATCGAGGCCTTTGCTGACTCCAGCTTCCAGAGTGACAAGGATGATTCCAAGTCCATGTCGGGCTTTGTCTTTACCCTCAACGGAGGGGCGGTGTGTTGGAAGAGTTCCAAACAGGAAACCGTTGCAGACTCGACGATGGAAGCGGAATACATCGCTGCATCTGATGCCGCAAAAGAAGCTGTCTGAATGAGGAAGTTCTTGAAAGAACTTCAGGTGGTTCCGTCCATTGTTGATCCAATACCTCTGTATTGCGACAACAACGGGGCTATAGCTTTAGCGAAGGAACCCAGGTCCCATCAGAGATCCAGACACATCTTGAGGCGGTATCACCTGATCAGGGAGATCGTGGATCGCCAGGAGATCGAGGTTCGGAGAGTCGCTTCAGAAGATAACACTGCAGATCCATTCACCAAGGCCTTGCCCCAGACTCAGTTCGAGTGGCTGATCGAGATGATAGGTCTTCGATACGCCAGTACATGGCCTTAGTGCAAGTGGGAGATTGTTAGTGTATATGCCCTAGAGGCCATTACTGTATCATACTGGTTTGTATATTACTTAATGGAAGCTTGGGATATTCACCTTGTATATACAATCTTGCTCAAAATAGTAGTATGCTACTTGGTTTGTTTCTACTTCAATGTGTACATGTGTTTATTTTAGTAGATCACCTATACACATTAGTGGAGCCCTTAGGATCTTTGCTTGATTACCAGCGATGTGATGGCGGTCACACTAGTGGGGCTGGGTAATCTATAAGCACATCCTTATGCAGGTCCCTGGTCGCAGGACTATCGAGACAGGGCATCGATACTCTGGAGTAGACTAGCGCATGCGCTTCTCATCCCAGTGTGGGAGACGGTCTGTCCCACAGCCGTCAGTACGTCGTACTTGAGATAGTATGCGGGTGCTCGTTGGGTTACGAGTACACTAGACAGGACTCATCGGGAACTGACTAGTTGGTATTATGCCTATCGACAGTTATCTGTTCCCAGGTGACATGAGTACAGCTTAGTCCGCTGACTTGACACTGGCACTTCGCCTCGAGTGTGTTCCCACTGTACTTTGATCACTACCCTACCACGGCTCAAAGGAGTCATGCAAACAGGTAGTGGTTGGGTGCAGTCCCGAAGCACTTGGAGGCAGTGACGGTTAGACAGGATTCGTCTCTCCCGGTATTGGGGGTTGACATCGCGCTGTGTCTAGGAGAGCCATTACACGAGTAGTCCCTGGCCAGGGCAAACGAGATATACTGGTAGGCTTCCAGTGTTATCTCAGGGTGTTTTGGGCTTCACTCCGACACGACTTGTACCACTATTGGGGGACTGACGTTTACCGCCCCCTAGTCCCGCCATGCGATGCATCAGACGAACAGACCGGACTGTACGCCGATTGTCACATTCAGGCTCAGTAGGAGTTCAGATGGGTTTCGCCTCGTCAGTCTTCTTGTCGGCATTACCTGGGGACCGTTACGCACAGCTAGTGCCGCTTGCGGTCTGTGGTTAAACCCACTGCCAGCGTAGTGTCGAGTCTTTAGAGTCCCACACAGAAAGCTTTTCGCCTTTAGGCAAAAGAGTAGAGGTCGCATGGTTTTGCGACAGGTCGCATGGTTTTGCGACAGGGTTCGGTCACATCCGTGCACTTGTGCACGTACAGTGTCCGGACAGTTTACACTAGCGGGCTTTGGTTTAAGCCAGATCCTAGTGTACCTTTTGGGATTGGATTTATCCAGTATGTATTCGTGTTCCTCGGAACGTGGATGCGGGTGTGTATGCACAGTTGACGGGGAGACAGAGGCAGCGGATTCTTATTAGGGTTGTTGACAGTTGACCGTTGACTATTGACTTTTTGATCAACCCTAATGAGAATATGATATGTGATTAACAATTATATTAATTAAGTATTATGGTGACATGGTTGTTGAGGGATTGACTTTGTTGACTTGTTGACTTTTGTTGACTTGTTGACTTTGTTGACCGGTTGACTAGGCTTGACTAGTTGACCATCATGATAACTATAGCTATCATTTCATGGCAAAGACTTTTGCTTGCTTGCTCTTTTGTGCAAAATGAGTGCATGAAATGTTATGGCTATGGTTGCTTAAACCATCACATAATACTTGATTGCTATGATGTGTTATGATTGTTTTGGATTATGAGAGCCAAATGAGAAAAGTCTTCTCTCATTCTTTCATGCTCATTCTCTCTCTTGTTCTTGAGCTCTCATCTTCCTCCTCTTGCTCTCCCTCTCTTGACTCTATGGTTCACTTGTCTCATGAGTTGAGAACCAAGAACCATAGATAAAATCCCATACAAACTCTTCTCTACTCACTCTAGTTCACAAGGTTTAGCAAACCGAGTGAACTAGTTTCTTCAAAGTTCGAAGAAGGAGCCAAAGGTTGAGGCTTTCAGGTGGATCTATCTTCGGCGCAAGGAGACGACGGGGAGAAGCCGATTCGGACGACCATCGAAGCTTGATGACGAAGGAGTTCGAGAAAAAGAAAGGTATAACCCCTTAACCGAGTAGTTAGCATCTCGTAGTTAGGTTGTTAGTTAGATGTTAAACAAAGATCCGGGTTTTAAGTCCATGTTACCAACTCTAAGAAAAACGTTTTTTATCAAATTCCGCATGCCCGAAAGTACCGGGAGAGGTAGCATGGACTTACAATAAGGACGACTGAATGTCAGTCGCAGGCATTGTCTATACCCTCAGTGGAGGAACGGTATGTTGGAAGAGTTCCAAGCAAGAGACCGTGACTTACTAGACGATTAAAAGCAAGATACATCGTTACCAAGGATGCTACCAAAGAGGCAGTCTGGATACATATAAGTTCATGAGATGAACTTCGTTCCTACCATTGTGTGACAATGGAGTTATGGCTTTAGCCAAGGAACTTCCGTCGCATCAGAAATCCAGATATAATTCTTAGGAAGTATCACCTGATCATGGAGATGGTTGATCTTCAGGGAGATCGAGGTTAGGAGAGTAGACACAGAGGACAACAACGCGGATCCACTCACAAAGGCCTTTTTCCCAGTAGAGACTTTTATGGGATGGTTGAGTATGAGATACTTCAACCGCAGCTAATTGTTGGGTATGTAATACCACAACAGATGGCCCTAGTGCAAGTAGGAGATTGTTAGTTATATGTATGCCCTAGAGGCCATTACTGTACATACGATGTATATTGTAGTGGATGCTAGGACATATATAGGGAGGACTTTCTTGCTCGACATGATAGTATGCTATCTGGTTGTACTTTATCTTAACATGTACTCAGATTGTCTCTATGTTACATATTGATAAAGCCCTTAGGATATGTACTCGACTACTGGGACTATGATGAGATCATACTAGTGGGGCCACGGTAGTCGATGAGTACATCCTATAATTGTTCCTAGTCGAGGGTGTATCGAGACAGGGAATCGATACACCAGAGTAGACTAGCGTATACGCATCTTGACCCATATGATGGGCGATGGATGATCCCATATCCATCGGTGTTTGACATCAAGGATGGTGTACGGGTGCTCAGTGGAGACTGGGTACACTGGACGGACTCGCCGAGAACTCCCAGATCGTATTATACCTCACGTCAGATGGCAGTTCTCCGGTGACACTGGTACAGAGTAGTCTGTTGACCCGAGATCGTCATAGAGTCTTGTGTGATTCCCACTGTGCTTTGATTTCCATCATACCACGTCCAAGAAGGCGTGCAAAAAGGTGGCTTTTGGGTACAGTCCCGAATTACATGGAGGTAATGAGCGATAGGAGGGGATTCGTCTCTCCCGGTATAAGGAGTTGATGTTGTGCTGTGTTCGATTGGCTATAACTAGAAATCCCTGGCCAGGGTTGCTGAGATTTACTGGTAAGTGTTATCAGTAGTTTCTCGAACTGTTATAGACCTCATATCGACACGACTTATCGAGCTACTGGGGTCTGACGTTTACCACCCCTAGGCGAGATATGCGACATATCAGACGACGAGACCGGACTGTACGAGAGTGTTACTGTTTGGATTCACAGGAGAATGTACAGGCTTGCTTGTTGATCTTCTGAGCGCTCAATACCTGGGTAGCTGTTACGTTTAGCTGACCGCTTGCAGCTTGTGGGTGTTTGATATGATCATCACCTACTGCCGGCGTATTGACGATTCTTTAGAGTCCTACACAGAGGTTTCTTGACTCAGGCAAAACGGAGTAGGGGCACATATGTGATATGTGCGGGACCGAGGATAATGCGATATGAGATACCGTATTCTATTCTCGCGATATATGATATCAGCCGGGTCATCGGATCATGTGTTGATTCGATGAATCGGTACGGATAAATATTAGTCGGTTATATGCGATATAGCCGGATTGTCGGATCAAGTGTTGATTCGATAATTTAATGTATAATAATATATATGATATATTAAATCACATTAACTAATATTTGCTCACTAAAAGATTCTTTTTCTCACTCAGGTAATACATTGATATATATGCGATATGTGTTAATTGTATTATTTTATTTTGTTATGATAAATATTATATATGTGATATATAATATTGTAACATGATATGATAACTAATGCAACATGTTTAGTGGAGTTTAAACATGATTAGGGTTTGGATTAGGGTTAAGACTTCTAGTTGATTCTAGAAGGTTTCTTTTTGTCATGATAAAGATATTTTGTTATGACTCATGCTTTAACCCAACCCAAACCCTAACCCTAGTTAATTCTCTACATGAGTTTAGTTGACCATGGTTGCATTATTCATTATATTAATCCTTTCATTATTCATCACAAAAGGTTTCATGATATTGTTCATCTTCTTCCTTCATTCTTTCATGAAAAAGCTTTCTAGATTTTTTCCAAGTGATGAATAAATGTGAGAAAAAGATAAATAAAGAGAGCAAAAATCCTACTTCATCATCCTCATCTTCCCTTGCCCTTTAGATGAGAGTGTTCACTCAATTTTAGCGAGTGTTAGCTTGTGTTAATGAAACTTCAAGGTAGATCATCTTTGTATCGAAGATCGGAAGCAAGACTGTACCTTTCTCTTCGTGGAGCCTCTCGAGAGTCCGGAGCATGATGATCGCAGCGAAGGGACTTCAACACGGAGCATATGAAGTGAATGACCGGATCTACAAAGGTTGTAATCCCTCTCACTTAGTGTTAAAGTGTTTAGCATGCTAGTTTTCGCCTAATCTCTAGTTTAAAGATCCGGCTTCGGGTTGTTCGGCACGGCTAATTTTTAATCGGGTATGGTTGATGCCTCGTAGAACCTTGTGCGCGTGCCTAGCAACCCTACAATAACCCCTCAACTAAACTCCTTATTGCGAGGTTATTGTCGATAGTGTAACTAGTGTTCATAACTTGTAGTTAATGCTAGTTTTAGCAACTTTGAGTGAGATATTGTGTCACGACCCGCAAGGTACGGAACGCGACCGGCACTTAAGTTACGAAACGTCTCAAGGCGTCCGTAAAATAAGTAAGCCGAAGCCCAGAATACAAAACCCAATTAAGAATTTGAGTGAAGGAAAACCAATTTATTTAAAACATTTTTCACCATTAATCCACATCAAGTCCATTTTTAAAATAACCTTCCTCTTTCCAAAATTCCTGCAGAATTTCCTTTGTAAACCAGGCCCCAAACAGGCGCAAAACCGAAAAATAAATAACATGAATATGGCATCCCCAAGCGGGAGCTAGCTCTTCGCCTCAAGGCGGTCACAAATCCCACGCAATGTAAAACAACAATATACATAAATAAGTATGAAGCATGGGTAAAATAACATGTCGACTCAAGTGAGCTCGACCCCAAATAACATAGCATAAAACCCCAAGTCTCACAACCTCGTCTCTTGGTCAATATACAGTAATCCAAATAACTGGTACAGCTGAAATAGTAGTAGTGGTGGCAGCAGCAGCAGTAGTAGTAGCAGTAGATGGAGTACTCTAGATACAATGAGCATATATAGGGTGGTAGAAATGATAACAACCCACCTATGAGCAAAAGCCTCGAGTCCAAGCAAAAAGGGCAAAATGAGCAAAAGTGTCCGCCGCTACAGTGCTGACGGAACGGACCTGCAGAAAAGCTGGGGCACAACGGGGGTGAGTTGCCAGCTCGTGAGTAATAAATAATATTTACTAAGGCTATCGTATGCATGCACACAAGTATCCTAGCATCTCTAAAACAGGTATGGCTATATGTACTAGCAGGTATGCATGCATTATCAGGGTTCTAACCAGCGTGTCACATGGGTGTAATAACAGGTATGCATGCCACATGAGTCAACTCAGGATTTCATCATGAAGGTATAAAAATTGTTCCTTCATTTGTTTTGAAAAACTTCTTTTAAACATCAGCATAATATCCATGAAATCAATAAAATCCGTGTCCAGCAACGACACCTCAAATCTGTCTAAATCTCATATATCCATGGCAAATATCTCTAGCCTCAGCCATCCGGCTGATCCATGTCAAATATCCAAATCTCAATCTAGCGGCCACGGTCGGTATCCTCTGGATATCCGCCGTGCCAAATGAAGTCACCGGTAGGTAATCCGTCCCCTGCCAGGCTCAACGCCATCTCCTGCGATCTTCTTGCCCCGAGGTACCGTACCGGGCCCACCATATACCCGAGACGGTTCATCCACCTCCTCGAAACGGGTCTAGAAAACCACAGCAAACTCATGGTGGACGACACTTTACATCACTAGAAAACCACAACTTTTATATTAAAAAATCGTAAGTTTGAAAATCTTGCGGCTTTCCCCGAAATCCAGAAATATCATAAATCTCATGAAATCATCATGGGTGCATATGTCAATGATAATGAATGCATAAGGTATCAATTTGCAATGTATGATTTATACTAAGCATGAGCAAGTGAATTAATGCATTTGCACGAGAATAGCAATTCTTATGATTTCATTTTAAATATTTATTGCAATAGCACAATTCTAAGCAATTAACATGTTTCAGATTTGCAGTTATCTAGTGTTGTGACATGGCAATTACCAGGGTGTGTGTCCACATGAATAGTGCTCGTGCTACGTATAAAAACCTGGTAATGGTGCATGTTTCCTACTAATGAGTTTGCGTATATGGGTATAACATATTGATCTAACTGCAGCAATTATCATGCCAGTATTATTATTCTAATGTCACAAGTGATTATCCAGTTAACTATTTTCCAGTTTACTAAATCTATCGGGCGACTTGCGCCATCCAAACGATCGTCCCCCGTAGATGTTAATGTAGGGTTCCTAGGCACTCTCAAGAGGTCTCACAAGGCATCAACCATGCCAATTTCAAAAATTACCGTGCCGAGAAACCCTAGTGTACGGATCGTTGGGTAGATATTTAGGCGAAATAGAAACTAGTTAACAAATTAACTAAAGGAATACGGAAATACAACCTTTGTAGATCCGGTGCTCCACCTCCACGGCTCCGCAATGAAGTCCTCTCCGCTGTCCAAATCAAACCATGACTCTCACGGTGGTGTCATCGGAGAAAAGACCGGGCTAGGTCGTCGACAACGTGCTGAAGATGATCTACGTCGAGGCATCACTAGATCAAGCTCCACCTTCACCAAGCCTTGAAAACTTGTGAAGGAAACACACTCTACTACATGGCAAGAGGTAGAGGATGAAGAAATAGGAAGTGGGTAGACTTTAGAATTGGATTTCTCACTCATTTTCATCAATCACCATTGATGAACCAAGCTTTCTTCAAGTGATGAAGAAGAAGAAGAAGATGAATATATTATCATAAGTATTATCCTCTAAGAAAATAATATGAATACTTATCATAATATAACCATGGTCAAGTGTAGAGAATGAATCATGGTTGAGTGGAATGGTTAGGGTTAAGCATGAGACAAAATGGTCACTTGGTCAAAGTCTTCATGAAGCTTCAAGAAAGAACAAAGAAAGCCACCATTTTTCTCTTTTGCTATTATTTTCCAAAACTAATAAATAAATAAATGAATGAATAAATAATCATAACCCTAACCATTCATATAACCATGGTTCAATCTTCACACAAACACAAGTAAACATGTATCATCAAACATGATACAATCAAGTGCACAAAACTATATCGAATATACAATGTGCACATCCGAACGAGAAAATCCATTTAAAGTGAACCAATATTAGTTAATGCAAAGTAATATATCAAATATATAATTATACATTAAATCATTAAATCAACACTTGATTTAACGATCCGGTCATATCGCATATAACCGACTAATATCCAATGTATCGATTTATCGAATCAATCCTTAATTCGATAACTAGGTTATATCGCATACAACCATTCGACACATTCATCGCGAGAATAGAATACGGTATCACATACACGCATTATTGTCGGTCCCGCACATATCTCATATGCGCTCCTATTTCGTTTCGCTTGAGCCAGGAAACCTCTGTGTAGGACTCTAAAGACTCGTCAATACGCCGGCAGCAGATGATGATCATATCAAGCACCCACAAGCCGCAAGCGGTCTGCTAAACGTAACGGCCACCCGGGTATTGAGCGATCAGAAGATCGACGAGCAAGCCCGCTCACACTCCAGTGAATCCAACTAGTAACACTTACCGTACAGTCCGGTCTCGTCGTCTGATATGTCGCATATCTTGCCTAGGGGTGGTAAATGTCAGACCCCAATAGCTCGATAAGTCATGTCGATATGAGGCCTATAACAGTTCGAGAAACTACTGGTAACATTTACTAGTAAATCTCAGCAACCCTGGCCAGGGATTTCCGGTTATAGCCAATCGAACACAGCGCAACATCAACTCCCTATACCGGGAGAGACGAATCCCCTCCTATCGCTCATTGCCTCCATGTGATTCGGGACTGTACCCAAAAGCCACCGTTTTGCACGCCCTCTTGGACGTGGTAAGATGGAAATCAAAGCACAGTGGGAACCACACAAGACTCTATGACGATCTCGGGTCAACAGACTACTCTGTACCAGTGTCACCAGAGAACCGCCATCTGACGTAAGGTATAATACCATCTGGGAGTTCTCGGCAAGTCCTTCCAGTGTACCCAGTCTCCACTGAGCACCCGTATATCATCTCCGATGTCTAACACCAATGGATATGGGATCATCCATCGCCCATCTGTATGGGTCGAGAAGGTATACGCTAGTCTACTCTGGTATATCGATGCCCCGTCTCGATACACCCACGACTAGGGACTTTGAAGGATGTACTTATGGACTACCATGTCCCCACTAGTATGATCCGCATCATAGTCCAGGTAGTCAAGTACACATCCTAAGGGCTTTACCAACATGTAACAGAGAGACAATCAGTATACACGTTAAGGTAAAGAGTAACCAGATAGCATACTATCATGTCGAGCAAGAAAGTCCTCCCTATATATGTCCCAGCATCCACTACAATATACATCCTATGTACAGTAATGGCCTCTAGGGCATACATATAACTAACAATCTCCCACTTGCACTAGGGCCATCTGTAGCAGTGGTTGTAGTATCTTATACTCAACCATCCCATAAAAGTCTCTCTCTAGGAATAGGCCTTCGTGAGTGGATCCGCCGTGTTATCCTCTGAGTCTGCTCTCCTTGCCTCGATCACCCTGGAGATCAACCATCTCCATGATCAGGTGACACTGCCTTAGAATATGTCTGGATCACTGATGGGACGGTCGTTCCTAGGCATAAGCCACAACTCCATTGTCTCACAATGGTCGGAACGAAGTTCATCTCAGGAACTAATATACACCCAGACTGCCTCTTTGGTAGCATCTTAAGTAGCGATGTACCCAGCCTTAATCGTCTAGTATGCCACAGTATCTAGCTTGGAACTCTTCCAACATACCGTCCCTTTACTGAGGGTAAAGACAATGCCTGCGACTGACATTCAGTCGTCATTATCACCCTGGAACCCTTCCAGTGATTCTCCCCAGGATCGATTGATACCATCTCACTACAATTAGTGAGAATCCTAACATCCATTTAGATCTATCTCATAGATCCAAAACCCAGGATTTAGGCGGTATAACTTTGATCCTATATGGAGAATTATTGTGATAAGCGGAGATTGACCGAGCGTAGCATAGGAAACTCCTTCCCTATCAAGAGCATGTCATCCACGTACTCTACGGGGATCGTCACAATACTCCCTACTACCTTTATTGTTTATACAAGGTTCATCTACCATTTTGATGATATCAAACTCTTTGACTAACACATCAAAACAGATGTTCCAACTCCGCGATGTCTGCTTTATCCTATAAAGCATCTTGTACACGTTTTCGCTGCTCCCACTGTCTGCGAAGCCCTCTGGCTGTGTACTTATAGACGTTCTCTTCTAAAACATCATTTTAGAAAAGCAGTCATGGTACCCAAACGCCAGATATCGTAGTCATGGTATGTAGCCGTGGCAAGTAGGATCTGGATGGACTTAAGCATAGCCACTTGAAAAGGTTTCATCATTATCCACGCCTGGTCGATGACGAAAAGCTTTAACAAGTCTAGCTTTGAAAGTCTCAACTTTTCCTTCTACACCAAGTAATCTTCTCAAGATATACTTGCTCCTGATGGGGATTTAACCCTTCAGATATAGCAACCAAAGTCCATACTTTGTTGGTGCATAAGGATTCCATCTCAGATCGATAAGCATCCAGCCATTCTTACATAGTCTTACTCCTGATGGCTAGCTCGAAGCTAGTTGGGTCATCATCTCATGATGCAATCCTCGCTCCCACTGTCATAGAGGAACCGAAGTTTCTCTCAGGTGGGTGAGGAACCCTACTAGATTGGCGGAGAGGCTGAGGTTCGTTGGTTACTACTGAATCCTTCGGTTCTACCAAATCATCAACTGCTGTTTGTATAGCTGGAACCTTTCCAGTTGTACATAACAGACCTTGCCTCGAGCTTGTCCGGATATTGCTTTTAGACATAGGCCGGACAACCCCAAATCTTAACTAGCTTAAGACATGGGCTCTTCCCATACCATATCTCATATGGAGTGGTAGGCTACTGATTTGATTTGAACCCTATTCAATAGGTATGCAGCTTCTCAAGTGCATAACTCCCAAAAGGAAATAGGTATCTCAGTAGTACTCATCATAGAGCACACCTTATCATATAGTGTGTGATTGCTCCGCCCCGATATACCATCGTGCTATGGTGTAAACAGAGGAGTAATGCTGAGAGAGAATCTCATTCTCCTTTAGAATAGTCCAGGATTTCCGTGCTCAAGTATTCTCCTCCTTGATCTCATCATAGGACATAATACTTATACCCGTATTTTTGGTTCTCTACTTCTAACTTATATTCTGTGAATATCTCAAAAGGTTCGGACTTGTGTTTCAACAGGAACATATGTCTGAATCTTGAGAGATCATCAGAGAATGTAATGAAGTACAAAGAACCGGTCTTGGCATGTGCAGACAGGGGACCTTTATACATCAACATGTATCATCCCAAGAGTTCACTAACTCTTTCTCTGTTTCCAATAAACAGAGCTATGGTCATATTATCTTTGTGACATGACTGGCGAGTTTCACAAGATGTAAATTCAAACTAATTTAAATATGTATCTTTATGTAACTCCAGCCAGTCGGGTCGCATTGATACAACCTTGTCTACAATACCTCAAGAAGAATTCGTTCATTTCTGAACTCTTCCTCTTGTGTGTGTTCCGTATACTAAGAACTGTAGTTTGATTTAGAACATTAATGCTTTTAGATAACGTGCCTGAACCGATCAACTTTTGATATAGGAAATGTTCAAAACATTATCCAACAATACAAAATTATATCCTTTCTTTACTATTAAAGAGAGTGATATGATTTTGTATATCAGGTTCGGTATCTAATAACACTCGTTCAGAATCAATGTATTTGGAATACAGGGTGACAGTGACCAACAGACTTGGCTGCAACACTTGCCCCGTTTTCTGCCTCATGAAACTTATCACCCGTTCTCAGTTCTCTACCAGTCTGTAGCCCTATGTAACAGATTACATATCTGGGATCCTGATCTGGTATCACATACCCAGGACGTAGAGGATACTGAGAAACAGTTCTTTGTAATGAACACACCCGAAGATGATGCATCAGCATGCACTCTCTTCGTTTGGGCGGCATGGGAATTCTGGTAATCCCCAATTTCCTGCTCTGTCTTATAACAATTATAAGGTGGAGCGGGACCAACGTTCCCCAGCTCAGTATAACAAGCGGGTTCGGTCAAATATCCGTTTTATTATCTTGATTAAGGCATGATATGGTCGCTACCAGGAGAGAGAGAGAAGAAAACACTCAGCGTGCGCTCTTGCAAGAATAGATTGGTTTTATTTTATCTAATCAGGATGGCTCCCACTGCTTTTTATCAAATCTTCCTTCAAACCCTAAAAGGAAAGACTAGCCGGGATTAATTACACACTACAAGTTCGCCAATCTTTCAGCCAGGCCAGTGTCGGTACTTTGAGGGAGGTCCCCCGTGCTTTCGCACGAACCTAATTAATGTAAACCTCGTTTTCCCAGAGGCGTAACCTCGTTAACACCTTTCTAGACACCTACTTGATCGGCTAATTGTAATGTATAAAACTCTCCCAGGAGTAACTCTTATTCGCAGCGGGTATCGGGATCCAACTATCTCATAGAAGGTATGCAATCTCATTGCAAATTTCAACACATGAAATTCCCGATAATATTTTGCCCCTAGCGTCCTATGACCTTGACAGAGGTCAACAAACCATAGGCTGCTAGTCAAGTTCAACCCGTCATTTCCTGATTGAAGTAAACCCACCCGCACGACCCTTGACAGAGGTCAACAAGGTCGCACGACTACCCTAAATCAATCACATCATATGCTTATACAGATAAGCACTAATCAGCTACCGCACACTACGCCTTGACAGAGGTCAACAAACGCAGCACGAATACTAACCAGTACATATCTGAAATGACGGAGGGCTATGACAGGTTTTTCTGAAAACCTTTTGCGTAATGAACTTGATATCGTTGTAGAATCAAATGATTTTAAAATGGAGTGCTTTTGAGGCTTTTCTAGTTTTGCTAAAGGAGTCATTCCCGGTGAAGGGATCGTCGGTCCTTTCCTCGTCGAATGAGGTGCGGGATATATCATATATATCGCTGTGCAAAGCAAAAACACTTAAAAGCAATCAAAAGACAAACCGAGTGTGTAGCATCTGTTGGAGATAGTGCCCTCAGAGTCAATTATTGGATCACAGGCACGTGATTGCAATGATTGAGGGAGGACCTATCCCGGTAGGACAGTCTTACTCGAGATGATAGTATGCTATCTGGTTTATCTTTATCATCGTGTACTGCTTTAGGTGACCTGACATGTCGCTATTACACGTTGATAGAGCCCCTAGGATTCTTGCTTGACGACCAGCAGTATGATGGCGATCATATACGTGGGAGCTGGGGTCTATAAGCACATCCTTAAAAGGTCCCTAGTCGTGGGAGTTTCGAGACTGGGCATCGATACTCCATTAGTAGACTAGTGTATACAGTCGAGACCCCGACGAGGGGCGGTGGCCGGTCTCACAAGCCACTGGTGTCAGTTGGTTCACCTAAGATGTATACAGGTGCTCATTGGGTTATGAGTACACCGGACAGGACTCGCCGGGAACCTGCTAGTTGGGATTATACCAGACGTCAGATAGCAGTTCCCAGGTGACATGTGTACAGGTTAGTTCATCGACCTGAGGATCGTCATTTGTCTCGTGTGAGTTCCCACTGTGCTTTGATTACTACCCTACCACGGCTCAAAGGAGTCGTGCAAACAGGTTTTAGTTCGGTACAGTCCCGAGCCACATGGAGGCAGTGAGCGGATCTTCAGGGGTTCGTCTCTCCCGGTATTGGGGGTGAGGTCGCGCTGTGTCTAGGAGAGCCATTACGCAAAGCCCTCGGCCGAGGCAGGAGATTTACTGGTAGGTATTCCAGTAGTATCTCAGGGCGTTCTGGGCTACGCTCCGACACGACTTGTACCGCTTTTGGGGGTCTGACTTTTACCAACCCCCTAGGCCCGCCATGCGATACTCATAGACGAACGGACCGGACTGTACGGATATTGTCACTGACAGGCTCAGTTGGGTGTCGGGGTGAGCTTCCTCATCGACGTCCCTTTTGGTCAATAGCTGGTGGCTCGTCACGTATTGGCTTATACCTCTGACGTGCTAGTGGTTAAATCCACAGCCATAGTATTGACGAGTCTTTAGAGTCCACCACACTTTTAGTTACTCAGCTTTCGGGCGAAACGCTGTAGAGGCCGTATGGAGATATGGCAGGGTCCAATCAGATACGTGCGGTATTGCACGGATCAGGATCGGACGGTTTGTACTAGTGGCCGTATAGTTATATGGCAGGGTTCGATCAGATACGTGCGGTATTGCACGGATCAGGATCGAACGGATTTTACTAGCCGGCTTTGGCTTAAGCCGGTCCTAGTCTAGTACAGTGTAGATTTGTCTCATTGCATTTGTATCCGGACGGAATACAGATGTGGGTGTGTATGCACAGTATAGGGGTTTTCCTGTAATTTATTACGGGACCAGTTTTCTGGAGTTGCCGGTTTGCATTCCGTTCACGGACCGGTTTTCCTTTGTTCTTTCCCGGCCGGACTTTTCCGATGGAGGGGGTTATTTGCAGTTTTGCAAATAACACTTTGTGAGGGGTTTCTTTGCATATTGTTTGATTATGATAGTTTTCATATCTTTTGCTCCATGCTTTTGAATTGAGTGATTTGATATAGGTATGGAGTTTAAAGTGAAAGCATGGTTGAAGTTTCATTGACTTTGGATATGGTCACCACATACTTCTCCTACACTTACCTCCCTCATATGATTTAGTTTGGTTCCCTCCACCATTCTCATTCAAGAGAAGGCCGGCCACTTTGAGTGAGGATGAGAGAAATTTTTCATTCTTGCATGACACAAATTTCTTCATCTCATTCTTCTTGTTTTTGGAAAATTGAAAGCTCCAATTTCCTTTAACCTTATTCCTCCATCAAGGCAACTCCAATACCCCAAAAAGAGACTACGATTCTACACACCACTTCCTACAGCGATTCTTGAGCATGTCGAGTTGCCGGCTTCATGCTCGAGTTGCCTCGGTATTGAGGCGGGAGCCCGTAAAAGACGATCGAAGGCGATGTGGTGCCCTTTCCGGCGAGGAGGCGACGATGTCGAGGCAAGACTTTGCCGCGGGAGATCGGGGCGATGATGAGAAGACCGGAGGACTCGGATCTCTTGGTATACTTCTTATCCCATCTCTTGTTTGCTAGTTAGGTTAATGGATAAACGATCCGGGTTTTCTTTGTCCGACGGGTAGCGCCGGTTTCCGAGTAAGGAAAAATTTTGATTCCGACATTTTGGCCTCGAGTAAGACGGCGGCGGGCGCTGCCGTGGCGCAACATGGTATCAGAGCCATGCCATTAACCTTACCTAGCTTGTTCTAATGTGTTTTGAGCATTTCCGATCGACCGAAATCCCAAAAACCGCATTACTTCACATCAATTCTTCAATCTATGTCGAATTTTTTTTGGAGGTCTAAAATTTTTCAGGTAGTTGAAGAATGATGTGCAGGGAAATATAAGAGATCTGGAAAAAATTAGGTATCTCTTGATTCCATTATTTCACCGCGGAAGAGCGGCCAAAGCAGTGCTTTGCCGCGCTTCCGCCGCCGTTTTAAATTATTGACTGTACCATTTTTCTCCAGATTGTCTTGCATTTGATTTTGGGGCTTTTGGGATATTAAATTTGGCCCAGGTTTTCTGTGACTGCTACAGTATTGGTTGGGGGCCCCACTTGTTAATGTTTGATTGATCGGATATTTTAAACACATTATTTCATAGTATTTACATTATATCTGCGACCGTGAATGTCACTCGATCGGTAAATCCGGTCTAACTGCTATAGCCCGGTTAGACGGATTTTGCGAACGTGACTTCACGATGATGTTCTATGTTTATGCTGTGATGTTGCGGATCGGTCGTGGGGGATAGCCTGGATGCAATGCTAGTACAGTTTTTGTTGTATTATGTACATTTGATATTGCGGGGCGAGCGTCCGACATGTGGACTGCCGTCACTGCCTGTTTGTATATTCTTTTTGGGGCTACGACCTGGTTGCGGTCGATGTACCCAGTGTATGTATATTTTACTTTCTTGTACTAGGGTTGCCCCGCGGTGGGGTGCACGGATAGCCGAGTTCTGAGAGGCAACGGGCCCGCATCTCAGGGCATTGAGACGGAGTGGGGCTTCAGTCCAGGATTGGCGGGCTATTCGCCGCACTCGTAGGGGGTACAGGTTGACCCAGGAGGGGTGCCCAAGTTACCGGATTCCGTGAAGTGCTGGGTGGTCCATTCACGGTACTGAAGGGGGCTGCCTCGCTTCAGGATTTGGCGGGTGACTTGCCGCGCCTGTAGGGGTCTAGGATTTCATTGCACAGGCTATCCACACGACCAGAGGGAACGTCGGGTTTCAGCAGCGGCTCTGTGAACCCGGGTTTCCAGATATCTGTATTGTTCTGTGATGCTGTTACATTTCTGTGATGTTGCATTTTATTCATGCCTTGAGCGAAATACTATATATTGGTATATATATTAGTAGATGTTGTATATGTTTTTCATCCGCGCTAGTCCAGTCCCCGCTCTGCCGTTAGTTAGCTAACCTAACGGGTGATGACGGGACCCAGTGGCGAATGCGGATGGCATATACGTACGTCAGTATATTTTCGTTCTTTGTGGTGTGATCAATTGATGGGACTGCATTGATTCGGATCAATGCAAGATAAACAAACCTAATCTGATGTTGTTGGAACATTTTTCAAAAAGCTGTTATTGCAAGGACGTTCACTTTTGTTTTGCATCGTGGTATTCATTTGGAATATCCTGCTCCTCAGTCGACGAGGCAAGGGCCGAGATCCCTTCACCGGGAGTGACCCCTTGGACAGAAGTTTGCGTCAGGGCATTAACTTCACTATAGCCGATTACTTTTGCTTTGCATCGTGGTATTCAGTTGGAATATCCTGCACCTCATTCTACGGGGAAAGAGCCGAGATCCCTTCACCGGGAGTGACCTCTTTAGTAAAGGTTTTCGTCACTATATTTTTATAAAAGTTATCCAGTTCCTTCAACGATATCAAGTTCATTACGTTAAAGGTTTTCGCCAGAAACCATTCGTAGCCCTCCGTCATTTCGGATTAGTATTGCTTAGTATTCGCGCTACGTTTGTCGTTGCTATTCGCCGAGGCGTAGTGTGCGGTAGCTCTGTAATGCTTTCTGTCGCATGGATATGTGGATTGGTTAGGACAGTCGTGCGACTTTGTTGATTATTCGTCAAGGGTCGTGCGGGTGGGTTTAACGCAATCAAGATAATGACGGGTTGAACTTGACTAGGACCTTTTGATTTGTTGATTATTCGTCAAGGTCACTTGGGTCCTAGGGGTAAAAATCACATCGAGAGTTTCAAAAGAACTGAAACTTGCCAAGCATGCGCATACCTTCTGGAGTGCGGTGACTTGAGTGGATTCCGTCAAGTTATCATGCGATGATAGTTGGATCCCGATTCCCACTGATGAGTTGGTTTACTCCTCGGGTCATCCCGACTAATTCTTCTTTCAGGTTTGGAGGAGAATTTGAGGTACAGTGGGAGGTTTCCAGATTAGACAAAGTGGTAACCATTCTGATCTAGGATAGAGTGCACGCTGAGTGTTTCTTTTCTCTCTCTCTGGCAGCGACCATTGACCCGACCCTAAGACTATGACTCAGTGACCAAGTTGACCGAACCTTCTTTACACTGGCTTTTGGATTGTCAGAGTTGCAGACCTCATTGCCACTCCTACTTTTACCCTTTTCTCCAGGACACCCCGTATTACTACGAACGTCCACTTCCATTGGACAAAACCATCGTATGGTTATATACGAACTCGAAGGACTTCGAGGATGGTTTCTGGTTCTGGAGAAAACGGATAGGACTATTCAGTTGTCTTTTCTTTTCACCTTCTCTCAGGTTGCGAGTACTCCTTGGCTTAGGAGTAGTACACCTATTACGCAAATTGGATAGTCTTCTTCCAAACCTTAGGCTGGTGCCGACCGGTAGGGAATGAAGAAAACCAATTAGCATAACGATGGTGTGCAGAAGTTATTAAGTTAAGACAAAGCAAGGGATTAGTAGGAGGGCAAAGTAAATTGCGACTGATATTCACGACCAAACCAAGTATTTCTTCGCCAATCCTAAATCACCTTTGTATTTCTCCAGGACACTCCGTATCACTATGAAGATCCACAGTTTATTGGATACTCCATCGTATGGTTATATACGAACTCGAAAGGAACTTGTTCCAGTTCGGGGATGGATTCTGGTTCAGGAGAAATAGGAATAAAGTACATTCAGGTGTCTTTTATCTTCACCTTCTCTCGCATTGCGAGTGTTCCTAGGATTAGGACAGTACACCCTTTATGCCTTTTGGATAGTCTTCTTCCAAACCATAGGCTGGTGCCGAACGGTAGGGAAGGAAGAAAACCATTTGGCCTAAAGGAGTGTACAGAAGGTAATGACTAAAGACACAGAAAGGGATTTAGAAAGATGGCAAAGAGATATACGGTTACAGTTGTGAATCTGGATAATGGTAGAGGCATTACTAGGAATACCAGGATACCCCATCGAAACATTTCAATGTTTCAGTTTCACTGTGTAATGTTAAAAGAAAACTGATTTCCCGATTAGACACTTACTCCAGGGTATGTATTTACCAGGTTGGATTCTCACATCTGTATGGTTTCACAGATGATGAGTGGGAGTAAGTTATTGGGAATTGGGTGATCGTCCTCATTATATCGGGATTCGTTGTAATCGGTGATATTTGAGGAAGTCACCTGGGTTGTTTGCCGGTCGGCAAATATTTGGTTATGAATATCCGCTGTTGTGCACCAATTTCAAATTGATATATCTGTACGTCTATTTTCATAGAGTGAGATATACCTTTTGATATTATGTCGATGACATTTACCTATATCAGTGGATGGTTAGGTAAGGAGCATTAAACAGCGGTGTAATTCTTCTTAACCATAAGTACAGTTTTCAACCTACGACGCACAGTGAAAGAGTTGTTAGACTCAGCGGACTTATACAGAGTATTGTATGTTGTCCAGTGTCCATTAGGACAGAGGGGTTGGTCCTCGTACTATATTCGGTTTACTTATGACTTCTCTAGATTTTAGACAGCTGTTTCGTGGAAACACAGGGTCTAAGTTTTGAGGAGTTATAGGTATTTGAATAAAGTAGAGTACCAGGTGTAGCAAGTATCGGGATTCTTCAAAGAGATTGAAGATGTAGATACTTGTGTATGATATTCAGATGATAGTAATGATGAAGACAGATTGCTTCTCTTTCAGGTTACTCATAATTGGAAGCATTCCTAAGTTGAGTAACGCTGATCGACCTCCTTCCATTTAGTTGACATGCACTGGAGATAGTTGCATGATTTGAATCTGGTTCAATTGAATCAGTGCCTCTGGTTCTATATTGGATATAGAACAGTTCATATCTTAACGATGTTAAGGTACGGGGAGTTGTCCAGCTTATGATTAAAACCAGACACTGGACAACTCAAGGCACGTTTCTGTAATGGCTGTTTGTGGGTTGACCCAGGCTATGACGAGGGTTGACTTTCTACCATCTGGATGAACTATAGCAATATTGTTCTAGACTCGCCACAGTTTTTATTAAAAATGGATTTTTTCAGAAAAAGTAGTGGGAGTATGGTAGAACTGGAAGTGATTCCAGAACCACAAACGATTACTGAAGATTTGATAAGGAACCTAAAGATTCAATCTGATTTGACATTCCATTGGCCACTCCGCAGATAAGGTGGGTAACTTCAGGCACCCGAGAGGTACTCCGGTAGCCTCAATGACGGTGACAGGGAAGTTCTTGTTTACCCACACTTGCCATTGTTGTTGTTCCAGGCTGCGAGACCCGGCAGGAGGATGAGTATAGCGTCGTTCTAAACTAGCTTTAGAAGTGCACGTCTATATGACTCTGCCAGAGGGTTGTCGTAGTCAGTGGGAGCAGCGGAAGCATTGGTGGACATCAGGCTTATGTCTATTTATAGACTAAAGCAGATGTAGCGGAGATAGATCATCTATTTCTGATGTGACAGTCATAGGTTTGACGTCATCAGAATAGGGGATGGATCTGTTGAAAAGGTAGTAGGAAGTGATATTCCTATACTACGATCGGTTATACTTTGGTCGTCACACAGTGGTTTCTCCACAAGGGACTTGGATATTATATCAGACATACTGGTTACTAGATCTATGGTTTTAGATCTAGATTTGGGTGGTTTCCCAATCTGGGTATCTTGACAGCATTCTATGAGTATTTAGAATGGACGACTCCTGACACGGTAGTACACCTGCAGTTGATGGATTCACCCTCTCTAAAGGTGTCTTATAGACTAATGTGGAGAGGGATACTCAAGATTGGCAGATCACTTGCTTAGGCAATTGAGTCAATCATGAGATGTCAAGTACCACACCAGATGTTGTTCTTGCACTAGATGCAATAAGTTGATATTGATCCAATCCTGGAGGAACAGTCGGAAGCAGTTTTAGAACATAAGTGAATGTTCTAGGGATATGATAACGGCTGCCTCCTTTAGGAGACGGTTATCACTCCAGGCTTCCAAGGTGACATGGACGACAAGGAGGTTGTCAGAGTTGTTGTTCTCCCTCTGACGAGGGACAGTATTTTGGACAGGTGGTCCAAGGCAATACTGAGGGAGGCATGGCGCAGGATACTGATTAAGTTCAGTTGATGATACAGTCTAAGAAGTTTGGATTTGAAGTTCATTTATGAGCTAGGTCCCATCAGACATCCAGACATTCTAAGACAGGTATTGCTCATTTCGGGAGATGGTTTTCTCCGCGAACTTGAGATATAGAGAGACAAAGAAAGAAACTTCACAGTGGATCCACTCGCTGAGGCTATTTCTCGAACGCAATAGTTTCACAAAAGAGCTTTGTGGGACTGACTAGTAGAGGAGTTGGGTGTTCGGTATCACACGGGCTGTGAGTATGCGACATCGCAATAATTAGCCTTGAGTGCAAGTGGGAGATTGTTGGAGATAGTGCCCTCAGAGTCAATTATTGGATCACAGGCACGTGATTGCAATGATTGAGGGAGGACCTATCCCGGTAGGACAGTCTTACTCGAGATGATAGTATGCTATCTGGTTTATCTTTATCATCGTGTACTGCTTTAGGTGACCTGACATGTCGCTATTACACGTTGATAGAGCCCCTAGGATTCTTGCTTGACGACCAGCAGTATGATGGCGATCATATACGTGGGAGCTGGGGTCTATAAGCACATCCTTAAAAGGTCCCTAGTCGTGGGAGTTTCGAGACTGGGCATCGATACTCCATTAGTAGACTAGTGTATACAGTCGAGACCCCGACGAGGGGCGGTGGCCGGTCTCACAAGCCACTGGTGTCAGTTGGTTCACCTAAGATGTATACAGGTGCTCATTGGGTTATGAGTACACCGGACAGGACTCGCCGGGAACTTGCTAGTTGGGATTATACCAGACGTCAGATAGCAGTTCCCAGGTGACATGTGTACAGGTTAGTTCATCGACCTGAGGATCGTCATTTGTCTCGTGTGAGTTCCCACTGTGCTTTGATTACTACCCTACCACGGCTCAAAGGAGTCGTGCAAACAGGTTTTAGTTGGGTACAGTCCCGAGCCACATGGAGGCAGTGAGCGGATCTTCAGGGGTTCGTCTCTCCCGGTATTGGGGGTGAGGTCGTGCTGTGTCTAGGAGAGCCATTACGCAAAGCCCTCGGCCGAGGCAGGAGATTTACTGGTAGGTATTCCAGTAGTATCTCAGGGCGTTCTGGGCTACGCTCCGACACGACTTGTACCGCTTTTGGGGGTCTGACTTTTACCAACCCCCTAGGCCCGCCATGCGATACTCATAGACGAACGGACCGGACTGTACGGATATTGTCACTGACAGGCTCAGTTGGGTGTCGGGGTGAGCTTCCTCATCGACGTCCCTTTTGGTCAATAGCTGGTGGCTCGTCACGTATTGGCTTATACCTCTGACGTGCTAGTGGTTAAATCCACAGCCATAGTATTGACGAGTCTTTAGAGTCCACCACACTTTCAGTTACTCAGCTTTCGGGCGAAACGCTGTAGAGGCCGTATGGAGATATGGCAGGGTCCAATCAGATACGTGCGGTATTGCACGGATCAGGATCGGACGGTTTGTACTAGTGGCCGTATAGTTATATGGAAGGGTTCGATCAGATACGTGCGGTATTGCACGGATCAGGATCGAACGGATTTTACTAGCCGGCTTTGGCTTAAGCCGGTCCTAGTCTAGTACAGTGTAGATTTTGTCTCATTGCATTTGTATCCGGACGGAATACAGATGCGGGTGTGTATGCACAGTATAGGGGTTTTCCTGTAATTTATTACGGGACCAGTTTTCTGGAGTTGCCGGTTTGCATTCCGTTCCGGCCGGTTTTCCTTTGTTCTTTCCCGGCCGGACTTTTCCGATGGAGGGGGTTATTTGCAGTTTTGCAAATAACACTTTGTGAGGGGTTTCTTTGCATATTGTTTGATTATGATAGTTTTCATATCTTTGCTCCATGCTTTTGAATTGAGTGATTTGATATAGGTATGGGTTTAAAGTGAAAGCATGGTTGAAGTTTTCATTGACTTTGGATATGGTCACCATATACTTCTCCTACACTTACCTCCCTCATATGATTTAGTTTGGTTCCCTCCACCATTCTCATTCAAGAGAAGGCCGGCCACTTTGAGTGAGGATGAGAGAAATTTTTCATTCTTGCATGACACAAATTTCTTCATCTCATTCTTCTTGTTTTTGGAAAATTGAAAGCTCCAATTTCCTTTAACCTTATTCCTCCATCAAGGCAACTCCAATACCCCAAAAAGAGACTACGATTCTACACACCACTTCCTACAGCGATTCTTGAGCATGTCGAGTTGCCGGCTTCATGCTCGAGTTGCCTCGGTATTGAGGCGGGAGCCCGTAAAAGACGAAGGCGATGTGGTTCCCTTTCCGGCGAGGAGGCGACGATGTCGAGGCAAGACTTTCCGCGGGAGATCGGGGCGATGATGAGAAGACCGGAGGACTCGGATCTCTTGGTATACTTCTTATCCCATCTCTTGTTTGCTAGTTAGGTTAATGGTAAACGATCCGGGTTTTCTTTGTCCGCGGTAGCGCCGGTTTCCGAGTAAGGAAAAATTTTGATTCCGCATTTTGGCCTCGAGTAAGACGGCCGGGGCGCTGCCGTGGCGCAACAGCATCTGCCAGTTATTGCTAAAGGAGTCACTCCCGGTGAAGGGATCTCGGTCCTTTCCTTATCGAATAAGGTGCAGAATATATCACATATACCGCTGTGCAAAGCAAGAACTGTAGCTACCTGTTTTATTTTGAAATTCAATTCTACAACATCTTAGGTTTCTTTTACTTTCATTAATCATATTAATGAAGTCCCATCATTAAATTACCTAAACATCACAGATAAATACGACGTACACTTATGCCATCCGCATTCGCCTCGATGTCCCCTCGTGCACCGTCAGGTTAGGTAACTAACGGCAGCGCGGGGCAGGGCTAGCGCGGGTGTAAAATATAAGTAACGTCTATATAATATATCATATATACTATATACAATATCTATCACAGAACATCACATGATCACATCACAGATATCGCAGTAGAAGAATTATATGAAATATTGGATATACTAGGACGTCCGTGTTTTCAATACGAACCAGTGTAAAACACGGATTCCACGGTCGTGATGAATAGCCAAACCCACACCCCTAGACCCCTACGAGAGCGGAAAGCAACCCTACCAATTCTATAGTTAGGAGACCCGGACTCGACTCCTCGAGTTGGTCTCCCACTGGACTCCAGAACCCGGTTACTTGTGCCCTCTTCCTTGGGTCTATCCTAGTGCAGAAAAGTAATTAATATACAAAGGGTGACATCTTCCGCAACCTGGAAGCGTCCCAATAAAAGAATATTACATACAAGTTTTTACATGAATGAAAATGAAAAACACTCATCTCACATAAAAACCCCCGGCTATTCAAACACGACGATCCAATATAACATATCCAGCAACACATAACATCACATGTCATCAACGTAAGTAAATATGCGCATCCCAATTTTCGTTGACATATAGCAACGAAACCGGCGATATCACATATTACACTTACGGTCACAGAAAAGAAAGTGTAAAACTACAACAGTTGGAATCCGCAACCTCCTCAGACATCGCATGCCTGACCAAATGAATTACTTAGACATCGCATGCCTAACAATTATAAACCCCGCATTTTAGTCTCAAAATCGAAAACTCTTTTCAATATCAAGTCGGGCAATTCAACAAGATTCCCGACATCCTGATCGAATGCTCGTCGCAAACTTCAGTAGACGGTCGAACCCCCGATACCGCCGACGAAGTGCACCAAGGCGGAACACCGCTGCCGCGAGCACCCGAACGGATGCTTTCGGCGACGGGGTTCTCTTACAGTCACTTGGTCGGGGCTATGGAGTGAGGCTGTCTATTAAGTTTACCCGGCGAGTATCCGCGTACGCTACGTGATTGCGACGGACTTTTGATCACATCAAAATTCCGTGGCAACCGATCAAGTGAGACTAAACTGCTATGTTTATAACATTCATTTAGTTATCTCATAACTATTATGAATTCCAATTATTGTATCCCATTCCAGATAAACAGAAAATGATAAACTTTTCGATCGAACAGTCCAACACCCAAGTTTTCCCGATACAGCTCAACACATGAAATAAGTCTAACAACATTCCGTTCGTGCCTCAGTACCAACGGTCCAGCCGTAGAAGGGTCAAGCCAACGCCTCACATGTGGCACGCCGTACTGCCCCAAACCCGAAGGTTCAAAGGGCAGTTCAAGACGGTCACATAATCGAGTTAAGGTTTGTTGTCTTCTAGAGGGTCCATCGCGTTACTTGCACTACTTAGAACGTCGTTAAACTTCGGAAAAATCCAACACTTGGAAATTTCCCGACAGGGGAAAAATTGGGTATTAATATCCGGTCGAACTTTTTAACATATTCTAATATTTATCCGGAAAGCCACATAGACAAAATCTGATACTCCGATCGAAACACCGAATCCCCAAAACAACCCCAAAACACTCATCTCTATAATACATATTAAAATATCCCAGAAAATACAGCACAACTAAGGAGGAATTACTGTGAAACGTTTACTGTGAGAATCGACCGTACGGCCGCGGATCCGCCGCATGAGCCATGCTCATGCCGCGGAACCGCGGCGGTTTAGATGAATTAGGTCCACGAAATTTACAGTAATTCCTACAAAACCCTGCTTGATTTTCTGCTGAAAGGTTCCAAGGCACCCTATAGAGGTCTCACAAGGCATCGAACATGCCAAATTTAAAAATTATGGTGCCGAGAAACCCTTGACTACGGATCGTCGCTAGATGTCTAGGCGAAACTACAAACTAGTTAACACTTAATTACTAGGATACGGAAATACAACCTTTGTAGATCCGGATGTCCACCTCCACGGCTCCGCAACGATGTCTCTTCGCTGTCCAAGTCGAACTCCGGGCTCAAGCGTCGGCTTCGTCGGAGAAACGGGTGAGCTAGGTCGCCGGCTTCGTGTCAAAGACGATCTACGTCGAGGCATCGCAAGTTCAAGCTCCGACTTCACAAAGTGATGAGATTTATGAAGAAAACACACTCTACAACTTGGCTAGAGGTAGAGGGTGAAGAAATAGGAGATGGGTTCACTTTAGATTTGGATTTTGCTCACTAGATCACAAGTTGCCATTGATGGCATGAAGGTTGCTCACTTGAAGAAGAAGAAGAAGATGAGCTAGAATATTATGATAACTTGAGTTAAATGAATAATAAACTCAATATTTATCATAACTTAACTAAGGTTAAGTGTAGAGAATTAACCATGGTGATTAGAGTGGGTTAGGGTTAAGCAAAATGACAAGAATGGTTGCATAAAGTCAAATGTTCAAGAAGCATCTCATAAGAAACAAAACTTGCCACCATTATCAAATATACTTATCCAAATGAATAAAAGAACAAATAAATGAATAAATAAATATGCAAAACCCTAATTATCATAATAACCATGGTTTAATCCTATTCACTTAACCATATGATCAAGTATCATCAAACATGATACAAAAAGTGCACGGAAGCATATCACATATACAATGTGCATCAAGTGAGAAAAATCCGTTTAAAGTGAACCAATACTAGTTAATGCAAAGTAATATATCAAATATATAATTATACATTAAATCATTAAATCAACACTTGATTCAATGATCCGGTCATGTCGCACATAACCGACTAGTATTCAATGCATCGATTTATCGAATCAATGATTCGATAACTAGGTCATATCGAATATAACCATTTGAAACATATATCGCGAGAATGAAATGCGGTATCACATACACGCATTATTCTCGGTCCTGCACATATCTCATATGCGCTCCTATTTCGTTTCGCTTGAGCCAGGAAACCTCTGTGTAGGACTCTAAAGACTCGTCAATACGCCGGGTAGCAGATGATGATCATATCAAGCACCCACAAGCCGCAAGCGGTCTGCTAAACGTAATGGCCACCCGGGTATTGAGCGATCAGAAGATCGACGAGCTAGCCCGCTCACACTCCTGCGAATCCGACCAGTAACACTTACCATACAGTCCAGTCTCTTCGTCTGATATGTCGCATATCAAGTCTAGGGGTGGTAAACGTCAGACCCCAATAACCCGATAAGTCGTGCTGATGTGAGGCTCGTAACGGGTCGAGAAACTACTGGTAACACTTACCAGCAAATCTCTGATCAGCCCTGGCCAGGGACTTCCCTGTTACGGCCAATCGAGCACTGCGCAACATCAACCCCCAATACCGGGAGAGACGAAACCCCTCCTATCGCTCATTACCTCCATGTGACTCGGGACTGTGCCCAAAGACCACCGTTTTGCACGCCCTCATGGACGTGGTAAGGTGGAGATCAAAGCACAGTGGGAATCACACAAGACTCTATGACGATTTTGGGTCTACAGACTAACCTGTACAAGTGTCACCTGAGAACTGCCATCTGACGTGAGGTATAATACCATCTGGGAGTTCTCGGCGAGTTCGTCCAGTGTACCCAGTCTCCACTGAGCACCCGTATACCATCTCTGATGTCAAACACCAATGGATATGGGATCATCCATCGCCCATCACATGGGTCGAGAAGCGTATACGCTAGTCTACTCTGGTATATCGATGCCCCGTCTCGATACACCCACGACTAGGGACCTTGAAGGATGTACTTATGGACTACCATGTCCCCACTAGTATGATCTGCATCATAGTCCAGGTAGTCAAGTACAAATCCTAAGGGCTTTACCAACATGTAACTATAAGACAGTATAAAGAGACTAGTGTACATGTTAAGATAAAGAGTAACCAGATAGCATACTATCATGTCGAGCAAGAAAGTCATCTCTATATATGTCCAAGCATCCAATATAATATACATAATCTGTACAATACTGGCCTCTAGGGCATACATACAACTAACAATCTCCCACTTGCACTAGGGCCAGCTGCTGTAGTATCTCATACCGAGCATCCCGAAGAGTCTCTCAAACTGTATCTGGGGAATGGCCTTCGTGAGTGGATCCGCCGTGTTGTTCTTCGTATCAACTCTCCTGACCTCGATCTCCCGGCGATCAACTATCTCCCGGATCAGGTGATACCGCCTCAGAATATGCCTGGATCGCTGATGGGACCTGGGTTCCTTGGCCAAAGCCACCGCTCCATTGTTATCGCAATACAAAGGTATTGGATGCTCAATGGATGGAACCACTGCAAGTTCAGTAATGAACTTCTTGATCCAGACAGCTTCTTTAGCAGCATCGTTGGCAGCGATGTATTCAGCCTCCATCGTCGAGTCTGCCACGGTTTCCTGCTTGGAACTCTTCCAGCTAACCGCCCCTCCGTAAAGGGTAAAGACAAAACCCGACTGCGACTTAGAGTCGTCCTTATCACTCTGGAAGCTGGAATCGGTAAAGGACTCCACTTGGAGTTCTCCGTTACCATACACCAAGAACATATCTCTAGTCCTTCGCAAGTACTTGAGAATGCTCTTCACAGCTGTCCAGTGACTCTCTCCAGGATCAGCTTGATACCTGCTCACTACACTTAGTGAGTATGCTACATCGGGTCTGGTACACAACATCGCATACATGATAGAGCCTACTGCCGAAGCATAGGGTATCCCTTGCATGCGAGCTCTCTCCAAATCAGTCTTGGGAGACATCTCTTTGGAGAGAGTGACTCCAGAGATCGTGGGCAAATTCCCACGCTTGGACTCTTCCATACTAAACCTCTTTAGTATGGTGTCAATGTACCTGGATTGGGATAATCCCAATATCCTTTTGGATCTATCTCTATAGATCCTGATTCCCAATATGCAGGAGGCATCACCAAGATCTTTCATTGAGAATCTTTGTGATAAGAAGAGCTTGACCGATTGCAGCATAGGAATATCATTTCCTATCAAGAGTATGTCGTCCACGTACAATACGAGGAAGACAACCTTACTCTCTGCCACCTTCTTGTAGATACAAGGTTCATCTGGATTTTTGACGAAATCAAACTCTTTGATAACGACGTCAAAGCAGATGTTCCAACTCCGCGATGCTTGCTTTAATCCATAAATGGATTTAAGCAGCTTGCACACCTTCCCGCTGCTCCCACTGTCTACGAAGCCCTCTGGCTGAGTCATGTACACGCACTCTTCTAAATCACCATTTAGAAAGGCGGTCTTAACATCCATTTGCCAGATTTCGTAGTCATGAAAGGCAGCAATGGCAAGCATGATTCAGATGGATTTAAGCATAGCCACTGGAGAAAAGGTTTCGTCATCGTCCACACCTGGTCTTTGACGAAAACCCTTTGCTACAAGTCTAGCTTTGAAAGTCTCCACTTTCCCATCTACACCAAGTTTCTTCTTGAAGATCCACTTGCTCCCAATGGGTTTTACCCCTTCAGGAGCAACTTCCAAAGTCCATACTTTGTTGGTGTACATGGAATCCATCTCGGACCGCATAGCATCCAGCCATTTCACTGAGTCCCCACTCGTGATGGCCTGCTCGAAGCTAGTTGGGTCATCATCCTCCATGATGCAATCCTCGCTTCCACCATCAATGAGAAAACCGTAGTATCTCTCAGGTGGACGAGAAACCCTACCAGATCGGCGGAGAGGCTGAGGTTCGTCGGAAGCTACTGAATGCTCTGGTTCCACTAAATCTTCTGTTGTGTTTTGTTCAGCTGGAACCTCTTCCAGTTCTACCTCAGAGCCACTAATTTCTTTTGCAAGAAATTCCTTTTCTAAAAAGGTGGCATGTTGAGCAACAAATACTCTTTGTTCCTCACTGTGGTAGAAGATATACCCTCGCGAATGTTTGGGATATCCAACAAACTTACACAAAACAGATCTTGCCTCGAGTTTGTCCGGTTTTTGTCTTTTGACATAGGCCGGGCAACCCCATATCTTTATAAAATTAAGATATGGTCTCTTCCCTTCCCATATCTCATATGGTGTGGTAGGCACAGATTTGGTGGGAACCTGTTCAGTAGGTATGCTGCTGTTTCTAGTGCATATCCCCAGAAGGAAATAGGCAACTCAGCTACACTCATCATAGAGCGCACCATATCTAATAGGGTGCGGTTTCTCCGCTCCGATACACCGTTGTGCTGTGGTGTATATGGAGGAGTTAGCTGAGAGAGAATCCCATTCTCTTTTAGGAAGTCCAGGAATTCAATGCTCAAGTATTCTCCTCCTCGATCAGATCGTAGGATTTTAATACTTTTTCCGGTTTGGTTCTCAACTTCTTGTTTATATTCCCTAAATTTCTCAAAAGCTTCTGATTTGTGTTTCATCAGGAACACATACCCGAACCTTGAGAGATCGTCAGTGAATGTAATGAAGTATGAAGAACCATCCCTGGCATATGTAGACATGGGACCGCATACATCACTATGTATTAGTCCTAAGAGTTCGGTAACTCTTTCTCCGTGTCCCGTAAACGGAGTCTTGGTCATCTTGCCTTTGAGACATGACTGGCAAGTGTCATAGGATGAAAATTCAAACGGATTTAAATATCCATCCTTGTGCAACTTAGCTAGTCGTGTCGCATTGATGTGACCCAGTCTACAATGCCACAAGAAGGATTCGTTGAGTTCAGAACTCTTCCTCTTGTGTGTGTTTGTTATGCTCAGAACTGTTGATTGATTTAGAACATAAATGCCATTGCACAACGTGCCTGATCCAACCAACTTTCGGTTACGGAAAATGTTCATAACATTGTCCTGTAATACAAAATTATATCCCTCTTTACTTAATAAAGAAACCGATATAATATTGCATATCAGGTTCGGCATGTAATAGCATTCGTTCAGAACCAATGTATTACCAGTTGGTAATACAAGGTGATATTCCCCGACAGTCTTGGCTGCAACAATTGCACCATTTCCTACTCTTATGTCTTTATCACCTTCTCCAAGTTCTCTACCTTTCCTTAGCCCATGTAACTGATTACATATATGGGATCCCGACCCGGTATCCAATACCCAGGACGTAGGGCAAATGGAGAAACAGTTCTCAGTAACGAACACACCCGAAGATAATGCATCATCATGTACTTTCTTCATTCGAGTGGTATGGGAATCCTGGTATTCCCCTATATCCTGTTCATTCCTATAACTCTTATAGGAAAGAACGGAACCAACGTTCCCCAGCACAGTATAACATGCGGGTTCGGTCAATACATCCATATTATTATCTTCATTAGGGCATGAAATGGTCGCTACCTGGAGAGAGAGAGAAGAAAACACTTTAGCGTATGCTCGTGCAAGATCAGATTGGTTATTATCTTATCTAATCAGGATGGCTCCCACTGCTTTTTATCAAATCTTCCTCCAAACCCTAAAAGGAAAGACTAGCCGGGATTAATTACACACTACAAGTTCGCCAATCTTTCAGCCAGGCCAGTGTCGGTACTTTGAGGGAGGTCCCCCGTGCTTTCGCACGAACCTAATTACTGTAAACCTCGTTTTTCCAGAGGCGTAACCTCGTTAACACCTTTCTAGACACCTACTTGATCGGCTAATTGCAATGAGTAAAACTCTCCCAGGAGTAACTCTTACTCGCAGTGGGTATCGGGATCCAACTATCTCATAGAAGGTATGCAATCTCATTGCAAATTTCAACACTTGAAATTCCCGATAATATTTTGCCCTAAGCATCCTATGACCTTGACGGAGGTCAACAAACCATAGGGTGCAAGTCAAGTTCAACCCGTCATTTCTTGATTGAATCAAACCCACCCGCACGACCCTTGACGGAGGTCAAAAAGGTCGTACGACTACCCTAATCCAATCTGCATCATATGCATTAGCAGACAAATACTAGTTAGCTACCGCACACTACGCCTTGACGGAGGTCAACAAACGTAGCACGAATACTAAGTAGGATTTATCTGAAATGACGGAGGGCTACGCAGGTTTTCACAAAACTATGAGCGTAATGAACTTGATATCGTTGTAGAATCAAATGAAGTTTTAAAATGGAGTGATTTTGAGGCTTTTCCAGTTTTGCTAAAGGAGTCACTCCCGGCGAAGGGATCTCGGTCCTTTCCTCGTCGAATGAGGTGCGGGATATATCATATATATCGCTGTGCAAAGCAAAAACCCAAAAGCAGTCAAAAGCAAACCGAGTGTAGCATCTGCCAGTTATTGCTAAAGGAGTCACTCCCGGTGAAGGGATCTCGGTCCTTTCCTCATCGAATAAGGTGCAGGGTATATCATATATACCGCTGTGCAAAGCAAGAACTGTAGCTACCTGTTTTATTTTAAAATTCGATTCCACAACATCTTAGGTTTCTTATCTTTCATTAATCACATTAATGAAGTCCCATCATTTAATACCTAAACATCACAGATAGATATGACGTACACTTATGCCATCCGCATTCGCCTCGATGTCCCCTCGTGCACCGTTAGGTTAGGTAACTAACGACAGAGTAGGGCAGGGCTAGCGCGGGTGTAAAACATAAGTAACGTCTATATAATATATCATATATACTATATACTATATCCATCACAGAATCACAACACAGATATCGCAGCAGAATAAACATATGAAATATTGGATATACTAGGACGTCCGTGTTTTCAATACGAGCCAGTATAAAACACGGATTCCACGGTCGTGATGAATAGCCAATCCCACACCCCTAGACCCCTACGAGAGCGGCAAGCAACCCTGCCAATTCTAGGGTTAGGAGACCCGGACTCGACTCCTCGAGTTGGTCTCCCTCTGGACCCCAGAACCCGGTTACTTGTGCTCCCCTCCTTAGGTCTATCCTAATGCGGAAAAGTAAATAATATACAAAGGGTGACAACTTCCGCTACCTGGAAGTGCCCCAAAAAAAAGAATATTACATACAAGTTTTTACATGAATGAAAATGAAAAACACTCATCTCACATAAAAACCCCCGGCTATTCGAACACGACGATCCAATATAACATATCCAGCATCACATAACATCACATGTCATCAACGTAAGTAAATATGCATACCCCAATTGTCGTTGACGTATAGCAACGAAACCGGCGATATGAACATACTACACTTACGGTCACAGAAAAGAAAGTGTAAAACTACAACAATTGGAATCCGCAACTTGTTCAGACATCGCATACCTAATCAAATGAAATACTTAGACATCACATGCCTAACAGATATAAATCCCGCATTTTAGTCTCATTATTGAAAACTCTTTTCAATATCATATGGGACTAAACTGCTAAATTTATAACATTCATTCAGTTATCACATAACTGTTTGAGAATTCCAATTATTGTATCACATTCCAGATAAACAGAAAATGTTAAACTTTCCGATCGAACAGTCGAATACCCAAGTTTTCCCGATAGAGCTCAACACATGAAATAAGTCTAACAACATTCAGTTCGTACCTCAGTACCGACGGTCCAGCCGTAGAAGGGTCAAGCCAACGCCTCACATGTGGCACGCCGTACTGCCCCAAACCCGAAGGTTCAAAGGGCAGTTCAAGATGGTCACATAATCGAGTTAAGGTTTGTTGTCTTCTAGAGGGACCATCGCGTTACTTGCACTACTTAGAACGTCGTTAAACTACGGAAAAATCCAACACTTGGAAATTTCCCGACAGGGGAAAAATTGGGTATTTATATCCGGTCGAACTATTTAACATATTCTAATAATTATCCGGAAAGCCACAAAAAACGAAATTTGATAATCCGATCGAAATACCGAATCCCCAAAACAACTACAGAAAATTTCACTCTGGAGTCAAATTAAAATTCCCAGAAAACTCAGAATAATAAATCAGGTATTACTGTGCAAATAAGTGGGGATGACGTCATCAATTAGGCGCTGAAGCGCCGCAGAACTGAGGAATATGCCGCGGATCCGCGCAACATTACACTGTTCATAGGAAACGATTTGCACAGTAATTCTTAGATTTTATTGCTGATTTTTTTAGGCATTTTTAATTGACAAAAAACCACAAATTACAGAAATGTCCAGAGAGCATGGTAATGGTTTGGGTTTCGGGTCGATCGGACTTCAAATCGCGTCTAGACTTCGCCTAAGGCTCTAGCTAGGCTCTGATACTATTGAAAGGTTCCAAGGCACCCTATAGAGGTCTCACAAGGCATCGAACATGCCAAATTTAAAAATTATGGTGCCGAGAAACCCTTGACTACGGATCGTCGCTAGATGTCTAGGCGAAACTATAAACTAATCAACACTTAACTACTAGGATACGGAAATACAACCTTTGTAGATCCGGATGTCCACCTCCACGGCTCCGCAATGATGTCTCCTCGCTATCCAAGTCGAACTCTGGGCTCAAGCGTCGGCTTCGTCGGAGAAACGGGTGAGCTAGGTCGCCGGCTTCGTGTCAAAGACGATCTACGTCGAGGCATCGCAAGTTCAAGCTCCGACTTCACAAAGTGATGAGATTTGTGAAGAAAACACACTCTACAACTTGGCTAGAGGTAGAGGGTGAAGAAATAGGAGATGGGTTCACTTTAGATTTGGATTTTGCTCACTAGATCACAAGTTGCCATTGATGGCATGAAGGTTGCTCACTTGAAGAAGAAGAAGAAGATGAGCTAGAATATTATGATAACTTGAGTTAAATGAATAATAAACTCAATATTTATCATAACTTAACTAAGGTTAAGTGTAGAGAATTAACCATGGTGATTAGAGTGGGTTAGGGTTAAGCAAAATGACAAGAATGGTTGCATAAAGTCAAATGTTCAAGAAGCATCTCATAAGAAACAAAACTTGCCACCATTATCAAATATACTTATCCAAATGAATAAAAGAACAAATAAATGAATAAATAAATATGCAAAACCCTAATTATCATAATAACCATGGTTTAATCCTATTCACTTAACCATATGATCAAGTATCATCAAACATGATACAAAAAGTGCACGAAAGCATATCACATATACAATGTGCATCAAGTGAGAAAAATCCGTTTAAAGTGAACCAATACTAGTTAATGCAAAGTAATATATCAAATATATAATTATACATTAAATCATTAAATCAACACTTGATTCAATGATCCGGTCATGTCGCACATAACCGACTAGTATTCAATGCATCGATTTATCGAATCAATGATTCGATAACTAGGTCATATCGAATATAACCATTCGAAACATATATCGTGAGAATGAAATGCGGTATCACATACACGCATTATTCTCGGTCCTGCACATATCTCATATGCGCTCCTATTTCGTTTCGCTTGAGCCAGGAAACCTCTGTGTAGGACTCTAAAGACTCGTCAATACGCCGGTAGCAGATGATGATCATATCAAGCACCCACAAGCCGCAAGCGGTCTGCTAAACGTAATGGCCACCCGGGTATTGAGCGATCAGAAGATCGACGAGCTAGCCCGCTCACACTCCTGCGAATCCGACCAGTAACACTTACCATACAGTCCAGTCTCTTCGTCTGATATGTCGTATATCAAGTCTAGGGGTGGTAAACGTCAGACCCCAATAACCCGATAAGTCGTGCTGATGTGAGGCTCGTAACGGGTCGAGAAACTACTGGTAACACTTACCAGCAAATCTCTGATCAGCCCTGGCCAGGGACTTCCCTGTTACGGCCAATCGAGCACTGCGCAACATCAACCCGCAATACCGGGAGAGACGAAACCCCTCCTATCGCTCATTGCCTCCATGTGACTCGGGACTGTGCCCAAAGACCACCGTTTTGCATGCCCTCATGGACGTGGTAAGGTGGAGATCAAAGCACAGTGGGAATCACACAAGACTCTATGACGATTTTGGGTCTACAGACTAACCTGTACAAGTGTCACCTGAGAACTGCCATCTGACGTGAGGTATAATACCATCTGGGAGTTCTCGGCGAGTCCGTCCAGTGTACCCAGTCTCCACTGAGCACCCGTATACCATCTCTGATGTCAAACACCAATGGATATGGGATCATCCATCGCCCATCACATGGGTCGAGAAGCGTATACGCTAGTCTACTCTGGTATATCGATGCCCCGTCTCGATACACCCACGACTAGGGACCTTGAAGGATGTACTTATGGACTACCATGTCCCCACTAGTATGATCTGCATCATAGTCCAGGTAGTCAAGTACAAATCCTAAGGGCTTTACCAACATGTAACTATAAGACAGTATAAAGAGACTAGTGTACATGTTAAGATAAAGAGTAACCAGATAGTATACTATCATGTCGAGCAAGAAAGTCATCTCTATATATGTCCAAGCATCCAATATAATATACATAATCTGTACAATACTGGCCTCTAGGGCATACATACAACTAACATCTGCATATTTTTAATTTCGAAAAAACCACGATTTCAAAAAAAGTACAGAGAGCAATATTAGGGTTTGGGTTTTGATTCGATCGGAGTTCTAATTCCGTCTGGACTTCGCCTAAGGCTCTATTCTAGCTCTGATACCACTGTAGGGTTCCTAGGCACTCTCAAAAGGTCTCACAAGGCATCAACCATGCCAATTTCAAAAATTACGGTGCCGAGAAACCCTAGTGCACGGATCGTTGGCTAGATATTTAGGCGAAACAGAAACTAGTTAACAAATTAACTAAAGGAATACGGAAATACAACCTTTGTAGATCCAGTGCTCCACCTCCACGGCTCCGCAATGAAGTCCTCTCCGCTGTCCAAATCGAACCATGACTCTCACGGTGGTGTCATCGGAGAAAAGACCGGGCTAGGTCGTCGACAACGTGCCGAAGATGATCTACGTCGAGGCATCACTAGATCAAGCTCCACCTTCACCAAGCCTTGAAAACTTGTGAAGGAAACACACTCTTCTACATGGCAAGAGGTAGAGGATGAAGAAATAGGAAGTGGGTAGACTTTAGAATTGGATTTCTCACTCATTTTCATCAATCACCATTGATGAACCAAGCTTTCTTCAAGTGATGAAGAAGAAGAAGAAGATGAATATATTATCATAAGTATTATCCTCTAAGAAAATAATATGAATACTTATCATAATATAACCATGGTCAAGTGTAGAGAATGAATCATGGTTGAGTGGAATGGTTAGGGTTAAGCATGAGACAAAATGGTCACTTGGTCAAAGTCTTCATGAAGCTTCAAGAAAGAACAAAGAAAGCCACCATTTTTCTCTTTTGCTATTATTTTCCAAAACTAATAAATAAATAAATGAATGAATAAATAATCATAACCCTAACCATTCATATAACCATGGTTCAATCTTCACACAAACACAAGTAAACATGTATCATCAAACATGATACAATCAAGTGCGCAAAACTATATCGAATATACAATGTGCACATCCGAGCGAGAAAATCCATTTAAAGTGAACCAATATTAGTTAATGCAAAGTAATATATCAAATATATAATTATACATTAAATCATTAAATCAACACTTGATTTAACGATCCGGTCATATCGCATATAACCGACTAATATCCAATGTATCGATTTATCGAATCAATCCTTGATTCGATAACTAGGTTATATCGCATACAACCATTCGACACATTCATCGCGAGAATAGAATACGGTATCACATACACGCATTATTCTCGGTCCCGCACATATCTCATATGCGCTCCTATTTCGTTTCGCTTGAGCCAGGAAACCTCTGTGTAGGACTCTAAAGACTCGTCAATACGCCGGCAGCAGATGATGATCATATCAAGCACCCACAAACCGCAAGCGGTCTGCTAAACGTAACGGCCACCCGGGTATTGAGCGATCAGAAGATCGACGAGCAAGCCCGCTCACACTCCAGTGAATCCAACCAGTAACACTTACCGTACAGTCCGGTCTCGTCGTCTGATATGTCGCATATCTTGCCTAGGGGTGGTAAACGTTAGACCCCAATAGCTCGATAAGTCGTGTCGATATGAGGCCTATAACAGTTCGAGAAACTACTGGTAACACTTACCAGTAAATCTCAGCAACCCTGGCCAGGGATTTCCGGTTATAGCCAATCGAACACAGCGCAACATCAACTCCCTATACCGGGAGAGACGAATCCCCTACTATCGCTCATTGCCTCCATGTGATTCGGGACTGTACCCAAAAGCCACCGTTTTGCACGCCCTCTTGGACGTGGTAAGATGGAAATCAAAGCACAGTGGGAACCACACAAGACTCTATGACGATCTCGGGTCAACAGACTACTCTGTACCAGTGTCACCAGAGAACCGCCATCTGACGTAAGGTATAATACCATCTGGGAGTTCTCGGCGAGTCCGTCCAGTGTACCCAGTCTCCACTGAGCACCCGTATATCATCTCCGATGTCAAACACCAATGGATATGGGATCATCCATCGCCCATCTGTATGGGTCGAGAAGGTATACGCTAGTCTACTCTGGTATATCGATGCCCCGTCTCGATACACCCACGACTAGGGACTTTGAAGGATGTACTTATGGACTACCATGTCCCCACTAGTATGATCCGCATCATAGTCCAGGTAGTCAAGTACACATCCTAAGGGCTTTTCCAACATGTAACAGAGAGACAATCAGTATACACGTTAAGGTAAAGAGTAACCAGATAGCATACTATCATGTCGAGCAAGAAAGTCCTCCCTATATATGTCCCAGCATCCACTACAATATACATCCTATGTACAGTAATGGCCTCTAGGGCATACATATAACTAATAGTTAAATCTACTCACCCGTGATCCCGCGCTAGGTATGTCCGACCACCTGCTTCCCTTTCTCCGCTGCGCTCGAAGTCCCTGCCTGCGAACCTAGAATTTACAAAAGTCACCATATAAGGAAAAATCCTGCAAAACACGATATATCTATAAAAAGGATACGCGTGCGTGAAACTAAACGCGCGTGCACACGACACGACGCGACGCGCACAAACCCACCAGAACCTATGCTGACGTGCTGTGTCGTGCAGCGTGCCACAGAACCACGCGTATCACGCGCGTGTCGCACGAGACTTAAAACATCGGAAACACGTTATTAGCTCCAGATTTCTTCTGGGACAAAAACAAGGGAAATAAACAATACCAAACACATAACCCAACCTACAGACACTACATACCCAAAAACCAGGGCAATCCTACCCTATTGGGTCGGTGGCAAGGGGGGTCAGGCCGGCCCAAATCCGGCGAAAAGGGTCTAGGTTGCTACCCTATGGTCCTAGTACAGTTTATATACTAATGTATATGTTTGCTTATTTAAAATATCACCCTAAGTATAGCAGATTTTAAATATCCAAGAAGGCTAGTTAAAGCACCAAGTGTGCACAAAGGGGGTATTTTAAGGAACTAGGTAGGTTAAACAGGAAACAAGTGATACCAACAGCATACCTAGGGTTATCTTAACTTTAAACACCCTGAAATTCCCTGTTCTCCACAAAGTCACCCAAGTTAGCATCAAAGTCCACCAAAATCACAATAATATGGCTACACAACTCCAGATTTGGTCTCAGGTGGAAACTTAACAAGTAAACAATGCCAACCTCAGGAAAAATACCCACAGACACCCCTACACACAAACACACACACTCTCTCATACAGGTGGCCGGCGTCGCCGGTCAGGGAAGAGGAGGCCGCCGGCCATCCTCCGGTCAGAGGGGTTCGGGTCCCACACAAAACTCCAGAAAACCCTGCATACTAATCTAGTCTTGTTTGCTAATCTAGAACAAGTACCTTTTAATAGAAGATCCTAATATAACCACACAATTCTAACACTAATTAGCTAACAACTCATATTCTAGCAACATGGACAGAGTTTAGGAAATATACCCCCTAGGAATCTCACAAAAAAGGAGAAGGAGGAGAAGGAGGGAGTGTGTGCGGTTGCTAAAGCTCCTGGTGTTGCAAAACTTGGCTGGAACAGAGCTGAATTGTTGCTGTTGATCTTGTTTGTGTATATGCCCTAGAGGCCATTACTGTATCATACTAGTTTGTATATTACTTAATGGAAGCTTGGGATATTCACCTTGTATAAACAATCTTGCTCAATATAGTAGTATGCTACTTGGTTTGTTTCTACTTCAATGTGTACATGTGTTTATTTTAGTATATCACCTATACACATTAGTGGAGCCCTTAGGATCTTTGCTTGATTACCAGCGTTGTGATGGCAGTCACACTAGTGGGGGCTGGGTAATCTATAAGCACATCCTTATACAGGTCCCTAGTCGCAGGACTATCGAGACAGGGCATCGATACTCCGGAGTAGACTAGCGTATGCGCTTCTCATCCCAGTATGGGAGATGATCTATCCCACAGCCATCAGTACGTCGTACTGGAGATAGTATACGGGTGCTCGTAAGGTTACGAGTACACTGGACAGGACTCGTCGGGAACTGACCGGTTGGTATACCTATCGTCAGTTATCAGTTCCCAGGTGACATGAGTACAGCTTAGTCCGCTGACTTGACACTGTCACTTCGCCTCGAGTGTGTTCCCACTGTACTTTGATTACTACCCTACCACGGCTCAAAGGAGTCGTGCAAACAGGTGGTAGTTGGGTGCAGTCCCGAAGCACTTGGAAGCAGTGACGGTTAGACAGGATTCGTCTCTCCCGGTATTGGGGGTTGACATTGCGCTGTGTCTAGGAGAGCCATTATACGAGTAGTCCCTGGCCAGGGCAATCGAGATATACTGGTAGGCTTCCAGTGTTATCTCAGGGTGTTTTGGGCTTCACTCCGACACGACTTGTACCGCTATTAGGGGACTGACGTTTACCGCCCCCCTAGGCCCGTCATGCGATGTATCAGACGAACAGACCGAACTGTACGGAGATTGTCACACTCAGGCTCAGTAGGAGTTCAGATGGGTTTCACCTCGTCAGTCTTCTTGTCGGCATCTACCTGGGGACCGTTACGCACAGCTAGTGCCGCTTGCGGTCTGTGGTTAAACCCACTGCCAGCGTAGTGTCGAGTCTTTAGAGTCCCACACAGAAAGCTATTCGCCTTTAGGCAAAAGAGTAGAGGTCGCATAGTTTTGCGGCAGGTCGCATGGTTTTGCGACAGGGTTCGGTCACATCCGTGCACTTATGCACGTACAGTGTCCGGACAGTTTACATTAGCTGGCTTTGGTTTAAGCCAGATCCTAATGTACGTATTGGGATTGGATTTATCCAGTATGTATTCGTGTTCCTCGGAACACGGATGCGGGTGTGTATGCACAGTTGACGGAGAGACAGAGGCAGAGGATTCTAATTAGGGTTGTTGACCGTTGACTGTTGACTATTGACTTTTTGCTCAACCCTAATTAGAATATGATATATGATTAACAATAATACTAATTAAGTATTGTGATGACATGGTTGATGAGGGGTTGACTTTGTTGACTTGTTGACTTTGTTGACCGGTTGACTAGGTTGGACTAGTTGACCATCATGATGACAATGGCTATCATTTCATGGCAAAGACTTTTTACTTGCTTGTTTCTCTTGTGAGAAATGAGTGCATGAAATGATATGGCTATTGTAGCTTAAACCATTTACACAATACTTGATTACTATTTTGTGATGATGGTTTTGGATTATGAGAGCCAAGAGAGAAAAGTCTTCTATCATTCTATCATTCTCATTCTCTCTCTTGTTCTTGAGCTCTCATCTTCTTCCTCTTGCGCTCCCTCTCTTGAGTCTATGGTTCACTTGTCTCATGTGTTGAGAACCAAAAACCATAGAGTAAAATCCCAACACACTCTTCTCTACTCATTCTAGTTCATAAGGTTTGGCAAACCAAATGAACTAGTTTCTTCAAAGACCGAAGAAGAAGCCAAAGGTAGAAGCTTTCGAGGTGGATCTATCTTCGGCGCAAGGGGACGACGGAGTGAAGCCGATCCGGACAACCATCGAGGCTTGAAGACGAAGGAGATCGGGAAAGAAAGGTATAACCCCCTAACCGAGTAGTTAACAACTCCTAGTTAGGTTGTTAGTTAGATGTTTAACAAAGATCCGGTTTTGAGTCCATGTTACCACCTCTAGAAAAATTGTTTTTCACCATATTCCGCATGCCCGAAAGAACCGGGAGAGATAGCATGGACTTACAGTGGTATCAGAGCCTAGTTAAACTCTATCTAACATGTTAGCAAAGTAACTAGAAGATCGATCAAAGAAAAAGTCACGAAACGAACCCGAGATTGTCAAGTTTCTGCCGATTTTTATTCTGTTCAAAATTTGATAAATTTCATCTTAAAAATCGGCTCAGGATTTTTATAGAATAACCACCAAATTTGGTCCCACGAACCGTTCAAAGCGCTGCGGAAACGCGGCGGGAGCACGCACCAGCCGCGGTTCTGCGGCCGAGTTGACTCGGCCGAGGTCCATCTTTGGTGCAGTGTATTTCTGGGTTTGTTTTGGGATTTTTGGAATATGTATTTTCTGCCCAGATTTTCCAGAACGAAAATTTTGTATTTGGGGCCTATAAATCCGTATTTTTGATCGAACTTCTAAAAGACTTAAGCTGACGGGTATTTCTGTGATGCGATATTTGTATTGAACGTCTACTAATCGCTATATGTCGATTAGTGGGGGTTATACAAATCTGTGATCTGTAATGTCATTGGAATGTGTATATGAATTCATTGGATTGTCGCGGGTGAATAGCCGGGGGTTGTGAGACAAGAGTTTTCTTTTCTTTCAATTCATATAAATTTGTAAATTGATGTAATAATTATTTGTATGGCCGCACAACCGGGTCGGGGTTGTAGCCGTCATTGTATAATTTCTTTTTACTGTTTTTGCTCCTAGGATAGACCCATGGAGGGGGTGCACAAACTACCGGGTATGCCGAAGTGCCGAGTGGCCTACTCACGCGGATGAGGGAGGTTGCTTCGCTTTGGGTACTTGGTGGGTAGTTTGCCGCACCCGTAGGGGTCTTGGGTGGGGTATTGGCTATTCACCGCGACCGTGTAATCTGCTTTTCGTTACAGGCTCGTACGAATTGCGGGTTCCTAGTATATCCAATGTGTTCATCTGTGATCTGAAATGGCTATCATTGCAATATATCTATATATGATATTATTTAGGCGTTGCTTATGTTTTACAGCCGCGCTAGCCCAGCCCCCGCTCTGTCGTTAGTTAAGTAACCTAACGGGTAATGACGGGGCCCCGTGGCGAATGCGAATGGCATAAGCGTACATCATATTTTGGTTGTTTTCTGCAATGGTAGGATTAAATGATGGGACGCATTAAAAGAACTAATGCAAGAATATCACGCATTAAAAGAACTAATGCAAGAAAATAAACCAAGTTAAAATCGTTGGAACACTTTCGAAAAACCACTCGGTTCATTTCAAAACCAACTTTTAAATGCGGAGCTTGAGCCACTCCTTTTAAAAGCTATCTCGTTCCATCGATCATATCAAGTTCACCACGTTCACGGTTTTGCCAAAACCATCTGTAGCCCTCCATCATTTCAGTTAAATATTCGGTAGTATTCAAGCTATGTATTTTGACCTCACGCCAAGGCATAGTGATTGGTAGCTGCCGGATATTTATCTGTTCATAGATAGAATGCGTTGGTTTGAGACAGTCGTACTACCATTTTGGCCTACGTCAAGGGTATGTACGGGTGGGTTCAAATTAACCTGGATAATGATGGGAAGAACTTGACATGTGACTTATGACATTTTGACCTCACGCTAAGGTCATAAGAGCATGGCGCAAAAATCCACATCGGGAGTTTCAAAAGAACTGAAACTTGCTAGTGTTGCATACCATTTGGAGTGTGATGATTCTGGTAGGATTCCTTCAGTTTCGTCACGCGATGATATTTGGATCCCGATCCTACTGTGAGTATATGCTACTCCTCGGGAAATTTCTCACTTAACGATCAACACTATAAACCTAGTAGGTGTCTAGAAAGGTGTTAGCGGGGCTACGCCCCCAGGGAAAAGAGGTTCTTAAATTAAGGAACTTCGCGAAAGCGTTGGAAAACCTCCCTTGAAGTACCGACACCAGCCTGGCCGAACGGTTAAGCAAGTATTATACGGTGAGATTGATCCTGACTAATTCTTCCTTTTTGGTTCGAGGAGGGATTCGAGAAACAGTGGGAGCCATCCTGTTTAGACAAACTAAAAACCACTCTAAACTTGCAAGAGCATCCTGCTGAGTGTTTCTTCTTCTCTCTCCTAATTGCAGCGACCAATCGACATGACTGGACTTAAGTTACTTCTAGATAAAAACATACTGACAGGGCCAAACTACAAAGATTGGCTCAGGAATGTCAAGATGGCAATCACTTACGACAAGCTGGGGTATCGTCTTACCACCAAAGCTCCCCCTGTCCCAGGTCCCAAAACCAGCGTCGCGGATAAGGAAATCCGTAAGACCTGGGAACTAGATTGCGTGAAGGCCAAATGCCTCGTGCTTGCCTCTATGGACAACGAACATCAGAGGAGGCACGAGAATATGGACCTCGAATCCATATTTCTCCATACAAAAGAACTGTATGGAGAGCAGTCTCGTATCGCAAGATACGAAGTGTCGAAGAAGTTATTTTCGGCAAGGTTGGCCGTCGGATTATCGGTAGCAGAACACGTGCTTAAGATGATTGGCTTCATTGAGGAGCTCGCGGAACTTGGGACCACGTTGGAGAATGAGCTCTATACGGACTTGATTCTCCAGTCCCTTCCTTCCACTTACGCCCAGTTTATCCTGAACTTCAACTTACAAGAAAAGGAAGTTGAACTTTCAGAACTCCTCAACATGCTGAGGAGCGCAGAGGGCACCCTACAGAAAGGTAGGGAAACATCCACTTTGTTTGTAGGAGGATCTTCCTCTTTTAGGTCCAAGGCGAAAGCTAAGGGAAAGAAGAAGAAAGCCCCCGCCAAACCAAGGGGCGGTGTTAGTAAAGTGGATACGAAGGGAAAAACAAAAGCAAAAGCAACAAAGAAAGCGGGGCAGCTTGTGGATAAAAAAGAATGCTTCTATTGTCATAAGAAAGGACACTGGAAGAATGATTGCAGGGCTTGGAAAGCCAGGACACAGGAATTGAAGCAGGTTGCGGCTTCAGCTTCAGGTGTGTATGTTATTGAAAACTGTCTTTCAATAAACTCTACTTCCTGGGTATTGGATACCGGATCAGGATCTTATATTTGTAATTCTTTGCAGGCGTTGAGAAACCGTAGGGTTTTGAAGGCAGGTGACATGACCATCAGAGTTGCAAATGGAGCTAGCGTGGATGCTAAGGCCGTGGGGGACTATCACCTGGGAATGTCAGATGGACATGTTTTGGTTTTGCGTAATTGTTTTTTTGTACCCAACGCAACTTGTAATATCATTTCTGTATCTTTGACTTCTAAAGAAGGTTATGAATTTGCGTTTGTAAGTAATGTTGTAAACATTCACCTTAATCAAGTTCTGATTGGGTCAGGTACATTGAGCAATGGTATATACGTATTAAACCAACCACAGATTTTCAATGTCCAGAATACACACAAAAGAAAGTCTCCGGAAATAAATCAGACTTTCTTATGGCATTGTAGACTGGGTCACATCAATGAGAGAAGGTTGATGAAGTTACATATAGAAGGATATCTGAATGCGTTCGAATATCAATCGTATGCCATTTGTCAATCCTGTCTCAAAGGAAAGATGACAAAGACTCCGTTCACTGGACACGGAGTAAGAGCGAGCGAGCTCTTGGGACTCGTACACAGCGACGTGTGCGGTCCAATGTCTACACATGCGCGAAGCGGTTATTCTTACTTCATTACTTTTACGGATGACTTTTCAAGGTACGGTTATGTCTTCTTAATGAAACATAAGTCCGAAGCCTTTGGAAAATTCCAGGAATATAAGAATGAAGTAGAAAAACAAACCGGCAAAAGTATCAAGATATTAAGATCGGATCGAGGTGGTGAATACTTGAGTGCCGAATTCCTGAACTATTTAAAAGAGAACGGAATTCTCTCTCAGCTTACTCCTCCATACACTCCGCAACATAACGGTGTATCGGAGAGACGGAACCGAACCCTATTGGATATGGTACGGTCCATGATGAGTAACGCTGAGTTACCGCGATCATTCTGGGGGTATGCGCTAGAATCAGCTGCATACCTTTTGGACCGAGTTCCCACTAAGACTGTGCCTACCACACCATATGAGTTATGGAGTGGGAAGAAACCCTATCTTCAATATCTGAAGATCTGGGGATGTCCGGCTTTTGTCAAAAAGCAGCATGCGGACAAGATCGAGGCACGCTCAGTACTGTGCAAGTTTATGGGATACCCAAAGAACACCAGGGGGTATCTTTTCTACCACGCAGAGGAACAAAAAGTCCTTGTTTCTCGTAATGCCCACTTTCTAGAACACCAGTTCTTGGAAAAGGAAATTAGTGGGAGCGCAGTAGAACTGGAAGAAATTCCAGAACCACAGACTATTACTGAAAGCTTAGTAGAACCAGAGGGTTCAAAAGAACAGGACATTCCTACACCGCTCCGCAGGAGTAGTATGCAGTCTCATCCGCCCGAGAGATACTACGGTTTTCTCATAGACGGGGATAGAGAGGATTGCATCATAGATTATGATGAGCCTACTAGCTTCCAGCAAGCCGTTCAGAGCGTCGACTCGGTAAAATGGCTGGATGCAATGCGGACCGAAATGGAGTCCATGTACACCAACAAGGTATGGACGTTGGACATTGCTCCAGACGGTGTAAAACCCGTAGGATGCAAGTGGATCTTCAAAAGGAAGATTGGTATAGATGGACAGGTTGAGACCTATAAAGCTAGACTTGTTGCAAAGGGTTTCCGTCAAAGACCTGGCTTAGACTATGACGAAACCTTTTCTCCAGTGGCTATGCTGAAATCCATTCGGATCCTTCTTGCCATTGCTGCCTTCCACGATTATGAGATCTGGCAGATGGACGTAAAGACCGCTTTTCTAAATGGAAATTTAGAGGAGTGTGTCTATATGGACCAACCAGAGGGTTTCAATCAGAGTGGGAGCAGCGGAAAGGTGTGCAAGTTGCTTAAGTCCATCTATGGACTAAAGCAGGCATCGCGGAGTTGGAACATCTGTTTTGATGAGACGGTCAAGAAATTTGGCTTTATCAAAAATCCAGATGAACCATGCATCTATAGTAGATTTGTAGCGAGAACTGTAGTATTCCTCGTTTTATACGTGGATGGCATTCTCTTAATAGGAAATGACATTCCTATGCTACAATCTGTCAAGGGGTTCTTGTCACACCGGTTCTCCATGAAAGACCTGGGTGATGCCTCATACATCCTGGGGATCCGGATCCATCGTGATAGATCCAAGAGGATATTAGGACTTTCACAGTCCAGGTACATCGACACCATACTGAAAAGATTCAGTATGGAAGATTCCAAGCGCGGTAACATACCGGCTTGTCACGGGATCACCCTTTCTAAAGAGATGTCTCCCAAGACTGATTTGGAGAGGGATCGCATGTCTATTATACCCTATGCTTCTGCGGTAGGCTCTATAATATATGCGATGTTGTGTACCTGACCGGATGTAGCTTATGCACTGAGTGTGGTAAGCCGGTATCAGTCAAACCCTGGGGAGAAACACTGGATAGCGGTAAAGAACATTCTCAAGTACCTGAGAAGGACTAAGGTGATGTTCTTGGTGCATGGTGGAAAAGACCTCCAGATCGAGGCCTTTGCTGACTCCAGCTTCCAGAGTGACAAGGATGATTCCAAGTCCATGTCGGGTTTTGTCTTTACCCTCAATGGAGGGGCGGTGTGTTGGAAGAGTTCCAAACAGGAAACCGTTGCAAACTCGACGATGGAAGAGGAATACATCGCTGCATCTGATGCCGCAAAAGAAGCTGTCTGGATGAGGAAGTTCTTGAAAGAACTTCAGGTGGTTCCGTCCATTGTTAATCCAATACCTCTGTATTGCGACAACAACGGGGCTATAGCTTTAGCGAAGGAACCCAGGTCCCATCAGAGATCCAGACACATCTTGAGGAGGTATCACCTGATCAGGGAGATCGTGGATCGCCAGGAGATCGAGGTTCGGAGGGTCGCTTCAGAAGATAACACTGCAGATCCATTCACCAAGGCCTTGCCCCAGACTCAGTTCGAGCGGCTGATCGAGATGATAGGTCTTCGATACGCCAGTACATGGCCTCAGTGCAAGTGGGAGATTGTTTGTGTATATGCTCTAGAGGCCATTACTGTATCATACTAGTTTGTATATTACTTAATGGAAGCTTGGGATATTCACCTTGTATAAACAATCTTGCTCAATATAGTAGTCTGCTACTTGGTTTGTTTCTACTTCAATGTGTACATGTGTTTATTTTAGTATATCACCTATACACATTAGTGGAGCCCTTAGGATCTTTGCTTGATTACCAGCGTTGTGATGGCAGTCACACTAGTGGGGGCTGGGTAATCTATAAGCACATCCTTTTACAGGTCCCTAGTCGCAGGACTATCGAGACAGGGCATCGATACTCCGGAGTAGACTAGCGTATGCGCTTCTCATCCCAGTGTGGGAGATGGTCTGTCCCACAGCCATCAGTACGTCGTACTGGAGATAGTATACGGGTGCTCGTTAGGTTACGAGTACATGTAAGTCCACGGTAGCGCCCCGGCCGTCTACAGACGCCAAATGCGGAACAAAACTTTTTAACTGGCGCTATCGTATACTTTAACCCGGATCTGCCATTATTGCTAAACTAACAAACTGTAAAGAGTGTAGAAAGGTTATACCGAATGATCTGAGTCCTTCATTCTTTAACCATCATCCCACGCTCCGTTGCGGCTGCTCCGATCTCGTCGATCTCCGATCTGCTCGTCCAGGTGGCACCACGTCGACGATTATTTAAACGGGCTCCCGCCTCTGACTCGAGGCAACTCGGTCGTCAAGTTTGCTAAAAGAGACGACCAAGAATGATGTAGTGAATGAGTAGATGACTTTGTCTCACTTCGCCCAAAGCCGTGGACGATCGGTTAATGAAGTTGCCGATGGAAATGAAATGGAACAAGAAATGAACTATGAAATTTCCATGCATCCAAAACTTTGGTCTTTTTCTTTTTAACAACCATAATCTTTTTTCTCAAGTAAGAGAAGGAGGAGAGAGAGGGTCGGCCACTTATAAAGAAGGAGGAGGGTGAGAGTAGGAGCAAAATAAGGAGGTGACCATAAACAATGATCCTTATCATAACAAAAGATCAAGAACAAATATCTTAAGGAAAACAAGAATCATTAAAGTCAAAGCATGAGTCATAATCCTTGTCACCACTTTCTAGAAACTTCTAGAACCTTCTAGAAGCATGACTCACTCTCATCCAAGAAAAGATAAATCCGTCTTTAACCGAATGTTAAAAGACGGCTGATAGAAAACTCGAAACTAGCAACTTCCAAAAGTGATCCTGAAACGACTTTCAGGATAACCCCGTAACTGTATAAATATACCTGCATTTGTATTGTTGGAGATAGTGCCCTCAGAGTCAATTATTAGGTCACAGGTACGTGATTGTAATGATTGAGGGAGGACCTATCCCGGTAGGACAGTCTTACTCGAGATGATAGTATGCTATCTGGTTTACCTTTATCATCGTGTACTGTTTTAGGTGACCTGACACGTCGCTATTACACGTTGATAGAGCCCCTAGGATTCTTGCTTGACCACCAGCAGTATGAGGGCGATCATATAAGTGGGAGCTGGCGGTCTATAAGCTTATCCTTAAAAGGTCCCTAGTCGTGGGAGTTTCGAGACTGGGCATCGATACTCCATTAGTAGACTAGTGTATACAGTCGAGACCCCGACGAGGGGCGGTGGCCGGTCTCACAAGCCACTGGTGTCAGTTGGATCACCTAAGATGTATACAGGTGCTCGTTGGGTTATGAGTACACCGGACAGGACTCGCCGGGAACATGCTAGTTGGTCATATACCAGACGTCAGATGGCAGTTCCCTGGTGACATGTGTGCAGGTTAGTTCATCGACCTGGGGATCGTCATTTGTCTCGTGTGAGTTCCCACTGTACTTTGATTACTACCCTACCACGGCTCAAAGGAGTCGTGCAAACAGGTTTTAGTTGGGTACAGTCCCGAGCCACATGGAGGCAGTGAGCGTATCTTCAGGGGTTCGTCTCTCCCGGTATTGGGGGTGAGGTCGTGCTGTGTCTAGGAGAGCCATTACACAAAGTCCTTGGCCAAGGCAAGGAGATTTACTGGTAGGTATTCCAGTAGTATCTCAGGGTGTTCTGGGCTACACTCCGACACGACTTGTACCGCTTTTGGGGGTCTGACTTTTACCAACCCCCTAGGCCCGCCATGTGATACTCATAGACGAACGGACCGGACTGCACGGATATTGTCACTGACAGGCTCAGTAGGGTGTCAGGATGAGTTCGCTCATCGACGTCCCTTTTGGTCAATAGCTGGTGGCCCGTCACGTATTGGCTTATACCTCTGACGTGCTAGTGGTTAAATCCACAGCCATAGTATTGATGAGTCTTTAGAGTCCACCACACTTACAGTTACTCAAGTTTCGGGCGAAACGCTGTAGAGGCCGTATGGAGATATGGCAGGGTCCGATCAGATACGTGCGGTATTGCACGGATCAGGATCGGACGGTTTGTACTAGTGGCCGTATGGTTATATGGCAGGGTTCGATCAGATACGTGCGGTATTGCACGGATCAGGATCGAACGGATGTTACTAGCCGGCTTTGATTAAGCCGGTCCTAGTTTAGTACAGTGTAGATTTTGTCTCATTGCATTTGTATCCGGACGGAATACAGATGCGGGTGTGTATGCACAGTATGGGGTTTTCCTGTAATTTATTACGGGACCAGTTTTCTGGAGTTGCCAGTTTGCTTTCCGTTCCGGCCGGTTTTCCTTTGTTCTTTCCCGGCCGGACTTTTCTGATGGAGGGGGTTATTTGCAGTTTTGCAAATAACACTTTGGTGGAGGTTTTATTTGTAAGATGATTTTTTATGAAAGCATCTTTTCTTTTCAACCATCACTTGATTTGTATTAATGAGATTAGAAAGGATTTGAGGTTGATAAGAAAGATTGTTATGTTGATGTTTAGGATATAGTCACCTTTCTACTTTTCCTACACTCACCTTCCTTCTATGGTTATGCTTCATATTCATTCCTCCACCTTATTCTTATGACTTGATGAAAAATGGTAGAAAGAAAGAGAGAAGAAGAAAAGAGAGAAGAAGAAAAGAGAAGAAAATGAGAGCTTCATTTTTGAGAGAGTAGCATTCTTGATCTCATTTTTGATGCTAGAAAAATGCAAGCACCATTTTTCTTACCTTGTTTCCTCCATCATCCACAAATGGCAACCAACCCCAAAGTGAGACATACACTCTACACTATCTTCCTACAGCATATCTTGAGCATGTCGAGTTGCCGGCTTCATGCGCGAGTTGCCTCGGTATTGAGGTGGGAGCCCGTAAAAGTACCCGGCTTCGTGGTGCCCTTTCCGACGAGGAGGAGATGGACGGAGATCCCGCGAGGAGATCGGAGTGGAGATGAAGACCGGAGGACTTGGATCGTCGGTATATCTCTAACCCATCCTCTTAGTAGCTTAGACTTGTTAATGGTTAACGATCCGGGGTTTAGTGCGCGGTGGTGCCGTTTTGCCAAGTCCGCAAAAATTTAAGTTTACCACCGTTTCCGCGTTTGGCCGTCGGATTGACGGCCGGGGCGCCGCCGTGCACTTACAGTGGTATCAGAGCCTCGCCATTAACTTAGTCTAGCTTTGTGTAATGTGTTTGCATTTCCGATCGATCAAAAAGTTCCAAAACTGCATTTTAGTTCGCATCAGTTTCTGTTGAAAATTTTTGGTCTCGAAAATTTTTTCAAGTTATAAAATATTGATGCACTGGAAATTCTAAGAGTTCTGTAAAAATTTGATGAAGTAACTCCACAGTTGGAGCGCGGAACCACCGCGAAAACCCCATTTGTGCGGCCCTTCCGCCGCGCACTATTCACATCACTTCACCAATTTTTTACAGAGGCCTTCTGGGCTTAAAATATGGGTTTTGGAATATTTAAATTGGGCCCAGGATTTCTGTGAGTGCTACAGTTTTGATTGGGGGCCCACTTGTTAATTGTTTGATCAATCGGAAAATTTTAAACACATTTTTCACAGTATTTACATTATATCTGCGACCGTGAATGTCACTCGATCGGTAAATCCTGTCTAACTGCTATAGCCCGGTTAGACGGATTTGCGAACGTGACTTTCACGTTGATGTTCTATGTATTTGCTGTGATGTTGCGGATCGGTCGTGGGGGATAGCCTGGATGCAATGCTAGTACTGTGCTGTTGTATTATGTACATTTGATATTGCGGGGCGAGCGTCCGACATGTGGACTGCCGTCACTGCCTGTTTGTATTATTCTTTTGGGGCACGACCTGGTTGCGGTCGATGTACCCGTTGTATGTATATTTTACTTTCTGTACTAGGATTGCCCCGCGGAGGGGTGCACGGATAGCCGGGTTCTGGAGGGCAACAAGCCCGCATCTCATGGCATTGAGACGGAGGGGGCTTCACTCTAGGATTGGCGGGCTATTCGCCGCACTCGTAGGGGGTACAGGTTGACCCAGGAGGGGTGCCCAAGTTACCGGATTCCGTGAAGTGCTGGGTGGTCCATTCACGGCGCTGAAGGGGGCTGCCTCGCTTCAGGTTTTGGCGGGTGACTTGCCGCGCCCGTAGGGGTCTAGGATTTCATTGCACAGGCTATCCACACGACCAGGGGAACGTCGGGTTTCAGCGGCTCTGTGAAACCCGGGGATCCCAGATATCTGTATTGTTTCTGTGATGCTGTTCATTCTCTGTGATGTTGCATTTCTTTCACTCCTTGAGCGAAATATAATATATTGGTATATATATTAGTAGATGTTGTATATGTTTTGCATCCGCGCTAGTCCAGTCCCCGCTCTGTCGTTAGTAAGCTAACCTAACGGGTAATGACGGGACCCAGTGGCGAATGCGGATGGCATATACGTACGTCAGTATATTTTCGTTCTTTGTGGTGTGATTAATTGATGGGACTGCGTTGATTCGGATCAATGCAAGTTAAACAAACCTTATCTGATGTTGTTGGAACACTTTTTCAAAAAGCTGTTATTGCAAGGACGTTTACTTTTGTTTTGCATCGTGGTATTCATTGGAATATCCTGCTCCTCAGTCGACGAGGCAAGGGCCGAGATCCCTTCACCGGGAGTGACCCCTTGGACAAAAGGTTTGCGTCAGGGCATTAACTTCACTATAGCCGATTACTTTTGCTTTGCACCGTGGTATTCAGTTGGAATATCCTGCACCCCATTCTACGGGGAAAGAGCCGAGATCCCTTCACCGGGAGTGACCTCTTTAGCAACGGTTTTCGTCACTATATTTTCAAAAAGCTATCCGTTCCTTCAACGATATCAAGTTCATTACGTTAAAGGTTTTCGCCAGAAACCATTCGTAGCCCTCCGTCGTTTCAGACGGGTAGCACGTAGTATTCATGCTATGTTTGTTGACCTTCGTCAAGGCATAGTGTATGGTAGCTGCTTGTTACCTTTCTGCTGCATAGATAGATGCGTTGGTTTGGGACAGTCGTATAGCCTTGTTGACCTTCGTCAAGGGCTTGTACGGGTGGATTCAGATTAACCCTGGATAATGACGGGTAGAACTTGACATGTGACTTATGATTTGTTGACCTTCGTCAAGGTCATAAGAGCATGGGGCAGAAATCACATCGGGAGTTTCAAAAGAACTGAAACTTGCCAGATATGCGCATACCTTCTGGAGTGTGATACCGTGAGCGGATTCCGTCACGTTGTCATGCGATGAGAGTTGGATCCCGATTCCCACTGATGAGTTGGTATACTCCTCGGGTGACCCCGACTAATTCTTCTTTCAGGTTTGGAGGAGAATTTGAGGTACAGTGGGAGGTTTCCAGATTAGATAAATTGGTAACCATTCTGATCTAGGTTAGAGTGCACGCTGAGTGTTTCTTTTCTCTCTCTCTCTGGCAGCGACCATTGACCCGACCCTAGATTTTGACTCAGTGACCAAATTGACCGAACCTACTTAACACTGGCTTTTGGATTGTCAGAGTTGCAGACCTCATTGCCACTCATACTTTTACCCTTTTCTCCAGGACACCCCGTATTACTACGAACGTCCACTTCCATTGGACAAAACCATCGTACGGTTAGATACGAACTCGAAGGAATTCGAGGATGGTTTCCGGTTCTGGAGAAAACGGATAGGATTATTCAGTTGTCTTTTCTTTTCACCCTATCTCAGGTTGCGAGTACTCCTTAGTTTAGGAGTAGTACACCTATTATGCAAATTGGATAGTCTTCTTCCAAACCATAGGCTGGTGCCGACCGGTAGGGAATGAAGAAAACCAATTAGCATAACGATGGTGTGCAGAAGGTATTAAGTTCAGACAAAACAAGGGATCAGTAAGAGGGCAAAGTAAATTGCAACAGATATTCACGACCAAAACAAATATTTCGTTACCACTCCCACATCACCTTTGTATTTCTCCAGGACACTCCGTATCACTACGAAGATCCCATTTTATTGGATAATCCATCGTATGGTTATATACGAACTCGAAAGGAACTTGTTCCAGTTCGGGGATGGATCCTGGTTCAGGAGAAATAGGAATAAAGTACATTCAGATGTCTTTTATCTTCACCTTCTCTCGCGTTGCGAGTGCTCCTAGGATTAGGACAGTACACCCTTTATGCTTTTTGGATAGTCTTCTTCCAAACCATAGGCTGGTGTCGAACGGTAGGGAAGGTAGAAAACCAATTGGCCTAAAGGGGTGTACAGAAGGTAAAGACTAAAGACATATGAAGGGATTTGGAGAGGTGGCAAAGAATTATACGGTTACAGTTGTGAATTTGGATAATGGATGAGGCATTACTAGGAATACCAGGATACCCCAACGAAACATTTCAATGTTTCAGTTTCACTGTGTACTGTTAATGGAAAACTGATTTCCCGATTAGACACTTACTCCAGGGTATGTATTTACCAGGTATAATTCTCACATCTGTATGGTTTTACAGATGATGAGTGGGAGTAAGTTAGTGGGAATTGGGTGATCATCCTTATTATATCGGGATTCGTTGTAATCGGTGATATTTGAGGAGATCGCCTGGGTTGTTTGCCGGTCGGCAAATATTTGGTTTTGAATATCCGCTGTTGTGCACCAATTTCAAATTGATATATCTGTACGTCTATTTTCATAGAGTGAGATATACCTTTTGATATTATGTCGATGACATTTACCTATATCAGTGGATGGTTAGGTAAGGAGCATTAAACAGCGGTGTAATTCTTCTTAACCATAAGTACAGTTTTCAATCTACGACACACAGTGAATGAGTTGTTAGACTCAGCGGACTTATACAGAGTATTGTATATTGTCCAGTGTCCATTAGGACAGAGAGCTTGGTCCTCGTACTATATTCTGTTTACTTTTAACTTCTCTAGCCCTTAGACATGTGTTTCGTGGAAACACAGGGTCTAAGTTTTGAGGAGTTATAGGTATTTGAATAGAGTAGAGAACCAGGTATAGCAAGTATCGGGATTCTTCAAAGTGATCGAAGATGTAGATACTTGTGTATGGTATTCAGTTGATAGTAATAATTAAGAGAAATTGCTTCTCTTTCAGGTTACTCATAATTGGAAGCATTCCTAAGTTGAGTAACGCTGATCGGCCTCTTTCCATTTAGTTGACATGTGCTGGGGACAGCTGCATGATTTGAATCTGGTTAAATTAAATCAGTGCCTTTGTTTCTATATTGGATATAGTACAGTTCATATCTTAACATTGTTAAGGTACGGGGAGTTGTCTGGCTTATGATTAAAACCAGACTCTGGATAACTCAAGGCACGTTTCTGTAATGGCTGTTTGTGGGTTGACCCAGGCTATGACGCGGGTTGATTTTCTACCATCTGGATGAACAATAGCAATATTGTTCTAGACTCGCCACAGTTTTATTAAAAATGGATTTTTCAGAAAACAGCAGTGGGAGTATGGTAGAACTGGAAGTGATTCCAGAACCGCAAACGATTACTGAAGATTTGATAAGGAACCTAAAGATTCAATCTGATTTGACATTCCATTGGCCGCTCCGCAGATAAGGTGGGTAACTTTAGGCACCCGAGAGGTACTCCGGTGGCCTCAAGGACGGTGACAGGGAAGTTCTTGTTTACCCACACTTGCCATTGTTGTTGTTCCAGGCTGCGAGACCCAGCAGGAGGATGAGTATAGCGTCGTTCTAAACTTGCTTTGGAAGTGTACGCCTATATGACTCTGCCAGAGGGTTGTCGTAGTCAGTGGGAGCAGCGGAAGCATTGGTGGACAGGTTGCTTATGTCTATTTATAGACTAGAGCAGATGTAGCGGAGATAGATCATCTATTTCTGACGTGACAGTCATGGTTTTGACTTCATCAGAATAGGGGATGGATCTGTTGAGAAGGTAGTAGGGTGTGATATCCTGGTATTTGGATGATATACACAGAGTAGGAAAAGAAACTCCTACACTACGATCGGTTATACTTTGGTCGTCACACAGTAGTTTCTCCACAAAGGACTTGGACTTTATGTCTGACATACTGGTTACTAGATCTATGGTTTTAGATCTAGATTTGGATGGTTTCCCAATCAGGGTACTTAGACAGCATTCTAAGAGTATTTAGAATGGACGACTCCTGGCACGGTAGTATACCTGCAGATGATGGAGTCACCCTCTCTAAAGGTGTCTTACAGACTAAAGGGGAGAGGGATGTGCATGATTGGCAGATCACTTGCTCAGGCAATTGAGTCAATCATGAGATGTGAAGTACCACACCAGATGTTGTTCTTGCACTAGATGCAATAAGTTGACATTGATCCAGTCATGGAGAAACAGTCGGAAGCAGTTCTAGAACATAAGTGAATGTTCTAGGGAAATGATAACGGCTGCCTCTTTTAGGAGACGGTTATCATTCCAGGCTTCCAAGGTGACATGGACGACAAGGAGGTTGTCAGAGTTATAGTTTTCCTTCTGACGAGGGGCAGTATTTTGGACAGGTGGTCCAAGGCAATACTGAGGGTGGCATGGCGCGGGATACTGATTAAGTTCAGTTGACGATACAGTCTAAGAAGTTTGGATTTGGAGTTCATTTATGAGCTAGGTCCCATCAGACATCCAGACATTCTAAGACAGGTATTGCTCATTTCGGGAGATGGTTTTCTCCGTGAACTTGAGATATAGAGAGACATAGAAAGAGACACCACAGGCGGATCCACTCACTGAGGCTATTCCTCGAACGCAAGAGTTTCGCAAACGGGCTTTGTGAGACTGACTAGTAGAGGAGTTGGGTGTTCGGTATCACACGGGCTGTGAGTATGCGACATCGCAATAATTAGCCTTGAGTGCAAGTGGGAGATTGTTAGAGATAGTGCCCTCAGAGTCAATTATTAGGTCACAGGTACGTGATTGTAATGATTGAGGGAGGACCTATCCCGGTAGGACAGTCTTACTCGAGTTGATAGTATGCTATCTGGTTTACCTTTATCATCGTGTACTGTTTTAGGTGACCTGACACGTCGCTATTACACGTTGATAGAGCCCCTAGGATTCTTGCTTGACCACCAGCAGTATGAGGGCGATCATATAAGTGGGAGCTGGCGGTCTATAAGCTTATCCTTAAAAGGTCCCTAGTCGTGGGAGTTTCGAGACTGGGCATCGATACTCCATTAGTAGACTAGTGTATACAGTCGAGACCCCGACGAGGGGCGGTGGCCGGTCTCACAAGCCACTGATGTCAGTTGGATCACCTAAGATGTATACAGGTGCTCGTTGGGTTATGAGTACACCGGACAGGACTCGCCGGGAACATGCTAGTTGGTCATATACCAGACGTCAGATGGCAGTTCCCTGGTGACATGTGTGCAGGTTAGTTCATCGACCTGGGGATCGTCATTTGTCTCGTGTGAGTTCCCACTGTACTTTGATTACTACCCTACCACGGCTCAAAGGAGTCGTGCAAACAGGTTTTAGTTGGGTACAGTCCCGAGCCACATGGAGGCAGTGAGCGTATCTTCAGGGGTTCGTCTCTCCCGGTATTGGGGGTGAGGTCGTGCTGTGTCTAGGAGAGCCATTACACAAAGTCCTTGGCCAAGGCAAGGAGATTTACTGGTAGGTATTCCAGTAGTATCTCAGGGTGTTCTGGGCTACACTCCGACACGACTTGTACCGCTTTTGGGGGTCTGACTTTTACCAACCCCCTAGGCCCGCCATGCGATACTCATAGACGAACGGACCGGACTGCACGGATATTGTCACTGACAGGCTCAGTAGGGTGTCAGGATGAGTTCGCTCATCGACGTCCCTTTTGGTCAATAGCTGGTGGCCCGTCACGTATTGGCTTATACCTCTGACGTGCTAGTGGTTAAATCCACAGCCATAGTATTGACGAGTCTTTAGAGTCCACCACACTTACAGTTACTCAAGTTTCGGGCGAAACGCTGTAGAGGCCGTATGGAGATATGGCAGGGTCCGATCAGATACGTGCGGTATTGCACGGATCAGGATCGGACGGTTTGTACTAGTGGCCGTATGGTTATATGGCAGGGTTCGATCAGATACGTGCGGTATTGCACGGATCAGGATCGAACGGATATTACTAGCCGGCTTTGATTAAGCCGGTCCTAGTTTAGTACTGTGTAGATTTTGTCTCATTGCATTTGTATCCGGACGGAATACAGATGCAGGTGTGTATGCACAGTATGGGGTTTTCCTGTAATTTATTACGGGACCAGTTTTCTGGAGTTGCCAGTTTGCTTTCCGTTCCGGCCGGTTTTCCTTTGTTCTTTCCCGGCCGGACTTTTCTGATGGAGGGGGTTATTTGCAGTTTTGCAAATAACACTTTGGTGGAGGTTTTATTTGTAAGATGATTTTTTATGAAAGCATCTTTTCTTTTCAACCATCACTTGATTTGTATTAATGAGATTAGAAAGGATTTGAGGTTGATAAGAAAGATTGTTATGTTGATGTTTAGGATATAGTCACCTTTCTACTTTTCCTACACTCACCTTCCTTCTATGGTTATGCTTCATATTCATTCCTCCACCTTATTCTTATGACTTGATGAAAAATGGTAGAAAGAAAGAGAGAAGAAGAAAAGAGAGAAGAAGAAAAGAGAAGAAAATGAGAGCTTCATTTTTGAGAGAGTAGCATTCTTGATCTCATTTTTGATGCTAGAAAAATGCAAGCACCATTTTTCTTACCTTGTTTCCTCCATCATCCACAAATGGCAACCAACCCCAAAGTGAGACATACACTCTACACTATCTTCCTACAGCATATCTTGAGCATGTCGAGTTGCCGGCTTCATGCGCGAGTTGCCTCGGTATTGAGGTGGGAGCCCGTAAAAGTACCCGGCTTCGTGGTGCCCTTTCCGACGAGGAGGAGATGGACGGAGATCCCGCGAGGAGATCGGAGTGGAGATGAAGACCGGAGGACTTGGATCGTCGGTATATCTCTAACCCATCCTCTTAGTAGCTTAGACTTGTTAATGGTTAACGATCCGGGGTTTAGTGCGCGGTGGTGCCGTTTTGCCAAGTCCGCAAAAATTTAAGTTTACCACCGTTTCCGCGTTTGGCCGTCGGATTGACGGCCGGGGCGCCGTCGTGCACTTACATGTATTACGACCGAATACAAATGCAACTGAGACAAAGATATTATACCTACTCAATACAATACTCGGATCCGGCTTAAACCAAAGCCGACCAGTATCATCTGCCCGAAAAATAACACGTGCGTAAACGCACGTGCATTTTCCGAACCCTGCCATAAAACCATACGTCCTCTACAACGTTTCGCCCGAACTTGGGAAACTGTCTGTGGGGGACTCTAATGACTCGTCAGTACCCTGGCAGTGGGTTTAACCACAAACCGTTAGCGGCACTAGCAATGCGTAACGGCTGCCTATGGACTGACCTCAAGGGAGGCCGATGAGCGAACTCATCCGGAAACCCTACTGAGCCTAACAGTGACAATGTATATACAGTCCGGTCCGTTCGTCTATGAGTATCGCATATCTGTCTAGGGGGGCTAGTAACGTCAGACCCCCAATAGCAGTATAAGTCGTGTCGGAGTGTAGCCCAATAACACCCTGAGATACTACTGGAGTACCTACCAGTAAATCTCCTGCAATGGCCATGGACTTTGTGTAATGGCTCTCCTAGACACAGCACGACCTCGCCCCCAATACCGGAAGAGACGAATCCCCTGCCGATCCGCTCACGTGCCTCCATGTGGCTCGGGACTGTACCCAAAAACTACCTGTTTGCACGACTCCTTTGAGCCGTGGTAGGGTAGAAATCAAAGCACAGTAGGAACTCACACGAGACAAATGACGACCTCAGGTCGATGAACTAACATGTACACATGTCACCAGGGAACTGCTATCTGACGATAGGTATAGTACTAACTAGCAGATTCCCGGCGAGTCCTGTCCGGTGTACTCATAACCCAATGAGCACCTGTATACATCTTAGGTGATCCAACTGACACCAGTGGCTTGTGAGACCGGCCACCGCCCCTCGTCGGGGTCTCGACTGTATACACTAGTATACTCCGGAGTATCGATGCCCTGTCTCGAAACTCCCACGACTAGGGACCACAATTAAGGATATGCGTATAAATCACCCAACTCTCACGTATATGATCGCCATCATACTGTTGGTGGTAAAGCAAGATCCTAAGGGCTCTATCAATGTGTAACATGTAATCAGTCACCTGAACATGTACACGACTGATAAAGGCAAACCAGATAGCATACTATTATCTTGAGCAAGACTGTCCTACCGGTATAGGTCCTTCGCAATCATTGCAATCACGTACCTGCGATCCAATAATTGACTATGAGGGCACTATCTCCAACAATCTCCCACTTGCACTCAAGGCTAATTATTGCGATGTCGACTACTCACAGCCCGTGTGAAACCGAATATCCAACTCCTCTACTAATCAGTTTCACAAAGCGCGTTTGTAAAACTATTGTGTTCGAGAAACAGCCTCAGTGAGTGGATCCGCCTACATGTTTCTTTCTATATCTCTTTAAATCTCAAGTTCGCGGAGAAAGCCATCTCCCGAATCGAGTAATACCCGTCTTAGAATATGTCTGGATATCTGATGGGACCTAGTTCATAAATGAACTCCAAATCCAAACTTCTTAGACTGTATCGATCACTGAACCTAATCAGTATCCGGCACCATGCCACCCACAGTATCCTCTTGGACTACCTGTCCATAACACTGTCCCTCTTCGTCAGAGGGAAAAACTCTAACTCTGACAACCACTCTGTCATCCATGTCACCTTTGAAGCCTGGAATGATAATCGTCTCCCGAAGGAGGCTGCCGTCATCAAATCCTTAGAACATGCACCTATGTTCTAAAACTGCTTCCTTATGTTTCTCCAGGATTGGATTAATACAAACTTATTGCAACTAGTGCAAAAACAACATCTGGTGTGGTACTTGACATCTCACGATTGACTCAATTGCCTAAGCAAGTGATCTGCCAATCATGCACTTCCCTCTCCACTTTAGTCTGTAAGACACTTTTAGAGAGGGTGACTCCATTACCTGCAGGTACACCACCATGCCAGGAGTCATCTATTCTAAAAACCATTAGAATACTGTCAAAGTACCCACATTGGGAAACTACCCAAATCCAGATCTAAAACCATAGATCCAGAAACCAGAATGTCAAATATTATATCCATATCCTGTCTGGAGAAACAACTGTGTGACGACCACAGTACAACCGATCGTAGTATAGGAATTTTACTTCCTACTCTGTGTATGTCATCCAAATACCATGACATCACACCCTACTTCCTTCTTAACAGATCCATCCTCTATTCTGATGAAGTCAAACCTATGACTGTCACATCAAAATTAGATGATCTATCTCCGCTATAACTGCTCTAGTCTATAAATAGACATAAGCTACTTGCCCACTATGCTTCTGCTGCTCCCACTGACTACGACAACCCTCCTACCGGGTCTCATAGCCTGGAACAACAGTAGTGTCAAGTTTGGGTAGATAAGAACCTCCCTGTCACCGTCCTTGAGGCTACCGGAGTACCTCTCGGGTGTCTAAGGTTATCCACCATATCTGCGGAGTGGCTAATGGAATGTCAAACCTGATTGAATATATAGGTCCTATTAAATTTTCCGTAATCGTTTGCGGTTCTGGAATCACTTCCAGTTCTACCATACTCCCACTACTGTTTTCTGAAAAAGATCCATTTTACTAAAACTGTGGCGAGTCAAGAACAATATCACTATTGATCTTCCAAATGGTAGAATATCAACCCTCGTCATAACTAGGGTCAACCCACAAACGACCATTACAGAAACGTGCCCTGAGTTATCCAGAGTCTGGTTTTAAGCATAAGCTGGACAACTCCCCGTACCTTAATATCTTTTAAGGTATGAACCATTCTATATCCAATATAGAAACTTTGGCACTTTATTTAATTGGAACCAGATTCAATCATGCAGCTGTCTCCAGTGCATATCAACTTAATTGAAAGAGACTAATCAGCATTACTCAACTTAGGAATCCATCCAATTATGAGTAACCTGAAAGAGAAACTCGTTTCTCAAAACCATCACTATCATCTGAATACCAATCACAAGAATCTACATCTTCGATCTCTTTGAAGAATCCCGATACTTGTGACACCTGGTTCTCTACTTTATTCTTATACTCACAACTTCTCAAAACTTAGACCTTGTATTTCTACGAAACACTTGTCTAAATACTAGAGAAGTTATAAGTAAACAGAACATAGTACGAGGACCTACCCCTTTGTCCTGATGGACACTTGGACAACATACAATACTCTGTATAAGTCCGCTGAGTTGAACAACTCAAAGCTTGTGCGTCGTAGGTTGAAAACTGTACCCTGGCGATTTTCTCAAATATCACCAATTGCAACGAATTCCGATATAAGGAGGATAATCACCTAATTCCCAATAACTTACTCCCACTCATCATCTGTAAAACCATACAGATATGAGAATGAAACCTGGTAAATACATACCCTTGGAGTAAGTATTTAATCGGGAAAACAGTTTTCTTTTAACAATGCACTGAAACATGAAAATGTTTCGTAGGGGTATCCTGGTATTCATAGCAATGCCTCTTCCATAATCCAATTCATGACTTCAACCGTATATTTTATTGCCATCTCTCCAAATCCCTTTATTTGTCTTTAGTCGTTACCTTCTGTACACCATCGTTAGGCTAAATGGTTTTCTTCCTTCCCTACCGTTCGGCACCAGCCTATGGTTTGGAAGAAGACTATCCAGTAAGCATAATAGGTGTACCCTCCTAAACCAAGGAATACTCGCATCTCGAGAGAAAGTGATGATAAAAGACAACTGAATAATACCTTATTCTTTTTAAAGGTGAAATAGGAGTGGCGACGAAGTACGCGGTTTTGGTCGTGAATGATAACAGTCGCAATTTACTTTGCCCTCTTTCTAATCCCTTTATTTTGTCTTTACATATTACCTTCTGCACACCCTAATTAGGCTAATTGGTTTTCTTCATTCCCTACATTTCGGCACCTGCCTATGGTTTGGAATAAGACTATCCAATAAGCGTAATAGGTGTACTCTCCTAAACCAAGGAGCCCTCGCAACCTGAGAGAAGGTGATAATAAAAGACAACTGAATAAACCAATTCTATTTCTCCTGAACCTGGATCCATCCTCGAAGAAGTCACTTCGAGTTCGTATATAACCATACGATAGATCTATCCAATGGAAGTGGATGTCCGTAGTAATACGGGTGTTCTGAGAAATGCAAAGGGTAGAAGAAGGAGTGGCAATGACTTATGCAACATAGACAATCCAAAAGCCAGTATTTTAAGAAGATTCGGTCAACTTGGTCACTGAGTCATAGTCTAGGGTCGGTCAAAGGTCGCTGCCAAAGAGAGAGAGAAAAGAAACACTCTGCGTGCACTCTAACCTAGATCAGAATGGTTATCACTTTATCTAATCCGGAAACCTCCCACTGTCCTGTCAAATTCTCCTCCAAACCTAAAGAAGAATCAATCGGGATCACCCGAAGAGTAAACCAACTCATCAGTGGGAATCGGGATCCAACTCTCATCGCATGATAACGTGATGGAATGCATCCACGTTACTCATACTCCAGAAGGTATGCACATACTTGGCAAGTTTCAGTTTCTTTAGAAACTCCCGATAGGATTTTTGCCCCATGCTCTTATAACCTTGGCGTTAGGTCAAAATGTCATAAGTCACATGCCAAGTTCTACCCGTCACTATCTTGTTAATTTGAACCCACCCGCACATGCCCTTGGCGTTAGGTCAAAATGGCAGAATGGCTGTCCCAAACCAACTCATCTATCTATGCAACAATTGAATACCCAGCAGCTACCAAACACTATGCCTTAGCGTTAGGTCAAAATACATAGCTTGAATACTACTGAATACCCAAAAGAAGTGACGGAGGGCTACGGCTGGTTTTTGGCGAAAAACCTTTAACGTAGTGAACTTGATATCGCTGAAGGAACCTTATAGCTTTTTAAAATATAGTGGCGAAAACCTTTTGCTAAAGAGGTCACTCCCGGTAAAGGGATCTCGGCTCTTTCCTCGTGGAATGAGGTGCAGGATATTCCACTGAATACCGCGGTGCAAAGCAACTTGTAATCGACTATAGTGAAGTTATTACCCTGACGCAAACTTCTGCCCAAGGGGTCAGTCCTGGTGAAGGGATATCGGCCCTTGCCCCGTCGAATGAGGTGCAGGATATTCCACTGAATACCGCTATGCATAACAAAAGAAAACGTCTTTGCAATAACACTTTTTAAATTTGTTCCAAAAACTGAAAACAGGTTTGTTTAACTTTGCATTGATCAGAATCAACGCAGTCCCATCAATAATCACACCAGAAAAGAACGAAAATAAAATGTACGTATATGCCATCCGCATTCGTCACTGGGTCCCGTCATCACCCGTTAGGTTACTTAACTAACGACAGAGCGGAGACTGGACTAGCGTGGGTGTAAAACATATACAACATCTAATAGTATATAAACCAATATACAATAATCGCTCCAGGCGTGATAATATGCAACATTACAGAAAAGTAATAAGCATCACAGAACAATACAGATAATCTGGGATCCCCGGGTTTCACAGAGCCGCTGCTGAAACCCGACGTTCCCCTGTCGTGTGGATAGCCTGTGCAATGAAACCTAGACCCCTACGGGTGCGGCAAGTTACCCGCCAAAACCTGAAGCGAGGCAACCCCCCTACAGCATAGTGAATGGACCACCCAGCACTTCACGGAATCCGGTAATCCTGGGCACCCCTCCTTGGGTCAACCTGTACCCCCTACGAGTGCGGCGAATAGTCTGCCAATTCTAGAGTGGGACCCCTCTGCCTCTCAAAGCCATGAGATGCGGACCTGTTGCCCCTCAGAACCCGGCTATCCGTGCACTCCGTCTTGGGGCAAAACCTAGTACAGTAATGAAAAATAGTACAACAGGTACATCGACCGCAACCTGGTCGTGCCCCAAAAGAATATTATACAACAGGCAGTAACGGCAGTCCACAAGTTGGACGCTCGCCCCGCAATATCAAATGTACAAATAAATCCAAACTGCACTATCATTGCACACCGCTATCCACCACAACAAATCCTGAACATCACAGCACAACACAGAAAATCAACGCGAATATCACGTTCGCAAACCCGTCTAAAAGAACTATAGCAATCAGACGCTGTTTACCGATCAAGTGACATTCCCGGTCGGAGATATAATGTAAGTACTGAAAACTAACAGGTTTAAATTTCGATCGACTAAATATCACAAAGTGGGCCCCACGAACAACTGGTGAACAGTAACAAAATCTGGGACCAAAAGATATATACCAAAAACCCCAAATTCCAACAGAGAAGACACAGACAAAATTTGGTGCACTGATCCCATAGAATGGCCGCGGATGCGCGGCCAAACCATGGGTTTGGCCGCGATTACGCGGCGCTTTGGTGGGATCACGTGCTCAAATTTTGTCGGTGTACTTCTGAAACCCTGCACAACTTTCTGTGATATGTGGAATATTTTTAGGACACCATTTAAAATCGACAGAAACTGTGAAAATTGGATTTTGCAGTTTTTGATTTCCGGTTCGATCGATGTTTTAAACGCGTTAGCACAAGTTAGTATAGAAAAATGGTTAGGCTCTGATACCACTGTAAGTCCACGGTAGCGCCCCGGCCGTCTACAGACGCCAAATGCGGAACAAAACTTTTTAACTGGCGCTATCGTATACTTTAACCCGGATCTGCCATTATTGATAAACTAACAAACTGTAAAGAGTGTAGAAAGGTTATACCGAACGATCCGAGTCCTTCGTTCTTTAACCATCATCCCACGCTCCGTTGCGGCTGCTCCGATCTCGTCGATCTCCGATCTGCTCGTCCAGGTGGCACCACGTCGACGATTCTTTAAACGGGCTCCCGCCTCTGACTCGAGGCAACTCGGTCGTCAAGTTTGCTAAAAGAGACGACCAAGAATGATGTAGAGAATGAGTAGATGACTTTGTCTCACTTCGCCCAAAGCCGTGGACGATCGGTTAATGAAGTTGCCGATGGAAATGAAATGGAACAAGAAATGAACTATGAAATTTCCATGCATCCAAAACTTGGTCTTTTTCTTTTTAACAACCATAATCTTTTTTCTCAAGTAAGAGAAGGAGGAGAGAGAGGGTCGGCCACTTATAAAGAAGGAGGAGGGTGAGAGTAGGAGCAAAATAAGGAGGTGACCATAAACAATGATCCTTATCATAACAAAAGATCAAGAACAAATATCTTAAGGAAAACAAGAATCATTAAAGTCAAAGCATGAGTCATAATCCTTGTCACCACTTTCTAGAAACTTCTAGAACCTTCTAGAAGCATGACTCACTCTCATCCAAGAAAAGATAAATCCGTCTTTAACCGAATGTTAAAAGACGGCTGATAGAAAACTGGAAACTGGCAACTTCCAAAAGTGATCCTGAAACGACTTTCAGGATAACCCCGTAACTGTATAAATATACCTGCATTTGTATTACGACCGAATACAAATGCAACTGAGACAAAGATATTATACCTACTCAATACAATACTCGGATCCGGCTTAAACCAAAGCCGACCAGTATCATCTGCCCGAAAAATAACACGTGCGTAAACGCACGTGCATTTTCCGAACCCTGCCATAAAACCATACGGCCTCTACAACGTTTCGCCCGAACTTGGGAAACTGTCTGTGGGGGACTCTAATGACTCGTCAGTACCCTGGCAGTGGGTTTAACCATAAACCGTTAGCGGCACTAGCAATGCGTAACGGCTGCCCATGGACTGACCTCAAGGGAGGCCGATGAGCGAACTCATCCGGAAACCCTACTGAGCCTAACAGTGACAATGTATATACAGTCCGGTCCGTTCGTCTATGAGTATCGCATATCTGTCTAGGGGGCTAGTAACGTCAGACCCCCAATAGCAGTATAAGTCGTGTCGGAGTGTAGCCCAATAACACCCTGAGATACTACTGGAGTACCTACCAGTAAATCTCCTGCCATAGCCATGGACTTTGTTAATGGCTCTCCTAGACATAGCATGACCTCGCCCCCAATACCGGGAGAAAAGAATCCCCTGCCGATCCGCTCACGTGCCTCCATGTGGCTCGGGACTGTACCCAAAAACTACCTGTTTGCACGACTCCTTTGAGCCATGGTAGGGTAGAAATCAAAGCACAGTAGGAACTCACACGAGACAAATGACGACCTCAGGTCGATGAACTAACCTGTACACATGTCACCAGGGAACTGCTATCTGACGATAGGTATAGTACTAACTAGCAGATTCCCGGCGAGTCCTGTCCGGTGTACTCATAACCCAATGAGCACCTGTATACATCTTAGGTGATCCAACTGACACCAGTGGCTTGTGAGACCGGCCACCGCCCCTCGTCGGGGTCTCGACTGTATACACTAGTCTACTCCGGAGTATCGATGCCCTGTCTCGAAACTCCCACGACTAGGGACCACAATTAAGGATATGCGTATAAACCACCCAACTCTCACGTATATGATCGCCATCATACTGTTGGTGGTAAAGCAAGATCCTAAGGGCTCTATCAAAGTGTAATATGTAATCAGTCACCTGAACATGTACACGACTGATAAAGGCAAACCAGATAGCATACTATCATCTTGAGTAAGACTGTCCTACCGGTATAGGTCCTCCGCAATCATTGCAATCACGTACCTGCGATCCAATAATTGACTACGAGGGCACTTTCTCCAACAGTACACTGGACAGGACTCGTCGAGAACTGACCGGTTGGTATTATACCTATCGTCAGTTATCAGTTCCCAGGTGACATGAGTACAGCTTAGTCCGCTGACTTGACACTGTCACTTCGCCTCGAGTGTGTTCCCACTGTACTTTGATTACTACCCTACCACGGCTCAAAGGAGTCGTGCAAACAGGTGGTAGTTGGGTGCAGTCCCGAAGCACTTGGAGGCAGTGACGGTTAGACAGGATTCGTCTCTCCCGGTATTGGGGGTTGACATCGTGCTGTGTCTAGGAGAGCCATTACACGAGTAGTCCCTGGCCAGGGCAATCGAGATATACTGGTAGGCTTCCAGTGTTATCTCAGGGTGTTTTGGGCTTCACTCCGACACGACTTGTACCGCTATTAGGGGACTGACGTTTACCGCCCCCCTAGGCCCGCCATGCGATGTATCAGACGAACAGACTGGACTGTACGGAGATTGTCACACTCAGGCTCAGTAGGAGTTCAGATGGGTTTCACCTCGTCAGTCTTCTTGTCGGCATCTACCTGGGGACCGTTACGCACAGCTAGTGCCGCTTGCGGTCTGTGGTTAAACCCACTGCCAGCGTAGTGTCGAGTCTTTAGAGTCCCACACAGAAAGCTATTCGCCTTTAGGCAAAAGAGTAGAGGTCACATGGTTTTGCGGCAGGTCGCATGGTTTTGCGACAGGGTTCGGTCACATCCATGCACTTATGCACGTACAGTGTCCGGACAGTTTACACTAGCAGGCTTTGGTTTAAGCCAGATCCTAGTGTACGTATTGGGATTGGATTTATCCAGTATGTATTCGTGTTCCTCGGAACGCGGATGCGGGTGTGTATGCACAGTTGACGGAGAGACAGAGGCAGAGGATTCTCATTAGGGTTGTTGACCGTTGACTGTTGACTATTGACTTTTTGCTCGACCCTAATGAGAATTTGATATATGATTAACAATAATACTAATTAAGTATTGTGATGACATGGTTGATGAGGGGTTGACTTTGTTGACTTGTTGACTTTTTTGACCGGTTGACTAGGTTGGACTAGTTGACCATCATGATGACAATGGCTATCATTTCATGGCAAAGACTTTTTACTTGCTTGTTTCTCTTGTGAGAAATGAGTGCATGAAATGATATGGCTATTGTAGCTTAAACCATTTACACAATACTTGATTACTATTTTGTGATGATGGTTTTGGATTATGAGAGCCAAGAGAGAAAAGTCTTCTATCATTCTATCATTCTCATTCTCTCTCTTGTTTTTGAGCTCTCATCTTCTTTCTCTTGCTCTCCCTCTCTTGAGTCTATGGTTCACTTGTCTCATGTGTTGAGAACCAAGAACCATAGAGTAAAATCCCAACACACTCTTCTCTACTCATTCTAGTTCATAAGGTTTGGCAAACCAAATGAACTAGTTTCTTCAAAGACCGAAGAAGAAGCCAAAGGTAGAAGCTTTCGAGGTGGATCCATCTTCAGCGCAAGGAGACGACGGAGTGAAGCCGATCCGGACAACCATCGAGGCTTGAAGACGAAGGAGATCGGGAAAGAAAGGTATAACCCCCTAACCGAGTAGTTAATAACTCCTAGTTAGGTTGTTAGTTAGATGTTTAACAAAGATCCGATTTTGAGTCCATGTTACCACCTCTAGAAAAATAGTTTTTCACTATATTCCGCATGCCCGAAAGAACCGGGAGAGGTAGCATGGACTTACAGATCTTGTTGTTGCTGATGCTGCTAGCTGATGCTGTTCTTTTGCTAGTGTTGCTGTTTTGAAGCAGTAGCAGCAGGTGGAGAAGATGTTGAAGTATTTATGGTGGAGTGTGGTGTTGTGTGTTGAACTATGGGCTGGTATGATGTGATGCTGTTGCTGTTTTTCATGGGGTTAGGTGGCTGTTGCAGCTGCAATTGCTGACCTTAAGGCTGAAATTGGGCAGAATTTGGGCTGATGTGATGTTGGTGCTGCTGTTGCAGCAGCTACGGCTGAGCTATGGGGTTATAGGAGTTGCTAAAGTTGACTTTTGGTGGCTGAAATGATGATATAAGGCTGATTTTTCTTTGGCTGATGTGATGTTGATGAAATGGGCTGTTTTGGTAAACTTTTTACCAAAAGATCCCACATTAACACGCAACTACTACTAAACACAGACTCAGGTGTTACAGTCTTCCCCCCTTAAGAAAATTCGTCCCCGAATTTTAAAATATGCAACTACGCGCACCTTCAAAAAAAGATAAGGGAATTTCTTCCGCATCTCTCCCTCGGCCTCCCAAGTGATCTCCTCACCATTCGGGCTGTGCCAAAGAACCCTTACCGACGGCAGGACTTTTGATCGAAGTTTCTTCACCTGCCGATCTAATATCTCAACTGGCTGCACGGTGAACGAAAGGTCGGGCTCAAGCTGAACGGTCTGATGTTGAATCGTGTGGGAAGGGTCATGAAGATATCTGCGCAGCATTGACACGTGGAAGACGGGGTGAACATCTGAAAAGCTGGGTGGAAGCGCCAAACGATATGCAACTGCGCCGATGCACTCGAGAATCTCGAAGGGACCTACGAATCTAGGGCTAAGCTTTCCCTTTCGCCCAAATCGCATCACGCCCTTCATTGGAGAGACCCTCAGAAAGACATGATCGCCAACTGCGAACTCTAATCTGCGACGGCGCCTATCTGCATATGATTTCTGCCTGCTCTGAGCTGCTCTCATCCGGTCTCGAATCAACTGCACTTTCTTGGTCGTCTCCTGCACAACCTGTGGCCCAAAAATACTGCTTTCGCTCAGCTCAGTCCAACAGACGGGCGATCTGCATCTCCTTCCATACAATGCCTCAAAAGGTGCCATCTGAATAGTATCCTGGAAGCTGTTGTTGTAGGAGAACTCCACTAAAGGTAAATGACGATCCCAGCTACCTCCGAAGTCTAAAACGCACGCTCGAAGCATGTCCTCGAGAGTCTTAATGGTCCGCTCTGATTGTCCGTCGGTCTGCGGATGAAATGCTGTGTTGAAACTCAAACGAGTGCCCAATGCCTCCTGAAGTCTCTGCCATAGTCGACTGGTAAACTGGGTGCCTCGATCTGACACGATACAAGTCGGTACGCCATGCAATCGTACGATCTCGTCGATGTAAAGCTGGGCATACTGAGCGAAGCTGAAAGTGGTCTTCACTGGCAGGAAGTGAGCCGCTTTCGTCAATCGATCCACGCTCACCCAAATGTTGTCGTACCCTCGACTGGTCCTGGGTAGACCCACAACAAAGTCCATCGAAATCTGCTCCCATTTCCACTCTGGAATGGGCAAAGGCTGCAACTCTCCTGCTGGCCTCTGGTGCTCGGCCTTGACTTGCCGACAAGTCAGGCATCTTGATACGAAGTCGGTGACATCCCTTTTCATCCCGTCCCACCAATAGACATCTCTCAAATCACGGTACATCTTGGTGGAACCTGGATGAACGCTGTATGTAGATCTATGCGCCTCGTCAAGAATCTCACGTCGCAGTCTCTCGGAATCTGGTACGCACAATCGAGTCCCAAATCGTAGTACTCCTTGATCATCGATCATGAACTCGGACATCTCTCAAATCACGGTACATCTTGGTGGAACCTGGATGAACGCTGTATGTAGATCTATGCGCCTCGTCAAGAATCTCACGTCGCAGTCTCTCGGAATCTGGTACGCACAATCGAGTCCCAAATCGTAGTACTCCCTGATCGTCGATCATGGACTCGGAATCTCTGCCCTGCCTAATCTGTTCCATGATCTCTGAGAGTCGGTTATCACTGGGTTGTGCCTCTCGAATACGGTCAAGTAACTGCGGACGTACACGAATGTGCGCAAGCTGTCCCCCTGTCGGAGTGAACTCGAACTTAACTCGGCTTTCGCATAAAATTTGCCAATCTGCTGACGACTGTGTAGCATCTTGAAAAGTCGTTTTGGAGTTTTCCTGAAAATCGGTGAAAATTCGGTATTTTTCAGTAAACCGTCTTTTTTGTTATTTTGCAGTTTAGGACTAGTTATACCTAAAATGGATAGGTAATTGCTTGTTTTTAGTAGCTAATGAGTTACTTATTAAATTTTGGTCATTTAAAAAATTTTCCCTATTTTTCAATTTTTTAATATTATTTTAAGCCGGTAAGGAAATACATTAAATTAACGATAAATACAAATTTTTTGGGCTAATTTTAATCTTTAAAATTATGTTAATTAAAATCTAGTTGTAACATAAATTTTTAGTATTTTAGTTTGAGTTTTAACTAATTTTTATTATAGGAAACGAAATTTATTGAATTTAAGCTTAAACTTGCAATTTTGGACTTGTAGGGGGTCTTTTTGCATAAATTTTTTTTTGTGCACTCTCTCTCACTTTTCCCTCACCCTAGGCCGGCCCATTTCCAGCAGCTCATGGAAGAAAATTCCATGCTCTTTTGACTTGTATATTGTGTGGAAATGAGGTTTTATTTTAAAGGTTTTTGAATTGTTTTTTGGGTATGGTCTTTTGTGGTTGGTAGGAGTTGACCAAGACCTTTTTTCCCACACCCCGCACCATCCCCTCTCCCTCATTCTGGTCGAATTTCAGCAGCCCCCCTTCATCTCTTTTCTTTTCATCTTCTTCAAAAAATTCTTCAAAGTTTGCTCCAAAAATTGCAATTTAAAGCTCACAATTTAAACCCCATCCTTCATCCCTTTTTCCTTCACCTCCCTTGCTTGGATCATGATGGTTTGAGGCCATCAATTGAAGCAAATTTCTTCTTGCTAGATCCATAGATTTGAGGTATAATTTCTACTCTTTTAAGTTGATATGGTTAGAATTCTTTAATCTAGTTGTTTAGTGTTAATTTTAGTGTTAATCCTAATCTAGTTTTTTTTAGTTAATGGTTGAAAATTTAACCAGGGTTTCTTGAGACCATGTTTTAGTTAATTAAATCTTTTTAATTAACCTAGTTGTTACTTAACCAATCTATATGGTTATTTTGCTTAAGTGGCTTGATGTTATGCTAATCTAAATTAACTTGTGTGAAATTTTCATTGTTGTTGCTAATTACCAAAAATCAAGTGAAGGGTTGTGTTGGAATTATGGTTTGATTCATAGTTAATGATTTAAAATTTGTGTAATGGCAAGCTAGTGGGTTAGTTTGGAATGTTGTGTTGGATTGTGTTAACTTTGTCGCTAATTGTCGATGTTTGCACCAAATTTGCAAACTTCTAGCTTACTAGGTTTTTATTATATTATTGTGGCGAATTAATTGCGATATCTAGATTATATTGTTGGCATATCCTTTGACATTTAGGATGCGTGAGTGCGGATTTTTGAGTAATCGGGTTTTAGTTTTGCCGGGCGACCAAATCGACGATTTTTGCAGTTTTTGCGATTTTCGCGTGTGTTCCGCGCACATTGTGCACGTTGTACCTAGCTTGTGAACGTTAGTATTTTCGTTTGGGTTTTGCGTCGTTCTTGATATGTAACCTTATGTTTGTATTGATGTAAATTCCAGGTTCAGTCGCGGAGACGTCAGACGCGGCACGAAAGGGGAAAGCGGTGATTGGACGCGACTAGCTAGGGATTCAAGTGAGTAGATGTAACATCTACGGGGGACTATCATTGGATGGCGCAAGCCGCCCGATAGTTTTAGTAACTTAAAAGATTCTTGGTGATGTTAGTAATTAGGGGTGTAATACTTATATGATTATTTGCTGCATCCATGCCTTATATTGACATACATATGCGAACCCATTTTATAAGACACCTGCACCATTGCCAGGGTTTTTATATGCAGCACGAGCACTGTTCATGCTTACACACACGCCCTGGTAATTGCCATGCCACCACACTAGATAACCTATAATTTGAAACCTTTTACTAATTGATGCTTAAACCTGTGCTATTGCCTTTAATTCCTTAAAATGAAATCGTAGAATTGTTATTCATGTGCATGTACCTCATCATATTATTTGTTCATGCCTAGTCTATTAATCATACATCGTAGCTTAATTATTGATACCATATGCATTCATCACCATTGATATATGCACTTATGAGGATTTCTTAAGATTTTATGATATTTCTGGATTTCGGGGGAAAGCCGCAAAATTTCTAAACTTATTATGTTTTTAAAATATGTAATTGCGGTTTTCTAGTGATGTAAAGTGTCGTCCACCATGAGTTTGCTGTGGTTTTCGAGATCCGTGTCGAGGAGTGGAGGAACCGTCACGGGTACATGGTGGGCCCGGTATGGTACCCCGAGGCAAGATGAATGTGGTGTTGACGTTGAGCCTGGCAGGGGACGGATTACCTACCGGTGACTGTTTGGCACGGCGGATATCCAGAGGATACCGACCGTGGCCGCGAGATGATGAGATTTTGATATTGAGCTGGGTCAGCCGGATGGCTGAGGCCAGAGATACTATGACATGGATATATGAGATTTGTGATAGTTTTGAGGTGTCGTTGCTGGACACAGGTTCTTGTTGATTCTATTGGTATTGTGCTGGTATTTCAAAAGAGATTCCTAAAGGAAAAACATGATTCTTATAATTACACATTCAGATCATGAGTTGATTCGTATTGCATTCATACCTGCTAGTATATTCATATTGCATACATACCTGCTATTATGTCCTGCCATACCTGTATTAGAGATGCTAGAATACTTGTGTGCATGCATACGATAGCCTGTGTAGATGTTATTTATTACTCACGAGTTGGCAACTCACCCCCGTTGTGCCACAGCCTTTTTCAGGTCCGCTCCGTCAGTACAGTAGCGGCGGGCGCACTTGCTTCTTTTGCCTGGACTCGAGGTTTTGCTCTCAGGTGGGTTATATTATTATTTTTGCACCACTTTGTATATTCTTTGTATCTAGAGTACTCCATCTACTGTATCTACCAGTATTGTTGTATTTTGACCTAGAAATGAGACTGTGAGATTTGTGGACTTTTTATGCTGTATTTTGGGGTCGAGCTCACTTGAGTCGACATGCTGTTTTTCTCATGCTTCCTTATGATTATTTTGCATGTTGTTGCTTTATATTGCATGGGATTTGTGACCGCCTTGTGGCGAAGAGCTAGCTCCCGCTTGGGGATGCCTTATTTGTTGGATTCATATATATTCTTGTTGTACCCATTTTGGGGGCCAGTATTTACAAAGGAGACTCTGCCGAAAGTTTCGGAAAAATTTGTATTGTTTTTAAAAAGGGTTTTACATGACTTATTGATAAACTCGCTTTCAACTGATTGGGTTTTCTTCACTCTTTTGCTTATTTGGTTTTGGTTTCTGGGCTTTGGCTTACTTATTTTACGGACGTCTTGAGACGTTTCGTAAACTTAAGTGCCAGTCACGTTCCGTACCTTGCGGGTCGTGACAAAGTTGGTATCAGAGCGATAGGTTTTACCTTTCTGAGTGTAGGATCACCCTTGGTAGATGGAGTAAGTGACTTAAGTAGGGTAACGTAGCGTGTGTATGTCCGCGGCATACTTGCGATACGGTACTCCGCCTAAGTGACTTTAGGATACTTGCTTGAAAATTCCTTCTTCAATTCCGTGTATCCTATGATCCTATTGCACTATTCTTACTATCCGTTTTCCTGTAACAGCGACTATGCCGCCGAAGGCTACGAGGGCACAGAGGGCTGCCGCCAGAGACGAGATTCGAGCTGGCTCGTCCGAGACTAGGACTGAGTAGGGTGGTATGCCTACGCCGCAGGGACAGACCGATCCACCTTCCCCAGGCCGTATGGATAGGCTTAAGACTGGTATGGAGGAGTTGCGACAGATGATGGGGAGTATGCAGGAGCTACGTCAGATGGTAGGATCCCTAGTTGCAGCCAGTCGTACACCGAGGCCGGATGACGTACCTACTACATCACAGACGACCATGATACCTGCTCCTACTACTACCACCGTGACCATCCCGGTTTCACTACAGGATTTCATGAGGCTGAGACCTCCAGTATTCACCGGCACCGAGGCAGCGGAGGACCCATAGACGTTCCTTGACAGTTTAGCCAGGATCTGCCGTTCGCTGAGATGTTCGGATGATCGATGGGTGGAGCTTGCGAGTTTCCGTCTAGAGGGTCTCGTGCAGACATGGTGGGAGTCAGTCTTGAGAGGTCGAGCTGCAGGTCTACCGCCTATGACGTGGGCCGAGTTTACAGCGGTCTTTCTAGCTCGTTTCCTCCCAGAGAGCGTTCGTGACGCCAGAGCTCGTAGCTTCGAGGCCTTAGTCAAGACACCTGGGATGACGGTGTCTGAGTATGACGTCCAGTTTACACAGTTATCCCGATATGCTCCATATTTGGTCGATACCGAAGAGAAGATGGTGAAGAGGTTCATACAGGGACTTGATGCCCAGCTATATCTTGTCATTGGCGCCCAGCACCACGACACTTATTCAGCTGCTATGGATACGACATTACGGATGAAGGCACGCATATCACAGACTTCGGCCGTTTCTGGGCCGAAGAGGATTCGCACCGATGTACCGTCTCGGAGGCAGCGCACCAGATTTTTTCCGAGAGATAGGCCTGGCAGAGGATTTGGTCGGGGACAGTTATATGGTTCTTATCCCCAGGGACAGCAGCCGTCGCCAGGGTGTTTTGGGTGCGGGAGTCCACACCATCTTGTCAGAGACTGTCCGGTGAGACGACAGGGAGCAGCGACAGTTCCGCATGTGACCCTACCACCATCACCACCCCCTCCTCAGAGAGCCCTACTTCCTACCACCGGCGATGCTCCACACCAGTTAGGTGCACCCAGAGGCCATGGACGCGGCGGTCCTGTTCAGAGAGGATGAGGAGGCAGAGGCCGAGGTCGAGGTCAGCCCGCTATTGGTGGAGGACAGGCCCGGGTATTTGCTTTGACATCGCAGGATGCGCAGGCATCCAATGCCGTTGTGACAGGTACCTTGCCAGTTTGTTCTTTCGACGCTCGGGTATTATTCGACCCAGGTTCCACACATTCATACGTCTCTACACACTTTGCACCGATGTTGGGCCGTGAGTCGTCGTCGTTAGATCGTCCGCTTATTGTTGTTACTCCGGTAGGCGAGTCGTTTGTCGCTCGATTTGTATTTCGTTTGTGTTCCGTTCGTATCGGGGAGAGGGATTCATCGGTTGATTTGATTCTCCTCGATATGTTGGACTTTGATGTGCTTCTGGGCATGGATTGGCTAGCCACTTGTTATGCTTCGGTGGACTGCCGTGAGAAGGCAGTCATATTTAGCTTTCCGGGAGAGCCAGTCCTTGTTATTCAGGGAGACCGCAGCGTCACCCTTCCCAGCTTGATTTCGTCTCTTCGTGCTGGTCAGCTCTTGCGGAAAGGATGTCAGGGATTCTTAGCGTGTATTTGTGATACTCGAGCTGCAGAGGTTCCGTTGGACCAGGTTCCGGTTGTTTGTGAGTTCCCTGATGTTTTCCCTGACGAGCTGCCTGGGCTACCGCCTGAGCGCGATGTTGAGTTCTGCATCGATTTGATTCCCGGCTCGGGGCCTATTTCTATACCACCTTATCGGATGGCCCCGACAGAGCTTCGGGAGCTGAAGGATCAGTTGCAGGATTTGTTAGATAAGGGGCTCATTCGACCTAGTGTTTCTCCGTGGGGTGCTCCGGTCCTGTTTGTCAAGAAGAAGGATGGAAGTTTGCGCTTATGCATCGACTACCGCCAGCTGAACAAAGTTACCGTTCGGAACAGATATCCGTTGCCACGCATTGATGATTTGTTCGACCAGCTTCAGGGTGCGGGATATTTTTCGAGGATCGACTTGCGATCAGGATACCATCAGCTGCGGGTTCGACAGGAGGATATACCGAGGACAGCTTTCCGCACGCGCTATGGCCACTATGAGTTTTTGGTGATGTCGTTCGGACTCACCAACGCCCCAGCAGCATTCATGGATTTGATGAACCGTACATTCAGGCCGTAACTTGACTTGTTCATCATCGTGTTTATCGATGATATCTTGGTGTACTTCCGGAGCAGAGAGGAGCACGAACAGCACTTGCAGATTACGTTACAGACTCTGAGGGAGCACCAGCTGTTCGCAAAGTTCTCCAAGTGTGCATTCTGGCTGGACAGCGTCGGATTCTTGGGTCACGTGGTTACGAGAGATGGCATATGTGTGGACCCGAAGAAAATTAAGGCTGTTCAGCAGTGGCCCCGACCTACATCGGTTACTGAGATCCGTAGTTTTCTAGGCCTGGCGGGCTACTACAGGCGTTTTGTCCAAGACTTCTCCCGTATAGCTGCACCTTTGACCGGTTTGACCCGGAAGGGAGTTCCTTTCGTCTGGACGGAGGAGTGCGAGCACAGTTTTCAGCAGCTGCGGACATGTTTGACTACGGCGCCGGTATTATCTTTGCCTTCGGGATCAGGCGGATTTGTAGTCTATTGTGATGCTTCGCGAGTGGGGTTAGGATGTGTATTGATGCAGCATGGCCGGGTGATCACTTATGCTTCTCGGCAGTTGAAGAAGCATGAACAGAACTACCCCACTCATGATTTGGAGATGGCTGCAGTGGTCTTTGCACTGAAGATTTGGCGACATTACCTATACGGCGAGTCGTGTCAGATATTCACCGATCACAAGAGCTTAAAATACATATTTCAGCAGCGAGACCTGAACCTCAGACAGCGTCGTTGGATGGAGTTGGTGAAAGACTACGACTGCGAGATCTTATATCACCCAGGCAAGGCGAATGTAGTGGCAAATGCGTTGAGTAGGAGGCCCGGGGGTAGTCTATCCTTTTTGCGCGCAGTGCAGAGACAGTCGTCAGCAGATTGGCAGATGTTATGCGACAGCCGAGTTGAGTTCGAGTTCACTCAGACAGGGGGACAGCTCGCGCATGTTCGTGCATGCCCACAGTTGCTTGACCGTATATATGAGGCACAGCGCAGTGACGACCGTTGCTCAGAGATCATGGTACAGATGGGACATGGCAGATTTTCCGAGTTCGTGATTGACGATCAGGGGATTTTACGATATAGATCTAGACCGTGCGTACCAGATGCTGATGGATTGCGGCGCGACATTCTTGAGGAGGCACATCGATCAGTGTATAGTGTCCATCCCGGTTCCACTAAGATGTACCATGATATGAGAGAGACCTACTGGTGGGACGGGATGAAGAGGGACATTGCGGAGTTTGTATCGAGATGCCTGACTTGTTAGCAAGTCAAGGCCGAGCACCAGAGGCCCGCAGGAGAGCTACAGCCGTTACCCATTCCGGAGTGGAAATGGGAGCAGATTTCGATGGATTTCGTTGTGGGTCTACCCAGGACCAGTCGAGGGTATGACTCCATCTGGATGATCGTAGATCGATTGACGAAAGCGGCTCACTTCCTGCCAGTGAAGACGACTTTCAGCTTCGCTCAGTATGCCCAGCTTTACATCGACGAGATCGTGCGGTTGCATGGAGTACCGACTTGTATCGTGTCAGATCGAGGCACCCAGTTCACCAGCCGACTTTGGCAGAGACTTCAGGAGGCATTGGGCACCCGTTTGAGTTTTAGCACAGCGTTTCATCCGCAGACCGACGGCCAGTCAGAGCGGACTATTCAGACTCTCGAGGACATGCTCAGAGCGTGCGTTTTAGACTTCGGCGGTAGCTGGGATCGTCATTTACCGTTAGTGGAGTTCTCCTACAACAACAGCTTCCAGGATACTATTCAGATGGCACCTTTCGAGGCATTGTATGGGAGGAGATGCAGATCGCCTGTCTGTTGGACAGAGCTCAGCGAGAGCAGCATTTTGGGGCCGCAGCTTGTTGAGGAGACGAAAGCGAAGATACAGTTGATCTGAGACCGGATGAGAGCGGCTCAGAGCAGGCAGAAATCGTATGCGGACAGGCGCCGTCGCAGATTAGAGTTCGCAGTTGGCGACCATGTTTTTCTGAGAGTCTCTCCGATGAAGGGCGTGATGCGTTTTGGGCGAAAGGGGAAGCTTAGCCCTAGATTCGTAGGTCCCTTCGAGATCCTCGAGTGTGTCGGCGCTGTTGCATATCGTTTGGCCCTTCCACCCAGCTTTCCCGATGTTCACCCCGTCTTCCATGTTTTGATGCTCCGCAAGTACCTTCACGACCCTTCGCATGCGATTCAGCACCCGACAGTCCAGCTGGAGCGCGACCTTTCCTTTGCAGAGAAGCCGGTGGCCATCCTGGATCGGCAGGTGAAGAAGTTGAGATCGAAGATTATACCAACCGTCAAGGTCCTTTGGCGTAGCCCGAGCAGCGAGGAGGTTACCAGGGAGACCGAGGGCGAGATGAGGAAGAAATATCCCCATCTCTTTGAAGGTACGCGTAGTTATATTTTTAAATTCAGGGACCGAATTTCATTAAGGGGGGAAGATTGTAGCGTCTTGAAAAGTCGTTTTGGAGTTTTCCTGAAAATCGGTGAAAATTCGGTATTTTTCAGTAAACTGCCTTTTTTGTTATTTTGCAGTTTATGACTAGTTATACCTAAAATGGATAGGTAATTGCTTGTTTATAGTAGCTAATGAGTTACTTATTAAATTTTGGTCATTTAAAATTTTTTCCCTATTTTTCAATTTTTTAATATTATTTTAAGCCGGTAAGGAAATACATTAAATTAACGATAAATACAAATTATTTGGGCTAATTTTAATCTTTAAAATTATGTTAATTAAAATCTAGTTGTAACATAAATTTTTAGTATTTTATTTTGAGTTTTAACTAATTTTTATTATAGGAAACGAAATTTATTGAATTTAAGCTTAAACTTGCAATTTTGGACTTGTAGGGGGTCTTTTTGCATAAATTTTTTTTTTTGCACTCTCTCTCACTTTTCCCTCACCCTAGGCCGGCCCATTTCCAGCAGCTCATGGAAGAAAATTCCATGCTCTTTTGACTTGTATATTGTGTGGAAATGGGGTTTTATTTTAAAGGTTTTTGAATTGTTTTTTGGATATGGTCTTTTGTGGTTGGTAGGAGTTGACCAAGACCTTTTTTCCCACACCCCACACCATCCCCTCTCCCTCATTCTGGTCGAATTCCAGCAGCCCCCCTTCATCTCTTTTCTTTTCATCTTCTTCAAAAATTCTTCAAAGTTTGCTCCAAAAATTGCAATTTAAAGCTCACAATTTAAACCCCATCCTTCATCCCTTTTTCCTTCACCTCCCTTGCTTGGATCATGATGCTTTGAAGCCATCAATTGAAGCAAATTTCTTCTTGCTAGATCCATAGATTTGAGGTATAATTTCTGCTCTTTTAAGTTGATATGGTTAGAATTCTTTAATCTAGTTGTTTAGTGTTAATTTTAGTGTTAATCCTAATCTAGTTTTTTTTAGTTAATGGTTGAAAATTTAACTAGGGTTTCTTGAGACCATGTTTTAGTTAATTAAATCTTTTTAATTAACCTAGTTGTTACTTAACCAATCTATATGGTTACTTTGCTTAAGTGGCTTGATGTTATGCTAATCTAAGTTAACTTGTATGAAATTTTCATTGTTGTTGTTAATTACCAAAAATCAAGAGAAGGGTTGTGTTGGAATTATGGTTTGATGCATAGTTAATAATTTAAAATTTGTGTAATGGCTAGCCATGGGTTAGTTTGGATTGTTGTGTTGGATTGTGTTAACTTTGTCGCTAATTGTCGATGTTTGTACCAAATTTGCAAACTTCTAGCTTACTAGGTTTTTATTATATTATTGTGGCGAATTAATTGCGATATCTATATTATATTGTTGGCATATCCTTTGACATTTAGGATGCGTGAGTGCGGATTTTTGAGTAATCGGGTTTTAGTTTTGCCGGGCGACCAAATCGACGATTTTTGCAGTTTTTGCGATTTTCGCGTGTGTTCCGCGCACATTGTGCACGTTGTACCTAGCTTGTGAACGTTAGTATTTTCGTTTGGGTTTTGCGTCGTTCTTGATATGTAACCTTATATTTGTATTGATGTAAATTCCAGGTTCAGTCGCGGAGACGTTAGACGCGGCACGAAAGGGGAAAGCGGTGATTGGACGTGACTAGCTAGGGATTCCAGTGAGTAGATGTAACATCTACGGGGGACTATCGTTGGATGGCGCAAGCTGCCCGATAGTTTTAGTAACTTAAAAGATTCTTGGTGATGTTAGTAATTAGGGGTGTAATACTTATATGATTATTTGCTGCATCCATGCCTTATATTGACATACATATGCGAACCCATTTTATAAGACACCTGCACCATTGCCAGGGTTTTTATATGCAGCACGAGCACTGTTCATGCTTACACACACGCCCTGGTAATTGCCATGCCACCACACCAGATAACCTATAATTTGAAACCTTTTACTAATTGATGCTTAAACCTGTGCTATTGCCTTTAATTCCTTAAAATGAAATCGTAGAATTGCTATTCATGTGCATGTACCTCATCATATTATTTGTTCATGCCTAGTCTATTAATCATACATCGTAGCTTAATTATTGATACCATATGCATTCATCACCATTGATATATGCACTTATGAGGATTTCTTGAGATTTTATGATATTTCTGGATTTCGGGGGAAAGCCGCAAAATTTCTAAACTTATTATGTTTTTAAAATATGTAATTGCGGTTTTCTAGTGATGTAAAGTGTCGTCCACCATGAGTTTGCTGTGGTTTTCGAGATCCGTGTCGAGGAGTGGAGGAACCGTCACGGGTACATGGGGGCCCGGTATGGTACCCCGGGGCAAGATGAATGTGGTGTTGACGTTGAGCCTGGCAGGGGACGGATTACCTACCGGTGACTGTTTGGAACGGCGGATATCCAGAGGATACCGACCGTGGCCGCGAGATGATGAGATTTTGATATTGAGCTGGGTCAGCCGGATGGCTGAGGCCAGAGATACTATGACATGGATATATGAGATTTGTGATATTTTTGAGGTGTCGTTGCTGGACACAGGTTCTTGTTGATTCTATTGGTATTGTGCTGGTATTTCAAAAGAGATTCCTAAAGGAAAAACATGATTCTTATAATTACACATTCAGATCATGAGTTGATTCGCATTGCATTCATACCTGCTAGTATATTCATATTGCATACATACCTACTATTATGTCCTGCCATACCTGTATTAGAGATGCTAGAATACTTGTGTGCATGCATACGATAGCCTGTGTAGATGTTATTTATTACTCACGAGTTGGAAACTCACCCCCGTTGTGCCACAGCCTTTTTCAGGTCCGCTCCGTCAGTACAGTAGCGGCGGGCGCACTTGCTTCTTTTGCCTGGACTCGAGGTTTTGCTCTTAGGTGGGTTATATTATTATTTTTGTACCACCTTGTATATTCTTTGTATCTAGAGTACTCCATCTACTGTATCTACCAGTATTGTTGTATTTTGACCTAGAAATGAGACTGTGAGATTTGTGGACTTTTTATGCTGTATTTTGGGGTCGAGCTCACTTGAGTCGACATGCTGTTTTTCTCATGCTTCCTTATGATTATTTCGCTTGTTGTTGCTTTATATTGCGTGGGATTTGTGACCGCCTTGTGGCGAACAGCTAGCTCCCGCTTGGGGATGCCTTATTTGTTGGATTCATATATATTCTTGTTGTACCCATTTTGGGGGCCAGTATTTACAAAGGAGACTCTGCCGAAATTTTCGGAAAAATTTGTATTGTTTTTAAAAAGGGTTTTACATGACTTATTGATAAACTCGCTTTCAACTGATTGGGTTTTCTTCACTCTTTTGCTTATTTGGTTTTGGTTTCTGGGCTTTGGCTTACTTATTTTACGGACGTCTTGAGACGTTTCGTAAACTTAAGTGCCAGTCACGTTCCGTAACTTGCGGGTCGTGACAGACTGCCTCTGCACTGCGCACATATAAGATAGATTACCCCCGGGCCTCCTGCTCAGAGCATCCGCTACTACATTTGCCTTGCCCGGGTGTTATAAGATCTCACAGTCGTAATCTTTTACCAGTTCCATCCAACGACGCTGTCTTAGATTCAGGTCTCGCTGCTGAAATATATATTTTAAGCTCTTGTAGTCAGTGAATATCTGGCACGACTCGCCGTATAGGTAATGTCGCCAGATCTTAAGTGCAAAGGCCACTGCAGCCATCTCCAAATCGTGAGTGGGATAGTTCTGTTCATGTTTCTTCAGTTGCCGCGAAGCATACGCGATCACCCTGTCATGTTGCATCAATACACATCCTAGCCCCACCCGCGAAGCGTCACAATAAACCATGAATCCGCCTGATCCTGAAGGCAATGATAATACAGGTGCCGTAGTCAAACAGGTCCGTAGCTGCTGAAAACTGTGCTCACACTCCTCCGTCCAAACGAAAGGAATTCCCTTCCGGGTCAAACCGGTCAAAGGTGCAGCAATACGGGAGAAATCCTGTACAAATCGCCTGTGGTAGCCTGCAAGGCCTAGAAAACTACGGATCTCCGTAACCGATGTCGGTCTGGGCCATTGCTGGACGGTCTCGATCTTCTTTGGGTCCACACATATGCCGTCTCTCGTAATCACATGACCCAAGAATCCGACGCTGTCCAACCAGAATGCACACTTGGAAAATTTTGCGAAAAGCTGGTGCTCCCTCAAGGTCTGCAAAGTCATCCGCAAATGCTGCTCGTGCTCCTCTCGGCTCCGGGAATACACCAAAATATCGTCGATGAATACGATGATGAACAAGTCAAGATACGACCTGAATATACGGTTCATCAAATCCATGAATGCAGCTGGGGCGTTGGTGAGTCCGAACGACATCACCAGAAATTCATAGTGGCCATAGCGTGTACGGAAAGCTGTCTTCGGTACATCCTCCTGTCGGACTCGCAGCTGATGGTATCCCGATCGCAAGTCGATCCTAGAAAAATAACCCGCACCCTGAAGCTGGTCGAACAAATCATCAATGCGTGGTAACGGATATCTGTTCCGTACGGTAACCTTGTTCAGCTGGCGGTAGTCGATACATAAGCGCAAACTTCCATCCTTCTTCTTGACAAACAAGACCGAAGCACCCCATGGAGAAACGCTAGGTCGAATAAGGCCCTTATCTAACAAATCCTATAGCTGAACCTTCAATTCACTAAGTTCCGCCGGGGCCATCCAATAAGGCGGTATAGAAATAGGCCCCGAGCCGGGAATCAAATCAATACAGAACTCGACATCGCGCTCAGGCGGCAGTCCAGGAAGCTCATCAGGGAAAACATCAGGGAACTCACAAACAACCGGGACCTGGTCCAACGGAACATCTGTAGCTCTAGTATCACTGACATAAGCCAAGAATCCCTGACATCCTTTTCTCAACAGCTGAACAGCGCGAAGAGAAGAAATCAACATGTGAGGGGTGGCACTACGGTCCCCCTTCACAACAAAAACCGACTCGTCGGGAAAACAAAATCTAACTGTCTTCTCGCGGCAGTCCACAGACGCATAGCACGTGGCTAACCAATCCATGCCCAAAAGGACGTCGAAGTCCAACATCTCAAGAAGGATCAAGTCGACAGGCAGCTCTCGCTCGCCAATACGGACGGTACAGGATCGGAACACGTGCCAAGCAACAAATGACTCTCCCACAGGAGTGGTCACAACAAGTGGCTGATCTAACGACGACGACTCACGACCCATCATCGGTGCAAAGTGTGAAGAGACATACGAATGTGTGGAACCTGGGTCGAATAATACCCGTGCATCGAAAGAACAAACTGGCAAGGTACCTGTCACAAAGGCGTTGGATGCCTGCGCATCATGCTGTGTCAAAAAGAACACTCGGGCCTGTCCTCCACCGATAGCGGGCTGTCCTTGGCCTCGACCTCTGCCTCCTCGTCCTCTCTGGATTGGTCCGCCGCGTCCACGGCCTCTGGTTGCACCTAGCTGACGTGGAGCATTGCTTGTGGCAGGAAGTAAAGCTCTCTGAGGAGGGGGCGGTGATGGTGGTAGGGTCACATGCGGAACTGTCGCTGCTCCCTGTCGTCTCGTTGGACAATCTCTAACACGATGGTGCAGACTCCCGCACCCATAACATCCTGGCGATGACTGCTGTCCCTGTGTGTATGATCCATACAGCTGACCGCGTCCAAACCCTCTGCCGGCCCTATCTCTCGGAAGGAATCTGGCATGTTCTCTGATCTGGAATGCCAGTACGAATCCTCTTCGGCCCGGTAACAGCCGAAGTTGCTGAAATACGTGCCTCCATCCGCAATGCCGTATCCATAGCCGCTGAATAAGTGTCGAATTGCTGGGCTCCAATGGCAAGATATAGTTGGGCATCCAGTCCCTGTATGAACCTCTTCACCCTCTTCGCTTCGGTATCCACCAGATACGGAGCATATCGGGACAACTGTGTAAACTGGACGTCATACTCAGACACCGTCATTCCTGGTGTCTTGATTAAGGTCTCAAAACTACGAGCTCTGGCGTCATGAACGCTTTCCGGAAGGAAACGGGCTAGAAAAACTGCTGTGAACTCGGTCCAGGTCATGGACGGTAGACCTGCAGCTCGACCTCTTAGAACCGACTCCCACCATATCTGTGCGAGGCCCTCTAGTCGGAAACTCGCCAGCTCTACCCATCTGTCATCAGAACACCACAGCGAGCGGCAGATTCTGGCCAAACTGTCAAGGAATGTCTGTGGGTCTTCTGCCACATCGGTACCCGTGAAGACTGGAGGTCTCAGCCTCATGAACTCCTGTAGCGAAACCGGAATGGTCACGGTGGTAGTAGTAGGAGCAGGTATCATAGTAGTCTGGGATGCAGTGGGTACGTCCTCCGGCCTCGGTGCATGACTGGCCGCAACGAAGGATCCCACCATCTGACGTAGCTCCTGCATACTCCCCATCATCTGTCGCAGCTCTTCCATACCAGTCTCCAGCCTATCCACACGGCCTGGGGAAGGCAGATCAGTTTTTCCTTGCGGTGTAGGCATACTACCCTACTCAGTCCTAGTCTCGGACGAGCCAGCTCGAACCTCGTTTCGGGCGGCAGCCCTTTGCGCTCTGGTAGTCTTTGGCGGCATAGTAGCTGGTACAGGAACAGGAAATTAAGATCGGTGCAATAAGATCGTAGGATACACGGAATTGAAGAAGAAATTTCAAGCAAGTATATCCTAAAGTCACCTAGGCGAAGTACTGCATCGCAAGTATGCCGCGGACATACGTACGCTACGCTACCCTGCTTAAGTCACTTACTCCATCTACTGAGGGTCATCCTACACTCGGAAAGGTGAAACCTATCGCTCTGATACCAACTTTGTCACGACCCGCAAGGTACGGAACGCGACCGGCACTTAAGTTACGAAACGTCTCAAGGCGTCCGTAAAATAAGTAAGCCGAAGCCCAGAATACAAAACCCAATTAAGAATTTGAGTGAAGGAAAACCAATTTATTTAAAACATTTTTCACCATTAATCCACATTAAGTCCCTTTTTAAAATAACCTTCCTCTTTCCAAAATTCCTGCAGAATTTCCTTTGTAAACCAGGCCCCAAACGGGCGCAAAACCGAAAAATAAATAACATTAATATGGCATCCCCAAGTGGGAGCTAGCTCTTCGCCTCAAGGCGGTCACAAATCCCACGCAATGTAAAACAACAATATACATAAATAAGTATGAAGCATGGGTAAAATAACATGTCGACTCAAGTGAGCTCGACCCCAAATAACATAGCATAAAACCTCAAGTCTCACAACCTCGTCTCTAGGTCAATATACAGTAATCCAAATAACTGGTACAGCTGAAATAGTAGTTGTGGTGGCAGCAGCAGCAGCAGTAGTAGCAGTAGATGGAGTACTCTAGATACAATGAGCATATATAAGGTGGTACAAAATGATAACAACCCACCTATGAGAAAAAGCCTCGAGTCCAAGCAAAAAGGGCAAAATGAGCAAAAGTGTCCGCCGCTACAGTGCTGACGGAACGGACCTGCAGAAAAGCTGGGGCACAACGGGGGTGAGTTGCCAGCTCGTGAGTAATAAATAACATTTACTAAGGCTATCGTATGCATGCACACAAGTATCCTAGCATCTCTAAAACAGGTATGGCTATATGTACTAGCAGGTATGTATGCATCACCAGGGTTCTAACCAGCGTGTCACATGGGTGTAATAACAGGTATGTATGCCACATGAGTCAACTCAGGATTTCATCATGAAGGTATAAAAATTGTTCCTTCATTTGTTTTGAAAAACTTCTTTTAAACATCAGCATAATATCCATGAAATCAATAAAATCCGTGTCCAGCAACGACACCTCAAATCGGTCTAAATCTCATATATCCATGTCAAATATCTCTAGCCTCAGCCATCCGGCTGATCCATGTCAAATATCCAAATCTCAATCTAGCGGCCACGGTCAGTATCCTCTGGATATCCGCGGTGCCAAATGAAGTCACCGGTAGGTAATCCGTCCCTTGCCAGGCTCAACGCCATCTCCTGCGATCTTCTTGCCCCAGGGTACCGTACCGGGCCCACCATGTACCCGAGACGGTTCATCCACCTCCTCGAAACGGGTCTAGAAAACCACACCAAACTCATGGTGGACGACACTTTACATCACTAGAAAACCGCAACTTTTATATTAAAAAATCGTAAGTTTGAAAATCTTGCGGCTTTCCCCGAAATCCAGAAATATCATAAATCTCATGAAATCATCATGGGTGCATATGTCAATGATAATGAATGCATAAGGTATCAATTTGCAATGTATGATTTATACTAAGCATGAGCAAGTGAATTAATGCATTTGCACGAGAATAGCAATTCTTATGATTTCATTTTAAATATTTATTGCAATAGCACAATTCTAAGCAATTAACATGTTTCAGATTTGCAGTTATCTAGTGTTGTGACATGGCAATTACCAGGGTGTGTGTCCACATGAATAGTGCTCGTGCTACGTATAAAAACCTGGTAATGGTGCATGTGTCCTACTAATGAGTTTGCGTATATGGGTATAATATATTGATCTGATTGCAGCAATTATCATGCCAGTATTATTATTCTAATGTCACAAGTGATTATCCAGTTTACTATTTTCCAGTTTACTAAATCTATCGGGCGACTTGCGCCATCCAAACGATCGTCCCCCGTAGATGTTAAATCTACTCACCCGTGTTCCCGCGCTAGGTATGTCCGACCACCTGGTTCTCTTTCTCCGCTGCGCTCGAAGTCCCTGCCTGCGAACCTAGAATTTATAAAAGTCACTATATAAGGAAAAATCCTGCAAAACACGATATATCTATAAAAAGGATACGCGTGCGTGAAACTAAACGCGCGTGCACACGACACGACGCAACGCGCACAAACCCACCAGAACCTATGCTGATGCGCTGTGTCGCGCAGCGTGCCACAGAACCACGCGTATCACGCGCGTGTCGCACGAGACTTAAAACATCGGAAACACGTTATTAGCTCCAGATTTCTTCTGGGACAAAAACAAGGGAAATAAACAATACCAAACACATAACCCAACCTACAGACACTACATACCCAAAAACCAGGGCAATCCTACCCTATTGGGCCGGTGGCAAGTGGGGTCAGGCCGGCCCAAATCCGGCGAAAAGGGTCCAGGTTGCTACCCTATGGTCCTAGTACAGTTTATATACTAATATATATGTTTGCTTATTTAAAATATCACCCTAAGTATAGCAGATTTTAAATATCCAAGAAGGCTAGTTAAAGCACCAAGTGTGCACAAAGGGGGTATTTTAAGGAACTAGGTAGGTTAAACAGGAAACAAGTGATACCAACAGCATACCTAGGGTTATCTTAACTTTAAACACCCTGAAATTCCCTATTCTCCACAAAGTCACCCAAGTTAGCATCAAAGTCCACCAAAATCACAATAATATGGCTACACAATTCCAGATTTGGTCTCAGGTGGAAACTTAACAAGTAAACAATGCCAACCTCAGGAAAAATACCCACAGACACCCCTACACACAAACACACACACTCTCTCACACAGGTGGCCGGCGTCACCGGTCAGGGAAGAGGAGGCCGCCGGCCATCCTCCGGTCAGAGGGGTTCGGGTCCCACACAAAACTCCAGAAAACCCTGCATACTAATCTAGTCTTGTTTGCTAATCTAGAACAAGTACCTTTTAATAGAAGATCCTAATATCACAACACAATTCTAACACTAATTAGTTAACAACTCATATTCTAGCAACATGGACAGAGTTTAGGAAATATACCCCCTAGGAATCTCACAAACAAGGAGAAGGAGGAGAAGGAGGGAGTGTGTGCTGTTGCTAAAGCTCCTGGTGTTACAAAACTTGGCTGGAACAGAGCTGAATTGTTGTTGTTGATCTTGTTGTTGCTGATGCTGCTAGCTGTTGCTGTTCTTTTGCTAGTGTTGCTATTTTGAAGCAGTAGCAGCAGGTGGAGAAGATGTTGAAGTATTTGTGGTGGAGTGTGGTGTTGTGTGTTGAACTATGGGCTGGTATGATGTGATGCTGCTGCTGTTTTTCATGGGGTTAGGTGGCTGTTGCAGCAGCAATTCCTGACCTTAAGGCTGAAATTGGGCAGAATTTGGGCTGATGTGATGTTGGTGCTGCTGTTGCAGCAGCTACGGCTGAGCTATGGGGTTATAGGAGTTGCTAAAGTTGACTTTTGGTGGCTGAAATGATGATATAAGGCTGATTTTTCTTTGGCTGATGTGATGTTGATGAAATGGGCTGATATGTGGGGTTGAAATGAGCTGTTTTGGTAAACTTTTTACCAAAAGATCACACATTAACACGCAACTACTACTAAACACAAACTCAGGTGTTACATATTGCCAAGTGATGGTTTTAATGGTTAGTATAACATTAGTAAGTGCTGTTAAGGCTAGTGAAACCAAGATTTATCCCAGATTTCACCGAATACCCGTTTTGTCCGACTTGGCGTAAATTAGCGATTTTAGTGATTTTATAGCCTCTGTTAGATCTGCTGTTGACCCGAACCTTTAATCATAAAATTGTGAAGACTGTAGCACAGTGACCTTAGCAGAGACACACACACAGAGCACGGGGACCCACCTCCAAGGTAAGGCCGCCGGTTTATTCCTTCTGGCCGCAAATTGCGGCCAGAACAGGGGCTATGGTGTTGGGTTTTTGGCTGTAGGGTTCTTCTGGGTAGCTTAGGTTTCAGTATCTGTAACTTTTTAGGTTTGGCCCAGAGGCAAAATCTGGAGCTATAAACGTGTTTCGATGTTTTAAACCTTGTGCGGCACGCGCGTGATCCGCGTGGTTCTGTGGCGCGCTGCACGACACAGCGCGTCGAAGTTGGTTCTGGTAAGTTCACACGCGTCGCGACGTGTCGTGTGCACGCGCGTTCAGTTTCACGCACGCGTATCCTTTTAGCAATAATTATAAGATTTTGGTGATTTGTGTGAATTTGTGTTAAGTGATATTGGTGTTACTCAAACTATCCTAATTAGGTATTGTTAGGTCCAAGTTAACCTAGGAAAACCCCAGATTACGCAAAAATACCCTGAGTTTCAAATTGGTGCAAAACTTGACGTTTTTGTGCAAAACTTAGCTTTTTAAAATCTGCTTTGACCCAGTGAGTTCAGAATGAATTTGAGTGGACTGTAGCCTACATGAGAGACCCTGACCGCACCACCTGAGCCCGACCCCACCAACCCAAACCCAGGCCGCCAGAAAATCCATTCTGGCCGCAAATTGCGGCCAGTCTAGGGAGATAGGTCCTAGGGTTTTTGCTTCAGGTGTCTGCTACATTTTATAGGTCTCTGATATATATAGTTTTGTAATATTTGGATCTGGGTAAAATCCGGGGCACTATATCTTTTTCTGGTGTTTATGGTTTGCGTGATACGCGCGATACACGAGTGGTTCTGTGATTCAGCGTATCGCGGCGTATCGGGTTAAGCGTTAGGCACATACGCGCACGCTTCAGCGTATCGCACACACGTGCGTCAATTCGCGACACGAGTTTCTCGCTTTGTTTTGATATCGTGTTTGCGAGATTTATATTTGGATTCTTGTGTAAATTCCAGGTTCGCAGGCGGGTACGTCAGACGCCGCCAGGAAAGGGAAGCTGGTGGTCGGCTATACTTAGCACGCGACCAGGTGAGTAGATTTAACATATACAGGGAAATCGCCCGTATGGCGTTAAGCGTCAGGGCGTAGTAGGATGTTTATTTTCATGCAAACATACTAGAACAACATACCTTTGTTACGTACATAGAACTGGTAGTATAGAACACTGCACTGTCACTAACGGTACCAGTTGCACGAGCACAATTTATATGCTAAACTCACACCGTTTGTGATTGCCATGACACGCACAGTATAGGATTGCTAGAAATCATATATCATATTGATTCCGTGTTATTGACGTTGTCATGTTTTGTCACATACTAGCATATGTTATATTCATACCATTGTGCATACCTTCATTTATATGTCGCTACCTGTGCACATGTACCTCTATACTTTATCATAGTGCATATATATATATATATATATATATATATATATCTTGACAGGATTACCCTTGTACCCCTACACTGCATATATTCAGACTTGGGTACACATTCATTACATGTTCATACTTGTACCACATATATCACCTATTCATACTTGGACACAAATACATCATATGGCCACATCAGTGCATATGTACATTGCTACATTCATTTAGCTTTTCGCACATCCATATCTATACTCATATTCATATGTTACATACATGGATGTTATTGACTTAATTCAAAAACTAAGGGACCGCATACGATACTTTCCAAAATGGATCTTTTTAAAAGGAGCGGTTTTCCCTTTTCTTTTACTCTTAGTGTCATACGACGCATGGCATGGATTTACGCATTAGATTGATTCATGTGATTTCTGGATTTGGGAACCGGAGTACTATTTTAAGAAAATATGCACTATTTAAAAACCCGATTTCCCTTGATATGATATTTCAGTGCGTCCACCATGTGTTTTCTCGGTGCTAGAGCGATACATGTGAACCCGAGTCGAGGAGCTGGACGAGGCCGATTGCGGGTACATGGTGGACCCGGTTGTAAGTCCACGTTGCCCACCCCGGTGCTTGCGGGGAGGCGGAAAACGGAATAAAAATCGGATTTTTATCATGCTAGGCAACATGGACTAGACAAAGGAGGATCTTTGCTAAACAAAAACTAGCTAAAGCTAACTAGAAATTAGCTACAAGGAAGAATGATTATACCTAGGGCTTTATGTCCTTCTCTCCTTTTTCCTTGGAGTGTAAGAAAGAGATCGCCTTGTCGCCTTCTCGAGTCGAAAAAGGATCCACCCGAAAGCCTCAACCTTTGGCTTCAACTTCAAGCTAGAAGTAACTAATGTGCTAGAAGTGCTAATCCAAGAACCCTAGAGGAGAGTAAAGATTATCTAGAAGAGGTTTTCTCTCAAGCTCAAGTGTTTCTCAACACATGAGAGGGGAGAGCTTGAGGAAGAGGAAGAGCAAGAGAGAGAAAGTATATGATAGAATGAGAGAATAATAAGCCATTCTCACATATATGTGTGAATTATAAAAAATAGAAAATTAGCTAGATAATTGTCATGGTTAATCAAGACTTGACCATTATCATTTCACATTAAATGAAAATTGCAAGGATCAAAGAGCATCTTTTATATGGAATGATGATGGTCAACATGTCAACTAAGGTCAACAAGTCAAGTATGGTCAAAATGTCAACAATCCTAACCATGCACAATTATATATATATATATAGCTAATATCAATTAATTATAATACACACATAAGCATTAGGGTTAATAAAATGACAATGGTCATTAACCCTAATCAAAGTCCTCTTCCTCTGACTCAATCAACTGTGCATACGCACATTCATGATCCGAGGAACACGAATACAAAGAGATAAAACCAATCCCAAATCATATACTAGGATCTGGCTTAAACCAAAGCCCGCTAGTATAAGCTATCCGGACAGCAAACGTGCACAAGTGCGTGGATGTGAACGAACCCTGTCGCAAAACCATGCGACCTCTACTCATTTTGCCTAAAGGCGAATAGCTCTCTGTGTGGGACTCTAAAGACTCGACACTACGCTGGCAGTGGGTTTAACCACAGACCGCAAGCGGCACTGGCTGTACGTAATGGTCCCCAGGTAGATGCCGATAAGAAGACTGACGAGGTGACCCCATCTGAACTCCTACTGAGCCTGTATGTGACAGTCTCCGTACAGTCCGGTCTGTTCGTATGATACATCGCATGGCGGGCCTAGGGGGCGGTGAACGTCAGTCCCCTAATAGCGGTACAAGTCGTGTCGGAGTGTAGCCCAGAACACCCTGAGATAACACTGGAAACCTACCAGTATATCTCGCTTGCCATGGCCAGGGACTACTTGTGTAATGGCTCTCCTGGACACAGCGCGATGTCAACCCCCAATACCGGGAGAGACGAATCCTGTCTAACCGTCACTGCCTCCAAGTGCTTCGGGACTGCACCCAAAAACTACCTGTTTGCACGACTCCTTTGAGCCGTGGTAGGGCAGTAATCAAAGTGCAGTGGGAACACACTCGAGGCGAAGTGACAGTGTCAAGTCAGCGGACTAAGCTGTACTCATGTCACCTGCGAACTGATAACTGACGATAGGTATAATACCAACCAACAGTTCCCGACGAGTCCTGTCCAGTGTACTCGTAACCTAACGAGCACCCGCATACTATCTCAAGTACGACGTATTGACGGCTGTGGGACAGACCGTCTCCCATGCTGGGATGAGAAGCACATACGCTAGTCTACTCCGGAGTATCGATGCCCTGTCTCGATAGTCCAATGACCAGGGACCTGTATAAGGATGTGCTTATGGATTACCCAGCCCCCACGAGTGTGAGCGCCATCACAACGCTGGTAATCAAGCAAAGATCCTAAGGGCTCTACTAATATGTATATAAGCGATATGCTAAAAGAAACACATGCACATATTGAAGTAGAGACAAACTAAGTAGCATACTACCATTTCGAGCAAGATTGTATATACAACTGTGAATATCCCAAGCTTCCATCAAGTAATATACAAACTACTATGATACAGTAATGGCCTCTAGGGCATATACACTAACAATCTCCCACTTGCACTAAGGCCATGTACTGGCGTATCGAAAAGCTATCATCTCGATCAGCCGCTCGAACTGAGTCTGGGGCAAGGCCTTGGTGAATGGATCTGCGGTGTTATCTTCTGAAGCAACCCTCCGAACCACGATCTCCCTGATCAGGTGATACTGCCTCAAGATGTGTCTGGATTTCTGATGGGACCTGGGTTCCTTCGCTAAAGCTATAGCCCCGTTGTTGTCGCAATACAGAGGAATTGGGTCAACAATGGACGGAACGACCTGAAGTTCTTTCAAGAACTTCCTCATCCAGACAGCTTCTTTTGCGGCATCAGATGCAGCGATGTATTCCGCTTCCATAGTCGAGTCAGCAACGGTTTCCTGTTTGGAGCTCTTCCAACACACCGCCCCTCCATTGAGGGTAAAGAAAAAACCCGACATGGACTTGGAATCATCCTTGTCACTCTGGAAGCTGGAGTCAGCAAAGGCCTCAATCTGGAGGTCTTTTCCGCCATACACCAAGAACATCTCCTTAGTCCTTCTCAGGTACTTGAGAATGTTCTTTACCGCTATCCAATGTTTCTCCCCAGGGTTTGACTGATACCTGCTTACCACACTCAGTGCATAAGCCACATCCGGTCTGGTATACAACATCGCATACATTATAGAGCCTACCGCAGAAGCGTAGGGTATAATAGACATGCGATCCCTCTCCAAATCAGTCTTGGGAGACATCTCTTTGGAGAGGGTGATCCCGTGACAAGCCGGTAGATTACCGCGCTTGGAATCTTCCATACTGAATCATTTCAGTATGGTGTCGATGTACCTGGACTGTGAAAGTCCTAATATCCTCTTGGATCTGTCACGGTAGATCCGGATACCCAGAATGTATGAGGCATCACCCAGGTCTTTCATGGAGAACCTGTGTGACAAGAACCCCTTGACAGATTGTAGCATAGGAATGTCATTTCCTAATAAGAGAATGTCATCCACGTATAAAACGAGGAATACTACAGTTCTCGCTACAAATCTACAATAGATGCATGGTTCATCTGGATTTTTGATAAAGCCAAATTCTTTGACCGTCTCATCAAAATAGATGTTCCAACTCTGCGATGCCTGCTTTAGTCCATAAATGGACTTAAGCAATTTGCACACCTTTCCGCTGCTCCCACTCTAAATGAAACCCTCTGGCTGGTCCATATAGACACACTCCTCTAAATGTCCATTTAGAAAAGCGGTCTTTACGTCCATCTGCCAAATGTCATAATCGTGGAAGGCAGCAATGGCAAGAAGGATCCGAATGGATTTCAGCATAGCTACTGGAGAAAAGGTTTCGTCATAGTCCAAACCAGGTCGCTGATGAAAACCCTTTGCAACCAGTCTAGCTTTATAGGACTCAACCTGTCCATCTACACCAATCTTCCTTTTGAAGATCCACTTGCATCCTACGGGTTTTACCCCATCTGGAGCAATGTCCAACGTCCATACTTTGTTGGTGTACATGGACTCCATTTCGGTCCGCATTGCATCCAGCCATTTTACCGAGTCGACGCTCTGAGTGGCTTGCTGGAAGCTAGTAGGCTCATCATAATCTATGATGCAATCCTCTCTATCCCCGTCAATGAGAAAACCGTAGTATCTCTCGGGCGGATGAGACTGCCTACTACTCCTACGGAGTGGCGTAGGAATGTCCTGATCTTTCTGTTAGTGTATATGCCCTAGAGGCCATTACTGTATCATACTAGTTTGTATATTACTTAATGGAAGCTTGGGATATTCACCTTGTATATACAATCTTGCTCAAAATAGTAGTACGCTACTTGGTTTGTTTCTACTTCAATGTGTACATGTGTTTATTTTAGTATATCACCTATACACATTAGTGGAGCCCTTAGGATCTTTGCTTGATTACCAGCGTTGTGATGGCAGTCACACTAGTGGGGGCTGGGTAATCTATAAGCACATCCTTATGCAGGTCTCTAGTCGCAGGACTATCGAGACATGGCATCGATACTCCGGAGTAGACTAGCGCATGCGCTTCTCGTCCCAGTGTGGGAGACGGTCTGTCCCACAGCCGTTAGTACGTCGTACTGAGGATAGTATGCGGGTGCTCGTTGGGTTACGAGTACACTGGACAGGACTCGTAGGGAACTGACCGGTTGGTATTATACCTATCATCAGTTATCAGTTCCCAGGTGACATGAGTACAGCTTAGTCCGCTGACTTGACACTGTCACTTCGCCTCGAGTGTGTTCCCACTGTACTTTGATTACTACCCTACCACGGCTCAAAGGAGTCGTGCAAACAGGTGGTTGTTGGGTGCAGTCACGAAGCACTTGGAGGCAGTGACGGTTAGACAGGATTCGTCTCTCCCGGTATTGGGGGTTGACATCGCGCTGTGTCTAGGAGAGCCATTACACGAGTAGTCTCTGGCCAGGGCAAGCGGGATATACTGGTAGGCTTCCAGTGTTATCTCAGGGTGTATTGGGCTTCACCCCGACACGACTTGTACCGCTATTAGGGGACTAACGTTTACCGCCCCCTAGGCCCGCCATGCAATGTATTAGATTAACAGACCGGACTGTACGGAGAATGTCACATTCAGGCTCAGTAGGAGTTCAGATGGGTTTCACCTCGTCAGTCTTCTTGTCGGCATCTACCTGGGGACCGTTACGCACAGCTAGTGCCGCTTGCGGTCTGTGATTAAACCCACTGCCAGCGTAGTGTCGAGTCTTTAGAGTCCCACATAGAAAGCTATTCGCTTTTTAGGCAAAAGAGTAGAGGTCGCATGGTTTTGCGACAGGTCGCATGGTTTTGCGACAGGGTTCAGTCACATCCGTGCACTTGTGCACGTTTAGTGTCCGGACAGTTTACACTAGCGGACTTTGGTTTAAGCCAGATCCTAGTGTTCGTATTGGTATTGGTTTTATCCAATTTGTATTCGTGTTCCTCGGAACGCGGATGCGGGTGTTTATGCACAGTTGGCGGAGAGACAGAGGCAGAGGATTCTCATTAGGGTTGTTGACCCGTTGACTGTTGACTATTGACTTTTTGCTCAACCCTAATGAGAATATGATATATGATTAACAATAATATTAATTAAGTATTGTGGTGACATGGTTGTTGAGGAATTGACTTTGTTGACTTGTTGACTTTGTTGACCGGTTGACTAGGTTGGACTAGTTGACCATCATGGTGACAATGGCTATCATTTCATGGTAAAGACTTTTCACTTGCTTGTTCTCTTGTGCAATATGAGTGCATGAAATGATTTAGCCATTTTGACTTGAACCATTTTACACAGTACTTGATTACTATTTTTATGATGATGGTTTTGGATTATGAGAGCCAAGTGAGAAAAGTCTTTCTCATTCTATCATTTTCATTCTCTCTTGTTCTTGAGCTCTCATCTTCTTCCTCTTGCTCTCCCTCTCTTTAGTCTATGGTTCACTTGTCTCATGTGTTGAGAACCAAGAACCATAGAGAAAATCCCAACACACTCTTCTCTACTCACTCTAGTTCATAAGGTTTAGCAAACCAAGTGAACTAGTTTTCTTCAAAGACCGAAGAAGAAGCCAAAGGTGGAAGCTTTCAGGTGGATCGATCTTCGGCGTAAGGAGACGACGGGGTGAAGCCGGTCCGGACAACCATCGAGGCTTGAAGACGAAGGAGTTCAAGAAAGAAAGGTATAACCCCCTAACCGAGTAGTTAACAACTCCTAGTTAGGTTGTTAGTTAGATGTTTAACAAAGATCCGGTTTTGAGTCCATGTTACCACCTCTAGAAAATTGTTTTTTACCAAATTCCGCATGCCCGAAAGTACCGGGAGAGGTAGTATGGACTTACAGTGGTATCAGAGCCTAGTTAAACTCTATCTAACATGTTAGCATAGTACCTAGAAATTCGATCGGAGAAAAAGTCGCGAAATACACCCGGATTTCAAACTTTCTGTCGATTTTCAATGTGCTGCAAAAATTATTTGAGATATACCAAAAATCGACTCAGGGTTTTTAGAAGAAACTGCAGAAATTCGACCCACTGAATCGATCAACGCGCCGCGTTTCCGCGGTGGAAGCTTGCTCCCACCGCGGAACCGCGGCCGAGTTGACTCGGTCGTGGGGTTTTATTTTTGCAGTTTGTTCATAGGGGTATTTTGGGATTTTTGGAATATGTATTTTCTGCCCAGATTTTCCAGAACGAAAATTTTGTGTTTGGGGCCTGAAAATCCGTATTTTTGATCGAACTTCTAAAAGACTTAAGCTGACGGGTTTTTCTGTGATGTGATATTTGTATTGAACGTCTGCTAATCGCTATATGTCGATTAGTGGGGATTATACAAATCTGTGATCTGTAATGTTATTGGAATGTGTATATGAATTCATTGGATTGTCACGGGTGAATAGCCGGGGGTTGTGAGACGAGAGTTTTCTTTTCTTTCAATTCATGTAAATTTGTAAATTGATGTAATAATTATTTGCATGGCCGCACAACCGGGTCGGGGTTGTAGCCGTCATTGTATAATTTCTTTTTACTGTTTTTGCTCCTAGGATAGACCCATGGAGGGGGTGCACAAACTACCGGGTATGCCGAAGTGCCGAGTGGCCTACTCACGGAGATGAGGGAGGTTGCTTCGCTTCGGGTACTTGGCGGGTAGTTTGCCGCACCCGTAGGGGTCTTGGGTAGGATATTGGCTATTCACCGCGACCGTGTAATCTGCTTTTCGTTACAGGCTCGTACGAATTGCGGGTTCCTAGTATATCCAATGTGTTCATCTGTGATCTGAAATGGCTATCATTGCAATATATCTATATATGATATTATTTAGGCGTTGCTTATGTTTTACAGCCGCGCTAGCCCAGCCCCCGCTCTGTCGTCAGTTAAGTAACCTAACGGGTAATGACGGGGCCCGTGGCGAATGCGAATGGCATAAGCGTACATCATATTTTGGTTGTTTTCTGCAATGGTAGGATTAAATGATGGGACGCATTAAAAGAACTAATGCAAGAATATCACGCATTAAAAGAACTAATGCAAGAAAATAAACCAAGTTAAAATCGTTGGAACACTTTCGGAAAACCACTCGGTTCTTTTCAAAACTAACTTTTAAATGCGGAGCTTGAGCCACTCCTTTTAAAAGCTATCTCGTTCCATCGATTATATCAAGTTCACTACGTTCACGGTTTAGCCAAAACCATTCGTAGCCCTCCGTCGTTTCACATGGATGGTCAATAGTATTCAAGCTATGTTTGTTGGCCAAAGTCAAGGCATAGTGATTGGTAGCTATTGGGTATTCATGTGCAGCATAGATAGATGCGTTAGTTTGGAACAATCGTACTACCTTATTGGCCAAAGTCAAGGGTAGGTGCGGGTGGATTCAAATTAACCTGGAGAACGACGGGTAGAACTTGACATGTGACTTATGATTTGTTGGCCAAAGTCAAGGTCATAAGAGCATGGGGCAAAAATCCACATCGGGAGTTTCAAAAGAACCGAAACTTGCTAGTGTTGCATACCATTTGGAGTGTGATGATTCTGGTAGGATTCCTTCAGTTTCGTCACGCGATGATATTTGGATCCCGATCCTACTGTGAGTATATGCTACTCCTCGGGAAATTTCTCACTTAACGATCAATGCTATAAACCTAGTAGGTGTCTAGAAAGGTGTTAGCGGGGCTACGCCCCCAGGGAAAAGAGGTTCTTAAATTAAGGAACTTCGCGAAAGCGTTGGAAAACCTCCCTCGAAGTACCGACACAGGCCTGGCTGAACAGTTAAGCAAGTATTGTACGGTGAGATTGATCCTGACTAATTCTTCCTTTTTGGTTTGAGGAGGGATTCGAGAAACAGTGGGAGCCATCCTGTTTAGACAAATTAAAAACCATTCTAAACTTGCAAGAGCATCGTGCTGAGTGTTTCTTCTCTCTCTCCTAATTGCAGCGACCAATCGACATGACTGGACTTAAGTTACTTCTAGATAAAAACATACTGACAGGGCCAAACTATAAAGATTGGCTCAGGAATGTCAAGATGGCAATCACTTACGACAAGCTGGGGTATCTTCTTACCACCAAAGCTCCCCCTGTCCCAGGTCCCAAAACCAGCGTCACGGATAAGGAAATCCGTAAGACCTGGGAACTACATTGCGCGAAGGCCAAATGCCTCGTGCTTGCCTCTATGGACAACGAACATCAGAGGAGGCACGAGAATATGGACCTCGAATCCATATTTCTCCATACAAAAGAACTGTATGGAGAGCAGTCTCGTATCGCAAGATACGAAGTGTCGAAAAAGTTATTTTCGGCAAGGTTGGCCGTCGGATCATTGGTAGCGGAACACGTGCTTAAGATGATTGGCTACATAGAAGAGCTCACGGACCTTGGGACCACGTTGGAGAATGAGCTCTGTACGGACTTGATTCTCCAGTCCCTTCCTTCCACTTACGCCCAGTTTATCCTGAACTTCAACTTACAAGAAAAGAAAGTTGAACTTTCAGAACTCCTCAACATACTGAGGAGCACAGAGGGCACCCTACAGAAAGGTAGGGAAACATCCACTTTGTTTGTAGGAGGATCTTCCTCTTCTAGGTCCAAGGCGAAAGCCAAGGGAAAGAAGAAGAAAGCCCCTGCCAAACCAAGGGGCGGTGCTAGTAAAGTGGATACGAAGGGAAAGGCAAAAGCAACAAAGAAAGTGGAGAAGCTTGTGGATAAGGAATAATGCTTCTATAGTCATAAAAAAGGACACTGGAAGAATGATTGCAGGGCTTGGAAGGCCAGAACACAGGATCTGAAGCAGGTTGCGGCTTCAACTTCAGGTGTGTATGTTATTGAAAACTGTCTTTCAATAAACTCTACTTCCTGGGTATTGGATACCGGATCAGGATCTCATATCTGTAATTCTTTGCAGGCGTTGAGAAACCGTAGGGTTTTGAAGGCAGGTGACATGACCCTCAAAGTTGCAAACGGAGCTAGCATGGATGCTAAGGCCGTGGGGGACTATCACCTGGGAATGTCAGATGGACATGTTTTGGTTTTGCGTAATTGCTTTTTTGTACCCAACGCAACTTGTAATATCATTTCTGTATCTTTGGTTTCTAAAGAAGGTTATGTAAGTCCATGCTACCTCTCCCGGTACTTTCGGGAATGCGGAATATGGTAAAAAACGATTTTTACGGAGGTGGTAACATGGACCTAAAACCCGGATCTTGGTTAAACATCTATCTAACATCCTAACTATGAGTTTCTAGCTACTCGGTTAGGGGGTTATACCTTGCTTGTCTTGAACTCCTTCGTCTTCAAACTCCGATGGTGGTCCGATTGGCTTCTTTTCGTCGTCTCCGTACGCCGAAGATAGATCCACCTGAAAGCTCCAACCTTTAGCTCCTTCTTCGTTCTTTGAAGAAACTAGTTCACTTGGTTTGCTAAACCTTGTGAACTAGAATGAGTAGAGAATAGTTTGTGTGGGATTTTATCTATGGTTCTTGATTCTCAACTCATGAGACAAGAGAACCATAGATTAAAGAGAGGGAGCAAGAGTAAGAGGGTGAGAGCAAAAATGGAGAGCTCAAGAACAAGAGAGAGAATGAGCAAGAAAGAATGAGGCTCTCTTTTTTCTTTCACCCTCTCATAATCCAAAGTAATGATAACTCATCATATCAAAAAAGTCTTATGTGATGGTTGAAGCAACCATAACCATATCATATCATGCACTCATTTTACACAAATGAGCAAGCAAGTAAAAGTCTTTGCCATGAAATGATGGCTATGGTTATCATGATGGTCAACTAGTCAAGCCTAGTCAACCGGTCAACAAAATCAACAAGTCAACAAAAGTCAACAAGTCAACAAAGTCAACAAAAGTCAACAACCATGTCACCATAATACTTAATTAATATAATAGTTAATCACATATCATATTCTCATTAGGGTTGAGCAAAAAGTCAAATAGTCAACGGTCAACTGTCAACAACCCTAATGAGAATCCGCTGCCTCTGCCTTCCTGTCAACTGTGCATACACACCCACATCCGCGTTCCGAGGAACACGAATGCAAACTGGATAAATCCAATCCCAAAAGGTACACTAGGATCTGGCTTAAACCAAAGCCCGCTAGTGTAAACTGTCCGGACACTGTACGTGCACAAGTGCACGGATGTGACCGAACCCTGTCGCAAAACCATGCGACCTGTCGCAATACCATGCGACCTCTACTCTTTTGCCTAAAGGCGAAAAGCTTTCTATGTGGGACTCTAAAGACTCGACACTACGCTGGCAGTGGGTTTAACCACAGACCGCAAGCGGCACTAGCTGTGCGTAACGGTCCCCAGGTAATGCCGACAAGAAGACCGGCGAGGCGAAACCCATCTGAACTCCTACTGAGCCTGAGTGTGACATTCTCCGTACAGTCCGGTCTGTTCGTCTGATACATCGCATGGCGGGCCTAGGGGGTGGTAAACGTCAGTCCCCCAATAGCGGTACAAGTCGTGCCGGAGCGAAGCCCAAAACACCTTGAGATAACACTGGAAACCTACCACTACATCTCGTTTGCCCTGGCCAGGGACTACTCGTGTAATGGCTCTCCTAGACACAGCGCGATGTCAACCCCCAATACCGGGAGAGACGAATCCTGTCTAACCGTCACTGCCTCCAAGTGTTTCGAGACTGCACCCAACCACTACCTGTTTGCACGACTTCTTTGAGCCGTGGTAGGGTAGTGATCAAAGTACAGTGGGAACACACTCGAGGCGAAGTGACAGTGTCAAGTCAGCGCACTAAGCTGTACTCATGTCACCTGGGAACTGATAACTGACGATAGGCATAATACCAACTAGTCAGTTCCCGACGAGTCCTGTCCAGTGTACCCGTAACCTAACGAGCACCCGCATACTATCTCAAGTACGACGTACTGACGGCTGTGGGACAGACCGTCTCCCACACTGGGATGAGAAGCGCATGCGCTGGTCTACTCCGGAGTATCGATGCCATGTCTTGATAGTCCTGCGACTAGAGACCTGCATAAGGATGTGCTTATAGATTACCCAGCCCCCACTAGTGTAACTGCCATCACAACGCTGGTAATCAAGCAAAGATCCTAAGGGCTCCACTAATGTGTATAGGTGATATACTAAAATAAACACATGTACACATTGAAGTAGAAACAAACCAAGTAGCGTACTACTATTTTGAGCAAGATTGTATATACAAGGTGAATATCCCAAGCTTCCATTAAGTAATATACAAACTAGTATGATACAGTAATGGCCTCTAGGGCATATACACTAACAATCTCCCACTTGCACTAAGGCCATGTACTGGCGTATCGAAGACCTATCATCTTGATCAGCCGCTCGAACTGAGTCTGGGGCAGGGCCTTGGTGAATGGATATGCAGTGTTATTTCTGAAGCGACTCTCCGAACCTCGATCTCCTGGCGATCCACGATCTCCCTGATCAGGTGATACCGCCTCAAGATGTGCCTGGATCTCTGATGGGACCTGGGTTCCTTTGCTAAAGCTATAGCCCCGTTGTTGTCGCAATACAGAGGTATTGGATCAACAATGGACGGAACCACCTGAAGTTCTTTCAAGAACTTCCTCATCCAGACAGCTTCTTTTGCGGCATCAGATGCAACGATGTATTCCGCTTCCATCGTCGAGTCTGCAACGGTTTCTTGTTTGGAACTCTTCCAACACACCGCCCCTCCATTGAGGGTAAAGACAAAACCCGACATGGACTTGGAATCATCCTTGTCACTCTGGAAGCTGGAGTCAGCAAAGGCCTCGATCTGGAGGTCTTTTCCGCCATACACCAAGAACATCTCCTTAGTCCTTCTCAGGTACTTGAGAATGTTCTTTACCGCTATCCAGTGTTTCTCCCCAGGGTTTGACTGATACCGGCTTACCACACTAAGTGCATAAGCTACATCCGGTCTGGTACACAACATCGCATACATTATAGAGCCTACCGCAGAAGCGTAGGGTATAATAGACATGCGATCCCTCTCCAAATCAGTCTTGGGAGACATCTCTTTAGAGAGGGTGATCCCGTGACAAGCCGGTAGGTTACCGCGCTTGGAATCTTCCATACTGAATCTCTTCAGTATGGTGTCGATGTACCTGGACTGTGAAAGTCCTAATATCCTCTTGGATCTGTCACGGTAGATCCGGATACCCAGAATGTATGAGGCATCACCCAGGTCTTTCATGGAGAACCTGTGTGACAAGAACCCCTTGACAGATTGTAGCATAGGAATGTCATTTCCTATTAAGAGAATGTCATCCACGTATAAAACGAGGAATACTACAGTTCTCGCTACAAATCTACAATAGATGCATGGTTCATCTGGATTTTTGATAAAGCCAAATTCTTTGACCGTCTCATCAAAGCAGATGTTCCAACTCCGCAATGCCTGCTTTAGTCCATAGATGGACTTAAGCAACTTGCACACCTTTCCGCTGCTCCCACTCTGAATGAAACCCTCTGGCTGGTCCATATAGACACACTCCTCTAAATTTCCATTTAGAAAAGTTGTCTTTACGTCCATTTGCCAAATCTCATAATCGTGGAAGGCAGCAATGGCAAGAAGGATCCGAATGGATTTCAGCATGGCTACCGGAGAGAAAGTTTCGTCATAGTCCAAGCCAGGTCTTTGACGAAAACCCTTTGCTACCAGCCTAGCTTTATAGGTCTCAACCTGTCCATCTACACCAATCTTCCTTTTGAAGATCCACTTGCATCCTACGGATTTTACCCCGTCTGGAGCAATGTCCAACGTCCATACCTTGTTGGTGTACATGGACTCCATTTCGGTCCGCATTGCATCCAGCCATTTCAATGAGTCAACGCTCTGAACGGCCTGCTGGAAGCTAGTAGGCTCATCATAGTCTATGATGCAATCCTCTCTATCCCCGTCTACGAGAAAACCGTAGTATCTCTCAGGCGGATGAGTCTGCCTACTACTCCTGCGGAGCGGCGTAGGAATGTCCTGTTCTTCCGAACCCTCTGGTTCCACTAAACTTTCAGTAATAGTCCGTGGTTCTGGAATTTCTTCCGGTTCTACTGCGCTCCCACTTATTTCCTTTTCTATGAACTGGTGTTCTAGAAAGTGGGCATGACGAGAAACAAAAACTTTTTGTTCCTCTTCGCAGTAGAAGAAATATCCCTTGGAATTCTTTGGATATCCCACAAACTTGCACAGTACTGAGCGTGCCTCGAGCTTGTCCGCATGCTGCTTTTTGACAAAAGCTGGACTTCCCCATGTCTTAATGTGATTAAGATGGGGTCTCTTCCCACACCACATCTCAAATGGCGTAGTAGGCACAGTCTTAGTGGGAACTCGGTTCAAAAGGTATGCGGCTGATTCTAGCGCATATCCCCAGAATGATCGCGGCAACTCAGCGTTACTCATCCTGGACCGCACCATATCCAATAGGGTGCGGTTCCGTCTCTCCGATACACCGTTATGTTGCGGGGTGTATGGAGGAGTAAGCTGAGAGAGAATTCCGTTCTCTTTTAAATAGTCCAGGAACTCGGCACTTAAGTATTCTCCACCTCGATCCGATCTTAGAATCTTAATACTTTTGCCGGTCTGTTTCTCTACTTCATTCTTACACTCCTGGAATTTTCCAAAGGCCTCGGACTTATGTTTCATTAAGAAGACATAACCGTACCTTGAGAAGTCATCCGTAAAAGTAATGAAGTAAGAATGTCCGCTTCGGGCATGTATAGACATTGGACCGCACACGTCACTGTGTACGAGTCCCAAGAGCTCGCTCGCTCTTACTCCATGTCCAGTAAACGGAGTCTTTGTCATCTTTCCTTTGAGACAGGATTGACAAGTGGCATACGACTGATATTCGAACGCATTCAAATACCCTTCTGTATGTAACTTCGTCAACCTTCTCTCATTGATGTGACCCAATCTATAATGCCATAAGAAAGTCTGATTTATTTCTGGAGACTTTCTTTTGTGTGTATTCAGGACATTAAAAATCTGTGGTTGGTTTAACACGTATATACCATTACTCAATGTACCTGACCCAATCAAAACTTGATTAAGGTGAATGTTTACAACATTACTTACAAACGCAAATTCATAACCTTCTTTAGAAACTAAAGATACAGAAATGATATTACAAGTTGCGTTGGGTACAAAAAAGCAATTACGTAAAACCAAAACATGTCCATCTGACATTCCCAGGTGATAGTCCCCCACGGCTTTAGCATCCATGCTAGCTCCGTTCGCAACTCTGAGGGTCATGTCACCTGCTTTCAAAACACTACGATTTCTCAACCCCTGCAAAGAATTACAGATATGAGATCCTGATCCGGTATCCAATACCCAGGAAGTAGAGTTTATTGAAAGACAGTTTTCAATAACATACACACCTGAAGCTGAAGCTGCAACCTGCTTCAATTCCTGTGTTCTGGCCTTCCAGGCCCTGCAATCATTCTTCCAGTGTCCTTTCTTATGACAATAGAAGCATTCTTCCTTATCCACAAGCTTTCCCGCCAACTTTGTTGCTTTTGCTTTTCCCTTCGTATCCACTTTATTAACACCGCCCCTTGGTTTGGCGGGGGCTTTCTTCTTCTTTCCCTTGGCTTTCGCCTTGGACCTAGAAGAAGATGATCCTCCTACAAACAAAGTGGATGTTTCCCTACCTTTCTGTAGGGTGCCCTCTGTGCTCCTCAGCATGTTAAGGAGCTCTGAAAGTTCAACCTCTTTTTCTTGTAAGTTGAAGTTCAGTATAAACTGGGCGTAAGTGAAAGGAAGGGACTGGAGAACTATATTCGTATATAGCTCACTCTCTAATGTGATCCCTAGGTCCGCGAGCTCCTCAATGTAGCCGATCATCTTTAGCACGTGCTCGGCTACTGATGATCCGACGGCCATTCTTGTCGAAAATAACTTTTTCGACGCTTCGTATCTTGCGATACGAGATTGCTCTCCATACAGTTCTTTTGTATGAAGCAATATGGATTCCAAGTCCATATTCTCGTGCCTCCTCTGATGTTCGTTGTCCATCGAGGCAAGCACGAGGCACTTGGCCTTCGCGCTATCAATCTCCCAAGTCTTGCGGATTTCCTTATCCGCGACGCTGGAAGTTGGACCAGGGACAGGGGGAGCTTTGGTGGTAAGAAGATACCCCAGCTTGTCGTAAGTGATTGCTATCTTGACATTCCTGAGCCAATCTTTGTAGTTTGGCCCTGTCAGTTTGTTTTTATCAAGGAGTAACTTAAGTCCAGTCATGTCGATTAGGTCGCTGCAATTAGGAGAGAGAAGAAGAAACACTCAGCATGATGCTCTTGCAAGTTTATAGCGGTTTTTAGTTTGTCTAAACAGGGTGGCTCCCACTGTTTCTTGAATCCCTCCTCAAACCATAAAGGAAGAATTAGTCGGGATCAATCCCACCGCATAATACTTGCTTAACCGTTCAGCCAGGCCGGTGTCGGTACTTCGAGGGAGGTTTTCCAACGCTTTCGCGAAGTTCCTTAATTAAAGAACCTCTTTTCCCTGGGGGCGTAGCCCCGCTAACACCTTTCTAGGCACCTACTAGGTTTATAGCATTGATCGATTAGTGAGAAATTTCCCGAGGAGTAGCATATACTCACAGTAGGATCGGGATCCAAATATCATCGCGTGACGAAACTAAAGGAATCCTACCAGAATCATCACACTCCAAATGGTATGCAAATCCAGCAAGTTTCAGTACTTATGAAACTCCCGATGTGGATTTTTGCCCCATGCTCTTATGACCTTGACTTTGGCCAAAATATCATAAGTCACATGTCAAGTTCTACCCGTCATTATCCAGGTTAATTTGGATCCATCCGTACCTACCCTTGACTTTGGCCAAAATGGCAGTACGACTGTCCCAAACCAACGCATCTATCTATGCTACACATGAACACCCAATAGCTACCAATCACTGTGCCTTGACTTTGGCCAACATACACAGCTTGAATACTATTGACTATTCATGTGAAACGACGGAGGGCTACGGATGGTTTTGGCAAAACCGTGAACGTAGTGAACTTGATTTAGTCGATGGGACGAGATAGCTTTTAAAAGGAGTGGCTCAAGCTCCGCATTTAAAAGTTGGTTTTGAAAAGAACCGAGTGGTTTTTCGAAAGTGTTCCAACGACTTTAACTTGGTTTATTATCTTGCATTAGTTCTTTTAATGCGTGATATTCTTGCATTAGTTCTTTTAATGTGTCCCATCATTTAATCCTACCATTGCAGAAAACAACCAAAATATGACGTACGCTTATGCCATTCGCATTTGCCACTGGGCCCCGTCATTACCCGTTAGGTTACTTAACTAACGACAGAGCGGGGGCTGGGCTAGCGCGTCTGTAAAACATAAGCAACGCCTAAATAGTATCATATATAGATATACTGCAATGATAAACATTTCAGATCATAGATGAATACATTGGATATACTAGAAATCTGTAATTCGCACGAGCCTGTAACGAAAGACAGATTACACGGTCGCGGTGAATAGCCAATACCCCACCCAAGACCCCTACGGGTGCGGCAAACTACCCGCCAAGTACCCGAAGAGTAGCAACCTCCCTCATCTCCATGATTAGGCCACTCGACACTTTGGCATACCCGGTAGTTTGTGCACCCCCTCCATGGGTCTATCCTAGGAGCAAAAACAGTAAAAAGAAATTATACAATGACGGCAACAATCCCGACCCGGTTGTGCGGCCATACAAATAATTATTACATCAATTTACAAATTTACATGAATTGAAAGAAAAGAAAACTCTCGTCTCACAACCCCGGCTATTCACCCGCGACAATCCAACATATTCATATACACATTCCAGCAACATTACAGATCACAGATTTGTGTAACCCCCACTAATCGACATATAGCGATTAGTAGACGTTCAATACAAATATCACATTACAGAAAACCCGTTAGCCTAAGTCTTTTAGAAGTTCGATCAAAAATACGGATTTTCGGGACCCCAAAAATAAAATTTTCGTTCTGGAAAATCTGGGCAGAAAATATATATTCTAAAAATCCCAAAATACCCCCAGAATAACACTGCACCAAAGATTGACCTCGGCCGAGTCAACTCGGCCGCGGATCCGCGGCGGGAGCGTGCTCCCGCCGCGCTTCCGCGGCGCTTTGACTCGATCGTGGGTCCATCTTTGGTGGTTATTCACAAAAAAGCCTGAGCCGATTTTAGGTGTTAAAACAATCAACTTTTGAACAGTAAAAAAATCGACAGAAACTTGAAATTCTTGGGGTTCGTTTTCGGGACTTTTCTTTGATCGATCTTCTAGTTACTTGCTAACATGTTAAATAGAGTTTAACTAGGCTCTGATACCACTGTAAGTCCATGCTACCTCTCCCGGTACTTTCGGGAATGCGGAATATGGTAAAAAACGATTTTTACGGAGGTGGTAACATGGACCTAAAACCCGGATCTTGGTTAAACATCTATCTAACATCCTAACTATGAGTTTCTAGCTACTCGGTTAGGGGGTTATACCTTGCTTGTCTTGAACTCCTTCGTCTTCAAACTCCGATGGTGGTCCGATTGGCTTCTTCTCGTCGTCTCCGTACGCCGAAGATAGATCCACCTGAAAGCTCCAACCTTTAGCTCCTTCTTCGTTCTTTGAAGAAACTAGTTCACTTGGTTTGCTAAACCTTGTGAACTAGAAAGAGTAGAGAATAGTTTGTGTGGGATTTTATCTATGGTTCTTGATTCTCAACTCATGAGACAAGAGAACCATAGATTAAAGAGAGGGAGCAAGAGCAAGAGGGTGAGAGCAAAAATGGAGAGCTCAAGAACAAGAGAGAGAATGAGCAAGAAAGAATGAGGCTCTCTTTTTTCTTTCACCCTCTCATAATCCAAAGTAATGATAACTCATCATATCAAAAAAGTCTTATGTGATGGTTGAAGCAACCATAACCATATCATATCATGCACTCATTTTACACAAATGAGCAAGCAAGTAAAAGTCTTTGCCATGAAATGATGGCTATGGTTATCATGATGGTCAACTAGTCAAGCCTAGTCAACCGGTCAACAAAATCAACAAGTCAACAAAAGTCAACAAGTCAACAAAGTCAACAAAAGTCAACAACCATGTCACCATAATACTTAATTAATATAATAGTTAATCACATATCATATTCTCATTAGGGTTGAGCAAAAAGTCAAATAGTCAACGGTTAACTGTCAACAACCCTAATGAGAATCCGCTGCCTCTGCCTCCCTGTCAACTGTGCATACACACCCGCATCCGCGTTCCGAGGAACACGAATGCAAACTGGATAAATCCAATCCCAAAAGGTACACTAGGATCTGGCTTAAACCAAAGCCCGCTAGTGTAAACTGTCCGGACACTGTACGTGCACAAGTGCACGGATGTGACCGAACCCTGTCGCAAAACCATGCGACCTGTCGCAATACCATGCGACCTCTACACTTTTGCCTAAAGGCGAAAAGCTTTCTGTGTGGGACTCTAAAGACTCGACACTACGCTGGCAGTGGGTTTAACCACAGACCGCAAGCGGCACTAGCTGTGCGTAACGGTCCCCAGGTAATGCCGACAAGAAGACCGACGAGGCGAAACCCATCTGAACTCCTACTGAGCCTGAGTGTGACATTCTCCGTACAGTCCGGTCTGTTCGTCAGATACATCGCATGGCGGGCTTAGGGGGTGGTAAATGTCAGTCCCCCAATAGCGGTACAAGTCGTGCCGGTGCGAAGCCCAAAACACCCTGAGATAACACTGGAAACCTACCAGTATATCTCGTTTGCCCTGGCCAGGGACTACTCGTGTAATGGCTCTCCTAGACACAGCGCGATGTCAACCCCCAATACCGGGAGAGACGAATCCTGTCTAACCGTCACTGCCTCCAAGTGCTTCGGGACTGCACCCAACCACTACCTGTTTGCACGACTCCTTTGAGCCGTGGTAGGGTAGTGATCAAAGTACAGTGGGAACACACTCGAGGCGAAGTGACAGTGTCAAGTCAGCGGACTAAGCTGTACTCATGTCACCTGGGAACTGATAACTGACGATAGGCATAATACCAACTAGTCAGTTCCCGACGAGTCATGTCCAGTGTACCCGTAACCTAACGAGCACCCGCATACTATCTCAAGTACGACGTACTGACGGCTGTGGGACAGACCGTCTCCAACACTGGGATGAGAAGCGCATGCGCTGGTCTACTCCGGAATATCGATGCCCTGTCTCGATAGTCCTGCGACCAGGGACCTGCATAAGGATGTGCTTATAGATTACCCAGCCCCACTAGTGTGACGACCATCACATCGCTGGTAATCAAGCAAAGATCCTAAGGGCTCCACTAATGTGTATAGGCGATATACAAAAATAAACACATGTACACATTGAAGTAGAAACAAACCAAGTAGCATACTACTATTTTGAGCAAGATTGTATATACAAGGTGAATATCCCAAGCTTCCATTAAGTAATATACAAACTAGTATGATACAGTAATGGCCTCTAGGGCATATACACTAACAGGTTATGAATTTGCGTTTGTAAGTAATGTTGTAAACATTCACCTTAATCAAGTTCTGATTGGGTCAGGTACATTGAGCAATGGTATATACGTATTAAACCAACCACAGATTTTCAATGTCCAGAATACACACAAAAGAAAGTCTCCGGAAATAAATCAGACTTTCTTGTGGCATTGTAGACTGGGTCACATCAATGAGAGAAGGTTGACGAAGTTACATACAGAAGGATATCTGAATGCGTTCGAATATCAATCGTATGCCACTTGTCAATCCCGTCTCAAAGGAAAGATGACAAAGACTCCGTTCACTGGACACGGAGTAAGGGAGGGCGAGCTCTTGGGACTCGTACACAGCGACGTGTGCGGTCCAATGTCTACACATGCGCGAAGCGGTTATTCTTACTTCATTACTTTTACGGATGACTTTTCAGGGTACGGTTATGTCTTCTTAATGAAACATAAGTCCGAAACCTTTGGAAATTTCCAGGAATATAAGAATGAAGTAGAAAAACAAACCGGCAAAAGTATCAAGATCCTAAGATCGGATCGAGGTGGTGAATACTTGAGTGCCGAGTTCCTGGACTATTTAAAAGAGAACGGAATTCTCTCTCAGCTTACTCCTCCATACACTCCGCAACAGAACGGTGTATCGGAGAGACGGAACCGAACCCTATTGGATATGGTACGGTCCATGATGAGTAACGCTGAGTTACCGCGATCATTCTGGGGGTATGCGCTAGAATCAGCCGCATACCTTTTGAACCGAGTTCCCACTAAGACTGTGCCTACTACACCATATGAGATGTGGTGTGGGAAGAGACCCTATCTTAATCACATTAAGACATGGGGAAGTCCAGCTTTTGTTAAAAAGCAGCATGCGGACAAGCTCGAGGCACGCTCAGTACAGTGCAAGTTCGTGGGATATCCAAAGAACACCAAGGGATATTTCTTCTACTGCGAAGAGGAACAAAATGTTTTTGTTTCTCGTCATGCCTACTTCTTGAAAACTGAGTTTTTGGAAAACCAGATAAGTGGGAGCACAGTAGAACTGGAAGAAATTCCAGAACCACGAGCTATTACTGAAAGCTTAGTGGAACCAGAGGGTTCAAAAGAACAAGACATTCCTACGCCGCTCCGCAGGAGTAGTAGGCAGTCTCATCCGCCCGAGAGATACTACGGTTTTCTCATAGACGGGGATAGAGAGGATTGCATCATAGATTATGATGAGCCTACCAGCTTCCAGCAGGCCGTTCAGAGCGTTGACTCGGTAAAATGGCTGGATGCAATGCGGACCGAAATGGAGTCGATGTACACCAACAAGGTATGGACGTTGGACATTGCTCCAGATGGGGTAAAACCCGTAGGATGCAAGTGGATCTTCAAAAGGAAGATTGGTATAGATGGACAGGTTGAGACCTATAAAGCTAGACTTATTGCAAAGGGTTTTCGTCAAAGACCTGGTTTGGACTATGACGAAACCTTTTCTCCAGTGGCTATGCTGAAATCCATTCGGATCCTTCTTGCCATTGCTGCCTTCCACGATTATGAGATCTGGCAGATGGACGTAAAGACTGCCTTTCTAAATGGAAATTTAGAGGAGTGTGTCTATATGGACCAACCAGAGGGCTTCATTCAGAGTGGGAGCAGCGGAAAGGTGTGCAAGTTGCTTAAGTCCATCTATGGACTAAAGAAGGCATCGCGGAGTTGGAACATCTGTTTTGATGAGACGGTCAAGGAATTTGGCTTTATCAAAAATCCAGATGAATCATGCATCTATAGTAGATTTGTAGCGAGAACTGTAGTATTCCTCATTTTATACGTGGATGACATTCTCTTAATAGGAAATGACATTCCTATGCTACAATCTGTCAAGGGTTTCTTATCACACAGGTTCTCCATGAAAGACCTGGGTGATGCCTCATACATCCTGGGGATCCGGATCCATCGTGATAGATCCAAGAGGATATTAGGACTTTCACAGTCCAGGTACATCGACACCATACTGAAAAGATTCAGTATGGAAGATTCCAAGCGCGGTAACCTACCGGCTTGTCACGGGATCACCCTTTCTAAAGAGATGTCTCCCAAGACTGATTTGGAGAGGGATCGCATGTCTATTATACCCTACGCTTCTGCGGTAGGCTCTATAATGTATGCGATGTTGTGTACCAGACCGGATGTAGCTTATGCACTGAGTGTGGTAAGCCGGTATCAGTCAAACCCTGGAGAGAAACACTGGATAGCTGTAAAGAACATTCTCAAGTACCTGAGAAGGACTAAGGAGATGTTCTTGGTGTATGGCGGAAAAGACCTCCAGATCGAGGCCTTTGGTCACTCCAGCTTCCAGAGTGACAAGGATGATTCCAAGTCCATGTCGGGTTTTGTCTTTACCCTCAATGGAGGGGCGGTGTGTTGGAAGAGTTCCAAACAGGAAACCGTTGCAGACTCGACGATGGAAGCGGAATACATCGCTGCATCTGATGCCGCAAAAGAAGCTGTCTGGATGAGGAAGTTCTTGAAAGAACTTCAGGTGGTTCCGTCCATTGTTGATCCAATACCTCTGTATTGCGACAATAACGGGGCTATAGATTTAGCGAAGGAACCCACGTCCCATCAGAGATCCAGACACATCTTGAGGCGGTATCACCTGATCAGGAAGATCGTGGATCGCCAGGAGATCGAGGTTCGGAGGGTCGCTTCAGAAGATAACACTGCATATCCATTCACCAAGGCCTTGCCCCAGACTCAGTTCGAGCGGCTGATCGAGATGAAAGGTCTTCGATACGCCAGTACACGGCCTTAGTGCAAGTGGGAGATTGTTAGTGTATATGCCCTAGAGGCCATTACTGTATCATACTAGTTTGTATATTACTTAATGGAAGCTTGGAATATTCACCTTGTATATACAATCTTGCTCAAAATAGTAGTACGCTACTTAGTTTGTTTGTACTTCAATGTGTACATGTGTTTATTTTAGTATATCACCTATACACATTAGTGGAGCCCTTAGGATCTTTGCTTGATTACCAGCGTTATGATGGCAGTCACACTAGTGGGGGCTGGGTAATCTATAAGCACATCCTTATGCAGGTCCCAAGTCACAGGACTATCGAGACAGGGCATCGATACTCCGGAGTAGACTAGCGCATGCGCTTCTCATCCCAGTGTGGGAGACGGTCTATCCCACAGCCGTTAATACGTCGTACTGGGGATAGTATGCGGGTGCTCGTTGGGTTACGAGTACACTGGACATGACTCGTCGGGAACTGACCGGTTGGTATTATACCTATCGTCAGTTATCAGTTCCCAGGTGACATGAGTACAGCTTAGTCCGCTGACTTGACACTGTCACTTCGCCTTGAGTGTGTTCCCACTGTACTTTGATTACTACCCTACCACGGCTCAAAGGAGTCGTGCAAACAGGTGGTAGTTGGGTGCAGTCCCGAAGCACTTGGAGGCAGTGACGGTTAGACAGGATTCGTCTCTCCCGGTATTGGGGGTTGACATCGCGCTGAGTCTAGGAGAGCCATTACACGAGTAGTCCCTGGCCAGGGCAAGCGGGATATACTGGTAGGCTTCCAGTGTTATCTCAGGGTGTATTGGGCTTCACTCCGACACGACTTGTACCGCTATTAGGGGACTGACGTTTACCGACCCCCTAGGCCCGCAATGCGATGTATCAGACGAACAGACCGGACTGTACGGAGATTGTCACATTCAGGCTCAGTAGGAGTTCAGATGGGTTTCACCTCGTCAGTCTTCTTGTCGGCATCTACCTGGGGACCGTTATGCACAGCTAGTGCCGCTTGCGGTCTGTGGTTAAACCCACTGCCAGCGTGGTGTCGAGTCTTTAGAGTCCCACACAGAAAGCTATTCTCCTTCTAGGCAAAAGAGTAGAGGTCGCATGATTTTGCGACAGGTCGCATGGTTTTGCGATAGGGTTCAGTCACATCCGTGCACTTGTGCATGTTTAGTGTCCGGACAGTTTACACTAGCGGGCTTTGGTTTAAGCCAGATCTTCGTATTGGGATTGGTTTTATCCAGTTTGTATTCGTGTTCCTCGGAACGCGGATGTGAGTGTGTATGCACAGTTGGCGGAGAGACAGAGGCAGAGGATTCTCATTAGAGTTGTTGACCGTTGACCGTTGACTATTGACTTTTTACTCAACCCTAATGAGAATATGATATATGATTAACAATAATATTAATTAAGTATTATGGTGACATGGTTGTTGAGGGGTTGACTTTGTTGACTGGTTGACTAGGTTGGACTAGTTGACCATCATGATGACAATGGCTATCATTTCATGGCAAAGACTTTTCACTTGCTTGTTCTCTTGTGCAATATGAGTGCATGAAATGATTTAGCCATTTTGACTTGAACCATTTTACACAATACTTGATTACTATTTTTGTGATGATGGTTTTGGATTATGAGAGCCAAGTGAGAAAAGTCTTTCTCATTCTATCATTTTCATTCTCTCTCTTGTTCTTGAGCTCTCAACTTCTTCCTCTTGCTCTCCTTCTCTTTAGTCTATGGTTCACTTGTCTCATGTGTTGAGAACCAAGAACTATAGAGAAAATCCCAACACACTCTTCTCTACTCACTCTAGTTCATAAGGTTTAGCAAACCAAGTGAACTAGTTTTCTTCAAAGACCGAAGAAGAAGCCAAAGGTAGAAGCTTTCTGGTGGATCGATCTTCGGCGCAAGGAAATGTGAGTCGATGTACAACACCCCAATACTTGTGGGGAGGCGGAATTTTAAAAAACGAACTTGTTTAGTGAACAAACATCGACTAACCGCTTGAATCGAAGCTAAACGATAACTAACCAAACACATAGATGTTTTAAACAACTATGCTTAGGGATTATACCTATCGAACCAAGTCCTTCGGCTTTACGATCTCCTCGTCCTCCTCGGCCTTCTCGATGTAGTAGATGATCCACCCGAGGGCAAAACTCCAAGCTTAGCCTCTAAACTTGAGGTAACTAACCTTCTTGGATTGCTAATCAAAGAAGATAGATGAGATAGAGTGAGGGTTATGGATTGTTTAGTCTAACTAATCCTTGTTCTCAACACATGAGAGGTGAGGATTAGGGTTTGAAGAGAGAGAGCTTGAGGAGAGAGAATGTGAATATGATAATTGAATAAAGATTATGAGTTATCATAATATATATGAAGCATTTACATTTTTCAAGAAAAGAAAAAGAAGTGATGAATAATCATGCTTCACTAATATCAAGTGGTGATTCATTATCATGAGTCATTAAGCATTTATGATGCATTAATGACCATGATGAATCACTCTCATGACTCACTAATCTCATTCAATGTATATGCCACCTAAACCTCCTTAGTCACCATCTTCTAGAAGCTTCTCGCGTAATTACGAGAACGCCCCTCCGATCCGTAAAAATACGGAAAAACTTTAGACTGTATAAATCCAATAATCGGATACCAGTAACTGGCTTAAACCAAAGCCGACTGGTAAAAAACTGTCCAAACGACGTAAGTGTGTAAACACACATATGCGTCCGAACCCTTTGTCGTAAAACCATACGACCTCTATATCGTTTCGCCTGGAGTAGGAAACTCTCTGTGTGGGACTCTAGAGACTCGATTACTACGCTGGCAGTGGGTTTAACCACAGACCGCAAGCGGCACTAGCTGTACGTAACAGTCCCCAGGTAGTTGTCGATAAGAAGGCCGATGAGGAAACCCATCCGAACTCCTACTGAGCCTGCTGTGACAATCTCCATACAGTCCGGTCCGTTCGTCCAAGACTATCGCATATCGGGCCTAGGGGGGCGGCAAGCGTCAGTCCCCTAATAGCGGTATAAGTCATGTCGGAGGGAAGCCCATTACACCCTGAGAAACTACTGGAACCTACCAGCAAATCTCGCTTGCCCTGGCCAGGGACTTTGCGTAATGGCTCTCTGACACAGCGCGATATCAACTCCCAATACCGGGAGGGACGAATCCTGTCTAACCGCCACTGCCTCCAAGTGCTCGGGACTGCACCCAACTGCTACCTGTTTGCACGACTCCTTTGAGCCGTGGTAGGGTAGCAATCTAAGAACAGTGGGACACACTTGAGGCGAAGTAGCAGTGTCAAGTCTGCGGACTATGCTGTACTCATGTCACCTGGGAACTGTTCACTGACGACTGGTATAAAACCAACCAACAGTTCCCTGTGAGTCCTGTCCGGTGTACCCGTAACCTAACGAGCACCTGCATACTATCTCCAGTACGACGTACTGATGGCTGTGGGACAGACCATCTCCCCAACTGGGATGAGAAGCGTATACACTAGTCTACTCCGGAGTATCGATGCTCTGTCTCGATAATCCAACGACCAGGGACCTGAATAAGGATGTGCTTGTAGACTACCCAGCCCCCACTAGTGTGACTGCCATCACAACGCTGGTAGACAAGCAAGATCCTAAGAGCTCTATCAATACGTATACTCACATATTAAGATAGAAAAACCAAGTAGCATACTACCATGTTTAGCAAGACTGTTATACACATGTGAATATCCCAAGCTTCCATTAAGTAATATACAAACTAGTATGATACAGTAATGGCCTTCTAGGGCATAAACACTAACAATCTCCCACTTGCACTAGGGCCATGTACTGGCGTATCGTAGACCGATGATCTCGAGTAGCCTCTCGAACTGAATCTGAGGTAGGGCCTTCGTGAATGGATCAGCAATGTTCTCTTCAGAAGCAACTCTCCGAACTTCGATCTCCTGACGATCAATGATCTCCCTGATCAGGTGATACCTGTAAGTCGATGTACAACACCCCAATACTTGTGGGGAGGCGGAATTTTCAAAAACGAACTTGTTTAGTGAACAAACATCGACTAACCGCTTGAATCGAAGCTAAACGATAACTAACCAAACACATAGATGTTTTAAACTACTATGCTTAGGGATTATACCTATCGAACCAAGTCCTTCGGCTTTACGATCTCCTCGTCCTCCTCGGCCTTCTCGATGTAGTAGATGATCCACCCGAGAGCAAAACTCCAAGCTTAGCCTCTAAACTTGAGGCAACTAACCTTCTTGGATTGCTAATCAAAGAAGATAGATGAGATAGAGTGAGGGTTATGGATTGTTTAGTCTAACTAATCCTTGTTCTCAACACATGAGAGGTGAGGATTAGGGTTTGAAGAGAGAGGGCTTGAGGAGAGAGAATGTGAATATGATAATTGAATAAAGATTATGAGTTATCATAATATATATGAAGCATTTACATTTTTCAAGAAAAGAAAAAGAAGTGATGAATAATCATGCTTCACAAATATCAAGTGGTGATTCATTATCATGAGTCATTAAGCATTTATGATGCATTAATGACCATGATGAATCACTCTCATGACTCACTAATCTCATTCAATGTATATGCCACCTAAACCTCCTTAGTCACCATCTTCTAGAAGCTTCTCGTGTAATTACGAGAACGCCCCTCCGATCCGTAAAAATACGGAAAAACTTTAGACTGTATAAATCCAATAACCGGATACCAGTAACTGGCTTAAACCAAAGCCGACTGGTAAAAACTGTCCAGACGACGTAAGTGTGTAAACACACATACGCGTCCGAACCCTTTGTCGTAAAAACCATACGACCTCTATATCGTTTCGCCTGGAGTAGGAAACTCTCTGTGTGGGACTCTAGAGACTCGACTACTACGCTGGCAGTGGGTTTAACCACAGACCGCAAGCGGCACTAGCTGTACGTAACGGTCCCCAGGTAGTTGTCGATAAGAAGGCCGATGAGGAAACCCATCCGAACTCCTACTGAGCCTGCTGTAACAATCTCCATACAGTCCGGTCCGTTCGTCCAAGACTATCGCATATCGGGCCTAGGGGGCGGCAAGCGTCAGTCCCCTAATAGCGGTATAAGTCGTGTCGGAGGGAAGCCCATTACACCCTGAGAAACTACTGGAACCTACCAGCAAATCTCGCTTGCCCTGGCCAGGGACTTTGCGTAATGGCTCTCTGACACAGCGCGATATCAACTCCCGATACCGGGAGGGACGAATCCTGTCTAACCGCCACTGCCTCCAAGTGCTCGGGACTGCACCCAACTGCTACCTGTTTGCACGACTCCTTTGAGCCGTGGTAGGGTAGCAATCTAAGAACAGTGGGACACACTTGAGGCGAAGTAGCAGTGTCAAGTCTGCGGACTATGCTGTACTCATGTCACCTGGGAACTGTTCACTGACGACTGGTATAAAACCAACCGACAGTTCCCTGTGAGTCCTGTCCGGTGTACCCGTAACCTAACGAGCACCTGCATACTATCTCCAGTACGACGTACTGATGGCTGTGGGACAGACCATCTCCCCAACTGGGATGAGAAGCGTATACACTAGTCTACTCTGGAGTATCGATGCTCTGTCTCGAAAATCCAACGACCAGGGACCTGAATAAGGATGTGCTTGTAGACTACCCAGCCTCCACTAGTGTGACTGCCATCACAACGCTGGTAGACAAGCAAGATCCTAAGAGCTCTATCAATACGTATACTCACATATTAAGATAGAAAAACCAAGTACCATACTACCATGTTTAGCAAGACTGTTATACACATGTGAATATCTCAAGCTTCCATTAAGTAATATACAAACTAGTATGATACAGTAATGGCCTTCTAGGGCATAAACACTAACAATCTCCCACTTGCACTAGGGCCATGTACTGGCGTATCGTAGACCGATGATCTCGAGTAGCCTCTCGAACTGAATCTGAGGTAGGGCCTTCGTGAATGGATCAGCAATGTTCTCTTCAGAAGCAACTCTCCGAACCTCGATCTCCTGACGATCAATGATCTCCCTGATCAGGTGATACCGCCTTAAGATGTGTCTGGACTTCTGATGGGACCTTGGTTCCTTCGCTAAAGCTATAGCTCCGTTGTTGTCGCAATACAGAGGTATTGGATCAACTATGGTAGGAACCACCTGAAGTTCTGTTAGGAACTTCTTCATCTAGACTGCTTCTTTTGCGGCATCGCAAGCAGCTATATACTCCGCTTCCATCGTCGAGTCAGCAACGGTGTCCTGCTTGGAGCTCTTCCAGCACACCGCCCCTCCATTGAGGGTAAAGACATAACCTGACATGGACTTGGAATCGTCCTTATCACTCTGAAAGCCGGAATCAGCAAAGGCCTCCAACCTGAGGTCTTTTCCGCCGTAAACCAAGAACATCTCGTTAGTCCTTCTCAGGTACTTGAGAATGTTCTTTAATGCTATCCAGTGCTTCTCCCCTGGGTCTGACTGATACCGGCTTACCACGCTCAGTGCGTAAGCTACATCTGGTCTGGTACACAACATCGCATACATTATAGAGCCTACCGCAGAAGCGTAGGGTATAATAGACATGCGTTCCCTTTCCAAATCAGTCTTGGGAGACATCTCTTTGGAGAGGGTGATTCCGTGACAAGCCGGTAGATTACCGCGCTTAGAATCTTCCATACTGAATCTTTTCAGTACAGTGTCGATATACCTGGACTGCGAAAGTCCCAACATCCTCTTGGATCTATCACGATAGATCCGGATCCCCAGAATGTAAGAGGCATCACCCAGGTCTTTCATGGAGAACCTGTGTGACAAGAATCCTTTGACAGGTTGTAGCATAGGAATGTCATTTCCTATCAATAGAATGTCATCCACGTACAAGACGAGGAATACGACACTTCTTGCTACAACTTTACTATATATGCACGGTTCATCTGGATTTTTGATAAAGTCATATTCTTTGACTGTCTCATCAAAACAGATGTTCCAACTCCGCGATGCCTGCTTTAGTCCATAAATGGACTTAAGCAGCTTGCATACTTTCCCGCTGCTCCCACTCTGATTGAAACCCTCTGGCTGATCCATATAGACGCACTCTTCTAAATTTCCATTAAGAAAAGCCGTCTTTACGTCCATCTGCCAGATTTCATAATCATGGAAAGCAGCAATAGCAAGAAGGACCCGAATGGATTTGAGCATAGCCACTGGAGAAAAAGTTTCGTCATAGTCCAAACCAGGTCTTTGACGAAAACCCTTTGCAACAAGTCTAGCCTTATAGGTTTCCACCTGTCCATCTACACCAATCTTTTTCTTGAAGATCCATTTGCATTCTATGGGTTTTACCCCATCTGGAGCAAAGTCCAAAGTCCATACTTTGTTGGTGTATATGGACTCCATTTCGGTCCGCATTGCATCTAGCCACCGTACCGAGTCGCCGCTCTGGATGGCCTTCTGGAAGTCAGTAGGTTCATCATCATCTATGATGCAATCCTCTCTATCCCCATCTATGAGAAAACCGTAGTATCTCTCAGGCGGATGAGACGGCCTACTACTCCTGCGGAGGGGTGCGGGAATGTCCTGTTCTTCTTGAACTCCTGGTTCTACCAAACTTTCAGTAGCAGTTTGTGGTTCTGGAATTTCTTCCAGTTCTATTTCGCTCCCATTTATTTCCTTTTCTAAAAACTGATTTTCCAGAAAATGGGCATTATGAGAAACAAATACCTTTTGTTCTTCTGCGTAATAGAAATAATATCCCTTGGAGTTCTTTGGATATCCCACAAACATACATTTTACTGATCGTGCCTCGAGCTTGTCCACATGCTGCTTTTTAACAAAAGCTGGACATCCCCAAATCTTCATATGTTGAAGATGGGGTTTTTTCCCAGTCCACATCTGATATGGAGTGGTAGGCACAGTCTTGGTAGGAGCCCTGTTCAAAAGATATGCCGCTGATTCTAGCGCATAACCCCAGAAAGATCGCGGTAACTCAGCATTACTCATCATGGATCGTACCATATCCAATAGGGTTCGATTCCGTCTCTCCGATACACCGTTATGCTGTGGAGTGTATGGAGGAGTAAGCTGAGAGAGAATTCCTTTCTCTTTTAGGTAACCTAGGAACTCGGCACTTAAGTATTCTCCACCTCGATCAGATCTCAGTGTCTTAATACTTTTGCCTGTTTGGTTTTCTACTTCATTCTTATACTCTTGGAATTTCTCAAAAGCCTCGGATTTATGTTTCATCAGATAAATGAATCCGTATCTTGAGTAATCATCCGTGAAAGTAATGAAATAGGAAAAACCACCTCTTGCATGTGTAGACAATGGACCACATACATCGCTGTGTATGAGTCCTAAGAGCTCGCTCGCTCTTACTCCTTGTCCAGTAAATGGAGTCTTTGTCATCTTTCCTTTGAGACAAGATTGACAAGTGTCATAAGTTTGATATTTGAACGAGTCCAAATATCCTTCTCTATGCAACTTAGTCAACCTTCTCTCATTGATGTGACCCAGTCTACAATGCCATAAGAAAGCTTTATTTAAATCTGGAGACTTTCTTTTTAGTGTGTTCTGGACATTGAAAATTTGGAGTTGGTTTAAAACATATATACCGTTATTTAGAGTACCGGACCCAATCAAACCATGATTAAGGTGGATGTTAACAACATCTCTTACAAACGTGAAATCATAACCTTTATTTGATAACAAGGAAACTGATATGATATTACACGTTAAGCTTGGTACAAAATAACAGTTATGTAAAACCAAAATGTGTCCACTCGTCAATCCTAGGTGATAATCCCCGACGGACGCTGCTCCCACGCTAGCTCCGTTAGCAACCTTTAGGGTCATATCACCTTCCTTCAGCACTCTACGGTTTCTCAGTGCCTGCAATGAATTGCAAATATGAGATCCCGATCCGGTATCCAATACCCAGGAAGTAGAGTTGATCGACAGACAATTCTCAATTACAAACACACCTGAAGTCGAAGCCACAGCTTGCTTCGGTTCCTGGTACTTGGCGTTCCACGCCTTGCAATCCTTCTTCCAGTGCCCTTTCCTGTGACAATGGAAGCACTCATCCTGGCCAACTACCGGTACTGCAAACTTTTTCTTTCCCTTCCCTCCCACCTTACTAACACCTCCTCTAGGTCTGGGGACGGCCTTCTTCTTCCTTCCTTTGGCCCTAGCCTTAGACCCGGAAGAAGATGCACCGCCAACAAACATAGCGGGTGTTTCCCTTGCTTTCTGCAAGGTGCCCTCTGCACTCCTTAAGATGTTCAGGAGTTCCGCAAGTTTAACTTCTTTTCCTTGAAGGTTGAAGTTCAGGATAAACTGGGCGTAGCTGGGAGGAAGGGACTGGAGAATAAGGTCTGTATACAGCTCATTATCCAAAGTCGTCCCAAGGTCTGCGAGCTCTTCAATATAGCCGATCATCTTTAGGACATGTTCTCCTACTGATGACCCGATAGCCAACCTCGCTCGAAACAAGTTCTTAGAGGTCTCGTATCTTGCTATACGAGATTGCTCTCCATAAAGTTCCTTTGTATGGAGAAATATGCCATCTAGGGTCATATCCTCGTGCCTCCTCTGATGTTCATTGTTCATTGAGGCAAGCACGATGCACTTGGCTTTCGCGCAATCTAAATCCCAGGTTTTGTGGATTTCCTTATCCGCATTGCTGGATTTGGGACCAGGGACAGCAGGTGCCGTAGCGGTGAGGATGTACCCCAATTTGTCATAGGTCAAAGCCATTTTGACATTCCGCAGCCAATCTTTATAGTTTGGCCCTGTCAGTATATTTTTCTCTAAAAGTAACTTAAGTCCAGTCATTTTCAGGGTCGCTGCAATTAGGAGAGAGAGAAGAAAACTCTTTAGCATGATGCTCTTGCAAGTTTAGATTGGTTTTTAGTTTATCTAAACTGGATGGCTCCCACTGTTTCTCGAATCCTTCCTCAAACCATAAAAGAAGAATTACCCAGGACTATTCTCACTGTACAATACTTGCTTAACCGTTCAACCAGGCTGGTGTCGGTACTTCGAGGGAGGTTTTCCAACGCTTTCGCGAAGTTCCTTAATTAAATAAGCTCTTTTCTCTGGGGGCGTAACCCCGCTGACACTTTTCTGGACACCTTCTAGGTTTATAGCATTGATCGTTAAGTGACGAATATCCTGATAAGTAGCATATACTCACAGTAGGATCGGGATCCAAATATCATCGTATGATAATGTTGAAGGAGTGCTACCAACATTCATCAAACTCCAAATGGTATGCATCTCTTTGCAAATTTCAGTTTCTTTAGAAATTCCCGATATAAGTTTTTGCCCCATGCTCTTATGACCTTGGCTTTGGTCAAAATGTCATAAGTCACATGTCAAGTTCTACCCGTCATTATCTTGTCAATTTGAACCCATCCGTATATACCCCTGACTTTGGTCAAATGGTAATACGACTGTCCCAAACCAACTCATCTATCTTATGCAACAAATGAAAACCCAGTAGCTACCAAACACTATGCCTTGACTTTGGCCAAAATGCATAGCTTGAATACTACTGAATACCCAAATGAAATGACGGAGGGCTACGAATGGTTTTGGCGAAACCGTGAACGTAGTGAACTTGATATAACCGAAGGAACCTGATAGCCTTTAAAAGGAGTGGTTAAGTCTCCGCATTTAAAAATATCTGTTTTAAAATTAACCGAGTGGTTTCTTTTAAATTGTTCCAACGATTTAAACTTTGGTTTGTTTTTCTTTGCATTATAGATAATGCGTCCCATCATTAACCTATCATTGCAGAAAACAACGAAAATACAACGTCCTCTTATGCCATCCGCATTCGCCATGGGGTCCCGTCATCACCCGTTAGGTTACTTAACTAACGACAGAGCGGGGGCTGGGCTAGCGCGGGTGTAAAACATAAGTGACATCTAAATAGCTATCATATATATAGATATTTTACATTCGTCTGACGCAATGATATACATTCCAGAACACAGATGAACTTAATTGGATTTGCAAGCAATCCGTATTTCTTTTGAGCCTGCAAGAAAAGACGGATAACACAGTTGTGATGAATAGCCATTACCCCACCCTCGACCCCTACGGGTACGGCAAACTACCCGCCCGGCAGTTTGTGCACCCCACCTTGGGTCAGTCCTAGGAGCAGAAACAGTAAAATGAAATAATACAACGGTGGCTACAACCGCAACCTGGATGTGCCCCGCAAAAATAATATTACAACAAATTACATTTACAACAAATGAATTAAATAATAACCCATTGCTAAACCCCGGCTATACACCACAACAGTCCAATACAGTTCATATGCACAAACAGATAAAACCATTACAGAAATGTGCAACCCCCTGCCAACCGACATACTAGCAGTTAGGGGAGGTTTACGAACACATTAAACAATCACAGATATAATCCAATATGGAAATACTGTACAATTTCGATCGATTAAACGCATTTAACATTGCTCCATTACTTCTCTGTAAAACTTGAAACCTGAGCAAATATTAAAAATTCCAGAAAATACCAAATATCACAAGGGACCCACACAAGAAATTTGGGTTCATGACTCGTCAACTCGGCGGAGGAACCGCGGCGGATCGTGTGGGATCCGCCGCGTTTCCGCGGCGCTTTAGCCGAGTCATGGGTCCAATTTTCTTGGGTGTTCTCCTGGATGCTTTTTAAGCTTTCTGAACAACCCTGAAAAATTTTTAGACTTCATTTAAATTTCGACAGAAACTTGACAGTTCGGTGTTTTCCGGTTTCGGTTTTTCCGTTCGAAATTCGTACAAATTTGCAATTAAGTTATTTATTGTTTAGCGAGGCTCTGATACCACTGTAAGTCAATGTACAACACCCCAATACTTGTGGGGAGGCGGAATTTTCAAAAACGAACTTGTTTAGTGAACAAACATCGACTAACCGCTTGAATCGAAGCTAAACGATAACTAACCAAACACATAGATGTTTTAAACTACTATGCTTAGGGATTATACCTATCGAACCAAGTCCTTCGGCTTTACGATCTCCTCGTCCTCCTCGGCCTTCTCGATGTAGTAGATGATCCACCCGAGAGCAAAACTCCAAGCTTAGCCTCTAAACTTGAGGCAACTAACCTTCTTGGATTGCTAATCAAAGAAGATAGATAAGATAGAGTGAGGGTTATGGATTGTTTAGTCTAACTAATCCTTGTTCTCAACACATGAGAGGTGAGGATTAGGGTTTGAAGAGAGAGAGCTTGAGGAGAGAGAATGTGAATATGATAATTGAATAAAGATTATGAGTTATCATAATATATATGAAGCATTTACATTTTTCAAGAAAAGAAAAAGAAGTGATGAATAATCATGCTTCACAAATATCAAGTGGTGATTCATTATCATGAGTCATTAAGCATTTATGATGCATTAATGACCATGATGAATCACTCTCATGACTCACTAATCTCATTCAATGTATATGCCACCTAAACCTCCTTAGTCACCATCTTCTAGAAGCTTCTCACGTAATTACGAGAATGCCCCTTCGATCCGTAAAAATACGGAAAAACTTTAGACTGTATAAATCCAATAACCGGATACCAGTAACTGGCTTAAACCAAAGCCGACTGGTAAAAACTGTCCAGACGACGTAAGTGTGTAAACACACATACGCGTCCGAACCCTTTGTCGTAAAACCATACGACCTCTATATCGTTTCGCCTGGAGTAGGAAACTCTCTGTGTGGGACTCTAGAGACTCGACTACTACGCTGGCAGTGGGTTTAACCACAGACCGCAAGCGGCACTAGCTGTACGTAACGGTCCCCAGGTAGTTGTCGATAAGAAGGCCGATGAGGAAACCCATCCGAACTCCTACTGAGCCTGCTGTGACAATCTCCATACAGTCCGGTCCGTTCGTCCAAGACTATCGCATATCGGGCCTAGGGGGGCGGCAAGCGTCAGTCCCCTAATAGCGGTATAAGTCGTGTCGGAGGGAAGCCCATTACACCCTGAGAAACTACTGGAACCTACCAGCAAATCTCGCTTGCCCTGGCCAGGGACTTTGCGTAATGGCTCTCTGACACAGCGCGATATCAACTCCCAATACCGGGAGGGACGAATCCTGTCTAACCGCCACTGCCTCCAAGTGCTCGGGACTGCACCCAACTGCTACCTATTTGCACGACTCCTTTGAGCCGTGGTAGGGTAGCAATCTAAGAACAGTGGGACACACTTGAGGCGAAGTAGCAGTGTCAAGTCTGCGGACTATGCTGTACTCATGTCACCTGGGAACTGTTCACTGACGACTGGTATAAAACCAACCAACAGTTCCCTGTGAGTCTTGTCCGGTGTACCCGTAACCTAACGAGCACCTGCATACTATCTCCAGTACGACGTACTGATGGCTGTGGGACAGACCATCTCCCCAACTGGGATGAGAAGCGTATACACTAGTCTACTCCGGAGTATCGATGCTCTATCTCGATAATCCAACGACCAGGGACCTGAATAAGGATGTGCTTGTAGACTACCCAGCCCCCACTAGTGTGACTGCCATCACAACGCTGGTAGACAAGCAAGATCCTAAGAGTTCTATCAATACGTATACTCACATATTAAGATAGAAAAACCAAGTAGCTTACTACCATGTTTAGCAAGACTGTTATACACATGTGAATATCCCAAGCTTCCATTAAGTAATATACAAACTAGTATGATACAGTAATGGCCTTCTAGGGCATAAACACTAACAGGAAACGACGGGGTGAAGCTGATCCGGACAACCATCGTGGCTTGAAGACGAAGGAGTTCAAGAAAGAAAGGTATAACCCCCTAACCGAGTAGTTAACAACTCCTAGTTAGGTTGTTAGTTAGATGTTTAACAAAGATCCGGTTTTGAGTCCATGTTACCACCTCTAGAAAATTATTTTTCACCAAATTCCGCATGCCCGAAAGTACCGGGAGAGGTAGCATGGACTTACACTTTCGAACCCTCTGGTTCTACTAAGCTTTCAGTAATAGCTTGTGGTTCTGGAATTTCTTCCAGTTCTATTGCGCTCCCACTTATTTCTTTTTCTAAGAACTGATGTTCCAGAAAATGGGCATTACGTGAAACAAGGACTTTTTGTTCCTCTGCGTAATAGAAAAGATACCCCCTGGAGTTCTTTGGGTATCCCACAAACTTGCACAGTACTGAGCGTGCTTCTAGTTTGTCCGTATGCTGCTTTTTGACATAAGCTGGCCATCCCCAAATCTTCAGGTATTGAAGATAGGGTTTCTTCCCACTCCATAACTCATATGGTGTGGTAGGCACAGTCTTAGTGGGAACTCGGTTCAAAAGGTATGCAGCTGATTCTAGCGCATATCCCCAGAATGATCGCGGTAACTCAGCGTTACTCATCATGGACCGTACCATATCCAATAGGGTTCAGTTCCGTCTCTCCGATACACCGTTATGTTGCGGAGTGTATGGAGGAGTAAGCTGAGAGAGAATTCCATTCTCTTTTAAGTAACTCAGGAACTCGGCACTCAAGTATTCTCCACCTCGATCAGATCTTAGTGTCTTGATACTTTTGCCTGTTTGTTTTTCTACTTCATTCTTGTATTCCTGGAATTTCTCAAAAGCTTCGGATTTATGCTTCATTAAGAAGACATGTCCGAACCTTGAAAAATCATCCGTAAAAGTAATGAAGTAAGAATAACCGCTTCGCGCATGTGTAGACATTGGACCGCACACGTCGCTGTGTATGAGTCCCAAGAGCTCGCTCGCTCTTACTCCGTGTCCAGTGAATGGAGTCTTTGTCATCTTTCCTTTGAGATAGGATTGGCAAGTTGCATACGATTGATATTCGAACGGATCCAAATATCCTTCTGCATGTAACTTAGTCAACCTTCTCTCATTGATGTGACCCAGTCTACAATGCCATAAGAAAGTTTTATTGATTTCTGGAGACTTTCTTTTGTGTGTATTCTGGACATTGAAAATCTGTGGTTGGTTTAATACGTATATACCGTTGTTCAATGTACCTGACCCAATCAAAACTTGATTAAGGTGAATGTTCACTACATTACTTAAAAATGCAAATTCATAACCTTCTTTAGATAATAAAGATACAGAAATGATATTACAGGTTGCATTTGGTACATAATAACAACTACGCAAAACCAAAAAGTGTCCAGCCGACAATCCCAGGTGATAGTCCCTCACGGCCTCAGCATCCATGCTAGCACCGTTTGCAACTCTGAGGGTCATGTCACCTACCTTCAAAACTCTACGCTTTCTCAACGCCTGCAAAGAATTACAGATATGAGATCCTGATCCGGTATCCAATACCCAGGAAGTAGAGTTTATTGATAGACAGTTTTCAATAACATACACACCTGAAGCTGAAGCCGCAACTCTCTTCAGATCCTGGGTTTTGGCCTTCCAAGCCTTGCAATCCTGTTTCCAGTGACCACTTTTGTGACAGTAGAAGCATTCTTCCTTCCCCACCAGCTTTCCCGCTACTTTTGTTGCCTTTCCTTTTCCCTTCGTATCCACTTTACTGACACCGCCTCTTGGTTTGGCGGGGGCTTTCTTCTTCTTACTCTTGGCTTTCGCCCTGGATCTAGAAGAGGAAGATCCTCCTACAAACAAAGTGGATGTCTCCCTACCCTTCTGTAGGGTGCCCTCAGCACTCCTCAACATGTTCAGAAGTTCGGAAAGTTCAACCTCCTTTCCTTGCATGTTGAAGTTAATGATAAACTGGGCGTAAGTGGAAGGAAGGGACTGGAGAATCAAATCAGTATAGAGTTCATTCTCCAACGAGGTCCCAAGGTCCGCGAGCTCCTCTATGTAGCCAATCATCTTAAGCACGTGTTCCGCTACCGATGATCCGACGGCCAATCTTGCCGAAAATAACTTCTTCGACACTTCGTATCTTGCGATACGAGACTGCTCTCCATACAGTTCTTTTGTATGGAGAAATATGGACTCTAGGTCCATATTCTCGTGCCTCCTCTGATGTTCGTTGTCCATCGAGGCAAGTACGAGGCATTTGGCCTTCACGCAATCTATCTCCCATGTCTTACGGATTTCTACATCCGCGACGCTGGAGGTGGGACCTGTTAGTGTATATGCCCTAGAGGCCATTACTGTATCATACTAGTTTGTATATTACTTAATGGAAGCTTGGGATATTCATCTTGTATATACAGTCTAGCTCAAAATAGTAGTATGCTACTTGGTTTGTTTCTACTTCAATGTGTACATGTGTCTATTTTAGTATATCACCTATACACATTAGTGGAGCCCTTAGGATCTTTGCTTGATTACCAGCGTTGTGATGGCAGTCACACTAGTGGGGCTGGGTAATCTATAAGCACATCCTTATGCAGGTCCCTAGTCACAGGACTATCGAGACATGGCATCGATACTCCGGAGTAGACTAGTGCATGCGCTTCTCATCCCAGTGTGGAAGACGGTCTGTCCCACAGCCGTCTGTACGTCGTACTTGAGATAGTATGCGGGTGCTCGTTAGGTTACGAGTACACTGGACAGGACTCGTCGGGAACTGACTAGTTGGTATTATGCCTATCGTCAGTTATCAGTTCCCTGGTGACATGAGTACAGCTTAGTCCGCTGACTTGACACTATCACTTCGCCTCGAGTGTGTTCCCACTGTACTTTGATTACTACCCTACCACGGCTCAAAGGAGTCATGCAAACAGGTAGTAGTTGGGTGCAGTCCCGAAGCACTTGGAGGCAATGACGGTTAGACAGGATTCGTCTCTCCCGGTATTGGGGGTTGACATCGCGCTGTGTCTAGGAGAGCCATTACACGAGTAGTCCCTGGCCAGGGCAAACGAGATATACTGGTAGGCTTCCAGTGTTATCTCAGGGTGTTTTGGGCTTCACTCCGACACGACTTGTACCGCTATTAGGGGACTGACGTTTACCGTCCCCTAGGCCCGCCATGCGATGTATCAGACTGACAGACCGGACTGTACGGAGAATGTCACATTCAGGCTCAGTAGGAGTTCAGATGGGTTTCGCCTCGTCAGTCTTCTTGTCGGCATCTACCTGGGGACCGTTACGCACAGCTAGTGCCCCTTGCGGTCTGTGGTTAAACCCACTGCCAGCGTAGTGTCGAGTCTTTAGAGTCCCACACAGAAAGCTATTCGCCTTTAGGCAAAAGTGTAGAGGTCGCATGGTTTTGCGACAGGTCGCATGGTTTTGCGACAGGGTTCGGTCACATCCGTGCACTTGTGCACGTACAGTGTCCGGACAGTTTACACTAGCGGGCTTTGGTTTAATCCAGATCCTCGTGTACGTATTGGGATTGGTTTTATCCAGTATGCATTCGTGTTCCTCGGAACGCGGATGCGGGTGTGTATGCACAGTTGACGGAGAGACAGAGGCAGAGGATTCTCATTAGGGTTGTTGACCGTTGACCGTTGACTATTGACTTTTTGCTCAACCCTAATGAGAATATGATATGGTTAACAATTATATTAATTAAGTATTATGGTGTCATGGTTGTTGAGGGGTTGACTTTGTTGACTTGTAGACCGGTTGACTAGGCTTGACTAGTTGACCATCATGATACCAATAGCTATCATTTCATGGCAAAGGCTTTTGCTTGCTTGCTCTCTTGTGCAAAATGAGTGCATGAAATGATATGGCTATTGTTGCTTAAACCATCACATAATACTTGATTGCTATGATGTGTTATGATGGTTATGGATTATGAGAGCCAAATGAGAAAAGTCTTCTCTCATTCTATCATTCTCATTCTCTCTCTTGTTCTTAAGCTCTCATCTCCTTCCTTTTGCTCTCCCTCTCTTTAGTCTATGGTTCACTTGTCTCATGTGTTGAGAACCAAGAACCATAGAGAAAATCCCAACACAATCTTCTCTACTCATTCTAGTTCATAAGGTTTAGCAAACCAAGTGAACTAGTTTCTTCAAAGACCGAAGAAGAAGCCAAAGGTAGAAGCTTTCAGGTGGATCTATCTTCGGCGCAAGGAGACGACGGAGTGAAGCCGATCCGGACAACCATCGAGGCTTGAAGACGAAGGAGTTCAAAAAAAGAAAGGTATAACCCCCTAACCGAGTAGTTAACGACTCCTAGTTAGGTTGTTAGTTAGATGTTTAACAAAGATCCGATTTTGAGTCCATGTTACCACCTCAAGAAAAATTGTTTTTCACCAAATTCCGCTTGCCCGAAAGTACCGGGAGAGGTAGCATGGAGTTACAGTGGTATCAGAGCCTAGTTAAACTCTATCTAACATGTTAGCAAAGTAACTAGAAGATCGATCAAAGAAAAAGTCACAAAACGAACCCGAGTCGTCTAGTTTCTGCCGATTTTTATTCTGTTCAAAAGTTGATAATTTTCATCTTAAAAATTGGCTCAGGCTTTTGTTTGAATAACCACCAAATTTGGTCACACGAACCGTTCAAAGAGCCGCGGAAACGCGGCGGGAGCACGCTCCCGCCGCGGTTCCGCGGCCGAGTTGACTCGGCCGAGGTCCAAATTTGGTGCAGTGTATTTCTGGGGTTGTTTTGGGATTTTTGAAATATGTATTTTTTGCCCAGATTTTCCAGAACGAAAATTTTGTGTTTGGGGTTATAAATCCGTATTTTTGATCGAACTTCTAAAAGACTTTCGCTGACGGGTATTTCTGTGATGTGATATTTTGTATTGAACGTCTGCTAATCGCTTTATGTCGATTAGTGGGGGTTATACAAATCTGTGATCTGTAATGTTATTGGAATGTGTATATGAATTCATTGGATTGTCGCGGGTGAATAGCCGGGGGTTGTGAGACTAGAGTTTTCTTTTCTTTCAATTCATATAAATTTGTAAATTGATGTAATAATTATTTGTATGGCCGCACAACCGGGTCGGGGTTGTATCCGTCATTGTATAATTTCTTTTTACTGTTTTTGCTCCTAGGATAGACCCATGGAGGGGGTGCACAAACTACCGGGTATGTTGAAGTGCCGAGTGGCCTACTTACGGGGTTGAGGGAGGTTGCTTCGCTTCGGATACTTGGCGGGTAGTTTGCCGCACCCGTAGGGGTCTTGGGTGGGGTTTTTGCTATTCACCGCGACCGTGTAATCTGCTTTTCGCTACAGGCTCGTACGAATTGCAGGTTCCTAGTATATCCAATGTGTTCATCTGTGATCTGAAATGGCTATCATTGCCATATATCTATATATGATATTATTTAGGCGTTGCTTATGTTTTACAGCCGCGCTAGCCCAGCCCCGCTCTGTCGTTAGTTAAGTAACCTAACGGGTAATGACGGGGCCCCGTGGCGAATGCGAATGGCATAAGCGTACGTCATATTTTGGTTGTTTTCTGCAATGGTAGGATTAAATGATGGGACGCATTAAAAGAACTAATGCAAGAATATCACGCATTAAAAGAACTAATGCAAGAAAATAAACCAAGTTAAAATCGTTGGAACACTTTCGAAAAACCACTCGGTTCTTTTCAAAACCAACTTTTAAATGCTGAGCTTGAGCCACTCCTTTTAAAAGCTATCTCATTCCATCGATTATATCAAGTTCACTACGTTCACGGTTTCGCCAAAACCATTCGTAGCCCTCCGTCGTTTCACATAAATAGTCAATAGTATTCAAGCTATGTATGTTGGCCAAAGTCAAGGCATAGTGATTGGTAGCTATTGGGTATTCAAGTGTAGCATAGATAGATGCGTTGGTTTGGGACAGTCATACTGCCATTTTGGCCAAAGTTAAGGATAGGTACGGGTGGATCCAAATTAACCTGGAGAATGACGGGTAGAACTTGACATGTGACTTATGATATTTTGGCCAAAGTCAAGGTCATAAGAGCATGGGGCAAAAATCCACATCGGGAGTTTCAAAAGAACTGAAACTTGCTAGTGTTGCATACCATTTGGAGTGTGATGATTCTGGTAGGATTCCTTCAGTTTCGTCACGCGATGATATTTGGATCCCGATCCTACTTTGAGTATATGCTACTCCTCGGGAAATTTCTCACTTAACGATCAATGCTATAAACCTAGTAGGTGTCTAGAAAGGTGTTAGCGGGGCTACGCCCCCATGGAAAAGAGGTTCTTAAATTAAGAAACTTCGCGAAAGCGTTGGAAAACCTCCCTCGAAGTACCGACACCAGCCTGGCCGAACGGTTAAGCAAGTATTGTACGGTGAGATTGATCCTGACTAATTCTTCTTTTTTGGTTTGAGGAGGGATTCGAGAAACAGTGGGAGCCATCCTGTTTAGACAAACTAAAAACCACTCTAAACTTGCAAGAGCATCATGCTGAGTGTTTCTTCTTCTCTCTCCTAATTGCAGCGACCAATCGACATGACTGGACTTAAGTTACTTCTAGATAAAAACATACTGACAGGGCCAAACTACAAAGATTGGATCAGGAATGTCAAAATGGCAATTACTTACGACAAGCTGGGGTATCTTCTTACCACCAAAGCTCCCCCTGTCCCAGGTCCCACTTCCATGGTCGCGGATAAGGAAATCTGTAAGACTTGGGAGATTGATAGCGCGAAGGCCAAGTGCCTCGTGCTTGCCTCTATGGACAATGAACATCAGAGGAGGCACGAGAATATGGACCTGGAAACAATATTTCTTCATACAAAAGAACTGTATGGAGAGCAATCTCGTATCGCAAGATACGAAGCGTCGAAGAAGTTATTTTCGGCAAGGTTGGCCGTCGGATCATCAGTAGCAGAACACGTGCTTAAGATGATCGGCTACATTGAGGAGCTCGCGGACCTTGGGACCATATTAGAGAGTGAGCTCTATACGGACTTGATTCTCTAGTCCCTTCCTTCCACTTACGCCCAGTTTATACTGAACTTCAACTTGCAAGAAAAAGAAGTTGAACTTTCAGAGCTCCTCAACATGCTGAGGAGCGCAGAGGGCACCCTACAGAAAGGTAGGGAAATATCCACTTTGTTTGTAGGAGGATCTTCTTCTTCTAGGTCCAAGGCGAAAGCCAAGGGAAAGAAGAAGAAAGCCCCCGCCAAACCAAGGGGCGGTGTTAGTAAAGTGGATACGAAGGGAAAAGCAAAAGCAAAAGCAACAAAGAAAGCGGGGCAGCTTGTGGATAAAGAAGAATGCTTCTATTGTCATAAGAAAGGACACTGGAAGAATGATTGCAGGGCTTGGAAAGCCAGGACAGAGGAATTGAAGCAGGTTGCGGCTTCAGCTTCAGGTGTGTATGTTATTGAAAACTGTCTTTCAATAAACTCTACTTCCTGGGTATTGGATACCGGATCAGGATCTCATATCTGTAATTCTTTGCAGGCGTTGAGAAACCGTAGGGTTTTGAAGGCAGGTGACATGACCCTCAAAGTTGCAAAAGGAGCTAGCATGGATGCTAAGGCCGTGGGGGACTATCACCTGGGAATGTCAGATGGACATGTTTTGGTTTTGCGTAATTGCTTTTTTGTACCCAACGCAACTTGTAATATCATTTCTGTATCTTTAGTTTCTAAAGAAGGTTATGAATTTGCGTTTGTAAGTAATGTTGTAAACATTCACCTTAATCAAGTTTTGATTGGGTCAGGTACATTGAGCAATGGTATATACGTATTAAACCAACCACAGATTTTTAATGTCCAGAATACACACAAAAGAAAGTCTCCGGAAATAAATCAGACTTTCTTGTGGCATTGTAGACTGGGTCACAACAATGAGAGAAGGTTGACGAAGTTACATACAGAAGGATATTTGAATCCGTTCGAATATCAATCATATGCCACTTGTCAATCCTGTCTCAAAGGAAAGATGACAAAGACTCCGTTCACTAGACACGGAGTAAGAGCGAGCGAGCTCTTGGGACTCGTACACAGTGACGTGTGCGGTCTAATATCTACACATGCGCGAAGCGGTTATTCTTACTTCATTACTTTTACGGATGACTTTTCAAGGTACGGTTATGTCTTCTTAATGAAACATAAGTCCGAAGCCTTTGGAAAATTCCAGGAATATAAGAATGAAGTAGAAAAACAAACCGGCAAAAGTATCAAGATTCTAAGATCGGATCGAGGTGGTGAATACTTGAGTGCCGAATTCCTGAACTATTTAAAAGAGAACAGAATTCTCTCTCAGCTTACTCCTCCATACATTCCGCAACATAACGGTGTATCGGAGAGACGGAACCGAACCCTATTGGATATGGTACGGTCCATGATGAGTAACGCTGAGTTACCGCGATCATTCTGGGGGTATGCGCTAGAATCAGCTGCATACCTTTTGAACCGAGTTCCCACTAAGACTGTGCCTACTGCACCATATGAGATGTGGTGTGGGAAGAGACCCTATCTTAATCACATTAAGACATGGGGAAGTCCAGCTTTTGTCAAAAAGCAGCTTGTGGACAAGCACGAGGCACACTCAGTACAGTGCAAGTTCGTGGGATATCCAAAGAACTCCAAGGGATATTTCTTCTACTGCGAAGAGGAACAAAAGGTTTTTGTTTCTCGTCATGCCCATTTTCTAGAACACCAGTTCTTAGAAAAGGAAATTAGTGGGAGCACAGTAGAACTGGAAAAAATTCCAGAACCATGAGCTATTACTGAAAGCTTAGTGGAACCAGAGGGTTCAAAAGAACAGGACATTCCTACGCCACTCCGCAGGAGTAGTAGGCAGTCTCATCCGCCCGAGAGATACTACGGTTTTCTCATAGACGGGGATAGAGAGGATTGCATCATAGGTTATGATGAGCCTACTAGCTTCCAGCAAGCCGTTCAGAGCGTCGACTCGGTAAAATGGCTGGATGCAATGCGGACCGAAATGGAGTCCATGTACACCAACAAAGTATGGACGTTGGACATTGCTCCAGACGGGGTAAAACCCGTAGGATGCAAGTGGATCTTCAAAAGGAAGATTGGTGTAGATGGACAGGTTGAGACCTATAAAGCTAGACTGGTTGCAAAGGGTTTTCGTCAAAAACCTGGTTTGGACTATGAAGAGACCTTTTCTCCAGTAGCTATGCTGAAATCCATTCGGATCCTTCTTGCCATTGCTGCCTTCCACGATTATGAGATCTGGCAAATGGACGTAAAGACCGCTTTTCTAAATGGAAATTTAGAGGAGTGTGTCTATATGGACCAACCAGAGGGTTTCATTCAGAGTGGGAGCAGCGGAAAGGTGTGCAAGTTGCTTAAGTCCATTTATGGACTAAAGCAGGCATCGCGGAGTTGGAACATCTGTTTTGATGAGACGGTCAAGGAATTTGGCTTTATCAAAAATCCAGATGAACCATGCATCTATAGTAGATTTGTAGCGAGAACTGTAGTATTCCTCGTTTTATACGTGAATGACATTCTCTTAATAGGAAATGACATTCCTATGCTACAATCTGTCAAGGCGTTCTTGTCACTCCGGTTCTCCACGAAAGACCTGGGTGATGCCTCATACATCCTGGGGATCCGGATCCATCGTGATAGATCCAAGAGGATATTAGGACTTTCACAGTCCAGGTTCATCGACACCATACTGAAAATATTCAGTATGGAAGATTCCAAGCGCGGTAACCTATCGGTTGTCACGGGATCACCCTTTCTAAAGATATGTCTCCCAAGACCGATTTGGAGAGGGATCGCATGTCTATTATACCCTATGCTTCTGCGGTAGGCTCTATAATGTATGCGATGTTGTGTACCAGACCGGATGTAGCTTATGCACTGAGTGTGGTAAGCCGGTATCAGTCAAACCTTGGGGAGAAACACTGGATAGCGGTAAAGAACATTCTCAAGTACCTGAGAAGGACTAAGGAGATATTCTTGGTGTATGGCGGAAAAGACCTCCAGATCGAGGCCTTTCCTGACTCCAGCTTCCAGAGTGACAAGGATGATTCCAAGTCCATGTCGGGTTTTGTCTTTACCCTCAATGGAGGGGCGGTGTGTTGGAAGAGTTCCAAACAGGAAACCGTTGCAAACTCGACGATGGAAGCGGAATACATCGCTGCATCTGATGCCGCAAAAGAAGCTGTCTGGATGAGGAAGTTCTTGAAAGAACTTCAGGTGGTTCCGTCCATTGTTGATCCAATACCTCTGTATTGCGACAACAACGGGGCTATAGCTTTAGCGAAGGAACCCAGGTCCCATCAGAGATCCAGACACATCTTGAGGCGGTATCACCTGATCAGGGAGATCGTGGATCGCCAGGAGATCGAGGTTCGGAGAGTCGCTTCAGAAGATAACACTGCAGATCCATTCACCAAGGCCTTACCCCAGACTCAGTTCGAGCGGCTGATCGAGATGATAGGTCTTCGATACGCCAGTACATGGCCTTAATGCAAGTTGGAGATTGTTGTTGTATATGCCTTAGAGGCCATTACTGTATCATACTAGTTTGTATATTACTTAATGGAAGCTTGGGATATTCACCTTGTATATACAGTCTTGCTCAAAATAGTAGTATGCTACTTGGTTTGTTTCTACTTCAATGTTTACATGTGTCTATTTTAGTATATCACCTATACACATTAGTGGAGCCCTTAGGATCTTTGCTTGATTACCAGCGTTGTGATGGCAGTCACACTAGTGGGGCTGGGTAATCTATAAGCACATCCTTATGCAGGTCCCTAGTCGCAGGACTATCAAGACAGGGCATCGATACTCCGGAGTAGACTAGCGCATGCGCTTCTCATCCCAGTGTGGGAGACAGTCTGTCCCACAGCCTTCAGTACGTCGTACTTGAGGTAGTATGCGGGTGCTCGTTAGGTTACGAGTACACTGGACAGGACTCTTCGGGAACTGACTAGTTGGTATTATGCCTATCGTCAATTATCAGTTCCCAGGTGACATGAGTACAGCTTAGTCCGCTGACTTGACACTATCACTTCGCCTCGAGTGTGTTCCCACTGTACTTTGATTACTACCCTACCACGGCTCAAAGGAGTCATGCAAACAGGTAGTAGTTGGGTGCAGTCCCGAAGCACTTGGAGGCAGTGACGGTTAGACAGGATTCGTCTCTCCTGGTATTAGGGGTTGACATCGCGCTGTGTCTAGGAGAGCCATTACACGAGTAGTCCCTGGCCAGGGCAAACGAGATATACTGGTAGGCTTCCAGTGTTATCTCAGGGTGTTTTGGGCTTCACTCCGACACGACTTGTACCGCTATTAGGAGACTGACGTTTACCGCCCCCTAGGCCCGCCATGCGATGTATCAGACAAACAGACCGGACTGTACGGAGAATGTTACATTCAGGCTCAGTAGGAGTTCAGATGGGTTTCGCCTCGTCAGTCTTCTTGTCGGCATCTACCTGGGGACCGTTACGCACAGCTAGTGCCGCTTACGGTCTGTGGTTAAACCCACTGCCAGCGTAGTGTCGAGTCTTTAGAGTCCCACACAGAAAGCTATTCGCCTTTAGGCAAAAGAGTAGATGTCGCATGGTTTTGCGACAGGTCGCATGGTTTTGCGACAGGGTTTGGTCACATCCGTGCACTTGTGCACGTACAGTGTCCGGACAGTTTACACTAGAGGGCTTTGGTTTAAGCCAGATCCTAATGTACGTATTGGGATTGGTTTTATCCAGTATGCATTCATGTTCCTCGGAACGCGGATGCGGGTGTGTATGCACAGTTGACGGAGAGACAGAGGCAGAGGATTCTCATTAGGGTTGTTGACCGTTGACCGTTGACTATTGACTTTTTGCTCAACCCTAATAGGAATATGATATGGTTAACAATTATATTAATTAAGTATTATGGTGTCATGGTTGTTGAGGGGTTGACTTTGTTGACTTGTTGACTTTGTTGACCGGTTGACTAGTTGACCATCATGATAACAATAGCTATCATTTCATGGCAAAGACTTTTGCTTGCTTGCTCTCTTATGCAAAATGAGTGCATGAAATGATATGGCTGTTGTTGCTTAAACCATCACATAATACTTGATTGCTATGATGTGTTATGATGGTTATGGATTATGAGAGCCAAATGAGAAAAGTCTTCTCTCATTCTATCATTCTCATTCTCTCTCTTGTTCTTGAGCTCTCATCTCCTTCCTCTTGCTCTCCCTCTCTTTAGTCTATGGTTCACTTGTCTCATGTGTTGAGAACCAAGAACCATAGAGAAAATCCCAACACAATCTTCTCTACTCATTCTAGTTCATAAGGTTTAGCAAACCAAGCGAACTAGTTTCTTCAAAGACCGAAGAAGAAGCCAAAGATAGAAGCTTTCAGGTGGATCTATCTTTGGCGCAAGGAGACGATGGAGTGAAGCCGATCCGGACAACCATCAAGGCTTGAAGACGAAGGAGTTCAAAAAAAGAAAGGTATAACCCCCTAACCGAGTAGTTAACGACTCCTAGTTAGGTTGTTAGTTAGATGTTTAACAAAGATCCGGTTTTGAGTCCATGTTACCACCTCTAGAAAAATTGTTTTTCACCAAATTCCGCTTGCCCGAAAGTACCGGGAGAGGTAACATGGACTTACAGGACCTGGGACAGGGGAAGCTTTGGTGGTAAGGATATACCCCAACTTGTCGTAAGTGATTGCCATCTCGACATTCCTGAGCCAATCTTTGTAGTTTGGCCCTGTCAGTATGTTTTTCTCTAGTAATAACTTAAGTCCGGCCATGTTGAATGGTCGCTGCAATTAGGAGAGAGAAAAGAAACACTTTAGCATGATGCTCTTGCAAGTTTAGAGTGGTTTTTAGTTTGTCTAAACAGGATGGCTCCCACTGTCTCTCGAATCCCTTCTCAAACCGTAAAGAAAGGATTAGTCGGGATCAATCTCACCGTACAATACTTGCTTAACCGTTCAGCCAGGCCAGTGTCGGTACTTCGAGGGAGGTTTTCCAACGCTTTCGCGAAGTTCCTTAATTAAGTAACCTCTTTTCCCTGTGGGCGTAGCCCCACTAACACCTTTCTAGACACCTACTAGGTTTATAGCATTGATCGTTAAGTGAGAGTTTTCCCGAGGAGTAGCATATACTCAGAGTAGGATCGGGATCCAAATATCATCGCGTGATAAAACCGAAGGAATCCTACCAGAATCATCACACTCCAAATGGTATGCAGCGCTAGCAAGTTTCAGTGCTTATGAAACTCCCGATGTGGATTTTTGCCCCATGCTCTTATGACCTTGGCGTGAAGTCAAAATGTCATAAGTCACATGTCAAGTTCTTCCCATCATTATCCCGGTTAATTTGAACCCACCCGTACCTACCCTTGACGTAGGCCAAAATGGCAGTACGACTGTCTCAAACCAACACATTCTATCTATGCAACAGATAGATATCCGGCAGCTACCAATCACTATGCCTTGGCGTGAGGTCAAAATACATAGCTTGAATACTACCGAATATTTAACTGAAATGATGGAGGGCTACGAATGGTTTTGGCGAAACCGTGAATGTAGTGAACTTGATATAATCGATGGAACGAGATAGCTTTTAAAAGGAGTGGTTCAAGCTCCGCATTTAAAAGTTTAGTTTTGAAAAGAACCGAGTGGTTTTCAAAGTGTTCCAATCGACTTTTACTTGGTTTATTTTCTTGCATTAGTTCTTTTAATGTGTCCCATCATTTAATCCTACCATTGCAGAAAACAACCAAAATATGATGTACGCTTATGCTATTCGCATTCGCCACGGGGCCCCGTCATCACCCGTTAGGTTACTTAACTAACGACAGAGCGGGGGCTGGGCTAGCGCGGCTGTAAAACATAAGCGACGCCTAAATAGTTATAATATATAAATATATAGCAATGATAGACATTACAGATCACAGATGAATACATTGGATATACTAGGAATCCGCAATCCGTTCGAGCCTGCAACGAAAAGAGGATTACACGGTCGCGGTGAATAGCCAAATACCCCACCCAAGACCCCTACGGGTGCGGCAAACTACCCGCCAAGTACCCGAAGCGAAGCAACCTCCCTCAACACCGTGAGTAGGCCACTCGGCACTTCGAGATACCCGGTAGTTTGTGCACCCCCTCCATGGGTCTATCCTAGGAGCAAAAACAGGAAAAAGAATTATACAATGACGGCTACAACCCCGACCCGGTTGTGCGGCCAAACAAATAATAATACATCAATTTACATATTACAATGAATGAACGAAAAAGAAACACTCATTTCACATCCACCCCGGCTATTCACCCGCGACAATCCAACGCATTCATATACACATACCATCATCAAACACATATCACAGATATGTATAACCCCCACTAATCGACTTATAGCGATTAGCAGACGTTCAATACATATAAACATCACAGATATAACCCATTAGTCAAAGTGTAGTGAAGTTCGATAAAAAATACGGATTTATAGGCCCCCAAAAATAAATTTCTTTTCTGGAAAACCTGGGCACAAATAAACCATCTTAAAAATCCCAAAACCAAGCCAGAAGAACACTGCATCAAACTCGACCCAGAACCGAGTCAAAACGGCCGCGGTTCCGCGGCAATAGGCATGCTTTTGCCGCGGAACCGCCGCGCTTTGAGCGATTCACTGGATCGTTTTTGGTGGCTCTCTTCACAAAACCCTGAGATGATTTTTGACGTAAGATTTATTTTTATTTTGAACAGAAAAAATTTCAACAGAAAGTTAGGGTTTTGTGTTTTTAGTTTTGTGATTTTTTCCGATTGAACTTCCATACACTTTACTACCTAGCTAGTTTATGTTTAGTTAGGCTCTGATACCACTGTAAGTCCACGTTGCCCACCCCGGTGCTTGCGGGGAGGCGGAAAACGGAATAAAAATCGGATTTTTATCATGCTAGGCAACATGGACTAGACAAAGGAGGATCTTTGCTAAACAAAAACTAGCTAAAGATAACTAAAATTTGCTACAAGGAAGAATGATTATACCTAGGGCTTTATGTCCTTCTCTCCTTGCTCCTTGGAGTGTAAGAAAGAGATCGCCTTGTCGCCTTCTCGAGTCGAAAAAGGATCCACCCGAAAGCCTCAACCTTTGGCTTCAACTTCAAGCTAGAAGTAACTAAGGTGCTAGAAGTGCTAATCCTAGAACCCTAGAGGAGAGTAAAGATTATCTAGAAGAGGTTTTCTCTCAAGCTCAAGTGTTTCTCAACACATGAGAGGGGAGAGCTTGAGGAAGAGGAAGAGCAAGAGAGAGAAAGTATATGATAGAATGAGAGAATAATAAGCCATTCTCACATATATGTGTGAATTATAAAAAATAGATAATTAGCTAGATAATTGTCATGGTTAATCAAGACTTGACCATTATCATTTCACATTAAATGAAAATTGCAAGGATCAAAGAGCATCTTTTATATGGAATGATGATGGTCAACATGTTAACTAAGGTCAACAAGTTAAGTATAGTCAAAATGTCAACAATCCTAACCATGTACAATTATATATATATATATATATATATATATATATATATATATATATATAGCTAATATCAATTAATTATAATACACACATAAGCATTAGGGTTAATAAAATGACAATGGTCATTAACCCTAATCAAAGTCCTCTTCCTCTGACTCAATCAACTGTGCATACGCACCCACATTCGTGATCCGAGGAACACGAATACAAAGAGATAAAACCAATCCCAAATCATATACTAGGATCTGGCTTAAACCAAAGCCCGCTAGTATAAGCTGTCCGGACAGCAAACGTGCACAAGTGCGCGGATGTGAACGAACCCTGTCGCAAAACCATGCGACCTCTACTCATTTTGCCTAAAGGAGAATAGCTCTCTATGTGGGACTCTAAAGACTCGACACTACGCTGGCAGTGGGTTTAACCACAGATCGCAAGCGGCACTAGCTGTACGTAACGGTCCCCAGGTAGATGCCGATAAGAAGACTGACGAGGTGACCCTATCTGAACTCCTACTGAGCCTGTATGTGACAGTCTCCGTACAGTCCGGTCTGTTCGTCTGATACATCTCATGGCGGGCCTAGGGGGGCGGTGAACTTCGGTCCCCTAATAGCGGTACAAGTCATGTCGGAGTGTAGCCCAGAACACCCTGAGATAACACTGGAAACCTACCAGTATATCTCGCTTTCCCTGGCCAGGGACTACTTGTGTAATGGCTCTCCTGGACACAGCGCGATGTCAACCCCCAATACCGGGAGAGACGAATCCTGTCTAACCGTCATTGCCTCCAAGTGCTTCGGGACTGCACCCAAAAACTACCTGTTTGCACGACTCCTTTGAGCCGTGGTAGGGCAGTAATCAAAGTGCAGTGGGAACACACTCGAGGCGAAGTGGCAGTGTCAAGTCAGCGGACTAAGCTGTACTCATGTCACCTGGAAACTAATAACTGATGATAGGTATAATACCAACCAACAGTTCCCGACGAGTCCTGTCCATTGTACTCGTAAGCTAACGAGCACCCGCATACTATCTCAAGTACGACGTACTGACGGCTGTGGGACAGACCGTCTCCCACGCTGGGATGAGAAGCGCATACGCTAGTCTACTCCGGAGTATCGATGCCCTGTCTCGATAGTCCAATGACCAGGGACCTGTATAAGGATGTGCTTATAGATTACCCAGCCCCCACGAGTCTGAGCGCCATCACAACGCTGGTAATCAAGCAAAGATCCTAAGGGCTCTACTAATATGTATATAAGCGATATGCTAAAAGAAACACATGCACGTATTGAAGTAGAGACAAACCAAGTAGCATACTACCATTTCGAGCAAGATTGTATATACAACTGTGAATATCCCAAGCTTCCATCAAGTAATATACAAACTAGTATGATACAGTAATGGCCTCTAGGGCATATACACTAACACCGGTATGGTACCCCAGGGCGAGAACAGATCGCTGTGCAGTAGACGGTGAGCCTGGCAGAGGGATTACTACCTACCGGTGATTGGTTGGACCTGGCGGTTATCCGGAGGATACCGACCAGAGTCGAGAGATGGATACGGGACGACTCATACTGCCGGGGCCGAGGGCCAATACCGCAGACAGAGCCCGTGGGCTAACCCGGACTGACGGATGCCCGAGATATGAGGTTTTGCGTGTCGATGCTGGACATGGGTTTTCTTTATATTTGGGTGCCGATGTTGGGCACTCACGATTTTATGTGATTACAGGATTTGAGGGCCGATGTGGATGACGACGCCTGAGTTGTATTGGGATTGGGGTGTATTGTCAGACACCAGTTATGTTTTTCACGTTGACATTCCGTGTAGACATTATTTCTTCCCATTCTCAACATTTATTACTTGACATCTCATCCTGTAACTAGCATACCTGATAGAGTACACATGCTTGCATATCATTGCGTACCCTGCTCATCCTATATAGGATTGTTAGATTACATTGCCATGTCTGATTATCATTTATCTGCTCGTTACATAGAGATGTCATTAGATCATACATGTTGCATGATATTGAGCATCCAGTTCATCATGTAGATGTTACCTGTTGGCATAGATTAGAGTATCGCAGCACGTGCATACTCGCGATTACCTTTATATGTTATCTACTACTCACGAGTTGGCAACTCACCCCCGTTGTGCCACAGTGTTTGCAGGTTGCCCTTTGGAGTAGTCGCGGCTGGCTGTTTACCGCACCTTTTGACACAGATACTTTTGCTGAGGCGTGTTAGTCCTTTTGCTAGTAGGTGGTTTTTGTACGGTATCTGTTTACTTTCAGTTGTATATTGATGTAAGTCCACGTTGCCCACCCCGGTGCTTACGGGGAGGCGGAAAAAGGAATAAAAATCGGATTTTTATCAACTAAGGCAACATGGACTAGACTTGTAAGGATCTTTGCTAAACAAAAACTTGCTAAAGCAAACTATAAACTAGCTAAGTGCTAGAAAGGTTATACCTTGAGCTCAAAGTCCTTCTCTCCTTGCTCCTTGGAGTGGTGGAAGGATGTCACCTTGCTCGTCTTCTCACGCCGAAGAAAGATCCACCCGAAAGCCTCAACCTTTGGCTTCAACTTCAAGCTAGAAGTAACTAGGGTTCAAGAAGTGCTAGTTCTTCAACCCTAGATGAGAGTAAAGATGATCAAGAGAGGGTTTTTCTCAAGCTCAAGTGTTTCTCAACACATGAGAGGGAGAGAGCTTGAGGGAGAGGAAGAACAAGAGAGAGAAAGGATATGATAGAATAAGAATAATGTGAGCCATTCTCACTAATATATGCATATTATTTTAATTAAATAATTAGCTAGATAATTGTCATGGTTAATCATAACATGACCATTATCATTTCAATTTGCAAGGATCAAAAAGCATCTTCCAAAAGAAATGATGATGGTCAAAGTGTCAACCTAGGTCAACAAGTCAATGAAGTCAAATGGTCAACAACCATAACCATGGACAATTATTAAACTAATTATCAATTAACTATAATACACACATAAACATTAGGGTTAATAAAATGACAATAGTCATTAACCCTAATCAAGGTCCTCTCCCTCAATCTCAAGCAACTGTGCATACGCACCCGCATTCGTGATCCGAGGAACACGAATACAAAGAGAAAAACCAATCCCAAATAATATACTAGGATCCGGCTTAAACCAAAGCACGCTAGTATAAACTGTCCGGACTGCAAACGTGCACAAGTGCGTGGATGTGAACGAACCCTGTCGCAAAACCATCCGACCTCTACTCATTTTGCCTAAAGGCTAATAGCTCTCTGTGTGGGACTCTAAAGACTCGACACTACGCTGGCAGTGGGTTTAACCACAGACCGCAAGCGGCACTAGCTGTACGTAACGGTCCCCAGGTAGATGTCGATAAGAAGACTGATGAGGTGAACCCCATCTGAACTCCTACTGAGCCTGTATGTGACAATCTCCGTACAGTCCGGTCTGTTCGTTTGATACATCGTATGGCGGGCCTAGGGGGGCGGTGAACGTCAGTCCCCTAATAGCGGTACAAGTCGTGTCGGAGTGTAGCCCAGAACACCCTGAGATAACACTGGAAACCTACCAGTATATCTCGCTTGCCCTGGCCAGGGACTACTCATGTAATGGCTCTCCTAGACACAGCGCGATGTCAACCCCCAATACCGGGAGAGACGAATCCTCTCTAACCGTCACTGCCTCCAAGTGCTTCGGGACTGCACCCAAAAACTACCTGTTTGCACGACTCCTTTGAGCCGTGGTAGGGTAGTAATCAAAGTACAGTGGGAACACACTCGAGGCGAAGTGACAGTGTCAAGTCAGCGGACTAAGCTGTACTCATGTCACCTGGGAACTGATAACTGACGATAGGTATACTACCAACCAACAGTTCCCGACGAGTCCTGTCCAGTGTACTCGTAACCCAACGAGCACCCATATACTATCCCAAGTACGACGTACTGACGGCTGTGGGACAGACCGTCTCCTAACTGGGATGAGAAGCGCATACGCTAGTCTACTCCGGAGTATCGATGCCCTGTCTCGATAGTCCAACGACCAGGGACCTGTATAAGGATGTGCTTATAGATTACCCAGCTCCCACGAGTGCGAGCGCCATCACAACGCTGGTAATCAAGCAAAGATCCTAAGGGCTCTACTAATATGTATATCAGCAACATGCTAAAAGAAACACATGCACATATTAAAGCAGAGACAAACCAAGTAGCATACTACTATTTCGAGCAAGATTGTATATACAACTGTGAATATCCCAAGCTTCCATCAAGTAATATACAAACTAGTATGATACAGTAATGGCCTCTAGGGCATATACACTAACAATCTCCCACTTGCACTATGGCCATGTACTGGCGTATCGAAGACCTATCATCTCGATCAGCCGCTCGAACTGAGTCTGGGGCAAGGCCTTGGTGAATGGATCTGCAGTATTATCCTCTGATGCAACTCTCCGGACCTCGATCTCCTGGCGATCCACTATCTCCCTGATCGGGTGATACCGCCTTAAGATGCGTCTGGATTTCTGAGGGGACCTGGGTTCCTTCGCTAAAGCTATAGCCCTGTTGTTGTTGCAATACAGAGGTATTGGGTCAACAATGGACGGAACCACCTGAAGTTCTTTCAAGAACTTCCTCATCCAGACAGCTTCTTTTGCGGCATCAGATGCAGCGATGTATTCTGCTTCTATAGTCGAGTCAGCAACGGTTTCCTGTTTGGAGCTCTTCCAACACACCGCCCCTCCATTGAGGGTAAAGACAAAACCCGACATGGACTTGGAATCATCCTTGTCACTCTGGAAGCTGGAGTCAGCAAAGGCCTCAATCTGCAGGTCTTTTCCGCCATACACCAAGAACATCTCCTTAGTCCTTCTCAGGTACTTGAGAATGTTCTTTACTGCTATCCAATGTTTCTCCCCAGGGTTTGACTGATACCTGCTTACCACACTCAGTGCATAAGCCACATCCGGTCTGGTACACAACATCGCATACATTATAGAGCTTACCGCAGAAGCGTAGGGTATAATAGACATGCAATCCCTCTCCAAATCAGTCTTGGGAGACATCTCTTTGGAGAGGGTGATCCCATGACAAGCCGGTAGATTACCGCGCTTGGAATCTTCCATACTGAATCTCTTCAGTATGGTGTTGATGTACCTGGACTGCGAAAGTCCTAATATCTTCTTGGATCTGTCACGGTAGATCCGGATACCCAGAATGTATGAGGCATCACCCAGGTCTTTCATGGAGAACCTGTGTGACACGAACCCCTTAACAGATTGTAGCATAGGAATGTGATTTCCTATTAAGAGAATGTCATCCACGTATAAAACGAGGAATACTACAGTTCTCACTACAAATCTATAATAGATGCATGGTTCATCTGGATTTTTGATAAATCCAAATTCCTTGACCGTCTCATCAAAACAGATGTTCCAACTCCGCGATGCCTGCTTCAGTCCATAAATGGACTTGAGCAACTTGCACACCTTTACGCTGCTCCCACTCTGAATGAAACCCTCTGGCTGATCCATATAGACACACTCCTCTAAATGTCTATTTAGAAAAGATGTCTTTACGTCCATCTGCCAAATCTCATAATCGTGGAAGGCAGCAATGGTAAGAAGGATCCGAATGGATTTCAGCATAGCTACTGGAGAAAAAGTTTCGTCATAGTCCAAACCAGGTCGTTGACGAAAACCCTTTGCTACCAGTCTAGCTTTATAGGTCTCAACCTGTCCATCTACACCAATCTTCCTTTTGAAGATCCACTTGCATCCTACGGGTTTTACCCCGTCTGGAGCAATATCCAACGTCCATACTTTGTTGGTGTACATGTACTCCATCTCGGTCCGCATTGCATCCAGCCATTTTACCGAGTCGACGCTCTGAATGGCCTGCTGGAAGCTAGTAGGCTCATCAAACTCTATGATGCAATCCTCTCTATCCCCGTCAATGAGAAAACCGTAGTATCTCTCGGGCGGATGAGACTGCCTACTACTCCTGCGGAGTGGCGTGGGAATGTCCTGATCTTTCGAACCCTCTGGTTCTTCTAAGCTTTCAGCAATAGCTTGTGGTTCTAGAATTTCTTCCAGTTCTATTGCGCTCCTATTTATTTCTTTTTCTAAGAACTGGTGTTCCAGAAAATGGGCATTACGAGAAACAAGGACTTTTTGTTCCTCTGCGTAATAGAAAAGATACCCCCTGGAGTTCTTTGGGTATCCCACAAACTTGCACAGTACTGAGCGTGCCTCGAGCTTGTCCGTATGCTGCTTTTTAACATAAGCTGGACATCCCCAAATCTTCAGGTATTGAAGATAGGGTTTCTTCCCACTCCATAACTCATACGGTGTGGTAGGCACAGTCTTAGTTGGAACTCGGTTCAAAAGGTATGCCGCTGATTCTAGCGCATATCCCCAGAACGATCACGGTAACTCAGCGTTACTCATCATGGACCGTACCATATCCAATAGGGTTCGGTTCCGTCTCTCCGATACACCATTATGTTGCGGAGTGTATGGAAGAGTAAGCTGAGAGAGAATTCCATTCTTTTTTAAGTAACCCAGGAACTCGGCACTTAAGTATTTACCACCTCGATCAGATCTCAGTGCCTTGATACTTTTGCCTGTTTGTTTTTCTACTTCATTCTTATATTCCTGGAACTTATCAAAAGCTTCGGATTTATGCTTCATTAAGAAGACATGTCCGAACCTTGAGAAATCATCCGTAAAAGTAATGAAGTAAGAATAACCGCTTCGTGCATGTGTAGACATTGGACCGCACACGTCGCTGTGTACGAGTCCCAAGAGCTTGCTCGCTCTTTCTCCGTGTCCAGTGAACGGAGTCTTTGTCATCTTTCCCTTTAGACAGGATTGACAAGTTGCATACGATTGATATTCGAACGGATCCAAATATCCTTCTGTATGTAACTTAGTCAACCTTCTCTCATTGATGTGACCCAGTCTACAATGCCATAAGAAAGTTTTATTTATTTCTGGAGACTTTCTTTTGTGTGTATTCTGGACATTGAAAATCTGTGGTTGGTTTAACACGTATATACCGTTGTTTAATGTACCTGACCCAATCAAAACTTGATTAAGGTGAATGTTCACTACATTACTTACAAATGCAAATTCATAACCTTCTTTAGACAATAAAGATACAGAAATGATATTACAGGTTGCATTTGGTACATAATAACAACTACGCAAAACCAAAAAGTGTCCATCCAATAATCCCAGGTGATAGTCCCCCACGGCCTCAGCATCCATGCCAGCACCGTTCGCAACTCTGAGGGTCATGTCACCTGCCTTCAAAACTCTATGCTTTCTCAACGCCTGCAAAGAATTACAGATATGAGATCCTGATCCGGTATCCAATACCCAGGATGTAGAGTTTATTGATAGACAGTTTTCAATAACATACACACCTGAAGCTGAAGCTGCAACTCGCTTCAAATCCTGTGTTCTGGCTTTCCAAGCCTTGCAATCCTGTTTCCAGTAACCACTTTTCTGACAATAGAAGCATTCTTCCTTCCCCACTAGCTTCCCCGCTATCTTTGTTGCTTTACCCTTTCCTTTCGTATCCACTTTACCGATACCGCCTCTTGGTTTGGCGGGGGCTTTCTTCTTCTTGCCCTTGGCTTTCGCCCTGGACCTAGAAGAGGAAGATCCTCCTACAAACAAAGTGGATGTCTCCCTACCCTTCTGTAGGGTGCCCTCAGCAGTCCTCAACATGTTCAGAAGTTCGGCAAGTTCAACCTCCTTTCCTTGCATGTTGAAGTTAAGAATGAACTGGGCGTAAGTGGAAGGAAGGGACTGGAGAATCAAATCAGTATAGAGTTCATTCTCCAACGTGGTCCTAAGGTCCACGAGCTCCTCAATGTAGCCGATCATCTTAAGCACGTGTTCCGCTACCGATGATCCGACGGCCAACCTTGCCGAAAAAAGCTTCTTCGACACTTCGTATCTTGCGATACGAGACTGCTCTCCATACAGTTCTTTTGTATGGAGAAATATGGACTCTAGGTCCATATTCTCGTGCCTCCTCTGATGTTCGTTGTCCATCGAGGCTAGTACGAGGCATCTGGCCCTCGTGCAATCTATCTCCCATGTCTTACGGATTTCTACATCCGCGACGCTGGAGGTGGGACCTGGGACAGGGGGAGCTTTGGTGGTAAGTACATACCCCAACTTGTCATAAGTGATTGCCATCTTGACATTCCTGAGCCAATCTTTGTAGTTTGGCCCTGTCAATATGTTTTTATCTAGTAATAACTTAAGTCCGGTCATCTTGAATGGTCGCTGCAATTAGGAGAGAGAAAAGAAACACTTTAGCATGATGCTCTTGCAAGTTTAGAGTGGTTTTTAGTTTGTCTAAACTGGATGGCTCCCACTGTCTCTCGAATCCCTTCTCAAACCGTAAAGAAAGGATTAGTCAGGATCGATCTCACCGTACAATACTTGCTTAACCGTTCAGCCAGGCCAGTGTCGGTACTTCGAGGGAGGTTTTCCAACGCTTTCGCGAAGTTCCTTAATTAAGTAACCTCTTTTCCCTGTGGGCGTAGCCCCGCTAACACCTTTCTAGACACCTACTAAGTTTATAGCATTGATCGTTAAGTGAGAGTTTTCCCGAGGAGTAGCATATACTCACAGTAGGATCGGGATCCAAATATCATCGCGTGATAAAACCGAAGGAATCCTACCAGAATTATCACACTCTAAATGGTATGCAGCGCTAGCAAGTTTCAGTACTTATGAAACTCCCGATGTGGATTTTTGCCCCATGCTCTTATGACCTTGGCGTGAGGTCAAAATGTCATAAGTCACATGTCATGTTCTTCCCATCATTATCCTGGTTAATTTGAACCCATCCGTACCTACCCTTAACGTAGGCCAAAATGGCAGTACGACTGTCTCAAACCAACGCATTCTATCTATGCAACAGATAAATATCCGGCAGCTACCAATCACTATGCCTTGGAGTGAGGTCAAAATACATAGCTTGAATACTACCGAATATTTAACTGAAATGATGGAGGGCTACGGATGGTTTTGGCGAAACCGTGAACGTAGTGAACTTGATATAATCGATGGAACGAGATAGCTTTTAAAAGGAGTGGTTCAAGCTCCGCATTTAAAAGTTTAGTTTTGAAAAGAACCGAGTGGTTTTCAAAGTGTTCCAATCGACTTTTACTTGGTTTATTTTCTTGCATTAGTTCTTTTAATGCGACCCATCATTTAATCCTACCATTGCAGAAAACAACCAAAATATGGTGTACGCTTATGCCATCCGCATTCGCCACGGGGTCCCGTCTTCACCCGCTAGGTTACTTAACTAACGACAGAGCGGGGGCAGGACTAGCGCGGATGCAAAACATATGCAACACCTAAATAGTTATTATATATAAAAATATAGCAATGATAGACATTACAGATCACAGATGAATACATTGGATATACTAGGAATCCGCAATCCGTTCGAGCCTGCAACGAAAAGCGGATTACACGGTCGCGGTGAATAGCCAAATACCCCACCCAAGACCCCTACGGGTGCGGCAAACTACCTGCCAAGTATTCGATGCGAAGCAACCTCCCTCACCACCGTGAGTAGGCCACTCGGCACTACGAGATACCCGGTAGTTTTTGCACCCCTCCATGGGTCTATCCTAAGAGCAAAAACAGTAAAAAGAATTATACAATGACGGCTACAACCCCGACCCGGTTGTGCGGCCATACAAATAATAATATTACATCAATTTACATGTTACAAATGAATGAAAGAAAAAGCAACACTCATCTCACAACCACCCCGGCTATTCACCCACGACAATCCAACCCATTCATATACACATACCAATATCAAACACAGATCACAGAGATGTATAACCCCGACTAATCGACATATAGCGATTAGCCGACGTTCAATACATACAAACATCACAGATATAACCGCCATAGTCAAAGTGTAGTGAAGTTCGAAAAAAAATACGGATTTATAGGCCCCCAAAAATGAATTTCTATTCTGGAAAATCTAGGCACATATAACATATTTTAAAAATCACAAAACCAAGCCAGAATCACACTGCACCAAAATCGAGCCATAGAGGAGCCAAGACGGCCGCGGTTGCGCGGCAATAGCTTGCTATTGCCGCGGAACCGCGGCTCTTTGGTGGGATCTTTGGTTCGTTTTTGGTGGCTTTCTTCACAAAACCCTGAGATGATTTTTGGTGTATGACAAATTTTGTTTTGACCAGAAAAAATTTTAACAGAAACTTAGGGTTTTTGAAACTCGGTTTTTCGATTTTTCGGTTTCGAACTTCGTTACACTTTACTATCTAGCTAGTTTATGTTTAGTTAGGCTCTGATACCACTGTAAGTCCACGTTGCCCACCCCGGTGCTTGCGGGGAGGCGGAAAAGGGAATAAAAATCGGATTTTTATCAACTAAGGCAACATGGACTAGACTTGTAAGGATCTTTGCTAAACAAAAACTTGCTAAAGCAAACTATAAACTAGCTAAGTGCTAGAAAGGTTATACCTTGAGCTCAAAGTCCTTCTCGCCTTGCTCCTTGGAGTGGTGGAAGGAGGTCACCTTGCTCGTCTTCTCACGCCGAAGAAAGATCCACCCGAAAGCCTCAACCTTTGGCTTCAACTTCAAGCTAGAAGTAACTAGGGTTCAAGAAGTGCTAGTTCTTCAACCCTAGATGAGAGTAAAGATGATCAAGAGAGGGTTTTTCTCAAGCTCAAGTGTTTATCAACACATGAGAGGGAGAGAGCTTGAGGGAGAGGAAGAACAAGAGAGAGAAAGGATATGATAGATGTTGGGGTAAAAATTTACACCCCCGTTGACCGAGTCAAAGTCAAGGTCAACCCCAGGCCAAGCGGGCCCAAGCCCAGGTCAAGCGGGCCCATGCCCAAGTCGAGCCCGCGGCCAGCCTCCTCCATGCCAACAACAAAAATCATGTAACAACTAATTTTTATGTAATTTTTGTGCATGAATGTAAACAAAATGGGCACAAAGCCAATATTTTGTAAGCCCATGGCCTATGTGCAAAAATGAAATGGCACATGAACCATGGGATGGCTAAAATGCCATTTTTGTAAAGCCCAAGGGGCTATATGTAAATATGTAAGCCTATATAAGGCAACATGATGATGAATAAACAAAAAACACTTTCATTCCCTCAAAAATCTAGGGCTTATGCCTCTTTCTCCTTCTTCAAGGTTCTAAAAACCTTCTTCTTTCTTTTGAATTAAATCAAGAGTTTAACTCTTCCTTTTCCCAAAATAAATAGTTTTCCACCACAAAACCTACTAAGGGGAACTTAGATCTCCCACCAGATCTCGAAAAAGAGAGATCTTTAAAATCTCATACCTCTTGGTCTTCGAGATCCGGCCAAAAGAAAAAGAAGAAGGAGACCCATCTCTAAGAATCTAACTTTGGACAGATCCAAGGCTCAGAAGAAGGGCCAAAGATTCCTAGGAGTTTAACTCCTTTCTAGATCTGTTGGAGTTTAACTCCATAAATTAATTTTCTGTCAGGAGTTTAACTCCAAAAATCCCTCGGGAGTTTAACTCCCTAACGTAAGGGCTAGGCCCCCCTTTCGGCGGGTGTTTTCCCGTGGTCACGTGCGCCTACGTGACCCCGGGCGCCGAAGTGCCCAATGGTCACGTGCGCCCACGTGACCCCGGGCGCTGAGACGCCCAAAGGTCACGTATGCGCCACGTGACCCCGGGGCGCTGAGGCGCCCAACGGTCACGTGCGCCCACGTGACCCCAGGCGCTGAGGCGCCCAAAGGTCACGTGTGCGCCACGTGACCCCAGGCGCTGAGGCGCCCAAAGGTCACGTGTGCCCACGTGACCCCAGGGGCTGAAGCGCCCAAGCGGTCACGTGTGCGCCATGTGACCCCGGGTGCTGAGGCGCCCATCGGTCACGTGTGCGCCACGTGACCCTGGGCGCTGAGGCGCCCAAAGGTCACGTGTGCACCACGTGACCCCGGGCGCTGAGGCGCCTAATGGTCATGTGTGCGCCACGTAACCCCGGGCACCATGTGCCCACATGCTGCGCACGCGTCTTTAAGACGCTTTTTCCCCCTTTTTTTTATGCACTCCACACTAAATATGCCTCCCCCGTTAGAAAAAAAATTCTAACGGGGCGCTGCCCCGCACCCCGTAAGAGGGCCGCTAGCCCTCTTGACCCCCAGCCCGCTATCCGGGTAGCGGGACCCCCGTAAAAACTTTGCGGGGCCCCCGATGTATCCATAACCCCCTCCATAACACAACACACGTATACTGCACATTGAGTTCGCATGACCAGTTTAACCCGTCAATCGGAGGTTCCTTCGCTCCAAATGCGAGGGGTAATTAACGGCAGCTTAGTTCACGGCTGCCGGAGGTTCGGATCCCCACAATCAATAAACCCCGGCCTAACCTAGGCAGGGGGAATCTGTAATGCGCCTGACAAGAGCGCGCGTATTCCCATCTCAATGGGGTGACGAAAAACACCCTACAGATTCTGGCACGCCCGGTGGGACCTATCTCTCCTCCCATATTTCGGGTTAAACGTTCATGCGAACTCAGTCAATAGACATATGTATACTTATACTAAAATAATGCTCTTTCATGCAGGTATTCAAGCAATCACTTTTCAACAATGCCTCCAAGGACGATCTCAGCTCTCAGCACGGCTCCTGTCTCCTATACGATGAGGATAGACTCTAGGACGGTCCTTCCGACCTGTCTCGGGCGACAATGGGAGGAGCTGCTGCTACCATTCGGCTCTATTGTGTTCGTGCCAGTTGGCACCATCCCAGCTCCTCAAGCCCCGGTGGCGGACAAACCGGTCTCGAAAGGCAGGAGACCAAATGTGGTGGTCGCGAGGGCACCTCAGCCCAAGCATAAATCCGTTTCCAAACGACCCTCCATCGCTCCAGCTGGGGGCATGGCCATCAACATCAACGAAGCAACTAGGCATCTCGGGCAAGCTCCAGCGGTACCCCCGACAACTGCTCGATCGGGTGTCTTCTCTAAGCTCCCCGCTAATCAACTCACAATGACTTCCCAAAGAGCAGAAGCATGCCAAACGCTTAAGGCAAAGAAGCTGAGGCAGAAGCGGCTCAGATATAGAGCCAACAAAAGGGCTAGGGCTCTGGCCATGTTAAAATTTATGAATTTCCAAAGCCCGGACCGCTCCGCGAAACCAGCTGCCAGTGATGAAAGAATGGCTGAATGTGTTATCCACACTGTCTACATGGCCGGACATGAAGAAACGAACCCTCTTCTTCTTCACAGCCATGGTGATGATACGGTTGACGCTACCCAGCATCGGCTCGATCTAAATGATGAAGAGCCCGCTCAGGCCGATAAGCCAGAGGATCCCGTGGTTCCTATGGAATGGAGCTCAGGCAATAAAGATTACCCGGTTGTCATAGCCGGAACTACAGAACATGCATTATTCCAATGGCTTCAAAGGCAATTTCAGGACAGGGATGAGAAGATGGCCGAGGTCTATTCCAAAGTCGACGAGCTGGCAAACGTCGTGGCAGATCTTGCGACCCAAGTCGTCCGATTGCAATCACAGCAGAATCAAATTTTGGCTCATGAGCCAGGGATTGGTACCCGGGAGCAGCCAACTGATATCCCTTTAAATCTAAAAGCGGAGCGCCTTCGCGAAAAACGGCCGCAATTAGCCTCCAGTCCCTCCGATACATACGCCGGGGGGGGGGGAATCGCCTCTGAAAGAGAAGCTGGAAAAGGTCTATTCCTTCAAGAGGGAAAAGGTCCACAAGATATTCAGGGACGCCCTAAGAAACGGTCTACAACTGCCAGAATCAAAGAGACCGCAAGAAGAGAATATGATCGACGACCCAAAATATTGCCCCTATCATAGGGTGATAGGTCATTCCATTGAGGACTGCTTCGTCTTCAAAGATTGGGTCGAAAAGCAATACAAGACGGGAGAGATAAAACTGTCTAAAGGCGTGTTAGCAAGCAGTCAAGCTACGACCGCCGATTTCATGCAAATGGAGACCGAAACCTTTCGGGAACCTAACCCTCCCAGACATGTGCAGGGCGAACCAAAGATTGATCGGCCTCAGGGACCGGCGTCAGTGAGGGCACCTACTCTGATGGAGAGAAGGAAGAAGGTGTACTCCTTTAGGAGGGATGAGGTCCGCGATATATTCGAGGAAGCCCTGAACAATGGCCTGCAACTGCCTATTCCGAAGAGGCCACATGAAATGAATATGACTGGCAATCCCATATACTGCCCATACCATAGAGTGCTGAGTCATACCATTGAAGACTGCTGTGTTTTCAAAGATTGGGCAGAGGACCAATATAAGCTTGGAAAAATCTCTCAATCCTCGGATGTATCGGCAAGCCACAGAGCTAGGTCATCAACACAGCTCCGCCAAGATCAATGTTCAAGGAGCTGGGATAAGCAATGAGGACCACCACGTCGTTAAACTGGGAAACAATCGACCCCCACGTCGTTAAACTGGGAACAATCGACCTCTAAGTCGTTAAACTGGGAATGTAAAAATATATGTATACATATATATGTAAATAAACAAAAAAAAGTGTAAATAAAAGAAAAATAAAGAAAAGCCGAAATGATGGGGCAACCGCGAATAAATAGCCGAAATGATAGGGCAATCGCGACCTTCGCGATAAGAAAAGCTGAAATGATAGAGCAATCGTGGTAAAAAAAAAAAAAAAACAACTGCGAATGATGAGTCGCTCCTGGTACCATATTCCAGTGCAGCGATGCAGACGCCAACAAAAATTCAAATTTCCAAAATTCTCCCGGCCCTACGGCCAGTCCCCAATTTGACTACCGTATACAATCCATGGGCTCAAATAATTCTCAGCATACCCATGCCCCACCGCAACCACCAATTACGTAGCTGGTCTCCGCCTTTGGAATTATGCTTCATTGAGAAGACCCACTCATGTGTCCTCACGATACATGAGGAGAACAAACCTTCGTGAGATCCTTACGACTCACCAAAGAAAAACACACTTAGGAGTCCTCACGACTCCTAAGGAGAACATACACTTGCGGGATCCTTACGACTCGCAGGGAGAAAATACCTTTATGGGACCCTCACGGCCCATAAAATTGAAAAGTCTTAGGTGATAGGGATCCAAACCTGTCTCCTAAGCCATCGCTCCCCAATCCCCAAGTGGCGAATGATGAGTCGCTCCTGGTACCATATTCCAGTGCAGCGATGCAGACGCCAACCAAATTCCAAATCCCAATCCCCAAGTGGCGAATGATGAGTCGCTCCTGGTACCATATTCCAGTGCAGCGATGCAGACGCCAACCAAATTCCAAATCCCAATCCCCAAGTGGCGAATGATGAGTCGCTCCTGGTACCATATTCCAGTGCAGCGATGCAGACGCCAACCAAATTCCAAATCCCATACCCCAACGGCAAATGATGAGTCGCTCCTGGTACCATATTCCAGTGCAGCGATGCAGACGCCAACAAAGTCCTGAAATGTTTCTGGCCCTACGGTCTGGATCATACATCTTGCAAAACCGTGTACAATCCACGGGCGTAAAACGATCCCAATCTCTCCCAAGTCCTACCGGCGAGACCACATTCAAAGTCCCACCGGCAGGGAAGATTCCAAAAAAAAAATGAAGAAAAAGATGAGAAAAAAAAAAGAAAACAGAAAAAAGAAGAACGGTATGTCCACAAGCAAAATGGGCGTGGATGAAAACCCGAAAGGGCTCCGTGAGTAAAAACAGCAGGACTGCCGGCGAGTTTGTAAAAACCCGAAAGGGCGCAAACTCGTAAAAAAAAGAAGAAGAAATGAAATGCACTCGCAAAGTCCTCTCGACTTTGTGAGGAGAAAATTCCCGCGTGAGATCTTAACGACTCACAAAGGAGCAATACACTTAGGAGCCCCCACGACTCCTAAGGAGAAAATACACCTACGAGATCCTTTCGACTCGTAGGGAGAAAATGCTTTTATGGGACCCTCACGGCCCATAAAATTGAAAAGCCTTAGGTGACAGGGATCTAAACATGTCTCGTAAGCCACCAATTCCTAAATCATCCCGGGGCATATGATGAGTTGCTCCTGGCATTATTTCAGTGCAGCAATGCAGATGCCAAACGAAAAAAAACCAAATCCAAATCCTCCTGGGGCAAATGATGAGTTGCTCCTGGCATTATTCCAGTGCAGCAATGCAGATGCCGACAAAAATACCAATCCCAAAATTCTCTCATGACAAATGATGATTCGCTCCTGGTACCATATTCCAGTATAGTGATGCTGATGTCGACTCAAGTCAAACAAATCAAACCAACCAATTCCAACATCGACCTTTGCGTCAAACAGCGACACTCCGCCTCGGGGAAACGTCGACCAGCGACACACCGTGCCGGGGGCACGTCTACCAAATCGCTTCGGATCAGAGCGTCGACCGTCTATGTCGCAAAAAGGGCAGTGCAGGCTCCCGCAAATTGGGAACCCAAATCGCTTCGTAACAGAGCGTCGACCGTCTATGTCGCAAAAAGGGCAGTGCAGGCTCCCGCAAATTGGGAACCCAAATCGCTCTGGATCAGAGCGTCGACCGTCTATGTCGCAAAAAGGGCAGTGCAGGCTCCCGCAAATTGGGAACCCAAATCGCTTCGTAACAGAGCGTCGACCGTCTATGTCGCAAAAAGGGCAGTGCAGGCTCCCGCAAATTGGGAACCCAAATCGCTCCGGATCAGAGCGTTGACCGTCTATGTCGCAAAAAGGGCAGTGCAGGCTCCCACAAACTGGGAACCCAAATCGCTCCGGATCAGAGCGTCGACCGTCTATGTCGCAAAAAGGGCAGTGCAGGCTCCCGCAAATTGGGAACCCAAATCGCTCCGGATCAGAGCGTCGACCGTCCATGTCGCAAAAAGGGCCGTGCAGGCTCCCGCAAATTGGGAACCCAAATCGCTTCGGATCAGAGCGTTAACCGTCCATGTCGCAAAAAGGGCAGTGCAGGCTACCGTCCATGTCGCAAAAAGGGCAGTGCAGGCTCCCGCAAATTGGGAACCCAAATCGCTTCGTAACAAAGAGTCGACCGTCTATGTCGCAAAAAGGGCAGTGCAGGCTCCCGCAAATTGGGAACCCAAATCGCTTCGTAACAGAGTGTCGACCGTCTATGTCGCAAAAAGGGCAGTGCAGGCTCCTGCAAATTGGGAACCCAAATCGCTCCGGATCAGAGCGTCGACCGTCCATGTCGCAAAAAGGGCAGTGCAGGCTCCCGCAAATTGGGAACCCCAAATCGCTCCGGATCAGAGCGTCGACCGTCCATGTCGCAAAAAGGACAGTGCACGCTTCCTCCAAAGCAGGAACCGGATCGCTCCGGGCAAGGGAAACGTCTACCACGAAAACTCTGTCTCGGAGACGCGTCAAGCATCGACCGTCCATGTCGTAAAAAGGGCAGTGCATCCCAAAAAGTGGGAACCAAAGCAAGTCGCCTCCACGTGAAAGAAGATCCATCAATTTCATGCACACGACCCATATATGCTGTGTGCATTTATTGATGGGGGGCACTTTGTTGGGGTAAAAATTTACACCCACGTTGACCGAGTCAAAGTCAAGGTCAACCCCAAGCCAGGTGGGCCCAAGCCAGGTGGGCCCAAGCCCAGGTCAAGCGGGCCCATGCCCAAGTCGAGCCCGCGGCCAGCCTCCTCCATGCCAACAACAAAAATCATGTAACAAATAATTTTTATGTAATTTTTGTGCATGAATGTAAACAAAATGGGCACAAAGCCAATATTTTGTAAGCCCATGGCTTATGTGCAAAAATGAAATGGCACATGAGCCATGGGATGGCTAAAATGCCATTTTTGTAAAGCCCAAGGGGCTATATGTAAATATGTAAGCCTATATAAGGCAACATGATGATGAATAAACAAAAAACACTTTCATTCCCTCAAAAATCTTGGGCTTGTGCCTCTTTCTCCTTATTCAAGGTTCTAAAAACCTTCTTCTTTCTTTTGAATTAAATCAAGAGTTTAACTCTTCCTTTTCCCAAAATAAATAGTTTTCCACCACAAAACCTACGAAGGGGAACTTAGATCTCCAACCAGATCTCGAAAAAGAGAGATCTTTAAAATCTCATACCTCTTGGTCTTCGAGATCCGGCCAAAAGAAAAAGAAGAAGGAGACCCATCTCTAAGAATCTAACTTTGGACAGATCCAAGGCCCAGAAGAAGGGCCAAAGATTCTTAGGAGTTTAACTCCTTTCTAGATCTGTTGGAGTTTAACTCCATAAATTAATTTTCTGTCAGGAGTTTAACTCCAAAAATCCCTCGGGAGTTTAACTCCCCAACCTAAGGGCTAGGCCCCCCTTTCGGCGGGTGTTTTCCCGTGGTCACGTGCGCCCACGTGACCCCGGGCGCCGAGGTGCCCAATGGTCACGTGCGCCCACGTGACCCCGGGCGCTGAGACGCCCAAAGGTCACGTGTACGCCACGTGACCCCGGGGCGCTGAGGCGCCCAACGGTCACGTGCGCCCACGTGACCCCAGGCGCTGAGGTGCCCAAAGGTCACGTGTGCGCCACGTGACCCCAGGCGCTGAGGCGCCCAAAGGTCACGTGTGCCCACGTGACCCCAGGGGCTGAAGCGCCCAAGCGGTCACGTGTGCGCCATGTGACCCTGGGCGCTGAGGCGCCTAAAGGTCACGTGTGCACCACGTGACCCCGGGCGCTGAGGCGCCCAATGGTCACGTGTGCGCCGCGTGACCCCGGGCACCATGCGCCCACATGCTGCGCACAGCGTTTTTAAGCCGCTTTTTCCCCCTTTTTTTTTATGCACTCCACACTAAATATGCCTCCCCCGTTAGAAAAAAAATTTCTAACGGGGCGCTGCCCCGCACCCCGCAAGGGGGCCGCTAGCCCCCTTGACCCCCAGCCCGCTATCCGGATAGCGGGACCCCCGTAAAAACTTTACGGGGCCCCCGATGTATCCATAACCCCCTCCATAACACAACACACGTATACTGCACATTGAGTTCGCATGACCAGTTTAACCCGTCAATCGGAGGTTCCTTCGCTCCAAATGCGAGGGGTAATTAACGGCAGCTTAGTTCGCGGCTGCCGGAGGTTCGGATCCCCACAATCAATAAACCCCGGCCTACCCTAGGCAGGGGGAATCTGTAATGCGCCTGACAAGCGCGCGCGTATTCCCATCTCAATGGGGTGACGAAAAACACCCTACAATAGAATAAGAATAATGTGAGCCATTCTCACTAATATGTGCATATTATTTTAATTAAATAATTAGCTAGATAATTGTCATGGTTAATCATGACATGACCATTATCATTTCAATTTGCAAGGATCAAAAAGCATCTTCCAAAAGAAATGATGATGGTCAAAGTGTCAACCTAGGTCAACAAGTCAATGAAGTCAAATGGTCAACAACCATAACCATGGACAATTATTAAACTAATTATCAATTAACTATAATACACACATAAACATTAGGGTTAATAAAATGACAATAGTCATTAACCCTAATCAAGGTCCTCTCCCTCAATCTCAAGCAACTGTGCATACGCACCCACATTCGTGATCCGAGGAACACGAATACAAAGAGAAAAACCAATCCCAAATAATATACTAGGATCCGGCTTAAACCAAAGCCCGCTAGTATAAACTGTCCGGACAGCAAACGTGCACAAGTGCGCGGATGTGAACGAACTCTGTCGCAAAACCATGCGACCTCTACTCATTTTGCCTAAAGGCGAATAGCTCTCTGTGTGGGACTCTAAAGACTCGACACTACGCTGGCAGTGGGTTTAACCACAGACCGCAAGAGGCACTAGCTGTACGTAACGGTCCCCAGGTAGATGTCGATAAGAAGACTGATGAGGTGAACCCCATCTGAACTCCTACTGAGCCTGTATGTGACAATCTCCGTACAGTCCGGTCTGTTCGTCTGATACATCGCATGGCGGGCCTAGGGGGCGTTGAACGTCAGTCCCCTAATAGCGGTACAAGTCGTGTCGGAGTATAGCCCAGAACACCCTGAGATAACACTGGAAACCTACCAGTATATCTCGCTTGCCCTGGCCAGGGACTACTCGTGTAATGGCTCTCCTGGACACAGCGCGATGTCAACCCCCAATATCGGGAGAAACGAATCCTGTCTAACCGTCACTGCCTCCAAGTGCTTCGGGACTGCACCCAAAAACTAGCTGTTTGCACGACTCCTTTGAGCCGTGGTAGGGTAGTAATCAAAGTGCAGTGGGAACACACTCGAGGCGAAGTGACAGTGTCAAGTCAGCGGACTAAGCTGTACTCATGTCACCTGGGAACTGATAACTGACGATAGGTATACTACCAACCAACAGTTCCCGACGAGTCCTGTCCAGTGTACTCGTAACCCAACGAGCACCCGTATACTATCCCAAGTACGACGTACTGACGGCTGTGGGACAGACCGTCTCCCATACTGGGATGAGAAGCGCATACGCTAGTCTACTCCGGAGTATCGATGCCCTGTCTCAATAGTCCAACGACCAGGGACCTGTATAAGGATGTGCTTATAGATTACCCAGCTCCCACGAGTGCTAGCGCCATCACAACGCTGGTAATCAAGCAAAGATCCTAAGGGCTCTACTAATATGTATATCAGCAATATGCTAAAAGAAACACATGCACATATTAAAGCAAAGACAAACCAAGTAGCATACTACCATTTCGAGCAAGATTGTATATACAACTGTGAATATCCCAAGCTTCCATCAAGTAATATACAAACTAGTATGATACAGTAATGGCCTCTAGGGCATATACACTAACAATTGATATATCTAGTATTCTCCATCTACCTTCATGTATTGACTTAGAGACAGTTGTGAGGACGACATATGTTATTTTGTACTCTGGTGTCGAGCTCGTTGTGAGATGACTTCATTTATGCAGTCTTATATTTCTTGCTATCTTCATTTCATTTTTACTCAGTCATTGAGATGCTCTATTTATTCCACATATCTTGTCTTCACCCGATTTCCGGGACAAACTCTTGTATAAGAAAATGTTGCAAATAAAATTATTAAATAACACAAGAACTCAAAAAGGATTTCTACTAAATTAACAAAAAAGGTTTTCTAAACATTTGAAACCGTTTTTACAAAAAATGTCTCAACACTCTACATTTAAATGGTTTTGATTTCTGGGTTGTCGGCTTACTTAGTCATGTTACGCCTTTAGACGTTACATGGTTAAGTGCCGGTCACGGGCTGAACTTTGGGTCGTGACAAAGTTGGTATCAGAGCGTAGATTTTACCTTCGGAGTGTAGGATGGCCCTGGTATGATGGAGTAGGTAGCTGCAGCAGAGTGGCGTGGCGTGTGTATGTTCCGCGGCATACTCACGATGCGGTACTCCGCCTAAGCGACCTTAGGACTTATTGATTGAAATTCCATCTTGATATACATTTTTGTGATTCGAATTCCGTATCCTCATCGAATCCTACTTTCCTTTCAGCCATTATGCCGCCAAAGACTACGAGTGTCACGACCCAAGTGTGGATGTGACCGGCACTTAGATTGTATCATATCTAAAGATATGCACAAAGTCCAAGTAAGCCGAAAACCAAGATCATAATACCTTAATGCGGAATTATTTATGAAAATTTTGTTTTTAAGTAAAAATCCCAATTTATGAGGTTAATTTATTAAACAACTAATAAAGGTTAAGTTTAGTTGTATTCCTAGTTGGAATCAACAATATTAACAATGAACATGAATATAAACATATAGAACATCACTATGAATCTCATAAAGAAAGAAACTATGATATACTGACCAAATGATCTCAACTGTCCATATATATATAAAATCTCTCATTCTAAGTCAAAATACAGGTTTGATGGAGACTTTCTAGATACAAATACAAAATCAAAAAGGAAGGTTACTATAGGTAACCTACCTATCAAAAGATGAAATACAACTGCAAATGTAGCTCTGCCTCGCAGCTACCCGTCCACTCTATCCCTGCAAGGAACTGTGGCACAACGGGGGTGAGTTGCCAACTCAGTGAATATGACTAACATATAACGGCGAATAAAGTAAATATGAAAATCATACTACTGAAATATGAATCAAAATGAGGTATGAGTATATGTGAAATTCAACAATAAATCTCCTGATACTAGGGAAATCTTAACTCAATAAAATCATTTCTCAGTGTCCATCAACGACACAAAACTTCCATTTCATATAGGCATCATTCCCCGAATGATCCTGAATCAACAATACCGGTCGTTATCATCTAAATACACGCCGTATATTTATCACTAACTCCGGTATCGAGTAACCTCGCTAGGCTCCCCCGTCTCAATACGGCTATCCTGCCCCTCGGTCTCGACCGGGTCCACCATGTATCCAACTGTATATCTCCCCCACTCAGTATGGATAACGTAAAATCCGCGACCGTATATCTCCCCCACTCGGTCCGGAATAAAACCAAAACGGAAAACATCTCATGGTGGACATGACACATCAATCATGAAAACTCTGGATTTATGTAATAGTATTCAAAACTCAAAACCATAAATCCTCAATTCTGCAGTTACCTCATATATAACACAGAAATACGCATATGGTAACATAATGTAAACATTGCAATTTACTACTATTATTGATACGTGAAACACGATATAAATTCATTTTAACAAGTATGATGTTTAAGTGTAAGTGACATAGCAATATCGATGAGGTGTGTGTAGCATGTAATATGTGCACGTGGCATGTCTCATCGATAATTGTGAAGTGTTCTAACAACTAAGCAATTTATATGTGTATATAATGAATGTAATTTATCAATTGGGCATAACAATATATAACATTAAGTTAAATAAAATTACGGGCGAAACACGCCATCTTTACAAAATTCCCCGGTAGATATTTAGTCTACTCACCGGAAAGGTCGAATCTACTCCGGAATTGCTAATCCTTTCCCTTTTTTCGCTGCTTCTGAATTTCTCGTATCCGAATCTAAATTTACAATTTAACGCATATAAGTAACATGGCTATTCCGATATGTCGGAAATGAAAAACACCCTTTCCTACTTACAAGTTACATACTATTCGATTATATCAAGTTCTTAAACACTTAATCTTGCTGGATTTTAAACTCAATCTGCACTGTTACAAAATATAAAACGCGACGTGTTTTAGTCGTATCGTATATAGTGTTTTGAATTACCCTTTCCGATATATGTTCCCAGATTTTAACTACTGTGAAACTAATTTAATTAAATAACACCAAAATATCCAAAATTGTGTACTGTAAACTACCCAACAGAGAAAACCCACAATGTCCTCCCTATGGCCGGCGACGCCGGATTTCCTTGTATGGCCGCCGGCCCAAAACCGGCCCCTTGGTGTCGTGGTCTTGTGGTTTACTCTAGTTGTTACCTATATCATTTTAACTCTGTTTAGTTCAATTAATTATCTTCTAAATATTAGCAGATTTTAACAGAGCTTAATTTTAACTAAAATACGATATTATGTGACTTAGCTAAAATTTAGTTAACTAACTACAGAGCTTTTTATCTCTACTGTGATTAAGGATTTTACCCTCCTATAATGCTGTAGGAATAACCCTCCAAGATGCTAAGTCCTTCCTAGCTTGATGATGAACAACACTCAAGAACAAAGCTCCTTCTTCTTCTTCTTCTTCTTGTTGTTGTTCTTTCTTTTCTCTTTTAACTTTTCTTTTCTTTTAATTCATTTGAATTTTAATCTGAAGTTGAACTGAAAAGGAGCTATATATAGGAGAGGAGGAAGGGATAGGGTGAAGGAGGAGGTGTCAAGGGTTGAAGTGTGCATGTTTCATGCAAGGAGGAGGTGTGAGATGAGAGGTTGCATGCAAGCATGAGGTGTTTTTGCATTATCTTCAAATTTTTGTTTAATTTAATTATATTTTCAGAACTGAAATGATTTCATCTACTTTCACTTAAACCCTTAACAATACCCTATTTTTCATAAAAACTTAAACTTTACAAATTAACCCCTCACAACATAACTTATTATAAAGCACACATTTTATTAAAATGAAGCTAAATTTATCATTAAAACCCTTATAACTTATTTATTTTGCATATAAAAATTTTGATTTAATTTGTATTACATATAACTTATGAAGATTGACTTATTTGATTTTAACCGTTTTGTGATTTATCAAATTATTATTAATTTAATTAATTTTATTTGTTTCTAAATCTTCCAAATGTTACAATATCCCCCCCTTAAGAAAATTCGGTCCCCGAATTTAAAATAATTATTAGACATACCTATGAAAAGATGTGGAAATTTCTTTCGCATTGCGTCCTCCGTCTCCCAAGTAATCTCCTCGCGATTCTTTCCTTGCCAGAGAACCTTTACAGACGGAAGTATCCTAGATCGTAGTTGCTTTGCCTGCCTGTCTAGAATAGCGACTGGCTGCACTGTGTAGGATAAATCTGGCTCAAGCTGTAAGGTCTGATGCTGGATCGCGTGAGATGGATCATGAAGATATTTGCAAAGCATCGAAACGTGAAACACCGGATGCACGTCGGGAAAACCAGGTGGAAGTGCTAACCGATAAGCTACAGCGCCCACCCTCTCTAAAATCTCGTAAGGTCCAACATATCTGGGGCTGAGCTTCCCTTTCTTCCCGAAGCGCATCACACCTTTCATTGGAGATACTCGAAGGAACACATGATCTCCCACATCAAACTCGAGTTTACGTCGTCGTCGATCTGCGTATGACTTCTGTCTACATTGAGCCGCTTTCATTCTTTCTCGTATCAATTGAATCTTCTCTGTAGTTTCCTGTACTATTTGCGGTCCCAATATACCACTCTCGCTAAGTTCCGTCCAGCAAATGGGTGATCGACATTTCCTCCCATACAAAGCTTCAAAGAGTGCCATCTGGATCGTCTCCTGAAAACTGTTATTGTACGAGAATTCTATCAAAGGTAGGTGACGATCCCAACTACCACCGAAATCTAGGCTACAAGCCCGAAGCATATCCTCTAGTATCTGAATGGTCCGTTCCGACTGACCGTTTGTCTGTGGGTGGAAAGCTGTACTAAAACTCAGTCGTGTACCAAGAGCGTCCTGAAGTTTCTGCCATAACCTGCTAGTGAACTGGGTACCTCGATCTGATACTATGCATGTTGGCACTCCATGTAGACGTACAATCTCATCGATATAAACCTGTGCATACTGAGCAAATCCATACGTCGTCTTTACTGGAAGAAAATGAGCAGCCTTTGTCAACCTATCCACAATCACCCAAATGGAATCATACCCTCTGCTAGTACTGGGTAGACCCACCACGAAATCCATGGAAATCTGTTCCCATTTCCACTCTGGAATGGGTAAGGGCTGCAGCTCCCCGGCTGGCCTCTGGTGTTCTGCCTTGACTTGCTGACAAGTCAAGCATCGTGAAACATAATCTGTAATATCCTTCTTCATTCCTTCCCACCAATTAATATCTTTCAAATCACGATACATTTTGGTGGAACCAGGATGAATACTGTATGCTGATCTGTGGGCATCCTCCAAAATCTCACGCCTCAATCCGTCAGAATCTGGTACATAGAGACGAGTCCTAAAACGTAATACTCCATAATCATCAATCACGAACTCCGTCTCCTTGCCCTGCCTAACCTGTCCCAATATCTCCATCATACGAGCATCTGTGGGCTGCGCCTCTCGAATGCGATCTAATAACTGAGTTCTGGTGGGAACATGTGCTAGCTGGCCTCCTGCTGACGTGAATTCAAACTGCATACGACTATCACATAAGATCTGCCAGTCTGTAGAAGACTGTCTCTGCAAAATGCTCAAATGAGATAAATTACCTCCAGGCCTCCGACTCAAGGCATCTGCTACCACATTTGCCTTGTCTGGGTGGTACAAGATCTCACTGTCATAATCTTTCACCAGTTCCATCCACCTACGTTGCCTTAGGTTCAGATCTTTCTGCTGAAAGATATACTTTAAGCTTTTATGATCTGTGAAGATTTGACACGATTCTCCATACAAGTAATGTCTCCAAATCTTCAATGCGAATACTACAGCAGCCATCTCTAGATCATGAGTGGGGTAGTTTTGTTCATGCCTCTTCAACTGTCGAGAAGCATAAGCTATAACTCTGCCGTGTTGCATCAACACACAGCCTAGACCCACTCTAGAAGCATCGCAATACACCATGAAACCCCCTGACCCGGAAGGTAAAGATAATACAGGCGCAGTCGTCAAACGCGTCTTTAACTGTTGGAAACTCTGCTCACACGCATCTGTCCACTGAAATGGAACTTCCTTCCTAGTCAATCCTGTCAAAGGTGCCGCTATCCGTGAGAAATCCCGTACGAAGCGTCTGTAATAACCTGCCAGACCTAAGAAACTCCGAACCTCCGTAACTGACATAGGCCTGGGCCAGTGTTGTACCGCTTCAATCTTCTTTGGGTCCACATATATACCTTCTCTTGTAACTATGTGACCCAAGAACTCCACACTATCGAGCCAAAATGCACACTTAGAAAATTTTGCATACAGCTGATGCTCCTTCAAGGTCTGCAATGTGATACGTAAATGCTGCTCGTGCTCCGTCTGACTCCGAGAATATACAAGAATATCATCTATGAATACTATAATAAACCGATCGATAAATGGTCTAAAGATACGGTTCATCATATCCATAAAAGCTGCTGGAGCATTGGTGAGTCCGAACGACATCACCAGGAATTCATAATGCCCATATCTCGTACGAAATGCCGTCTTCGGAATATCGTCCTTCCGAACTCTCGACTGATGATACCCTGACCTCAAGTCAATCTTCGAGAAGAACCCAGCTCCTTGCAACTGATCGAACAAGTCATCTATACATGGTAATGGATACCTGTTTCGTACAGTGACGTGATTCAGCTGTCGGTAGTCAATGCACATTCTCATACTACCGTCCTTCTTTTTAACAAATAAGACAGGAGCTCCCCATGGTGAAACACTGGGACGAACAAGTCCTCTATCTAACAACTCTTGCAACTGGCTTTTGAGTTCTTTCAATTCCGTCGGTGCCATTCGATAGGGTGGTATAGAAATAGGCCCTGCACCCTTAATCAAGTCGATACAAAATTCGATGTCGCGATCTGGTGGCAATCCTGGTAACTCAGCAGGAAATACCTCAGGAAATTCTCGCGCGATCGGAATCTGATCCAATGGAACTTCCGTGACCCCTAAGTCTTGAACGAAGGCCAAGAACCCATGACAACCCTTCTTCAAGAGCCGCCTCGCACAAAGAGCAGAAATCATGTTGACAGGGGTTAACTTGCAATCCCCCTGCACAACAAACACCGGTTCACCTGGAAAACAAAATCTAACCGCTTTTCCTTGACAATCTACATAGGCATGACAAGCGGCTGACCAATCCATACCAAGAAGTATGTCAAAATCTAACATGTCAAGGAGGATCAGATCAACTAGCGAATCTCTATCACCAATGCGCACCGAACACGATCTGAATACGTGCCGTGCAATAAAAGAATCTCCAACCGGAGTAATCACTACCAAAGGTAACTCTAATAATAACGACTCTTTCCCCAACAAAAGTGCGAATCGTGAAGATACAAAGGAATGAGTAGAACCGGGATCAAATAAAACATGTGCCTCTAATGAGCATACTGTAAGAGTACCTGTCACGACCGCATTTGATGCCTGGGCATCCTGTGGAGTCAGCGCAAATACTCGTGCCTGGCCCCTGCTCGCATCCTGTCGTCCTCTACCTCGATCTCCTCGACCTCTCTGAGCACGTCCTGTAAAGCCTCGACCTCGTGGTGCAACTGCCTGGCATGTAGCGCCAACTGGGGAGGAAGTAAAGCCATCGGTGTGGGAGGTGGAAGGGGTAAAGTAACCTGTGGAGCAACGGTCCCTCCCTGAGATCTACAATCCCGCGCAAAGTGTCCGGGAAGTCCACAACTAAAACAGGTAGATGGTGGTCTCTGATCATCAGGATAAGAACTGAATATCTGGCCCTGTATCCCACCTCGTCCGACACTGCGGCCTGGAGTATATCTGCCTGGATATGACCCTCTACCTCTGCCAAACTGTCTATTCGTCGGCACGACCGGTCTACTCCTCTTTGGCTCTGGAACGCCTATTGACTCGCTCAACCTCTCCTCTACTCGAATCGCCGCATCCATGGCCTGTGCATATGTATCAAAATGCCGGGAGCCTATCGCCAGATACAACTGTGTGTCCAAACTCCTTAGGAACCTCTTCACCCGAAGTTCCTCCGTAGGTACTAAGTATGGGGCATATCGCGACAGCTGGGTGAATCGTAAGTCATAATCTGCTACTGACATACTTGCTGATTTCCTCAACGCTTCGAAACTGCTAGCTCTAGCGTCCCTCACACTCTGGGGAAGAAATCTGGCAAGAAAGACTGTAGAAAACTCGGTCCACGTCATCGGAGGAAGATTCGTAGCTCGCCCTCTCTCCATCGACTCACACCACTCCTGTACAAGTCCCTCCAAACAAAAGCTAGTCAGCTCAACTGATCTCACATCAGAATATCGCAATGATCTGCCAATCCTCGCCATCCTATCAAGAAAAGACTGAGGATCTTCCACCACATCGATCCCTGTAAATACCGGGGGTCTCAATCTCATAAACTCTGCAAGTGATACCTCCATCACTCTCGTATCTATTAGCGCCATCGTCTGTGTAGGCTGTACCTCGGACTCTGCTACGGTCGGTGCTGGATCTGGTCTCAGTACTCGAGTGGCCTCAGCTAACTGTCCTACCACTCGCTGTAATCCCAACATACCCTCCTCAATCCTAGTCATGCGATCTGGAGGAGGAGGATCAACATGCTCATGCACCGCCGGAACGTCCGGTGTACCAGTCGTCGTCACAGGCGGACTTGCCCTAGCTGCATCTCTGGCTACGGCTCGCCTAGCCCGAGTAGCCATAGCAACTGGAACAAGAAACGAGAGTTGATAAGGTGTAGGAACAGAAGCAATCAATAACGGAGAATCAACGGAAGAATAGATCAAGATAAACATCCTAAGGTTAGTTAGGCTGAATACGATAACGTAAATATGCCGCGGAACATACGTACGGTACTACATTTATCCTAATTCACCTACTCCATCAAACCAAAGGTCATCCTAACTCTCGGACTTACATCAACCTATTGAAATCCCTTACTGAAATCCGTAAGGTTACTCCTAAGCTCTGATACCAACTTTGTCACGACCCAAGTGTGGATGTTGTTAGTGTTTATGCCCGAGAGGCCATTACTGTATCATACTGGTTTGTATATTACTTAATGGAAGCTTGGGATATTCACCTTGTATAAACAATCTTGCTCGATATAGTAGTATGCTACTTGGTTTGTTTCTACTTCAATATGTACATGTGTTTATTTTAGTATATCACCTATACGCATTAGTGGAGCCCTTAGGATCTTTGCTTGATTACCAGCGTTGTGATGGCAGTCACACTAGTGGGGGCTGGGTAATCTATAAGCACATCCTTATACAGGTCCCTAGTCGCAGGACTATCGAGACAGGGCATCAATACTCCGGAGTAGACTAGCGTATGCGCTTCTCATCCCAGTGTGGGAGATGGTCTGTCCCACAGCCATCAGTACGTCGTACTGGAGATAGTATACGGGTGCTCGTTGGGTTACGAGTACACTGGACAGGACTCGTCGGGAACTGAGAGGTTGGTATTATACCTATCGTCAGTTATCAGTTCCCAGGTGACATGAGTACAGCTTAGTCCGCTAACTTGACACTGGCACTTCGCCTCGAGTGTGTTCCCACTGAATTTTGATCACTACCCTACCACGGCTCAAAGGAGTCGTGCAAACAGGTAATGGTTGGAGCAGTCCCGAAGCACTTGGAGGCAGTGACGGTTAGACAGGATTTGTCTCTCCCGGTATTGGGGGTTGACATCGCGCTGTGTCTAGGAGAGCCATTACACGAGTAGTCCCTGGCCAGGGCAAGCGAGATATACTGGTAGGCTTCCAGTGTTATCTCAGGGTGTTTTGGGCTTCACTCCGACACGACTTGTACCGCTATTGGGGGACTGACGTTTACCGCCCCCTAGGCCCGACATGCGATGTATCAGACGAACAGACCGGACTGTACGGAGAATGTCACATTCAGACTCAGTAGGAGTTCAGATGGGGTTCACCTCGTCAGCCTTCTTGTCGGCATCTACCTGGGGACCGTTACGCACAGCTAGTGCCGCTTGCAGTCTGTGGTTAAACCCACTGCCAGCGTAGTGTCGAGTCTTTAGAGTCCCACACAGAGGGTATTCGCCTCTGGGCAAAACAGAGTAGAGGTCGCATGGTTTTGCGACAGTGTTCGTTCTCATCCGCGCACTTGTGCACGTTTGGAGTCCGGACGGATATTACTGGCTGGCTCTGGTTTGAGTCAGATACTGGTATATGTTTTGGGGTTGCTTTTATCTCTCAGTATTCTTGTTCCTCGGAACGAGAATGCAGGTGTGTATGCAGAGTTGTTTGAGGCGGAGGAAGAGGTTTTTCGTTAGGGTTTCGGAACGGGTGCGTATGCACAGTTGACAGTCGTCTTTTTCCAAACCCTAATGGATTTATGAAATATCAATTAATAATAGTAATTAAATGAAATTGTGTCATGGTTGATTTTGTTGACTTGTTGACCATGGTTGACTTGTTGACCATGGTTGAATGTTTGACCATCATCATTGCTTTGCAAGGATACTCTTTGATTCTAGCTTACATTCATTTAATGAAGTGATGATAATGGTCATTCCAAATACAACCATCAACTATTTCATTTGAATTATTATTATTAATTAGATAATTCTTTTTCTTTTGTTATGGTTGCAAAAGGAAAAGATAGCTCATTCTATCATAACCATTCTCTCTCCTCATTTCATCTTCTTCTTCCTCAAGCTCAAGGAGAATCCTTCTCATGTGTTGAGAATCCCTCTCCTTGAAAAGAAAACAACCCCTAGACACTCTCTACTCTCTCTAGGATCAAAGGTTTAGCAAGCCGAAGATTCTAGTTCTCTCAAAGTTCGAGAAAGAGCCCGAAGGTTGAACCCTCAGGTGGATCCATCTTTGACGGAAGAAGGCTACGAGGATAGAACCATCAACCTCTACTAGGTTTCAAGAAGGAGTTCAAGTTAAGGTATAACCACTTTGCCGAGTAGTTAACTCTCCTTTGCATGTTTGCTAGTTTAGTTTAGACATGATCCCGACCTTGTTTAGTCCATGTTGCCCCATGCACCAAAAATTTGATTTTTATACCGTTTCCGCCTCCCCGTAAGAACCGGGGGTTGCAACGTGGACTTACAGTGGTATCAGAGCCTAACTAAACTTAAACTAGCTTGGTAGCGAAGTGTATGGAAGTTCGAAACGGAAAAATCGCAAAACCGGAAAAACCAAAATCCTAAGTTTCTGTTGAAATTTTTTGTGCTCTAAAAGTAAAACTTTTTACTCCTAAAATCGGCTCAGGGTTTTGTGAGAACACCCACCAAAAACGATCCCATGAATCCTTCAAACCGCCGCGCATCCGCGGCCTCAGCTATTCTCTTAGCCGCGGATCCGCCGCCGTTTGGGCTCTTCATGTGATCGTGTTTTGTGCAGTGTTCTTCTGGTAGTGTTTTGGGATTTTTCAAATATGTTATATGTGCCCAGATTTTCCAGAAAAGAAATTTACTTTTGGGATCCTATAAATCCGTATTTTTTTCGAACTTCGCTACACTTTGGCTATATTGGTTATATCTGTGATGTTTGTATGTATTGAACGTCGCCTAATCGCTATAAGTCGATTAGTCGGGCTTATACATCTCTGTGATCTGTGTTTGATATTGGAATGTGTATATGAATGTGTTGGACTGTCGCGGGTGAATAGCCGGGGTGGATGTGAGATGAGCTTTTGTTTTTCTTTCATTCATTTGTAATATGTAAATTGATGTAATAATATTATTTGTATGGCCGCACAACCGGGTCGGGGTTGTAGCCGTCATTGTATAATTCTTTTTACTGTTTTTGCTCCTAGGATAGACCCATGGAGGGGTGCACAAACTACCGGGAACTTGGCGGGTTGTTTGCCGTACCCGTAGGGGTCTTGGGTGGGGTTTTGGCTATTCACCGCGACCGTGTAATCCGCTTTTCGTTGCAGGCTCGAACGGATTGCGGATTCCTAGTATATCCAATGTATTCATCTGTGATCTGTAATGTCTATCATTGCTTTATATTTAGGCGTTGCTTATGTTTTACAGCCGCGCTAGCCCAGTCCCCGCTCTGTCGTTAGTTAAGTAACCTAACGGGTGATGACGGGACCCCGTGGAGAATGCGAATGGCATAAGCGTACGTCATATTTTGGTTGTTTTCTGCAATGGTAGGTTTAAATGATGGGACGCATTAAAAGAACTAATGCAAGAATATCACGCATTAAAAGAACTAATGCAAGAATATCACGCATTAAAAGAACTAATGCAAGATAATAAACCAAGCTAAAGTCGTTGGAACACTTTCGAAAAACCACTCGGTTCTTTTCAAAACTAACTTTTAAATGCGGAGCTTGAGCCACTCCTTCTAAAAGCTATCTCGTTCCATCGATTATATCAAGTTCACTACGTTCACGGTTTTACCAAAACCATTCGTAGCCCTCCGTCGTTTCGCATGAATGGGCAATAGTATTCAAGCTATGTATTTTGGCCAAAGTCAAGGCATAGTGATTGGTAGCTATTGGGTGTTCATGTGTAGCATAGATAGATGCGTTGGTTTGGGACAGTCGTACTGCCATTTTGGCCAAAGTCAAGGGTAGGTATGGATGGATCCAAATTAACCTGGATAGTGACGGGCAGAACTTGACATGTGACTTATGATATTTTGGCCAAAGTCAAGGTCATAAGAGCATGGGGCAAAAATCCACATCGGGAGTTTCATAAGTCCTGAAACTTGCTAGATTTGCATACCATTTGGAGTGTGATGATTATGGTAGGATTCCTTCATTTTCGTCACGCGATGATATTTGGATCCCGATCCTACTGTGAGTATATGCTACTCCTCGGGAAATTTCTCACTAAACGATCAATGCTATAAACCTAGTAGGTGCCTAGAAAGGTGTTAGCGGGGCTACGCCCCCAGGGAAAAGAGGTTCTTAAATTAAGGAACTTCGCGAAAGCGTTGGAAAGCCTCCCTCGAAGTACCGACACTGGCCTGGCTGAACGGTTAAGCAAGTATTGTGCGGTGGGATTGATCCCGGCTAATTCTTCCTTTGTGGTTTGAGGAGGGATTCGAGAGACAGTGGGAGCCATCCTGTTTAGACAAATTAAAAACCATTCTAAACTTGCAAGAGCATCGTGCTAAAGTGTTCCTTCTCTCCCCCCTGCAGCAACCAAATCGAAATGACTGGACTTAAGTTACTTCTAGATAAAAACATACTGACAGGGCCAAACTACAAAGATTGGCTCAGGAATTTCAAAATGGCAATCACTTACGACAAGCTGGGGTATCTTCTTACCACCAAAGCTCCCCCCGTCCCAGGTCCCACCTCCAGCGTCGCGGATAAGGAAATCCGTAAGACTTGGGAGATTGATTGCGCGAAGGCCAAGTGCCTCGTGCTTGCCTCTATGGACAACGAACATCAGAGGAGGCACGAGAATATGGACCTGGAATCCATATTTCTTCATACAAAAGAACTGTATGGAGAGCAGTCTCGTATCGCAAGATACGAAGTGTCGAAGAAGTTATTTTCGGCAAAGTTGGCCGTCGGATCATCGGTAGCAGACTACGTGCTTAAGATGATTGGCTACATTGAGGAGCTCGCGGAACTTGGGACCACGTTGGAAAGTGAACTCTATACGGATTTAGTTCTCCAGTCCCTTCCATCCACTTACGCCCAGTTTATACTGAACTTCAACTTACAAGAAAAGGAAGTTGAACTTTCAGAACTCTTCAACATGCTGAGGAGCGCAGAGGGCACCCTACAGAAAGGTAGGGAAACACCCGCTTTGTTTGTAGGAAGATCTTCTTCCTCTAGGTCCAAGGCGAAAGCCAAGGGAAAGAGGAAGAAAGCCCCCGCCAAACCAAGAGGCGGTGTTAGTAAAGTGGGTACGAAGGGAAAGGAAAAGGCAACAAAGATTGCGGGGAAGCTTGTTGGAAAGGAAGAATGCTTCTATTGTCATAAGAGTGGACACTGGAAGAAAGATTGCAGGGCTTGGATGGCCAGGACACAGGAAATGAAGCAGGTTGCGGCTTCAGCTTCAGGTGTGTATGTTATTGAAAACTGTCTTTCTATAAACTCTACTTCCTGGGTATTGGATACCGGATCAGGATCTCATATCTGTAATTCTTTGCAGGCGTTGAGAAACCGTAGGGTTTTGAAGGCAGGTGACATGACCCTCAGAGTTGCGAACGGAGCTAGCATGGATGCTAAAGCCGTGGGGGACTATCACCTGGGAATGTCAGATGGGCATGTTTTGGTTTTGCGTAATTGCTTTTTTGTACCCAACGCAACTTGTAATATCATTTCTGTATCTTTGGTTTCTAAAGAAGGTTATGAATTTGCGTTTGTAAGTAATGTTGTAAACATTCACCTTAATCAAGTTCTGATTGGGTCAGGTACACTGAGCAATGGTATATACGTATTAAACCAACCACAGATTTTCAATGTCCAGAATACACACAAAAGAAAGTCTCCAGATATCAATCAGACTTTCTTATGGCATTGTAGACTGGGTCACATCAATGAGAGAAGGTTGACTAAGTTACATACAGAAGGATATTTGGATCCGTTCGAATATCAATCATATGCCACTTGTCAATCCTGTCTCAAAGGAAAGATGACAAAGACTCCGTTCACTGGACACGGAGTAAGAGCGAGCGAGCTCTTGGGACTCGTACACAGCGACGTGTGCGGTCCAATGTCTACACATGCACGAAGCGGTTATTCTTACTTCATTACTTTTACGGATGATTTTTCAAGGTACGGTTATGTCTTCTTAATGAAACATAAGTCCGAAGCCTTTGGAAAATTCCAGGAATATAAGAATGAGGTAGAAAAACAAACCGGCAAAAGTATCAAGATTCTAAGATTGGATCGAGGTGGAGAATACTTGAGTGCCGAGTTCCTGAACTACTTAAAAGAGAATGGAATTCTCTCTCAACTTACTCCTCCATACACTCCGCAACACAACGGTGTATCGGAGAGACGGAACCGGACCCTATTGGATATGGTACGGTCCATGATGAGTAACGCTGAGTTACCGCGATCATTCTGGGGGTATGCGCTAGAATCAGCTGCATACCTTTTGAACCGAGTTCCTACTAAGACTGTGCCTACCACACCATATGAAATGTGGTGTGGGAAGAGGCCCCATCTCAGTCACATTAAGACTTGGGGAAGTCCAGCTTTTGTTAAAAAGCAGCATGCGGACAAGCTCGAGGCGCGCTCAGTACTGTGTAAGTTTGTGGGATATCTAAAGAATTCCAAGGGATATCTCTTCTACTACGAAGAGGAACAAAAAGTTCTTGTTTCTCGTCATGCCCATTTTCTAGAACACCAGTTCTTAGAAAAAGAATTAAGTGGGAGCGCAGTAGAACTGGAAGAAATTCCAGAACCACTGACTATTACTGAAAGCTTAGTGGAACCAGAGGGTTCAAATGAACACGACATTCCTACGCCGCTCCGCAGGAGTAGTAGGCAGTCTCATCCGCCCGAGAGATACTACGGTTTTCTCATAGACGGGGATAGAGAGGATTGCATCATAGATTATGATGAGCCTACTAGCTTCCAGCAGGCCGTTCAGAGCGTTGAATCAGTAAAATGGCTGGATGCAATGCGGACCGAAATGGATTCCATGTACACCAACAAAGTATGGACGTTGGACATTGCTCCAGACGGGGTAAAACCCGTAGGATGCAAGTGGATCTTCAAAAGGAAGATTGGTGTAGATGGACAGGTTGAGACCTATAAAGCTAGACTTGTAGCAAAGGGTTTCCGTCAAAGACCTGGCTTGGACTATGACGAAACCTTTTCTCCAGTGGCTATGCTGAAATCCATTCGGATCCTTCTTGCCATTGCTGCCTTCCACGATTATGAGATTTGGCAGATGGACGTAAAAACCGCTTTTCTAAATGGAAATTTAGAGGAGTGTGTCTATATGGATCAGCCAGAGGGTTTCATTCAGAGTGGGAGCAGCGGAAAGGTGTGCAAGTTGCTTAAGTCCATCTATGGACTAAAGCAGGCATCGTGGAGTTGGAACATCTGTTTTGATGAGACGGTCAAGGAATTTGGCTTTATCAAAAATCCAGATGAACCATGCATCTATAGAAGATTTGTAGCGAGAACTGTAGTATTCCTCGTTTTATACGTGGATGACATTCTCTTAATAGGAAATGACATTCCTATGCTACAATCTGTCAAGGGATTCTTGTCACACAGGTTCTCCATGAAAGACCTGGGTGATGCCTCTTACATCCTGGGGATCCGGATCCATCGTGATAGATCCAAGAGGATATTAGGACTTTCACAGTCCAGGTACATCGACACTATACTGAAGAGATTCAGTATGGAAGATTCCAAGCGCGGTAACCTACCGGCTTGTCACGGGATCACCCTCTCTAAAGAGATGTCTCCCAAGACAGATTTGGAGAGGGATCGCATGTCTATTATACCCTACGCTTCTGCGGTAGGCTCTATAATGTATGCGATGTTGTGTACCAGACCGGATGTAGCTTATGCACTGAGTGTAGTAAGCCGGTATCAGTCAAACCCTGGGGAGAAACACTGGATAGCAATAAAGAACATTCTCAAGTACCTGAGGAGGACTAAGGAGATGTTCTTGGCGTATGGTGGAAAAGACCTCCAGATCGAGGTCTTTCCTGACTCCAGCTTCCAGAGTGACAAGGATGATTCCAAGTCCATGTCGGGTTTTGTCTTTACCCTCAATGGAGGGGCGGTGTGTTGGAAGAGTTCCAAACAGGAAACCGTTGCTGACTCGACAATGGAAACGGAATACATCGCTGCATCTGATGCCGCAAAAGAAGCTGTCTGGATAAGGAAGTTCTTGAAAGAACTTCAGGTGGTTCCGTCCATTGTTGACCCAATACCTCTGTATTGCGACAACAACGGGGCTATAGCTTTAGCGAAGGAACCCAGGTCCCATCAGAGATCCAGGCACATCTTGAGGCGGTATCACCTGATCAGGGAGATCGTGGATCGCAAGGAGATCGAGGTTCGGAGGGTTGCTTCAGAAGAAAACACTGCAGATCCATTCACCAAGGCCCTACCCCAGACTCAGTTCGAGCGGCTGATCGAGATGATAGGTCTTCGATACGCCAGTACATGGCCTTAGTGCAAGTGGGAGATTGTTAGTGTTTATGCCCTAGAGGCCATTACTGTATCATACTGGTTTGTATATTACTTAATGGAAGCTTGGGATATTCACCTTGTATAAACAATCTTGCTCGATATAGTAGTATGCTACTTGGTTTGTTTCTACTTCAATGTGTACATGTGTTTATTTTAGTATATCACCTATACGCATTAGTGGAGCCCTTAGGATCTTTGCTTGATTACCAGCGTTGTGATGGCAGTCACACTAGTGGGGGCTGGGTAATCTATAAGCACATCCTTATACAGGTCCCTAGTCGCAGGACTATCGAGACAGGGCATCGATACTCCGGAGTAGACTAGCGTATGCGCTTCTCATCCCAGTGTGGGAGATGGTCTGTCCCACAGCCATCAGTACGTCATACTGGAGATAGTATACGGGTGCTCGTTGGGTTACGAGTACACTGGACAGGACTCGTCGGGAACTGAGAGGTTGGTATTATACCTATCGTCAGTTATCAGTTCCCAGGTGACATGAGTACAGCTTAGTCCGCTAACTTGACACTGGCACTTCGCCTCGAGTGTGTTCCCACTGCATTTTGATCACTACCCTACCACGGCTCAAAGGAGTCGTGCAAACAGGTAATGGTTGGGTGCAGTCCCGAAGCACTTGGAGGCAGTGACGGTTAGACAGGATTCGTCTCTCCCGGTATTGGGGGTTGACATCGCGCTGTGTCTAGGAGAGCCATTACACGAGTAGTCCCTGGCCATGGCAAGCGAGATATACTGGTAGGCTTCCAGTGTTATCTCAGGGTGTTTTGGGCTTCACTCCGACACGACTTGTACCGCTATTGGGGGACTGATGTTTACCGCCCCCTAGGCCCGACATGCGATGTATCAGACGAACAGACCGGACTGTACGGAGAATGTCACATTCAGACTCAGTAGGAGTTCAGATGGGGTTCACCTCGTCAGCCTTCTTGTCGGCATCTACCTGGGGACCGTTACGCACAGCTAGTGCCGCTTGCGGTCTGTGGTTAAACCCACTGCCAGCGTAGTGTCGAGTCTTTAGAGTCCCACACAGAGGGTATTCGCCTTTGGGCAAAACAGAGTAGAGGTCGCATGGTTTTGCGACAGTGTTCGTTCTCATCCGCGCACTTGTGCACGTTTGGAGTCCGGACGGATATTACTGGCTGGCTCTGGTTTGAGTCAGATACTGGTATATGTTTTGGGGTTGCTTTTATCTCTCAGTATTCTTGTTCCTCGGAACGAGAATGCAGGTGTGTATGCAGAGTTGTTTGAGGCGGAGGAAGAGGTTTTTCATTAGGGTTTCGGAACGGGTGCGTATGCACAGTTGACAGTCGTCTTTTTCCAAACCCTAATGGATTTATGAAATATCAATTAATAATAGTAATTAAATGAAATTGTGTCATGGTTGATTTTGTTGACTTGTTGACCATGGTTGACTTGTTGACCATGGTTGAATGTTTGACCATCATCATTGCTTTGCAAGGATACTCCTTGATTCTAGCTTACATTCATTTAATGAAGTGATGATAATGGTCATTCCAAATACAACCATCAACTATTTCATTTGAATTATTATTATTAATTAGATAATTCTTTTTCTTTTGTTATGGTTGCAAAAGTAAAAGATAGCTCATTCTATCAAAACTATTCTCTCTCCTCATTTCATCTTCTTCTTCCTCAAGCTCAAGGAGAATCCTTCTCATGTGTTGAGAATCCCTCTCCTTGAAAAGAAAACAACCCCTAGACACTCTCTACTCTCTCTAGGATCAAAGGTTTAGCAAGCCGAAGATTCTAGTTCTCTCAAAGTTCGAGAAAGAGCCCGAAGGTTGAACCCTCAGGTGGATCCATCTTTGACGGAAGAAGGCTACGAGGATAGAACCATCAACCTCTACTAGGTTTCAAGAAGAAGGAGTTCAAGTTAAGGTATAACCACTTTGCCGAGTAGTTAACTCTCCTTTGCATGTTTGCTAGTTTAGTTTAGACATGATCCCGACCTTGTTTAGTCCATGTTGCCCCATGCGCCAAAAATTTGATTTTTATACCGTTTCCGCCTCCCCGTAAGAACCGGGGGTCGCAACGTGGACTTACAGATGTGACCGGCACTTAGATTGTATCATATCTAAAGATATGCACAAAATCCAAGTAAGCCGAAAACCAAGATCATAATACCTTAATGCGGAATTATTTATGAAAATTTTGTTTTTAAGTAAAAATCCCAATTTATGAGGTTAATTTATTAAACAACTAATAAAGGTTAAGTTTAGTTGTATTCCTAGTTGGAATCAACAATATTAACAATGAACATGAATATAAACATATAGAACATCACTATGAATCTCATAAAGAAAGAAACTATGATATACTGACCAAATGATCTCAACTGTCCATATATATATAAAATCTCTCATTCTAAGTCAAAATACAGGTTTGATGGAGACTTTCTAGATACAAATACAAAATCAAAAAGGAAGGTTACTACAGGTAACCTACCTATCAAAAGATGAAATACAACTGCAAATGTAGGTCTGCCTCGCAGCTACCCGTCCACTCTATCCCTGCAAGGAACTGTGGCACAACGGGGGTGAGTTGCCAACTCAGTGAATATGACTAACATATAACGGTGAATAAAGTAAATATGACAATCATACTACTGAAATATGAATCAAAATGAGGTATGAGTATATGTGAAATTCAATAATAAATCTCCTGATACTAGGGAAATCTTAACTCAATAAAATCATTTCTCAGTGTCCATCAACGACACAAAACTTCCATTTCATATAGGCATCATTCCCCGAATGATCCTGAATCAACAATACCGGTCGTTATCATCTAGATACACGCCGTATATTATCACTAACTCCGGTATCGAGTAACCTCTCTAGGCTCCCCCGTCTCAATACGGCAATCCTGCCCCTCGGTCTCGACCGGGTCCACCATGTACCCAACTGTATATCTCCCCCACTCAGTATGGATAACGTAAAATCCGCGACCGTATATCTCCCCCACTCGGTCCGGAATAAAACCAAAACGGAAAACATCTCATGGTGGACATGACACATCAATCATGAAAACTCTGGATTTATGTAATAGTATTCAAAACTCAAAACCATAAATCCTCAATTCTGCAGTTACCTCATATATAACACAGAAATACGCATATGGTAACATAATGTAAACATTGCAATTTACTACTATTATTGATAGGTGAAACACGATATAAATTCATTTTAACAAGTATGATGTTTAAGTGTAAGTGACATAGCAATATCGATGAGGTGTGTGTAGCATGTAATATGTGCACGTGGCATGACTCATCGATAATTGTGAAGTGTTCTAACAACTAAGCAATTTATATGTGTATATAATGAATGTAATTTATCAATTGGGCATAACAATATATAACATTAAGTTAAATAAAATTACGGGCGAAACACGCCATCTTTACAAAATTCCCCGGTAGATGTTTAGTCTACTCACCGGAAAGGTCGAATCTACTCCGGAATTGCTAATCCTTTCCCTTTTCTCGCTGCTTCTGAATTTCTCGTATCCGAATCTAAATTTACAATTTAACGCATATAAGAAACATGGCTATTCCGATATGTCGGAAATGAAAAACACCCTTTCCTACTTACAAGTTACATACTATTCGATAATATCAAGTGTTGGTGTATATGCTCTAGAGGCCATTACTGTATCATACTAGTATGTATATTACTTGATGGATGCTTGGGATATTCACAGTTGTATAGACAATCTTGTTCGATATAGTAGTATGCTACTTGGTTTGTCTCTGCTTTAATGTGTACATGTGTGTTTATTCCTTATATCACCTATGCGCATTAGTAGAGCCCTTAGGATCTTTGCTTGATTACCGGCGTTGTGATGGCGATCACACTCGTGGGGGCTGGGTAATCTACAAGCACATCCTTATACACGTCCCTAGTCATGGGAGTATCGAGATAGGGCATCGATACTCCGGAGTAGACTAGCGTATGCGCTTCTCATCCCAGCACGGGAGATGGTCTGTCCCACAGCCGTCAGTACGCCGTACTTGAGATAGTATACGGGTGCTCGTTAGGTTACGAGTACACTGGACAGGACTCGTCGGGAACTGATGGTTGGTATTATACCTATCGTCAGTTATCAGTTCCCAGGTGACATGAATACAGCTTAGTCCGCTGACTTGACACTGTCACTTCGCCTCGAGTGTGTTCCCACTGTTCTTTGATTACTACCCTACCACGGATCTACTGAGTCGTGCAAACAGGTAGTAGTTGGGAGCAGTCCCGAAGCACTTGGAGGCAGTGACGGTTAGACAGGATTCGTCTCTCCCGGTATTGGGGGTTGACATCGCGCTGTGTCTAGGAGAGCCATTACACGAGTAGTCCCTGGCCAGGGCAAGCGAGATATACTGGTAGGTTTCCAGTGTTACCTCAGGGTGTTCTGGGCTTCACTCCGACACGACTTGTACCGCTATTAGGGGACTGACGTTTACCGCCCCCTAGGCCCGCCATGCGATGTATCAGACGAACAGACCGGACTGTACGGAGATTGTCACATACAGACTCAGTAGGAGTTCGGATGGGTTTACCTCATCGGCCTTCTTATCGACATCAACCCGGGGACCGTTACGCACAGCTAGTGCCGCTTGCGGGCTTTGGTTAAACCCACTGCCAGCGTAGTGTCGAGTCTTTAGAGTCCCACACAGAGAGTTTCCCTGCACTAAGCAAAACGTGTAGAGGCCGTATGGTTTTACGGCAGGGCTACGATCACTTACGTATACTTGTATGGGTATGGTGTTCGGGCAGGCAATACTAGTGGGCTTTGGTTTAAGCTGGATCCTAGTATTGCACGGATGGTTTTGTCTTTTGTGCATCCGCATTCTACGGAATACGGATGCAGGTGTGTATGCACAGTTTTTCGGAGCGATGAAGGAGGAGGTGCCTCATTAGGGTTTTGGCAGTTGGTTCGGCCAAAACCGTTATGTGGCAGGCTCATTAGGGTTTTGACAGTTGATTCGGTCAAAACCATTTTGAGGCGGACTCATTAGGGTTTTGACAGTTCGTTTGGTCAAAACCATTATGAGCCGCGGACATCATTTACTAATCCTATTAGTGATAATCTTATGATGGCTAATTGCATTGACCATTTGACCCTGTTGACCTCTCTTGACTTTGTTGACCGGTTAACCGTGATTGACCATTTACTTTCAAGAGGGTTCCACACTCCTCTTTTCTTTTCCTTTTTCTTTTGGATTATGATAATGGTCATTTCAAAGTAGCTATCAACTTTATCTTGATGGGATTAGTAATGATGTTGTTTTTTGCATTATTGCAACCATGGTTGATTTTCTTATGTATCATAATTTTCTTTCTCATTCTCTCTCTTGTTTTTCAAGTGAGAAGAAAAGAAAAAAGGTCCATGGTTGCTAACCTTCCTCCTTCTTCTTTCTCCTCTTGTTTTGATCTTTTGATCTCATGTGTTGAGAGATAAAGATTTCACAAAGACAAAGCCATCCCTTCATCACTTCTACACAACCTAGGGCTTTTAGATCAGCAATCTCTTTGCCCTAGTTATCTCGGCTCGAGGTGGAGCTCCGTGCACATCTCTCGGGTGGATCGTCTACGACTCAAGGAGGCCGCGAAGGTGACCAAAGTTCGGATCAAGCCTCGGAGCGAGCAAGGAGAAGAACAACAAGAAGAGAAGGAGTTCAAGTTGAGGTATAACCCCTAACCGAGTAGATAGATCTCTAGTTAGGATGCTAGTGTATTGTTTAGCAAAGATCCGGCTTTTACGGTCCATGTTACAAAGTTTAGAAAAATTTTTGTTTTACCGTTTCCGCAACCCCGAAAGTACCGGGAGAGGTAACGTGGACCTAACAGTGGTATCAGAACCTAACTAAACACACCCTAGCATATTAGCAAAGTATTTAGAATTTCGACCGAACGAAAAACCGCAAAATACCCCGGAAATTTCAAGTTTCTGCCGATTTTAGATCTGTTCCAAAATTAAAAAAATCATGCACTAAAAATCGGCTCAGGCTTTTGTTAGAAAACTGGAGAAATTTCATCCCTCAACTCGTCCAAAGCGCCGCGTTTCCGCGGCATAAGCTTGCTTATGCCGCGGAACCGCCGCGGCGTTGGCTCTGTTGGGGAATCTTTTTCTTGCAGTTTTCTTATTTTGGTATTTTGAGATTTTTGGTATATGACTTTTCTGCCCAGATTTTCCAGAACGAAAAATTAGTTTTTGGGGCTTAAAAGTCCGTATTTTTTGGTCGATGTTCTGTAGACTTTGGCTAATGGTTATATCTGTAATGTTATATGTGTATTGAACGTCTACTAATCGCTATACGTCGATTAGTGGGGGTTATACATATCTGTGATCTGTATTGTTGATGGTTTGTGTATATGAACTCGTTGGATTGTCGCGAATGAATAGCCGGGGTGGATGTGAGATGAGAGTTTCTTTTTCTTTCATTCATGTAATAAATTTGTAAATTGATGTAATATTATTTGTATGGCCGCACAACCGGGTCGGGGTTGTAGCCGTCATTGTATAATTCTTTTTACTGTTTTTGCTCCTAGGATAGACCCATGGAGGGGGTGCACAAACTACCGGGTATCTCGAAGTGCCGAGTGGCCTACTCACGGCGTTGAGGGAGGTTGCCTCGCTTCGGGTACTTGGCGGGTAGCTTGCCGCACCCGTAGGGGTCTTGGGTGGGGTATTGGCTATTCATCGCGACCGTGTAATCCGCTTTTCGTTGCAGGCTCGAACGAATCGCGGGTTCCTAGTATATCCAAAGTGTTCATCTGTGATCTGGATTGGCTATCATTGCTGTATATCTATATATAATAACTATTTAGGCGTTGCTTATGTTTTACAGGCGCGCTAGCCCAGCCCCCGCTCTGTCGTTAGTTAAGTAACCTAACGGGTGATGACGGGGCCCCGTGGCGAATGCGAATGGCATAAGCGTACGTCATATTTTGGTTGTTTTCTGCAATGGTAGGATTTAAATGATGGGACGCATTAAAAGAACTAAAGCAAGAAAATAAACCTAAAAGACGTTGTTGGAACAAGTTTTTCAAAAAAGCTGTTATTGCAAGGACGTTCATTTTTGTTTTGCATCGCGGTATTCGGTTATGAATGCCCAGCACCTCAGTCGACGAGGCAAGGGCCGAGATCCCTTCATCGGGAGTGACCCCTTGGACAAAAGTTTGCGTCACGGTAATAACTTCACTATAGTCGATTATTCTTGCTTTGCATCGAGGTATTCAGTTTGGAATATCCTGCACCTCATTCGACGAGGAAAGTGCCGAGATCCCTTCACAGGGAGTGACCTCTTTAGCAAAAGTTTTCGCCACTATATTTTTTCAAAACGGTCTATCATGTTCCTCCAACCACATCAAGTTCATTACGTTAACGGGTTTTTCGCCAAAAACTCAGCCGTAGCCCTCCGTCGTTTCAGAAAATTAATACTTAGTATTCGTGCTGTGTTTGTTGATTATTCGTCAAGACACAGTGAACGGTAGCTGAGTAATAATTCTCTGTTGCACTGATAGATGCGATTGGTTAGAACGGTCACATGATTTTGTTGATTATTCGTCAAGGATCATGCGGGCGGGTCTAATGCAATCCTGGATAACGACGGGTTGAACTTGACTAGGACCTTTTGATTTGTTGATTATTCGTCAAGGTCACTTGGGTCCTAGGGGCAAAAACCACATCGGGAGTTTCAAAAGAACTGAAACTTGCAGATTTAGCATACCTTCTGGAGTGTAGTGACTAGAGTGGATTCCATCTAGGTCATCACACAATGATAGTTGGATCCCGATCCCACTGATGAGTTGAATTACTCTCGGGAGATTACTTTCACTTAACAATCAATGCTATAAACCTAGTAGGTGTCTAGAAAGGTGTTAGCGGGGCTACGCCCCCAGGAAAAAGAGGTTCTTAAATTAAAGAACTTCGCGAAAGCGTTGGAAAACCTCCTTCGAAGTACCGACACTAGCCTGGCTGAAAGGTTAAGCAAGTATTGTGACGTGAATTAAATCCCGGCTAGTTCTTCTTTTAAAAGGGTTTTAAGGAGAATTTGAGGAAACAGTGGGAGACATCCTGGTTAGATAAATTAATAAACCAATCTAATCTTGCAAGAGCGTACGCTGAGTGTTTCTTTTCTCCCTCTCCAGGTAGCAACCTTTTCACGCCCTAATCAAGATAATAAAATGTATCGCTTGACCGATCCGAATTCTTATTCGGGGCTGGGGAAAGCTGGTTCAGCTCTAACTTGTGACAATAGTCATGAGTATGAGAATGGGAAAGGGGATTGTATGGATTTCCAGGATACCCAGTTGAAGAAGAAGCATGGTTTTGCATCTACTTCAGGTGTTCTTGTAATTGAGAACTGTTTTACGGTCAGCCCTACCTCCTGGGTACTTGATACCGGATCAGGATCTCATATCTGTAATTTATTGCAGGGACTGAGAAAAAGTAGGAAAGCTGCACCGGGTGATATGTCGCTCAGAGTAGCGAACGGAGCACAAGTTAATGCGGCAGCCGTCGGTGAATATCACCTAGTATTGCCAAATGGCAAGACTATGATTTTGAACGATTGCTACTATGTACCCTCCATGGTTTGCAACATCATATCAGTTTCTTTACTCGATAAAGATGGATATAACTTTGTTCTTGACAATAATATCATGAACATTTACCTTCATAAGGTACTGGTTGCAGAGGGTACACTGTGTAATGGTATCTACGTTGTAAATCAGAATACAGTTCTCAATATACAAAACACACGCAAGAGGAAGAGTTCAGATACGAATGAATCCTACTTGTGGCATTGTAGACTTGGTCATATCGGAGAGAAAAGACTGAGTAAGTTGCATAAAGATGGACTCTTGAATGCGTTCGAGTTTTCATCTTATGAAACTTGTCAGTTCTGTCTCAAAGGGAAGATGACCAAATCTCCGTTCACCGGACATGGAGAAAGAGCAGCAGAGCTCTTGGGACTCGTACATAGTGATGTATGTGGTCCGATGTCTATACATGCAAGGGGTGGGTTCTCTTACGTCATCACATTGACTGACGATCTCTCTAGGTTCGGATATGTGTATCTGATGAAACACAAATCTGAAGCTTTTGAGAAATTCAAGGAATTTAGAAACGAAGTAGAGAACCAGACAGGCAAAAGTATCAAGATCCTCCGGTTTGACAGGGGAGGGGAGTACTTAAGCACGGAATTCCTAGATTACTTAAAAGAGAATGGTATTCTCTCTCAGCTTACTCCTCCTTATACACCACAGCACAACGGTGTTTCGGAGCGGAGGAATCGTACCCTACTGGATATGGTTTGCTCCATGATGAGTAGTGCTGAGTTACCTCTTTCATTCTGGGGACATGCGCTTCAGACAGCGGCATACCTTTTGAATCAAGTTCCGTCCAAATCAGTGCCTAAAACTCCGTATGAAATATGGAGCAGTAAGAAACCATGTCTTAAGTTTATTAAGTTATGGGGTTGTCCAGCCTATGTGAAAACACAGAAACCGGACAAGCTAGAGGCACGATCAGTTCTGTGTAAATTTATGGGATATCCTAAAGACTCACTGGGATATCTGTTCTACCACACTGAGGAACAGAAGGTGTTTGTATCTCGCCACGCTACCTTCTTAGAAAGGGAGTTTCTTGCAAAAGAAGCTAGTGGGAGTTCGGTAGAACTGGAAGAAATTCAGCGACCACAAAATGTAACTGAAAATTTAGAGGAACCGCTAGATTCAATAACCCCAAACGAACCTCAGCCACTCCGCAGATCTGGTAGGATTTCTCATCCGCCCGAGAGATACTACGAGTTTCTCATAGACGGGGATCGAGAGGATTGCATCTTGGAAGAAGATGACCCTACCAGTTTCAGGCAGGCCATTATCAGTAGGGACTCTGATAAGTGGCAGGAAGCAATGCAATCCGAAATGGAGTCCATGTACGCCAATAAAGTGTGGACCTTGGATATTTCTCCACCTGGGGTAAAACCCGTTGGATGCAAATGGATCTACAAAAGGAAACTTGGTGTAGATGGGCAGGTGGAAACCTATAAAGCTAGACTCGTTGCAAAAGGTTTTCGTCAAAGACCTGGTTTGGACTATGACGAAACTTTTTATCCGGTGGCTATGCTCAAATCCATTCGGATCCTACTTGCCATTGCTGCCTTCCATGACTATGAAATCTGGCAGATGGATGTAAAAACGGCTTTTCTAAACGGTTGTTTGGAAGAGTGCATTTATATGGATCAGCCAGAAGGTTTCGTAGACAGTGGGAGCAGCGGGAAGGTGTGCAAGTTGCTTAAATCCATTTATGGATTAAAACAGGCATCGCGGAGCTGGAACATCTGTTTTGATGAGGCAATCAAGGAATTTGATTTCATCAAGAACGAGAATGAACCTTGTGTCTATAAGAAGATTGTAGGACGAACTGTCGTATTCCAAGTCTTGTACGTGGACGACATTCTTTTGATAGGAAATGACATTCCTATGCTACAATCGGTCAAGCTATTTTTGTCACAACGGTTCTCCATGAAGGACCTGGGTGATGCCTCGTACATTCTGGGGATCAAGATCTATAGAGCTAGATCCAAGAAACTATTGGGACTTTCGCAGTCCAGGTACATAGAGACCGTACTAAAGAGATTTAGTATGGAGGATTCCAAGCACGGTAACATACCCGCATTGCACGGAATTACCCTCCCCAAGAAGATGTCTCCTAAGACTGACGAGGAGAGGGTTCGCATGAGCTCTATACCCTACGCTTCGGCGGTAGGATCTATAATGTATGCGATGCTATGTACAAGACCAGATGTAGCTTACGCGCTGAGCGCGGTAAGCTGGTATCAGTCAGACCCAGGTGAGGACCACTGGACAGCAGTGAAGAACATTCTCAAGTACCTGAGAAGGACTAAGGAGATGTTCCTGGTTTACGGTAATGGAGACCTCCGGGTCGAGTCCTTTACCAATTCAAGCTTCCAGAGTGACAAAGATGACAGCAAGTCTGTCTCGGGTTTTGTGTTTACCCTCAATGGAGGGGCGGTATGTTGGAGGAGTTCCAAACAGGATACCGTCGCAGACTCGACGATGGAGGCTGAATACATTGCTGCAAGCGATGCCGCAAAAGAGGCAGTCTGGATAAAGAAGTTCATTAGTGAACTTCAGGTGGTTCCGTCCATTGTTGACGCAATACCTTTGTATTGCGATAACAATGGGGCTATAGCTTTAGCGAAGGAACCAAGGTCCCATCAGAAATCCAGGCACATCTTAAGGCGGTATCACCTGATCAGGGAGATCATTGATCGCCAGGAGATCGAGGTGCGGAGAGTGGACACAAAGGACAACACAGCGGACCCATTCACGAAGGCCTTACCCCAGACTCAGTTCGAGCGGCTGATCGAGATGATAGGTCTTCGATACGCCAGTACATGGCCTTAGTGCAAGTGGGAGATTGTTGGTGTATATGCCCTAGAGGCCATTACTGTATCATACTACTATGTATATTACTTGATGGATGCTTGGGATATTCACAGTTGTATAGACAATCTTGCTCGATATAGTAGTATGCTACTTGGTTTGTCTCTGCTTTAATGTGTACATGTGTGTTTATTCATTATATCACATATACGCATTAGTAGAGCCCTTAGGTTCTTTGCTTGATTACCGGCGTTGTGATGGCGATCACACTCGTGGGGGCTGGGTAATCTACAAGCACATCCTTATACACGTCCCTAGTCATGGGAGTATCGAGATAGGGCATCGATACTCCGGAGTAGACTAGCGTATGCGCTTCTCATCCCAGCACGGGAGATGTTCTGTCCCACAGCCGTCAGTACGCCGTACTTGAGATAGTATACGGGTGCTCGTTAGGTTACGAGTACACTGGACAGGACTCTTCGGGAACTGATGGTTAGTATTATACCTATCGTCAGTTATCAGTTCCCAGGTGACATGAGTACAGCTTAGTCCGCTGACTTGACACTGTCACTTCGCCTCGAGTGTGTTCCCACTGTTCTTTGATTACTACCCTACCACGGCTCTACTGAGTCGTGCAAACAGGTAGTAGTTGGGAGCAGTCCCGAAGCACTTGGAGGCAGTGACGGTTAGACAGGATTCGTCTCTCCCGGTATTGGGGGTTGACATCGCGCTGTGTCTAGGAGAGCCATTACACGAGTAGTCCCTGGCCACGGCAAGCGAGATATACTGGTAGGTTTCCAGTGTTATCTCAGGGTGTTCTGGGCTTCACTCCGACACGACTTGTACCGCTATTAGGGGACTGACGTTTACCGCCCCCTAGGCCCGCCATGCGATGTATCAGACGAACAGACCGGACTGTACGGAGATTGTCACATACAGACTCAGTAGGAGTTCGGATGGGTTTACCTCATTGGCCTTCTTATCGACATCTACCTGGGGACCGTTACGCACAGCTAGTGCCGCTTGCGGGCTTTGGTTAAACCCACTGCCAGCATAGTGTCGAGTCTTTAGAGTCCCACACAGAGAGTTTCCCTGCATTAAGCAAAACGTGTAGAGGCCGTATGGTTTTACGGCAGGGCTACGATCACTTACGTATACTTGTATGCGTATGGTGTTCGGGAAGGAAATACTAGTGGGCTTTGGTTTAAGCCGGATCCTAGTATTGCACGGATGGTTTTATCTTCTGTGCATCCGCATTCTACGGAATACGGATGCAGGTGTGTATGCACAGTTTTTCGGAGCGATGAAGGAGGCGGTGCCACATTAGGGTTTTGGCAGTTGGTTCGGCCAAAACCGTTATGTGGCAGGCTCATTAGGGTTTTGACAGTTGATTCGGTCAAAACCATTTTGAGGCGGACTCATTAGGGTTTTGACAGTTCGTTTGGTCAAAACCATTATGAGCCGCGGACATCATTTACTAATCCTATGAGTGATAATCTTATGATGGCTAATTGCATTGACCATTTGACCCTGTTGACCTCTCTTGACTTTGTTGACCGGTTGACCGTGATTGACCATTGACTTTCAAGAGGGTTCCACACTCTTCTTTTCTTTTCCTTTTTCTTTTGGATTATGATAATGGTCATTTCAAAGTAGCTATCAACTTTATCTTGATGGGATTAGTAATGTTGTTGTTTTTTGCATTATTGCAACCATGGTTGATTTTCTTATGTATCATAATTTTCTTTCTCATTCTCTCTCTTGTTTTTCAAGTGAGAAGAAAAGAAAAAAGGTCCATGGTTGCTAACCTTCCTCCTTCTTCTTCCTCCTCTTGTTTTGATCTTTTGATTCATGTGTTGAGAGATAAAGATTTCACAAAGACAAAGCCATCCCTTCATCACTTCTACACAACCTAGGGCTTTTAGATCAGCAATCTCTTTGCCCTAGTTACCTCGGCTCGAGGTGGAGCTTGGTGCACATCTCTCGGGTGGATCGTCTACGACTCAAGGAGGCCGCGATGGTGACCAAAGTCCGGATCAAGCCTCGTAGCGAGCAAGGAGAAGAACAACAAGAAGAGAAGGAGTTCAAGTTGAGGTATAACCCTTAACCGAGTAGATAGATCTCTAGTTAGGATGCTAGTGTATTGTTTAGCAAAGATCCGGCTTTTATGGTCCATGTTACAAAGTTTAGAAAAATTTTTGTTTTACCGTTTCCGCAACCCCGAAAGTACCGGGAGTGGTAACGTGGACCTAACATCAAGTTCTTAAACACTTAATCTTGCTGGATTTTAACCTCAATCTGCACTGTTACAAAATATAAAACGTGACGTGTTTTAGTCGTATCGTATATAGTGTTTTGAATTACCCTTTCCGATATATGTTCCTAGATTTTAACTACTGTGAAACTAATTTAATTAAATAACCCCAAAATATCCAAAATTGTGTACTGTAAACTACCCAACAGAGAAAACCCACAAAGTCCTCCCCATGGCCGGCGACGCCGGATTTCCTTGTATGGCCGCCGGCCCAAAACCGGCCCCTTGGTGTCGTGGTCTTGTGGTTTACTCTAGTTGTTACCTATATCATTTTAACTCTGTTTAGTTCAATTAATTATCTTCTAAATATTAGCAGATTTTAACAGAGCTTAATTTTAACTAAAATACGATATTATGTGACTTAGCTAAAATTTAGTTAACTGACTACAGAGCTTTTTATCTCTACTGTGATTAAGGATTTTACCCTCCTATAATGCTGTAGGAATAACCCTCCAAGATGCTAAGTCCTTCCTAGCTTGATGATGAACAACACTCAAGAACAAAGCTCCTTCTTCTTCTTGTTGTTGTTGTTGTTCTTTCTTTTCTCTTTTAACTTTTCTTTTCTTTTAATTCATTTGAATTTTAATCTGAAGTTGAACTGAAAAGGAGCTATATATAGGAGAGGAGGAAGGGATAGGGTGAAGGAGGAGGTGTCAAGGGTTGAAGTGTGCATGTTTCATGCAAGGAGGAGGTGTGAGATGAGAGGTTGCATGCAAGCATGAGGTGTTTTTGCATTATTTTCAAATTTTTGTTTTATTTAATTATATTTTCAGAACTGAAATGATTTCATCTACTTTCACTTAAACCCTTAACAATACCCTATTTTTCATAAAAACTTAAACTTTACAAATTAACCCCTCACAACTTAACTTATTATAAAACACACATTTTATTAAAATGAAGCTAAATTTATCATTAAAACCCTTAAAACTTATTTATTTTGCATATAAAAATTTTGATTTAATTTGTATTACATATAACTTATGAAGATTGACTTATTTGATTTTAACCGTTTTGTGATTTATCAAATTATTATTAATTTAATTAATTTTATTTGTTTCTAAATCTTCCAAATGTTACAACGAGGGCACAGAGAGCGGCCGCGAGGGCCGAGATGTGAGTTGACTTGTCCGAGACGAGGACTGATCCGGGTAGTACCCGTGTTGTACCCGAGCAGACTGTCCCTCCTATGACAGATCAGATCGCCATCCTAGGGGCTGGTGTGCAGGAGATGCGCCAGACGATGGGATCCAGCATGCAGGAGATGCGTCAGATGATAGGGTCGCTAGTTGAGACGCTTCGAGCGCAGCGACCAGAGGTAGCTCCACCAGTCGTGGGGACCGCGATGGTACCTACAGCACAGGCAGTTTCCCCTGCAGCCACGGAGGTGATTACGGTATCGTTAGCAGAATTCATGAGGCTGAATCCTCCGGTCTTCACAGGCACCGATCCAGCCGAGGACCCGCAGTCTTTCATTGACAGGATGGCCCGGGTATGCCGTTCCCTCAGATGCTCAGATGCGCGATGGGTAGAGTTCGCGAGCTTTCGCCTGGAAGGACTTGCGCAGAAGTGGTGTGAATCAGTTGAGAAGGGCAGGGCAACAGGTCTTCCTCCTATGACCTGGACAGAGTTCATGACGATGTTCCTTGCCCGCTTCCTTCCCCAGAGTGTTAGGGATGCCCGAGCACGCAGATTTGAGTCCTTGCGCCAGACGCCAGAGATGACCGTGGCAGAGTACGATGTGCTATTCACCGAGCTATCAGTCTATGCTCCGTACCTAGTGGCTACTGAGGAGTTGCGAGTCAAGAGATTCGTCCGAGGCTTGCTTACACCACTGTTCCTTGCGATTAGCGCACACCATTACGAGACATATGCAGCAGCCGTAGACGCAGCCCTATTAGTCGAGGCGCGCCTTGCAGAGACTTCGGCAGTCCCAGAGCCGAAGAGGGTTCATACTGATACATCGGCACGGAGACGGCCGTTCAGGCGCCGCGACAGACATCTTGCAGGTGGCAGAGACTCGAGACGAAGTCAGCTTTTCAGCTCTTATCCCTAGGAGGGTCAGCCAGCATCATCCGGATGTTACCGATGCAGGAGTTCCTATCATCGTGTTCGAGAGTGTCCTGAGATACCCCGTAGAGAGGTAGCCGTACTACATGTCACACTACCACCTTCACCACCTCAGAGGGCTTTGCCCATTGTACCCACAGTCGCCCCGCGTCAGACTCAGGCACAGAGAGGCCGGGGTCGCGGAGGTTTGTTCCTAAAGGGCGAGGCGGTCGAGGCAGAGGACAGCCAGCCACCGGTCGAGTACAGCCAGTTGCTAGTAGGGGACCGCCAGTTGCAGGTGGAGGACAGGCACGGGTTTTCGTGTTGACGCATCAGAACGCACAGGCGTCCAACGCGGTGGTCTCAGGTACCTTATCTGTATGTTCTGTTGATGCACACATATTATTCGATCCCGGATCCACGCACTCGTACGTTTCCACGCATTTTTTGCCGAGTTTGGGTAGAGAGTCTGGGTTGCTTGATCAGCTGCTTGTTGTGACCACTCCCGTGGGAGAGTCGTTTGTTGCTAGGCATGTGTTCCGATCCTGTGTTGTCCGTATTGGCGAAAGAGATTTGCCTGTCGACTTGATCCTTCTTGAGATGTTGGACTTCGACGTTCTTTTGGGCATGGATTGGTTGGCCACGTGCTATGTGTCGGTAGACTGCTGCGAGAAGACAGTGAGATTTTGTTTTCCCGGCGAGTCGGCTTTTGTTGTGCAGGGGGACCGTGGTGCCGCCCCTCACAGATTGATTTCTTCTCTTCACGCTGGACAGCTTTTAAGGAAGGGATGTCAGGGATTTCTAGCCTATGTTTGCGATACTGGAGCCACAGATATTCCATTGGACCAGGTTCCGATTGTATGTGAGTTCCCTGACGTGTTCCCTGACGAGATTCCTGGGCTACCGCCTGAGCGTGATGTTGTGTTCTGTATTGATTTGATTCCCAGCACGGGGCCTATTTCTATACCACCTTATCGGATGGCCCCGGCGGAGCTTAGTGAGTTGAAGAGTCAGTTGCAAGATTTGCTGGACAAGGGACTTATTCGACCCAGTGTTTCTCCTTGGGGTGCTCCGGTCCTGTTTGTTAAGAAGAAGGACGGCAGTTTGCGTCTGTGTATCGACTACCGGCAGTTGAACCGGGTGACCGTGCGGAACAGATATCCGTTGCCACGCATCGACGACTTGTTCGACTAGCTTCAGGGGGCAGGATATTTTTCGAGGATCGATTTGCGATCGGGCTATCATCAGCTGCGAGTTCGGCAGGAGGACATTCCGAAGACAGCTTTCCGTACGCGTTATGGCCATTATGAGTTTTTGGTGATGTCGTTCGGACTCACCAACGCGCCGGCAGCCTTCATGGACTTGATGAACCGTATATTCAGGCTGTATCTCGACTTGTTCATCATCGTATTTATTGACGATATATTGGTGTATTCCCGGAGCAGAGAGGAGCACGAGCAACATCTGCGGATCACACTGCAGACATTGAGGGAGCACCAGCTTTATGCAAAATTCTCCAAGTGCTCATTCTGGTTAGACAGCGTAGACTTCTTGGGCCACGTGATTACACGGGATGGTATATGTGTAGACCCGAGGAAGGTCGAGGCCGTTCGGAGTTGGCCCAGACCTACATCTGTTACTGAGATACGAAGCTTTCTAGGACTGGCCGGCTACTACAGGCGATTTGTACAGGATTTCTCCCGTATTGCTGCACCCTTGATCGGATTGACCGGGAAGGGAGTCCCTTTCGTTTGGACGGAGGAGTGCGAGCGCAGTTTCCAGCAGCTACGGACTTGCTTGACTACGGCGCCAGTGTTATCATTGCCTTCAGGATCGGGCGGATTTGTAGTCTATTGTGACGCTTCACGAGTGGGGCTAGGATGCGTACTGATGCAGCACGGCAGGGTGATCGCTTATGCTTCCCGGCAATTGAAGAAGCATGAACAGAACTACCCCACTCACGATTTGGAGATGGCTGCAGTGGTCTTTGCACTTAAGATCTGGCGACATTACCTCTACGGCGAGTCGTGCCAGATATTCACTAATCACAAGAGCCTCAAGTATATATTTCAGCAGCGAGACCTGAATCTCCGACAGCGCCGTTGGATGGAACTGGTAAAAGACTACGACTGAGAGATCTTATATCACCCGGGCAAGGCTAACGTAGTGGCAGATGCTTTGAGTAGGAGGCCCGAGGGTAGTCTAGCGTGTTTGAGTGCAGTACAGATGCAGTCGTCGGCAGATTGGCAGATATTATGCGACAGCCGAGTGCAGTTCGAGTTCACGCAGATCGGGGGACAGCTTGCGCACGTTCGTGCACGCCCACAGTTGCTTGACCGTATATATAAGGCACAGCGCAGGGATGACCGTTGCTCAGAGATCATGACACAGATTGGACAGGGCAGATTCTCCGAGTTCGTGATTGATGATCAGGGGATATTACGATTTGGGTCAAGACTGTGCGTACCAGATGCTGAGGGATTGCGGCGCGATATTTTGGAGGAGGCGCATCGATCGGTGTACAGTGTCCACCCCGGTTCCACCAAGATGTACCACGATATGAGAGAGACCTACTGGTGGGACGGAATGAAGAGGGACATCGTGGAGGGCGTATCGAGATGCCTGACTTGTCAGCAAGTCAAGGCCGAACACCAGAGGCCCGCAGGAGAGCTACAGCCGTTACCCATTCCGGAATGGAAATGGGAACAGATTTTGATGGATTTCGTTGTAGGTCTACCCAGGACTAGACGGGGGTATGACTCCATTTGGGTGATCGTGGATCGTCTGACGAAAGCGGCTCACTTCCTGCCGGTGAAGACGACTTTTGGATTTGCGCAGTATGCCCAGATTTATATCGACGAGATTGTACGGCTACATGGGGTCCCGACGTGTATTGTGTCCGACCGAGGCACCCAGTTTACCAGCAGACTATGGAAGAGGCTTCAGGAGGCTTTGGGCACTCGTTTGAGTTTCAGCACGGCATTTCATCCGCAGACCGACGGACAGTCAGAGCGGACCATTCAGACTCTCGAGGACATGCTCCGAGCGTGCATTTTAGACTTTGGTGGTAGATGGGATCATCATTTACCCTTGATAGAGTTCTCCTACAACAATAGCTTCCAGGACACTATTCAGATGGCACCTTTCGAGGCTTTGTATGGGAGGAGATGTAGATCGCCCGTCTGTTGGACAGAGCTGAGCGAGAGCAGTATTTTGGGGCCCCAGATCGTACAGGAGACGACCGAGAAGATTCAGCTGATTCGAGACAGGATGAGGACAGCTCAGAGCAGGCAGAAATCGTATGCTGACAGACGCCGCCGCAGATTAGAGTTCGCAGTTGGTGATCACGTTTTTCTGAGGGTCTCTCCAATGAAGGGAGTGATGAGGTTTAGACGAAAGGGGAAGCTTAGCCCCAGGTTCATATGTCCTTTCGAGATCCTCAAGTGGGTGGGCGCAGTCGCATATCGTTCAGCTCGTCCACCCAGTCTTTCAGATGTTCACCCCGTTTTCCACGTATCGATACTACGTAGATATCTTCATGACCCTTCCCACACGATCTAACATCAGACAGTCCAGCTTGAGCCCGACCTTTCGTTCACCGTGCAGCCTGTTGAGATATTGGATCGGCAGGTGAAGAAACTTTGATCTAGGGTCCTGCCGTCGGTAAAGGTTCTTTGGCGCGGGCCGAATGGTGAGGAGATCACTTGGGAGACCGAGGGGGAGATGCAGAAGAAATTCCATCAACTCTTTGAAGGTACGCGTAGTTATATATTTTAAATTCGGGGACAAATTTTCTTAAGGAGGGGAGACTGTAACACCTGAATTTAGGGTTAGTGGTAATTGCGTGTTAATGTGGGGCTTTTGGTAAAAAGTTTACCAAAACAGGATTCTAGAAATTTATCTGGTTTTATGGTTATTTTTGTAGAAATTTATCTCGACCGCACACACTTGTGCACGTTAACTAGGGTTAAGCTTAGGGTGACCTAGTTTGGGTGTGCATGGTGGGTTAACCTTGTTTAACCAACCATGGTGGGTTAGGCCTTAGTTAAGATAATTGAGTGGATTTTGAGCTAATTAGTTTAATTGAGGGTGATTAAGGTTTAGGTTGACTTGTGGTGAGAGGGAGAGAGAGAGAGATGTGATGGTTGTCATGATGATTTAAGGTTGTGTCACACCATTTCAACTCAAACCTTTTTCCATGTCTCTTCACACTCACACCTCACTCAAACCTTCACCTCAGCCCAATTCCAGCACTTTTCAGCCACCCAAAACAGCAACATCAGCCACCCAAATCATCACTGTTAGTGTATATGCCCTAGAGGCCATTACTGTATCATACTAGTTTGTATATTACTTAATGGAAGCTTGGGATATTCACCTTGTATAAACAATCTTGCTCAATATAGTAGTATGCTACTTGGTTTGTTTCTACTTCAATGTGTACATGTGTTTATTTTGCGATATCACCTATACGCATTAGTGGAGCCCTTAGGATCTTTGCTTGATTACCAGCGTTGTGATGGCAGTCACACTAATGGGGGCTGGGTAATCTATAAGCACATCCTTATACAGGTCCCTAGTCGCAGGACTATCGAGACAGGGCATCGATACTCCGGAGTAGACTAGCGTATGCGCTTCTCATCCCAGTGTGGGAGATGGTCTGTCCCACAGCCATCAGTACGTCGTACTGAAGATTGTATACGGGTGCTCGTTAGGTTACGGGTACACTGGACAGGACTCGTCGGGAACTGACAGGTTGGTATTATACCTATCGTCAGTTATCAGTTCCCAGGTGACATGAGTACAGCTTAGTCCGCTGACTTGATACTGGCACTTCGCCTCGAGTGTGTTCCCACTGCACTTTGATCACTACCTTACCACGGCTCAAAGGAGTCGTGCAAATAGGTAGTGGTTGGGTGCAGTCCCGAAGCACTTGGAGGCAGTGACGGTTAGACAGGATTCGTCTCTCCCGGTATTGAGGGTTGACATCGCGCTGTGTCTAGGAGAGCCATTACACGAGTAGTCCCTGGCCAGGGCAAGCGAGATATACTGGTAGGCTTCCAGTGTTATCTCAGGGTGTTTTGGGCTTCACTCCGACACGACTTGTACCGCTATTGGGGGACTGACGTTTTACCGCCCCCTAGGCCCGACATGCGATGTATCAGACGAACAGACCGGACTGTACGGAGAATGTCACATTCAGACTCAGTAGGAGTTCAGATGGGGTTCACCTCGTCAGCCTTCTTGTCGGCATCTACCTGGGGACCGTTACGCACAGCTAGTGTCGCTTGCGGTCTGTGGTTAAACCCACTGCCAGCGTAGTGTCGAGTCTTTAGAGTCCCACACAGAGGGTATTCGCCTCTGGGCAAAACAGAGTAGAGGTCGCATGGTTTTGCGGCAGGGTTCGTTCTCATCCGCGCACTTGTGCACGTTTGGAGTCCGGACGGATTATACTGGCAGGCTCTGGTTTGAGCCAGATACTGGTATATGTTTTGGGGTTGCTTTTATATCTCGGTATTCTTGTTCCTCGGAACGAGAATGCAGGTGTGTATGCACAGTTGCTTGAGGCGGAGGATGGGGTATTTCATTAGGGTTTCGGAACGGGTGCGTATGCACAGTTGACAGTCATCATTTTCCAAACCCTAATAGATTTATGGATTATCAATTAATAATAGTAATTAAATGAAAATTATGTTATGGTTGATTTTGTTGACTTGTTGACCATGGTTGACTTGTTGACCATGGTTGAATGTTGACCACCATCATGCTTTGCAATGATACTCCTTGATTCTTGCATACATTCATTTAATGAAGCATGATAGTGGTCATTCCAAAATAACCATCAACTATTCTCATTTGAATTATTATTACTAATTAGATAATTCTTTTTCTTTTGATATGGTTGCAAAAAGGAAAAAGAGAGCTCATTCTTTCATAACCATTCTCTCTCCTCACTTCATCTTCTTCTTCCTCAAGCTCAAGGTGATTCCTTCTCATGTGTTGAGAATCCCTCACCTTGAAAAAGAAAGCACCCCATAGATACTCTCTACTCTCTTTAGGGTTCAAGGTTTAGCAAGCCGGAGATCCTAGTTCACTCAAAGTTCGAGTTAGAGCCCGAAGGTTGAACCCTCAGGTGGATCCATCTTCGACGGAAGAAGGCTACGAGGCAAGAACCATCAACCTCCACAAAGTTTGAAGAAGAAGGAGTTCAAGTTTAGGTATAACCATCTTTCCGAGTAGCTAACTCTCTTTAGCAAGTTTGCTAGTTTTAGTTTAGGAAAAGATCCTGACTTTGTTAGTCCATGTTGCCCCATGCGCTAAAAATTTGATTTTTATACCGTTTCCGCCTCCCCATAAGAACCGGGGGTCGCAACGTGGACTTACAATCACCAGATCAGCACATCAGCTGCTGAGACAGCAGCTATTTCAGCCACCCCAGCCCCTATTATATCCTCAGCAACAGCCCCTTAACCCCACAGCAACACCTGAAACAACACAACCACACACACAACCTTTTCCCCCAGCTGCTGTAAGTCCATGCTACCTCTCCCGGTACTTTCGGGAATGCGGAATTTGGTAAAAAACGATTTTTATAGAGGTGGTAACATGGACCTAAAACCCGGATCTTAGTTAAACATCTATCTAGCAACCTAACTACGAGTTTCTAGCTACTCGGTTAGGGGGTTATACCTTGCTTGTCTTGAACTCCTTCGTCTTCAAGCTCCGATGGTGGTCCGGATTGGCTTCTTCCCGTCGTCTCCGTACGCCGAAGATAGATCCACCTGAAAGCTCCAACCTTTGGCTCCTTCTTCGTTCTTTGAAGAAACTAGTTCACTCGGTTTGCTAAACCTTATGAACTAGAGTGAGTAGAGAAGAGTTTGTATGGGATTTTATCTATGGTTCTTGATTCTCAACTCATGAGACAAGAGAACCATAGAGTCAAGAGAGGGAGCAAGAGGAAGAGGGTGAGAGCAAAATAAGAGAGCTCAAGAACAAGAGAGAGAATGAGCAAGAAAGAATGAGCAACAAAGAATGAGCAAGTCTTTTGTCTCTCACCCTCTCATAATCCAAAGTCATGATAACTCATCATACCAAAAAAGTCTTATGTGATGGTTGAAGCAACCATAACCATATCATTTCATGCACTCATTTTACACAAATGAGCAAGCAAACAAAAGTCTTTGCCATGAAATGATGGCTATGGTTATCATGATGGTCAACTAGTCAAGCCTAGTCAACCGGTCAACAAAGTCAACAAGTCAACAAAAGTCAACAAGTCAACAACCATGTCACCATAATACTTAATTAATATAATAGTTAATCACATATCATATTCTCATTAGGGTTGAACAAAAAGTCAAATAGTCAACGGTCAACTGTCAACAACCCTAATGAGAATCCGCTGCCTCTGTCTCCCTGTCAACTGTGCATACGCGTTCCGAGGAACACGAATGCACACTGGATAAATCCAATCCCAAAAGGTACACTAGGATCTGGCTTAAACAAAAGCCCGCTAGTGCAAACTGTCCGGACACTGTACGTGCACAAGTGCACGGATGTGACCGAACCCTGTCGCAAAACCAAGCGACCTGTCGCAATACCATTCGACCTCTACTCTTTTGCCTAAAGGCGAAAAGCTTTCTGTGTGGGACTCTAAAGACTCGACACTACGCTGGCAGTGGGTTTAACCACAGACCGCAAGCGGCACTAGATGTGCGTAACGGTCCCCAGGTAATGCCGATAAGAAGACCGACGAGGCGAAACCCATCTGAACTCCTACTGAGCCTGAGTGTGACATTCTCCGTACAGTCCGGTCTGTTCGTCTGATACATCGCATGGCGGGCCTATGGGGCGGTAAACGTCAGTCCCCCAAATAGCGGTACAAGTCGTGCCGGAGCGAAGCCCAAAACACCCTGAGATAACACTGGAAGCCTACCAGTATATCTCGTTTGCCCTGGCCAGGGACTACTCGTGTAATGGCTCTCCTAGAAACAGCGCGATGTCAACCCCCAATACCGGGAGAGACGAATCCTGTCTAACCGTCACTGCCTCCAAGTGCTTCGGGACTGCACCCAACCACTACCTGTTTGCACGACTCCTTTGAGCCGTGGTAGGGTAGTGATCAAAGTACAGTGGGAACACACTCGAGGCGAAGTGACAGTGTCAAGTCAGCGGACTAAGCTGTACCCATGTCACCTGGGAACTGATAACTGACGATAGGCATAATACCAACTAGTCATGTCCCGATGAGTCCTGTCCAGTGTACCCGTAACCTAACGAGCACCCGCATACTATCTAAAGTACGACGTACTGACGGCTGCGGGACAGACCGTCTCCCATACTGGGATGAGAAGCGCATGCGCTGGTCTACTCCGTAGTATCGATGCCCTGTCTCGATAGTCCTGCGACCAGGGACCTGCATAAGGATGTGCTTATAGATTACCCAGCCCCACTAGTGTGACGGCCATCACACCGCTGGTAATCAAGCAAAGATCCTAAGGGCTCCACTAATGTGTATAGGCAATATACAAAATAAACACATGTACACATTGAAGTAGAAACAAACCAAGTAGCATACTACTATTTTGAGCAAGATTGTATATACAAGGTGAATATCCCAAGCTTCCATTAAGTAATATACAAACTTGTATGATACAGTAATGGCCTCTAGGGCATATACACTAACAATCTCCCACTTGCACTAAGGCCATGTACTGGTGTATCGAAGACCTATCATCTCGATCAGCCGCTCGAACTGAGTCTGGGGCAGGGCCTTGGTGAATAGATCTGCAGTGTTATCTTCTGAAGCGACTCTCCGAACCTCGATCTCCTGGCGATCTACGATCTCCCTGATCCGGTGATACCGCCTCAAGATGTGTCGGGATCTCTGATGGGACCTGGGTTCCTTCGCTAAAGCTATAGCCCCGTTGTTGTCGCAATACAGAGGTATTGGATCAACAATGGACGGAACCACCTGAAGTTCTTTCAAGAACTTCCTCATCCAGATAACTTCTTTTGCGGCATCAGATGCAGCGATCTATTCCGCTTCGATCGTCGAGTCTGCAACGGTTTCTTGTTTGGAACTCTTCCAACACACCGCCCCTCCATTGAGGGTAAAGACAAAACCCGACATGGACTTGGAATCATCCTTGTCACTCTGGAAGCTGGAGTCAGCAAAGGCCTCGATCTGGAGGTCTTTTCCGCCATACACCAAGAACATCTCCTTAGTCCTTCTCAGGTACTTGAGAATGTTCTTTACCGCTATCCAGTGTTTCTCCCCAGGGTTTGACTGATACCGGCTTACCACACTCAGTGCATAAGCTACATCCGGTCTGGTACACAACATCGCATACATTATAGAGCCTACCGCAGAAGTGTAGGGTATAATAGACATGCGATCCCTCTCCAAATCAGTCTTGGGAGACATCTCTTTAGAGAGGGTGATCCCGTGACAAGCCGGTAGGTTACCGCGCTTGGAATCTTCCATACTGAATCTTTTCAGTATGGTGTCGATGTACCTGGACTGTGAAAGTCCTAATATCCTCTTGGATCTATCATGATGGATCCGGATCCCCAGGATGTATGAGGCATCACCCAGGTCTTTCATGGAGAACCTGTGTGACAAGAACCCCTTGACAGATTGTAGCATAGGAATGTCATTTCCTATTAAGAGAATGTCATCCACGTATAAAATGAGGAATACTACAATTCTCGCTACAAATCTACTATAGATGCATGGTTCATCTGGATTTTTGATAAAGCCAAATTCTTTGACCGTCTCATCAAAGCAGATGTTCCAACTCCGCGATGCCTGCTTTAGTCCATAGATGGACTTAAGCAACTTGCACACCTTTCCGCTGCTCCCACTCTGAATGAAACCCTCTGGCTGGTCCATATAGACACACTCCTCTAAATTTCCATTTAGAAAAGCTGTCTTTACGTCCATTCGCCAAATCTCATAATCGTGGAAGGCAGCAATGGAAAGAAGGATCCGAATGGATTTCAGCATGGCTACTGGAGAGAAGGTTTCGTCATAGTCCAAGCCAGGTCTTTGACGAAAACCCTTTGCTACCAGCCTAGCTTTATAGGTCTCAACCTGTCCATCTACACCAATCTTCCTTCTGAAGATCCACTTGCATCCTACGGGTTTTACCCCGTCTGGAGCAATGTCCAACGTCCATACCTTGTTGGTGTACATGGACTCCATTTCGGTCCGCATTGCATCCAGCCATTTCACTGAGTCAACGCTCTGAACGGCCTGCTGGAAGCTAGTAGGCTCATCATAATCTATGATGCAATCCTCTCTATCCCCGTCTATGAGAAAACCGTAGTATCTCTCAGGCGGATGAGTCTGCCTACTACTCCTGCGGAGCGGCGTAGGAATGTCCTGTTCTTTTGAACCCTCTGGTTCCACTAGGCTTTCAGTAATAGTCTGTGGTTCTGGAACTTCTTCCAGTTCTACTGCGCTCCCACTTATTTCCTTTTCTAAGAACTGGTGTTCTAGAAAGTGGGCATTACGAGAAACAGACTTTTTGTTCCTCTGCGTAGTAGAAAAGATACCCCCTGGTGTTCTTTGGGTATCCCACAAACTTGCACAGTACTGAGCGTGCCTCGAGTTTGTCCGCATGCTGCTTTTTGACAAAAGCTGGACATCCCCAGATCTTCAGATATTGAAGATAGGGTTTCTTCCCACTCCATAACACATATGGTGTGGTAGGCACAGTCTTAGTGGGAACTCGGTTCAAAAGGTATGCGGCTGATTCTAGCGCATATCCCCAGAATGATCGCGGTAACTCAGCGTTACTCATCATGGACCGTACCATATCCAATAGGGTCCGTTCCGTCTCTCCGATACACCGTTATGTTGCGGGGTGTATGGAGGAGTAAGCTGAGAGAGAATTCCGTTCTCTTTTAAATAGTCCAGGAACTCGGCACTTAAGTATTCTCCACCTCGATCCGATCTTAGAATCTTAATACTTTTGCCGGTTTGCTTTTCTACTTCACTCATATATTCTTGGAACTTTCCAAAGGCTTCGGACTTATGTTTCATTAAGAAGACATGTCCGAACCTTGAAAAATCATCCGTAAAAGTGATGAAGTAAGAATATCCGCTTCTCGCATGTGTAGACATTGGACCGCACACGTCGCTGTGTACGAGTCCCAAGAGCTCGCTCGCTCTTACTCCGTGTCCAGTAAACGGAGTCTTTGTCATCTTTCCTTTGAGACAGGATTGACAAGTGGCATACGATTGATATTCGAACAGATTCAAATATCCTTCTGTATGTAACTTTGTCAACCTTCTCTCATTGATGTGACCCAGTCTACAATGCCATAAGAAAGTCTGATTTATTTCCGGAGACTTTCTTTTGTGTGTATTGTGGACGTTGAAAATCTGTGGTTGGTTTAACACGTATATACCATTACTCAATGTACCTGACCCAATCAAAACTTGAATAAGGTGAATGTTTACAACATTACTTACAAACGCAAATTCATAACCTTTTTTAGAAACTAAAGATACTGAAATGATATTACAAGTTGCGTTGGGTACAAAAAAACAATTACGCAAAACCAAAACATGTCCATCTGACATTCCCAGGTGATAGTCCCCCACGGCTATAGCATCCATGCTAGCTCCGTTCGCAACTCTGAGGGTCATGTCACCTGCCTTCAAAACCCTACGGTTTCTCAACGCCTGCAAAGAATTACAGATATGAGATCCTGATCCGGTATCCAATACCCAAGAAGTAGAGTTTATTGAAAGACAGTTTTCAATAACATACACACCTGAAGCTGAAGCTGCAACCTGCTTCAATTCCTGTGTTCTGGCCTTCCAGGCCCTGCAATCATTCTTCCAGTGTCCTTTCTTATGACAATAGAAGCATTCTTCCTTATCCACAAGCTTCCCCGCTATCTTTGTTGCTTTTGCTTTTCCCTTCGTATCCACTTTACTAACACCGCCCCTTGGTTTGGCGAGGGCTTTCTTCTTCTTTCCCTTGGCTTTCGCCTTGGACCTAGAAGAAGATGATCCTCCTACAAACAAAGTGGATGTTTCCCTACCTTTCTGTAGGGTGCCCTCTGCGCTCCTCAGCATGTTGAGGAGCTCTGAAAGTTCAACCTCCTTTTCTTGTAAGTTGAAGTTCAGTATGAACTGGGCGTAAGTGGAAGGAAGGGACTGGAGAACTATTTCCGTATAGAGTTCACTCTCCAATGTGGTCCCTAGGTCCGCGAGCTCCTCAATGTAGCCGATCATCTTTAGCACGTGCTCGGCTACTGATGATCCGACGGCCATCTTTGCCGAAAATAACTTTTTCGACGCTTCGTATCTTGCGATACGAGATTGCTCTCCATACAGTTCTTTTGTATGGAGAAATATGGATTCAAGGTCCATATTCTCGTGCCTCCTCTGATGTTCGTTGTCCATCGAGGCAAGTACGAGGCACTTGGCCTTCGCGCTATCAATCTCCCAAGTCTTGCGGATTTCCTTATCCGCGACGCTGGAAGTGGGACCAGGGACAGGGGGAGCTTTGGTGGTAAGAAGATACCCCAGCTTGTCGTAAGTGATTGCTATCTTGACATTCCTGAGCCAATCTTTGTAGTTTGGCCCTGTCAGTTTGTTTTTATCTAGGAGTAACTTAAGTCCAGTCATGTCGATTAGGTCGCTGCAATTAGGAGAGAGAAGAAGAAACACTCAGCATGATGCTCTTGCAAGTTTAGAGTGGTTTTTAGTTTGTCTAAACAGGATGGCTCCCACTGTTTCTCGAATCCCTCCTCAAACCATAAAGGAAGAATTAGTCGGGATCAATCCCACCGCACAATACTTGCTTAACCGTTCAGCCAGGCCGGTGTCGGTACTTCGAGGGAGGTTTTCCAACGCTTTCACGAAGTTCCTTAATTAAAGAACCTCTTTTCCCTGGGGGCGTAGCCCCGCTAACACCTTTCTAGGCACCTACTAGGTTTATAGCATTGATCGTTTAGTGAGAAATTTCCCGAGGAGTAGCATATACTCACAGTAGGATCGGGATCCAAATATCATCGCGTGACAAAACTGAAGGAATCCTACCAGAATCATCACACTCCAAATGGTATTCAAATCTAGTAAGTTTCAGTACTTATGAAACTCCCGATGTAGATTTTTGCCCCATGCTTTTATGACCTTGGCGTGAGGTCAAAATGTCATAAGTCACATGTCAAGTTCTTCCCATCATTATCCAGGTTAATTTGAATCCACCCGTACCTACCCTTGACGTAGGCCAAAATGGTAGTACGACTGTCCCAAACCAACGCATTCTATCTATGCAACAGATAAATATCCGGCAGCTACTAATCACTATGCCTTGGCGTGAGGTCAAAATACATAGCTTGAATACTACCGAATATTTAACTGAAATGATGGAGGGCTACGAATGGTTTTGGCTAAACCGTGAACGTAGTGAACTTGATATAGTCGATGGAACGAGATAGCTTTTAAAAGGAGTGGCTCAAGCTCCGCATTTAAAAGTTGGTTTTGAAAAGAACCGAGTGGTTTTTCGAAAGTGTTCCAACGACTTTAACTTGGTTTATTATCTTGCATTAGTTCTTTTAATGCGTGATATTCTTGCATTAGTTCTTTTAATGCGTCCCATCATTTAATCCTACCATTGCAGAAAACAACCAAAATATGACGTACGCTTATGCCATTCGCATTTGCCACTGGGCCCCGTCATTACTCGTTAGGTTACTTAACTAACGACAGAGCGGGGGCTGGGCTAGCACGTCTGTAAAACATAAGCAACGCCTAAATAATATCATATATAGATATACTGCAATGATAAACATTTCAGATCACAGATGAATACATTGGATATACTAGGAATCTGTAATTCGTACGAGCCTGTAACGAAAGACAGATTACACGGTCGCGGTGAATAGCCAATACCCCACCCAAGACCCCTACGGGTGCGGCAAACTACCCGCCAAGTACTGTAAGTCTACGTTAGCGCCCCGGCCGTCTACAGACGCCAAATGTGGAACAAAAACTTTTTAACTGGCGCTATCGTATACTTTAACCCGGATCTGCCATTATTGCTAAACTAACAAACTGTAAAGAGTGTAGAAAGGTTATACCGAACGATCCGAGTCCTTCGTTCTTCAACCATCATCCCACGCTCCGTTGCGGCTGCTCCGATCTCATCGATCTCCAATATGCTCGTCTAGGTGGCACCACATCATTGATTCTTTAAACGGGCTCCCGCCTCTGACTCGAGGCAACTCGGTCGTCAAGTTTGCCAAAAGAGACGACCAAGAATGATGTAGAGAATGAGTAGATGACTTTGTCTCACTTCGTCCAAATCCGTGGACGATCGGTTAATGAAGTTGCCGTAGGAATCGGGTGATGGAATGAAATGAAACTGTGAAATTCCATGCACCCCAAATACTATCATAATCTTTTTCTACCAAATGAAACATCAAGTGAGAGTGTGGAGGAGGAGAGGGGGCCGGCCATATATATGCAAAGAGGGAGGTGAGTGTAGGAGAGGGGAGAGTGACTATAAGAACAAATATCAACCACAAATATCCTTCATGCAAACAAAACATCATTAATGCAAATGGTGATTCATTAACCTAGTCACCATTGCATTAATGGCTCCATTAAAGCACTAATGACTCACTAGCCTCATCACCACTTCTAGAAGCTTCTAGAATGATGACTCACCCGTATCCAAGAAAAGATAAATCCGTCTTTAACCGAATGTTAAAAGACGGCTGATAGAAAACTGGAAACTGGCAACTTCCAAAAGTGATCCTGAAACGACTTTCAGGATAACCCCGTAACTGTATAAATATACCCGCATTTGTATTACGACCGAATACAAATGCAACTGAGACAAAGATATTATATCCACTCAATATAATACTCGGATCCGGCTTAAACCAAAGCCGACCAGTATCAACTGCCCGAAAAATAACACGTGCGTAAACGCACGTGCATTTTCCGAACCCTTCCATAAAACCATACGGCCTCTACAACGTTTCGCCCGAACTTGGGAAACTGTCTGTGGGGGACTCTAATGACTCGTCAGTATCCTGGCAGTGGGTTTAACCACAAACCGTAACGGCTGCCCATGGACTGACCTCAAGGGAGGCCGATGAGCGAACTCATCCGGAAACCCTACTGAGCCTAACAGTGACAATGTATATACAGTCCGGTCCGTTCGTCAATGAGTATCGCATATCTGTCTAGGGGGCTAGTAACGTCAGACCCCCAAAAGCAGTATAAGTCGTGTCGGAGTGTAGCCCAATAACACCCTGAGATACTACTGGAGTACCTACCAGTAAATCTCCTGCCATGGTCATGGACTATGTGTAATGGCTCTCCTAGACACAGCACGACCTCGCCCCCAATACCGGGAGAGACGAATCCCCTGCCGATCCGCTCACGTGCCTCCATATGGCTCGGGACTGTACCCAAAAACTACCTGTTTGCACGACTCCTTTGAGCCGTGGTAGGGTAGAAATCAAAGCACAGTTGGAACTCACACGAGACAAATGACGACCTCAGGTCGATGAACTAACCTGTACACATGTCACCTGGGAACTGCTATCTGACGATAGGTATAGTACTAACTAGCAGATTCCCGGCGAGTCCTGTTCGGTGTACTCATAACCCAATGAGCACCTGTATACATCTTAGGTGATCCAACTGACACCAGTGGCTTGTGAGACCGGCCACCGCCCCTCGTCGGGGTCTCGACTGTACACACTAGTCTACTCCGGAGTATCGATGCCCTGTCTCGAAACTCCCACGACTAGGGACCATAATTAAGGATATGCATATAAACTACCCAACTCTCACGTATATGATCGCCATCATACTGTTGGTAGTAAAACAAGATCCTAAGGGCTCTATCAAAGTGTAACATGTAATCAGTCACCTGATCATGTACACGACTGATAAAGGCAAACCAGATAGCATACTATCATCTCGAGTAAGACTGTCCTACCGGTATAGGTCCTCCGCAATCATTGCAATCACGTACCTGCGATCCAATAATTGACTATGAGGGCACTATCTCCAACAAGTACCCGAAGCGTAGCAACCTCCCTCATCTCTATGAGTAGGCCACTCGACACTTCGGCATACCCGGTAGTTTGTGCACCCTCTCCATGGGTCTATCCTAGGAGCAAAAACAGTAAAAAGAAATTATACAATGACGGCTACAACCCCGACCCGGTTGTGCGGCCATACAAATAATTATTACATCAATTTACAAATTTACATGAATTGAAAGAAAGGAAAACTCTCGTCTCACAACCCCCAGCTATTCACCCGCGACAATCCAACATATTCATATACACATTCCAGCAACATTACAGATCACAGATTTGTATAACCCCCACTAATCGACATATAGCGATTAGTAGACGTTCAATACAAATATCACATTACAGAAAAACCCGTTAGCTTAAGTCTTTTAGAAGTTCGATCAAAAATACGGATTTTCGGGACCCCAAAAATAAAATTTTCGTTCTGGAAAATCTGGGCAGAAAACATATATTCCAAATATCCCAAAATACCCCTGCAAGTACACTGTAGCAAAGAAACACCAGAGAGGGGCCAAGGAGGCCGCGGAACCGCGGCAATAGCAAGCTATTGCCGCGTTTCCGCGGTCGTTTAGTGGGAACTCTTGGTGATTTTTCTACAGTGCCTTTTAAAAACCCTGAGCCGATTTTATGTGTGAAAATAATCAACTTTTGAACAGTATAAAAATCGACAGAAACTCAAATTTTTTGGGGTTCGTTTTCGGGACTTTTTCTTTGATCGATCTTCTAGTTACTTGCTAACATGTTAGATAGAGTTTAACTAGGCTCTGATACCACTGTAAGTCCATGCTACCTCTCCCGGTACTTTCGGGAATGCGGAATTTGGTAAAAAACGATTTTTATAGAGGTGGTAACATGGACCTAAAACCCGGATCTTGGTTAAATATCTATCTAGCAACCTAACTACGAGTTTCTAGCTACTCGGTTAGGGGGTTATACCTTGCTTGTCTTGAACTCCTTCGTCTTCAAGCTCCGATGGTGGTCCGGATTGGCTTCTTCCCGTCGTCTCCGTACGCCGAAGATAGATCCACCTGAAAGCTCCAACCTTTGGCTCCTTCTTCGTTCTTTGAAGAAACTAGCTCACTCGGTTTGCTAAACCTTGTGAACTAGAGTGAGTAGAGAAGAGTTTGTATGGGATTTTATCTATGGTTCTTGATTCTCAACTCATGAGACAAGAGAACCATAGAGTCAAGAGAGGGAGCAAGAGGAAGAGGGTGAGAGCAAAACAAGAGAGCTCAAGAACAAGAGAGAGAATGAGCAAGAAAGAATGAGCAAAAAAGAATGAGCAAGTCTTTTGTCTCTCACCCTCTCATAATCCAAAGTCATGATAACTCATCATACCAAACAAGTCTTATGTGATGGTTGAAGCAACCATAACCATATCATTTCATGCACTCATTTTACACAAATGAGCAAGCAAACAAAAGTCTTTACCATGAAATGATGGCTATGGTTATCATGATGGTCAACTAGTCAAGCCTAGTCAACCGGTCAACAAAGTCAACAAGTCAACAAGTCAACAACCATGTCACCATAATACTTAATTAATATAATAGTTAATCACATATCATATTCTCATTAGGGTTGAACAAAAAGTTAAATAGTCAACGGTCAACTGTCAACAACCCTAATGAGAATCCGCTGCCTTTGTCTCCCTGTCAACTGTGCATACGCACCCGCATCCGCGTTCCGAGGAACACGAATGCACACTGGATAAATCCAATCCCAAAAGGTACACTAGGATCTGGCTTAAACCAAAGCCCGCTAGTGCAAACTGTCCGGACACTGTACGTGCACAAGTGCACGGATGTGACCGAACCCTGTCGCAAAACCATGCGACCTGTCGCAATACCATGCGACCTCTACTCTTTTGCCTAAAGGCGAAAAGCTTTCTGTGTGGGACTCTAAAGACTCGACACTACGCTGGCAGTGGGTTTAACCACAGACCGCAAGCGGCACTAGCTGTGCGTAACTGTCCCCAGGTAATGCCGATAAGAAGACCGACGAGGCGAAACCCATCTGAACTCCTACTGAGCCTGAGTGTGACATTCTCCGTACAGTCCGGTCTGTTCGTCTGATACATCGCATGGCGGGCCTAGGGGGCGGTAAACGTCAGTCCCCCAATAGCGGTACAAGTCGTGCCGGAGCGAAGCCCAAAACACCATGAGATAACACTGGAAGCCTACCAGTATATCTCGTTTGCCCTGGCCAGGGACTACTCGTGTAATGGCTCTCCTAGACACAGCGCGATGTCAACCCCCAATACCGGGAGAGACGAATCCTGTCTAACCGTCACTGCCTCCAAGTGCTTCGGGACTGCACCCAACCACTACCTGTTTGCACGACTCCTTTGAGCCGTGGTAGGGTAGTGATCAAAGTACAGTGGGAACACACTCGAGGCGAAGTGACAGTGTCAAGTCAGCGGACTAAGCTGTACTCATGTCACCTGGGAACTGATAACTGACGATAGGCATAATACTAACTAGTCAGTTCCCGACGAGTCCTGTCCAGTGTACCCGTAAACTAACGAGCACCCGTATACTATCTCAAGTATGACGTACTGATGGCTGTGGGACAGACCGTCTCCCACACTGGGATGAGAAGCGCATGCGCTGGTCTACTCCGGAGTATCGATGCTCTGTCTCGATAGTCCTGCGACCAGGGACCTGCATAAGGATGTGCTTATAGATTACCCAGCCCCACTAGGGTGACGGCCATCATACCGCTGGTAATCAAGCAAAGATCCTAAGGGCTCCACTAATGTGTATAGGCGATATACAAAATAAACACATGTACACATTGAAGTAGAAACAAACCAAGTAGCATACTACTATTTTGAGCAAGATTGTATATACAAGGTGAATATCCCAAGCTTCCATTAAGTAATATACATACTAGTATGATACAGTAATGGCCTCTAGGGCATATACACTAACAATTTCCCACTTGCACTAAGGCCATGTACTGGCGTATCGAAGACCTATCATCTCGATCAGCCGCTCGAACTGAGTCTGGGGCAGGGCCTTGGTGAATGGATCTGCAGTGTTATCTTCTGAAGCGACTCTCCGAACCTCGATCTCCTGGCGATCTACGATCTCCCTGATCAGGTGATACCGCCTCAAGATGTGTCGGGATCTCTGATGGGACCTGGGTTCCTTCGCTAAAGCTATAGCCCCGTTGTTGTCGCAATACAGAGGTATTGGATCAACAATGGACGGAACCACCTGAAGTTCTTTCAAGAACTTCCTCATCCAGACAGCTTCTTTTGCGGCATCAGATGCAGCGATGTATTCCGCTTCCATCGTCGAGTCTGCAACGGTTTCTTGTTTGGAACTCTTCCAACACACCGCCCCTCCATTGAGGGTAAAGACAAAACCCGACATGGACTTGGAATCATCCTTGTCACTCTGGAAGCTGGAGTCAGCAAAGGCCTCGATCTGGAGGTCTTTTCCGCCATACACCAAGAACATCTCCTTAGTCCTTCTCAGGTACTTGAGAATGTTCTTTACCGCTATCCAATGTTTCTCCCCAGGATTTGACTGATACCGGCTTACCACACTCAGTGTATAAGCTACATCCGGTCTGGTACACAACATCGCATACATTATAGAGCCTACCGCAGAAGCGTAGGGTATAATAGACATGCGATCCCTCTCCAAATCAGTCTTGGGAGACATCTCTTTAGAGAGGGTGATCCCGTGACAAGCCGGTAGGTTACCGCGCTTGGAATCTTCCATACTGAATCTTTTCAGTATGGTGTCGATGTACCTGGACTGTGAAAGTCCTAATATCCTCTTGGATCTATCACGATGGATCCGGATCCCCAGGATGTATGAGGCATCACCCAGGTCTTTCATGGAGAACCTGTGTGACAAGAACCTCTTGACAGATTGTAGCATAGGAATGTCATTTCCTATTAAGAGAATGTCATCCACGTATAAAACGAGGAATACTACAGTTCTCGCTACAAATCTACTATAGATGCATGGTTCATCTGGATTTTTGATAAAGCCAAATTCTTTGACCGTCTCATCAAAGCAGATGTTCCAACTCCGCGATGCCTGCTTTAGTCCATAGATGGACTTAAGCAACTTGCACACCTTTCCGCTGCTCCCACTCTGAATGAAACCCTCTGGCTGGTCCATATAGACACACTCCTCTAAATTTCCATTTAGAAAAGCTGTCTTTACGTCCATTTGCCAAATCTCATAATCGTGGAAGGCAGCAATGGCAAGAAGGATCCGAATGGATTTCGGCATGGCTACTGGAGAGAAGGTTTCGTCATAGTCCAAGCCAGGTCTTTGACGAAAACCCTTTGCTACCAGCCTAGCTTTATAGGTCTCAACCTGTCCATATACACCAATCTTCCTTTTGAAGATCCACTTGCATCCTACGGGTTTTACCCCGTCTAGAGCAATGTCCAACGTCCATACCTTGTTGGTGTACATGGACTCCATTTCGGTCCGCATTGCATCCAGCCATTTCACTTAGTCAACGCTCTGAACGGCCTGCTGGAAGCTAGTAGGCTCATCATAATCTATGATGCAATCCTCTCTATCCCCGTCTATGAGAAAACCGTAGTATCTCTCGGGCGGATGAGTCTGCCTACTACTCCTGCGGAGCGGCGTAGGGATGTCCTGTTCTTTTGAACCCTCTGGTTCCACTAGGCTTTCAGTAATAGTCTGTGGTTCTGGAACTTCTTCCAGTTCTACTGTGCTTCCACTTATTTCCTTTTCTAAGAACTGGTGTTCTAGAAAGTGGGCATTACGAGAAACAAGGACTTTTTGTTCCTCTGCGTAGTAGAAAAGATACCCCCTGGTGTTCTTTGGGTATCCCACAAACTTGCACAGTACTGAGCATGCCTCGAGTTTGTCCGCATGCTGCTTTTTGACAAAAGCTGGACATCCCCAGATCTTCAGATATTGAAGATAGGGTTTCTTCCCACTCCATAACTCATATGGTGTGGTAGGCACAGTCTCAGTGGGAACTCGGTTCAAAAGGTATGCGGCTGATTCTAGCGCATATCCCCAGAATGATCGCGGTAACTCAGCGTTACTCATCATGGATCGTACCATATCCAATAGGGTCCGGTTCCGTCTCTCCGATACACCGTTATGTTGCGGGGTGTATGGAGGAGTAAGCTGAGAGAGAATTCCGTTCTCTTTTAAATAGTCCAGGAACTCGGCACTTAAGTATTCTCCACCTCGATCCGATCTTAGAATCTTAATACTTTTGCCGGTTTGCTTTTCTACTTCACTCTTATATTCCTGGAACTTTCCAAAGGCTTCGGACTTATGTTTCATTAAGAAGACATGTCCGAACCTTGAAAAATCATCCGTAAAAGTGATGAAGTAAGAATATCCGCTTCTCGCATGTGTAGACATTGGACCGCACACGTCGCTGTGTACGAGTCCCAAGAGCTCGCTCGCTCTTACTCCGTGTCCAGTAAACGGAGTCTTTGTCATCTTTCCTTTGAGACAGGATTGACAAGTGGCATACGATTGATATTCGAACGGATTCAAATATCCTTCTGTATGTAACTTTGTCAACCTTCTCTCATTGATGTGACCCAGTCTACAATGCCATAAGAAAGTCTGATTTATTTCCGGAGACTTTCTTTTGTGTGTATTCTGGACGTTGAAAATCTGTGGTTGGTTTAACACGTATATACCATTACTGAATGTACCTGACCCAATCAAAACTTGATTAAGGTGAATGTTTACAACATTACTTACAAACGCAAATTCATAACCTTCTTTAGAAACTAAAGATACAGAAATGATATTACAAGTTGCGTTGGGTACAAAAAAACAATTACGCAAAACCAAAACATGTCCATCTGACATTCCCAGGTGATAGTCCCCCACGGCTTTAGCATCCATGCTAGCTCCGTTCGCAACTCTGAGGGTCATGTCACCTGCCTTCAAAACCCTACGGTTTCTCAACGCCTGCAAAGAATTACAGATATGAGATCCTGATCCGGTATCCAATACCCAGGAAGTAGAGTTTATTGAAAGACAGTTTTCAATAATATACACACCTGAAGCTGAAGCTGCAACCTGCTTCAATTCCTGTTTTCTGGCCTTCCAGGCCCTGCAATCATTCTTCCAGTGTCCTTTCTTATGACAATAGAAGCATTCTTCCTTATCCACAAGCTTCCCCGCTATCTTTGTTGCTTTTGCTTTTCCCTTCGTATCCACTTTACTAACACCGCCCCTTGGTTTGGCGGGGGCTTTCTTCTTCTTTCCCTTGGCTTTCGCCTTGGACCTAGAAGAAGATGATCCTCCTACAAACAAAGTGGATGTTTTCCTACCTTTCTGTAGGGTGCCCTCTGCGCTCCTCAGCATGTTGAGGAGCTCTGAAAGTTCAACCTCCTTTTCTTGTAAGTTGAAGTTCAGTATGAACTGGGCGTAAGTGGAAGGAAGGGACTGGAGAACTATGTCCGTATAGAGTTCACTCTCCAATGTGGTCCCTAGGTCCGCGAGTTCCTCAATGTAGCCGATCATCTTTAGCACGTGCTCGGCTACTGATGATCCGATGGCCATCTTTGCCGAAAATAACTTTTTCGACGCTTCGTATCTTGCGATACGAGATTGCTCTCCATACAGTTCTTTTGTATGGAGAAATATGGATTCAAGGTCCATATTCTCGTGCCTCCTCTGATGTTCGTTGTCCATCGAGGCAAGTACGAGGCACTTGGCCTTCACGCTATCAATCTCCCAAGTCTTGCGGATTTCCTTATCCGCGACGCTGGAAGTGGGACCAGGGACAGGGGGAGCTTTGGTGGTAAGAAGATACCCCAGCTTGTCGTAAGTGATTGCTATCTTGACATTCCTGAGCCAATCTTTGTAGTTTGGCCCTGTCAGTTTGTTTTTATCTAGGAGTAACTTAAGTCCAGTCATGTCGATTAGGTCGCTGCAATTAGGAGAGAGAAGAAGAAACACTCAGCATGATGCTCTTGCAAGTTTAGAGTGGTTTTTAGTTTGTCTAAACAGGATGGCTCCCACTGTTTCTCGAATCCCTCCTCAAACCATAAAGGAAGAATTAGTCGGGATCAATCCCACCGCACATTACTTTCTTAACCGTTCACCAAGGATCTCTAGAGGTATAACCCCTCAAGGATCTCTTCTCCTTCACCAAGGATCTCTAGAGGTATAACCCCTCAACTAAACTCCTTATTGCGAGGTTATTGTCGATAGTGTAACTAGTGTTCATAACTTGTAGTTAATGCTAGTTTTAGCAACTTTGAGTGAGATATTGCCAAGTGATGGTTTTAATGGTTAGTATAACCTTAGTAAGTGTTGTTAAGGCTAGTGAGACCGAGATTTATCCCAGATTTCACCGGAATACCCGTTTTGTCCGACTTGGCGTAAATAAGCGATTTTAGTGATTTTATAGCCTCTGTTAGATCTGCTGTTGACCCGAACCTTTAATCATAAAATTATGAAGACTGTAGCACAGTGACCTTAGCAGAGACACACACACAGAGCACTGGGACCCACCTCCAAGGTAAGGCCGCCGGTTTATTCCTTCTGGCCGCAAATTGCGGCCAGAACAGGGGCTATGGTGTTGGGTTTTTGGCTGTAGGGTTCTTCTGGGTAGCTTAGGGTTTCAGTATCTGTAACTTTTTAGGTTTGGCCCAGAGGCAAAATCTGGAGCTATAAACGTGTTTCGATGTTTTAAACCTTATGCGGCACGCGCGTGATCCGAGTGGTTCTGTGGCGCGCTGCACGACACAGTGCGTCGAAGTTGGTTCTGGTAAGTTAACACGCGTCTCGACGTGTCATGTGCACGCGGGTTCAGTTTCACGCACACGTATCCTTTTAGCAATAATTATACGATTTTGGTGATTTGTGTGAATTTGTGTTAAGTGATATTGGTGTTACTCAAACTATCCTAATTAGGTATTGTTAGGGCCAAGTTAACCTAGGAAAACCTCAGATTATGCAAAAATACCCTGAGTTTCAAATTGGTACAAAACTTGACGTTTTTGTGCAAAACTTAGCTTTTTAAAATCTGCTTTGACCCAGTGAGTTCAGAATGAATTTGAGTGGACTGTAGCCTACTTGAGAGACCCTGACCACACCACCTGAGCCCGACCCCACCAACCCAAACCCAGGCCGCCAGAAAATCCATTCTGGCCACAAATTGCGGCCAGTCTAGGGAGATAGGTCCTAAGGTTTTTGCTTCAGGTGTCTGCTACATTTTATAGGTCTCTGATATATATAGTTTTATAATATTTGGATCTGGGTAAAATCTGGGGCACTATATCGTTTTCTGGTGTTTATAGTTTGCGCGATACGCGCGATACACGAGTGGTTCTGTGATTCAGCGTATCGCGGCGTATCGGGTTAAGCGTTAGGCACATACGCGCACGCTTCAGCGTATCGCACACACGCGCGTCAATTCGCGACATGAGTTTCTCGCTTTGTTTTGATATCGCATTTGCGAGATTTATATTTGGATTCTTGTGTAAATTCCAGGTTCGCAGGCGGGTACGTCAGACGCCACCAGGAAAGGGAAGCAGGTGGTCGGCTATACTTAGCACGCGACCAGGTGAGTAGATTTAACATCTACGGGGAAATTGCCCGTATGGCGATAAGCGTCAGGGCGTAGTAGGATGTTTATTTTCATGCAAACATACTAGAACAGCATACCTTTGTTACGTACATAGAACTGGTAGTATAGAACACTGCACTGTCACTAACGGTACCAGTTGCACGAGCACGATTTATATGCTACACCCACACCGTTAGTGATTGCCATGACACGCACAGTATATGATTGCTAGAAATCATATATCATATTGATTCCGTGTTATTGACGTTGTCATGTTTTGTCACATACTAGCATATGTTATATTCATACCATTGTGCATACCTTCATTTATATGTCGCTACCTGTGCACATGTACCTCTATAGTTTATCATAGTGCATATATATATATATATATATATATATATATATATCTTGACAGGATTACCCTTGTACCCCTACACTGCATATATTCAGACTTGGGTACACATTCATTACATGTTCATACTTGTACCACATATATCACCTATTCGTACTTAGACACAAATACATCATATGGCCACATCAGTGCATATGTACATTGCTACATTCATTTTGCTTTTCGCACATCCATACCTATACTCATATTCATATGTTACATACATGGATGATATTGATTTAATTCAAAAACTAAGGGACCGCATACGATACTTTCCAAAATGGATCTTTTTAAAAGGAGCGGTTTTCCCATTTCTTTTACTTTTAGTGTCATACGACGCATGGCAGGGATTTACGCATTAGATTGATTCATGTGATTTCTGGATTTGGGAACCGGAGTACTATTTTAAGAAAATATGCACTGTTTAAAAACCCGATTTCCCTTGATATTATATTTCAGTGCGTCCACCATGTGTTTTCTCGGTGCTAGAGCGATACATGTGAACCCGAGTCGAGGAGCTGGACGAGGCCGATTGCGGGTACATGGTGGACCCGGTATGGTACCCCGGGGTAAGAACGGATTGCTGTGCAGTAGACGGTGAGCCTGGCAGAGGGACTATTACCTACCGGTGATTGGTTGGACCTGGCGGTTATCCGGAGGATACCGACCAGAGTCGAGAGATGGTTACGGGATGACTCGTACTACCGAGGCCGAGGGCCGATACCGTAGACAGAGCCTGTGGGCTAACCCGGACTGACGGATGCCCGAGATATGAGGTTTTGCGTGTCGATGCTGGACACGAGTTTTCTTGATATTTGGGTGCCGATGTTGCGCACTCATGATTTTATGAGATTACAGGATTTGAGGGCCGATGTGGATGACGGCGCCTGAGTTGTATTGGGATTGGGGTGTATTGACAGACACCAGTTATGTTTTTCACGTTGACATTCCGTGTAGACATTATTTCTTCCCATTCTCAGCATTTATTACTTGACATCTCATCCTGTAGCTGGCATACCTGATAGAGTACACATGCTTGCATATCATTGCGTACCCTGCTCATCCTATATAGGATTGTTAGATTATATTGCCATGTCTGATTATCACTTATCTGCTCATTATATAAAGATGTCATTAGATCATACTTGTTGCATGATATTGAGCATCCAGTTCATCATGTAGATGTTACCTGTTGGCATAGATTAGAGTATCGCAGCACGTGCATACTCGCGATTACCTTTATATGTTATCTACTACTCACGAGTTGGCAACTCACCCCCGTTGTGCCACAGTGTTTGCAGGTTGCCCTTTGGAGTAGTCGCGGCTGGCTGTTTACCGCACCTTTTGACACAGATACTTTTGCTGAGGCGTGTTAGTCCTTTTGCTAGTAGGTGGTTTTTGTACGGTATCTGTTTACTTTCAGTTGTATATTGATATATCTAGTATTCTCCATCTACCTTCATGTATTGACTTAGAGACAGTTGTGAGGACGACATATGTTATTTTGTACTCTGGTGTCGAGCTCGTTGTGAGCCGACTTCATTTATGCAGTCTTATATTTCTTGCTATCTTCATTTCATTTTTACTCAGTCATTGAGATGCTCTATTTATTCCACATATCTTGTCTTCACCCGATTTCCGGGACAAACTCTTGTATAAGAAAATGTTGCAAATAAAATTATTAAATAACACATGAACTCAAAAAGGATTTCTACTAAATTAACTAAAAAGGTTTTCTAAACATTTGAAACCGTTTTTACAAAAAAATGTCTCAACACTCTACATTTAAATGGTTTTGATTTCTGGGTTGTCGGCTTACTTAGTCATGTTACGCCTTAGACGTTACGTGGTTAAGTGCCGGTCACGGGCCGAACTTTGGGTCGTGACACAATGATGAGACTGTCTTATTAACTGATACATTATCATCTGGATTTTGTGGGTCCCCTTTTGGTCCACTCTCCACTGCATTGCAGTGTGGTATAAATTTTAAAGTACCAAGCGTCGGGACTTTAAAATTAAATTACGATACCGATAATTGAATTTTGCTTTTTCTTGCAGGCAACATGTCGTCTGACCTCTCGTTCCCGTTTTTCCGTTCAGAGGGAGGATTCCCTGAGACACCGGTCGACCGGGAGGTTCTTGCTCTCATTAAGGACTACGACCCGGAGTACAAGAACCTTCACCTGTGGGGTAGGTGGTACAACGAAATTATTAAAGGTCACCGAAGCTTCTCTTGCACGACGCCGTCGGATCCAATCTTGTCGATTTCGTACGCAGATATACCCCCGGTGAACTATGCCGTGGTGGTTGTTAATTGGACTTCATGTAGGGTTCCTAGGCACTCTAGTGAGGTCTCTCAAGGCATCAACCATGCCCGTTTCAAAAATTACGGTGCCGAGAAACCCTAAACTACGGATCATCGGCTAGATTTCTAGGCGAAACATTAAACAAGTTAACACTTAACTAAGAGATACGGAAATACAACCTTTGTAGATCCGGTTCTCCACCTCCATAGCTCCGAGATGAGGTCCTCTCCGCTGTCCAAATCAAATCCGGGCTCTAGCGTCGGCTTCATCGGAGACTGGACGGGCTAGGTCGTCGACGACGTGCCGAAGATGATCTACGTCGAAGCATCACTAGATCGAGCTCCACCTTCACCAAGTCTTGAAAACTTATGAAGGAAACACACTCTACTACTTGGCAAGAGGTAGAGGATGAAGAAATAGGAAGTGGGTAGACTTTAGTTTTGGATTTCTCACACTCTTCATCAATCCACCATTGATGAAGTTTGGTTTTCTTCACTTGAAGAAAAATGAAGAAGAAGAAGAAGGTTGTTATGATAAGAATAATAATTATATTAGAGTGATAATTCTTATCATAATAATGACCATGGTAAAGTGTAGAGAGCTAACTTGAGTTAATGAGAATGGTTAGGTTTAAAAAGAAGACAAAAATGGTGACATGGTCAAAGTATTCATGAAGCTTCATGAATGAAAAGAATGCCACCATTTATCTCATTTCTTTTTCTTTTTCTAAAAGAATAAAAGAATAAATGAATAAAATGAATAAGGAAAAAGTAAACCCTAACCATTTCATTAACCAAGGTTTAATTCTTTACACTTAACCAAAAAGGCATGCATCATCAAACATGATACAAGCAAGTGCACAAAATCATATCGCATATGCAATGCGCACATCCGAGTGAGAAAATCCATCTTAAAGTGAACCAATACTAGTTAATGCAAAGTAATATATCAAATATATAATTATGCATTAAATCATTAAATCGACACTTGATTCAATAATCCGGTCATGTCGCACACAACCGACTAGTATACAATGTATCAGCTTATCGAATCAATTCTTGATTCAATAACTGGGTTATATCGCATACAACCATTCGACACATTCAACGCGAGAATGGAATACGGTATCACATACACGTATTATTCTCGGTCCCGCACATATCTCATATGTGCTCCTATTTCGTTTCGCTTGAACCAGGAAACCACTGTGTAGGACTCTAAAGACTCGTCAATACGCCGGCAGCAGATGATGATCATATCAAACACCCACAAGCCGCAAGCGGTCTGCTAAACGTAACGGTCACCCGGGTATTGAGCGATCTAAAGATCGACGAGCAAGCCCGCTCACACTCCAGTGAATCCAACCAGTAACACTACCGTACAGTCCGGTCTGATCGTCTGATATGTCGCATATCTTGCCTAGGGGTGGTAAACGTCAGACCCCAATAGCTCGATAAGTCGTGTCGATATGAGGTCTATAACAATTCGAGAAACTACTGGTAACACTTACCAGTAAATCTCAGCAACCCTGGCTAGGGATTTCCCGTTATAGCCAATCGAACACAGCGCAACATCAACTCCCTATACCGGGAGAGACGAATCCCCTCCTATCGCTCATTGCCTCCATGTGATTCGGGACTGTACCCAAAAGCCACCGTTTTGCACGCCCTCTTGGACGTGGTAAGATGGAAATCAAAGCACAGTGGGAACCACACAAGACTCTATGACGATCTCGGGTCAACAGACTACTCTGTACCAGTGTCACCAGAGAACTGCCATCTGACGTGAGGTATAATACCATCTGGGAGTTCTCGGCGAGTCCGTCCAGTGTACCCAGTCTTTACTGAGCACCCGTATATCATCTCTGATGTCAAACACCAATGGATATGGGATCATCCATCGCCCATCTGTATGGGTCGAGAAGGTATACGCTAGTCTACTCTGGTATATCGATGCCCCGTCTCGATACACCCACGACCAGGGACTTTGAAGGATGTACTTATAGACTACCATGTCCCCACTAGTATGATCCGCATCATAGTCCAGGTAGTCAAGTACACATCCTAAGGGCTTTACCAACATGTAACAGAGAGACAATCAGTGTACACGTTAAGGCAAAGAGTAACCAGATAGCATACTATCATGTCGAGCAAGAAAGTCCTCCCTATATATGTCCCAGCATCCACTACAATATACATCCTATGTACAGTCATGGCCTCTAGGGCATACATATAACTAACAATCTCCCACTTGCACTAGGGCCATCTGTAGCAGTGGTTGAAGTATCTCATACTCAACCATCCCATAAAAGTCTCTCTCTGGGAATAGGCCTTCGTGAGTGGATCCGCCGTGTTGTCCTCTGAGTCTTCTCTCCTGACCTCGATCTCCTTGGAGATCAACTATCTCCATGATCAGGTGATACTGCCTTAGAATATGTCTGGATCACTGATGGGACCTTCGTTCCTTGGCATAAGCCACAACTCCATTGTCACACAATGGGAGGAACATAGTTCATCTCATGAACCAATATACACCCAAACAGCCTCTTTGGTAGCATCTTGAGTAGCGATGTATCGTGCCTTTATCATCTAGTATGCCACGGTATCTAGCTTGGAACTCTTCCAACATACCGTCCCTTTACTGAGGGTAAAGACAATGCCTGTGACTGACATTCAGTCGTCTTTATCACCCTGGAACACTTCCAATGATTCTCCCTAGGATCGGTTGATACCTTCTCACTACAACTAGTGAGAATTCTAACATCCAATTAGATCTATCTCATAGATCCAAAACCCAGGATTTAGGAGGTATCACTTTGATCCTATATGGAGAATCCTTGTGATAAGCGGAGATTGACCGATCGTAGCATAGGAAACTCTTTTCTTATCAAGAGCATGACATCCACGTACTCTACGAGGATCGTCACCATACTCCCTACTACCTTTTTGTTTATACAAGGTTCATCTACCATTTTGATGATGTCAACTTCTTTGACTAATTCATCAAAACAGATGTTCCAACTCCGCGATGCCTGTTTTATCCTATAAATCATCTTGCACACGTTTCCGCTGCTCCCACTGTCTACGAAGCCCCCTGGCTGTGTACTTATAGACGCTCTCTTCCAAAACATCATTTAGAAAAGCTGTCATGACACCCAACCACCAGATATCATAGACATGGTATGTAGCCGTGGCAAGTAGGATCTGGATGGACTTAAGTATAGATACTAGAAAAAGGTTTCATCATTATCCACGCCTGGTCAATGACGAAAACCTTTAACAAGTCTAGCTTTGAAAGTCTCAACTTTTCCATCTACACCAAGTAATCTTCTCAAGATATACTTGCTCCTGATGGGGATTTAACCCTTCAGATATTGCAACCAAAGTGCATACTTTGTTTGTGTATAAGGATTCCATCTCAGATCACTAAGCATCCAGCCATTCTTACAGAGTCTCACTCCTGATGGCCAGCTCGAAACTAGTTGGGTCATCATCTCATGATGCAATCCTCGCTCCCACTGTCATCGAGAAACCGAAGTATCTCTCAGGCAGGTGAGGAACCCTACTAGATCGGCGGGGAGGCTGAGGTTCGTTGGTTACTATTGAATCCTTTGGTTTACCAAATCATCTGCTGTAGTTTGTATAGTTGGAACCTTTCCAGTTGTACATAACAGACCTTGCCTCGAGCTTATCCGGATTTTGCTTTTAGACATAGGCCGGACAACCCCAAATCTTTAACTAGCTTAAGACATAGGCTCTTCCCTTTCCATATCACATATGAGATGGTAGGCAACTGATTTGATTTGAACCCTATTCAATAGGGATGCATCTTCTCAAGTGCATAACTCCCAAAAGGAAATTGGAAACTCAGTAGTACTCTTCATAGAGCATACCATATCACATAGGGTGCTATTGCTCCGCCCCGATATACCATCGTGTTATGGTGTATACGGAGGAGTAATGCTGAGAGAGAATCTCATTCTCCTTTAGAATAGTCCAGGAATTTCGTGCTCAAGTATTCTCCTCCCTGATCACATCAAAGGACATAATACTTATACCCATATTGGTTCTCTACTTCTAACTTATATTCTGTGAATATCTCAAAAGGTTCGGACTTGTGTTTCAACAGGAACATAGGTCTGAATCTTGAAAGATCATCAAAGAATGTAATGAAGTACAAAGAACCATTCTAGGCATTTGTAGACAGGGGACCTACATACATCAACATGTATCATCCCAAGAGTTTACTAACACTTTCTCTGTTTCCAGTAAACGGAGCTATGGTCATCTTATCTTTGTGACACGACTGGCAAGTTTCACAAGATGTAAATTTATACTGATTTAAATATGCATCTACATGTAACTTCAGCTAGTCGGGTCACATTGATATGACCTAGTCTACAATACCTCAAGAAGGATTCGTTCATTTCTGAACTCTTCTTCTTGTGTGTGTTCTATATACTAAGAACTGTAGTTTGATTTAGAACATCAACGCTTTTAGATAATGTGCCTGATACGATCAACTTTTGATATAGGAAATGTTCAAAACATTATCCAACTATACAAAATTTTATCATTTCTTTACTAATAAAGAGATAGATATGATTTTGTATATCAGGTTTGGTATCTAATAATATTCGTTCAGAATCAATGTATTGACAATACAGGGTGACAGTGACCAACAGACTTGGCTGCAACACTTGCCCCGTTTTCTGCCTCATGAAACTTATCACCCGTTCTCAGTTCTCTACCTTTCTGTAGCCCTATGTAACAGATTACATATCTGGGATCCTGATCTGGTATCACATACCCAGGACGTAAAGGATACTGAGAAACAGTTCTCTGTAATGAACACACCTGAAGATGATGCATCAGCATGCACTTTCTTCGTTTGGGCGGCACGGGAAATCTGGTATTCCCCAATTTCCTGCTCTGTCTTATAACAATTATAAGTTGGAGCGGGACCAACGTTCCCCAGCTCAGTATAACAAGCGGGTTCGGTCAATATATCCATTTTATTATCTTGATTAAGGCGTGATGTGGTCGCTACCTGGAGAGAGAGAGAAGAAAACACTCAGCGTGCGCTCTGCAAGAATAGATTGGTTATTATTTTATCTAATCAGGATGGCTCCCACTGCTTTTTATCAAATCTTCCTTCAAACCCTAAAAGGAAAGACTAGCCGGGATTAATTACACACTACAAGTTCGCCAATCTTTCAGCCAGGCCAGTGTCGGTACTTTAAGGGAGGTCCCACGTGCTTTCGCACGAACCTAATTAATGTAAACCTCGTTTTCCCAGAGGCATAACCTCGTTAACACCTTTCTAGACACCTACTTGATCGGCTAATTGTAATGTGTAAAACTCTTCCAGGAGTAACTCTTACTCACAGCGGGTATCGGGATCCAACTATCTCATAGAAGGTATGCAATCTCATTGCAAATTTCAACACATGAAATTCCCGATAATATTTTGCCCCTAGCTAGCTATGACCATGACGCATGCCAAACAACCCATAGTCTGCTAGTCAAGTTCAACCCGTACATTTCTTGATTGAATTAAACCCACCCGTACGACCCTTGACGCATGCCAAACAACGCCGTACGAATACCCTAATCCAATCGCATCGTATGCTAGCAGATAAGCACTAGTTAGCTACCGTACACTACGCCTTGACGCATGCCAAACAACCGCAGCACGAATACTAACTAGTACTTATCTGAAATGACGGAGGGCTACGACAGGTTTTTCTGAAAACCTATTGCGTAATGTGTTAGTTGTATGTATTCCCTAGAGGCCAGTATTGTACAGATGATGTATATTATATTGGATGCTTGGACATATATAGAGATGACTTTCTTGCTCGACATGATAGTATGCTATCTGGTTGCCATTTATCTTAACATGTACACTAGTCTCTTTATACTGTCTTATAGTTACATGTTGGTAAAGCCCTTAGGATTTGTACTTGACTACCTAGACTATGATGCAGATCATACTAGTGGGAACATGGTAGTCCATAAGTACATCCTTCAAGGTCCCTAGTCGTGGGTATCTCGAGACGGGGCATCGATTTACCAGAGTAGACTAGCGTATACGCTTCTCGACCCATGTGATGGGCGATGGATGATCCCATATCCATTGGTGTTTGACATCAGAGATGGTATACGGGTGCTCAGTGGAAACTGGGTACACTGGACGGACTCGCCGAGAACTCCAAGATGGTATTATACCTCACGTCAGATGGCAGTTATCAGGTGACACTTGTACAGGTTAGTCTGTAGACCCGAGATCGTCATAGAGTCTTGTGTGATTCCCACTGTGCTTTGATCTCCACCTTACCACGTCCATGAGGGCGTGCAAAACGGTGGTCTTTGGGTACAGTCCCGAGTCACATGGAGGCAATGAGCGATAGGAGGGGTTTCGTCTCTCCCGGTATTGGGAGTTGATGTTGCGCTGTGCTCGATTGGCCGTAACAGGGAAGTCCCTGGCCAGGGCTGATCAGAGATTTGCTGGTAAGTGTTACCAGTAGTTTCTCGACCCGTTACGAGCCTCACATCGGCACGACTTATCGGGTTATTGGGGTCTGACGTATACCACCCCTAGACTTGATATGCGACGTATCAGACGAAGAGACTTGACTGTATGGTAAGTGTTACTGGTCGGATTCGCAGGAGTGTGAGCGGGCTAGCTCGTCGATCTTCTGATCGCTCAATACCCGGGTGGCCGTTACGTTTAGCAGACCGCTTGCGGCTTGTGGATGCTTGATATGATCATCATCTGCTACCGGCGTATTGACGAGTCTTTAGAGTCCTACACAGAGGTTTCCTGGCTCAAGCGAAACGAAATAGGAGCGCATATGAGATATGTGCAGGACCGAGAATAATGCGTGTATGTGATACCGCACTTCATTCTCGCGATATATGTTTCGATTGGTTATATTCGATATGACCTAGTTATCGAATCATTGATTCGATAAATCGATACATTACATACTAGTCGGTTGTATGCGATATAACCGGATCATTGAATCAAGTGTTGATTTAATGATTTAATGTATAATTATATATTTGATATATTACTTTGCATTAACTAGTATTGGTTCACTTTAAACGGATTTTTCTCACTTGGATTGCACATTGTATATGTGATATACTTTTGTGCACTTTTTGTATCATGTTTGATGATACTTGATCATTAGTTAAGTTTATAGAATTAATCCATGGTTAATTGATAATTAGGGTTTTGCATACATATTTATTTATCCATTTATTTGTTTATTTATGTGGATAAATTCAAAATGAGAATGGTGGCTATATTTGTTTCTTGTATGAAGCTTCTTGAACCCTTGACTTTAGCAACCATTCTTATCCTCTTGCTTAACCCTAACCCACTCTTTGACCATGGTTAATTCTCTACACTTAACCCTAGTTCAAGATATGATAAGTAATTGATATTAGTTTTATTTTAAAAAAGGAGAACACTTATCATAATCTTTTCTTGAGCTCATCTTCTTCTTCTTCTTCAAGCTTGCTACTCCAATGGCAAGTTGAGATCTAGTGAGTTAAATCCAAATCTAAAGTGAACCCACCTCCTATTTCTTCACCCTCTACCTCTTGCCAAGTTGTTTTGGGTGTTTACTTCACAAGTTTCACAAGTTTGTGAAGTCGGAGCTTGAGTTTGTGCAACCTCGACGTAGATCGTCTTTGACACAAAGCCGACGAGCTATTCCGCTTGCTTTCCCGATGAAGCCGATGATCGAGTCAAGGATTCATGATGGACAGCGAGGACATGACGTTGCGGAGCCGTGGAGGTGGATATCCGGATCTACAAAGGTTGTATATCCGTATCCTAGTAGTTAACAGTTAACTAGTTTTCATTTTCGCCTAAACATCTAGTTAAAGATCCGTATTCTAGGGTTTCTCGGCACTAAAATTTTTAATTTGGCATGTTCGATACCTTGTGAGAACCCACTAGAGTGCCTAGGAACCTTTCACTGGTATCAGAGCCTAGCTAGAGCCTTAGGCGAAGTCCCGACGACGTTTGAAGTCCGAACGAACTCGAAACCCTAGAATTTTAGAGCTCTCTGGACATTTTCATAAATCTGGGATTTTTCAATATTTAAAATGTCTAAAAAATTCAGCATAGAATTCTAAGCATTACTGTGCAAAACGATCCCATCAACTGTTCATTCAGCCGCGGAAGCGCGGCAGAATCATGCTTTCTGCAGCCCTTCCGCGGTCAAACAGTGACGTCATCCCATTATTTTTGCACAGTAATACCTGATAAATTCTTGTGAGTTTTATGGATATTTTTAAATTAATTTAAGGGTTGAGTGCTCTGGAGTTATATTGGGAATCGATGAATTCGATCGGAATATCAAACTTTGTCTAAGTGTTTTTCCAGATAACTGTAGAATATGTTAAAGAGTTCGACCGGATAAAAATACCCAGGTTTTCCCCTGCCAAAATATCCAAGTGTTGGATTATTGTGTGGTTAAAAGACGTTCTGAGTAGTGCAAGTAACGCGATGGTCCCTCTAGAAGACACAAACCTTAACTCGATTATGTGACCGTCTTGAACTGCCCTTTGAACCTTCGGGTTTGGGGCAGTACGGCGTGCCACATGTGAGGCGTTGGCTTGACCCTTCTACGGCTGGACCGTTGGTACTGAGGTATGAAGTGAATGTCTTTGAACCTATTTCATGTATTGATCGGTGTCGGGAAAACTTGGGTGTTCGAAAGTTCGATCGGAAAGTTTGATATATTCTATTTATCCGGAATTGGATACAATAATTGGAATTCACAAAAGGTTATGAGATAACTGGATGAATGTTATAGATCTAGCAGTTTAGTTTCACAAGATATCGAAAAGAGTTTTCGATGATGGGACTAAAATGCGGGATTTATAACTGTTAGGCATGTGATGTCTAAAGAGATTGCGGATTCCAATTGTTGTAGTTTTACACTTTCTTTTCTGTGACCGTAAGTGTAGTATGTTCATATCGCCGGTTTCGTTGCTATACGTCAACGACAATTGGGGTATGCATACTTACTTACGTTGATGACATGTGATGTTATGTGTTGCTGGATATGTTATATTGGATCGTCGTATTCGAATAGCCGGGGGTTTTTATGTGAGATGAGTGTTTTTCATTTTCATTCATGTAAAAACTTGTATGTAATATTCTTTTATTCGGGGCACTTCCAGGATGCGGGAGCTGTCACCCTTTGTATATTATTTACTTTTCTACACTAGGATAGACCCAAGGAGGGGAGCATAAGTAACCGGGTTCTGGGGTCCAGTGGGAGACCAACTCGAGGTGTCGAGTCCGGGTCTCCTAACCCTAGAATTGGCAGGGTTGCTTGCCGCTCTCGTAGGGGTCTAGGGGTGTGGGATTGGCTATTCATCACGACCGTGGAATCCGTGTTTTATACTGGCTCGTATTGAAAACACGGACGTCCTAGTATATCCAATATTTCATATGTTTATTCTGCTGCGATATCTGTGATGTGATTATGTGATGGATATAGTATATAGTATATATGATATATTATATAGACGTTACTTATGTTTTACACCCGCGCTAGCCCTGCCCTGCTCTGTCGTTAGTTACCTAACCTAACGGTGCACGAGGGGACATCGAGGCGAATGCGGATGGCATAAGTGTACGTTATATCTATCTGTGATGTTTAGGTATTAAATGATGGGACTTCATTAATGTGATTAATGAAAGATAAGAAACCTAAGATGTTGTAGAATCAGATTTTAAATAAAACAGGTAGCTACAGTTCTTGTTTTGCATAGCGGTATATATGATATACCCCGCACCTCATTCGACGAGGAAAGGACCGAGATCCCTTCACCGGGAGTGACTCCTTTAGCAATAACTGGCAGATGCTACACACTCGGTTTGGTTTTGATTGCTTTTAAGAGTTTTTGCTTTGCACAGCGATATATACGATATATCCCGCACCTCATTCGACGAGGAAAGGACCGAGATCCCTTCACCGGGAGTGACTCCTTTAGCAAAACTGGAAAAGCCTCAAAATCACTCCATTTTAAAACTTCATTTGATTCTACAACGATATCAAGTTCATTACGCTCATGGTTTTTATGAAAAACCTGCGTAGCCCTCCGTCATTTCAGATAAAGACTAGTTAGTATTCGTGCTGCGTTTGTTGACCTTAGCCAAGGCGTGGTGTACGGTAGCTAATTAGTATTTATCTGCTAAAACATGAGATGTGATTGAGTTAGGGTAGTCGTACGACTTTGTTGACCTTAGCCAAGGGTCGTACGGGTGGGTTTAATTCAATCTGGAAATGACGGGTTGAACTTGACTAGCGCTTATGATTTGTTGACCTTAGCCAAGGTCATAAGTTGCTAGGGGCAAAATATTATCGGGAATTTCAAGTGTTGAAATTTGCAATGAGATTGCATACCTTCTATGAGATAGTTGGATCCCGATACCCACTGCGAGTAAGAGTTACTCCTGGGAGAGTTTTACACAGTGCAATTAGCCGATCAAGTAGGTGTCTAGAAAGGTGTTAACGAGGTTACGCCTCTGGGAAAACGAGGTTTACAGTAATTAGGTTCGTGCGAAAGCACGGGGGACCTCCCTCAAAGTACCGACACTGGCCTGGCTGAAAGATTGGCGAACCTGTAGTGTGTAATTAATCCCGGCTAGTCTTTCCTTTTAGAGTTTGAAGGAAGATTTGATAAAAAGCAGTGGGAGCCATCCTGATTAGATAAGATAATAACCAATCTGATCTTGCACGAGCATACGCTAAAGTGTTTTCTTCTCTCTCTCTCCAGGTAGCGACCATTTCATGCCTTAATAAAGATAATAAAATGGATGTATTGACCGAACCCGCATGTTATACTGTGCTGGGGAACGTTGGTTCCGTTCTTTCCTATAAGAGTTATAGGAATGAACAGGATATAGGGGAATACCAGGATTCCCATGCCACCCGAATGAAGAAAGTACATATTGATGCATTTTCTTCGGGTATGTTCGTTACTGAGAACTGTTTCTCCATTTGCTCTACGTCCTGGGTATTGGATACCGGGTCAGGATCCCATATATGTAATCAGTTACATGGGCTTAGAAAAGGTAGAGAACTTGGAGAAGGTGATAAAGACATTAGAGTTGGAAATGGTGCAATTGTTGCAGCCAAGACTGTCGGGGAATATCACCTTGTATTACCAACTGGTAATACATTGGTTCTGAACGAATGCTATTACATGCCGAACCTGATATGCAACATTATATCGGTTTCTTTATTAAGTAAAGAGGGATATAATTTTGTATTACAGGACAATGTTATGAACATTTTCCATAACCAAAAGTTGGTTGGATCAGGCACGTTGTGCAATGGCATTTATGTTCTAAACCAATCAACAGTCCTGAGCATAACAAACACACACAAGAGGAAGAGTTCTGAACTCAACGAATCCTTCTTGTGGCATTGTAGACTGGGTCACATCAATACGACACGACTAGCTAAGTTGCATAAAGATGGATATTTAAATCCATTTGAATTTTCATCTTATGACACTTGCCAGTCATGTCTCAAAGGCAAGATGACCAAGACTCCGTTTACGGGACACGGAGAAAGAGTTACCGAACTCTTAGGACTGATACATAGTGATGTATGCGGTCCCATGTCTACACATGCCAGGGATGGTTCTTCATACTTCATTACATTCACTGACGATCTCTCTAGGTTCGGGTATGTGTTCCTGATGAAACACAAATCGGAAGCTTTTGAGAAATTTAGGGAATATAAACAAGAAGTTGAGAACCAAACCGGAAAAAGTATTAAAATCCTACGATCTGATCGAGGAGGAGAATACTTGAGCATTGAATTCCTGGACTTCCTAAAAGAGAATGGGATTCTCTCTCAACTAACTCCTCCATATACACCACAGCACAACGGTGTATCGGAGCGGAGAAACCGCACCCTATTGGATATGGTGCGCTCTATGATGAGTGTAGCTGAGTTGCCTATTTCCTTCTGGGGATATGCACTGGAAACAGCAGCATACCTACTGAACAGGGTTCCCACCAAATCTGTGCCTACCACACCATATGAGATATGGGAAGGGAAGAGACCATATCTTAATTTTATAAAGATATGGGGTTGCCCGGCCTATGTCAAAAGACAAAAACCGGACAAACTCGAGGCAAGATCTGTTTTGTGTAAGTTTGTTGGATATCCCAAACATTCGCGAGGGTATATCTTCTACCACAGTGAGGAACAAAGAGTATTTGTTGCTCAACATGCCACCTTTTTAGAAAAGGAATTTCTTGCAAAAGAAATTAGTGGCTCTGAGGTAGAACTGGAAGAGGTTCCAGCTGAACAAAACACAACAGAAGATTTAGTGGAACCAGAGCATTCAGTAGCTTCCGACGAACCTCAGCCTCTCCGCCGATCTGGTAGGGTTTCTCGTCCACCTGTGAGATACTATGGTTTTCTCATTGATGGTGGAAGTGAGGATTGCATCATGGAGGATGATGACCCAACTAGCTTCGAGCAGGCCATCACGAGTGGGGACTCAGTGAAATGGCTGGATGCTATGCGGTCCGAGATGGATTCCATGTACACCAACAAAGTATGGACTTTGGAAGTTGCTCCTGAAGGGGTAAAACCCATTGGGAGCAAGTGGATCTTTAAGAAGAAACTTGGTGTAGATGGGAAAGTGGAGACTTTCAAAGCTAGACTTGTAGCAAAGGGTTTTCGTCAAAGACCAGGTGTGGACTATGACGAGACCTTTTCTCCAGTGGCTATGCTTAAATCCATCCGAATCATGCTTGCCATTGCTGCTTTTCATGACTACGAAATCTGGCAAATGGATGTTAAGACCGCCTTTCTAAATGGTGATTTAGAAGAGTGCGTGTACATGACTCAGCCAGAGGGCTTCGTAGACAGTGGGAGCAGCGGGAAGGTGTGCAAGCTGCTTAAATCCATTTATGGATTAAAGCAAGCATCGCGGAGTTGGAACATCTGCTTTGACGTCGTAATCAAAGAGTTTGATTTCGTCAAAAATCCAGATGAACCTTGTATCTACAAGAAGGTGGCAGAGAGTAAGGTTGTCTTCCTCGTATTGTACGTGGACGACATACTCTTGATAGGAAATGATATTCCTATGCTGCAATCGGTCAAGCTCTTCTTATCACAAAGATTCTCAATGAAAGATCTTGGTGATGCCTCCTGCATATTGGGAATCAGGATCTATAGAGATAGATCCAAACGGATTTTGGGATTGTCCCAATCCAGGTACATTGACACCGTACTAAAGAGGTTTAGTATGGAAGAGTCCAAGCGTGGGAACTTACCCACGATCTCTGGAGTCACTCTCTCCAAAGAGATGTCTCCCAAGACTGATTTGGAGAGAGCTCGCATGCAAGGGATACCCTATGCTTCGGCAGTAGGCTCTATCATGTATGCGATTCTATGTACCAGACCCGATGTAGCATACTTACTAAGTGTAGTGAGCAGGTATCAAGCTGATCCTGGAGAGAGTCACTGGACAGCTGTGAAGAGCATTCTCAAGTACTTGCGAAGGACTAGAGATATGTTCTTGGTGTATGGTAACGGAGAACTCCAAGTGGAGTCCTTTACCGATTCGAGCTTCCAGAGTGATAAGGACGACTCTAAGTCGCAGTCGGGTTTTGTCTTTACCCTTTACGGAGGGGCGGTTAGCTGGAAGAGTTCCAAGCAGGAAACCGTGGCAGACTCGACGATGGAGGCTGAATACATCGCTGCCAACGATGCTGCCAAAGAGGCTGTCTGGATCAAGAAATTCATTACTGAACTTGGAGTGGTTCCATCCATTGAGCATCCAATACCTTTGTATTGCGATAACAATGGAGCGGTGGCTTTGGCCAAGGAACCCAGGTCCCATCAGCGGTCCAGGCATATTCTGAGGCGGTATCACCTGATCCGGGAGATAGTTGATCGCCGGGAGATCGAGGTCAGGAGAGTTGACACGAAGAACAACACGGCGGATCCACTCACGAAGGCCATTCCCCAGATACAGTTTGAGAGACTCTTCGGGATGCTCGGTATGAGATACTACAGCAGCTGGCCCTAGTGCAAGTGGGAGATTGTTAGTTGTATGTATGCCCTAGAGGCCAGTATTGTACAGATGATGTATATTATATTGGATGCTTGGACATATATAGAGATGACTTTCTTGCTCGACATGATAGTATGCTATCTGGTTGCCATTTATCTTAACATGTACACTAGTCTCTTTATACTGTCTTATAGTTACATGTTGGTAAAGCCCTTAGGATTTGTACTTGACTACCTAGACTATGATGCAGATCATACTAGTGGGAACATGGTAGTCCATAAGTACATCCTTCAAGGTCCCTAGTCGTGGGTATCTCGAGACGGGGCATCGATTTACCAGAGTAGACTAGCGTATACGCTTCTCGACCCATGTGATGGGCGATGGATGATCCCATATCCATTGGTGTTTGACATCAGAGATGGTATACGGGTGCTCAGTGGAAACTGGGTACACTGGACGGACTCGCCGAGAACTCCCAGATGGTATTATACCTCACGTCAGATGGCAGTTCTCAGGTGACACTTGTACAGGTTAGTCTGTAGACCCGAGATCGTCATAGAGTCTTGTGTGATTCCCACTGTGCTTTGATCTCCACCTTACCACGTCCATGAGGGCGTGCAAAACGGTGGTCTTTGGGTACAGTCCCGAGTCACATGGAGGCAATGAGCGATAGGAGGGGTTTCGTCTCTCCCGGTATTGGGAGTTGATGTTGCGCTGTGCTCGATTGGCCGTAACAGGGAAGTCCCTGGCCAGGGCTGATCAGAGATTTGCTGGTAAGTGTTACCAGTAGTTTCTCGACCCGTTACGAGCCTCACATCGGCACGACTTATCGGGTTATTGGGGTCTGACGTATACCACCCCTAGACTTGATATGCGACGTATCAGACGAAGAGACTTGACTGTATGGTAAGTGTTACTGGTCGGATTCGCAGGAGTGTGAGCGGGCTAGCTCGTTGATCTTCTGATCGCTCAATACCCGGGTGGCCGTTACGTTTAGCAGACCGCTTGCGGCTTGTGGATGCTTGATATGATCATCATCTGCTACCGGCGTATTGACGAGTCTTTAGAGTCCTACACAGAGGTTTCCTGGCTCAAGCGAAACGAAATAGGAGCGCATATGAGATATGTGCAGGACCGAGAATAATGCGTGTATGTGATACCGCACTTCATTCTCGCGATATATGTTTCGATTGGTTATATTCGATATGACCTAGTTATCGAATCATTGATTCGATAAATCGATACATTACATACTAGTCGGTTGTATGCGATATAACCGGATCATTGAATCAAGTGTTGATTTAATGATTTAATGTATAATTATATATTTGATATATTACTTTGCATTAACTAGTATTGGTTCACTTTAAACGGATTTTTCTCACTTGGATTGCACATTGTATATGTGATATACTTTTGTGCACTTTTTGTATCATGTTTGATGATACTTGATCATTAGTTAAGTTTATAGAATTAATCCATGGTTAATTGATAATTAGGGTTTTGCATACATATTTATTTATCCATTTATTTGTTTATTTATGTGGATAAATTCAAAATGAGAATGGTGGCTATATTTGTTTCTTGTATGAAGCTTCTTGAACCCTTGACTTTAGCAACCATTCTTATCCTCTTGCTTAACCCTAACCCACTCTTTGACCATGGTTAATTCTCTACACTTAACCCTAGTTCAAGATATGATAAGTAATTGATATTAGTTTTATTTTAAAAAAGGAGAACACTTATCATAATCTTTTCTTGAGCTCATCTTCTTCTTCTTCTTCAAGCTTGCTACTCCAATGGCAAGTTGAGATCTAGTGAGTTAAATCCAAATCTAAAGTGAACCCACCTCCTATTTCTTCACCCTCTACCTCTTGCCAAGTTGTTTTGGGTGTTTACTTCACAAGTTTCACAAGTTTGTGAAGTCGGAGCTTGAGTTTGTGCAACCTCGACGTAGATCGTCTTTGACACAAAGCCGACGAGCTATTCCGCTTGCTTTCCCGATGAAGCCGATGATCGAGTCAAGGATTCATGATGGACAGCGAGGACATGACGTTGCGGAGCCGTGGAGGTGGATATCCGGATCTACAAAGGTTGTATATCCGTATCCTAGTAGTTAACAGTTAACTAGTTTTCATTTTCGCCTAAACATCTAGTTAAAGATCCGTAGTCTAGGGTTTCTCGGCACTAAAAATTTTAATTTGGCATGTTCGATACCTTGTGAGAACCCACTAGAGTGCCTAGGAACCTTTCATAATGAACTTGATATCGTTGTAGGATCGAATGAATTTTGAAATGGAGTGTTTTTGAGGCTTTTCTAGTTTTGCTAAAGGAGTCACTCCCGGTGAAGGGATCGTCGGTCCTTTCCTCGTCGAATGAGGTGCGGGATATATCACATATATCGCTGTGCAAAGCAAAAACACTTAAAAGCAATCAAAAGACAAACCGAGTGTGTAGCATCTGCCAGTTATTGCTAAAGGGGTCACTCCCGGTGAAGGGATCTCGGTCCTTTCCTTATCGAATAAGGTGCAGGATATATCATATATACCGCTGTGCAAAGCAAAAACTGTAGCTACCTGTTTTATTTTGAAATTCGATTCTACAACATCTTAGGTTTCTTTTCTTTCATTAATCATATTAATGAAGTCCCATCATTTAAGTACCTAAACATCACAGATAAATACGACGTACACTTATGCCATCCGCATTCGCCTCGATGTCCCCTCGTGCACCGTTAGGTTAGGTAACTAACGGCAGAGCGGGGCAGGGCTAGCGCGGGTGTAAAATATAAGTAACGCCTATATAATATATCATATATACTATATATTATATCTGTCACAGAATATCACATGATCACATCACAGATAAATCACAGCAGAAGAAACTTATGAAATATTGGATATACTAGGACGTCCGTGTTTTCAATACGAGCCAGTACAAAACACGGATTCCACGGTCGTGATGAATAGCCAAACCCACACCCCTAGACCCCTACGAGAGCGGCAAGCAACCCTGCCAATTCTAGAGTTAGGAGACCCGGACTCGACTCCTCGAGTTGGTCTCCCACTGGACTCCAGAACCCGGTTACTTGTGCCCTCCTCCTTGGGTCTATCCTAGTGCGGAAAAGTAAATAATATACAACAACGGTGACAACTTCCGCAACCTGGAAGTGCCCCAAATAAAAGAATATTACATACAAGTTTTTACATGAATAAAAATGAAAAACACTCATCTCACATAAAAACCCCCGGCTATTCAAACACGACGATCCAATATAACATATCCAGCAACACAAAACATCACATGTCATCAACGTAAGTAAATATGCGCATCCCAATTGTCGTTGACATATAGCAACGAAACCGGCGATATCACATATTACACTTACGGTCACAGAAAAGAAAGTGTAAAACTACAACAGTTGGAATCCGCAACCTGCATAGACATCGCATGCCTAATCAAATGAATACCTTAGACATCACATGCCTAACAATTATAAACCCCGCATTTTAGTCTCATTATCGAAAACACTTTTCAATATCAAGTCGGGCAATTCAACAAGATTCCCGGCATTCTGATCGAATGCTCGTCGCAAACTTCAGTAGACGGCTGCACCCCCGATACCGTCGACGAAGTGCACCAAGGCCGAACACCGTTACCGCGAGCACCCGAACGGATGCTTTCGGTGACGGGGTTCTCCTACAGTCACTTGGTCGAGGCTAAGGGGTGTAGCTGTCTATTAAGTTTACCCGGCGAGTATCCACGTACGCTACGTGATTGCAACGGACTTTTGATCACATCAAAATTCCGTGGCAACCGATCAAGTGAGACTAAAGTGCTATGTTTATAACATTCATTCAGTTATCTCATAACTACTTGTGAATTCCAATTATTGTATCCCATTCCAGATAAACAGAAAATGTTAAACTTTTCGATCGAACAGTCAAACACCCAAGTTTTCCCGATACAGCTCAACACATGAAATAAGTCTAACAACATTCAGTTCGTGCCTCAGTACCAATGGTCCAGCCGTAGAAGGGTCAAGCCAACGCCTCACATGTGGCACGCCGTACTGTCCCAAACCCGAAGGTTCAAAGGGCAGTTCAAGACGGTCACATAATCGAGTTAAGGTTTGTTGTCTTCTAGAGGGACCATCGCGTTACTTGCACTACTTAGAACGTCGTTAAACTACAGAAAAATCCAACACTTGGAAATTTCCCGACAGGGAAAAAATTGGGTATTCATATCCGGTCGAACTTTTTAACATATTCTAAAATTTATCCGGAAAGCCATAAAGACAAAATTTGATAATCCGATCGAACATTCGAATCCCCAAAACAACCCCAGAAAATTCAACTCTTTAATAAATATTAAAAATTCCCAGAAAATCCAGCACCTGAAAACATGAATTACAGTGCAAAAATAGATGCACAAAACGACAAACTAGCCGCGGAACCGCCGCATGAGCATGCTCATGCCGCGGATCCGCGGTGACTTTATGGAATCATGGCATCGAATTTTACAGTAATTCTAATATGACCCTGCTGAATTTTTTTAGCAATTTTTAATTTGGAAAAACTCCAGTTTTTAGAAAAAGTCCAGAGAGCTATTTTGGGTTCGGGTTTTGATTCGATCGGACTTCAAATTCCGTCTAGACTTCGCCTAAGGCTCTAGCTAGGCTCTGATACCACTGTAGGGTTCCTAGGCACTCTAGTGAGGTCTCTCAAGGCATCAACCATGCCCGTTTCAAAAATTACGGTGCCGAGAAACCCTAAACTACGGATCGTCGGCTAGATTTCTAGGCGAAACATTAAACTAGTTAACACTTAACTAAGAGATACGGAAATACAACCTTTGTAGATCCGGTTCTCCACCTCCATAGCTCCGAGATGAGGTCCTCTCCGCTGTCCAAATCAAATCCGGGCTCTAGCATCGGCTTCATCGGAGACTGGACGGGCTAGGTCGTCGACGACGTGCCGAAGATGATCTACGTCGAAGCATCACTAGATCGAGCTCCACCTTCACCAAGTCTTGAAAACTTGTGAAGGAAACACACTCTACTACTTGGCAAGAGGTAGAGGATGAAGAAATAGGAAGTGGGTAGACTTTAGTTTTGGATTTCTCACATTCTTCATCAATCCACCATTGATGAAGTTTGGTTTTCTTCACTTGAAGAAAAATGAAGAAGAAGAAGAAGGTTGTTATGATAAGAATAATAATTATATTAGAGTGATAATTCTTATCATAATAATGACCATGGTAAAGTGTAGAGAGCTAACTTGAGTTAATGAGAATGGTTAGGTTTAAAAAGAAGACAAAAATGGTGACATGGTCAAAGTATTCATGAAGCTTCATGAATGAAAAGAATGCCACCATTTATCTCATTTCTTTTTCTTTTTATAAAAGAATAAATGAATAAAATGAATAAGGAAAAAGTAAACCCTAACCATTTCATTAACCAAGGTTTAATTCTTTACACTTAACCAAAAAGGCATGCATCATCAAACATGATACAAGCAAGTGCACAAAATCATATCGCATATGCAATGCGCACATCCGAGTGAGAAAATCCATCTTAAAGTGAACCAATACTAGTTAATGCAAAGTAATATATCAAATATATAATTATGCATTAAATCATTAAATCAACACTTGATTCAATGATCCGGTCATGTCGCACACAACCGACTAGTATACAATGTATCGGGTTATCGAATCAATCCTTGATTCGATAACTAGGTTATATCGCATACAACCATTCGACACATTCAACGCGAGAATGGAATACGGTATCACATACACGTATTATTCTCGGTCCCGCACATATCTCATATGTGCTCCTATTTCGTTTCGCTTGAACCAGGAAACCTCTGTGTAGGACTCTAAAGACTCGTCAATACGCCGGCAGCAGATGATGATCATATCAAACACCCACAAGCCACAAGCAGTCTGCTAAACGTAACGGCCACCCGGGTATTGAGCGATCTGAAGATCGACGAGCAAGCCCGCTCACACTCCAGTGAATCCAACCAGTAACACTACCGTACAGTCCGGTCTGATCGTCTGATATGTCGCATATCTTGCCTAGGGGTGGTAAACGTCAGACCCCAATAGCTCGATAAGTCGTGTCGATATGAGGTCTATAACAATTCGAGAAACTACTGGTAACACTTACCAATAAATCTCAGCAACCCTGGCCAGGGATTTCCCGTTATAACCAATCGAACACAGCGCAACATCAACTCCCTATACCGGGAGAGACGAATTCCCTTCTATCGCTCATTGCCTCCATGTGACTCGGGACTGTACCCAAAAACCACCGTTTTGCACGCCCTCATGGACGTGGTAAGATGGAAATCAAAGCACAGTGGGAACCACACAAGACTCTATGACGATCTCGGGTCAACAGACTACTCTGTACCAGTGTCACCAGAGAACTGCCATCTGACGTGAGGTATAATACCATCTGGGAGTTCTCGGCGAGTCCGTCCAGTGTATCCAGTCATTACTGAGCACCCGTATATCATCTCTGATGTCAAACACCAATCGATATGGGATCATCCATCGCCCATCTGTATGGGTCGAGAAGGTATACGCTAGTCTACTCTGGTATATCGATGCCCCGTCTCGATACACCCACGACCAGGGACTTTGAAGGATGTACTTATAGACTACCATGTCCCCACTAGTATGATCCGCATCATAGTCCAGGTAGTCAAGTACACATCCTAAGGGCTTTACCAACATGTAACAGAGAGACAATCAGTGTACACGTTAAGACAAAGAGTAACCAGATAGCATACTATCATGTCGAGCAAGAAAGTCCTCCCTATATATGTCCCAGCATCCACTACAATATACATCCTATGTACAGTAATGGCCTCTAGGGCTTACATATAACTAACACTTCGGAGGGTCTTTTTCAACCCTCGATCGCTGCCATACCCATGCAGCTGCCGGCAGCCGTAGATATTTTGGGACGGCGTATATGCCAGGACGAATCGCGCCCTTGGGGATAACCCTACAACATCGGGTTGACCCCTCGACACTCGGCAGGGTATCTGCAGTGGGCCAGGTACATTTTGTCAGCGAGGAAGGTGCATCTGCTGAAGATCGGTCTATACCCTGCAGTTTACGCCTCGCTGTTCGAGTATTCTGCTCCTCCGACATGGTGGACTAAGGCGTTCATGGAGCAATGGAACATCCTTACCCATACCTTTCTACTGATGGACAGGGAAGTTTCCATCTCTTTGGAAGAATTTGTTGAAATTTCCGGTTTGCCGGTGAGGGGGGAGCACTATGAGGAGCTGCTTCCTCCTAATGACTATGTCTTCGCCACCAAGCCGTTGGTAATGGACCTAACGCCGGAGAATGCTATTCAGCACCCGTTCCCGGGTCTGGTAAAGGTGCTGAATATGTATGAAAGTCTTTACTTAGAATCGGGAGGCCGGGGAGTTAGTTTTGCAGACTTCATCGCCCGCTTTCTTCGACCGGAGCTTCTATCGCAACGGGGCGAAAAATTTTCCAAGCTTGACCACCCCTTCGGCCTTGGCTTAGATCGTCAACCAGCACTGGAAGACGACCAAAAGGGTTTTTACCTCCCCGATGCTTCAATCATCCCCTTATCGGAAATCGCCGCTCCGGGCATCGACGAGGAGACTTTCTTTCTCGGGTTTCTGGGGCTATGGCTGTGCTGGTTCACGCTCCCTATGCACCCGCGCTACATGAGGCCTGAAAGGTTCCTAGGCACTCTAGTGAGGTCTCACAAGGCATCGAACATGCCAATTTAAAAAAATGGTGCCGAGAAACCCTAGACTACGGATCTTAGACTAGATGTTTTGGCGAAATGATAATCTAGTTAACAAATTAACTAAAGGAAGAGAGCTACAACCTTTGTAGATCCGGATTTCCACTTCCTTATCTCCACACGGGTGTCCTCTCGGTGTCCATCATGAATCCCGAACCCAATCGTCGGCTTCATCGGAGAAACGGGCGAGCAAGGTCGTCGGCTTCGTGTCAAAGACGATCTACGTCGAGGTTGCACTAGTTCAAGCTTCGACTTCACCAAGTAGTGAAACTTGTGAAGAAAACACCCGCAACCACTTGGCAAGAGGTAGAGGATGAAGAAATAGGAGGTGGGTTCACTTTAGATTTGGATTTCTCTCACTAGATCTCAAGTTGCCATTAATGGCATCTAGGTTTCTCACTTGAAGAAGAAGAAGAAGATGATAGAATTGTTATGGAAAAAGAATAATAAAACAATACTTATCATCTTCTAACCATGGTCAAGTGTAGAGAATAGACCATGGTTAGTGGGATTGGTTAGGGTTTAGTATGATGACAAAATGGTATCATTAGTCAAAGCTTCATGAAGCTTCAACAAGCTTCAAGTTAAAAATGAAACCATTTTGTTTTTCATTTATTTATTTATCAAGAAAGAATAGATAAATAAATAAGTAATCAAATCAAAACCCTAACTCATCTCATAACCATGGTTTAATACTTAACATATAACCAATTTACATGCATCATCAAACATGACACATACATTTGCACACAAAATATATCACATATACAATGTGCTTTTCAAGTGAGAAAAATCCGTTTAAAGTGAACCAACACTAGTTAATGCAAAGTAATATATCAAATATATATAATTGTACATTAAATCATTAAATCAACATTTGATTCAATGATCCGGTCATGTCGCACATAACCGACTAGTATTCAATGTATCGATTTATCGAATCAATGATTCGATAACTAGGTCATATCGAATATAACCAATCGAAACATTTATCGCGAGAATGAAATGCGGTATCACATACACGCATTATTCTCGGTCCTGCACACATCTCATATGCGCTCCTATTTCGTTTCACTTGAGCCAGGAAACCTCTGTGTAGGACTCTAAAGACTCGTCAATACGCCGGTAGCAGATGATGATCATATCAAGCACCCACAAGGCGCAAGCGGTCAGCTAAACGTAACGGCCACTCGGGTATTGAGCGATCAGAAGATCGACGAGCTAGCCCGCTCACACTCCTGTGAATCCAACCAGTAACACTTACCGTACAGTCCGGTCTCTTCGTCTGATATGTCGCATATCAAGTCTAGGGGTGGTAAACGTCAGACCCCAATACTCGATAAGTCGTGCCGATGTGAGGCTCATAACGGGTCGAGAAACTACTGGTAACACTTACCAGCAAATCTCTGATCAGCCCTGGCCAGGGACTTCCCTGTTACGGCCAATCAAGCACAGCGCAACATCAACCCCCAATACCGGGAGAGACGAAACCCCTCCTATCGCTCATTGCCTCCATGTGACTCGGGACTGTGCCCAAAGACCACCGTTTTGCACGCCCTTATGGACGTGGTAAGGTGGAGATCAAAGCACAGTGGGAATCACACAAGACTCTATGACGATCTCGGGTCTACAGACTAACCTGTACAAGTGTCACCTGAGAACTGCCATCTGACGTGAGGTATAATACCATCTGGGAGTTCTCGGCGAGTCCGTCCAGTGTACCCAGTCTCCACTGAGCACCCGTATACCATCTCTGATGTCAAACACCAATGGATATGGGATCATCCATCGCCCATCATATGGGTCGAGAAGCGTATACGCTAGTCTACTCTGGTATATCGATGCCCCGTCTCGATACACCCACGACTAGGGACCTTGAAGGATGTACTTATGGACTACCATTTCCCCACTAGTATGATCTGCATCATAGTCCAGGTAGTCAAGTACACATCCTAAGGGCTTTACCAATATGTAACTATAAGACAGTATAAAGAGACTAGTGTACATGTTAAGATAAAGAGTAACCAGATAGCATACTATCATATCGAGCAAGAAAGTCATCTCTATATATGTCCAAGCATCCAATATAATATACATCATCTGTACAATACTGGCCTCTAGGGCATACATACAACTAACAATCTCCCACTTGCACTAGGGCCAGCTGCTGTAGTATCGCATACCGAGCATCCCGAAGAGTCTCTCAAACTGTATCTGGGGAATGGCCTTCGTGAGTGGATCCGCCGTGTTATTCTTCGTGTCAACCCTCCTGACCTCGATCTCCCGGCGATCAACTATCTCCCGGATCAGGTGATACCGCCTCAGAATATGCCTGGATCGCTGATGGGACCTGGGTTCCTTGGCCAAAGCCACCGCTCCATTGTTATCGCAATACAAAGGTATTGGATGCTCAATGGATGGAACCACTCCAAGTTCAGAAATGAACTTCTTGATCCAGACAGCTTCTTTAGCAGCATCGTTGGCAGCGATGTATTCAGCCTCCATCGTCGAGTCTGCCACGGTTTCCTGCTTGGAACTCTTCCAGCTAACCGCCCCTCCGTAAAGGGTAAAGAAAAAGCCCGACTGCGACTTAGAGTCGTACTTATCACTCTGGAAGCTCGAATCGCTAAAGGACTCCACTTGGAGTTCTCCGTTACCATACACCAAGAACATATCTCTAGTCCTTCGCAAGTACTTGAGAATGCTCTTCACAGCTGTCCAGTGAATCTCTTCAGGATCAGCTTGATACATGCTCACTATACTTAGTGAGTATGCTACATCGGGTCTGGTACATAGCATCGTATACATGATAGAGCTTACTGCCGAAGCATAGGGTATCCCTTGCATGCGAGCTCTCTCCAAATCAGTCTTGGGAGACATCTCTTTGGAGAGAGTGACTCCAGAGATCGTGGGTAAGTTCCCACGCTTGGACTCTTCCATACTAAACCTCTTTAGTATGGTGTCAATGTACCTGGATTGGGACAATCCCAAAATCCGTTTGGATCTATCTCTATAGATCCTGATCCCCAATATGCAGGAGGCATCACCAAGATCTTTTATTGAGAATCTTTGTGATAAGAAGAGCTTGACCGATTGCAGCATAGGAATATCATTTCCTATCAAGAGTATGTCGTCCACGTACAATACGAGGAAGACAACCTTACTCTCTGCCACCTTCTTGTAGATACAAGGTTCATCTGGATTTTTGACGAAATAAAACTCTTTGATAACGACGTCAAAGCAGATGTTCCAACTCCGCGATGCTTGCTTTAATCCATAAATGGATTTAAGCAGCTTGCACACCTTCCCGCTGCTCCCACTGTCTACGAAGCCCTCTGGCTGAGTCATGTACACGCACTCTTCTAAATCACCATTTAGAAAGGCGGTCTTAACATCCATTTGCCAGATTTCGTAATCATGATAAGCAGCGATGGCAAGCATGATCCGGATGGATTTAAGCATAGCTACTGTAGAAAAGGTCTCGTCATAGTCCACACCTGGTCTTTGACGAAAACCCTTTGCTACTAGTCTAGCTTTGAAAGTCTCCACTTTCCCATCTACACCAATTTTCTTCTTGAAGATCCACTTGCTCCCAATGGGTTTTACCCCTTCAGGAGCAACTTCCAAAGTCCATACTTTGTTGGTGTACATGGAATCCATCTCAGACCGCATAGCATCCAGCCATTTCACTGAGTCCCCACTCGTGATGGCCTGCTCGAAGCTAGTTGGGTCATCATCCTCCATGATGCAATCCTCACTCCCACCATCCATGAGAAAACCGTAGTATCTCTCAGGTTGGCGAGGAACCCTACTAGATCGGCGGAGAGGCTGAGGTTCGTCGGGAACTACTGAATCCTCTGGTTCCACTAAATCTTCAGTTTGAGTTTGTGTAGCCGGAATTTCTTCCAGTTCTACCTTATCGACACTAATTTCCTTTGCAAGAAATTCCTTTTCCAAAAAGGTGGCATGTCGAGAAACAATCACTTTTTGTTCCTCTGTATGGTAGAAAAGATATCCATGTGAATGTTTGGGATATCCCACAAACTTGCATAGAACTGACCGTGCCTCGAGTTTGTCCAGATTTTGCCTTTTGACATAGGCCGGGCAACCCCATATCTTAACTCGTTTAAGACATGGTCTCTTCCCACTCCATATCTCATATGGTGTGGTAGGTACAGATTTAGATGGAACTTGATTCAATAGGTATGCTGCTGTCTCCAGCGCATAACTCCAGAAGGAAATAGGTAACTCAGCTGTGCTCATCATAGAGCGCACCATATCTAATTGGGTGCGGTTCCTCCTTTCTGATACACCGTTGTGCTGTGGTGTATATGGAGGAGTCAGCTGAGAGAGAATCCCATTCTCTTTTAGGAAGTCCAGGAATTCATTGCTTAAGTATTCTCCTCCTCGATCAGATCGTAGGATTTTAATACTTTTTCCGGTTTGGTTCTCAACTTCTTGCTTATATTCCCTAAATTTCTCAAAAGCTTCTGATTTGTGTTTCATCAGGAACACATACCCGAACCTAGAGAGATCGTCAGTGAATGTAATGAAGTATGAAGAACCATCCCTGGCATGTGTAGACATAGGACCGCATACATCACTATGTATAAGTCCCAAGAGTTCGGTAACTCTTTCTCCGTGTCCCGTAAACGGAGTTTTGGTCATCTTGCCTTTGAGACATGACTGGCAAGTGTCATAAGATGAAAATTCAAACGGATTTAAATATCCATCTTTATGCAACTTAGCTAGTCGTGTCGCATTGATGTGGCCCAGTCTACAATACCACAAGAAGGATTCGTTGAGTTCAGAACTCTTCCTCTTGTGTGTGTTTGTTATGCTCAGAACTGTTGATTGATTTAGAACATAAATGCCATTGCACAACGTGCCTGATCCAACCAACTTTTGGTTATGGAAAATGTTCATAACATTGTCCTGTAATACAAAATTCTATCCCTCTTTACTTAATAAAGAAACCGATATAATGTTGCTTATTAGGTTCGGCATGTAATAGCATTCGTTCAGAACCAATGTATTACCAGTTGGTAATACAAGGTGATATTCCCCGACAGTCTTGGCTGCAACAATTGCACCATTTCCTACTCTTATGTCTTTATCACATTCTCCAAGTTCTCTACCTTTCCTTAGCCCATGTAACTGATTACATATATGGGATCCCGACCCGGTATCCAATACCCAGGACGTAGAGCAAATGGAGAAACAGTTCTCAGTAACGAACACACCCGAAGAAAATGCATCAACATGTACTTTCTTCATTCGGGTGGCATGGGAATCCTGGCATTCCCCTATATCCTGTTCATTCCTATAACTTTTATAAGAAAGAACGGAACCAACGTTCCCCAGCACAGTATAACATGCGGGTTCGGTTAATACATCCATATTATTATCTTGATTAAGGCATGAACTGGTCGCTACCTGGAGAGAGAGAGAAGAAAATACTTTAGCGTATGCTCGTGCAAGATCAGATTGGTTATTATCTTATCTAATCAGGATGGCTCCCACTGCTTTTTATCAAATCTTCCTCCAAACCCTAAAAGGAAAGACTAGCCGGGATTAATTACACACTACAAGTTCGCCAATCTTTCAGCCAGGCCAGTGTCGGTACTTTGAGGGAGGTCCCCCGTGCTTTCGCACGAACCTAATTAATGTAAACCTCGTTTTCCCAGAGGCATAACCCCGTTGAAACCTTTCTAGACACCTACTTGATCAGCTAATTGCAATGTGTAAAACTCTCCCAGGAGTAACTCTTACTCGCAGTGGCTATCGGGATCCAACTATCTCATAGAAGGTATGCAATCTCATTGCAAATTTCAACACTTGAAATTCCCGATAATATTTTGCCCCTAGTGTCCTATGACCTTGACAAAGGCCAACAAATCACAGGATGCTAGTCAAGTTCAACCCGTCATTTCTTGATTGAATCAAACCCACCCGCACGACCCTTGACAAAGGCCAGCAAGGTCGTACGACTACCCTGAAACAATCTGCATCACATGCATAAGCAGATAAGCACTATTCAGCTACCGCACACTACGCCTTGACAAAGGCCAACAAACGCAGCACGAATACTAAACAGTTCTAATCTGAAATGACGGAGGGCTACGGCAGGTTTTTCTGAAAACCTATTGCGTAATGAACTTGATATCGTTGTAGAATCAAATGGAGTTTTGAAATGGAGTGATTTTGAGGCTTTTCCAGTTTTGCTAAAGGAGTCACTCCCGGTGAAGGGATCTCGGTCTTTTCCTCGTCGAATGAGGTGCGGGATATATCATATATATCGCTGTGCAAAGCAAAAACCCAAAAGCAGTCAAAAGCAAACCGAGTGTGTAGCATCTGCCAGTTATTGCTAAAGGAGTCACTCCCGGTGAAGGGATCTCGGTCCTTTCCTCATCGAATAAGGTGCGGGGTATATCGTATATACCGCTGTGCAAAGCAAGAACTATAGCTACCTGTTTTATTTTAAAATTCGATTCCACAACATCTTAGGTTTCTTATCTTTCATTAATCACATTAATGAAGTCCCATCATTTAAATACCTAAACATCACAGATAGATATGACGTACACTTATGCCATCCGCATTCGCCTCGATGTCCCCTCGTGCACCGTTAGGTTAGGTAACTAACGACAGAGCAGGGCAGGGCTAGCGCGGGTGTAAAACATAAGTAACGTCTATATAATATATCATATATACTATATACTATATCCATCACAGAGTCACAACACAGATATCGCAGCATAATAAACATATGAAATATTGGATATACTAGGACGTCCGTGTTTTCAATACGAGCCAGTATAAAACACGGATTCCACGGTCGTGCTGAATAGCCAATCCCACACCCCTAGACCCCTACTAGAGCGGCAAGCAACCCTGCCAATTCTAGGGTTAGGAGACCCGGACTCGACTCCTCGAGTTGGTCTCCCACTGGACCCCAGAACCCGGTTACTTGTGCTCCCCTCCTTGGGTCTATCCTAATGCGGAAAAGTAAATAATATACAAAGGGTGACAACTTCCGCTACCTCGAAGTGCCCCAAATAAAAAAATATTACATACAAGTTTTTACATGAATGAAAATGAAAAACACTCATCTCACATAAAAACCCCCGGCTATTCGAACACGACGATCCAATATAACATATCCAGCAACACATAACATCATATGTCATCAACGTAAGTAAGTATGCATACCCCAATTGTCGTTGACATATAGCAACGAAACCGGCGATATCTGCATACTACACTTACGGTCACAGAAAAGAATGTGTAAAACTACAACAATTGGAATCCGCAACTTCTTTAGACATCGCATGCCTAATTAAATGAAATACTTAGACATCACATGCCTAACAGATATAAATCCCGCATTTTAGTCTCATTATCGAAAACTCTTTTCAATTTCATATGGGACTAAACTGCTAAATTTATTACATTCATTCAGTTATCACATAACTGTTTGTGAATTCCAATTATTGTATCACATTCAAGATAAACAGAAAATGTTAAACTTTCCGATCGAACAGTCGAATACCCAAGTTTTCCCGATACAGCTCAACACATGAAATAAGTCTAACAACATTCAGTTCGTGCCTCAGTACCGACGGTCCAGCCGTAGAAGGGTCAAGCCAACGCCTCACATGTGGCACGCCGTACTGCCCCAAACCCGAAGGTTCAATGGGCAGTTCAAGACGGTCACATAATCGAGTTAAGGTTTGTTGTCTTCTAGAGGGTCCATCGCGTTACTTGCACTACTTAGAACGTCGTTAAACTATGGAAAAATCCAGCACTTGGAAATTTCCCGACAGGGGAAAAATTGGGTATTTATATCCGGTCGAACTTTTTAACATATTCTAAAAATTATCCGGAAAGCCACACTGACAAAATTTGATAATCCGATCGAATATACGAATCCCCAAAACAACCCCAGAAAATTCAACTCTTGAAACAGTATTAAAAATTCCCAGAAAATCCAGCATAAAATAATAAGAGTTACTGTGCAAATAGTGGAGGATGACGTCATCATGACGCCGCGGAACCGCCGCAGAAGCCAAGCTTCTGCCGCGGTTCCGCCGCGTTGTTTACTGTTCATGAGTCAATTTTTGCGTCGTAATTCTTAGAATTCCCTGCTGAATTTTTTACGCATTTTTAATTTGGAAAAATCCCAGAATTTGGAAAAAGTCCAGAGAGCTATTTTGGGTTCGGATTTTAGGTTCGATCGGGTTTCAAATTCCGTCTGGACTTCGCCTAAGGCTCTAGCTAGGCTCTGATACCAGTGAAAGGTTCCTAGGCACTCTAGTGAGGTCTCACAAGGCATCGAACATGCCAATTTAAAAAAATGGTGCCGAGAAACCCTAGACTACGGATCTTAGACTAGATGTTTAGGCGAAATGATAATCTAGTTAACAAATTAACTAAAGGAAGAGAGCTACAACCATTGTAGATCCGGATTTCCACTTCCTTAGCTCCACATGGGTGTCCTCTCGGTGTCCATCATGAATCCCGAACCCAATCGTCGGCTTCATCGGAGAAACGGGCGAGCAAGGTCGTCGGCTTCATGTCAAAGACGATCTACGTCGAGGTTGCACTAGTTCAAGCTTCGACTTCACCAAGTAGTGAAACTTGTGAAGAAAACACCCGCAACCACTTGGCAAGAGGTAGAGGATGAAGAAATAGGAGGTGGGTTCACTTTAGATTTGGATTTCTCTTACTAGATCTCAAGTTGCCATTAATGGCATCTAGGTTTCTCACTTGAAGAAGAAGAAGAAGATGATAGAATTGTTATGGAAAAAGAATAATAAAACAATAATTATCATCTTCTAACCATGGTCAAGTGTAGAGAATAGACCATGGTTAGTGGGATTGGTTAGGGTTTAGTATGATGACAAAATGGTATCATTAGTCAAAGCTTCATGAAGCTTCAACAAGCTTCAAGTTAAAAATGAAACCATTTTGTTCTTCATTTATTTATTTATCAAGAAAGAATAGATAAATAAATAAGTAATCAAATCAAAACCCTAACTCATCTCATAACCATGGTTTAATACTTAACATATAACCAATTTACATGCATCATCAAACATGACACATACATTTGCACACAAAATATATCACATATACAATGTGCTTTTCAAGTGAGAAAAATCCGTTTAAAGTGAACCAACACTAATTAATGCAAAGTAATATATCAAATATATATAATTATATATTAAATCATTAAATCAACATTTGATTCAATGATCCGGTCATGTCGCACATAACCGACTAGTATTCAATGTATCGATTTATCGAATCAATGATTCGATAACTAGGTCATATCGAATATAACCAATCGAAACATTTATCGCGAGAATGAAATGCGGTATCACATACACGCATTATTCTCGGTCCTGCACACATCTCATATACGCACCTATTTCGTTTCACTTGAGCCAGGAAACCTCTGTGTAGGACTCTAAAGACTCGTCAATACGCCGGTAGCAGATGATGATCATATCAAGCACCCACAAGCCGCAAGCGGTCTGCTAAACGTAACGGCCACCCGGGTATTGAGCGATCAGAAGATCAACGAGCTAGCCCGCTCACACTCCTGTGAATCCAACCAGTAACACTTACCGTACAGTCCGGTCTCTTCGTCTGATATGTCGCATATCAAGTCTAGGGGTGGTAAACGTCAGACCCCAATACTCGATAAGTCGTGCCGATGTGAGGCTCATAACGGGTCGAGAAACTACTGGTAACACTTACCAGCAAATCTCTGATCAGCTCTGGCCAGGGACTTCCCTGTTACGGCCAATCGAGCACAGCGCAACATCAACCCCCAATACCGGGAGAGACGAAACCCCTCCTATCGCTCATTGCCTCCATGTGACTCGGGACTGTGCCTAAAGACCACCGTTTTGCACGCCCTTATGGACGTGGTAAGGTGGAGATCAAAGCACAGTGGGAATCACACAAGACTCTATGACGATCTCGGGTCTACAGACTAACCTGTACAAGTGTCACCTGAGAACTGCCATCTGACGTGAGGTATAATACCATCTGGGAGTTCTCGGCGAGTCCGTCCAGTGTACCCAGTCTCCACTGAGCACCCGTATACCATCTCTGATGTCAAACACCAATGGATATGGGATCATCCATCGCCCATCACATGGGTCGAGAAGCGTATACGCTAGTCTACTCTGGTATGTCGATGCCCCGTCTCGATACACCCACGACTAGGGACCTTGAAGGATGTACTTATGGACTACCATGTCCCTACTAGTATGATCTGCATCATAGTCCAGGTAGTCAAGTACACATCCTAAGGGCTTTACCAACATGTAACTATAAGACAGTATAAAGAGACTAGTGTACATGTTAAGATAAAGAGTAACCAGATAGCATACTATCATATCGAGCAAGAAAGTCATCTCTATATATGTCCAAGCATCCAATATAATATACATCATCTGTACAATACTGGCCTCTAGGGCATACATACAACTAACAAGGCCGTCCATCTTCTACCCAGCGCATCAGATGGTGGCTGGCATACAATTGTCCATCGGAATTGCCGGATTGGCCCACCTGTACCATGGTTTTAGCGTGGCGGCAGACGCAAATGAACCGGGGGTGCAACCCGCCAATTTCCCGATGCACTACTTTACTTCATGGATGGAAATGCATGTGCTCGGGTTATTTGGTACTCATAAGAGACCCTCGTTTTACGAGAAGTACAGATTCCCGAGAGTTATGCGGCTGATCGGCGCTTCTATCGTGAATCCGTCTCCGCGGGAGGCTAGAGGGCTGCTTCTTCGTCCGCGCACGGTCGGAGCGGGTATTTCTTTCATGGACAAGGTCCTGACAATCGGCCCGGAGACCTCTAAGTCGGTGTTGGCGTTGCGTGATAACTTCAAGGACGGGGCCTCTGTATTGAAAGCCCGGGAGATTCTACATCTATACTCCATCCGGCCGGGCTTCCTCGTGTTCAGGCAAAACGATGCGGCGCTTTTCATGAGGTACAACACCCATCGGTTCGCCCAACAACTAAGCTATAACCAAGGGGTCCCACTGGAGGCGTTTTTGGAAGAGCCTGCGGCCACCAGGGAGGGGATACGGAGTGCACTACATCATTTTATGCGGCTGAATACGGGCTCCCACTTCTTCATTAGCGAGCCGAGTTGCATTCCATGGGCCCTCAACGTATACGGGGCTTGGTATCAGCACGCGATGGGCGTGTAGGGTTCCGAGGCACACCAAGGAGGTCTCACATGGCATCGACCATGCCAATTTCAAAAATTACAGTGCCGAGAAACCCTAATACGGATCGTTGGCTAGAATTCTAGGCGACAGATCAACTAGTTAACTACTTTAACTAAATTGTAACGGAAATACAACCTTTGTAGATCCGGTGCTCCACCTCCATAGCTCCGTGATGATGTCTCCTCGCTGTCCATATCAAATCCCGGGCTCTAGCATCGGCTTCATCGGAGAAAGAGCGGGCTAGGTCATCGACGACGATGCCGAAGATGATCTACGTCGAGGTATCACTAGATCAAGCTCCACCTTCACCAAGCCATGATAACTTGTGAAGGAAACACCCTATACTACTTGGCAAGAGGTAGAGGATGAAGAAATAGGAAGTGGGTTCACTTTAGAATTGGATTTCTCACCCTTTTTCATCAATCACCATTGATGAAGTCAAGCTTTCTTCATTGAAGAAGATGAAGAAGAAGAAGCTAATATTATGATAAGTTATTTTGATAAGAATAAGAATAGAAAAGAAAATCAATTCTTATCATAATTGTAACCATGGTAAAGTGTAGAGAGCTAACTATAGTTCAATGAATGGTTAGGGTTAATGAGATGAAGACAAAAGGTTTTCTTTGGTCAAAGCTTCAACAAGCTTCATGAAGAAAAGCAACCTTTTGTTTTCTTTATCTCTTATCTTTTTAATACAAATTAAAAGATAAAAGAATTAATAAATATATCAAAACCCTAACCATTTACTTAACTAAGGTTTAACTCTTTACACAAACCCTAGCTATCATATATCATCAAACATGATGCAATCAAGTGCACAAAATATATCACATATACAATGTGCACAGGCGAGTGAGAAAATCCATCTTAAGTAAACCGATACTAGTTAATGCAAAGTAATATATCAAATATATAATTATGCATTAAATCATTAAATCAACACTTGATTCAATGATCCGGTCATGTCGAACATAACCGACTAGTATTCAATGTATCGACTTATCGAATCAACGCTTGAATCGATAACTAGGTTATATAGCATACAACCATTCGATACATTCATCGCGAAAATGGAATACGGTATTGTAGGGTTCCTAGGCACTCTTGTGAAGGTTCATAAGGTATCAAACATGCCCGGATTAAATTTTAGACGTGCCGAACAACCCAAAGCCGGGATCTTTGCTAGATTATTAGGGTTTAACATGTAATATGATAACTTTTATCTAAGTGTGAGGGATTACAACCGTTGTAGTCCGCTCCTTCACTTTACAAGCTCCGAGTAGAAGTCCCTTTGCCGCGATCCACGATCTCCCGGACTCATAAAAGGCTCCACGACTCGAACGATCCATGCTAGCTCGAAGTATTCCAAATCTCCGATGATCTACCTTGAAGTTGCTGCGACTCAAGCTTTCTCACTCAAAAGAGAAGAACACACTAATCCCATGGGCTAGATGAGATGAGGATGAGAGAGTAGTAATTTTGCTTTCTTTTTAAATCATTTTCTCATTTTATTTCATCACTTTAGGATTTTCAAGAGAGCTTTTCAAGAGAGAAGAAGAAGCTAATGGAAAATCAATAATGAGATTGAGTAGAGAAACAACTAGGGTTAGGGTTTGGTTTGGTTTAGAATGTGTCATCACAAAAGATCTTTGCAATGACAAAAGAAAAAATGCTTCTAGAAGGAACTTGAAGCATCCAACCCTAATCAAACCTTAACCTCAATTAATCATCCTTAAACATGTTTAACAATTACTCATATCATGTCACAATAATATATATCACATATATATTATATATTTGCAACAAAAGAAAATAATACAATTAACATATATCGCATATATATCAATGTATCATCCACTGAGAAAATGAAATAATAAAGCGAGCCAATAATAGATAATGCAATACAATATATCATATATATCGTTATACATTAAATCATCGAATCAACACTTGATTCGACGATCCGGCTATATCGAATATTACCGACTAATATATCATGTACCGATTCATCGAATCAACACTTGATCCGATGACCCGGTTCATATCCATATATCGCGAGAATATAATACGGTATCCCATATCGCATTATTCTCGTTCCTGCGCATATCACATATGCGCCACTACTCCGTTTTGCCTGAGCCAAGAAACCTCTGTGTAGGACTCTAAAGAATCGTCAATACGCCGGTAGCAGGTGATGATCATATCAAACACCCACAACCTGCAAGCGGTCAGCTAAACGTAACAGCCACCCAGGTATTGAGCGATCAGAAGATCAACAAGCTAGCCTGTGCGTTCTCCTGTGAATCCAACCAGTAACACTCCCGTACAGTCCGGTCTGTTCGTCTGATATGTCGCATATCAAGTCTAGGGGTGGTATACGTCAGACCCCAGTAACCGATAAGTCGTGTCGATGTATGGCTCATAACGGGTCGAGAAACTACTAGTAACACTTACCAGTAAATCTCCATATCAGCCCTGGCCAGGGACTTCCAGTTATAGCCAATCGAACACAGCACAACATCAACTCCCTATACCGGGAGAGACGAATCCCCTCCTATCGCTCATTGCCTCCATGTGATTCGGGACTGTACCCAAAAGCCACCGTTTTGCACGCCCCCTTGGACGTGGTAAGGTGGAAATCAAAGCACAGTGGGAATCACACAAGACTCTATGACGATCTCGGGTCTTCAGACTACCCTGTACCTGTGTCACCGGAGAACTGCCATCTGACGTGTGGTATATCACCATCTGGGAGTTCTCGGCGAGTCCGTCCAGTGTACCCAGTCTCCACTGAGCACCCGTACACCATCTCTGATGTCTAACACCGATGGATATGGGATCATCCATCGCCCATCATATGGGTCAAGATGCGTATACGCTAGTCTACTCTGGTGTTTCGATGCCCTGTCTCGATATACCCTCGACTAGGAACAGTTATAGGATGTACTCATCGACTACCGCGGCCCCACTAGTATGATCTCATCATAGTCCCAGTAGTCGAGTACGGATCCTAAGGGCTTTATCAACATGTGAGAGTAAAACAGTAAACCAATACAAGTCAACATGTTAAGATAAAGTGAAACCAAATAGCATACTATCATGACGAGCAAGAAAGTCTTTCTCTATATATAACCAAGCATCCATTATAATATACATCATATGTACAACAATGGCCTCTAGGGCATATACATAACTAACAATCTCCCACTTGCACTAAGGCCAACTGCTGTAGTATCGCATACCTAGCATCCCGAATAATCTCTCAAACTGTATCTGGGGAATAGCCTTCGTGAATGGATCCGCAGTGTTGTCCATCGTATCTACTCTCCTGACCTCGATCTCCCAGCGATCAACTATCTCCCTGATCAGGTGATACCGCCTCAGAATATGTCTGGACTTTTGATGGGACCTGGGTTCCTTGGCTAAAGCCACAGCTCCATTGTTATCGCAATACAGAGGTATTGGATGCTCAATGGATGGAACCACACCAAGTTCACTAATAAACTTCTTGATCCAGACAGCCTCTTTGGCAGCATCGTTGGCAGCGATGTATTCAGCCTCCATCGTTGAGTCTGCAACGGTATCCTGTTTGGAACTCTTCCAACATACCGCCCCTCCATTGAGGGTAAAGACAAAACCCGAATGCGACTTAGAGTCGTCCTTATCACTTTGGAAGTTGGAATCGGTAAAGGACTCCACGTGGAGTTCTGCGTTACCATACACCAAGAACATCTCCTTAGTCCTTCGTAAGTACTTGAGAATGTTCTTCACAGCTGTCCAGTGACTCTCTCCAGGATCTGCTTGATACCGACTCACTACACTTAGTGAGTATGCTACATCGGGTCTGGTACATAGCATCGCATACATGATAGAGCCTATTGCCGAAGCATAGGGTATCCCTTGCATGCGAGCTCTCTCCAAATCAGTCTTGGGAGACATCTCTTTGGAGAGAGTGAGTCCAGAGATCGTGGGTTGGTTCCCACGCTTGGATTCTTCCATACTAAACCTCTTTAGTATGGTGTCAATGTACCTGGATTGGGACAATCCCAGTATCCGTTTAGATCTATCTCTATAGATCATGATTCCCAATATGCAGGAGGCATCACCTAGATCTTTCATTGAGAATCTCTGTGATAAGAAGAGCTTGACTGATTGCAGCATAGGAATAACATTTCCTATCAAGAGTATGTCATCCACGTACAATACGAGGAAGACTACCTTACCCTCTGCCACCTTCTTATAGATACAAGGTTCATCTATATTTTTGATGAAGTCAAACTCTTTGACTACAACATCAAAACAGATGTTCCAACTCCGCGATGCTTGCTTTAACCCATAAATGGATTTAAGCAGCTTGCACACCTTTCCGCTGCTCCCACTATCTACGAAGCCCTCTGGCTGAGTCATGTACACGCACTCTTCTAAATCACCGTTTAGAAAGGCGGTCTTAACATCCATTTGCCAGATTTCGTAGTCATGGTATGCAGCAATGGCAAGTAAGATCCGGATGGACTTAAGCATAGCTACTGGAGAAAAGGTTTCGTCATAGTCCACACCTGGTCTTTGACGAAATCCCTTTGCTACAAGTCTAGCTTTGAAAGTCTCAACTTTTCCATCTACACCAAATTTCCTTTTAAAAATCCACTTGCTCCCAATGGGTTTTACCCCTTCAGGAGCATTTTCCAAAATCCATACTTTATTGGTGTACATGGATTCCATCTCAGATCGCATTGCATCCAGCCATTTCACAGAGTTACCACTCGTGATGGCCTGCTCGAAACTAGTCGGTTCATCATCATCCATGATGCAATCCTCGCTTCCACCATCAATGAGAAAACCGTAGTATCTCTCAGGTGGACGAGAAACCCTACTAGATCGGCAGAGAGGCTGGGGTTCGTCAGGTACTATTGAATCCTCTGGTTCCACTAAATCATCTGTTGTAGTTTGTTCTGCTGGAACTTCTTCCAGTTCTACCTTAGAGCCACTAATTTCTTTTTCAAGAAATTCCTTTTCTAAAAAGGTGGCATGTTGAGCAACAAACACCTTTTGTTGTTCACTGTGGTAAAATAGATATCCATACGAATTGCTTGGATATCCTACAAACTTACAAAGAACTGATCGTGCCTCGAGTTTGTCCGGATTTTGCTTTCTAACATAGGCCGGACAACCCCATATCTTAACTCTTTTAAGAGACGGTCTCTTCCCATTCCATATCTCATATGGAGTGGTAGGCACTGATTTAGTTGGAACTCTATTCAATAGATATATGGCTGTCTCCAGCGCATACCCTCAAAAGGAAATAGGTAACTCAGCTGTGCTCATCATAGAGCGCACCATATCTAATAGGGTGCGATTCCTCCGCTCCGATACACCGTTGTGCTGTGGTGTATAAGGAGGAGTAAGCTGAGAGAGAATCCCATTCTCTTTTAGATAATCTAGGAACTCATTGCTTAAGTATTCACCTCCTCGATCAGATCGAAGAATCTTTATACTTTTGCCCGTTTGATTCTCTACTTCGTGCTTATATTCTCTGAATTTCTCAAAAGCTTCAGACTTGTGTTTCATCAGGAACACATATCCGAATCTTGAGAGATCGTCAGTGAATGTAATGAAGTATGAAGAACCGTTCCTGGCATGCATAGACATGGGACCGCATACATCACTATGTACCAGTCCTAAGAGTTCGGTAACTCTTTCTCCGTGTCCACTAAACGGAGCTTTGGTCATTTTTCCTTTGAGACATGAATGGCAAGTATCATAAGATGATAATTCGAACGGATTCAAATAACCATCTTTATGTAATTTAGCCAGTCGTGTCGCATTGATATGACCAAGTCTACAATGCCACAAGTAGGATTCGTTCATATCTGAACTTTTCCTCTTGTGTGTGTTTTGTATATTCAGGACTGTATTCTGATTTAGAATGAATATGCCATTATGTAACGAGCCTGATGTAATCAACTTTTGATCTAGGAATATGTTCATAACATTATCCTTTACTACAAAATTATATCCCTCTTTACTCAATAAAGAAACTGATATAATGTTGCACATCATGTTCGGTATATAATAGCACTCACTTAGAATCAGTGTATTACGACTCGGCAATACAAGGTGATATTCGCCAACTGCTTTGGCTGCAACATTTGTACCGTTCCCTACTAGAACGGAATGATCATCTTTTCCCAGTTCTCTACCTTTACGTAGCCCATGCAACTGTTTGCATATGTGGGATCCTGATCCGGTATCTAATACCCAGGACGTAGGGTGAACTGAGAAACAATTCTCAATAACAAACACACCCGAAGAAGATGCATCAATATGCATGTTCTTTTGGGCGGCGTGAGAATCCAGATATTCTCCTGTTTCCTGTTCAGTCTTATAACTCTTATAAGAAAGAATGGGTCTAACGTTCCCTTGCTCAGTACAATAATCAGGTTCAGTCAATACATCCATATTATTATCTTGATTATGGCATGACATGGTCGCTACCTGGAGAGAGAGAGAAGAAGACACTTTAGCGTATGCTCTTGCAAGATTAGATTGGTTATTATCTTATCTAATCAGGATGTCTCCCACTTTTTTTATCAAATCTACCTTAAAACCCTAAAAGGTAAGATTAGCCGGGATTAATTACACCCTACAATTTCGTCAATCTTTCAGCCAGATCAGTGTCGGTACTTTGAGGGAGGTTCCCCGTGGTTTCGCACGGACCTAATTAATGCAAACCTCGTTTTCCCAGAGGCGTAACCTCGTTAACACTTTTCTAGACACCTACTTGAATGACTAATTGCCCTGTGTAAAACTCTCCCAGGAGTAACACTTACTCGCAGTGGGTATCGGGATCCAACTATCTCATAGGAGGTATGCAATCTCATTGCAAATTTCAACACTTGAAATTCCCGATAATATTTTTGCCCCTAGAAACTTATGACCTTGGCTAAGGTCAACAAATCATAAGCGCTAGTCAAGTTTAACCCGTCATTTCTTGATTGAATTAAACCCACCCGCACGACCCTTGGCTAAGGTCAACAAAGTCGCACGACTACCCTAACTCAATCACATCTCATGTTTTAGCAGATAAATACTAATTAGCTACCATACACCACGCCTTGGCTAAGGTCAACAAACGCAGCACGAATACTAACTAGTCTCTATCTGAAATGACGGAGGGCTACGCAGGTTTTTCAGAAAACCCTGAGCGTAATGAACTTGATATCGTCGTAGAATCGAGTGAAGTTTTGAAAAGGAGTGTTTTTGAGGCTTTTCTTAGTTTCGCTAAAGGGGTCACTCCCGGTGAAGGGATCGTCGGCCCTTTCCTCATCGAATAAGGTGCAGGATATATCATATATACCGCTGTGCAAAGCAAAACACTAAAAGCAATAAAAAGACAAACCGAGTTTTGTAGCATCTGCCAGTTTCGCTAAAGGAGTCACTCCCGGTGAAGGGATCTCGGTCCTTTCCTCATCGAATAAGGTGCAGGATATATCATATATATCACTGTGCAAAGCAAAACTGTAGCTACCCTTTTTATAAAGTTTTTGATTCTACAACATCTTTAGGTTTCTTTTCTTTTTATTAATCTCATTAATAAATATCCCATCAGCTTATGCTTCCTAAGCATCACAGAAGAAACGAAAGCAGTAATATTTATATATCAGCATATATATATAGTATAAGCATTCGTCTCAGGCAGTAATATGATCTCATCACAGAACATTGCAGCAGAAGAACATATATGAAATATTGGATATACTAGGACGTCCGTGTTTTCAATACGAGTCTGTATAAAACACGGATTCCACGGTCGCGATGAATAGCCAAACCTACATCCCAAGACCCCTACGAGAGCGGCAAGTAACACTGCCAATTCTAGGGTTAGGAGACCCGGTCTCGACTCCTCGAGATGGCCTCCCACTGGACCCTAGAACCCAGTTACTTGTGCTCCCCTCCTTGGGTCTATCTAATGCGGAAAAGTAAATAATATACACTGGTGATAGCAACCGCAACTAGGAAGTGCCCCAAATAAAAGAATATTACATTACAAATGAATTTTACATGAATGAAAATAAAAACCCTCATCTCACATAAAACCCCCGGCTATTCAGAACGCGACGATCCAATATAACATATCACAGCAACACATAATATCACATATCATCAACGTAAGTAAATATGCGCATCCCAATTGTCGTTGACATATAGCAACGAAACCGGCGATATCACATATTACACTTACGGTCACAGAAAAGAAAGTGTAAAACTACAATATTTGGAATCCACAATCAGTTTAGACATCGTAAATGCGAAATATCACATACTTCGTATTTCATGCCTAACTCTTTGAATTCCACATATTGTATCACATTCCAGATAAATAGACAGTATTAAACTTTCCGAACAGATAATCAAACACCCAAAACTTCCCAAAGTGCTCAACTCTTGAGCGGAGTTCAAATAATCCCAGAATATGTCACAGTACCGGTGATCCAGCCGTAGAAGGGTCAAGCCAACGCCTCATATGTGGCACGCCGTACTGCCCCAAACCCGAAGGTTCAAAAGGCAGTTCAAGACGGTCACATAATCGAGTTAAGGTTTGTTGTCTTCTAGAGGGTCCACCGCTTAACTTGTACAATTTTTCCGAAAGATTTAAACCCGAAAAAATTTCAACACTTGAAAGTTTGCCGTACCGGGAAACAGTAAGTTAATGATATCCGTTGAAATAGTTTAACAGTTTCTAAATATCCGGAAAGAAATACGAACTTAAATATTCCGATCGAATCTACTATTACCAAATAAACCCCAGATTTAAACAATACTGGAATCACTGTTAAAAATATCCAGAAATATCACCAAGTACCTACGGACATTACCATGAAGCCACGTGTCGCCAGTCGACTAATCCGCCGCGGAACCGCCGCGCAAGGCCCACTTGCGCCGCGGTTCTGCCGCCGTTTGGTCGAGTTGGGGGCTCGGGTTTCATGGTAATTCTTAGAATTCCCTGCTGATTTTTTTATATATTTTTAATTCAGAAAAATCCCAAAATTTAAAAAATTTCCAGAGAGGGGTCTTTTTGCGTCGTTTCGGGTTCGATCGGAGTTTTAACTTCGTAAACACATCGCCTAATGCTCTAGCTAGGCTCTGATACCACTGTAGGGTTCCTAGGCACTCTTGTGAAGGTTCATAAGGTATCAAACATGCCCGGATTAAATTTTAGACGTGCCGAACAACCCAAAGCCGGGATCTTTGCTAGATTATTAGGGTTTAACATGTAATATGATAACTTTTATCTAAGTGTGAGGGAATACAACCTTTGTAGTCCGCTCCTTCACTTCACAAGCTCCGAGTAGAAGTCCCTTTGCCGCGATCCACGATCTCCCGGACTCATAAGAGGCTCCACGACTCGAACGATCCATGCTAGCTCGAAATATTCCAAATCTCCGATGATCTACCTTGAAGTTGCTACGACTCAAGCTTTCTCACTCAAAAGAGAAGAACACACTAATCCCATGGGCTAGATGAGATGAGGATGAGAGAGTAGTAATTTTGCTTTCTTTTTAAATCATTTTCTCATTTTATTTCATCACTTTAGGATTTTCAAGAAAGCTTTTCAAGAGAGAAGAAGAAGCTAATGGAAAATCAATAATGAGATTGAGTAGAGAAACAACTAGGGTTAGGGTTTGGTTTGGTTTAGAATGTGTCATCACAAAAGATCTTTGCAATGACAAAAGAAAAAATGCTTCTAGAAGGAACTTGAAGCATCCAACCCTAATCAAACCTTAACCTCAATTAATCATCCTTAAACATGTTTAACAATTAATCATATCATGTCACAATAATATATATCACATATATATTATATATTTGCAACAAAAGAAAATAATACAATTAACATATATCGCATATATATCAATGTATCATCCACTGAGAAAATGAAATAATAAAGCGAGCCAATATTAGATAATGTAATACAATATATCATATATATCGTTATACATTAAATCATCGAATCAACACTTGATTCGACGATCCGGCTATATCGAATATTACCGACTAATATATCATGTACCGATTCATCGAATCAACACTTGATCCGATGACCCGGTTCATATCCATATATCGCGAGAATATAATACGGTATCCCATATCGTATTATTCTCGTTCCTGCGCATATCACATATGCGCCACTACTCCGTTTCGCCTGAGCCAAGAAACCTCTGTGTAGGACTCTAAAGAATCGTCAATACGCCGGTAGCAGGTGATGATCATATCAAACACCCACAAGCTGCAAGCGGTCAGCTAAACGTAACAGCCACCCAGGTATTGAGCGATCAGAAGATCAACAAGCTAGCCTGTGCGTTCTCCTGTGAATCCAACCAGTAACACTCCCGTACAGTCCGGTCTGTTCGTCTGATATGTCGCATATCAAGTCTAGGGGTGGTATACGTCAGACCCCAGTAACCGATAAGTCGTGTCGATGTATGGCTCATAACGGGTCGAGAAACTACTAGTAACACTTACCAGTAAATCTCCATATCAGCCCTGGCCAGGGACTTCCAGTTATAGCCAATCGAACACAGCACAACATCAACTCCCTATACCGGGAGAGATGAATCCCCTCCTATCGCTCATTGCCTCCTTGTGATTCGGGACTGTACCCAAAAGCCACCGTTTTGCACGCCCTCTTGGACGTGGTAAGGTGGAAATCAAAGCACAGTGGGAATCACACAAGACTCTATGACGATCTCGGGTCTTCAGACTACCCTGTACCTGTGTCACCGGAGAACTGCCATCTGACGTGTGATATCACTATCTGGGAGTTCTCGGCGAGTCCGTCCAGTGTACCCTGTCTCCACTGAGCACCCGTACACCATCTCTGATGTCTAACACCGATGGATATGGGATCATCCATCGCCCATCATATGGGTCAAGATGCGTATACGCTAGTCTACTCTGGTGTATCGATGCCCTGTCTCGATATACCCTCGACTAGGAACAGTTATAGGATGTACTCATCGACTACCGCGGCCCTACTAGTATGATCTCATCATAGTACCAATAGTCGAGTATGGATCCTAAGGGCTTTATCAACATGTGAGAGTAAAACAGTAAACCAATACAAGTCAACATGTTAAGATAAAGTGAAACCAAATAGCATACTATCATGACGAGCAAGAAAGTCTTTCTCTATATATAACCAAGCATCCATTATAATATACATCATATGTACAACAATGGCATCTAGGGCATATACATAACTAACAGGTATCACATACACGCATTATTCTCGGTCCCGCACATATCTATTTCGTTTCGCTTGAGCCAGGAAACCTCTGTTTAGGACTCTAAAGACTCGTCAATACGCCGGCAGCAGGTGATGATCATATCAGACACCCACAAGCCGCAAGCGGTCTGCTAAACGTAACGGCCATCCGGGTATTGAGCGATGAGAAGATCGACGAGCAAGCCCTCTCACACTCCAGTGAATCCAACCAGTAACACTACCGTACAGTCCGGTCTGATCGTCTGATATGTCGCATATCTTGCCTAGGGGTGGTAAACGTCAGACCCCAATAGCTCGATAAGTCATGTCGATATGAGGTCTATAACAATTCGAGAAACTACTGGTAACACTTACCAGTATATCTCAGCAACCCTGGCCAGGGATTTCCGGTTATAGCCAATCGAACACAGCGCAACATCAACTCCCTATACCGGGAGAGACGAATCCCCACCTATCGCTCATTGCCTCCATGTGATTCGGGACTGTACCCAAAAACCACCGTTTTGCACTCCCTCTTGGACGTGGTAAGGTGGAAATCAAAGCACAGTGGGAACCACACAAGACTCTATGACGATCTCGGGTCAACAGACTACTCTGTACCAGTGTCACCAGAGAACTGCCATCTGACGTAAGGTATAATACCATCTGGGAGTTCTCGGCGAGTCCGTCCAGTGTACCCAGTCTCCACTAAGCACCCGTATATCATCTCTGATGTCAAACACCAATGGATATGGGATCATCCATCGCCCATCTGTATGGGTCGAGAAGGTATACGCTAGTCTACTCTGGTATATCGATGCCCCATCTCGATACACCCACGACTAAGGACCTTAAAGGATGTACTTATGGACTACCATGTCCCCACTAGTATGATCCGCATCATAGTCCAGGTAGTCAAGTACACATCCTAAGGGCTTTACCAACATGTAACAGAGAGACAATCAGTATACACGTTAAGGTAAAGAGCAACCAGATAGCATACTATCATGTCGAGCAAGAAAGTCCTCCCTATATATGTCCCAGCATCCACTACAATATACATCCAATGTACAGTAATGGCCTCTAGGGCATACATATAACTAACAATCTCCCACTTGCACTAGGGCCATCTGGTAGCAGTGGTTGTAGTATCTCATACTCAACCATCCCATAATGAGTCTCTCTCTGGGAAAAGGCCTTTGTGAGTGGATCCGCCGTGTTGTCCTCTGAGTCTCCTCTCCTAACCTTGATCACCCTGGAGATCAACTATCTCCATGATCAGGTGATGCTGCCTCAGAATATGTCTGGATCACTGATGGGACAGACGTTCCTTGGCATAAGCCACAACTCCATTGTCACACAATGGGAGGAACATAGTTCATCTCATGAACCAATATACACCCATACAGCCTCTTTGGTAGCATCTCAAGTAGCGATGTATCCTGCCTTTATCGTCTAGTTAGCCACGGTATCTAGCTTGGAACTCTTCCAACATACCGTCCCTCCACTGAGGGTAAAGACAATGCCTGTGACTGACATTCAGTCATCTTTATCACCTTGGAACCTTTCCAGTGATTTTCCCCAGGATCGATTGATACCATCTCACTACATCTAGTGAGAATCCTAACATCCATTTAGATCTATCTCATAGATCCAAAACCCAAGATTTAGTAGGTATCATTCTGATCCTATTGGAGAATCCTTGTGATAAGCGGAGATCGACCGAGCGTAGCATAGGAAACTCCTTCCCTATCAAGAGTATGTCATCCACGTACTCTACGAGGATCGTCACCATACTCCCTACTACCTTTTTGTTTATACAAGGTTCATCTACCATTTTGATGATGTCAAACTCTTTGACTACCACATCAAAACAGATGTTCCAACTCCGCGATGCCTGCTTTATCTTATAAAGCATCTTGTACACGTTTCCGCTGCTCCCACTGTCTACGAGGCCCTTTGGCTGTGTACTTACAGACGTTCTCTTCTAAAACATCATTTAGAAAAACAGTCATGACACCCAACCGCCAGATTTCATAGTCATGGTATGTAGCCGTGGCAAGTAGGATCTGGATGGACTTAAGCATAGGTATTGGAAAAGGTTTCATCATTATCCATGCCTGGTTGATGACGAAAACCTTTAACAAGTCTAGCTTTGAAAGTCTAAACTTTTCCATATACACCAAGTAATCTTCTCAAGATATACTTGCTCCTGATGGGGATTTAACCCTTCAGATATAGCAACCAAAGTCCATACTTTGTTGGTGTAAAAGGATTCTATCTCAGATCACTAAGCATCCAGCCATTCTGACAGAGTCTTACTCCTTATGGCCAGCTCGAAACTAGTTGGGTCATCATCTCATGATGCAATCCTCGTTCCCACTGTCATAGAGAAACCGAAGTATCTCTCAGATGGGTGAGGAACCCTACTAGATCGGCGGAGAGGCTGAGGTTCGTTGGTATCTACTGAATCCTTTGGTTCTATCAAATCATCTGCTGTAGTTTGTATAGCTGAAACATTTCCAGTTCGACATGACTGACCTTGCCTCGAGCTTGTCCGGATTTTGTTTTTAGACATAGGCCGGACAACCCCAAATCTTAACTAGCTTAAGACATGGGCTCTACCCATACCATATCTCATATGGAGTGGTAGGCTACTGATTTGATTTGAACCTAATTCAATAGGTATGCAGCTTCTCAAGTGCATAACCCCCAAAGGAAAAAGGCAACTCAGTAGTACTCATCATAGAGCGCACCTTATCATATAGGGTGTGATTGCTCCGCCCCGATATACCATCGTGCTATGGTGTATACGGAGGAGTAATGCTGAGAGAGAATCTCATTCTCCTTTAGAATAGTCCAGGAATTCCATGCTCAAGTATTCTCCTCCCTGATCTCATCATAGGACATAATACTTATACCCGTATTTTGGTTCTCTACTTCTAACTTATATTCTGTAAATATCTCAAAAGGTTCGGACTTGTGTTTCAACAGGAACATATGTCTGAATCTTGAGAGATCATCAGAGAACGTAATGAAGTATAAAGAACCAGTCCTGGCATGTGTAGACAGGGGACCTTACATACATCAACATGCATCAATCCCAAGAGTTCACTAACTCTTTCTCTGTTTCCAATAAACAGGGCTATGGTCATTTTATCTTTGTGACATGACTGGCAAGTTTCATAAGATGTAAATTCAAACTGATTTAAATATGCATCTATATGTAACTTCAGCTAGTCGGGTCGCATTGATATGACCTAGTCTACAATACCTCAAGAAGGAATCGTTCAATTCTGAACTTTTCCTCTTGTGTGTGATCCGTATACTAAGAACTGTAGTTTGATTTAGAACATCAATGCTTTTAGATAACATGCCTGAACCGATCAACTTTTGATATAGGAAATGTTCAAAAACATTATCCAACAATACAAAATTATATCATTTCTTTACTAATAAAGAGACTGATATGATTTTGTATATCAGGTTCGGTATCTAATAACATTCGTTCAGAATCAATGTATTGGTAATACAGGGTGACAGTGACCAACAGACTTGGCTGCAACACTTGCCCCGTTTTCTGTCTCATGAAACTTATCACCCGTTCTCAGTTTTTCTACCCTTTTGTAGCCCTATGTAACAGATTACATATATGGGATCCTGATCCGGTATCGTATACCAAGGATGCGGAGGATACTGAGAAAAAAGTTCTGTATAATGAACACACCCGAAGATGATGCATCAGCATGCACTCTCTTCGTTTGGGCGGCACGGGAAATCTGGTATTCCTCAATTTCCTGCTCTGTCTTATAACTATTATAACTTGGAGCGGGACCAACGTTCCCCAGCTCAGTATAACAAGCGGGTTCGGTCAATATTCCGTTTTATTATCTTGATTAAGGCGTGACATGGTCGCTACCTGGAGAGAGAGAGAAGAAAACACTCAGCGTGCGCTCTTGCAAGAATAGATTGGTTATTATTTTATCTAATCAGGATGGCTCCCACTGCTTTTTATCAAATCTTCCTTCAAACCCTAAAAGGAAAGACTAGCCGGGATTAATTACACACTACAAGTTCGCCAATTTTTCAGCCAGGCCAGTGTCGGTACTTTGAGGGAGGTCCCCCGTGCTTTCGCACGAACCTGATTAATGTAAACCTCGTTTTCCCAGAGGCGTAACCTCGTTGACACCTTTCTAGACACCTACTTGATCGGCTAATTGTAATGTGTAAAACTCTCCCAGGAGTAACTCTTACTCGCAGCGAGTATCGGGATCCAACTATCTCATAGATGGTATGCAATCTCATTGCAAATTTCAACACTTGAAATTCCCGATAATATTTTACCCCTAGCAGCTATATGACCTTAACATAGTCAACAAATCATAAGTGCTAGTCAAGTTCAACCCGTCATTTCCCGATTGAATTAAACCCACCCGCACGACCCTTAACATAGTCAACAAAGTCGCACGACTACCCTAATCCAATCACATCATATGCTTATGCAGATAAGCACTAATTAGCTACCGCACACTACGCCTTAACATAGTCAACAAACGTAGCACGAATACTAACTAGTACTTATCTGAAATAACGGAGGGCTACGACAGGTTTTTCTGAAAACCTATTGCGTAATGAACTTGATATCGTTGTAGGATCGAATGAATTTTGAAATGGAGTGTTTTTGAGGCTTTCTAGTTTTGCTAAAGGAGTCACTCCCGGTGAAGGGATCGTCGGTCCTTTCCTCATCGAATAAGGTGCGGGATATATCATATATATCGCTGTGCAAAGCAAAAACTCTTAAAAGCAATCAAAAGACAAACCGAATGTGTAGCATCTGCCAGTTATTGCTAAAGGAGTCACTCCCGGTGAAGGGATCTCGATCCTTTCCTCGTCGAATGAGGTGCAGGATATATCATATATACCGCTGTGCAAAGCAAGAACTGTAGCTACCCTTTTTGTTTATGAAATTTGATTCTACAACATCTTAGGTTTCTTTTCTTTCATTAATCTCATTAATGAAGTCCCATCATTTAAGTACCTAAACATCACAGATAAATACGACGTACACTTATGCCATCCGCATTCGCCTCGATGTCCCCTCATGCACCGTTAGGTTAGGTAACTAACGGCAGAGCGGGGCAGGGCTAGCGCGGGTGTAAAACATAAGTAACGGCTATACAATATATCATATATACTATATACTGTATCTATCACAGAACATCACATGATCACATCACAGATATCGCAGCAGAAGAAACATATGAAATATTGGATATACTAGGACGTCCGTGTTTTCAATACGAGCCAGTATAAAACACGGATTCCACGGTCGCGATGAATAGCCAAACCCACACCCCTAGACCCCTACGAGAGCGGCAAGCAACCCTACCAATTCTAGAGTTAGGAGACCCGGACTCGACTCCTCGAGTTGGTCTCCCACTGGACTCCAGAACCCGGTTACTTGTGCCCTCCTCCTTGGGTCTATCCTAGTGCAGAAAAGTAAATAATATACATCAACGGTGACAACTTCCGCAACCTGGAAGTTCCCCAATAAAAGAATATTACATACAAGTTTTTACATGAATGAAAATGAAAAACACTCATCTCACATAAAAACCCCCGGCCATTCAAACACGACGATCCAATATAACATATCCAGCAACACATAACATCACATGTCATCAACGTAAGTAAATATGCACATCCCAATTGTCGTTGACATATAGCAACGAAACCGGCGATATCACATATTACACTTACGGTCACAGAAAAGAAAGTGTAAAACTACAACAGTTGGAATCCGCAACCACCTCAGACATCGCATGCCTGACCAAATGAATTCTTTAGACATCGCATGCCTAACAATTATAAACCTCGCATTTTAGTCTCATTATCGAAAACACTTTTCAATATCAAGTCGGGCAATTCAACAAGATTCCCGACAAGCTGATCGAATGCTCGTCGCAAACTTTAGTAGACGGCCGCACCCCCGATACCGTCGACGAAGTGCACCAAGGCGGAACATCGCTGCCGCGAGCACCCGAACGGATGCTTTCGGCGACGGGGTTCTCCTACAGTCACTTGGTCGGGGCTATGGAGCGAGGCTGTCTATTAAGTTTACCCGGCGAGTATCCGCGTACGCTACATGATTGCGACGGACTTTTGATCACATCAAAATTCCGTGGCAACCGATCAAGTGAGACTAAATTGCTATGTTTATAACATTCATTCTGTTATCTCATAACTATTTGTGAATTCCAATTATTGTATCACATTCTAGATAATTGGAAAATGCTAAACTTTCCGATCGAACATTCAAACACCCAAGTTTTCCCGATACAGATCAACACATGAAACAAGTCTAAAAACATTCAGTTCGTGCCTCAGTACCAACGGTCCAGCCGTAGAAGGGTCAAGCCAACGCCTCACATGTGGCACGCCGTACTGCCCCAAACCCGAAGGTTCAAAGGGCAGTTCAAGACGGTCACATAATCGAGTTAAGGTTTGTTGTCTTCTAGAGGGTCCATCGAGTTACTTGCACTACAAAGAACGTCTTTAAACCACGGAAAAATCCAACACTTGGAAATTTCCCGACAGAGGAAAAATTGGGTATTTATATCCGGTCGAACTTTTTAACATATTCTAAAATTTATCCGGAAAGCCACATAGACAAAATCTGATACTCCGATCGAAACACCGAATCCCCAAAACAACCCCAGAAAATTCAACTCTTGAATAAATATTAAAAATTCCCAGAAAATCCAACACCAGAAAAGAGGAATTACTGTGCAAAAATGGGAAGCAGACGTCATCATACGGCCGCGGAACCGCCGCAGAAGCCAGGCTTCTGCCGCGGTTCCGCTGCACTTTGGTGGATTCATGGGTACGGGCTTCACAGTAATTCTTACAATTCCCTGCTGATTTTTCTGCATATTTTTAATATCGAAAAACTCCAGATTTTAGAAAAAGTCCAGAGAGCATGTTTGGTTTAGGGTTTCGGGTTCGTTCGGGTTTCAAACTTCGTCTACGCATCGCCTAAGGCTCTAGCTAGGCTCTGATACCACTGTAGGGATCCTAGGCACACCAAGGAGGTCTCACATGGCATCGACCATGCCAATTTCAAAAATTACGGTGCCGAGAAACCCTAATACGGATCGTTGGCTAGAATTCTAGGCGACAGATCAACTAGTTAACTACTTTAACTAAAGTGTAACGGAAATACAACCTTTGTAGATCCGGTGCTCCACCTCCATAGCTCCGTGATGATGTCTCCTCGTTGTCCATATCAAATCCCGGGCTCTAGCATCGGCTTCATCGGAGAAAGAGCGGGCTAGGTCATCGACGACGATGCCGAAGATGATCTACGTCGAGGTATCACTAGATCAAGCTCCACCTTCACCAAGCCATGATAACTTGTGAAGGAAACACCCTATACTACTTGGCAAGAGGTAGAGGATGAAGAAATAGGAAGTGGGTTCACTTTAGGATTGGATTTCTCACCCTTTTTCATCAATCACCATTGATGAAGTCAAGCTTTCTTCATTGAAGAAGATGAAGAAGAAGAAGCTAATATTATGATAAGTTATTTTGATAAGAATAAGAATAGAAAAGAAAATCAATTCTTATCATAATTGTAACCATGGTAAAGTGTAGAGAGCTAACTATAGTTCAATGAATGGTTAGGGTTAATGAGATGAAGACAAAAGGTTTCTTTGGTCAAAAGCTTCATGAAGCTTCAACAAGCTTCATGAAGAAAAGCAACCTTTTGTTTTCTTTATCTCTTATCTTTTTAATACAAATTAAAAGATAAAAGAATTAATAAATATATCAAAACCCTAACCATTTACTTAACTAAGGTTTAACTCTTTACACAAACCCTAGCTATCATATATCATCAAACATGATACAATCAAGTGCACAAAATATATCACATATACAATGTGCACAGGCGAGTGAGAAAATCCATCTTAAGTAAACCGATACTAGTTAATGCAAAGTAATATATCAAATATATAATTATGCATTAAATCATTAAATCAACACTTGATTCAATGATCCGGTCATGTCGAACATAACCGACTAGTATTCAATGTATCGACTTATCGAATCAACGCTTGAATCGATAACTAGGTTATATAGCATACAACCATTCGATACATTCATCGCGAGAATGGAATACGGTATCACATACACGCATTATTCTCGGTCCCGCACATATCTCATATGCGCTCCTATTTCGTTTCGCTTGAGCCAGGAAACCTCTGTGTAGGACTCTAAAGACTCGTCAATACGCCGGCAGCAGGTGATGATCATATCAAACACCCACAAGCCGCAAGTGGTCTGCTAAACGTAACGGCCACCCGGGTATTGAGCGATGAGAAGATCGACGAGCAAGCCCGCTCACACTCCAGTGAATCCAACCAGTAATACTACCGTACAGTCCGGTCTGATCGTCTGATATGTCGCATATCTTGCCTAGGGGTGGTAAACGTCAGACCCCAATAGCTCGATAAGTCGTGTCGATATGAGGTCTATAACAATTCGAGAAACTACTGGTAACACTTACCAATATATCTCAGCAACCCTGGCCAGGGATTTCCGGTTATAGCCAATCGAACACAGCGCAACATCAACTCCCTATACCGGGAGAGACGAATCCCCTCCTGTCGCTCATTGCCACCATGTGATTCGGGACTGTACCCAAAAAACACCATTTTGCACGCCCTCTTGGACGTGGTAAGGTGGAAATCAAAGCACAGTGGGAACCACACAAGACTCTATGACGATCTCGGGTCAACAGACTACTCTGTACCAGTGTCACCAGAGAACTGCCATCTGACGTAAGGTATAATACCATCTGGGAGTTCTCGGCGAGTCCGTCCAGTGTACCCAGTCTCCACTGAGCACCCGTATATCATCTCTGATGTCAAACACCAATGGATATGGGATCATCCATCGCCCGTCTGTATGGGTCGAGAAGGTATACGCTAGTCTACTCTGGTATATCGATGCCCCATCTCGATACACCCACGACTAGGGACCTTGAAGGATGTACTTATGGACTACCATGTCCCCACTAGTATGATCCGCATCATAGTCCAGGTAGTCAAGTACACATCCTAAGGGCTTTACCAACATGTAACAGAGAGACAATCAGTATACACGTTAAGGTAAAGAGCAACCAGATAGCATACTATCATGTCGAGCAAGAAAGTCCTCCCTATATATGTCCCAGCATCCACTACAATATACATCCAATGTACAGTAACGGCCTCTAGGGCATACATATAACTAACAGGGCGCTGTTATCCGGGAAGAGAAACGGCTGCTGCTTGATCGCAAGGGTGCGCCCCCGGCCAGCGATCGCAACATTCCCCTAAGGCGAAGGACCCCTGTCCCTCCTCCACTAAGAGGAGATGCTGGAGATGAGCCTCCACGTATGCTAAGCCCCATGCGTGGATTGCCACGTGATCCTGTGGACATGCCCTCAGCCCCTCGTGCTCTCGTGGAGACGGTAAACGTGGTTTCTCCTGAATCCGGCATGGGCTCGGACATCGGGACCCGCCGTCCCAAGGTGCCCACGAAGCCTAAGCTGATCTTAGGTGCGGCCGTAGTTCGCACGCAAAAGAGGAAGAAGAAGTCAGTCCTTTCTCTTGATGCGTACTCGGCTTAGAGCCTCAGGCCCCACTTACCGAAGGTTTAAGCGAGTATGGAACCAACGAGGGTTTCTTTGTAGAGCCAGAAGACACCGATCTGGCGGCCGCCATCGCAGCTTCTGAGCGATTGGCAAGGCACGACGCGTGGTTGGCTAAACTCGCGCAATCAGGTAATCACCAGTTGTATTCTTCGTCATTTCATCGTACTTTTATCATTGTTTTTGGCTAACGCTCTTCCTTTTTAAACAGGCATTTCTACCGAAGAAGCCATCGCTGCTTCTCTCAAAACTTTCGAGGAGGAAGAGAGGAAACACGCTCTATCGGGCATTGGTACGTCTCGGCTCAGTGGGTCTTCATTCTCCTTTTTACGGCCAATCTAACCCTTTCTTATCTCATTGCAGGGACCGCAAGACCTACTTCGCAAGCCGATGCGGGAGTTCCGAAGTCTCGGCCTCTTCGGGGTTGCCGCGAGAGGCCCTACATAAAAAGCCGATGATGGATGCCTTGAAGGCTCTGGAGGCAACCCTGAACGCGGACGACGACGCCTTGCTTAAGGAGGCTTTAAAAAGGTCTGTAGCAACGGCTCGGGAGGAAAGAAAAGGAAACGCCTAAGGCGCGCAGCAAGGGAGCGTAGCGCTGCTTTGGCCGTGGGAGCGGGCTCAAGCGACGTTACTCCCACTGCTACTCCTTCAGAGGAGCTCCCGGTCGCCTTGTCTACTGCTTATAGACGGGCGGCGTGTGCAGCTCGGGAAGCCAACGGTAAATCCGTCTCAGGTAATTTGCTTTCGAGGCTTTGTTATCAAAGTTTTAAAACCGTCTGTTCTTATATATTTTGTCCTGCAGGGCCGAGTCTCACTGAAGGGGTGGCGACGACCGTCGAGCCTGAGGGGACGGTAGAGGAGGTGGCTGCGGAACCCGAGGCGACGGCAGGCGCTGTAACCATAGTTGCCGGGCCCGAGATAGTGGCTGACGAGATAGTCAGAACTGCTATGCCCGAGAAGGCTGCCGATGCCGAGCCCGAGGTGGCGGCGGGTGAGACGGCTGCTATGGCCGGGCCTGAGGCAGCAGTGGATGAAACGGCTGCTACGGACGAGCCTATGGTAGCGATGGACGAGACGGCTGCGACCGCTGAGCCCGCGGTGGTAGTGGGTAAGATGGTTGCTACGGCCGAGCCTGAGGTGGCAGTGGATGAAATGGCTGCCACGGACGAGCCTATGGCAGCGATGGACGAGACAGTTGCTGTAACATTTCAAAATAATAAAATATTATTTTTGGGAATTTTTATAATTTAATATTATTTTATTGAATATTTTAATATTTCGGTGTAATTAAATACCGATAAATGGAAAAATTATGGAAAATTCTAAAATGGGGTATTTATTGGAATTATGCCATTTTTAAGTTTTTGTGATCATTTATATGCTAATTTAGTGCTAATCGCGATTAAAAATCGCTAATCAGTTTTTAGCAATTTTGTGCAAAACATGCACATATCTTTTTCTCTACACTTGTGAATTTCTACCATGGCTTTTCTTTTGGGTTTACTATTCAAGTGAGAAGAGATTTAGTGAAGAAAAGAAAATAAGAAAAAGAAAAGAAAATAGGTATGGTGAGAGAGAGGGTAGGTGAGGGTGTTGACCTAGCCATTTCCTCTCATTTTCTCCAACTCATTTCCTCTCTCCCTCTCCTTCTTTGCTGCTGCTGCTCCTGCTCCTCATTCTCCCCCTCTTCAAATAGCCCCAAATCATCTCTAAAACTACACCAAAACCATATCTTCATTTCATTAAAAGTGTGCACAAGCTCAAGATCTACACATTGGACCAAGAAAGCAAGGACTTTGGCCACTAGTGGCAACTTAAGAAAATTCTTGAGTTGCCAAATGAGGTATTTTTCTGGACCATTAGCTTAGTTTTTGCATTAATTATACCCCCATGCTAGATTAGAATCGATATCGTGTGATTTTGTGGATTTAAGAAAAACCTAGTTAGGGTTATGGGAATTTGAGAGTTGTAATGTGAAATTGAGCTCATTAGAGGCTGAACAAACACCCTAGTGCTTTAATTAAGACCCAAACCCGAGACTTGAAATCTCAAAACACGGATTTAGAAACCCCGACATCGGATAAATGTGTGATTTTAGAGGGTATTTTGGAATCTGGAGCAACCCGGGGACACTAGAAATGATTTTGGGATTACTGAGAGTCGTGCAGGCACCTAGGAAGCTACCACAGAGACCCGAGCCCCTAAATCCAAACCCAGGCCGCAGATATATTCATTCTGGCCGCAATTTGCGGCCAGAGCAGGGAAATAGGGTCCCAGATTTGGTCCATGGCTCCTTTTGCACTAAAATAGACCCCTTCTATATGCAGTTTTGGCTAATTGTCACCTGGGGAAAATCTGGGAGCATTTTGGTGTGTTTTAGGCTATGTTTTCCGTATTTTAAAATGTACTTTCTTGATACTTGGATTTGTATTGGGTTGTTGGGTATTTGTACATCGACAACAGGGGTTGTTTGATTGATATGCACGTTTAGGCCATAGGTTTTAACCTATGAGCACACCGTGCGCCGTATCGGTTTTCTGCCTCGATTTTAATACGTATTGCGACTGTTTATTATTGTTGGTACCCTCGCAAGAATTCCGAGGTGAAGAAGCGCGGCGTCATCGATTTCGGCAAGCGAAGACCAAGTGAGTAGATTATATCTACGGGGGAAGTCGGGTGGATGGCGTATAGCACCCCCGCATTTCGATGTCTAGTATACTATATATACTATATATATGATAGCTTATTGAGTGACATGGAGATCATAGATGTGTTAGGTGTTGGAGATAGTGCCTCAGAGTCAATTATTGGATCGCAGGTACGTGATTGCAATGATTGCGGAGGATCTATACCGGTAGGACAGTCTTACTCGAGATGATAGTATGTTATCTGGTTTGCCTTTATCAGTCGTGTACATGTTCAGGTGACTGATTACATGTTACACTTTGATAGAGCCCTTAGGATCTTGCTTTACCACCAACAGTATGATGGCGATCATATATGTGAGAGTTGGGTGGTTTATACGCATATCCTTAATTGTGGTCCCTAGTCGTGGGAGTTTCGAGACAGTGCATCGATACTCCGAAATAGACTAGTGTGTACAGTCGAGACCCCGACGAGGGGCGGTGGCCGGTCTCACGAGCCACTGGTGTCAGTTGGATCACCTAAGATGTATACAGGTGCTCATTGGGTTATGAGTACACCGGACAGGACTCGCCGGGAACCTGCTAGTTGGTATTATACATATCGTCAGATAGCAGTTCCCTGGTGACATGTGTACAGGTTAGTTCATCGACCTGAGGTCGTCATTTGTCTCATGTGAGTTCCCACTGTGCTTTGATTTCTACCCTACCACGGCTCAAAGGAGTCGTGCAAACAGGTAGTTTTTGGGTACAGTCCCGAGCCATATGGAGGCACGTGAGCGGATCGGCAGGGGATTCGTCTCTCCCGGTATTGGGGGCGAGGTCGTGCTGTGTCTAAGAGAGCCATTACAAAAAGTCCATGGCCATGGCAGGAGATTTACTGGTAGGTACTCCAGTAGTATCTCTGGGTGTTATTGGGCTACACTCCGACACGACTTATACTGCTATTGGGGGTCTGACGTTACTAGCCCCCTAGGCAGATATGCGATACTCATAGACGAACGGACCGGACTGTATATACATTGTCACTGTTAGGCTCAGTAGGGTTTTTTGGATGAGTTCGCTCATCAGCCTCCCTTGAGGTCAGTCCATGGGCAGCCGTTACGCATAGCTAGTGCCGCTGACAGTTTGTGGTTAAACCCACTGCCAGGGTACTGACGAGTCATTAGAGTCCCCCACAGACAGTTTCCCAAGTTCGGGCGAAATGTTGTAGAGGCCGTATGGTTTTATGGCAGGGTTCGGAAAATGCACGTGCGTTTACGCACGTGTTATTTTTCGGGCAGATGATACTGGTCGGCTTTGGTTTAAGCCAGATCCGAGTATTATATTGAGTAGGTATAATATCTTTGTCTCAGTTGCATTTGTATTCGGTCGTAATACAAATGCGGGTATATTTATACAGTTACGGGGTTATCCTGAAAGTCGTTTCAGGATCACTTTTGGAAGTTGCCAGTTTCCTATTTTCTATCAGCCGTCTTTTAACATTCGGTTAAAGACGGATTTATCTTTTCTTGGATGAGAGTGAGTCATGCTTCTAGAAGGTTCTAGAAGTTTCTAGAAAGTGGTGACAAGGATTATGACTCATGCTTTGACTTTAATGATTCTTGTTTTCCTTAAGATATTTGTTCTTGATCTTTTGTTATGATAAGGATCATTGTTTATAGTCACCTCCTTGATTGCTCCTACACTCACCCTCCTCCTCCTTTAAAGTGGCCGGCCCTCTCTCTCCTCCTCCACTTACTCACTTGAGAAAATTATGGTTGCTAAAAAGAAAAGAATAAAGTTTTGGATGCATGGAAATTTCATAGTTCATTTCTTGTTCCATTTCATTTCCATCGGCAACTTCATTAACCGATCGTCCACGGACTTGGACGAAGTGAGACAAAGTCATCTACTCATTCTCTACATCAATCTTGGTCGTCTCTTTTAGCAAACTTGACGACCGAGTTGCCTCGAGTCAGAGGCGGGAGCCCGTTTAAAGAATCGTTGACGTGGTGCCACCTGGACGAGCAGATCGGAGATCGACGAGATCGGAGCAGCCGCAATGGAGCGTGGGATGATGGTTAAAGAACGAAGGACTCGGATCGTTCAGTATAACCTTTCTACACTCTTTACCGTTTGTTAGTTTAGCAATAATGGTAGATCCGGGTTAAAGTATACGATAGCGCTAGTTAAAAGTTTTTTGTTCCGCATTTGGCGTCTGTAGACGGCAGGGGCGCTAACATAGACTTACAGTGGTATCAAAGCCTCCCCATTTTGCTATACTAACTTGAGCTAACGCGTTTAAAACATCGATCGAACCGAAAATCAAAAACCATATTTTTACAATTTCACAGTTTTTGTCGATTTTAAATGACTTCCTAAAATTATTCCACATATCACAGAAAGTTGTGCAGGGTCTCAGAAGCACACCGACCAAATTTGGTCACGTGATTTCACCAAAGTGCTGCGAAATCGCGGCCAAGCCCATGGTTTGGCCGCTCATCCGCGGCCATTCTTTGGGATCAATGCACCAAATTTTGTCTGTGTCTTCTCTGTTGGAATTTGGGGTTTTTGGTATATATCTTTTAGGCCCAGATTTTGTTACTGTTCACCAGTTGTTCGTGGGGCCCACTATGTGATATTTAGTCGATCGAAATTTAAACATGTTAGTTTACAGTGCTTACATTATATCTCCGACCGGGAATGTCATTTGATCGGTAAACCGCGTCTGATTGCTATAGTTCTTTTAGACGGGTTTGCGAACGTGACATTCGCGTTGATGTTTTGTGTTGTGCTGTAATGTTGCGGATTTGTCGTGGTGGATAGCAGTGTGCAATGGTAGTACAGTTTGAGTTTATTTGTACATTTGATATTGCGGGGCGAGCGTCCAACATGTGGACTGCCGTCACTGCCTGTTGTATAATATTCTTTTGGGGCACGACCAGGTTGCGGTCGATGTACCTGTTGTACTATTTTTCATTATTATACTAGGTTTTGCCCCGCGACGGAGTGCACGGATAGCCGGGTTCTGGGGGGCAACGGGTAGTCTACGCTAGCGCCCCGGCCGTCTACAGACGCCAAATGCGGAACAAAAACTTTTAAACTGGCGCTATCGTATACTTTAACCCAGATCTGCCATTATTGCTAAACTAACAAACTGTAAAGAGTGTAGAAAGGTTATACCGAACGATCCGAGTCCTTCGTTCTTTAACCATCATCCCACGCTCCGTTGCGGCTGCTCCGATCTCGTCGATCTCCGATCTGCTCATCCAGGTGGCACCACATCACCGATTCTTTAAACGGGCTCCCGCCTCTGACTCGAGGCAACTCGGTCGTCAAGTTTGCTAAAAGAGACGACCAAGAATGATGTAGAGAATGAGTAGATGACTTTGTCTCACTTCGTCCAAGTCCGTGGACGATCGGTAAATGAAGTTGCCGATGGAAATGAAATGGAACATGAAATGAACTATGAAATTTCCATGCATCCAAAACTTTAGTCTTTTCTTTTTAGCAACCATAATTTCTCAAATGAGTGAGTTGAGGAGGAGAGAGAGGGCCGGCCACTAAATATGAAGGAGGAGGGTGAGTGTAGGAGGAGATAAGGAGGTGACCATAAACATTGATACTTATCATAACCTTTCATGAAAGCATGAGTCATAAAGAAACATTGAATCAAAAAACCCTTAGTCATCAAACATTAATGGCACCATTAATGCACTAATGACTCACCAAGCCAAGTCACCCTCTCTAGAATCTTCTAGAACACTGACTCACCTCATCCAAGAAAAGATAAATCCGTCTTTAACCGAATGTAAAAAGACGGCTGATAGAAAACTGGAAACTGGCAACTTCCAAAAGTGATCCTGAAATGACTTTCAGGATAACCCCGTAACTGTATAAATATACCCGCATTTGTATTACGACCGAATACAAATGCAACTGAGACAAAGATATTATACCTACTCAATATAATACTCGGATCCGGCTTAACCCAAAGCCGACCAGTATCATCTGCCCGAAAAATAACACGTGCGTAAACGCACGTGCATTTTCCGAACCCTGCCATAAAACCATACGGCCTCTACAACGTTTCGCCCGAACTTGGGAAACTGTCTGTGGGAGACTCTAATGACTCGTCAGTACCCTGGCAGTGGGTTTAACCACAAACCGTCAGCGGCACTAGCTATGCGTAACGGCTGCCCATGGACTGACCTCATGGGAGGCTGATGAGCGAACTCATCCAGAAACCCTACTGAGCCTAACAGTGACAATGTATATACAGTCCGGTCCGTTCGTCTATGAGTATCGCATATCCGCCTAGGGGGCTAGTAACGTCAGACCCCCATTAGCAGTATAAGTCGTGTCGGAGTGTTGCCCAATAACACCCTGAGATACTACTGGAGTACCTACCAGTAAATCTCCTGCCATGGCCATGGACTATGTGTAATGGCTCTCCTAGACACAGCACGACCTCGCCCCCAATACCGGGAGAGACGAATCCCCTGCCGATCCGCTCACGTGCCTCCATATGGCTCGGGACTGTACCCAAAAACTACCTGTTTGCACGACTCTTTTGAGCCGTGGTAGGATAGAAATCAAAGCACAGTGGGAACTCACACGAGACAAATGACGACCTCAGGTCGATGAACTAACCTGTACACATGTCACCAGGGAACTGCCATCTGACGATAGGTATAGTACTAACTAGCAGATTCCCGGCGAGTCCTGTCCGGTGTACTCATAACCCAATGAGCACCTGTATACATCTTAGGTGATCCAACTGACACCAGTGGCTTGTGAGACCGGCCACCGCCCCTCGTCGGGGTCTCGACTGTACACACTAGTCTACTCCGGAGTATCGATGCCCTGTCTCGAAACTCCCACGACTAGGGACCACAATTAAGGATATGCATATAAACTACCCAACTCTCACATATATGATCGCCATCATACTGTTGGTAGTAAAGCAAGATCCTAAGGGCTCTATCAAAGTGTAACATGTAATCTGTCACCTGAACATGTACACGACTGATAAAGGCAAACCAGATAGCATACTATCATCTCGAGTAAGACTGTCCTACTGGTATAGGTCCTCCGCAATCATTGCAATCACGTACCTGCGATCCAATAATTGACTCTGAGGGCACTATCTCCAACAATCTCCCACTTGCACTCAAGGCTAATTATTGCGATGTCGACTACTCACAGCCCGTGTGAAACCGAACATCCAACTCCTCTACTAATCAGTTTCACAAAGCCCGTTTGTAAAACTATTGTGTTCGAGAAATAGCCTCAGTGAGTGGATCCGCCTAGAAGTTTCTTTCTATGTCTCTCTTAATCTCAAATTCGCGGAGAAAGCCATCTCCCGAATCGAGTAATACCTGTCTTAGAATATGTCTGGATATCTGATGGGACCTAGTTCATAAATGAACTCCAAATCCAAACTTCTTAGACTGTATCGATCACTGAACCTAATCAGTATCCGGCACCATGCCACCCACAGTATCCTCTTGGACCACCTGTCCATAATACTGTCCCTCATCAGAGGGAAAAACTATAACTCTGACAATCACTCTGTCAACCATGTCACCTTTGAAGCCAGGAATGATAATCGTCTCCCGTAGGAGGCTGCCGTCATCAAATCCGTAGAACATGCACTTATGTTCTAAGACTGCTTCCTTATGTTTTTCCAGGATTGGATTAATACAAACTTATTGCATCTAGTGCAAAAACAACATCTGGTGTGGTACTTGACATCTCACGATTGACTCAATTGCCTAAGCAAGTGATCTGTCAATCATGCACATCCCTCTCCTCTTTAGTCTATACGACACCTTTAGAGAGGGTGACTCCATCACTTGCAGGTACACCAGCATGCTAGGAGTCAACTATTCTAAAAACCATTAGAATATCTGTCAAAGTACCCACATTGGGAAACTACCCAAATCCTGACCTAAAACCATAGATCTAGAAACCAGAACGTCAAATATTATATCCATATCCTGTTTGGAGAAACAACTGTGTGACGACCACAGTACAACCGATCGTAGTATAGGAATTTTACTTCCTACTCTGTGTATGTCATCCAGATACCGTGACATCACACCCTACTACCTTCTTAACAGATCCATCCCCTATTCTGATTGAAGTCAAACCCATTACTGTCACATCAAAATTAGATGATCTATCTCCGCTATAACTGCTCAAGTCTATAAATAGACATAAGCTACTTGCCCACTATGCTTCTGCTGCTCCCACTGACTACGACAACCCTCCTACCGGGTCTTATATCCTGGAACAACAGTAGTGTCAAGTCTGGGTAAACAAGATCCTCCCTGTCACCGTCCTTGAGGCTACCGGAGTACCTCTCGGGTGTCTGTGATACCCACCATATCTGCGGAGTGGCTAATGGAATGTCAAACCTGATTGAATATATAGGTCCTATTAAATTTTCCGTAGTCGTTTGCGGTTCTGGAATCACTTCCAGTTCTACCATACTCCCACTACTGTTTTCTGAAAAAGATCCATTTTACTAAAACTGTGGCGAGTCAAGAACAATATCACTATTGATCTTCCAAATGGTAGAATATCAACCCTCGTCATAGCCAGGGTCAACCCACAAACAGCCATTACAGAAACGTGCCCTGAGTTATCCAGAGTCTGGTTTTAAGCATAAGCTGGACAACTCCCCGTACCTTAACATCTTTTAAGGTACGATCCATTCTATATCCAATACAGAAACTTTGGCACTTATTTAATTGGAACCAGATTCAAATCATGCAGCTGTCTCCAGTGCATATCAACTTAATGGAAAGAGGCTAATCAGCATTACTCAACTTAGGAATCCATCCAATTATGAGTAACCTGAAAGAGAAACACGTTTCTCAAAACCATCACTATCATCTGAATACCAATCACAAGAATCTACATTTTCGATCTTTTTGAAGAATCCCGATACTTGTGACACCTGGTTCTCTACTTTATTCTTATACCCACAACTTCTCAAAACTTAGACCTTGTATTTCTACGAAACACTCGTCTAAATACTAGAGAAGTTATAAGTAAACAGAACATAGTACGAGGACCTACCCCTTTGTCCTGATGGACACTGGACAACATACAATACTCTGTATAAGTCCGCTGAGTTTAACAACTCAAAACCTGTGCATCGTAGGTTGGAAACTGTACCCTGGCGATTTCCTCAAATATCACCAATTACAACGAATTTCGATATAATGAGGATGATCACCTAATTCCCAATAACTTCCTCCCACTCATCATCTGTAAAACTATACAGACATGAGAATGAAACCTGGTGAATACACACCCTGGAGTAAGTATCTAATCGGGAAAACAGTTTTCCATTAACGATGCACTGAAACATGAAAATGTTTCGTAGGGGTATCCTGGTATTCATAGTAATGCCTCTTCCATAATCCAATTCATGACTTCAACCGTATATTTTTTTGCCATCTCTCCAAATCCCTTTATTTGTCTTTAGTCGTTACCTTCTGTACACCATCGTTAGGCTAAATGGTTTTCTTCCTTCCCTACCGTTCGGCACCAGCCTATGGTTTGGAAGAAGACTATCCAGTAAGCATAATAGGTGTACCCTCCTAAACCAAGGAGTACTCGCATCTCGAGAGAAGGTGATGATAAAAGACAACTGAATAATACCTTATTCTTTTAAAAGTGAAATAGGAGTGGCGATGAAGTACGCGGTTTGGTCGTGAATGATAACAGTCGCAATTTCCTTTGCCCTCTTTCTAATCCCTTTATTTTGTCTTTACATATTACCTTCTGCACACCCTACTTAGGCTAATTGGTTTTCTTCATTCCCTACCTTTCGGCACCAGCCTATGGTTTGGAATAAGACTATCCAATAACAAGCGTAATAGGTGAACTCTCCTAAACCAAGGAGCCCTCGCAACCTGAGAGAAGGTGATAATAAAAAACAACTGAATAAACCAATTCTATTTCTCCTGAACCTGGATCCATCCTCGAAGAAGTCCCTTCGAGTTCGTATATAACCATACGATGGATCTATCCAATGGAAGTGGATATCCGTAGTAATACGGGTGTTCTGAGAAATTCAAAGGGTAAAAGAAGGAGTGGCAATGACTTATGCAACTCAGACAATCCAAAAACGAGTATTTTAAGAAGGTTCGTTCAACCTGGTCACTGAGTCATAGTCTAGGGTCGGTCAAAGGTCGCTGCCAAAGAGAGAGAGAAAAGAAACACTCTGCGTGCACTCTAACCTAGATCAGAATGGTTATCACTTTATCTAATCCGGAAACCTCCCACTGTCCTGGCAAATTCTCCTCCAAACCTGAAAGAAGAATCAATCGGGATCACCCGAAGAGTAAACCAACTCATCAGTGGGAATCGGGATCCAACTCTCATCGCATGATAACGTGATGGAATGCATCCACTTTACTCATACTCCAGAAGGTATGCGCATACTTGGCAAGTTTCAGTTTCTTTAGAAACTCCCGATATGATTTTTGCCCCATGCTCTTATAACCTTGGCGTTAGGTCAAAATGTCATAAGTCACATGCCAAGTTTATACCCGTCACTATCTTGTTAATTTGAACCCACCCGCACATGCCCTTGGCGTTAGGTCAAAATGGCAGAACGGCTGTCCCAAACCAACTCATCTATCTATGCAACAATTGAATACCCGGCAGCTACCAAACACTATGCCTTGGCGTTAGGTCAAAATACATAGCTTGAATACTACTGAATACCCAAAAGAAGTGACGGAGGGCTACGGCTGGTTTTTGGCGAAAAACCTTTAGCGTAGTGAACTTGATATCGCTGAAGGAACCTGATAGCTTTTTAAAATATAGTGGCGAAAACCTTTTGCTAAAGAGGTCACTCCCGGTAAAGGGATCTCGGCTCTTTCCTCGTGGAATGAGGTGCAGGATATTCCACTGAATACCGCTATGCAAAGCAACTTGTAATCGACTATAGTGAATTTATTACCCTGACGCAAACTTCTGCCCAAGGGGTCAGTCCCGGTGAAGGGATATCGGCCATTGCCCCATCGAATGAGGTGCTGGATATTCCACTGAATACCGCTATGCAAAACAAAAGGAAACGTCTTTGCAATAACACATTTTAAATTTGTTCCAACAACTGAAAACAGGTTTGTTTTCCTTTGCATTGATCAGAATCAACGCAGTCCCATCAATCAATCACACCAGAAAAGAACGAAAATAAAATGTACGTATATGCCATCCGCATTCGTCACTGGGTCCCGTCATCACCCGTTAGGTTACTTAACTAACGACAGAGCGGGGACTGGACTATTGCGGGTGTAAAACATATACAACATCTAATAGTATATAAACCAATATACAATAATCGCTCCAGGCGTGATAATATGCAACATTACAGAAAAGTAATAAGCATCACAGAACAATACAGATAATCTGGGATCCCCGAGTTTCACAGAGCCGCTGCTGAAACTCGACGTTCCCCTGTCGTGTGGATAGCCTGTGCAATGAAACCTAGACCTCTACGGGTGCGGCAAGTTACCCGCCAAAACCTGAAGCGAGGCAGCCCCCTACAGCATAGTGAATGGACCACCCAGCACTTCACGGAATCCGGTAATCTTAGGCACCCCTCCTTGGGTCAACCTGTACCCCCTAGAGTGCGGCGAATAGTCTGCCAATTCTAGAGTGGGGCCCCTCTGCCTCTCAAAGCCATGAGATACGGACCCGTTGCCCCTCCAGAACCCGGCTATCCGTGCACTCCGTCGCGGGGCAAAACCTAGTACAGTAATGAAAAATAGTACAACAGGTACATCGACCGCAACCTGGTCGTGCCCCAAAAGAATATTATACAACAGGCAGTGACGGCAGTCCACATGTTGGACGCTCGCCCCGCAATATCAAATGTACAAATAAACTCAAACTGTACTACCATTGCACACTGCTATCCACCATGACAAATCCGCAACATCACAGCACAACACAGAACAACAACGCGAATGTCACGTTCGCAAACCCGTCTAAAAGAACTATAGCAATCAGACGCGGTTTACCGATCAAATGACATTCCCGGTCGGAGATATAATGTAAGCACTGTAAACTAACGTGTTTAAATTTTGATCGACAAAATATCACAAAGTGGGCCCCACGAACAACTGGTGAACAGTAACAAAACCTGGGCCCAAAAGATATATACCAAAAACCCCAATTTCCAGAGGGGAACACACTGTACAAATTTGGGGGCATGATCGCTCAGAACGGCCGCGGATGCACGGCCAAACCATGGGTTTGGCCGCGTTTCCGCGGTTGTCTTGTCGATTCACGTGCTCAAATTTGTACGTCGTTCTTAAAAAACCCTGCACAATTTTCTGAGATGTGTGAAATATTTTTAGGACACCATTTAAAATCAACAGAACCTGTCAAATTGGAAAAATGCGGTTTTTGATTTCCGGTTCGATCGATGTTTTAAACGCGTCAGCACAAGTTAGTATAGCAAAATGGTGAGGCTCTGATACCACTGTAAGTCTACGCTAGCGCCCCGGCCGTCTACAGACGCCAAATGAGGAACAAAAACTTTTAAACTGGCGCTATCGTATACTTTAACCCGGATCTGCCATTATTGCTAAACTATTAAACTGTAAAGAGTGTAGAAAGGTTATACCGAACGATCCGAGTCCTTCGTTCTTTAACCATCATCCCATGCTCCGTTGCGGCTGCTCCGATCTCGTCGATCTCCGATCTGCTCGTCCAGGTGGCACCACATCACCGATTCTTTAAACGGGCTCCCGCCTCTGACTCGAGGCAACTCGGTCGTCAAGTTTGCTAAAAGAGACGACCAAGAATGATGTAGAGAATGAGTAGATGACTTTGTCTCACTTCGTCCAAGTCCGTGGACGATCGGTAAATGAAGTTGCCGATGGAAATGAAATGGAACATGAAATGAACTATGAAATTTCCATGCATCCAAAACATTAGTCTTTTCTTTTTAGCAACCATAATTTCTCAAATGAGTGAGTTGAGGAGGAGAGAGAGGGCCTGCAACTAAATATGAAGGAGGAGGGTGAGTGTAGGAGGAGATAAGGAGGTGACCATAAACATTGATACTTATCATAACCTTTCATGAAAGCATGAGTCATAAAGAAACATTGAATCAAAAAACCCTTAGTCATCAAGCATTAATGGCACCATTAATGCACTAATGACTCACCAAGCCAAGTCACCCTCTCTAGAATCTTCTAGAACACTGACTCACTTCATCCAAGAAAAGATAAATCCGTCTTTAACCGAATGTAAAAAGACGGCTAATAGAAAACTGGAAACTGGCAACTTCCAAAAGTGATCCTGAAACGACTTTTAGGATAACCCCGTAACTGTATAAATATACCCGCATTTGTATTACGACCGAATACAAATGCAACTGAGACAAAGATATTATACCTACTCAATATAATACTCGGATCCGGCTTAAACCAAAGCCGACTAGTATCATCTGCCCGAAAAATAACACGTGCGTAAACGCACGTGCATTTTCCGAACCCTGCCATAAAACCATACGGCCTCTACAACGTTTCGCCCGAACTTGGAAAACTGTCTGTGGGGGACTCTAATGACTCGTCAGTACCCTGGCAGTGGGTTTAACCACAAACCGTCAGCGGCACTAGCTATGCGTAACGGCTGCCCATGGACTGACCTCAAGGGAGGCTGATGAGCGAACTCATCCAGAAACCCTACTGAGCCTAACAGTGACAATGTATATACAGTCCGGTCCGTTCGTCTATGAGTATCGCATATCCGCCTAGGGGGCTAGTAACGTCAGACCCCCATTAGCAGTATAAGTCGTGTCGGAGTGTAGCCCAATAACACCCTGAGATACTACTGGAGTACCTACCAGTAAATCACCTGCCATGGCCATGGACTATGTGTAATGGCTCTCCTAGACACAGCACGACCTCGCCCCCAATACCGGGAGAGACGAATCCCCTGCCGATCCGCTCACGTGCCTCCATATGGCTCGGGACTGTACCCAAAAACTACCTGTTTGCACGACTCCTTTGAGCCGTGGTAGGGTAGAAATCAAAGCACAGTGGGAACTCACACGAGACAAATGACGACCTCAGGTCGATGAACTAACCTGTACACATGTCACCAGGGAACTGCTATCCGACGATAGGTATAGTACTAACTAGCAGATTCCCGGCGAGTCCTGTCCGGTGTACTCATAACCCAATGAGCACCTATATACATCTTAGGTGATCCAACTGACACCAGTGGCTTGTGAGACCGGCCACCGCCCCTCGTCGGGGTCTCGACTGTACACACTAGTCTACTCCGGAGTATCGATGCCCTGTCTCGAAACTCCCACGACTAGGGACCACAATTAAGGATATGCATATAAACTGTTGGAGATAGTGCCCTCATAGTCAATTATTGGATCGCAGGTATGTGATTGCAATGATTGCGGAGGACCTATACCGGTAGGACAGTCTTACTCGAGATGATAGTATGCTATCTGGTTTGCCTTTATCAGTCGTGTACATGATCAGGTGACTGATTACATGTTACACTTTTATAGAGCCCTTAGGATCTTCCTTTACTACCAACAGTATGATGGCGATCATATACGTGAGAGTTGGGTAGTTTATATGCATATCCTTAATTGTGGTCCCTAGTCGTGGTAGTTTCGAGACAGGGCATCGATACTCCGGAGTAGACTAGTGTGTACAGTCGAGACCCCGACGAGGGGCGGTGGCCGGTCTCACAAGCCACTGGTGTCAGTTGGATCACCTAAGATGTATACAGGTGCTCATTGGGTTATGAGTACACCGGACAGGACTCGCCGGGAATCTGCTAGTTAGTACTATACCTATCGTCAGATAGCAGTTCCCTGGTGACATGTGTACAGGTTAGTTCATCGACCTGAGGTCGTCATTTGTCTCGTGTGAGTTCCCACTGTGCTTTGATTTCTACCCTACCACGGCTCAAAGGAGTCGTGCAAATAGGTAGTTTTTGGGTACAGTCCCGAGCCATATGGAGGCACGTGAGCGGATCGGCAGGGGATTCGTCTCTCCCGGTATTGAGGGCGAGGTCGTGCTGTGTCTAGGAGAGCCATTACACATAGTCCATGGCCATGGCAGGAGATTTACTGGTAGGTACTCCAGTAGTATCTCAGGGTGTTATTGGGCTACACTCCGACACGACTTATACTGCTAATGGGGGTCTGACGTTACTAGCCCCCTAGGCGGATATGCGATACTCATAGACGAACGGACCGGACTGTATATACATTGTCACTGTTAGGCTCAGTAGGGTTTCCGGATGAGTTCGCTCATCGGCCTCCCTTGAGGTCAGTCCATAGGCAGCCGTTACGCATTGCTAGTGCCGCTGACGGTTTGTGGTTAAACCCACTGCCAGGGTACTGACGAATCATTAGAGTCCCCCACAGACAGTTTCCCAAGTTTGGGCGAAACGTTGTAGAGGCCGTATGGTTTTATGGCAGGGTTCGGAAAATGCACGTGCGTTTACGCACGTGTTATTTTTCGGGCAGATGATACTGGTCGGCTTTGGTTTAAGCCGGATCCGAGTATTGTATTGAGTAGGTATAATATCTTTGTCTCAGTTGCATTTGTATTCGGTCGTAATACAAATGCGGGTATTTTTATACAGTTACGGGGTTATCCTGAAAGTCGTTTCAGGATCACTTTTGTAAGTTGCCAGTTTCCAGTTTTCTATCAGCCGTCTTTTAACATTCGGTTGAAGACGGATTTATCTTTTCTTGGATGAGAGTGAGTCATCATTCTAGAAGGTTCTAGAAGTGATGAAGTGGCTAATGAGTCATCTTGACATTAATTGGTGCATTAAAAGCTTGATGATGTGTATTAGTGACTCATGCATTATCATTAAAGCTTCTTGTTTTTCTTAAGGATATTTTGTGAGAAGCTTTCTTATATGGTCACCCCCTTGATTGCTCCTACCATCACCTCCCTCTTTGATATATAGTGGCCGGCCATTCTTTGTGAGGGAGAGAGAGATTAATTTCATTCTTGTGAGAAAAGACTATGGTTTAGGGTGCATGGAAATTTCATTGCTTCTTTCATTCCATCACCCGATAAAATTGGCAACTTCATTAACCGATCGTCCACGGATTTGGACGAAGTGAGACAAAGTCATCTACTCATTCTCTACATCATTCTTGGTCGTCTCTTTTAGCAAACTTGACGACCGAGTTGCCTCGAGTCAGAGGCGGGAGCCCGTTTAAAGAATCAGTGATGTGGTGCCACCTGAACGAGCAGATCGAAGATCGACGAGATCGGAGCAGCCGCAACGGAGTGTGGGATGATGGTTAAAGAACGAAGGACTTGGATCGTTCAGTATAACCTTTCTACACTCTTTACAGTTAGTTAGTTTAGCAATAATGGCAGATCCGGGTTAAAGTATACGATTGCGCCAGTTAAAAAGTTTTTGTTCCGCATTTGGCGTCTGTAGACGGCCTGGGCGCAATCGTAGACTTACAGTGGTATCAGAGCCTCACCATTTTGCTATACTAACTTGTGCTAACGCGTTTAAAATATCGATCGAACCGGAAATCAAAAACTGCAAAATCCAAGCTTGACAGTTTCTGTCGATTTTAAATGGGTTCCAAAATTGATTTTACACATCACAGAAAATTCAGCAGGCTTTTCTAAGAAAACCGACAAAATTTGGGCTCGTGATTCCACCAAGACGCCGCAGAAACGCGGCCAAACCCATGGTTTGGCGGCGCATCCGCGGCCACTTGGTGAGATCGTGCTCCCAAATTTTGACAGTGTGTTCTTTTCTGGAAATTGGGGTTTTTGATATATATCTTTTGGGCCCAGGTTTTGTTACTGTTCACCAGTTGTTCTTGGGCCCACTTTGTGATATTTAGTCGATCGAAATTTAAACACGTTAGTTTACAGTGCTTACATTATATCTCCGACCGGGAATGTCATTTGATCGGTAAACCGCGTCTGATTGCTATAGTTCTTTTAGACGGGTTTGCGAACGTGACATTCGCGTTGATGTTCTGTGTTGTGCTGTGATGTTGCGGATTTGTCATGGTGGATAGCAGTGTGCAATGGTAGTACAGTTTGAGTTTATTTGTACATTTGATATTGCGGGGCGAGCGTCCAACTTGTGGACTGCCGTCACTGCCTGTTGTATAATATTCTTTTGGGGCACGACCAGGTTGCGGTCGATGTACCTGTTGTACTATTTTTTCATTACTGTACTAGGTTTTGCCCCGCGATGGAGTGCACGGATAGCCGGGTTCTGGAGGGGCAACGGGTCCGCATCTCATGGCTTTGAGAGGCAGAGGGGCCCCACTCTAGAATTGGCAGACTATTCGCCGCACTCGTAGGGGGTACAGGTTGACCCAAGGAGGGGTGCTCAAGCTACCGGATTCCGTGAAGTGCAGGGTGGTCCATTCACTATGCTGTAGGGGGCTGCCTCGCTTCAGGTTTTGGCGGGTAACTTGCCGCACCCGTAGGGGTCTAGGGTTCATTGCACAGGCTATCCACACGACAGGGGAACGTCGAGTTTCAGCAGCGGCTCTGTGAAATCCGGGGATCCCAGATTATCTGTATTATGCTGTGATGCTTATTGCTTTTCTGTAATGTTGCATATTATCACGCCTGGAGCGATTATTGTATATTGGTTTATATACTATTAGATGTTGTATATGTTTTACACCCGCGCTAGTCCAGTCCCCGCTCTGTCGTTAGTTAAGTAACCTAACGGGTGATGACGGGACCCAGTGACGAATGCGGATGGCATATACGTACATTTTATTTTCGTTCTTTTCTGGTGTGATTAGATGATGGGACTGCATTGATTTTGATCAATGCAAAGTAAAGCAAACCTGTTTACAGTTGTTGGAACAAATTTAAAAAGTGTTATTGCAAAGGCGTTTTCTTTTGTTATGCATAGCGGTATTCAGTGGAATATCCTGCACCTCATTCGACAGGACAAGGTCCGATATCCCTTCACCGGGACTGACCCCTTGGACAGAAGTTTGCGTCAGGGTAATAACTTCACTATAGTCGATTACAAGTTGCTTTGCATAGCGGTATTCAGTGGAATATCCTGCACCTCATTCCATGAGGAAAGAGCCGAGATCCCTTTACCGGGAGTGACCTCTTTAGCAAAAGATTTTCGCCACTATATTTTAAAAAGCTATCAGGTTCCTTCAGCGATATCAAGTTCACTACGCTAAAGGTTTTTCGCCAAAAACCAGCCGTAGCCCTCCGTCACTTCTTTTGGGTATTCAGTAGTATTCAAGCTATGTATTTTGACCTAACGCCAAGGCATAGTGTTTGGTAGCTGCTGGGTATTCAATTGTTGCATAGATAGATGAGTTGGTTTGGGACAGCCGTTCTGCCATTTTGACCTAACGCCAAGGGCATGTGCGGGTGGGTTCAAATTAACAAGATAGTGATGGGTAGAACTTGGCATGTGACTTTTGACATTTTGACCTAACGCCAAGGTTATAAGAGCATGGGGCAAAAATCCTATCGGGAGTTTCTAAAGAAACTGAAACTTTCCAAGTATGCGCATACCTTCTGGAGTATGAGTAACGTGGATGCATTCCATCACGTTATCATGCGATGAGAGTTGGATCCCGATTTCCACTGATGAGTTGGTTTACTCTTCGGGTGATCCCGATTAATTCTTCTTTCAGGTTTGGAGGAGAATTTGACAGGACAGTAGGAGGTTTCCGGATTAGATAAAGTGATAACCATTCTGATCTAGGTTAGAGTGCACGCAGAGTGTTTCTTTTCTCTCTCTCTTTGGCAGCGACCTTTGACCGACCCTAGACTATGACTCAGTGACCAGGTTGACCGAACCTTCTTAAAATACTGGCTTTTGGATTGTCTGAGTTGCATAAGTCATTGCCACTCCTTCTTTTACCCTTTGAATTTCTCAGAACACCCGTATTACTATGGATATCCACTTCCATTGGATAGATCCATCGTATGGTTATATACGAACTCGAAGGGACTTCTTCGAGGATGGATCCAGGTTCAGGAGAAATAGAATTGGTTTATTCAGTTGTTTTTTGTTATCACCTTCTCTCAGGTTGCGAGGGCTCCTTGGTTTAGGAGAGTACACCTATTACGCTTATTGGATAGTCTTATTCCAAACCATAGGCAGGTGCCGAAAGGTAGGGAATGAAGAAAACCAATTAGCCTAAGTAGGGTGTGCAGAAGGTAATATGTAAAGACAAAATAAAGGGATTAGAAAGAGGGCAATGTAAATTGCGACTGATATCATTCACGACCAAAACCGCATACTTCATCGCCACTCCTATTTCACCTTTAAAAGAATAAGGTATTATTCAGTTGTCCTTTATCATCACCTTCTCTCAAGATACGAGTACTCCTTGATTTAGGTGGGTACACCTATTATGCTTACTGGATAGTCTTCTTCCAAACCCATAGGCTGGTGCCGAACGGTAGGGAAGGAAGAAAACCATTTAGCCTAACGATGGTGTACAGAAGATAATGACTAAAGACAAATAAATGGATTTGGAGAGATGGCAATAAAATATACGGTTGAAGTCATGAATTGGATTATGGAAGAGACATTACTATGAATACCAAGATACCCCTAGGAAACATTTTCATGTTTCAGTGCATTGTTAAAAGAAAACTGTTTTCCCGATTAGATACTTACTCCAAGGGTATGTATTTACCAAGTTTCATTCTCATATCTGTATGGTTATACAGATGATGAGTGGGAGTAAGATATTGGGAATTAGGTGATCATCCTTATTATATCGGAATTCGTTGTAATTGGTGATATTTGAAGAAATCGCCGGGGTACAGTTTTCAACCTACGACGCACAGGTTTTGAGTTGCTTAAACTCAGCGGACTTATACAGAGTATTGTATGTTGTCCAGTGTCCATCAGGACAAAGGGGTAGGTCCTCGTACTATGTTCTGTTTACTTATAACTTCTCTAGTATTTAGACAAGTGTTTCGTAGAAATACAAGGTCTAAGTTTTGAGAAGTTGTGGGTATAAGAATAAAGTAGAGAACCAGGTATCACAAGTATCGGGATTCTTCAAAGAGATCGAAGATGTAGATTCTTGTGATTGGTATTCAGATGATAGTGATGGTTTTGAGAAACGTGTTTCTCTTTCAGGTTACTCATAATTGGATGGATTCCTAAGTTGAGTAATGCTGATTAGGCTCTTTCCATTAAGTTGATATGCACTGGAGACAGCTGCATGATTTGAATATGGTTCCAATTAAATAAAATGCCAATGTTTCTATATTGGATATAGAATGGATCATACCTTAAAAGATGTTAAGGTACGGGGAGTTGTCCAGCTTATGCTCAAAACCAGACTCTGGATAACTCAGGGCACGTTTCTGTAATGGCTGTTTGTGGGTTGACCCTGGCTATGACGAGGGTTGATATTCTACCATTTAGAAGATCAATAGTGATATTGTTCTTGACTCGCCACAGTTTTAGTAAAAATGGATTTTTTTTCAGAAAACAGTAATTGGAGTATGGTAGAACTGGAAGTGATTCCAGAACCGCGAACGATTATAGAAAATTTAATAGAACCTATATATTCAATCAGGTTTGACATTCCAATAGCCACTCCGCAGATATGGTGGGTAACCTCAGACACCCGAGAGGTACTTCGGTAGCCTCAAAGACGGTGACAGGGAGGTTCTTATCTACCCAGTCTTGACACTACTGTTGTTCCAGGCTATGAGACCCGGTAGGAGGGTTGTCGTAGTCAGTGGGAGCAGCAGAAGCATAGTGGGCAAGATGCTTATGTCTATTTATAGACTTAAGCAGTTATAGCGGGGATAGATCATCTAATTTTGATGTGACAGTCATGGGTTTGACTTCAATCAGAATAGGGGATGGATCTGTTAAGGAGGTAGTAGGGTGTGATGTCATGGTATCTGGATGACATACACAGAGTAGGAAGTAAAATTCCTATACTACGATCGGTTGTACTGTGGTCGTCACACAGTTGTTTCTCCAGACAGGATATGGATATAATATTTGACATTCTGGTTTCTAGATCTAATGTTTTAGATCTAGATTTGGGTAGTTTCCCAATGTGGGTACTTTGACAGATATTCTAATGGTTTTTAGAATAGTTGACTCCTAGCATGGTGGTGTACCTGCAGGTGATGGAGTCACCCTCTCTAAAGGTGTCGTATAGACTAAAGGGGAGAGGGATGTGCATGATTGACAGATCACTCGCTTAGGCAATTGAGTCAATCGTGAGATGTCAAGTACCACACCAGATGTTGTTTTTGCACTAGATGCAATAAGTTTGTATTAATCCAATCCTGGAGAAACATAAGGAAGCAGTTATAGAACATAAGTGCATGTTCTACGGATTTGATGACGGCAGCCTCCTTCGGGAGACGATTATCATTCCAGGCTTCAAAGGTGACATGGTTGACAGAGTGATTGTCAGAGTTATAGTTTTTCCCTCTGACGAAGAGGGACAATATTATGGACAGGTGGTCCAAGAGAATAATGTGGGAGGCATGGTGCCGGATACTGATTAGGTTCAGTGATCGATACAGTCTAAGAAGTTTGGATTTGGAGTTCATTTATGAACCAGGTCCTATCAGATGTCCAGACATATTCTAAGACATGTATTACTCAATTTGGGAGATGGCTTTCTGCGCGAACTTGAGATTAAGAGAGATATAGAAAGAAACTTCTAGGCGGATTCACTCACTGAGGCTATTTCTCGAACACAATAGTTTTACAAACGGGCTTTGTGAAACTGATTAGTAGAGAAGTTGGATGTTCGGTTTCACACGGGCTGTGACTAGTCGACATCGCAATAATTAGCCTTGAGTGCAAGTGGGAGATTGTTGGAGATAGTGCCCTCATAGTCAATTATTGGATCGCAGGTACGTGATTGCAATGATTGCGGAGGACCTATACCGGTAGGACAGTCTTACTCGAGATGATAGTATGCTATCTGGTTTGCCTTTATCAGTCGTGTACATGATCAGGTGACTGATTACATGTTACACTTTGATAGAGCCCTTAGGATCTTGCTTTACTACCAACAGTATGATGGCGATCATATACGTGAGAGTTGGGTAGTTTATATGCATATCCTTAATTGTGGTCCCTAGTCGTGGGAGTTTCAAGACAGGGCATCGATACTCCGGAGTAGACTAGTGTGTACAGTCGAGACCCCGACGAGGGGCGGTGGCCGGTCTCACAAGCCACTGGTGTCAGTTGGATCACCTAAGATGTATACAGGTGCTCATTGGGTTATGAGTACACCGGACAGGACTCGCCGGGAATCTGCTAGTTAGTACTCTACCTATCGTCATATAGCAGTTCCCTGGTGACATGTGTACAGATTAGTTCATCGACCTGAGGTCGTCATTTGTCTCGTGTGAGTTCCCACTGTGCTTTGATTTCTACCCTACCACGGCTCAAAGGAGTCGTGCAAACAGGTAGTTTTTGGCTACAGTCCCGAGCCATATGGAGGCACGTGAGCGGATCGGCAGGGGATTTGTCTCTCCCGGTATTGAGGGCGAGGTCGTGCTGTGTCTAGGAGAGCCATTACACATAGTCCATGGCCATGGCAGGAGATTTACTGGTAGGTACTCCAGTAGTATCTCAGGGTATTATTGGGCTACACTCCGACACGACTTATACTGCTAATGGGGGTCTGACGTTACTAGCCCCCTAGGCGGATACGCGATACTCATAGACGAACGGACTGGACTGTATATACATTGTCACTGTTAGGCTCAGTAGGGTTTCCGGATGAGTTCGCTCATCGGCCTCCCTTGAGGTCAGTCCATGGGCAGCCGTTACGCATTGCTAGTGCCGCTGACGGTTTGTGGTTAAACCCACTGCCAAGGTACTGACGAGTCATTAGAGTCCCCCACAGACAGTTTCCCAAGTTCGGGCGAAACGTTGTAGAGGCCGTATGGTTTTATGGCATGGTTCGGAAAATGCACGAGCGTTTACGCACGTGTTATTTTTCGGGCAGATGATACTGGTCGGCTTTGGTTTAAGCCGGATCCGAGTATTGTATTGAGTAGGTATAATATCTTTGTCTCAGTTGCATTTGTATTCGGTCGTAATACAAATGCGGGTATTTTTATACAGTTACGGGGTTATCCTGAAAGTCGTTTCAGGATCACTTTTGGAAGTTGCTAGTTTCCAGTTTTCTATCAGCCGTCTTTTAACATTCTGTTGAAGACGGATTTATCTTTTCTTGGATGAGAGTGAGTCATCATTCTAGAAGGTTCAAGAAGTGATGAAGTGGCTAATGAGTCATCTTGACATTAATTGGTGCATTAAAGGCTTGATGATGTGTATTAGTGACTCATGCATTATCATTAAAGCTTCTTGTTTTTCTTAAGGATATTTTGTGAGAAGCTTTCTTATATGGTCACCCCCTTGATTGCTCCTACCATCACCTCCTTCTTTGATATATAGTGGCCGGCCATTCTTTGTGAGGGAGAGAGATATTAATTTCATTCTTGTGAGAAAAGACTATGGTTTAGGGTGCATGGAAATTTCATTGCTTCTTTCATTCCATCACCCGATAAAATTGGCAACTTCATTAACCGATCGTCCACGGATTTGGACGAAGTGAGACAAAGTCATCTACTCATTCTCTACATCATTCTTGGTCGTCTCTTTTAGCAAACTTGACGACCGAGTTGCCCCGAGTCAGAGGCGGGAGCCCGTTTAAAGAATCAGTGATGTGGTGCCACCTGAACGAGCAGATCGGAGATCGACGAGATCGGAGCAGCCACAACGGAGCGTGGGATGATGGTTAAAGAACAAAGGACTCGGATCGTTCGGTATAATCTTTCTACACTTTTTACAGTTTGTTAGTTTAGCAATAATGGCAGATCCGGGTTAAAGTATACGATAGCGCCAGTTAAAAAATTTTTGTTCCGCATTTGGTGTCTGTAGACGCACTGGGCGCTAGCGTAGACTTACATAAACTACCCAACTCTCACGTATATGATCGCCATCATACTGTTGGTAGTAAAGCAAGATCCTAAGGGCTCTATCAAAGTGTAACATGTAATCAATCACCTGAACATGTACACGACTGATAAAGGTAAACCAGATAGCATACTATCATCTCGAGTAAGACTGTCCTACTGGTATAGGTCCTCCGGAATCATTGCAATCACGTACCTGCGATCCAATAATTGACTATGAGGGCACTATCTGCAACAGTTCGTGGGGCCCACTATGTGATATTTAGTCGATCGAAATTTAAACATGTTAGTTTACAGTGCTTACATTATATCTCCGACCGGGAATGTCATTTGATCGGTAAACCGCGTCTGATTGCTATAGTTCTTTTAGACGGGTTTGCGAACGTGACATTCGCGTTGATGTTTTGTGTTGTGCTGTAATGTTGCGGATTTGTCGTGGTGGATAGCAGTGTGCAATGGTAGTACAGTTTGAGTTTATTTGTACATTTGATATTGCGGGGCGAGCGTCCAACATGTGGACTGCTGTCACTGCCTGTTGTATAATATTCTTTTGGGGCACGACCAGGTTGCGGTCGATGTACCTGTTGTACTATTTTTCATTATTGTACTAGGTTTTGCCCCGCGACGGTGTGCACGGATGGCCGGGTTCTGGGGGGCAACGGGTCCGCATCTCATGGCTTTGAGAGGCAGAGGGGCCTCACTCTAGAATTGGCAGACTATTCGCCGCACTCGTAGGGGGTACAGGTTGACCCAAGGAGGGGTGCCCAAGATTACCGGATTTCGTGAAGTGCTGGGTGGTCCATTCACTTTGCTGTAGGGGGCTGCCTCGCTTTAGGTTTTGGCGGGTAACTTGCCGCATCCGTAGGGGTCTAGGTTTCATTGCACAGGCTATCCACACGACAGGGGAACATCGGGTTTCTGCAGCGGCTCTGTGAAACCCGGGGATCCCAGATTATCTGTATTGTTCTGTAATGCTTATTACTTTTCTGTAATGTTGCATATTACCACGCCTGGAGCGATTATTGTATATTGGTTTATATACAATTAGATGTTGTATATGTTTTACACCCGCGCTAGTCCAGTCCCCGCTCTGTCGTTAGTTAAGTAACCTAACGGGTGATGACGGGACCCAGTGACGAATGCGGATGGCATATACGTACATTTTATTTTCGTTCTTTTCTGGTGTGATTATTGATGGGACTGCGTTGATTCTGATCAATGCAAAGTAGAACAAACCTGTTTGAAGTTGTTGGAACAATTTAAAAAGTGTTATTGCAAAGACGTTTCTTTTTGTTTTGCATAGCGGTATTCAGTGGAATATCCTGCACCTCATTCGACGGGGCAAGGGCCGATATCCCTTCACCGGGACTGACCCCTTGGGCAGAAGTTTGCATCAGGGTAATAACTTCACTATAGTCGATTACAAGTTGCTTTGCATAGCGGTATTCAGTGGAATATCCTGCACCTCATTCCACGAGGAAAGAGCCGAGATCCCTTTACCGGGAGTGACCTCTTTAGCAAAAGGTTTTCGCCACTATATTTTAAAAAGCTATCAGGTTCCTTCAGCGATATCAAGTTCACTACGTTAAAGGTTTTTCGCCAAAAACGAGCCGTAGCCCTCCGTTACTTCTTTTGGGTATTCAGTAGTATTCAAGCTATGTATTTTGACCTAACGCCAAGGCATAGTGTTTGGTAGTTGCTGGGTATTCAATTGTTGCATAGATAGATGAGTTGGTTTGGGACAGCCGTTCTGCCATTTTGACCTAACGCCAAGGGCATGTGCGGGTGGGTTCAAATTAACAAGATAGTGACGGGTAGAACTTGGCATGTGACTTATGACATTTTGACCTAACGCCAAGGTTATAAGAGCATGGGGAAAAAATCATATCAGGGATTTCTAAAGAAACTGGAACTTGCCAAGTATGCGCATACCTTCTGGAGTATGAGTAACGTGGATGCATTCCATCACGTTATCATGCGATGAGAGTTGGACCCCGATTCCCACTGATGAGTTGGTTTACTCTTCGGCTGATCCCGATTGATTCTTCTTTAGGTTTGGAGGAGAATTTGACAGCACAGTGGGAGGTTTCCGGATTAGATAAAGTGATAACCATTCTGATCTAGGTTAGAGTGCACGCAGAGTGTTTCTTTTCTCTCTCTCTTTGGCAGCGACCTTTGACCGACCGTAGACTATGACTCAGTGACCAGGTTGACCGAACCTTCTTAAAATACTGGCTTTTGGATTGTCTATATTGCATAAGTCATTGCCAATTCTTCTTCTACCCTTTGAATTTCTCAGAACACCCGTATTACTACGGACATCCACTTCTATTGGATAGATCCATCGTATGGTTATATACGAACTCGTAGGGACTTCTTCGAGGATGGATCCAGGTTCAGGAGAAATAGAATTGGTTTATTCTGTTGTCTTTTATTATCACCTTCTCTCAGGTTGCGAGAGCTCCTCGGTTTAGGAGAGTACACCTATTACGCTTATTGGATAGTCTTATTCCAAACCATAGGCAGGTGCCGAAAGGTAGGGAATGAAGAAAACAAATTAGCCTAAGTAGGGTGTGCAGAAGGTAATATTTAAAGACAAAATAAAGGGATTACAAAGAGGGCAAAGTAAATTGCGACTGATATCATTCACGACCAAACCGCTTACATCATCGCCACTCCTATTTCACCTTTAAAAGAATAAGGTATTATTCAGTTGTCATTTATCATCACCTTCTCTCATGATGCAAGTACTCCTTGGTTTAGGAGGGTATACCTATTATCCTTACTGGATAGTCTTCTTCCAAACCATAGGCTGGTGCCGAACGGTAGGGAAGGAAGAAAACCATTTATTCTAACGATGGTGTACAGAAGGTAACGACTAAAGACAAATAAAGGGATTTGGAGAGACGGCAATAAAATATACGGTTGAAGTCATGAATTGGATTATGGAAGAGGCATTACTATGAATACCAGGATACCCCTACGAAACATTTTCATGTTTCAGTGCATCGTTAAAGGAAAACTGTTTTCCCGATTAGATATTTACTCCAAGGGTATGTATTTACCAGGTTTCATTCTCATATCTGTATGGTTTTACAGATGATGAGTGGGAGTAAGTTATTGGGAATTAGGTGATCATCCTCATTATATCGGAATTCGTAGTAATTGGTGATATTTGAGGAAATCGCCAGGGTACAGTTTTCAACCTACGACGCACAGTTTTTGTGTTATTCAACTCAGCGGACTTATACAGAGTATTGTATGTTGTCCAGTGTCCATCAGGACAAAGGGGTAGGTCCTCGTACTATGTTTTGTTTACTTATAACTTCTTTAGTATTTAGACAAGTGTTTCGTAGAAATACAAGGTCTAAGTTTTGAGAAGTTGTGGGTATAACAATAAAGTAGAGAACCAGGTATCACAAGTATCAGGATTCTTCAAAGAGATCGAAAATGTAGATTCTTGTGATTGGTATTCAGATGATAGTAATGGTTTTGATAAACTTGTTTCTCTTTCAGGTTACTCATAATTGGATGGATGCCTAAGTTGAGTAATGTTGATTAGCCTCTTTCCATTAAGATGATATACACTGGAGACAGCTGCATGATTTGAATCTGGTTCCAATTAAATAAGTGCCAAAGTTTCTATATTGGATATAGAATGGTTCGTACCTTAAAAGATGTTAAGGTACGGGGAGTTGTCCAGCTTATGCTTAAAACCTGACTCTGGATAACTCAGGGCACGTTTCTGTAATGGCTGTTTGTGGGTTGACCCTTGCTATGACGAGGGTTGATATTCTACCATTTGGAAGATCAATAGTGATATTGTTCTTGACTCGCCACAGTTTTAGTAAAATGGATTTTTTTTCCAGAAAACAGTAGTGGGAGTATGGTAGAACTGGAAGTGATTCCAGAACCGCGAACGATTACGGAAAGTTTAATAGGACCTATATATTCAATCAGGCTTGACATTCCAATAGCCACTCTGCAGATATGGTAGGTAACCTCAGACACCCGAGAGGTACTTCGGTAGCCTCAAGGACGGTGACAAGGAGGTTCTTATCTGTCCAGACTTGACACTACTGATGTTCCAGGCTATGAGACCCGGTAGGAGGGTTGTCGTAGTCAGTGGGAGCAGCGGTAGTTTAGTGGGCAAGTAGCTTATGTCTATTTATAGATTTGAGCAGTTATAGCGGAGATAGATCATCCATTTTTGATGTGACAGTCATGGGTTTGACTTCAATCAGAATAGGGGATGGATCTGTTAAGAAGGAAGTAGGGTGTGATGTCATGGTATTTTGGATGACATACACAGAGTAGGAAGTAAAATTCCTATACTACGATCGGTTGTACTGTGGTCGTCACACAGTTGTATCTCCAGACAGGATATGGATATAATATTTGACATTCTGGTTTCTAGATCTATGTTTTTAGATCTGGATTTGGGTAGTTTTCTAATGTGGGTACTTTGACAATATTCTAATGGTTTTTAGAATAGTTGACTCCTACCATGGTGGTGTACCTGCAGGTGATGGAGTCACCCTCTCTAAAGGTGTCGTATAGACTAAAGGGGAGAGGGATGTGCATGATTGGCAGATCGCTTGCTTAGGCAATTGAGTCAATCATGAGATTTCAAGTACCACACCAGATGTTGTTTTTGCACTAGATGCAATAAGTTTGTATTAATCCAATCCTGGAGAAACATATGGAAGCAGTTTTAGAACATAAGTACATGTTCTACGGATTTGATGACGGCAGCCTCTTTTGGGAGACGGTTATCATTCCAGGCTTCAAAGGTGACATGGATGACAGAGAGATTGTCATAGTTATAGTTTTCCCTCTGACGAAGAGGGACAGTATTATGGACAGGTGGTCCAAGAGAATACTGTGGGAGGTACGGTGCCAGATACTGATTAGGTTCAGTGATCGATACAGTCTAAGAAGTTTGGATTTGGAGTTCATTTATGAACTAGGTCCCATCAGATATCTAGACATATTCTTAGACAGGTATTACTTAATTCGGGAGATGGCTTTCTCCGCGAACTTGAGATTTAGAGAGATATAGAAAGAAACATCTAGGCGGATCCACTCACTGAGGCTATTTCTCGAACACAATAGTTTTACAAACGGGCTTTGTGAAACTGATTAGTAGAGGAGTTGGATGTTCGGTTTCACACGGGCTGTGTGTAGTCGACATTGCAATAATTAGCCTTGAGTGCAAGTGGGAGACTGTTGGAGATAGTGCCCTCAGAGTCAATTATTGGATCGCAGGTACGTGATTGCAATGATTGCGGAGGATCTATACCGGTAGGACAGTCTTACTCGAGATGATAGTATGCTATCTGGTTTGCCTTTATCAGTCGTGTACATGTTCAGGTGACTGATTACATGTTACACTTTGATAGAGCCCTTAGGATCTTGCTTTACCACCAACAGTATGATGGCGATCATATACGTGAGAGTTGGATGGTTTATACGCATATCCTTAATTGTGGTCCCTAGTCATGGGAGTTTCGAGACAGGGCATCGATACTCCGGAGTAGACTAGTGTGTACAGTCGAGACCCCGACAAGGGGCGGTGGCCGGTCTCACAAGCCACTGGTGTCAGTTGGATCACCTAAGATGTATACAGGTGCTCATTGGGTTATGAGTACACCGGACAGGACTCGCCGGGAACCTGCTAGTTGGTATTATACATATCGTTAGATAGCAGTTCTCTGGTGACATGTGTACAGGTTAGTTCATCGACCTGAGGTCGTCATTTGTCTCGTGTGAGTTCCCACTGTGCTTTGATTTTTACCCTACCACGGCTCAAAGGAGACGTGCAAACAGGTAGTTTTTGGGTACAGTCCCGAGCCATAAGGAGGCACGTGAGCGGATCGGCAGGGGATTCGTCTCTCCCGGTATTGGGGGCAAGGTCGTGCTATGTCTAGGAGAGCCATTACACAAAGTCCATGGCCATGGCAGGAGATTTACTGGTAGGTACTCCAGTAGTATCTCAGGGTGTTATTGGGCTACACTCCGACACGACTTATACTGCTATTGGGGGTCTGACGTTACTAGCCCCCTAGGCAGATATGCGATACTCATAGACGAACGGACCGGACTGTATATACATTGTCACTGTTAGGCTCAGTAGGGTTTTTTGGATGAGTTCGCTCATCAGCCTCCCTTGAGGTCAGTCCATGGGCAGCCGTTACGCATAGCTAGTGCCGCTGACGGTTTGTGGTTAAACCCACTGCCAGGATACTGACGAGTCATTAGAGTCCCCCACAGACAGTTTCCCAAGTTCGGACGAAATGTTGTAGATGCCGTATGGTTTTATGGCAGGGTTCGGAAAATCCACGTGCGTTTACGCACGTGTTATTTTTCGGGCAGATGATACTGGTCGCCTTTGGTTTAAGCCGGATCCGAGTATTATATTGAGTAGGTATAATATCTTTGTCTCAGTTGCATTTGTATTCGGTCGTAATACAAATGCGGGTATATTTATACAGTTACGGGGTTATCCTGAAAGTCGTTTCAGGATCACTTTTGGAAGTTGCCAGTTTCCTATTTTCTATCAGCCGTCTTTTGACATTCGGTTAAAGACGGATTTATCTTTTCTTGGATGAGAGTGAGTCATGCTTCTAGAAGGTTCTAGAAGTTTCTAGAAAGTGGTGACAAGGATTATGACTCATGCTTTGACTTTAATGATTCTTGTTTTCCTTAAGATATTTGTTCTTAATCTTTTGTTATGATAAGGATCATTGTTGATGGTCACCTCCTTGATTGCTCCTACACTCACCCTCCTCCTCCTTTAAAGTGGCCGGCCCTCTCTCTCCTCCTCCACTTACTCACTTGAGAAAATTATGGTTGCTAAAAAGAAAAGACTAAAGTTTTGGATGCATGGAAATTTCATAGTTCATTTCTTGTTCCATTTCTTTTCCATCAGCAACTTCATTAACCGATCGTCCACGGACTTGGACGAAGTGAGACAAAGTCATCTACTCATTCTCTACATCAATCTTGGTCGTCTCATTTAGCAAACTTGACGACCGAGTTGCCTCGAGTCAGAGGCGGGAGCCCATTTAAAGAATCGTTGACGTGGTGCCACCTGGACGAGCATATCGGAGATCGACGAGATCGAAGCAGCCGCAACGGAGCGTGGGATGATGGTTAAAGAACGAAGGACTCGGATTGTTCGGTATAACCTTTCTACACTCTTTACCGTTTGTCAGTTTAGCAATAATGGAAGATCCGGATTAAAGTATACGATAGCGCCAGTTAAAAGTTTTTTGTTCCGCATTTGGCGTCTGTAGACGGCCGGGGCGCTAACGTAGACTTACATTAGGTGTACTATGGATATTTAGGGTTAGAAGTGAACTAGTGTATTTTCCAGTTGCGAACCCTAGCATAGGTTTACACCCACACATACACATGCTTATTGCTATACTTATATCGTGATGATGAGGATAGTGTATGATACTGGAGATGAGTCGATGAGTTTAGGCATGGTGCCGTGAGATCGGCGATATGATGTGATTCGTATTTGGGATACGATACGAGATTTTAGCGGGCCTTTGGACTTTTGTTTTACACACGCGCTTATATTTGTTTAGATGGTATCGATTGTACTAGACTTAGATCAGTACCCCAGATCATGAGAGATGATGATAAGGATACCAGATAATTGATGAGCTGACCGTGATATTGACCCGTACCCAGATTTGGGATTGCCGTACAACGGATTTACGTACGAGCTATATATTGATGATAGATCCACGCTCATGACTCGAGGATATTATATGATGTATATTGTATCGTATGAGATACTATTAAGGCGGGATCACCGACTATTATAATTATATTTATATATATATCGACTCAGATGTAGGTGGTTTCCATAACCCTCCTGTTTAGCTTGTTAGTCAGGTCTGTAGATTACTTAGTAAACATTAGACTAGACCCGAGTCATACCTATCTCAAAACTAACGAATCGGGGATATTTTAAACATAGGCAAAAGGGATTCTACGGATATTTCCCAAACGACGCATCTTTTCTTAAAACACCGTAGCCCTTATTTTACCAAAACCCCCGATTTGTCTTATTTCAAATGGCAAAGCTGCATGATATATTTATTGAGGTAGATTCTTCACTGTTGCGTTGATTATTCGATTCCGCATATTCATGCTATTTGCATTGCATTGCTTGTGTTTATTGATATATTACTATCATGCTGCTAGAACACCAGCACCATTATCGATGATGCATATGTTCCACGTACACTGCTCGCCGGCTCACACACATCATCATCGATAATTGCCATGTCACTACACTGTAGTACTGTTGCATTCAGGATATGACTCTTGCATGGCATACTTGTGTACCTATACACTGTGCACCCATACGTGCATACATACGTATTTGCACTTACATTGATGGTTCTGGCTTGATGAGAGATTTGGGAACCGCAAAATACCTTTTAAAGCTGATTCATTTTAAAGAAGAGGTCTTCCCTACATATGTGCATATTACTATTCCATGTTGCATGTGTTGGAGATAGTGCCCTCATAGTCAATTATTGGATCGCAGGTACGTGATTGCAATGATTGCGGAAGACCTATACCGGTAGGACAGTCTTACTCAAGATGATAGTATGCTATCTGGTTTGCCTTTATCAGTCGTGTACATGTTCAGGTGACTGATTACATGTTACACTTTGATAGAGCCCTTAGGATCTTGCTTTACCACCAACAGTATGATAGCGATCATATATGTGAGAGTTGGGTAGTTTATATGCATATCCTTAATTGTGGTCCCTAGTCGTGGGAGTTTCGAGACAGGGCATCGATACTCCGGAGTAGACTAGTGTATACAGTCGAGACCCCGACGAGGGGCGGTGGCCAGTCTCATAAGCCACTGGTGTCTGTTGGATCACCTAAGATGTATACAGGTGCTCATTGGGTTATGAGTACACCGGACAGGACTCGCCGGGAATCTGCTAGTTGGTATTATACATATCGTCAGATAGCAGTTCCCTGGTGACATGTGTACAGGTTAGTTCATCGACCTGAGGTCGTCATTTGTCTCGTGTGAGTTCCCACTGTGCTTTGATTTCTACCCTACCACGGCTCAAAGGAGTCGTGCAAACAGGTAGTTTTTGGGTACAGTCCCGAGCCATATGGAGGCACGTGAGCGGATCGGCAGGGTATTCGTCTCTCCCGGTATTGGGGGTGAGGTCGTGCTGTGTCTAGGAGAGCCATTACACAAAGTCCATGGCCATGGCAGGAGATTTACTGGTAGGTACTCCAGTAGTATCTTAGGGTGTTATTGGGCTACACTCCGACACGACTTATACTCCTATTGGGGGTCTGACGTTACTAGCCCCCTAGGCAGATATGCGATACTCATAGACGAACGGACTGGACTGTATATACATTGTCACTGTTAGGCTCAGTAGGGTTTCTGGATGAGTTCGCTCATCAGCCTCCCTTGAGGTCAGTCCATGGGCAGCCGTTACGCATAGCTAGTGCCGCTGACGGTTTGTGGTTAAACCCACTGCCAGGGTACTGACGAGTCATTAGAGTCCCCCACAGACAGTTTCCCAAGTTCGGGCGAAACGTTGTAGAGGCCGTATGGTTTTATGGCAGGGTTCGGAAAATGCACGTGCGTTTACGCACGTGTTATTTTTCGGGCAGATGATACTGGTCGGCTTTGGTTTAAGCCGGATCCAAGTATTATATTGAGTAGGTATAATATCTTTGTCTCAGTTGCATTTGTATTCGGTCGTAATACAAATGCGGGTATATTTATACAGTTTCGGGGTTATCCTGAAAGTCGTTTCAGGATCACTTTTGGAAGTTGCCAGTTTCCAGTTTTCTATCAGCCGTCTTTTAACATTCGGTTAAAGATGGATTTATCTTTTCTTGGATGAGGGTGAGTCATGCTTCTAGAAGGTTCTAGAAGTTTCTAGAAAGTGGTGACAAGGATTATGACTCATGCTTTGATTTCAATGATTCTTGTTTTCCTTAAGATATTTGTTCTTGATATTTTGTGAGGATAAGCTTCTTATTATGGTCACCTCCTTGATTGCTCCTACACTCACCCTCCTCCTCCATATAAGTGGCCGGCCCCCTCTCCTCCTACTGACTCTCACTTGAAGTTTTCATTTGGTTACAAAAGATATGATTGATTTTGGGGTGTATGGAATTTCACAGCTCATTTCATTCCATCGCCCGATTCCCACGGCAACTTAATTAACCGATCGTCCACGGACTTGGACGAAGTGAGACAAAGTCATCTACTCATTCTCTACATCATTCTTGGTCGTCTCTTTTGGCAAACTTGACGACCGAGTTGCCTCAAGTCAGAGGCGGGAGCCCGTTTAAAGAATCATCGACGTGGTGCCCTCTGGACAAGCAGATCGGAGATCGACGAGATCGGAGCAGCCGCAACGGAGCGTGGGATGATGGTTAAAGAACGAAGGACTCGGATCGTTCGGTATAACCTTTGTACACTCTTTACAGTTTATTAGTTTAGCAATAATGGCAGATCCGGGTTAAAGTATACGATAGCGCCAGATAAAAAGTTTTTGTTCCGCATTTGGCGTCTGTAGACGGTCGGGGCGCTAGCGTAGACTTACAGTGGTATCAAAGCCTCACCATTTTGCTATACTAACTTGTGCTAACGCGTTTAAAATATCGATCGAACCGGATATCGAAAAACACAATTTTCTTGCTTCACAGTTTCTGTCGATTTTAAAAGGGTTCCAAAATTAATTTTACATATCTCAGAAATCTGTGCAGGGTTTTATTAAAACACCGTCCAAATTTGGGATCATGATTCGACAAGACTGCCGCAGAAACGCGGCCAAACCCATGGTTTGGCCGCGGATCCGCGGCCATTCTGTGTCATCATGCCCCCAAATTTGGTCAGTGGGTTCTTCTCTGGAATTTGTGGTTTTTGGTATATATCTTTTGGGCCCAGATTTTGTTACTGTTCAACAGATGTTCGTGGGGACCACTTTGTGATATTTGGTTGATCGAAATTTAAACATGTTAGTTTACAGTGCTTACATTATATCTCCGACCGGGAATGTCATTTGATCGGTAAACCGCGTCTGATTGCTATAGTTCTTTTAGACGGGTTTGCAAACGTGACATTCGCGTTGGTGTTCTGTGTTGTGCTGTGATGTTGCGGATTTGTCGTGGTGGATAGCAGTGTGCAATGGTAGTACAGTTTGAGTTTATTTGTACATTTGATATTGTGGGACGAGCGTCCAACATGTGGACTGCCGTCACTGCCTGTTGTATAATATTCTTTTGGGGCACGACCAGGTTGCGGTCGATGTACCTATTGTACTATTTTTCATTACTGTACTAGGTTTTGCCCCTCGACGGAGTGCACGGATAGCCGGGTTCTGGGGGGCAATGGGTCCGCATCTCATGGCTTTGAGAGGCAGAGGGGCCTCACTCTAGAATTGGCAGACTATTCGCCGCACTCGTAGAGGGTACAGGTTGACCCAAGGAGGGGTGCCCAAGATTACCGGATTCCGTGAAGTGCAGGGTGGTCCATTCACTTTGCTGTAGGGGGCTGCCTCACTTCAGGTTTTGGCGGGTAACTTGCTGCACCCGTAGGGGTCTAGTTTTCATTGCACAGGCTATCCACACGACAGGGGAACGTCGGGTTTCAGCAGCGGCTCTGTGAAACTCGGGGATCCCAGATTATCTGTATTGTTCTGTGATGCTTATTACTTTTCTGTAATGTTGCATATTATCACGCCTGGAGCGATTATTGTATATTGGTTTATATACTATTAGATGTTGTATATGTTTTACACCCGCGCTAGTCCAGTCCCCGCTCTGTCGTTAGTTAAGTAACCTAACGTGTGATGACGGGACCCAGTGACGAATGCGGATGGCATATACGTACATTTTATTTTCGTTCTTTTCTGGTGTGTTTATTGATGGGACTGCATTGATTCTGATCAATGCAAAGTAAAACAAACCTGTTTTCAGTTGTTGGAACAAATTTAAAAAGTGTTATTGCAAAGACGTTTCTTTTTGTTTTGCATAGCGGTATTCAGTGGAATATCCTGCACCTCATTCGACGGGGCACGGGCCGATATCCCTTCACCGGGACTGACCCCTTGGACAGAAGTTTCCGTCAGGGTAATAACTTCACTATAGTCGATTATAAGTTGCTTTGCATAGCGGTATTCAGTGGAATATCCTGCACCTCATTCCACGAGGAAAGAGCCGAGATCCCTTCACCGGGAGTGACCTCTTTAGCAAATGGTTTTCGCCACTATATTTTAAAAAGCTATCAGGTTCCTTCAGCGATATCAAGTTCACTACGTTAAAGGTTTTTCGCCAAAAACCAGACGTAGCCCTCCGTCACTTCTTTTGGGTATTCAGTAGTATTCAAGCTATGCATTTTAGCCAAAGTTAAGGCATAGTGTTTGGTAGCTGCTGGGTATTCAATTGTTGCATAGATAGATGAGTTAGTTTGGGATAGTCGTTCTGCCGATTGGCCAAAGTCAGGGGCATGTGCGGGTGGGTTCAAATTGACAAGATAGTGACGGGTAGAACTTGGCATGTGACTTATGACATTTTGACCAAAGCCAAGGTTATAAGAGCATGGGGCAAAAATCTGATTGGGAGTTTCTAAAGAAACTGAAACTTGCCAAGTTTGCGCATACCTTCTGGAGTATGAGTAACGTGGATGCATTCCATCACGTTATCATGCGATGAGAGTTGGATCCCGATTCATACTGATGAGTTGGTTTACTCTTCGGGTGATCCCGATTGATTCTTCTTCAGGTTTGGAGGAGAATTTGACAGGACAGTGGGAGGTTTCCGGATTAGATAAAGTGATAACCATTCTGATCTAGGTTAGAGTGCACGCAGAGTGTTTCTTTTCTCTCTCTCTTTAGCAGCGACCTTTGACCGACCCTAGACTATGACTCAGTGACCAAGTTGACCGAACCTTCTTAAAATACTGGCTTTTGGATTGTCTGAGTTGCATAAGTCATTGCCACTCCTTCTTTTACCCTTTGTATTTCTCAGAACACCCGTTTTACTACGGATATCCACTTCCATTGGATAGATCCATCGTATGGTTATATACAAACTCGAAGGGACTTCTTCGAGGATGGATCAAGGTTCAGGAGAAATAGAATTGATTTATTCAGTTGTCTTTTATATTCACCTTCTCTCAGGTTGCGAGGGCTCCTTGGTTTAGGACAGTACACCTATTACGCTTATTGGATAGTCTTATTCCAAACCATAGGCTGGTGCCGAAAGGTAGGGAATAAAGAAAACCAATTAGCCTAAGTAGGGTATGTAGAAGGTAATATCTAAAGACAAAATAAAGGGATTAGAAAGAGGGCAAAGTAACTTGCGACTGTTATCATTCACGACCAAACCGCGTACTTCATCGCCGCTCCTATTTCACCTTTAAAAAAATAAGGTATTATTCAGTTGTCTTTTATCATCACCTTCTCTCAAGATACGAGTACTCCTTGGTTTAGGAGGGTACACCTATTATGCTTACTGGATAGTCTTCTTCCAAACCATAGGCTGGTGCCGAACAGTAAGGAAGGAAGAAAACCATTTAGCCTAACGATGGTGTACAGAAGGTAACGACTAAAGACAAATAAAGGGATTTGGAGATATGGCAATAAAATATACGGTTGAAGTCATGAATTGGATTATGGAAGAGGCATTGCTATGAATACCAGGATACCCCTACGAAACATTTTCATGTTTCAGTGCATTGTTAAAGAAAAACTGTTTTCCCGATTAGACACTTACTCCAAGGGTTTGTATTTACCAGGTTTCATTCTCATATCTGTATGGTTTTACAGATGATGAGTGGGAGTAAGTTATTGGGAATTAGGTGATTATCCTCATTATATCGGAATTCGTTGTAATTGGTGATATTTGAGGAAATCGCCAGGGTACAGTTTTCAACCTACGACGCACAGGCTTTGAGTTGTTTAACTCAGCGGACTTATACGGAGTATTGTATGTTGTCGAAGTGTCCATCAGGACAAAGGGGTAGGTCCTCGTACTATGTTCTGTTTACTTATGACTTCTCTAGTTTTTAGACAAGTGTTTCGTAGAAATACAAGGTCTAAGTTTTGAGAAGTTGTAGGTATAAGAATAAAGTAGAGAACCAGGTGTCACAAGTATCGGGATTCTTCAAAGAGATCGAAGATGTAGATTCTTGTGATTGGTATTCAGATGATAGTAATGGTTTTGAGAAACTTGTTTCTCTTTCAGGTTACTCATAAATGGATGGATTCCTAAGTTGAGTAATACTGATTAGCCTCTTTCCATTAAGGTGATATGCACTGGGGACAGCTGCATGATTTGAATCTGGTTCCAATTAAATAAAGTACCAAAGTTTCTATATTGGATTTAGAATGGATCATACCTTAAAAGATGTTAAGGTACGGGGAGTTGTCCAGCTTATGCTTAAAACCAGACTCTGGATAACTCAGGGCACGTTTCTGTAATGGCTGTTTGTGGGTTGACCCTGGCTATGACGAGGGTTGATATTCTACCATTTGGAAGATCAATAGTGATATTGTTCTTGACTCGCCACAGTTTTAGTAAAATGGATTTTTTCAGAAAACATTAGTGGGAGTATGATAGAATTGGAAGTGATTCCAGAACCGCAAACGATTACGGAAAATTTAATAGGTCCTAAAGATTCAATCAGGTTTGACATTCCATTAGCCACTCCGCAGATATGGTGGGTAACCTCAGACACCCGAGAGGTACTCCGGTAGTCTCAAGGACGGTGACAGGGAGGTTCTTCTCTACCCAGACTTGACACTACTGTTGTTCCAGGCTATGAGACCCGGTAGGAGGGTTGTCGTAGTCAGTAGGAGCAGCGGAAGCATAGTGGGCAAGATGCTTATATCTATTTATAGACTTGAGCAGTTATAGCGGAGATAGATCATCTATTTTTGATGTGATAGTCATGTGTTTGACTTCAATCAGGATAGGGGATGGATCTGTTAAGAAGGTATTAGGGTGTGATGTCATGGTATCTGGATGACATACACAGAGTGGGAAGTAAAATTCCTATACTACGATCGGTTGTACTGTGGTCGTCACACAGTTGTTTCTCCAGACAGGATATGGATATAATATTTGACATTCTGGTTTCAAGATCTATGGTTTTAGATCTGGATTTGGGTAGTTTCCCAATGTAGGTACTTTGACAGTATTCTAATGGTTTTTAGAATAGATGACTCCTGGCATGGTGGTGTACCTGCAGGTGATGGAGTCACCCTCTCTAAAGCTGTCGTATAGACTAAAGTGGAGAGGGCTGTGCATGATTGGCAGATCACTTGCTTAGGCAACTGAGTCAACCATGAGATGTCAAGTACCGCACCAGATGTTGTTTTTGCACTAGATGCAATAAGTTTGTATTAATCCAATCCTGGAGAAACATAAGGAAGCAGTTTTAGAACATAAGTGCATGTTCTACGGATTTGATGACGGCAGCCTCCTTCGGGGGACGGTTATCATTCCAAGCTTCAAAGGTGACATGGTTGACAGAGTGATTGTCAGAGTTATAGTTTTTCCCTCTGACGAAGAGGGACAGTATTATGGACATGTGGTCCAAGAGAATACTGTGGGAGGCATGGTGCCGGATACTGATTAGGTTCAGTGATCGATACAATCTAAGAAGTTTTGGATTTGGAGTTCATTTATGAACTAGGTCCCATCAGATATCCAGACAAATTCTAAGACAGGTATTACTCGATTCGAGAGATGGCTTTCTCCGCGAACATGAGATTAAGAGAGATATAGAAAGAAACATCTAAGCGGATCCACTCACTGAGGCTATTTCTCGAACACAATAGTTTTACAAATGGGCTTTGTGAAACTGATTAGTAGAGGAGTTGGATGTTCGGTTTCACACGGGCTGTGAGTAGTCGACATTGCAATAATTAGCTTTTAGTGCAAGTGGGAGATTGTTGGAGATAGTGCCCTCATAGTCAAGTATTGGATCGCAGGTACATGATTGCAATGATTGCGGAGGACCTATACCGGTAGGACAGTCTTACTCAAGATGATAGTATGCTATCTGGTTTGCCTTTATCAGTCGTGTACATGTTCAGGTGACTGATTACATGTTACACTTTGATAGAGCCCTTAGGATCTTGCTTTACCACCAACAGTATGATGGCGATCATATACGTGAGAATTGGGTAGTTTATATGCATATCCTTAATTGTGGTCCCTAGTCGTGGGAGTTTCGAGACAGGGCATCGATACTCCGGAGTAGACTAGTGTATACAGTCGAGACCCCGACGAGGGGCGGTGGCCGGTCTCACAAGCCACAGGTGTCAGTTGGATCACCTAAGATGTATACAGGTGCTCATTGTGTTATGAGTACACCGGACAGGACTCGCCGGGAATCTGCTAGTTGGTATTATACGTATCGTCAGATAGCAGTTCCCTGGTGACATGTGTACAGGTTAGTTCATCGAACTGAGGTCGTCATTTGTCTCGTGTGAGTTCCCACTGTGCTTTGATTTCTACCCTACCACGGCTCAAAGGAGTCGTGCAAACAGGTAGTTTTTGGGTACAGTCCCGAGCCATATGGAGGCACGTGAGCGGATCGGCAGGGGATTCGTCTCTCCCGGTATTGGGGGTGAGGTCGTGCTGTGTCTAGGAGAGCCATTACACAAAGTCCATGGCCATAGCAGGAGATTTACTGGTAGGTACTCCAGTAGTATCTCAGGGTGTTATTGGGCTACACTCCGACACGACTTATACTGCTATTGGGGGTCTGACGTTACTAGCCCCCTAGACAGATATGCGATACTCATAGACGAACGGACCGGACTGTATATACATTGTCACTGTTAGGCTCAGTAGGGTTTCTGGATGAGTTCGCTCATCATCCTCCCTTGAGGTCAGTCCATGGGCAGCCGTTACGCATAGCTAGTGCCGCTGACGGTTTGTGGTTAAACCCACTGCCAGGGTACTGACGAGTCATTAGAGTCCCCCACAGACAGTTTCCCAAGTTCGGGCGAAACGTTGTAGAGGCCGTATGGTTTTATGGCAGGGTTCGGAAAATGCACGTGCGTTTACGCACGTGTTATTTTTCGGGCAGATGATACTGGTCGGCTTTGGTTTAAGCCAGATCCGAGTATTATATTGAGTAGGTATAATATCTTTGTCTCAGTTGCATTTGTATTCGGTCGTAATACAAATGCTGGTATATTTATACAGTTTCGGGGTTATCCTGAAAGTCGTTTCAGGATCACTTTTGGAAGTTGCCAGTTTCCAGTTTTCTATCAGCCGTCTTTTAACATTCGGTTAAAGACGGATTTATCTTTTCTTGGATGAGGGTGAGTCATGCTTCTAGAAGGTTCTAGAAGTTTCTAGAAAGTGGTGACAAGAATTATGACTCATGCTTTGTTTTCAAAGATTCTTGTTTTCCTTAAGATATTTGTTCTTGATATTTTGTGAGGATAAGCTTCTTATTATGGTCACCTCCTTGATTGCTCCTACACTCACCCTCCTCCTCCATATAAGTGGCTGGCCCCCTCTCCTCCTACTGACTCTCACTTGAAGTTTTCATTTGGTTACAAAAGATATGATAGATTTTGGGGTGTATGGAATTTCACAGCTCATTTCATTCCATCGCCCGATTCCCACGGCAACTTCATTAACCGATCGTCCACGGACTTGGACGAAGTGAGACAAAGTCATCTACTCATTCTCTACATCATTCTTGGTCGTCTCTTTTGGCAAACTTGAAGTCCGAGTTGCCTCAAGTCAGAGGCGGGAGCCCGTTTAAAGAATCATCGACGTGGTGCCCCCTGGACAAGCAGATCGGAGATCGACGAGATCGGAGCAGCCGCAACGGAGCGTGGGATGATGGTTAAAGAACGAAGGACTCGGATCGTTCGGTATAACCTTTCTACACTCTTTACAGTTTGTTAGTTTAGCAATAATGGCAGATCCGGGTTAAAGTATACGATAGCGCCAGATAAAAAGTTTTTGTTCCGCATTTGGCGTCTGTAGACGGCCGGGGCGCTAGCGTAGACTTACAGCATGACATACTGATATGTTTATAGTTCTTTTACATGTCGCATACATCATGCTTTCTGATTATACGCATTGAGATATGTTGTTTCCATGATATTTCTGGATTTGGGAACCGTGGGTATTTCAAAAGAGTATGTAATCGTTTTAAAATCCTGGTTGCCCTTGATATGATATTTCAGTGTGTCCACCATGTGTTTTCTCGGTGCTGATAGCGACATGTGAAACCCGATTCGATAAGCGGACGATGCCGATTGTGGGTACATGATGGACCCGGTATGGTACCCCAGGGCGAGAACGGATCTGCTGTGTAGCTAGACGGTGAGCCTGGAGAGGGACCACTACCTACCGGTGATTGGTTGGACCTGGCGGTTATCCGGAGGATACTGACCAGAGTCGATAGATGGATATGGGCGTACTGCTGGGGCCGAGGGCCGATTCCGCAGACAGAGCCCGTGGGCTGATCCGGACTGACGGAGCCCGATATATAATATGATTTACGTGCCGATGCTGGGCACAGCTTTCATGATGTTTTCGAGTGTCGTTGCTGGACACTTCGGTTCCATGATTTTGACGTGTCGCGAGGGACACACATGGTTTATATCCTCATATTTCCATGCATATGCTTTATGATATTTACATGCAAGATGGTTATTGTCATTGGGTGACGAGTGGACGGGATCCACATATATACAGATTTGATTACATTGATCATACCTCATATTTTTGATATGTTATTACCTGAGGCACTGGTACGAGCACTTGGCACTACACTCATGTATAAAGGTTATACTGCCACTTTAGCATGCTTCAGACTTATTCATATTAAGGTTATATATATCTGATCGTATTGACCTAGGATGAGTCATACATACGATTTCTGCTTGTAGATATTTTCTATTCACGAGTTGGCAACTCACCCCCGTTGTGCCACAGTTCTTGCAGGTTTTGCCGTACAGGTTTCATTGCGGCTTTTCTGGCACATTGCTTCCATTACGGGTGACTTGCTTTGGTAGGTGGGTTCTTTGCATCAGAACCACCATTATACATGTATTATTCATTGTATCTAGAAATTCCATCAACCAAAACTTGTATATTGTTTCAGACTTAGAAATCGGTTATGTATTATTTTGACCTTAGAGTCGCGCGTAGCAGTATTATGGTTTTCATGTTGATTTTGAGTTTCTTTCTGAGTTTTGATCCTCGCCTTTCGGCGTTGTATATTATATTGCTTGTGTGGTTATGACCGTCAATTGACGAAGAGCTAGCTCCCGCTTGGGGATGCCTTTTATCATTGCTTATATATTATCCTTGTTGTACACCGTTCGGGGCCAGTTTTTACAAAGGAAACTCTGCCGAAATTTTCAGAAAAGACTATACATTTTAAAAATGCATATTCGGCTTAGTTATTTAAAAACCTTGATTTCAAAACATGTTTTCTTCACTCCTTAAAACTACTTTTCTTTATTTACTCCTTAAAATGGTTTTAGATTTATGGGCTTTTGGCTTGGATTAGATGGGGTCCTATAGACTTCATATGATTCAAGTGCCAGTCACGGGCTATTTCAGGTCGTGACAGCTGCGACCGTTGAGCCCGCGGTGGTAGCGGGTGAGACGGCTGCTATGGTCGCTGAGCAAGAGATGGCCGCTCTTTCTCAAGAGTCGGGCAACGCTCCGATCATCGCTCTCCCTGCTTACGGTTCCTTGTCGTCTCCCGGCGCCGCGAGCGTGACGATGGCTCCTGTAGAGTCGGGCGATGAGGCAACGGGAGGTGAGACCATCCCAATGGAGGAGGGAGACACAACCGTTGTATCATGTGACGCCCTCATTAGGGCTCCGGTCGGCGACTCTTCAGGTAAATTCTGGGTTACCGTCCTTTTTTTTTATTCTGCAATCCTTCCTGACAGGGCTTATCTTGTTTCTAACGCAGGTGCGGCTAGTGCTGATGCCGCGTTACCCGAGAGAGCGCCGTCAGTTACCGCTCTGATGGTGACCATTCTTCTGCCCTCTCTTGCACCGTCGCAAATGCTGGAAGGTATGGATTTGTAACCCATTAGTCTTATCCTTTGGGTGTATAATTTATGTATTGACGTTGTACTATTGCGTCTTTGCAGGAGTCCTTTTTGACCACCTGTACCAGGTGCTGCATCCCCACTTCTCCTTCCCGTCGGAGCTTGCTTCATCCAGTGGCGCTGGTGAATATAGCCTTCAATTAATGCTCTTTTTTTTACCGATAATGAAATTGTTTCTGATTCTTCTTTGCCCTGATTGCAGTGCTACAGATTGAAGGAGGAGATGTGAGCTCAGTTGTGCCTCCGGTCCTCCCGGCTTTGCCGCCTGCTGCAGCTGGTATAGTAAATTCTATTGTTCATGAATCTCTTATATTTCTAGATCCGTCATCTGATTGTGATTTGTTTCGCAGCTGTCGCTTCGACTCCGGTCCCTTTCGAGTCTCGCATTATGATGCCGGTAGGCCCATTCTCCAGACGTCCATCCTCAAAGGGTGCTACGATGAGTCTGAGTATGCTGAGCGGATTCGTCGAGGAGCTTGACGCAAAAGCTCCTATATCTGCCGCAGATTTCGCTGCCGAGGTCAATCCGATGCTGGCGACGCTTGTAAATTTCCATAGTGAAGGCGTTGTCGAGTCTTGGGCTAATCACTGCAGAGAGATCGAGGCATGTCTGCATCAACTTGAATTTATGCATCCTGCCCCCGAGACTCAGGCTTTGAACTCCCAGTGGGCCGCATGGGTTGAGCAAAGTGTTCCGTTCCTTCGCCATTTCGAACGATAGGCAACCCTTAAGCGAAAGGAACGTGAGGCGACTGCTGCTGAATCTGCCCAACTGCGCGCCGAGGTTGCGGCTAATACTGCCCAGCTGAACACCATTTTTGAAAACCTTCAACGATGTATCTAAGACGGGTTGGTGCTGAGGAAGAAGCTTGGTCTTAACGAGCAGGTCGCGCAGAGTCAGGAGGCTGCCCAGCAGGAAGTTGATCAGCAACTCTCGTCCTGTTTGCAGCAACAGGCCCAAGTTGAAGCAGAGCTGGCAGTGGCGGCTGATCATGAGAAGGCATTGAAAGAAGTGCAAGAACAGCTCGCGAATTTATTTAAAACGATTCCTTCTCAATGAAAATTTTGTATCATTTGTAATTGTGAATAAAATGTATTTGTTTCTTTTATTCTTTAACACGATGTATTTTGTACTCAATCGAATTCATGAATAAAAGATATGTTAGTTATATGTATGCCCTAGAGGCCATTACTGTACATTGGATGTATATTGTAGTGGATGCTAGGACATATATAGGAAGGACTTTCTTGCTCGACATGATAGTATGCTATCTGGTTACTCTTTACCTTAACGTGTACATTGATTGTCTCTCTGTTACATGTTGGTAAAGCCCTTAGGATGTGTACTTGACTACCTGGACTATGATGCGGATCATACTAGTGGGGACATGGTAGTCCATAAGTACATCCTTCAATGTCCCTAGTCGTGGGTGTATCGAGATGGGGAATCGATATACCAGAGTAGACTAGCGTATACCTTCTCGACCCATACAGATGGGCGATGGATGATCCCATATCCATTGGTGTTTGACATCGGAGATGATATACGGGTGCTCAGTGGAGACTGGGTACACTGGACGGACTCGCCGAGAACTCCCAGATGGTATTATACCTTACGTCAGATGGCAGTTCTCTGGTGACACTGGTACAGAGTAGTCTGTTGACCCGAGATCGTCATAGAGTCTTGTGTGGTTCCCACTGTGCTTTGATTTCCACCTTACCACGTCCAAGAGGGCGTGCAAAACGGTGGTTTTTGGGTACAGTCCCGAGTCACATGTGTTAGGTCCACGTTACCTCTCCCGGTACTTTCGGGGTTGCGGAAACGGTAAAACAAAATTTTTCTAAACTTTATAACATGGACCGTAAAAGCCGGATCTTTGCTAAACAATACACTAGCATCCTAACAAGAGATGTATCTACTCGGTTAGGGGTTATACCTCAACTTGAACTCCTTCTCTTCTTGTTGTTCTTCTTCTTTGTGGTTCTTCACTTCTTGTTGCTCTTCCTTTTGCTTGCTCAATGGTTGATCCGGACTTTCGTCACCTCCGCGGCCTCCTTGAGTCGAAGACGATCCACCCGAGAGATGTACACCGAGCTCCACCTCAAGCCGAGGTAACTAGGGCAAGGAGATTGCTAATCTAGAAGCCCTAGGATGTGTAGAGGAGATGTATGGATGTGTTTGTCAAGTGAAATCCTTTTTCTCTCAACACATGAGATCAAAGGAGAAATCAAGAGGAGGAAGAAGAAGGAGGAAGGTTAGCAACCATGGAGCTTCTCATTTCAAGAGAGAGAATGAGAATAAAATTATGATACAAAAGAAAAGAACCATGGTTGCAAATAATGCAAAACAACATCATTACTAATCCCATCAAGATAAAGTTGATGGCTACTTTTGAAATGACCATTATCATAATCCAAAAGAAAAAGGAAAAGAAAAGAAAAGTGTGGAACCCTCTTGAAAGTCAATGGTCAACCCGGTCAACCGGTCAACAAAGTCATGAGAGGTCAACGGGGTCAAATGGTCAATGCAATTAGCCATCATAAGATTATCACTAATAGGATTAGTAAATGATGTTCGCGGCTCATAATGGTTTTGACCAAACGAACTGTCAAAACCCTAATGAGCCCGCCTCAAGATGGTTTTGACCGAATCAACTGTCAAAACCCTAATGAGCCTGCCACATAATGGTTTTGGCCGAACCAACTGCCAAAACCCTAATGAGGCACCTCCTCCTTCATCACTCCGAAAAACTGTGCATACACACCTGCATCCGTATTCCGTAGAATGCGGATACACAGAAGACAAAACAAATCCATCCGTGCAATACTAGGATCTGGCTTAAACCAAAGCCTACTAGAACTGCCTTCCCGAACACCATACGCACACAAGTGTGCGTAAGTGATCGCAGCCCTGCCGTAAAACCATACGGCCTCTACACGTTTCGCTCAGTGCAGGGAAACTCACTGTGTGGGACTCTAAAGACTCGACACTACGCTGGCAGTGGGTTTAACCACAGACCGCAAGCGGCACTAGCTGTACGTAACGGTCCCCAGGTAGATGTCGATAAGAAGGCCGATGAGGTAAACCCATCCGAACTCCTACTGAGTCTGTATGTGACAATCTCCGTACAGTCCGGTCTGTTCGTCTGATACATCGCATGGCGGGCCTAGGGGGGCGGTAAACGTCAGTCCCCTAATAGCGGTACAAGTCGTGTCGGAGTGAAGCCCAATACACCCTGAGATAACACTGGAAACCTACCAGTATATCTCGCTTGCCCTGGCCAGGGACTACTCGTGTAATGGCTCTCCTAGACACAGCGCGATGCCAACCCCCAATACCGGGAGAGACGAATCCTGTCTAACCGTCACTGCCTCCAAGTGCTTCGGGACTGCTCCCAACTACTACCTGTTTGCACGACTCAGTAGAGCCGTGGTAGGGTAGTAATCAAAGAACAGTGGGAACACACTCGAGGAGAAGTGACAGTGTCAAGTCAACGGACTAAGCTGTACTCATGTCACCTGGGAACTGATAACTGACGATAGGTATAATACCAACCATCAGTTCCCGACGAGTCCTGTCCAGTGTACTCGTAACCTAACGAGCACCCGCATACTATCTCAAGTACGACGTACCGACGGCTGTGGGACAGATCGTCTCCCGTGCTGGGATGAGAAGCGCATACGCTAGTCTACTCCGGAGCATCGATGCCCTATCTCGATACTCCCACGACTAGGGACGTGTATAAGGATGTGCTTGTAGATTACCCAGCCCCCACGAGTGTGATCGCCATCACAACGCCGGTAATCAAGCAAAGATCCTAAGGGCTCTACTAATGCGTATAGGTGATATAATAAATAAACACACATGTACACATTAAAGCAGAGACAAACCAAGTAGCATACTACTATATTGAGCAAGATTGTCTGTACAACTGTGAATATCCCAAGCTTCCATCAAGTAATATACATACTAGTATGATACAGTAATGGCCTCTAGGGCATATACACTAACAATCTCCCACTTGCACTAAGGCCATGTACTGGCGTATCGAAGACCTATCATCTCGATCAGCCGCTCGAACTGAGTCTGGGGTAAAGCCTTTGTCAATGGGTCCGCAGTGTTGTCCTTTGTGTCCACTCTCCGCACCTCGATCTCCTGTCGATCAATGATCTCCCTGATCCGGTGATACCGCCTTAAGATGTGCCTGGTTTTCTGATGGGACCTTGGTTCCTTCGCTAAAGCTATAGCTCCATTGTTATCGCAATACAAAGGTATTGGGTCAACAATGGACGGAACCACCTGAAGTTCACTAATGAACTTCTTTATCCAGACCGCCTCTTTTGCGGCATCGCTTGCAGCAATGTATTCAGCCTCCATCGTCGAGTCTGCGACGGTATCCTGCTTGGAACTCCTCCAACATACCGCCCCTCCGTTGAGGGTAAACACAAAACCCGAGACAGACTTGCTGTCATCTTTGTCACTCTGGAAGCTTGAATCGGTAAAGGACTCGACCCTGAGGTCTCCATTACCGTAAACCAGGAACATCTCCTTAGTCCTTCTCAGGTACTTGAGAATGTTCTTCACTGCTGTCCAGTGGTCCTCTCCTGGGTCTGACTGATACCGGCTTACCGCGCTCAGCGCGTAAGCTACATCTGGTCTTGTACATAGCATCGCATACATTATAGATCCTACCGCCGAAGCGTAGGGTATAGTGCTCATGCGAACCCTCTCCTCGTCAGTCTTAGGAGACATCTTCTTGGAGAGGGTAATTCCGTGCAATGCGGGTATGTTACCGTGCTTGGAATCCTCCATACTAAATCTCTTTAGTACGGTCTCTATATACCTGGACTGCGAAAGTCCCAATAGTTTCTTGGATCTATCTCTATAGATCTTGATCCCCAGAATGTACGAGGCATCACCCAGGTCTTTCATGGAGAACCTTTGTGACAAAAATAGCTTGACCGATTGTAGCATAGGAATATCATTTCCTATCAAAAGAATGTCGTCCACGTACAAGACTAGGAATACGACAGTTCGTCCTACAATCTTCTTATAAACACAGGGTTCATCTTCGTTCTTGATGAAATCAAATTCCTTGATTGCCTCATCAAAACAGATGTTCCAGCTCCGCGATGCCTGCTTTAATCCATAAATGGATTTAAGCAACTTGCACACCTTCCCGCTGCTCCCACTGTCTACGAAACCTTCTGGTTGATCCATGTAAACGCACTCTTCCAAACAACCGTTTAGGAAAGCCGTTTTAACATCCATCTGCCAGATTTCATAGTCATGGAAGGCAGCAATGGCAAGTAGGACCCGAATGGATTTGAGCATAGCCACCGGAGAAAAAGTTTCATCGTAGTCCAAACCAGGTCTTTGACGAAAACCTTTTGCAACGAGTCTAGCTTTATAGGTTTCCACCTGCCCATCTACACCAAGTTTCCTTTTGTAGATCCATTTGCATCCAACGGGTTTTACCCCAGGTGGAGCAATATCCAAGGTCCACACTTTATTGGTGTACATGGACTCCATTTCGGATTGCATTGCTTCCTGCCACTTATCAGAGTCCCTACTGATAATGGCTTGCCTGAAACTGGTAGGGTCATCTTCTTCCAAGATGCAATCCTCTCGATCCCCGTCAATGAGAAAACCGTAGTATCTCTCGGGCGGATGAGAAATCCTACCAGATCTGCGGAGTGGCTGAGGTTCTTCTGGGGTTATTGAATTCTGAGGTTCTGTCAAATTTTCAGTTTCATTTTGTGGTCGCTGAATTTCTTCCAGTTCTACCGAACTCCCACTTGTTTCTTTTGCAAGAAATTGCCACTCTAAAAAGGTGCCGTGGCGAGATACAAACACCTTCTGTTCCTCGGTGTGGTAGAACAGATATCCTGCGGAGTTCTTAGGATATCCCACAAATTTACATAGAACTGAACGTGCCTTAAGTTTGTCCGGATTTTGTACTTTTACATAGGCCGGACAACCCCATATCTTAATGCGTTTAAGATACGGCTTCTTACCATTCCATATCTCGAACGGTGTCTTAGGCACAGATTTAGACGGAACATCGTTCAATAGATATGCAGCTGTCAACAGCGCATGTCCCCAAAATGAAAGAGGCAACTCGGCATTACTCATCATGGAGCGAACCATATCCAGAAGGGTACGATTCCTCCTCTCCGATACACCGTTGTGCTGTGGTGTATAAGGAGGAGTAAGCTGAGAGAGAATACCATTCTCTTTTAAGTAATCTAGGAATTCCGTGCTTAAGTACTCCCCTCCCCTGTCAGACCGGAGGATCTTGATACTTTTGCCTGTCTGGTTCTCTACTTCGTTTCTAAATTCCTTGAATTTCTCAAAAGCTTCAGATTTGTGTTTCATCAGATACACATATCCGAACCTAGAGAGATCGTCAGTGAATGTGATGAAGTACGAGAACCCACCCCTTGCATGTATAGACATTGGACCGCATACATCATTATGTACGAGTCCCAAGAGCTCTGCTGCTCTTTCTCCATGTCCGGTGAACGGAGATTTGGTCATCTTCCCTTCGAGACAAGACTGACAAGTTTCATAAGATGAAAACTCGAACGCATCCAAGAGTCCATCTTTATGCAACTTACTCAGTCTTTTCTCTCCGATATGACCAAGTCTACAATGCCACAAGTAGGATTCATTCGTATCTGAATTCTTCCTCTTGCGTGTGTTTTGTATATTGAGAACTGTATTCTGATTTAGAACGTAGATACCATTACACAGTGTACCCTCTGCAACCAGTACCTTATGAAGGTAAATGTTCATGATATTCTTGTCAAGAACAAAGTTATATCCATCTTTATCGAGTAAAGAAACTGATATGATGTTGCAAACCATGGAGGGTACATAGTAGCAATCGTTCAAAATCATAGTCTTGCCATTTGGCAATACTAGCTGATATTCACCGACGGCTGCCGCATTAACTTGTGCTCCGTTCGCTACTCTGAGCGACATATCACCCGGTGCAACTTTCCTACTTTTTCTCAGTCCCTGCAATAAATTACAGATATGAGATCCTGATCCGGTATCAAGTACCCAGGAGGTAGGGCTGACCGTAAAACAGTTCTCAATTACAAGAACACCTGAAGTAGATGCAAAACCATGCTTCTCCTTCAACTGGGTATCCTGGAAATCCATACAATCCCCTTTCCTATACTCATGACTGTTGTCACAAGTTAGAGCTGAACCAACTTTCCCCAGTCCCGAATAAGAATTCGGATCGGTCAAGCGATACATTTTATTATCTTGATTAGGGCATGAAAAGGTTGCTGCCTGGAGAGAGAGAAAAGAAACACTCAGCGTATGCTCTTGCAAGATTAGATTGGTTTATTAATTTATCTAACCAGGATGTCTCCCACTGTTTACTCAAATTCTTCTTAAAACCTTTTTAAAAGAAGAACTAGCCGGGTTTTAATTCACGTCACAATACTTGCTTAACCTTTCAGCCAGGCTAGTGTCGGTACTTCGAGGGAGGTTTTCCAACGCTTTCGCGAAGTTCCTTAATTCAAGAACCTCTTTTCCCTGGGGGCGTAGCCCCGCTAACACCTTTCTAGACACCTACTAGGTTTATAGCATTGATCGTTAAGTGAAATAATCTCCCGAGAGTAATCCAACTCATCAGTGGGATCGGGATCCAACTATCATAGTGTGATGACCTAGATGGAATCCACTCTAGTCACTACACTCCAGAAGGTATGCTAAATCTGCAAGTTTCAGTACTTTTGAAACTCCCGATGTTGTTTTTGCCCCTAGGACCCAAGTGACCTTGACTGAGCCAACATATCAAAGGATCCTAGTCAAGTTCAACCCGTCATTATCTTGACTGCATTAGACCCACCCGTACGAGTCCTTGACTGAGCCAAAATGACCTCACGACTGTCCTAACCAATCACTTTGTATCCTACGGAAAAATATTACATAGCTACCTTTCACTACGCCTCGGCTGAGCACGAAATACGTAGCACGAATACTAAGCAATATCAATCCGAAACGACGGAGGGCTACGACTGGGTTTTGGCGAAAACCCGTTAACGTAATGAACTTGATATCGTTGAAGGAACATGATACAGTTTTTTTTTTTGAAAATACAGTGGCGAAAACTTTTGCTAAAGAGGTCACTCCCTGTGAAGGGATCTCGGCTCTTTCCTCGTCGAATGAGGTGCAGGATATTCCAAACTGAATACCTCGATGCAAAGCAAGAATAATCGACTATAGTGAAGTTATTACCATGACGCAAACTTTTGTCAAAGGGGTCACTCCCGATGAAGGGATCTCGGCCCTTGCCTTGTCGACTGAGGTGCTGGGCATTCATAACCGAATACCTCGATGCAAAACAAAAATTGAACGTCCTTGCAATAACAGCTTTTTGAAAAACTTGTTCCAACAACGTCTTTTAGGTTTATTTTCTTGCATTAGTTCTTTTAATGCGTCCCATCATTTAAATCCTACCATTGCAGAAAACAACCAAAATATGACATACGCTTATGCCATTCGCATTCACCACTGGGCCCCGTCATCACCCGTTAGGTTACTTAACTAACGACAGAGCGGGGGCTGGGCTAGCGCGGCTGTAAAACATAAGCAATGCCTAAATAGTTATTATATATAGATATACTGCAATGACAGCCAATCCAGATCACAGATGAACACTTTGGATATACTAGAAACCCGCGATTCGTTCGAGCCTGCAACGAAAAGCGGATTACACGGTCGCGATGAATAGCCAAAACCCCACCCAAGACCCCTACGGGTGCAGCAAACTACCCGCCAAGTACCCGAAGCGAAGCAACCTCCCTCAACGCCATGAGTAGGCCACTCGGCACTTCGAGATACCCGGTAGTTTGTGCACCCTCTCCATGGGTCTATCCTAGGAGCAAAAACAGTAAAAAGAATTATACAATGATAGCTACAACCCCGACCCGGTTGTGCGGCCATACAAATAATATTACATCAATTTACAAATTTATTACATGAATGAAAGAAAAAGAAACTCTCATCTAACATCCACCCCGGCTATTCATCCGCGACAATCCAACGAGTTCATATACACAAACCATCAACAACAATAACAGATCACAGATATGTATAACCCCGACTAATCGACATATAGCGATTAGCCGACGTTCAATACATAAGAACATCACAGATATAACCTTCATAGTCAAAGTATATTGAAGTTCGGAAAAATACGGATTTATAGGCCCCCAAAAACAAATTTCTATTCTGGAAAATCTGGGCACATATAATATATCTCAAAAATCCTAAAACCAATACAGAGATACACTGCACCAAAATCGAGGCAGAGAGGAGACAAGACGGCCGCGCATCCGCGGCGACATAGCTTGCTGTCGCCGCGGAAACGCGCTCGTTTGGTCAGATCTCTGGCTCGTTTTTGGTGGTTATCTTTAGAAAGCCCTGAGATGATTTTAGGTGCATGACAAATTTTGTTTTGACCAGAAAAAAATTTAACAGAAACTCAGGTTTCCGCAACTTGGTTTTATCGATTTTTCCGTTTCGAACTTCGATACACTTCACTACCAAGCTAGTTTATGTTTAGTTAGGCTCTGATACCACTGTTAGGTCCACGTTACCTCTCCCGGTACTTTCGGGGTTGCGGAAACGGTAAAACAAAATTTTTCTAAACTTTGTAACATGGACCGTAAAAGCCGGATCTTTGCTAAACAATACACTAGCATCCTAACAAGAGATGTATCTACTCGGTTAGGGGTTATACCTCAACTTGAACTCCTTCTCTTCTTGTTGTTCTTCTTCTTTGTGGTTCTTCACTTCTTGTTGCTCTTCCTTTTGCTTGCTCAATGGTTGATCCGGACTTTGGTCACCTCCGCGGCCTCCTTGAGTCGAAGACGATCCACCCGAGAGATGTACACCGAGCTCCACCTCAAGCCGAGGTAACTAGGGCAAGGAGATTGCTAATCTAGGAGCCCTAGGATGTGTAGAGTAGATGTATGGATGTGTTTGTCAAGTGAAATCCTTTTTCTCTCAACACATGAGATCAAAGGAGAAATCAAGAGGAGGAAGAAGAAGGAGGAAGGTTAGCAACCATGGAGCTTCTCATTTCAAGAGAGAGAATGAGAATAAAATTATGATACAAAAGAAAAGAACCATGGTTGCAAATAATGCAAAACAACATCATTACTAATCCCATCAATATAAAGTTGATGGCTACTTTTGAAATGACCATTATCATAATCCAAAAGAAAAAGGAAAAGAAAAGAAAAGTGTGGAACCCTCTTGAAAGTCAATGGTCAACCCGGTCAACCGGTCAACAAAGTCAAGAGAGGTCAACGGGGTCAAATGGTCAATGCAATTAGCCATCATAAGATTATCACTAATAGGATTAGTAAATGATGTTCGCGGCTCATATGGTTTTGACCAAACGAACTGTCAAAACCCTAATGAGCCCGCCTCAAGATGGTTTTGACCGAATCAACTGTCAAAACCCTAATGAGCCTGCCACATAATGGTTTTGGCCGAACCAACTGCCAAAACCCTAATGAGGCACCTCCTCCTTCATCACTCCGAAAAACTGTGCATACACACCTGCATCCGTATTCCGTAGAATGCGGATACACAGAAGACAAAACAAATCCATCCGTGCAATACTAGGATCTGGCTTAAACCAAAGCCTACTAGTACTGCCTGCCCGAACACCATACGCACACAAGTGTGCGTAAGTGATCGCAGCCCTGCCGTAAAACCATACGGCCTCTACACGTTTCGCTCAGTGCAGGGAAACTCTCTGTGTGGGACTCTAAAGACTCGACACTACGCTGGCAGTGGGTTTAACCACAGACCGCAAGCGGCACTAGCTGTACGTAACGGTCCCCAGGTAGATGTCGATAAGAAGGCCGATGAGGTAAACCCATCCGAACTCCTACTGAGTCTGTATGTGACAATCTCCATACAGTCCGGTCTGTTCGTCTGATACATCGCATGGCGGGCCTAGGGGGGCGGTAAACGTCAGTCCCCTAATAGCGGTACATGTCGTGTCGGAGTGAAGCCCAATACACCCTGAGATAACACTGGAAACCTACCAGTATATCTCGCTTGCCCTGGCCAGGGACTACTCGTGTAATGGCTCTCCTAGACACAGCGCGATGTCAACCCCCAATACCGGGAGAGACGAATCCTGTCTAACCGTCACTGCCTCCAAGTGCTTCGGGACTGCTCCCAACTACTACCTGTTTGCACGACTCAGTAGAGACATGGTAGGGTAGTAATCAAAGAACAGTGGGAACACACTCGAGGCGAAGTGACAGTGTCAAGTCAACGGACTAAGCTGTACTCATGTCACCTGGGAACTGATAACTAACGATAGGTATAATACCAACCATCAGTTCCCGACGAGTCCTGTCCAGTGTACTCGTAACCTAACGAGCACCCGCATACTATCTCAAGTACGACGTACCGACGGCTGTGGGACAGATCGTCTCCCGTGCTGGGATGAGAAGCGCATACGCTAGTCTACTCCGGAGCATCGATGCCCTATCTCGATATTCCCACGACTAGGGATGTGTATAAGGATGTGCTTGTAGATTACCCAGCCCCCACGAGTGTGATCGCCATCACAACGCCGGTAATCAAGCAAAGATCCTAAGGGCTCTACTAATGCGTTGAGGTGATATAATAAATAAACACACATGTACACATTAAAGCAGAGACAAACCAAGTAGCATACTACTATATTGAGCAAGATTGTCTGTACAACTGTGAATATCCCAAGCTTCCATCAAGTAATATACATACTAGTATGATACAGTAATGGCATCTAGGGCATATACACTAACAACATGGAGGCAATGAGCGATAGGAGGGGATTCGTCTCTCCCGGTATAGGGAGTTGATGTTGCACTGTGTTCGATTGGCTATAACCGGAAATCCCTGACCAGGGTTGCTGAGATTTACTGGTAAGTGTTACCAGTAGTTTCTCGAATTGTTATAGACCTCATATCGACACGACTTATCGAGCGATTGGGGTCTGACGTTTACCACCCCTAGGCGAGATATGCGACATATCAGACGATCAGACCGGACTGTACGGTAGTGTTACTGGTTGGATTCACTGGAGTGTGAGCGGGCTTGCTCGTCGATCTTCTTATCGCTCAATACCCGGGTGGCCGTTACATTTAGAAGACCGCTTGCGGCTTGTGGGTGTTTGATATGATCATCACCTGCTGCCGGCGTATTGACGAGTCTTTAGAGTCCTAATGATCTTTCTAAAGTGCGGCGGAACCGCGGCATTAGCGTGCTAATGCGGCTGTTCCGCGGCCATTTTGTCTTATCTCCCATTGAATTTTGCACAGTAATTCCTACTTTGCAGTGCTGGTTTTCCTGGGATATTTGTTTTTCCTGAACTCAAGAGTTGAGTTTTCTGGGTTGTATTGGGGACTCGGTGTTTAGATCGGATTGTCAGACTTTGTCTATGTGGCTTTCCGGATATTCTAGAATATGTTAAAAAGTCCGGCCGGATATAAATACCCAACTTTTCCCCTGCCGGAAAATTTCCAAGTGTTGGATTTTTCCGTGGTTTAAAGACGTTCTAAGTAATGCAAGTAACGCGATGGTCCCTCTAGAAGATAACAAACCTTAACTCGATTATGTGACCATCTCGAACTGCCCTTTGAACCTAAGGGTTTGGGGCAGTACGACGTGCCACATGTGAGGCGTTGGCTTGACCCTTCTACGGCTGGACCGTTGGTACTGAGGCATGAACTGAATGTTTTTAGATTTATTTCATGTGTTGAGCTGTTTCGGGAAAACTTGGGTGTTCGAATGTTCGATCGGAAAGTTTAACATTTTCTATTTATCTGGAATGGGATACAATAATTGGAATTCACAAGCAGTTATGAGATAACTGAATGAATGTTATAAACATAGCACTTTAGTCTCACTTGATCGGTTGCCACGGAATTTTGATGTGATCAAAAGTCCGTTGCAATCACGTAGCGTACGCGGATACTCGCCGGGTAAACTTAATAGACAGCCTCGCCCCATAGCCCCGACCAAGTGACTGTAGGAGAACCCCGTCGCCGAAAGCATCCGTTCGGGTGCTCGCGGTAGCGGTGTTCCGCCTTGGTGCACTTCGTCGACGGTATTAGGGGTGCGGCCGTCTACTGAAGTTTGCGACGAGCATTCGATCAAAATGTCGGGAATCTTGTTGAATTGCTCGACTTGATATTGAAAAGAGTTTTCGATTTTGAGACTAAAATGCGGGGTTTATAATTGTTAGGCATGCGATGTCTAAGTAATTCATTTGGTCAGGCATGCGATGTCTGAGGTGGTTGCGGATTCCAACTGTTGTAGTTTTACACTTTCTTTTCTGTGACCGTAAGTGTAATATGTGATATCGCCGGTTTCGTTACTATATGTCAACGACAATTGGGATGCGCATATTTACTTACGTTGATGACATGTGATGTTATGTGTTGCTGGATATGTTATATTGAATCGTCGTGTTTGAATAGCCGGGGGTTTTTTATGTGAGATGAGTGTTTTTCATTTTCATTCATGTAAAAAACTTGTATGTAATATTCTTTTATTGGGGCGCTTCCAGGTTGCGGAAGATGTCACCGTTTGTATATTATTTACTTTTCCGCACTAGGATAGACCTAAGGAGGAGGGCACAAGTAACCGGGTTCTGGAGTCCAGTGGGAGACCAACTCGAGGAGTCGAGTCTGGGTCTCCTAACTCTAGAATTGGCAGGGTTGCTTGCCGCTCTCGTAGGGGTCTGAGGGTGTGGGTTTGGCTATTCATCACGACCGTGGAATCCGTGTTTTATACTGGCTCGTATTGAAAACACGGACGTCCTAGTATATCCAATATTTCATATGTTTCTTCTGCTGCGATATCTGTGATGTGATCATGTGATGTTCTGTGATAGATACGGTATATAGTATATATGATATAGTATATAGACGTTACTTATGTTTTACACCCGCGCTAGCCCTGCCCCGCTCTGCCGTTAGTTACCTAACCTAACGGTGCACGAGGGGACATCGAGGCGAATGCGGATGGCATAAGTGTACGTCGTATTTATCTATGATGTTTATGTTAGTTATATGTATGCCCTAGAGGCCATTACTGTACATTGGATGTATATTGTAGTGGATGCTGGGACATATATAGGGAGGACTTTCTTGCTCGACATGATAGTATGCTATCTGGTTACCCTTTACCTTAACGTGTATACTGATTGTCTCTCTGTTACATGTTGGTAAAGCCCTTAGGATGTGTACTTGACTACCTGGACTATGATGCGGATCATACTAGTGGGGACATGGTAGTCCATAAGTACATCCTTGAAAGTCCCTAGTCGTGGGTGTATCGAGATGGGGCATCGATACACCAGAGTAGACTAGCGTGTACCTTCTCGACCCATACAGATGGGCGATGGATGATCCCATATCCATTGGTGTTTGACATCGGAGATGATATACGGGTGCTCAGTGGAGACTGGGTACACTGGACGGACTCGCCGAGAACTCCCAGATGGTATTATACCTCACGTCAGATGGCAGTTCTCTGGTGACACTGGTATAGAGTAGTCTGGTGACCCGAGATCGTCATAGAGTCTTGTGTGGTTCCCACTGTGCTTTAATTTCCATCTTACCACGTCCAAGAGGGCATGCAAAACGGTGGTTTTTGGGTACAGTCCCGAGTCACATGGAGGCAATGAGCGATAGGAGGGGATTCGTCTCTCCCGGTATAGGGGGTTGATGTTGCGCAGTGTTCGATTGGCTATAATAGGAAATTCCTGGCTAGGGTTGCTGAGATTTACTGGTAAGTGTTACCAGTAGTTTCTCGAATTGTTATAGACCTCATATCGACACGACTTATCGAGCTTTTGGGGTCTGACGTTTACCACCCCTAGGCAAGATATGAGACATATCAGACGACGAGACCGGACTGTACGGTAGTGTTAATGGTTGGATTCACTGGAGTGTGAGCGGGCTTGCTCGTCGATCTTCTGATCGCTCAATACCCGGGTGGCCGTTACGTTTAGCAGCCCGCTTGCGGCTTGTGGGTGCTTGATATGATCATCATCTGCTGCCGGCGTATTGACGAGTCTTTAGAGTCCTACACAGAGGTTTCCTGGCTCAAGCGAAACGAAATAGGAGCGCATATGAGATATGTGCGGGACCGAGAATAATACCAGTATGTGATACTGTATTTGATTCTCGCGATTTGTAACATTGATCGGTTATATGCGTTATAGCCGGGTTATCGGATCAAGTGTTGATTCGATAAGTTGTTACTATTGATATTAGTCGGTTATATGCGATATGACCGGGTCGTTATATCAAGTGTTGATTTAATGATTTAATGCATAATTATATATTTGATATATTACTTTGCATTAACTAGTATCGGTTCACTTAAGATGGATTTTCTCACTTGGTTGTACAAGTTGTATATGTGATATACTTTTTGTGCAAATGATTGTATCATGTTTGATGATACATGTTTACTTGGTTAAGTGTAAAGAATTAAACCATGATTAAACTAATGATTAGGGTTTTGCTTAACCATTACTTATTTGTTCATTTATTCATTTTATTCATTTTGGAAATAATATGAAAAGAATGGTGGCTTTTATTGTTGTTTTGTTGAAGCTTCATGAAGCTTTGACCTAGTCCACCATTCTTGTCTCTTGCTTAACCCTAACAATCATTACTAACCATGGTATATTCTATACACTTAACTAAGGTTAAGAATATGATAAGAATCATTTTCTTTTTCAATTATCATAACATTTATCATATTCTTCATCTTCTTCTTCTTCACTTCAAGAAAAAGCTTGAAAGCTTTAATGGCAAAGTGAGAAAAAGAGTGAGAAATCCAATTCTAAAGTCTACCCACTTCCTATTTCTTCATCCTCTACCTCTTGCCAAGTAGTAGAGTGTGTTTTCTTCACAAGTTTCTAGACTTGGTGAAGTTGGAGCTTGATCTAGCGATGCCTCGACGTAGATCATCTTCGGCACGTCGTCGATGACCTAGCCCGCTCTTTCTCCGATGAAGCCGACGCTAGAGCCCGGGATTTGATTTTGACAGCGGAGAGGACTTCATCACGGAGCCGTGGAGGTGGAGGACCAGATCTACAAAGGTTGTATTTCCGTATTCTTGTAGTTAAGTGTTAACTAGTTTGCTTTGTCGCCTAGAATTCTAGCCAACGATCCGTAGTTTAGGGTTTCTCGGCACCGTAATTTTTGAAACGGGAATGGTTGATGCCTTGTGAGACCCCTTGAGAGTGCCTAGGAACCCCACAGTTTAGGTAACTTTAAATGATGGGACTTCATTAATGTGATTAATGAAATAAAAAGAAACCTAAGATGTTGTAGAATCGAATTTCAAAAATAAAACAGGTAGCTACAGTTCTTGCTTTGCACAGCGGTATATGTGATATATCCTGCACCTTATTCGATGAGGAAAGGACCGAGATCCCTTCACCGGGAGTGACTCCTTTAGCAATAACTGGCAGATGCTACACATTCGGTTTGTCTTTTGATTGCTTTTAAGTGTTTTTGCTTTGCACAGTGATATATATGATATATCCCGCACCTCATTCGACGAGGAAAGGACCGACGATCCCTTCACCGGGAGTGACTCCTTTAGCAAAACTAGAAAAGCCTCAAAAGCACTCCATTTTTAAAATCGTTTGATTCTACAACGATATCAAGTTCATTACGCAATAGGTTTTCAGAAAAACCTGTCGTAGCCCTCCGTCATTTTAGATAAGTACTAGTTAGTATTCGTGCTGCGGTTGTTTGGCATGCGTCAAGGCGTAGTGTACGGTAGCTAACTAGTGCTTATCTGCTAGCATACGATGCGATTGGATTAGGGTATTCGTACGGCGTTGTTTGGCATGCGTCAAGGGTCGTGCGGGTGGGTTTAATTCAATTAAGAAATGTACGGGTTGAACTTGACTAGCAGACTATGGGTTGTTTGGCATGCGTCAAGGTCATAGCACGCTAGGGGCAAAATATTATCGGGAATTTCAAGTGTTGAAATTTGCAATGAGATTGCATACCTTCTATGAGATAGTTGGATCCTGATACCCACTACGAGTAAGAGTTACTCCTGGGAGAGTTTTATACATTACAATTAGCCGATCAAGTAGGTGTCTAGAAAGGTGTTAACGAGGTTACGCCTCTGGGAAAACGAGGTTTACATTAATTAGGTTCGTGCGAAAGCACGGGGGACCTCCCTCAAAGTACCGACACTGGCCTGGCTGAAAGATTGGCGAACTTGTAGTGTGTAATTAATCCCGGCTAGTCTTTCCTTTTAGGGTTTGAAGGAAGATTTGATAAAAAGCAGTGGGAGCCATCCTGATTAGATAAAACATAACCAATCTATTCTTGCAAGAGCGCACGCTGAGTGTTTTCTTCTCTCTCTCTCCAGGTAGCGACCATATCACGCCTTAATCAAGATAATAATACGGATTATTGACCGAACCCACTTGTTATACTGAGCTGGGGAACGTTGGTCCCGCTCCAACTTATAATTGTTATAAGACCGAGCAGGAAATTGGGGAATACCAGATTTCCCGTGCCGCCCAAACGAAGAGAGTGCATGCTGATGCATCATCTTCGGGTGTGTTCATTACAAAGAACTGTTTCTCAGTATCCTCTGCGTCCTGGGTATTTGATACCAGATCAGGATCCCAGATATGTAATCTGTTACATAGGGCTACAGAAAGGTAGAAAAACTGAGAACGGGTGATAAGTTTCATGAGGCAGAAAACGGGGCAAGTGTTGCAGCCAAGTCTGTTGGTCACTGTCACCCTGTATAACAAATACATTGATTCTGAACGAATGTTATTAGATACCGAACCTGATATACAAAATCATATCTGTCTCTTTATTAGTAAAGAAATGATAAAATTTTGTATTGTTGGATAATGTTTTGAACATTTCGTATATCAAAAGTTGATCGGTTCAGGCACGTTATCTAAAAGCGTTGATGTTCTAAATCAAACTACAGTTCTTAGTATACGGAACACACACAAGAGGAAGAGTTCAGAAATGAACGAATCCATCTTGAGGCATTGTAGACTAGGTCATATCAATGCGACCCGACTAGCTGAAGTTACATGTAGATGCATATTTAAATAAGTTTGAATTTACATCTTGTGAAACTTGCCAGTCATGTCACAAAGATAAGATGACCATAGCTTTGTTTAATGGAAACAGAGAAAGAGTTAGTGAACTCTTGGGATTGATACATTTGATGTATGTAAGGTCCCCTGTCTACACATGCCAGGACCGGTTCTTTATACTTCATTACGTTCTCTGATAATCTCTCAAGATTCAGACATATGTTCCTGTTGAAACACAAGTCTGAACCTTTTGAGATATTCACAGAATATAAGATAGAAGTAGAGAACCAATACGGGTAAAAGTATTATGTCCTTTGATGAGATCAAGGAGGAGAATACTTGTGCATAGAATTTCTGGACTATTCTAAAGGAGAATGAGATTCTCTCTTAGCATTACTCCTCCGTATACACCATTGCACGATGGTATATCGGGGCGGAGCAATCACACCCTATATAATAAGGTGCGCTCTATGATGAGTACTACTGAGTTTCCTATTTCCTTTTAGGGGGTTATGCACTTGAGAAGCTGCATACCTATTGAATTAGGTTCAAATCAAATCAGTTGCCTACCACTTCATATGTGATATGGAAAGGGAAGAGCCCATGTCTTAAGTTAGTTAAGATTTGGAGTTGTCCGGCCTATGTCTAAAAGCAAAATCCGGACAAGCTCGAGGCAAGATCTGTTATGTAGGACTGGAAATGTTCCAGCTATACAAACTACAGCTGATGATTTGATAGAACCAAAGGATTCAGTAGATTCCAACGAACCTCAGCCTCTCCGCAGATCTAGTAGGGTTCCTCACCCACCTGAGAGATACTTCGGTTTCTCTATGACAGTGGGAGCGAGGATTGCATCATGAGATGATGACCCAACTAGTTTCGAGCTGGCCATCAGGAGTGGGACTCTATAAGAATGGCTGGATGCTTAGCGATCTGAGATGGAATCTATATACACCAACAAAGTATGGACTTTGGTTGCTATATCTGAAGGCTTAAATCCCCATCAGGAGCAAGTATATCTTGAGAAGATTACTTGGTGTAGATGGAAAAGTTGAGACTTTCAAAGCTAGACTTGGTAAAGGTTTTCGTCATTGACCAGGCGTGGACAATGATGAAACCTTTTCAAGTGGCTATACTTAAGTCCATCCAGATCCTACTTGCCACGGCTACAAACCATGACTACGATATCTGGTGGTTGGGTGTCATGACATCTTTTCTAAATGATGTTTTAGAAGAGTGCGTCTATAAGTACACAGCCAGAGGGCCTCGTAGACAGTGGGAGCAGCGGAAACGTGTGTAAGATGTTTTATGTGATAAAGCAGGCATCGCGGAGTTGGAACATCTGTTTTGATGGATTAGTCAAAGAGTTTGACATCATCAAAATGGTGGATGAACCTTGTATAAACAAAAAGGTAGTAGGGAGTATGGTGACGATCCTCGTAGAGTACGTGGATGACATACCCTTGATAGGGAAAGAGTTTCCTATGCTACGCTCGATCAATCTCCGCTTATCACAATGATTCTCCATCTAGGATCAAAGTGATACCTACTAAATCCTGGATTTTGGATCTATGAGATAGATCTAAATGGATGTTATAATACTCACTAGCCGTAGTGAGATGGTATCAATTGATCTTGGGAAGAATCACTGGAAGTGTTCCAGGGTGATAAAGATGACTGAAAGTCAGTCACAGGCATTGTCTTTACCCTCAGTAAAGGGACGGTATGTTGGAAGAGTTCCAAGCAAGATACCGTGGCACACTAGACGATAAAGGCACGATACATCGCTACTCAAGATGCTACCAAAGAGGCTGTTTGGGTGTATATTGGTTCATGAGATGAACTACGTTCCTACCATTGTGAGACAATGGAGTTGTGGCTTATGCCAAGGAGCGTCCATCCCATCAGTGATCCAGACATATTCTAAGGCAGTATCACCTGATCATGGAGATGGTTGATCTCCAGGGGATCGAGGTCAGGAGAGTAGACTCAGAGGACAACACAGCGGATCCACTCACGAAGGCCTATTCCCAGAGAGAGGCTTTTATGGGATGGTTGAGTATGAGATACTACAACCACTGCTATCAGATGGCCCTAGTGCAAGTGGGAGATTGTTAGTTATATGTAAGCCCTAGAGGCCATTACTGTACATTGGATGTATATTGTAGTGGATGCTGGGACATATATAGGAATGACTTTCTTGCTCGACATGATAGTATGCTATCTGGTTACTCTTTACCTTAACGTGTACATTGATTGTCTCTCTGTTACATGTTGGTAAAGCCCTTAGGATGTGTACTTGACTACCTGGACTATGATGCGGATCATACTAGTGGGGACATGGTAGTCCATAAGTACATCCTTTAATGTCCCTAGTCGTGGGTGTATCGAGACGGGGCATCGATATACCAGAGTAGACTAGCGTATACCTTCTCGACCCATACAGATGGGCGATGGATGATCCCATATCCATTGGTGTTTGACATCGGAGATGATATACGGGTGCTCAATGGAGACTGGGTACACTGGACGGACTCGCCGAGAACTCCCAGATGGTATTATACCTTACGTCAGATGGCAGTTCTCTGGTGACACTGGTACAGAGTAGTCTGTTGACCCGAGATTGTCATAGATTCTTGTGTGGTTCCCACTGTGCTTTGATTTCCACCTTACCACGTCCAAGAGGGCATGCAAAACGGTGGTTTTTGGGTACAGTCCCGAGTCACATGGAGGCAATGAGCGATAGGAGGGGATTCGTCTCTCCCGGTATAGGGAGTTGATGTTGCACTGTGTTCGATTGGCTATAACCGGAAATCCCTGGCCAGGGTTGCTGAGATTTACTGGTAAGTGTTACCAGTAGTTTCTCGAATTGTTATAGACCTCATATCGACACAACTTATCGAGCTATTGGGGTCTGACGTTTACCACCCGTAGGCGAGATATGCGACATATCAGACGATCAGACCGGACTGTACGGTAGTGTTACTGGTTGGATTCACAGGAGTGTGAGCGGGCTTGCTCGTCGATCTTCTGATCGCTCAATACCCGGGTGGCCGTTACGTTTAGCAGACCGCTTGCGGCTTGTGGGTGTTTGATATGATCATCACCTGCTGTCGGCGTATTGATGAGTCTTTAGAGTCCAACACAGAGGTTTCCTGGCTCAAGCGAAACGAAATAGGAGCGCATATGAGATATGTGCGGGACCGAGAATAATGCGTGTATGTGATACCGTATTCCATTCTCGCAATGAATGTATCGATTGGTTGTATGCGATATAACCTAATTATCGATTCAAGGATTGATTCGATAAGCCGATACATTGGATACTAGTCGGTGATATGCGATATGACCGGATCGTTAAATCAAGTGTTGATTTAATGATTTAATGTATAATTATATATTTGATATATTACTTTGCATTAACTAGTATTGGTTCACTTTAAATGGATTTTCTCACTTGATGTGCACATTGTATATGTGATATACTTTTGTACACTAGTTTGTATCATGTTTGATGATACTTGCTCACTTGGGTTTGTGTAAAGATTAAACCATGTTTATATGAATGGTTAGGGTTTTGATTATTTACTTAGTTATTTATTTATAAATTCATTTTGGAAATTATTAAGGATGGTGGCTTATTTTGTTTTTATGTTGAAGCTTCTTGAAGCTTTGAACAAGTCCACCATTCTTATCTCATCCTTAACCCTAACCATTCCAACTAACCTTGGTTTAATCTCTACACTTGACCATGGTTTACATTATGATAAGTATTCATTTTCTTTTCATTTTAAATAACTTATCATAATATTAGCTTCTTCTTCTTCATCTTCTTCAATGAAGAAAGCTTGACTTCATCAATGGTGATTGATGAAAAAGGGTGAGAAATCCAATTCTAAAGTGAACCCACTTCCTATTTCTTCATCCTCTACCTCTTGCCAAGTAGTATAGGGTGTTTCCTTCACAAGTTATCATGGCTTGGTGAAGGTGGAGCTTGATCTAGTGATACCTCGACGTAGATCATCTTCGGCATCGTCGTCGATGACCTAGCCCGCTCTTTCTCCGATGAAGCCGTTGCTAGAGCCCGGGATCCGTTTTGGACAGCGAGGAGACATCATCACGGGGCTATGGAGGTGGAGCACCGGATCTACAAAGGTTGTATTTCCGTACTCTTAGTTAAAGTAGTTAACTAGTTGCTTTGTCGCCTAAAATTCTAGCCAACGATCCGTGTTAGGGTTTCTTGGCACCCGTAAATTTTCAAATTGGCATGGTTGATGCCTTGTGAGACCTCTTGAGAGTGCCTCGGAACCTTTCAAGATACACGTTCTTCATAATGTCTTGTGTCATTTCTCTGCTTTCTTCTTTCTTGCTGTATTGTTTGTCATGTGATTTTAGCAAGTGCGGTCTGTTGATAGCGTATAGCTGTCAGTCTTAGGCTCTTTGTAGAGTGGCGATGGCTTAGAAAATAGGGTTAGGATCTGTCACCTAAGACTTTTCAACTTTATGAGCCATGAGGGTCTCATAAAGAATTTTCTTCCTACCGGCCGAGAGGGTCCCGTAGGTGTAATTTCTCCTTAAGAATCGTGAGGATCCCTAAGTGTGTTTTTCTCTTGAGAGTCGCAAGGATCTCACAAGAGAATTTACTTCCTTACGAGTCGTGAGAACCCGTAAGTGATGGGTGAAGTTGCCCTTATCCGCATTTCACGGAGTCAGGGGTTGCTCTGGATGCTTCCCACAGGTTCACCGCCGTGTTTGGCGAGGACCAGGCTCCGCTCTGGACGTTTTCCAGGATACCGTAGTTTAAAGACATCGCGGTCGATGTTAAAGACATCATAGTCCGTGGATTTAAGGACTCCACAGTCCATTGTTAGTTTTAAGACATCATGGTCGAGGTTAAGGACATCATAGTCCATGAGTTTAAGGACCTCACAGTCCAATGTTAGTTTTAAGACATCATAGTACATGAGTTTAAGGACCTCACAGTCCAATGTTAGTTTTAAGACATCACGGTCGAGGTTAAGGACATCATAGTCCGTGGATTTGAGGACTCCACAGTCCAATGTTAGTTTTAAGACATCACAGTCGAGGTTAAGGACATCATAGTCCGAGAGTTTAAGGACCTCACAGTCCGCGGAATGTGCGGTTATTGGGACCCGTCACCTCTCTGAAGACATTGAGGAATTACAACGACAAATATCAAAGGAGTGAAAAGATGTACCCTTGAACCAAGGTAAAATCAGTTTAAAATCATTATGGTTGATTGTTAGTTTTAAGACATCACGGTCGAGGTTAAGGACATCATAGTCCGTGAGTTTAAGGACCTCATAGTCTGATGTTTACTCTGGATGCTTCCCACGGGTTCACTGCCGTGTTTGGCGAGGACCAAGTTCCGCTCTGGATGCTTCACACGGGTTCACTGCCGTGCTCTGCGAGGACCAGGATCCGCTCTGGACGTTTTCCACAGGGTCAGAAGTGACGTTATCCGTGTTCCACGGGGCCAGGAATTTTGCTCTAGATGCTTCCCACGGGTTCACTGCCGTGTTCGGCGAGGACTAGGCTCTTCTCTGGATGCTTCACACGGGTTCACTGCCATGCTCTGCGAGGACCAGGATCCGCTCTAGATGTTTTCCACGGGGTCAGAAGTGACGTTATCCGCGTTCCACATGACCAGGAATTTTGCTCTAAATGCTTCCCACGGGTTCACTGCCGTGTTCGGCGAGGACTAGGCTCCGCTCTGGATGCTTCACACGGGTTCACTGCCGTGCTCTGCGAGGACCAGGATCCGCTCTGGACGTTTTCCACGGGGTCAGAAGTGACGTTATCCGTGTTCCACGTGACCAGGAATTTTGCTCTAGATGCTTCCCAAGGGTTCACTGCCGTGTTCGGAGAGGACTAGGCTATGCTCTGGATGCTTCACACGGTTTCACTGCCGTGCTCTGCGAGGACCAGGATCCGCTCTGGACGTTTTCCACGGGGTCAGTAGTGACGTTATCCGTGTTCTACGTGACCAGGAATTTTGCTCTAGATGCTTCCCACGGGTTCACTGCCGTGTTCGGCGAGGACTAGGCACTGCTCTGGATGCTTCACACGGGTTCACTGCCGTGCTCTGCGAGGACCAGGATCCGCTCTGGACGTTTTCCACGGGGTCAGAAGTGACGTTATCTGTGTTCCATGTGACCAGGAATTTTGCTCTAGATGCTTCCCATGGGTTCACTGCCGTGTTCGGAGAGGACTAGGCTCTGCTCTGGATGCTTCACACGGGTTCACTGCCGTGCTCTACGAGGACCAGGATCCGCTCTGGACATTTTCCACGGGGTCAGAAGTGACGTTATCCATGTTCCACGTGACCTGGAATTTTGCTTGTTGGTTATATCCGCATCTCACGGAGTTGGGATTTGACTCTCGGTCATCTGTATACCGCCGAGTCATGGAACTGGGAGTTGCTGCTGTTCCGCTTTGCTTGATGTTGTGTCTGCTGGGACAAATGTTGAGATGATTTCCAGGCTATCTGTGACTCATCGAGATTTGGCTTCTTCTTCTGATGAAACCTGGGGGAGGAGGAGTGTGATTCCTTCTTTGTTTGTGCCCCTGGATTGTATACAGGGATTGATGTAATATCACCTGTAGGGCATAAATTTCATCTTATATATTTTTTATTTTATTTCTTTCCGCGATGCTCTATCATTTCAGCTTTTATATCGCGAAGGTCGCGATTGCCCCATCATTTCGGCTATTTTTCGCGGTGCCCAATCATTTCGGCTCTTTATTTTATTTTTACTCGCTATTTTTTATTGCGAGTTGCCCAATCATTTCGGCTCTTTTGCATGCATACGTTTTTACTTGCTGATTTTGTTGCAAGTTGCCCCATCATTTCGGCTATTTCGTATGCATGTGTGGCTTGCTGGCTTTTCGCTGCAAGCGTGGAATTAGACACTGATTTTGGTATCAGCACCGCTACAACTGGGATATTGCCAGGAGCGAATCATCATTTGCTTCTGTCGATATCGAACAAAGGTGGCTTAGCAAACAGGGTTAGGGTCCTGTCGACTAAGGCTTTTGACTTCATGAGTCGTAAGGATCTCACAAAGGTATTTCTCCCTGCGAGTCGTGAGGATCTCGTAGGTGTGTTTTCTCCTTAGGAGTCGTGAGGACTGCTAAGTGTATGTCCTCCTGTAAGTCGTAAAGATCTTACAAGAAAGTTTTCTCCTTATAAGTCGAGAGGACTCATAAGAGTTGTTCACCGTGTACACATATCCCTTGTCATGGATGGGACTTTGTTAGGGAAATGTTTATTCGCGCTCGTAGATTGTATACAAGGGTCAGTATAGAGCCACTTGTAGGGAAGCATCGGAGGTTATGGGGGTTTCTTAAGAACAGGTTCAGGTCTCTGTAACTTAAGACTTTCAAATCTTATGAGCCGTGAGGGTCCCATAAGAGGATTCTCCTTACGAGTCGTGAGGATCTCGCAAGTGTAATTTCTCCTTAGGAATCGTGAGGATTCCTAAGTGTGTTGCTCCCTTGTGAGTCGTAAGGATCTCACGCGGGTGATTTCTCCTCACAAGGTCGAGAGGACCTTGTAAGTGTCTTTTAACAAGGTTGCGCCCTTTCGGGTTTTCACAAGCTCGAGATGTTCCTCGTATGATTTGCTTTTCACCATGAGGTCGTCAATATAGCATTCGACGATTTCATGTATAAGGTCATCGAAGATCTTCGTCATGGCCCTCTGATAGGTGGCACCGGCGTTTTTTTGACCGAAGGGCATCACCTTGTAGCAGAATATACCCAAAGGGGTCCGGAAAGCAGTATGCTTCTGGTCTTCGGGATGCATCTTTATTTGATTGTATCCTGACGATCCGTCTATAAAGGAGAAGACTTTGTGAGTGGACGTATTGTCTATCATCAGCTCGGTAACTGGCACTGGGAAGTCATCCTTCGGGCAGGCTTTATTGAGATCTCGAAAGTCCACACATATGCGCACTGTCCCATTCTTCTTCATCACTTGGATGATGTTGGCGATCCAGTCAGGATACTGAACTTCTTGGATTAAGCCAGAGTCGATTAGCTTCTTGACCTCGACGCTGATACTCATCTCAAGCTCGAGACGCATTCTTCTCGGTGCTTGTTTGATTGGCTTGACGTCCGGGGATATTGCTAGTTTATGGACAGCAATCTCTGGATCTAGTCATGGCATCTCGGAATAGTTCCATGCGAAGCAATCTCTATGCTGCATAAGCACGTCTTTTAGTGCAGCCACCCTTTCTTTAGATAACAGCTTACTGACGAATGTAGGTCGCGGGTCACTTGCCGTCCCCAAATCAATTTTCTTAAGGTTATCTGCAGTGGTGTGTATTCCATCTTCCAGCTCATTTGGCGCTGGTGGAAATTCTGAGATCACCTCGACATCATTGTTTTCGAAGCACCAGGGGAGGGCATCCATATCCTCGGGCTCTTCTTTTGATAGCGTTATCATATGACAAGTACGGGCTCGCTTCTAAGACCGATGTTGATCTGGTTCTATTCTTGCTATATGCGTGGCTTTGGGTTCATGCTTCTGCGGCGGAGTTATCCTCCAACTGTTGGATATAGCGAACTTGCCGAGCTGATATTGGTCATCGACCCAGTTCTTGAAGGTGAAGCAGTCTTCGAGAGGATGTCCTATTGCCCTATGATAGGAGCAATAGTCTGAGTGAGAGACTTCGCCTGCCTGCTCGGGGTGCTTGGACTCCGGGAGGATAATCAGCTGATGTTTTATAGCAAGATCAAGTATCTTCTTTGTCTTGTCTTGAGGAAAAGAGTATGCTCGACTCATCTTCTTCATAAGGGACAAATCCGGACCGCTCGATTCTCGATCGCGTGGCTTCTTGATCCCGTTTTGTCGCTGTCGAATGCTTTTTCCGTTCTTTGGTTTGTTTCTGCCTCTGCGTCGGGCCTTTTGCACAACGGGTTGACATGGAGGAGCATTTTCATCTTTCACAGCCTGTTGAAGAAGGCGTTGCGTCCTGGCTTTCTCGTAGATGGCCATTTCGCGATTATGGTCGTCTCGAACTTTTTGACCTGCTTCCCTTATAAGCTTGTCCATTTGTTCTTCGAACGACGGACTGGGCATTTTCACGTCGGGGGCTCTTTCTGGTTCAGGGTTAGCATTCTTCCATTGAGCATCTCCTTCTTCATCAAAGTCATGTACAACATAGCAGTCGCGGAGTAGCTCCCGTTTCTTGGACCGAACATAACCAAGCCCGATCGCTTCCATTCTCCCATTGGGCAACTTGCGCTGAGTTCCGGGAACGTTCCAGATCCTGTCATAGAACTTAGCTTTTCGAGCGGTCTGTTTGAAGGGTATCCCTTGGCGTCTCAAGAGTCTCCTTAGTCCGTCTGTGTAATATCTGGGCAAACGGATGGACTGGAGCCTGTCGAGTGTGGAATCCGCGCCGTGCCAGATTTCTTTCTCCATTTTAGTTTCTCCGGATCGGTAGAATAGGATCGCCTTTTCACCTTCTTGCCTAGGAGGGACATAAAATGTTTGTAGCTCTTGCACTCTATAAGCTTCAAGTGCGTCGAGATCTTTGTAGTGCTCCCGCGGAATCATGGTAATTTGCAAACTCTGATTATCACCAGCGAATGCTTGTATTGGTGGCCGAGCGAAGAATATAGCATGGACTTCATCTTCCGAGTCGCTGCCAAAGATCAACATAGGAGTGGACGGTCCCGGCTTGTTGTGCTGAGGTAGACCTGAATAAACTATCGCTTCCTCTTCTTCAGTATCACTCCCGAAGACTGGAATGGTGGTGATAGCTTTGTTCTCCGGTTTGTGACATCTCTCCGTGTCCTCGAAATCTGGCAAAAAGTATTTTGCATCTTCGTACTTGCGGACTTCGTTCACGGAGAATGGGTTCAGCTCTCCTATTACGGTATACTCGAGACCATCCTTGAAATACTTCATACACTGATGTTGTGTGGAAGGGATGATGTTGTACTCGTGTAACCAAGGCCGGTCGAGGAAAGCGTTATAGCATATCTTGGCGTCAATGACATGAAATTTGATGTCCGTGACAAGTAGCCCGAATCGTAATGTTAATATCACAGACCCGAGAGTTCGCGATGACTGGGAGTCAAAACCAGAGATAGTGATTTTATCACGAGCGAGATGCTGGACGCTCATGAAGATTTCCTTCAACACTCGCACGTTGAGGAGATTAACGGAAGACCCATTGTCGACCAGGATTTTGCTAATCTTTATGTCGTGGCAGTATCCTGAGATATAGAGGGGACGGTTGTGCTCGCACGTCCCAAGGAGGAGGTCTTCGTCGCCAAAGGTGATATCGGCTATGTGTACTTCCTCCAGCTCGTCCTTCAACTTTTCCTCGGCAAGGAACGCTTGGAATTGCTCTGGCTCTTGTAGCGCCTTGATCAATGAATCTCTCGCTTCTTTGGATAGTAAAAGGGCGTCGAGAATGCTGAGCTGCGAGGGTAACTTCCTCAAGTGTGCCAGAACGTTGTAGTCTACCTTGTTCTTCTTTGGCGGGTCCTTGGCGGTCAGCTCTTTCATGACTTGGTCATCCAGGGCGATATCCTCAGAGACCTTTTCTTTTCCCTTATCTTTTCTGTTTGTGGGTCCGAGATTCTTTCGGGCAGCGTACGATTGCGCAGCTGAATGTTTTCACAGGCCTTCGGTTCTTCCTCCTTCCCCAAGGTGGATTCTTTAAAAAGAGGGCCAAGAGCCATCTCTTCGTCAGAGTCGCTTCCGAAAGTGAGAATTTGCAATTCCCCGGTGTTGACCATGCGGCAGTTACCAGTATTTCTTTTATGCTCCTCAGTCGCATTTCTTTGCTCCCGACGAGTTTTGTGTTTCATCCGCTTGAAATTTTGCCGGTGAGCAACATACCCTTGCCACCATCTTTTAAAAGCGTCGCAATCCTCGGTGGGGTGCGAAATCTTTCGATGATATGAGCAGTAGCTAGGATGCATCTCTGCTTCACCGGGAGTGTTTCCTTCGGAGGGTGGTAGCTTCATTCCCATTGATATGGCTTTAGCAAACCTTTTCCTCGTCTTGAACTTGTTTTTATCCGTGACGGATGTTCCTTGATTCGGCGGGAGTGTCTCGACTCTTTTTTCTAGTCGACGGCGTTTGGCTCTATCAAATATGGCCACCTCGCGCTCTCGATCAGCTTTACTTTTCAGGAGAGCTTTGTTCAGAAATGCGTCGATCATTTCGTCTGATGGCCCTGGAAGTTCCGGTTCATGACCTACCCCCATCTTCTCAGCGCAAGGAGTTTCTTCATCTTCTATCTGTAGGGTTGCTAGGCACGCGCACAAGGGTCTACGAGGCATCAACCATGCCCGATTAAAATTTTAGCCGTGCCGAACAACTCTAATACGGATCTTTAAACTAGGGTTTAGGCGAAAACGAACATGTTAAATGCTTTAACACTAAGTGAGAGGGATTACAACCTTTGTAGATCCGGCCCTTCACTTCTTAAGCTCCGTGTTGAGGTCCCTTCGCTGTGATCATCGTGTTGTGGACTCTCGAGAGGCTTCACGAAGAGAATGATGCAACCTTTGCTTCCGATCTTCGATACCAAGATGATCTACCTTGAAGTTTCGATAACACAAGCTAACACTCATAATATGAAGTGAACACCCTCATCTAAATGGCAAGGATAGATGAGGATGATGAAGTAGGATTTTTGCTCTCATTTAAAATCTTTTTCTCACTCACTTTCATCACAAAAGAAAGCTTTTTCATGAAGGAACTCAAGCATGAAGAAGAAGAATGAAGAAGATAACCTTAATCCTTTTGTGATGAATAATGAATTATTGTAGTGGTTACAAATCTAACCAAGGGTTAAGCATGAGAGAGTTAACCCTCGTAGAGAGTTAACTAGGGTTAATGGTTTGGATTGGGTTAACATAATATCTCACAAAAATATCAAGCAACCACAAAGTCAATGCTTCATGAAGCTTCATGCAAAAGCTAACCCTAATCCAAACCCTAACCAAGTTTAAACCCTAATCCAATGTTAAATTTGTAACCCTAACATGTTACAATATTATATATCACATATACAATATATTTTGTAACAATAGAAAATAATACAATTAACATATATCGCATATATATCAATGTATTATCCCGTGAGAAAATGAATCTTTTAGTGAGCTAATATTTGTTAATGTAACTTAATATATCATATATATTATTATACATTAAATTATCGAATCAACTCTTGATCCGACAATCCGGCTATATCGCATATAACCGACTAATATAATGACCCGGCTATATCACATATACCCGGCCGATATCTCATATCGCGAGAATCCAATACAGTATCATATACCGCATTATCCTCGGTCCCGCACATATCACATATGTGCTCCTACTCCATTTTGCCTGAGCTAAGAAACCTCTGTGTAGGACTCTAAAGAATCGTCAATACGCCGGCAGTAGGTGATGATCATATCAAACACCCACAAGCTGCAAGCGGTCAGCTAAACGTAACAGCCACCCAGGTATTGAGCGCTCAGAAGATCAACAAGCAAGCCTGTACATTCTCCTGTGAATCCAAACAGTAACACTCCCGTACAGTCCGGTCTCGTCGTCTGATATGTCGCATATCTCGCCTAGGGGTGGTAAACGTCAGACCCCAGTAGCTCGATAAGTCGTGTCGATATGAGGTCTATAACAGTTCGAGAAACTACTGATAACACTTACCAGTAAATCTCAGCAACCTTGGCCAGGGATTTCTGGTTATAGCCAATCGAACACAGCACAACATCAACTCCCTATACCGGGAGAGACGAATCCCCTCCTATCGCTCATTGCCTCCATGTGATTCGGGACTGTACCCAAAAGCCACCTTTTTGCACGCCCTCTTGGACGTGTTATGATGGAAATCAAAGCACGGTGGGAATCACATAAGACTCTATGACGATCTCGGGTCAACAGACTACTCTGTACCAGTGTCACCGGTGAACTGCCATCTGACGTGATGTATAATACCATCTGGGAGTTCTCGGCGAGTCCGTCCAGTGTACCCAGTCTCCACTGAGCACCCGTACACCATCCTCGATCTCAAACACCGATGGATATGGGATCATCCATCGCCTATCATATGGGTCAATATGCGTATACGCTAGTCTACTCTGGTGCATCGATGCCCGGTCTCGATACACCCTCGACTAGGAACAATTATAGGATGTACCCGTTGACTACCGTGGCCCCACTAGTATGATCTCATCATAGTCCCAGTAGTCGAGTACATATCCTAAGGGCTTTATCAACATGTAACATAGAGAAAATCAGAGTACATGTTAAGATAAAGTATAACCAGATAGCATACTATCATGTCGAGCAAGAAAGTCCTCCCTATATATGTCCAAGCATCCATTACAATATACATCGTATATACAGTAATGGCCTCTAGGGCATACATATAACTAACAATCTCCCACTTGCACTAGGGCCATCTGTTGTGGTATCACATACCCAACAATTAGCTGCGGTTGAAGTATCTCATACTCAACCATCCCATAAATGTCTTTACTAGGAAAAAGGCCTTTGTGAGTGGATCCGCGCTGTTGTCCTCTGTGTCTACTCTCCTAACCTCGATCTCCCTGGAGATCAACCATCTCCATGATCAGGTGATAGTGCCTAAGAATTATATCTGGATTTCTAATGGGACGGTAGTTCCTTGGCTAAAACCACAACTCCATTATCACACAATGGTAGGAACGAAGTTCATCTCATGAACTTATATATATCCAGACTGCCTCTTTGGTAGCATCTTTGGTAACGATGTATCTTGCCTTTAATCGTCTAGTATGTCACGGTATTTAGCTTAGAACTCTTCCAATATACCGTCCCTCCACTGAGGGTATAGACAATGCCTGCGACTGACATTCAGTCGTCCTTATCACCCTGGAACATTTCCATTGATTCTTCCCAGGATCGATTGATACTATCTCACTACAACTAGTGAGTATCCTAACATCCAATTAGATCTATCACATAGATCCAAAAACCCAGGATTTAGGAGGTATCACTTTGATCCTATATAGAAATCCTTGTGATAAGCGGAGATTAACCGAGCGTAGCATAGGAAACTCCTTCCCTATCAAGAGTATGTCATCCACGTACTCTACGAGGATCACCACCATACTCCCTACTACCTTTTTGTATATACAAGGTTCATCTACCATTTTGATGAAGTCAAACTCTTTGACTACCACATCAAAACAGATGTTCCAACTCCGCCATGCCTGTTTTATCACATAAAACATCTTGCACACGTTTCCGCTGCTCCCACTGTCTACGAAGCCCTCTGGCTGTGTACTTATAGACACTCTTTTCTAAAACATCATTTAGAAAAGCAGTCATGACACCCAACCGCCAGATATCGTAGTCATGGTATGTAGCCGTGACAAGTAGGATCTGGATGGACTTAAGCATAGCTTTGAAAGTCTCAACTTTTCCATGTACACCAAGTAATCTTCTCAAGATATACTTACTCCTGATGGGGATTTAACCCTTCAGATAAAGCAACCAAAGTCCATACTTTGTTGGTGTATAAGGATTCCATCTCAGATCGCTAAGCATCCAGCCATTCTTACAGAGTCCCACTCCTGATGGCCAGCCCGAAATTAGTTGGGTCATCATCTCATGATGCAATTCTCGCTCCCACTGTCATAGAGAAAACCGAAGTATCTCTCAGGTGGGTGAGGAACCCTACTGGATCGGCGGAGAGGCTGAGGTTCGTTGGTTACTGTTGAATCCTTTGGTTCTATCAAATCATCTGCTATAGTTTGTATAGCTGGAACCTTTCCAGTTCTACATAACAGACCTTGCCTCGAGCTTTTCCGGATTTTGCTTTTAGACATAGGCCGGACAACCCCAAATCTTAACAAACTTAAGATATGGGCTCTTCCATTTCCATATCACATATGAAATGGAAGGCAACTGATTTGATTTGAACCCTATTCAATAGGTATGCAGTTTCTCAAGTGCATAACTCCTAAAATGAAATAGGAAACTCAGTAGTACTCATCATAGAGCACACTATATCACATAGGGTGCTATTGCTCCGCCCCGATATACCATCGTGCTATGGTGTATACGAAGGAGTAATGCTGAGAGAGAATCTCATTCTCCTTTAGAATAGTCCAGGAATCTCCGTGCTTAAGTATTCTCCTCCTTGATCTCATCAAAGGACATATACTTATACCCGTATTTTGGTTCTCTACTTCTAACTTATATTCTATGAATATCTCAAAAGCTTCGGACTTGTATTTCAACAGGAACATATGTCTGAATCTTGAGAGATCATCAGAGAATGTAATGAAGTACAAAGAACCGGTCTTGGCATATGTAGACAGGGGATTTTCATACATCAGCATGTATCAATCCCAAGAGTTCACTAACTCTTTCTCTGTTTCCAATAAACAGAGCTATGGTCATCTTATCTTTGTGACATGACCGGCAAGTTTCACAAGATGTAAATTCAAACAAATTTAAATATGCATCTTAATGTAACTTCAGCTAGTCGGGTCGCATTGATATGACCTAGTCTACAATGCCTTAAGAAGGATTCATTCATTTCTGAACTCTTCCTTTCGTGTGTGTTTTGTATACTAAGAACTGTAGTTTGATTTAGAACGTCAATGCTTTTAGATAACGTTCCTGAACCGATCAACTCTTGATATAGAAAATGTTCAAAACATTATCCATCAATACAAAATTATATCCTTTCTTTACTAATAAAGAGACTGATATAATGTTGTATATCAGGTTCCGTATTTAATAACATTCGTTCAGAATCAATGTATTCTGGTAATACAGGGTGATAGTGACCAACAGACTTGGTTGCAACACTTGCACCGTTTTCTATCTCATGAAAGTTATCACCCGTTCTCAGTTCTCTACCTATCTATAGCCCATGTAACAGATTACATATGCGGGATCCTGATCCGGTATCTCATACCCAGGACGTAAAGGATACTGAGAAATAGTTCTATGTAATTAACACACCCGAAGATGATGCATCAGCATGCACTTTCTTTGTTTGGGCGGCACGGGAAATCTGGTATTCCCCAATTTCCTGTTCTGTCTTATAACAATTATAAGTTGGAGCGGGACCAATGTTCCCCAGCTCAGTATAACAAGCGGGTTCGGTCAATATATCCGTATTATTATCTTGATTATGGCGTGATATGGTCGCTACCTGGAGAGAGAGAGAAGAAAACACTCAGCGTATGCTCTTGCAAGATTAGATTGGTTATCTAATATATCTAATCAAGATGTCTCCCACTGTTTTAATCAAATCTTCCTTCAAACCCTAAAAGGAAAAACTAGCCGGGATTAATTACACGCTACAAGTTCGCCAATCTTTCAGCTAGGCCAGTGTCGGTACTTTGAGGGAGGTCCCCCGTGCTTTCACACGAACCTAATTAAAGTAAACCTCGTTTTCCTAGAGGCGTAACCCCGTTAACACCTTTCTAGACACCTACTTGATCGGCTAATTGTAATGTGTAAAACTCTCCCAGGAGTAACTCTTACTCGCAGCGGGTATCGGGATCCAACTATCTCATAGAAGGTATGCAATCTCATTGCAAATTTCAACACTTGAAATTCCCAATAATATTTTACGCCTAGCGTCCTATGACCTTGACAGAGGTCAACAAACCATAGGCTGCTAGTCAAGTTCAATCCGTCATTTCCTGATTGAAGTAAACCCACCCGCACGACCCTTGACAGAGATCAACAAGGTCGCACGACTACCCTAAATCAATCACATCATATGCTTATACAGATAAGCACTAATCAGCTACCGCACACTACGTCTTGACAGAGGTCAACAAACGCAGCACGAATACTAACTATTACTTATCTGAAATGACGGAGGGCTACGACAGGTTTTTAAGAAAACCCTTTGCGTAATGAACTTGATATCGTTGTAGAATCGAGTGATTTTTAAATGGAGTGTTTTTAAGGCATTTCTAGTTTTGCTAAAGGGGTCACTCACGGTGAAGGGATCGTCGGCCCTTTCCTCATCGAATAAGGTGCAGGATATATCATATATACCACTATGCAAAGCAAAAACTCCAAAAGCAATCAAAAGACAAACCGAGGGGTGTAGCATCTGCCAGTCATTGCTAAAGGGGTCACTCCCGGTGAAGGGATCTCGGACCTTTCCTTATCGAATAAGGTGCAGGATGTTCTACAAGGAACACCGCGATGCAAAGCAAGAACCGTAGCTACCTGTTTTTGAAACAAGTTTCTACAACATCTTAGGTTTCTTTTAGTTTCATTAATCTCATTAATGAAGTCCCATTTTAATATGCTTCACAAGCATCTCTTTTGGAACGAAATCTGCAATATAACATATATCTCATATATATAATATAAACATTCGTCTCAGGCAGTAATATGATCTCATCACAGAACATTGCAGCAGAAGAACATATATGAAATATTGGATATACTAGAACGTCCGTGTTTTAGTACGAGTCTGTATAAAACACGGATTCCACGGTCGCGATGAATAGCCAAACCCACATCCCTAGACCCCTACGAGAGCGGCAAGCAACACTGCCAATTCTAGGGTTAGGAGACCCGGTCTCGACTCCTCAAGATAGTCTCCCACTGGACCCTAGAACCCGGTTACTTATGCTCCCCGCCTTGGGTCTACCTAATGCGGAAAAGTAAATAATATACAACGGTGACATCATCCGCTACCTAGAAGTGCCCCAATAAAAGAATATTACATACAAATGAATTTTACATGAATGAAAAAGAAAAACTCTCATCTCATATAAAACCCCCGGCTATTCAAAACGCGACGATCCAATATAACATATCACAGCAACACATAATATCTCATATCATCAACGTAAGCAAGTATGCGTATCCCGATTGTCGTTGATGTATAGTAATGAAGCCGGCGATACACCACATGTAAGTGCACGGCGGCGCCCCGGCCGTCAAACCGACGCCGGAAAGCGGAAACGGTGATAAACTTAAATTTTTGCGGACTTTGCAAACCGGCACCACCGCGCACTAAACTCCGGATCGAACCATTAACTAGTCTACGCTACTAATAAGAAAGGGAAGAGATGTATACCGACGATCCAAGTCCTCCGGTCTTCATCTCCACTCCGATCTCCTCGCGGGATCTCCGTCCTTCTCCTTCTCGTCGCCTCCTCGCCGGAAAGGGCACCACATCGCCTTCGTCTTTTACGGGCTCCCGCCTCAATACCGAGGCAACTCGAGCATGAAGCCGGCAACTCGACATGCTCAAGATATGCTGTAGAATGTAGTGTAGAAGATGCTTGTCTCATTTTGGGGTATTGGTTGCCATAGATGGAGGAATGGTGTATAGAAAATTGGTGCTTTCAATTTTCTAACAATGGAATGAGATGATGAATGATATACTCTCTCAAAGATGAAGATGAAGCTCTCTCATTCTTTCTTTCTCTCAAGTGTTCTTTCTTGCATCAAGTGAGAATGATAATGGTGGAGGAATGATAATATGATAGCAAGAGGGAGGTGAGTGTAGGAGCAAGAGAGGGGTGACCACATCCAAGGTCAACAAAACATCAACCATGCTTAAAAACACTATGCCACCATAACCTTTCACTTCACTTTAAAACAAGTCAAAGCAAGTTATGGTGCAAAGAAAAGAAAGCTATCATAATCAATATATATTCAAGAAACCCCTCCACAAAAGTTATTTGCACAATTGCAAATAACCCCCTCCATCGGGAAAGTCCGGCCGGGAAAGAACAAAGGAAAACCGGCCGGAACGGAATGCAAACTGGCAACTCCAGAAAATTGGTCCCGTAATAAATTACAGGAAAACCCCAATACTGTGCATACACACCCGCATCTGTATTCCGTCCGGATACAAATGCAATGAGACAAAATCTACACTGTACTAAACTAGGACCGGCTTAAACCAAAACCGGCTAGTAAAAACCGTTCGATCCTGATCCGTGCAATACCGCACGTATCTGATCGAACCCTGCCATATAACTATACGGCCACTAGTACAAAACTGTCCGATCCTGATCCGTGCAATACCGCACGTATCTGATCGGACCCTGCCATATCTCCATACGGCCTCTACAGCGTTTCGCCCGAAAGCTGAGTAACTGAAAGTGTGGTAGACTCTAAAGACTCGTCAATACTATGGCTGTGGATTTAACCACTAGCCCGTCAGAGGTATAAGCCAATACGTAACGGGCCACCAGCTATTGACTAAAAGGGACGTCGATGAGCGAACTCATCCTGACACCCTACTGAGCCTGTCAGTGACAATATCCGTGCAGTCCGGTCCGTTCGTCTATGAGTATCGCATGGCGGGCCTAGGGGGTTGGTAAAAGTCAGACCCCCAAAAGCGGTACAAGTCGTGTCGGAGTGTAGCCCAGAACACCCTGAGATACTACTGGAATACCTACCAGTAAATCTCCTTGCCTTGGCCAAGGACTTTGTGTAATGGCTCTCCTAGACACAGCACGACCTCACCCCCAATACCGGGAGAGACGAACCCCTGAAGATACGCTCACTGCCTCCATGTGGCTCGGGACTGTACCCAACTAAAACCTGTTTGCACGACTCCTTTGAGCCGTGGTAGGGTAGTAATCAAAGTACAGTGGGAACTCACACGAGACAAATGACGATCCCCAGGTCGATGAACTAACCTGCACACATGTCACCAGGGAACTGCCATCTGACGTCTGGTATATGACCAACTAGCATGTTCCCGGCGAGTCCTGTCCGGTGTACTCATAACCCAATGAGCACCTGTATACATCTTAGGTGATCCAACTGACACCAGTGGCTTGTGAGACCGGCCACCGCCCCTCGTCGGGGTCTCGACTGTATACACTAGTCTACTAATGGAGTATCGATGCCCGGTCTCGAAACTCCCACGACTAGGGACCTTTTAAGGATATGCTTGTAGACCCCCAGCTCCCACTTATATGATCGCCCTCATACTGCTGGTGGTCAAGCAAGAATCCTAGGGGCTCTATCAACGTGTAATAGCGACGTGTCATGTCACCTAAAGCAGTACACGATGATAAAGGTAAACCAGATAGCATACTATCATCTCGAGTAAGACTGTCCTACCGGGATAGGTCCTCCCTCAATCATTACAATCACGTACCTGTGACCTAATAATTGACTCTGAGGGCACTATCTCCAACAATCTCCCACTTGCACTCAAGGCTAATTATTGCGATGTCGCATACTCACAGCCCGTGTGATACCGAACACCCAACTCCTCTACTAGTCAGTCTCACAAAGCTCGTTTGCGAAACTATTGCGTTCGAGGAATAGCCTCAGTGAGCGGATCCGCTTAGTTGTTTCTTTCTATGTCTCTCTATATCTCAAGTTCGCGGAGAAAGCCATCTCCCGAAATGAGCAAAATCAGTCTTAGAATATGTCTGGATGTCTGATGGGACGTAGCTCATAAATGAACTCCAAATCCAAACTTCTTAGACTGTATTGACAACTGAACTTAATCAGTGTCCTGCGCGCCATGCCTCCCTTAGTATTGCCTTGGATCACCTGTCCAAAATACTGCCCCTCGTCAGAGGGAAAACTATAACTCTGACAACCTCCTTGTCGTCCATGTCACCTTGGAAGCCTGGAATGATAACTGTCTCCTAAATGAGGCTGTCGTTATCATCTCCCTAGAACATTTGCTTATGTTCTAAAACTGCTTCCGACTGTTTCTCCAGGATTGGATCAATGTCAGCTTATTGCATCTGGTGCAAGAACAACATCTGGTGTGGTACTTGACATCTCATGATTGACTCAATTGCCTGAGCAAGTGATCTGCCAATCATGCCCGTCCCTCTCCCCTTTAGTCTGTAAGACACCTTTGGAGAGGGTGACTCCATTACCTGCAGGTACACTACCGTGCCAGGAGTCGTCCATCCTAAATACTCTTAGAATGCTGTCAAGTACCCTGATTGGGAAACCACCCAAATCTAGATCTAATACCCTAGATCCAGTAACCAGTATGTCTGATATAATACCCAATTCCTATGTGGAGAAACAACTGTGTGACGACCAAAGTATAACCGATTGTAGTATAGGAGTTTCTTTTCCTATTCTGTGTATGTCATCCAGATACCATGACATCACACCCTACTACCTTCTCAACAGATCCACCCCTTATTCTGATGAAGTCAAACCCACGACTGTCACGTCAGAAATAGATGATCTATCTCCGCTACATCTGCTTTAGTCTATAAATAGACATAAGCTACCTGTCCACCAATGCTTCCGCTGCTCCCACTGACTATGACAACCCTCTGGCAGAGTCATATACACGTGCACTTCTAAAGCAAGTTTAGAATGACGCTATACTCATCCTCCTGCCGGGTCTCACAGTCTGGAACAACAGCAATGGCAAGTCTGGGTAAACAAGAACCTCCCTGTCACCGTCCTTGAGGCTACCGGAGTACCTCTCGGGTGCCTGAGGTTACCCACCGTATCTGCGGAGTGGCCAATGGAATGTTAATCCAGATTGAATCTTTAGGTTCCTTATCAAATCTTCATTAATCGTTTGTGGTTCTGGAATCACTTCCAGTTCTACCATACTCCCACTACTGTTTTCTGAAAAAATCCATTTTTAATAAAACTGTGGCGAGTCTAGAACAATATCGCTATTGTTCATCCAGATGGTAGAAAATCAACCCTCGTCATAGCCTGGGTCAACCCACAAACAGCCATTACAGAAACGTGCCTTTGAGTTATCCAGAGTCTGGTTTTAAGCATAATCCGGACAACTCCCCGTAACTTAACATCGTTAAGATACGAACTGTTCTATATACAATATAGAAACAGAGGCACTGATTTAATTGAACCAGATCCAAATCATGCAACTGTCTCCAGTGCATGTCAACTAAATGGAAGGAGGCCGATCAGCGTTACTCAACTTAGGAATGCTTCCAATTATGAGTAACCTGAAAGAGAAGCAAGTTCTCTTAATCACTACTATCAACTGAACACCATACGCAAGTATCTACATCTTCGATCTCTTTGAAGAATCCCGATACTTGCTACATTTGGCTCTCTACTCTATTCAAATACCTATAACTTCTCAAAATTCGGACTCTGTGTTTCCGCGAAACACCTGTCTAAAAACTAGAGAAGTCATAAGTAAACCGAATATAGTACGAGGACCTACCCCTCTGTCCTGATGGACCCTGGACAACATACAATACTCTGTATAAGTCCCTTGAGTCTGATAACTCATTCACTGTGTGCCGTAGGTTGAAAACTGTACTTATGGTTAAGAAGAATTACACCGCTGTTTAATGCTCCTTACCTAACCATCCACTGATATAGGTAAATGTCGTAGACATAATTTCAGAAAGGTATATCTCACTCTATGAAAATAGACGTACAGATATATCAATTTGAAATTGGTGCATAACAGCGGATATTCAAAACCAAATATTTGCCGACCGGCAAACAGCCCAGGTGAATTCCTCAAATATCACCGATTATAACGAATCCCGATATAATGAGGATAATCACCCAATTCCCAATAACTTACTCCCACTCACCATCTGTAAAACCATACAGATGTGAGAATCATACCTGGTAAATACATACCCTGGAGCAAGTGTCTAATCGGGAAATCAGTTTTCTTTTAACAGTACACAGTGAAACTGAAACATTGAAATGTTTCGATGGGGTATCCTGGTATTCCTAGTAATGCCTCTCCCAAATTCACGACTGTAACCGTATAATTCTTTGCCACCTCATCAAATCCCTTCATTTGTCTTTAGTCTTTTCCTTCTGCACACCCCTTTAGGCCAAATGGTTTTCTTCCTTCCCTACCGTTCGGCACCAGCCTATGGTTTGGAAGAAGACTATCCAATAAGCATAATGGGTGTACTGTCCCAATCCTAGGAACACTCGCAATGAGAGAGGGTGAAGATAAAAGACACCTGAATGTACTTTATTCCTATTTCTCCTGAACCAGGATCCATCCCCGAACTGGAACAAGTTCCTTTCGAGTTCGTATATAACCATACGATGGAATATCCAATAAACTGTGGATCTTCGTAGTGATACGGAGTGTCCTGGAGAAATACAAAAGTGATGTGGGAGTGGTAACGAAATATTTGGTTTGGTCGTGAATATCTGTTGCAATTTACTTTGCCCTCTTACTAATCCCTTGCTTTGTCTGAACTTAATACCTTCTGCACACCATCGTTAGGCTAATTGGTTTTCTTCATTCCCTACCGGTCGGCACCAGCCTAAGGTTTGGAAGAAGACTATCCAATTTGCGTAATAGGTGTACTATCTCCTAAACCAAGGAGTACTCGCAACCTGAGAGAAGGTAAAAGGAAAAGACAACTGAATAATCCTATCCGTTTTCTCCAGAACCGGAAACCATCCTCGAATAAATTCCTTCGAGTTCGTATCTAACCATACGATGGTTTTGTCCAATGGAAGTGGACGTTCGTTAGTAACACGGGGTGTCCTGGAGAAAAGGGTATAAGTAGGAGTGGCAATGAGGTCTGCAACTCTGACAATCCAAAAGCCGGTGTTTAAGAAGGTTCGGTCAACTTGGTCACTGAGTCAAAGTCTTAGGGTCGGGTCAAATGGTCGCTGCCAGAGAGAGAGAGAAAAGAAACACTCAGCGTGCACTCTAACCTAGATCAGAATGGTTACCAATTTATCTAATCTGGAATCCTCCCACTGTACCTCAAATTCTCCTCCAAACCTGAAAGAAGAATTAGTCGGGGTTACCCGAGGAGTAAACTAACTCATCAGTGGGAATCGGGATCCAACTCTCATCGCATGATAACGTGACGGAATCCGCTCACGGTATCACACTCCAGAAGGTATGCGCATATCTGGCAAGTTTCAGTACTTTTGAAACTCCCGATGTGATTTCTGCCCCATGCTCTTATGACCTTGACTTTGGCCAACATATCATAAGTCACATGTCAAGTTCTACCCGTCATTCTCCAGGTTAATTTGAATCCACCCGTACATACCCTTGACTTTGGCCAAAATGGCAGCACGACTGTCCCAAACCAACGCATCTATCTATGCTGCATATGAATACCCCAATAGCTACCAATCGCTGTGCCTTGACTTTGGCCAACATACACAGCTTGAATACTATTGACCACCCATATGAAACGACGGAGGGCTACGAATGGTTTCTGGCGAAAACCTTTAACGTAAAGAACTTGATATCGTTGAAGGAACGGATAGCTTTTTAGAAAATATAGTGACGAAAACCTTTGCTAAAGAGGTCACTCCCTGTGAAGGGATCTCGGCTCTTTCCCCGTAGAATGAGGTGCAGGATATTCCAAATGAATACCACGGTGCAAAGCAAAAGTAATCGGCTATAGTGAAGTTAATGCCCTGACGCAAACTTCTGTCCAAGGGGTCACTCCCGGTGAAGGGATCTCGGCCCTTGCCTCGTCGACTGAGGAGCAGGATATTCCAATGAATACCACGATGCAAAACAAAAGTGAACGTCCTTGCAATAACAGCTTTTTGAAAAGTGTTCCAACAACATCAGATTAGGTTTGTTTTTAACTTTGCATTGATCCGAATCAATGCAGTCCCATCAATTGATCACACCACAAAAAACGAAAATATACTGACGTACGTATATGCCATCCGCATTCGCCACTGGGTCCCGTCATTACCCGTTAGGTTAGCTTACTAACGACAGAGCGGGGACTGGACTAGCGCGGATGCAAAACATATACAACATCTACTAATATATATACCAATATATTATATTTCGCTCAAGGCGTGAATAAAAAAGCAACATCACAGAAATGTACAGCATCACAGAACAATACAGATATCTGGGATCCCCGGGTTTCACAGAGCCACTACTGAAACCCGACGTTCCCCTGGTCGTGTGGATAGCCTGTGCAATGAAATCCTAGACCCCTACGGGCGCGGCAAGTCACCCGCCAAAACCTGAAGCGAGGCAGCCCCCTTCAGCACCGTGAATGGACCACCCAGCACTTCACGGAATCCGGTAACTTGGGCACCCCTCCTGGGTCAACCTGTACCCCCTACGAGTGCGGCGGATAGCCAGCCAATCCTGGAGTGAAGCCCCCTCCGTCCCAATGCCATGAGATGCGGGCTTGTTGTCTTCTAGAACCCGGCTATCCGTGCACCCCACCGCGGGGCAATCCTAGTACAGAAAGTAAAATATACATACAACGGGTACATCGACCGCAACCAGGTCGTGCCCCAAAAGAATAATACAAACAGGCAGTGACGGCAGTCCACATGTCGGACGCTCGCCCCGCAATATCAAATGTACATAATACAACAGCACAGTACTAGCATTGCATCCAGGCTATCCCCCACGACCGATCCGCAACATCACAGCAAATACATAGAACATCAACGTGAAAGTCACGTTCGCAAATCCGTCTAACCGGGCTATAGCAGTTAGACCGGATTTACCGATCGAGTGGCATTCACGGTCGCAGATATAATGTAAATACTGTGAAAAATGTGTTTAAAATTTTCCGATTGATCAAACATTAACAAGTGGGCCCCCAAACAAAACTGTAGCAACCACAGAAAAACTGGGCCCAATTTTAATATTCCAAAAACCACAACTATTACTCAGAAACACACTGGAAAAATTTGGGGTTGTGAACAGTAATATCCGCGGCGGAAGCGCGGCCAAACCAGGTGTTTGGCCGCCCTTCCGCGGCGGTATGAAGAGATCCTTGAACCAAATTTTAACAGTGACCTTATAATTCCCTGCACATCACTCTGAGATAACCTGAAAAATTTTTGGACTCAAAAAAAATTCGACAGAAACTGATGTGCAAAGAAATACGGGTTTTCGGGATTTTGTTCGATCGGAAACGTAAAACACATTACACAAAAGCTAGACGAAGTTAATGGCGAGGCTCTGATACCACTGTAAGTGCACGGCGGCGCCCCGGCCGTCAAACCGACGCCGGAAAGCGGAAACGGTGATAAACTTAAATTTTTGCGGACTTTGCAAACCGGCACCACCGCGCACTAAACTCCGGATCGAACCATTAACTAGTCTACGCTACTAATAAGAAAGGGAAGAGATGTATACCGACGATCCAAGTCCTCCGGTCTTCATCTCCACTCCGATCTCCTCGCGGGATCTCCGTCCTTCTCCTTCTCGTCGCCTCCTCGCCGGAAAGGGCACCACATCGCCTTCGTCTTTTACGGGCTCCCGCCTCAATACCGAGGCAACTCGAGCATGAAGCCGGCAACTCGACATGCTCAAGATATGCTGTAGAATGTAGTGTAGAAGATGCTTGTCTCATTTTGGGGTATTGGTTGCCATAGATGGAGGAATGGTGTATAGAAAATTGGTGCTTTCAATTTTCTAACAATGGAATGAGATGATGAATGATATACTCTCTCAAAGATGAAGATGAAGCTCTCTCATTCTTTCTTTCTCTCAAGTGTTCTTTCTTGCATCAAGTGAGAATGATAATGGTGGAGGAATGATAATATGATAGCAAGAGGGAGGTGAGTGTAGGAGCAAGAGAGGGGTGACCACATCCAAGGTCAACAAAACATCAACCATGCTTAAAAACACTATGCCACCATAACCTTTCACTTCACTTTAAAACAAGTCAAAGCAAGTTATGGTGCAAAGAAAAGAAAGCTATCATAATCAATATATATTCAAGAAACCCCTCCACAAAAGTTATTTGCACAATTGCAAATAACCCCCTCCATCGGGAAAGTCCGGCCGGGAAAGAACAAAGGAAAACCGGCCGGAACGGAATGCAAACTGGCAACACCAGAAAATTGGTCCCGTAATATATTACAGGAAAACCCCAATACTGTGCATACACACCCGCATCTGTATTCCGTCCGGATACAAATGCAATGAGACAAAATCTACACTGTACTAAACTAGGACCGGCTTAAACCAAAACCGGCTAGTAAAAACCGTTCGATCCTGATCCGTGCAATACCGCACGTATCTGATCGAACCCTGCCATATAACTATACGGCCACTAGTACAAAACTGTCCGATCCTGATCCGTGCAATACCGCACGTATCTGATCGGACCCTGCCATATCTCCATACGGCCTCTACAGCGTTTCGCCCGAAAGCTGAGTAACTGAAAGTGTGGTAGACTCTAAAGACTCGTCAATACTATGGCTGTGGATTTAACCACTAGCCCGTCAGAGGTATAAGCCAATACGTAACGGGCCACCAGCTATTGACTAAAAGGGACGTCGATGAGCGAACTCATCCTGACACCCTACTGAGCCTGTCAGTGACAATATCCGTGCAGTCCGGTCCGTTCGTCTATGAGTATCGCATGGCGGGCCTAGGGGGTTGGTAAAAGTCAGACCCCCAAAAGCGGTACAAGTCGTGTCGGAGTGTAGCCCAGAACACCCTGAGATACTACTGGAATACCTACCAGTAAATCTCCTTGCCTTGGCCAAGGACTTTGTGTAATGGCTCTCCTAGACACAGCACGACCTCACCCCCAATACCGGGAGAGACGAACCCCTGAAGATACGCTCACTGCCTCCATGTGGCTCGGGACTGTACCCAACTAAAACCTGTTTGCACGACTCCTTTGAGCCGTGGTAGGGTAGTAATCAAAGTACAGTGGGAACTCACACGAGACAAATGACGATCCCCAGGTCGATGAACTAACCTGCACACATGTCACCAGGGAACTGCCATCTGACGTCTGGTATATGACCAACTAGCATGTTCCCGGCGAGTCCTGTCCGGTGTACTCATAACCCAATGAGCACCTGTATACATCTTAGGTGATCCAACTGACACCAGTGGCTTGTGAGACCGGCCACCGCCCCTCGTCGGGGTCTCGACTGTATACACTAGTCTACTAATGGAGTATCGATGCCCGGTCTCGAAACTCCCACGACTAGGGACCTTTTAAGGATATGCTTGTAGACCCCCAGCTCCCACTTATATGATCGCCCTCATACTGCTGGTGGTCAAGCAAGAATCCTAGGGGCTCTATCAACGTGTAATAGCGACGTGTCATGTCACCTAAAGCAGTACACGATGATAAAGGTAAACCAGATAGCATACTATCATCTCGAGTAAGACTGTCCTACCGGGATAGGTCCTCCCTCAATCATTACAATCACGTACCTGTGACCTAATAATTGACTCTGAGGGCACTATCTCCAACACCACATACTACGCTTACGGTCACAGAAAAGAAAGTGTAAAACTACAACAGTTGGAATCCGCAACCTCCTTAGACATCTCATGCCTAACCAGATGAATTCCTTAGACATCGCATGCCTAACAATTATAAACCCCGCATTTTAGTCTCATTATCGAAAACTCTTTTCAATATCAAGTCGGGCAATTCAACAAGATTCCCAACATGCTGATCGAATGCTCGTCGTAAACTTTAGTAGACGGCCGCACCCCCGATGCCGTCGATGAAGTGCACTAAGGCGGAACACCGTCGCCGTGAGCACCCGAACGGATGCTTTTGGCGACGGGGTTCTCCTACAGTCACTTGGTCGGGGCTATGGGGCATGGCTGTCTATTAAGTTTACCCGGCGAGTATCCGCGTACGCTACGTGATTGCAACGGACTTTTGATCACATCAAAATTCCGTGGCAACCGATCATCTGAGACTAAACTGCTATGTTTATAACATTCATATTAGTTATCTCATAACTACTTGTGGATTCCAAATATTGTATCACATTCCAGATAAATAGACAATGTTAAACTTTTCGATCGAAAAATCAAACACCCAAGTTTTCCCAAATATATCTCAACACTTGAAATCAGTTTAAAAACATCCATCACATGCCACAGTACTAATGGTCCAGCCGTAGAAGGGTCAAGCCAACGCCTTACATGTGGCACGCCGTACTGCCCCAAACCCTAAGGTTCAAAAGGCAGTTCAAGACGGTCACATAATCGAGTTAAGGTTTGTTGTCTTCTAGAGGGTCCACCGCGTTACTTGCACGACTTAGAACGTTCTTAAACTCGAGAAAAAATCCAACTTTTGAAAAAATTTCCGACTGGGGAAAAAGTGAGTTATTCATATCCGCCCGAACTTTTTAATAGTTTCTAAAATTATCCGGACAAAACTAAACAAAGTTAAATTATCTGATCGAATCAAAGAGTCCCCAATACAACCCTAGAAAACTCAAAACTTGAGTGGAATTAAAATATTCCCAGAAAAACTTGCCAAGAAAGGACCTAAGAATAATTAAGTGAAATTATAGGGACTAAGTCCAAATTTTGGCCGCTGAACCGCCGCAAAAATCTTGGTTTGGCCGCGGTTCCGCGGTCAAATTGTTGACTCAGAGATCCGTACTTCACAGTAATTCTTAGTTTTTCCTGCTTTTTTTTCTGGGCATTTTTAATTCAGAAAAAATCAACTTTTTGAAAATTGTCCAGAGAGGGTTCCGTATCGGGGTTTCGGCGTTCGATCGGACTTTAAACTTCGTCTAGACTTCGCCTAAAACTCTAGCTTGGCACTGATACCACTGTAGGGTTTCTAGGCACGCGCACAAGGGTCTACGAGGCATCAACCATGCCCGATTAAAATTTTAGCCGTGCCGAACAACTCTAATACGGATCTTTAAACTAGGGTTTAGGCGAAAACGAACATGTTAAACGCTTTAACACTAAGTGAGAGGGATTACAACCTTTGTAGATCCAGTCCTTCACTTCTTAAGCTCCGTGTTGAGGTCCCTTCGCTGCAATCATCGTGTTGTGGACTCTCGAGAGGCTTCACGAAGAGAATGATGCAACATTTGCTTCCGATCTTCGATACCAAGATGATCTACCTTGAAGTTTCGATAACACAAGCTAACACTCATAATATGAAGTGAACACCCTCATCTAAATGGCAAGGATAGATGAGGATGATGAAGTAGGATTTTTGCTCTCATTTAAAATCTTTTTCTCACTCACTTTCATCACAAAAGAAAGCTTTTTCATGAAGGAACTCAAGCATGAAGAAGAAGAATGAAAAAGATAACCTTAATCCTTTTGTGATGAATAATGAATTATTGTAGTGGTTACAAATCTAACCAAGGGTTAAGCATGAGAGAGTTAACCCTTTTAGAGAGTTAACGAGGGTTAATGGTTTGGATTGGGTTAACATAATATCTCACAAAAATATCAAGCAACCACAAATTCAATGCTTCATGAAGCTTCATCGAAGCTTCATGCAAAAGCTAACCCTAATCCAAACCCTAACCAAGTTTAAACCCTAATCCAATGTCAAATTTCTAACTCTAACATGTTACAATATTATATATCACATATACAATATATTTTGTAACAATAGAAAATAATACAATTAACATATATCGCATATATATCAATGTATTATCCCGTGAGAAAATGAATCTTTTAGTGAGCTAATATTTGTTAATGTAATTTAATATATCATATATATTATTATACATTAAATTATCGAATCAACTCTTGATCCGACAATCCGGCTATATCGCAAATAACCGACTAATATAATGACCCGGCTATATCACATATACCCGGACGATATCTCATATCGCGAGAATCCAATACAGTATCATATACCGCATTATCCTCGGTCCCGCACATATCACATATGTGCTCCTACTCCGTTTTGCCTAAGCTAAGAAACCTCTGTGTAGGACTCTAAAGAATCGTCAATACGCCGGCAGTAGGAGATGATCATACCAAACACCCACAAGCTGCAAGCGGCCAGCTAAACGTAACAGCCACCCAGGTATTGAGCGCTCAGAAGATTAACAAGCAAGCCTGTACATTCTCCTGTGAATCCAAACAGTAACACTCCCATACAGTCCGGTCTTGTCGTCTGATATGTCGCATATCTCGCCTAGGGGTGGTAAACGTCAGACCCCAGTAGCTCGATAAGTCGTGTCGATATGAGGTCTATAACAATTCGAGAAACTACTGATAACACTTACCAGTAAATCTCAGCAACCTTGGCCAGGGATTTCTGGTTATAGCCAATCGAACACAGCACAACATCAACTCCCTATACCGGGAGAGACGAATCTCCTCCTATCGCTCATTGCCCCCATGTGATTCGGGACTGTACCCAAAAACCACCTTTTTGCACGCCCTCTTGGACGTGGTATGATGGAAATCAAAGCACGGTGGGAATCACATAAGACTCTATGACGATCTCGGGTCAACAGACTACTCTGTACCAGTGTCACCGGAGAACTGCCATCTGACGTGATGTATAATACCATCTGGGAGTTCTCGGCGAGTCCGTCCAGTGTACCCAGTCTCCACTGAGCACCCGTACACCATCCTTGATGTCAAACACCGATGGATATGGGATCATCCATCGTCTATCATATGGGTCAAGATGCGTATACGCTAGTCTACTCTGGTGCATCGATGCCCTGTCTCGATACACCCTCGACTAGGAACAATTATAGGATGTACTCGTCGACTACCGTGGCCCCACTAGTATGATCTCATCATAGTCCCAGTAGTCGAGTACATATCCTAAGGGCTTTATCAACATGTAACATAGAGAAAATCAGAGTACATGTTAAGATAAAGTACAACCAGATAGAATACAATCATGTCGAGCAAGAAAGTCCTCCCTATATATGTCTAAGCATCCATTACAATATACATCGTATGTACAGTAATGGCCTCTAGGGCATACATATAACTAACACTATCGACGAGTGAGAGATCACATGACAACTTGCCACGTACTCCTCAGATCCATCCAACGAGTCTTCTCCATCATCTTCGTCCTTAAGGACATGGCTGAGGAACTCTTGGAGCGTGATTGGAGTCCGCGACTTTTGGTTGTACTCTTCCAGCGCGTCAATCTGTTTCTGCAGGTCTGTGCGCTTGTCACCAGGCTTCATGGGCTTCTTGGGTTTCTTTTTCTTCTTCGAAGATTTCGACGGCTGGGTGTGCGAGCTTTGGCTATCACCACTGATCTTTGGAGTTGGGCGCGGCTTCAGCATCCCTTCGATGATCTGGGGTTCCAGCGGATTCTTCCACCTGATTGCCGGGCATGTCTGGAGATCATTTAGCATCCTTTTGGTTTTGGCCGAAAGAGCCACCTCCTATGGAGCTTCATCAACAAAAGAGCCCGTTGTCCCCGGTGTGTCCGTCTTCTTAGGAGTATGCGGTTGTGGTGGGTTTACTTTCCACTTCTCAGACAGTGCAAACTTGCCCTGTAGGTACTGATCTTCGATCCATCCTTTAAAGACGAAGCAATCCTCGATCGGATGGCTTACCGTTTGGTGGTAAGGGCAATAATTGGGATTATTCACTTCGCTAGGTTGCGGTGGTCGCCTTAGATTCGGAAAATTGATAAGCCTGTTGTGCATAGCTAGTTCGAAAAGCCTCTTCGTTTTGTCCCGTGGGAATGAGTAAGGACGGTTCATTTTTTCATTGTAATAGCGCCGTCTCTCTTCCAGTTGATCTGCTAGCTTTGGGGCACTGGGCTGCTGTTGGATGTTCGCAATGAAGGTCGCCTTCCCTTTGCCCTTGTCGTTCCGAGGTTCCGGCTTCGGGGGAGACGGTCTGTGACCCATTTGATCCATTTGGGCTAGCTTATTGATTATAGCCTGGAACGTGGTCGGTTTAAAGAACATCATGAACTGTGAAATAGTTGCATGAGGGTCTAGGGTGCCCATGAACATGCCCACTGCTGGCGCTTCTTCGATGCGCTGTTCGCACTTCGACCACAGATTTCGCCACCGGATTGCATATTGAACCCAAGTTTCGCCCGGCTTCACCCTTGCATTGATCAACGCCGTGTAAGTCGACGTTGTACACCCCACGAGTTGCGGGGAGGCGGAAATATGAAAAACAATCTTTTTCTTTAAACTAACATCGACTAACCGAAAGGATCTTTGCTAAACTATAACTAACACTATCATAGGAGTAGTTAGCTACTATGAAAGAAGATTATACCTAATGAACCAAGTCCTTCTTCTTCTCGTTAACCACCTCCTCGTCGGCCTCCTCTTTGTAATAGACGATCCACCCGAAAGCTACTACTCCAAGCTTTGCCTCTAACTTGAGGAAACTAGGTTACTAAAATTGCTAATCAAAGTCACCTAGGTAATTTAGAGTGTGATTGTAAGTCCACGTTGCCCACCCCGGTGCTTACGGGGAGGCGGAAACGGTAAAAACGATTTTTCTAAACTCAAGGCAACATGGACTAAAAGGAGGATCTTTGCTAAACAAAAACTAACAACCAAGCTAAAAAGGTTTAGCTATTCGGTTAGAGGGTTATACCTAAGTCTTGAACTCCTTCTCTTCTTGCTCCTTGGAGTGGGTTGAACGGGTCCTCCTCGTCGCCTTCTCTTGCCGAAGAAAGATCCACCCGAGGGCCTCTACCTTTGGCTCCTACCTCAACCTAGAGGTAACTAAAGTGCTTGGCTTGCTAAACCTAGAACCCTAGAATGAGTAGAGAGGAGTTTTGGTGTTTTATCTCAAAAGCAAATGGTTCTCAACATATGAGAGAGGAGAGCTTTGAGAGAGAGGAAGAGGATGAGCTTTGGATGAGAGAGGATGAGGATAATTATCAACCATTCTCACATATATGTGAATTATGATAATTAAATAATTAATCAAAGATAATAGTGATGGTTAACTTGAAATGACCATTATCATTTCACATTAATGAATTTTGCAAGAATCAAAGAGCATCTTTCATGTGGAATGATGATGGTCAATATGTCAACATGAGTCAACAAGTCAACCAAAGTCAAATGGTCAACAACCCTAACCATAACACAATTATCTTTAATTAATATCAATAATCATATTTCACATATTCATTAGGGTTTGGAAAAAGACAACGGTCATCAACCCTAATGAGAATCCTCTGCCTCTGCCTCGGTCAACTGTGCATACACACCCGCATCTATATTCCGAGGAACACGAATACAATGAGATAAAACCAATCCCAAAACATATACTAGGATCTGACTTAAACCAAAGCCCTCTAGTAATAACTGTCTGGACACTAAACGTGCACAAGTGTGCGGATGTGAACGAACCCTGTCGCAAAACCATGCGACCTATACTCTATTTTGCCCAAAGGCGAATAACCCTCTGTGTGGGACTCTAAAGACTCGACACTACGCTGGCAGTGGGTTTAACCACAGGCCGCAAGCGGTACTAGCTGTACGTAACGGTCCCCAGGTAGATACCGATAAGAAGACTGATGAGGTGAACCCATCCGAACTCCTACTGAGCCTGATTGTGACAATCTCCGTACAGTCCGGTCTGTTCGTCTAAGAGTATCGCATGGCGGGCCTCAGTCCCGTAATAGCGGTACAAGTTGTATCGGAGTGTAGCCCAGAACACCCTGAGATAACACTGGAAACGCTACCAGTATATCTCGCTAGCCCTGGCCAGGGACTTTGTGTAATGGCTCTCCTAGACACAGCGCGATATCAACCCCCAATACCGGGAGAGACGAATCCTGTCCAATTGTCACTTCCTCCAAATGCTTCGGGACTGCACCCAACTGCTACCTGTTTGCATGACTCATTTGAGCCGTGGTAGGGTAGCAATCTAAGAACAGTGGGAAAAAACTCGAGGCGAAGTGACAGTGTCAAGTCAACGGACTAAGCTGTACTCATGTCACCTGGGAACTGATAACTGACGATAGGTATAGTACCAACCAACAGTTCCCGACGAGTCCTGTCCAGTGTACTCGTAACCTAACGAGCACCCGCATACTATCTCACGTACGACGTACTAATGGCTATGGGACAGACCATCTCCCCTGCTGGGATGAGAAGCGCATACGCTAGTTTACTCCGGAGTATCGATGGCCCATCTTGATAATCCTACGACTAGGGACCTCTATAAGGATGTGCTTGTAGATTACCCAGCCCCCACTAGTGTGACTGCCATCACAACGCTGGTAATCAAGCAAAGATCCTAAGGGCTCCACTAATGTGTAAAGGCGATATGCTAAAACAAACACATGCACACATTAAAGTAGAAACAAACCAAGTAGCATACTACTATTTTGAGCAAGATTGTCTATACAACTGTGAATATCCCAAGCTTCCATTAAGTAATATACAAACTAGTATGATACAGTAATAGCCTCTAGGGCATATACACTTGTTGGATATAGTGCCCTCTAAGTCAATTATTGGATCGCAGGTATGTGATTGCAATGATTGAGGGATGACCTATACCGATATGACTGTCTTACTCGAGATGATAGTATGCTATCTGGTTTGTCTTTATCATCGTATACATACTTTAGTTCACTATTGCATGTTGATAGAGCCCATAGGATTCTTTCTTGACTACCAGCAGTATGATGGCGATCATATACGTGGGAGCTGGGGTCTGTAAGCACATCCTTAAAGTGTCCCTAGTCGTGGGAGTTTCAAGACAGGGCATCGATACTCCAGAGTAGACTAGTGTATACAGTCGAGACCCCGACGAGGGGCGGTGGCCGGTCTCACAAGCCATTGGTGTCAGTTAGTTCACCTAAGATGTATACAGGTGCTCATTGAGTACACCGGACAGGACTCGCCGGGAACATGCTAGTTGGTATTATATATATCGTCAGATAGCAGTTCCCTGGTGACATGTGTACAGGTTACTCTGTCGGCCTATGATCTTCATTTGTCTCATGTGAGTTCCCACTGTGCTTAGATTACTACCCTACCACGCTCAAAGGAGACGTGCAAACAGGTTTTAGTTGGGTACAGTCCTGAGCCACATGGAGGCAGTGAGCGAATCGTCGGGGATTCGTCTCTCCCGGTATTGGGGGTTGATGTCGCACAGTGCACGGATGGCCATCACTAGAAATTCTCGGCCAGGGTAGTGGAGAATTACTGATTTGGATCAGTAGTTTCTTAGGAGGTAATGGGCATCATACCGACACGAATTATCGCGTTATTAGGGGTCTGACTTTATCCACCCCCCTAGACTCGATATGCGATACTCTTAGACGAACGGACCGGACTGTACGGATATTGTCACTGTCAGGCTCAGTAGGGTTTCCGGATGAGTTCGCTCGTCAGCTTCCCTTCCAATCAATACATAGGCAACCGTTACGTACAGCTTGTACCTCTAACGTGCTAGTGGTTATACCCAGTGCCAGTGTGTTGATGAGTCATTAGAGTCCCCCACAGAAAGTTTCCCATGTTCGGGCGAAACGTTGTAGAGGCCGTATGGTTTTATGGCAGGGTTCGGAAAATGCACGCGCGTTTACGCACGTGTCATTTTTCGGGCAGATAATACTGGTGGGCTTTGGTTTAAGCCGGATCCGAGTATTATACTTGTAAGTCCATGTCACGCACCCCACGAACTTGCGGGGAGGCGGAATATATGAAAAACGATTATCAAAGCTTCGTAACACGGACTTGAGCGCATGAATCGTTTCTAAACCATTGCTAACTATCTACTAGAGGTTTAACTACTCGGATACGAAGTTATACCTCACATTACTTGTCTTTCGGGTCTTCATCGCGGTCCTCCACTCCTCGTAGGCTCTTTGGAACATCGGCACCTCAACGGCCTCCTCGAATCAAAGGCGATCCACCCGAAAGCTCCTACGCCAAGCTTAATCTCAAACTTGAGATAACTAGGTTGCTTAAAGTGCTAATCTAAGCTACCTAGGGGATATAGAGTGAGGTTATGGATGTATTAGTCTAGCTAACCCTTGATCTCAACTCATGAGAGGTTAGGGTTAGGGTTTGAAGAGAGAGTGAGCTTGAGGAGAGAGAAGGTGAAGATTATCTATCAAATGAGATAATGATCTATCATCATATATATGAAGCATTATTTATTTATCCAAAAATGAAATAATAGAATTAACAACCATGCTTCTTAAATATCTATGAGTGATTCATCTCCATGAGTCATTAAGAATTTATGATGCATTAATGACATGGATGAATCACAAAAATGAGTCACTAATCTCATTTAATGCAATGCCACCTTAACCCCCCAAGTCACCACTCTTCTAGAAGCTTCTCGACAAATTACGAGAACGCCCCTCTAATCCGTGAAAACACGGAAAAACTTTAGACTGTATAAATCCAATAACCTGATACTAGAATCTGGCTTAAACCAAAGCCGGCTAGTAAAAACTGTCCGAAAAGTCGTACGTGCGTAAACACACGTATGCGTCCGAACCCTTGTCGTAAAACTATACGACCTCTATATCGTTTCGCCTGGAGCAGGGAAACTCTCTGTGTGGGACTCTAAACACTCGACACTACGCTGGCAGTGGGTTTAACCACAGACCGCAAGCGGCACTAGCTGTACGTAACGGTCCCCAGGTAGATGTCGATAAGAAGGCCGATGAAGAAAACCATCCGAACCCCTACTGAGCCTGATGTGACAATCTCCGTACAGTCCGGTCTGTTCGTCTAACACTATCGCATATCAAGCCTAGGGGGCGGTAAGCGTCGATCAGTCCCCTAATAGCTGTATAAGTCGTGTCGGAGCGAAGCCCATTACACCCTGAGAAGCTACTGGAACCTACCAGTATATCTCGCTTGCCCTGGCTAGGGACTTTGCGTAATGGCTCTCTGACACAGCACGATATCAACTCCCAATACCGGGAGAGACGAATCCTATCTAACCGCCACTGCCTCCAAGTGCTCGGGACTGCACCCAACTGCTACCTGTTTGCACGACTCTTTTGAGCCGTGGTAGGGTAGCAATCTAAGAACAGTGGGACACACTCGAGGCGAAGTAGCAGTGTCAAGTCTGCGGACTATGCTGTACTCATGTCACCTGGGAACTGTTAACAGACGATGGGTATAATACCAACCAATCAGTTCCCTGGCGAGTCCTGTCCGGTGTACCCATAACTTAACGAGCACCTGTATACTATCTCCAGTACGACGTACTGATGGCTGTGGGACAGACCATCTCCCCAACTGGGATGAGAAGCGTACACACTTAGTCTACTCCAGAATATCGATGCCCTATCTCGATAATCCAACGACCAGGGACCTGTATAGGATGTTGCTTACAGACTACCCAGCCCCCACTAGTGTGACTGCCATCACGACGCTGGTAATCAAGCAAAGATCCTATGAGCTCTACTAATATGTATAAGTGATACGTTACAAGAAACATATGCACATATTAAAGTAGACACAAACCAAGTAGCATACTACCATTTTTACCAAGACTGTTATATACAACTGTGAATATCCCAAGCTTCCATTAAGTAATATACAACCTAGTATGATACAATAATGGCCCCTAGGGCATATACACTAACAATCTCCCACTTGCACTAGGGCCATGAGCTGGCATATCGTAGACCTATAATCTCGAATAGCCTCTCGAACCGCGTCTGAGGAAGGGCCTTTGTGAATGGATCAGCAATGTTATTCTCCGTCTCTACTCTCTTCACCTCGATCTCCCGGCAATCTACGATCTCCCTGATCAGGTGATACCGCCTTAAGATATATCTGGACTTCTGATGGGACCTGGGTTCCTTCGCTAAAGTTATAGCGCCATTGTTGTCACAATACAGAGGTATTGGACCAACACTGGTAGGAACCACCTGAAGTTCTGTGAGGAACTTCTTCATCCAGACTGCTTCTTTTGCGGCATCGCAAGCATCTATGTACTCTGCTTCCATCGTTGAGTCAGCAACGGTCTCCTGTTTGGAACTCTTCCAACAGACCTCCCCTCCATTGAGGGTAAAGACATAACCCGACATGGATTTGGAGTCATCTTTGTCACTCTGAAAGCCGGAGTCGGCAAAGGCCTCCAACTGGAGGTCTTTTCCGCCATACGTCAAGAACATCTCCTTAGTCTTTCTTAGGTACTTGAGAATATTCTTTACTTCTATCCAGTGATTCTCCCCTGGGTTTGCCTGATACCGGCTTACAACGCTCAATGCATATGCTACATCTGGTCTGGTACATAACATCGCATACATTATAGAGCCTATCGCAGAAGCGTAGGGTATAATCGACATGCGATCCCTTTCCAAATCAGTCTTGGGAGACATCTCTTTGGAGAGGGTGATTCCGTGACAAGCCGGTAGGTTACCGCGCTTAGAATCATCCATTTTGAAGCTCTTCACTATGGTGTCTATGTACCTGGACTGCGAAAGTCCCAACATCCTCTTTGATCTATCACGATAGATCCGGATCCCCAGAATATAGGTGGCATCACCCAGGTCTTTCAAGGAGAATTTATGTGACAAGAATCTTCTGACTGACTGTAACATAGGAATATCATTTCCTATTAGGAGAATGTCATCCACGTACAAGACGAGGAATACTACAGCTCTCCCTACAATCTTACTGTATATGCAAGGTTCATCTAGATTTTTGATAAAGTCAAATTCTTTGACAGCATCATCAAAACAGATGTTCCAACTCCGCGATGCCTGCTTTAGTCCATAAATGGACTTAAGCAGCTTTCATACTTTATCGTTGCTCCCACTCTGAATGAATCCCTCTGGCTGATCCTGTAAGTCGATGTACAACACCCCACGACATGCGGGGAGGTGGAATAATGAAAAACGATCTTGTTTTAGGCGTAAACATTGACTAATCGAGAATCTTTGCATAAACAATAACTAACAAGAAACCATAGAAGAGTTAACTACTATGATAAGTGATTATACCTAAAGAACCGAGTCCTTCGTCTTGTCGTTCTCCACGTCCTCTCTGGCCTTCTCTATGTAGTAGAAGATCCACCCGAGAGCTTAACTACAAGCTTCACCTCTAACTTGAGATAACTAGGTTTCTTAAATCGCTAATCTAAGTAACCTAGGTGATATAGAGAATGGTTAAGGATTAAGCAGTCTACTCTAATCCTTGGTCTCAACACATGAGATGGGAGGATTAGGGTTTGAAGAGAGAGAGCTTGAGGAGAGAGAAAGTGAGCAAAAGAATGGAATGAGATAATGATCTTTCATAATATATATGAAGCATTAACAATATCAAGATAAATCAAATAAATGATTTAACAACCATGCTCCATAAATATCTAATGGGTGATTCATCTCCATGAGTCATTAAGCATTTATGATGCATTAATGACATGGATGAATCACTCAAATGAGTCACTAATCTCATTTAATGCATATGCCACCTTAACCCTCAAGTCACCATCTTCTAGAAGCTTCTCGCGTAATTACGAGAACGCCCCTCCTATCCGTGAAAACACGGAAAAACTTTAGACTTTATAAATCCAATTACCGGATACTAGAAACTGGCTTAAACCAAAGCCGGCTGGTAAAAACTGTCCGGATGTCGTATGTACGTAAACACACGTTTGCGTCCGAACCCTTGTCGTAAAACCATACGACCTCTATATCGTTTCGCCTGGAGTAGGGAAACTCTCTGTGTGGGACTATAGAGACTCGACTACTACGCTGGCAGTGGGTTTAACCACAGACCGCAAGCGGCACTAGCTGTACGTAACGGTCCCCAGGTAGATGTCGATAAGAAGGCCGATGAGGAAACCCATCCGAACTCCTACTGAGTGTGATGTGACAATCTCCGTACAGTCCGGTCTGTTCGTCTAAGACTATCGCATATCGGGCCTAGGGGGCAGCAAGCGTCAGTCCCCTAATAGCGGTATAAGTCGTGTCGGAGTGAAGCCCATTACACCCTGAGAAACTACAGGAACCTACCAGCAAATCTCGCTTTCCCTGGCCAGGGACTTTGCGTAATGGCTCTCTGACACAACGCGATATCAACTCCCAATACCGGGAGAGACGAATCCTGTCTAACCGCACTGCCTCCAAGTGCTCGGGACTGCACCCAACTGCTACCTGTTTGCACGACTCCTTTGAGCCGTGGTAGGGTAGCAATCTAAGAACAGTGGGACACACTCGAGGCGAAGTAGCAGTGTCAAGTCTGCGGACAATGCTGTACTCATGTCACCTGGGAACTGTTCACTGACGACTGGTATAAAACCAACCAACAGTTCCCTGTGAGTCCTGTCCGGTGTACCCGTAACCTAACGAGCATCTGCATACTATCTATAGTACGACGTACTGACGGCTGTGGGACAGACTATCTCCCCAACTGGGATGAGAAGCGTACACACTAGTCTACTTCGGAGTATCGATGCCCTGTCTCGATAATCCTACGACTAGGGACCTGAATAAGGATGTGCTTGTAGACTACCCAGCCTCTACTAGTGTGACTACCATCACAACTCTGGTAGTCAAGCAAAATCCTAAGAGCTCTATCAATACGTATACTCACATATTAAGATAGAAAAACCAAGTAGCATACTACTATATTTAGCAAGACTGTTATATACATGTGAATATCCCAAGCTTCCATTAAGTAATATACAAACTAGTATGATACAATAATGGCCCCTAGGGCATATACACTAACAATCTCCCACTTGCACTAGGGCCATGTACTGGCATATCGAAGACCGATGATCTCGAGTAGCCTCTCGAACTGAATCTGAGGTAGGGCCTTTGTGAATGGATCAGCAATGTTCTCTTCAGTAGCAACTCTCCGAACCTCGATCTCTCGACGATCAATGATCTCCCTGATCAGGTGATACCGCCTTAAGATGTGTCTGGACTTCTGATGGGACCTTGGTTCCTTTGCTAAAGCTATAGCTCCGTTGTTGTCGCAATACAGAGGTATTGGATCAACAATGGTAGGAACCACCTGAAGTTCTGTTAGGAACTTCTTCATCCAGACCGCTTCTTTTGCGGCATCGCAAGCAGCTATATACTCCGCTTCCATCGTCGAGTCAGCAACGGTGTCTTGCTTGGAGCTCTTCCAGCACACCGCCCCTCCATTGAGGGTAAAGACATAACCTGACATGGGCTTGGAATCGTCCTTATCACTCTGGAAGCCGGAATCAGCATAGGCCTCCATTCTGAGGTCTTTTCCGCCGTAAACCAAGAACATCTCCTTAGTCCTCCTCAGGTAGTTGAGAATGTTCTTTACTGCTATCCAGTGCTTCTCCCCTGGGTCTGACTGATACCGGCTTACTATGCTCAGTACGTAAGCTACATCTGGTCTGGTGCACAACATCGCATACATTATAGAGCCTACCACAGAAGCGTAGGGTATAATTGACATGCGTTCCCTTTCCAAATCAGTCTTGGGAGACATCTCTTTGGATAGGGTGATTCCGTGACAAGCCGATAGATTACCGCGCTTAGAATCTTCCATACTGAATCTTTTCAGTACAGTGTCGATATACCTGGACTGCGAAAGTCCCAACATCCTCTTGGATCTATCACGATAGATTCGGATCCCCAGAATGTAAGAGGCATCACCCAGGTCTTTCATGGAGAACCTATGTGACAAGAATCCTTTGATAGATTGTAGCATAGGAATGTCATTTCCTATCAATAGAATGTCATTTCCTATCAATAGAATGTCATCTACGTACAAGACGAGGAATACGACAGTTCGTGCTACAACTTTACTATATATGCACGGTTCATCTGGATTTTTGATAAAGTCATATTTTTTGACCGTTTCATCAAAACAGATGTTCCAACTCCGCGATGTCTGCTTCAGTCCATAAATGGACTTAAGCAACTTGCATACTTTCCCGCTGCTCCCACTCTGATTGAAACCCTCTGGCTGATCCATATAGACGCACTCTTCTAAATTTCCATTCAGAAAAGACGTCTTTACGTCCATCTGCCAGATTTCATAATCATGGAAGGCAGCAATAGCAAGAAGGACCCGAATGGATTTGAGCATAGCCACTGGAGAAAAGGTTTCATCATAGTCCAAACCAGGTCTTTGACGAAAACCCTTTGCAACAAGTCTAGCCTTATAGGTTTCCACCTGTCCATCTACACCAATCTTTTTCTTGAAGATCCATTTGCATCCTATGGGTTTTACCCCATCTGGAGCAAAGTCCAAAGTCCATACTTTGTTGGTGTACATGGACTCCATTTCGGTCCGCATTGCATCTAGCCATCATACCGAGTCGCCGCTCTGGATGGCCTGTTGGAAGCCAGTAGGTTCATCATCATCTATGATGCAATCCTCTCTATCCCCATCTATGAGAAAACCGTAGTATCTCTCAGGCGGATAAGACGGCCTACTACTCCTGCGGAGGGGTGTGGGAATTTCCAGTTCATCTTTAACTACTTGTTCTACCAAACTTTCAGTATTAGTTTGTGGTTCTGGAATTTCTTCCAGTTCTATTTCGCTCCCACTTATTTCCTTTTCTAAAAACTGCTGTTCTAGAAAATGGGCATTACGAGAAACAAAAACCTTTTGTTCCTCTGCGTAATAGAAATAATATCCCTTGGAGTTCTTTGGATATCCCACAAACTTACACTTTACTGATCGCGCCTCGAGCTTGTCCACATGCTGCTTTTTAACAAAAGCTGGACATCCCCAAATCTTCATAAGCTGAAGATGGGGTTTCTTCCCACTCCACATCTGATATGGGATGGTAGGCACAGTCTTGGTAGGAGCCCTATTCAGAAGATATGCCGCTGAATCTAGCGCATAACCCCAAAAAGATCGCGGTAACTCAGCATTACTCATCATGGAACGTACCATATCCAATAGGGTTCGATTCCTTCTCTCCGATACACCGTTATGCTGTGGAGTGTATGGAGGAGTAAGCTGAGAGAGAATTCCTTTCTCTTTTAGGTAACCTAGGAACTCGGCACTCAAGTATTCACCACCTCGATCAGATCTTAGTGTCTTGATACTTTATCCGGTTTGGTTTTCTACTTCATTCTTATTCTCTTGGAGTTTCTCAAAAGCCTCGGATTTATGTTTCATTAGATAAATGAATCCGTACCTTGAGTAATCATCCGTGAAAGTAATGAAATAGGAAAAACCACCTCTTGCATGTGTAGACATTGGACTACATACATCGCTGTGTATGAGTCCTAAGAGCTCGCTCGCTCTTACTCCATGTCCAGTAAATGGATTCTTTGTCATCTTTCCTTTGAGACAAGATTGACAAGTGGCATAAGTTTGATATTCGAACGAGTCCAAATATCCTTCTCTATGTAACTTAGTCAACCTTCTCTCATTGATATGACCCAGTCTACAATGCCATAAGAAAGCTTTATTTAAATCTGGAGACTTTCTTTTTAGTGTGTTCTGGACATTGAAAATTTGGAGTTGGTTTAACACATATGTACCGTTTTCCAGTGTACCGGACCCAATCAAACTATGATTAAGGTGGATGTTAACAACACCACTTCCAAACGTGAAATCATAACCTTTATTTGATAACAAGGAAACAGATATGATATTACACGTTAAGCTGGGTACACAAAAACAGTTATGTAAAACCAAAATGTGTCCACTCGTCAATCCTAGGTGATAATCCCCTACGGACACAGCTCCCACGCTAGCTCCGTTAGCAAACATCAGGGTCATATCACCTTCCTTCAGCACTCTACGGTTTCTCAGTGCCTGTAATGAATTGCAAATATGAGATCTTGATCCGGTATCCAATACCCAGGAAGTAGAGTTGATTGACAGACAATTCTTAATTACAAACACACCTGAAGTCGAAGCCACAGCTTGCTTCGGTTCCTGGTTCTTGGCGTTCCACGCCTTGCAATCCTTTTTCCAGTGCCCTTTCCTGTGACAATGGAAGCACTCATCCTGGGCCACTACCGGTACTGCAAACTTTTTCTATCCCTTCCCTCCCACCTTACTTACACCTCCTCTAGGTTTGGTGGCGGCCTTCTTTTTCCTTCCTTTGGCCCTAGCCTTGGATCCGGAAGAAGAAGCACCGCTAACAAACATAGCGGGTGTTTCCCTTGCTTTCTGCAAGGTGCCCTCTGCACTCCTCAACATGTTAAGGAGTTCTGGAAGTTCAACTTCTTTTCTTTGAATGTTGAAGTTCAGAATAAACTGGGCGTAGGTGGAAGGAAGGGACTGGAGAATAAGGTCTGTATAGAGCTCATTATCCAAAGTCGTCCCAAGGTCTGCGAGCTCTTCTATATAGCCGATCATCTTTAGGACATGTTCTCCCACCGATGATTCGACAGCCAACCTCGCTCGAAACAAGTTCTTAAAGGTCTCGTATCTTGCTATACGAGATTGCTCTCCATAAAGTTCCTTTGTATGGAGAAATATGGCATCTAGTTCCATATCTTCGTGCCTCCTCTGATGTTCATTGTTCATCGAGGCAAGCACGATGCACTTGGCTTTCGCGCAATCGAAATCCCAGGTTTTGCGGATTTCCTTATCCGCATTACTGGATTTGGGACCAGGGACAGCAGGTGCCTTAGCGGTGAGGACGTACCCCAATTTGTCATAGGTCAAAGCCATTTTGACATTCCGCAGCCAATCTTTATAGTTTGGCCCTGTCAGTATATTTTTCTCTAAAAGTAACTTAAGTCCAGTCATTTTCAGGGTCGCTGCAATTAGGAGAGAGAGAAGAAAACTCTTTAGCATGATGCTCTTGCAAGTTTAGAGTGGTTTTTAATTTATCTAAACTGGATGGCTCCCACTGTTTCTCGAATCCTTCCTCAAACCATAAAAGAAGAATTAGCCAGGACTATTCTCACTGTACAATACTTGCTTAACCGTTCAGCCAGGCTGGTGTCGGTACTTCGAGGGAGGTTTTCCAACGCTTTCGCGAAGTTCCTTAATTAAATAACCTCTTTTCTCTGGGGGCGTAACCCCGCTGACACCTTTCTTGACACCTACTTGGTTTATAGCATTGATCGTTAAGTGACGAATATCCTGATGAGTAGCATATACTCACAGTAGGATCGGGATCCAAATATCATCGTATGATAATGTTGAAGGAATCCTACCAACATTCATCAAACTCCAAATGGTATGCAACTCTTTGCAAATTTCAGTTTCTTTAGAAATTCCCGATATAAGTTTTTGCCCCATGCTCTTATGACCTTGGCTTTGGTCAAAATATCATAAGTCACATGTCAAGTTCTACCCGTCATTATCTTGTCAATTTGAACCCATCCGTACATACCCCTGACTTTGGTCAAATGATAATACGACTGTCCCAAACTAACTCATCTATCTATGCAACAAATGAATACCCAGCAGCTACCAAACACTATGCCTTGACTTTGGCCAAAATGCATAGCTTGAATACTACTGAATACCCAAATGAAATGACGGAGGGCTACAAATGGTTTTGGCGAAACCATGAACGTAGTGAACTTGATATGACCGAAGGAACCTGATAGCTTTTAAAAGGAGTGGTTAAAGCTCCGCAATTAAAAATATCATCTGTTTTAAAATAACCGATTGGTTTCTTTTAAATTGTTCCAACGATTTAACTTTTTGGTTTATTTTCTTTGCATTATAAATAATGCGTCCCATCATTAACCTATCATTGCAGAAAACAACGAAAATACAACGTCCTCTTATGCCATCCGCATTCGCCACGGGGTCCCGTCATCACCCGTTAGGTTACTTAACTAACGGCAGAGCGGGGGCTGGGCTAGCGCGGGTGTAAAACATAAGTGACGTCTAAATTGTTATTATATATAGATATTGTACATTCGTCAGACGCAATAACAGGCATTCCAGATCTCATATGAACTTTATTGGATTTGCAAGCAATCCGTATTTGTTTAGAGCCTGCAACAACAGACGGATTACACAGTTTTGATGAATAGCCATTACCCCACCCTAGACCCCTACGGGTACGGAAAATTACCCGTAAAATACCCAAAGTGAAGCGGTCTCCCTCAACAAAGTGAGTAGGCCACTAAACACTTCAAAGTACCCGGTAGTTTGTGCACCCCATCTTGGGTCTATCCTAGGAGCAAAAACAGTAAAATGAAATAATACAACGGTGGCTACAACCGCAACCTGGATGTGCCCCGTAAAATAATATTACAACATATTACAATTACACCGAATGAATGAATATAACAACCCATCTCAAACCCCGGCTAATCATCACAACAGTCCAATACAGTTCACAACCACAAACAGTAAAAACCATTACAGAAATGTGCAACCCCCTGCCAACCGACATACTAGCAGTTAGGAGAGGTTTACGAACACATTATACAAACACAGATATAATCATATTAGCAAACATCGTAAAATTTCGATTGAGCAAACACTTTAAATTCAACTCCCAAAACTTCTCTGTGCACCTGAGACTTGAGCAGAAAATAAAATATCCCAGAAACATCACTATTAACACAGGAGAGTTACTGAAGGAATTTGGGCTGACTCGGCCCCAACTCAGCCGCGTATCTGCGGCGGATCGCATGGATCCGCCGCGGTTCCGCGGTGAGTTGGACGAGTCAGGAGTCCAAATTTCTTCAGCAGCCCTATTATTCTATGCATGTTAATCTGAAGGTCCCTGAAAAATTTTTAGGGCCTGTTTTAAATTCGACAGAAACTGTGTTAACACGATGATCTTTCCGGTTCTTTTTGCGTTCGAAATACTTACGACTTTACTAATGAGTTAATTATTGTTTAGCGAGGCTCTGATACCACTGTAAGTCGATGTACAACACCCCACGACATGCGGGGAGGCGGAATAATGAAAAACGATCTTGTTTTAGGCGTAAACATCGACTAACCGAGAATCTTTGCATAAACGATAACTAACAAGAAACCATAGAAGAGTTAACTACTATGATAAGTGATTGTACTTAAAGAACCGAGTCCTTCGTCTTGTCGTTCTCCACGTCCTCTCCGGCCTTCTCTATGTAGTAGAAGATCCACCCGAGAGCTTAACTACAAACTTGACCTCTAACTTGAGGCAACTAGGTTTCTTAAATCGCTAATCTAAGTAACCTAGGTGATATAGAGAATGGTTAAGGATTAAGCAGTCTACTCTAATCCTTGGTCTCAACACATGAGAGGGGAGGATTAGGGTTTGAAGAGAGAGAGCTTGAGGAGAGAGAAAGTGAGCAAGAGAATGGAATGAGATAATGATCTCTCATAATATATATGAAGCATTAACAATATCAAGATAAATCAAATAAATGATTTAACAACCATGCTCCATAAATATCTAATAGGTGATTCATCTCCATGAGTCATTAAGCATTTATGATGCATTAATGACATGGATGAATCACTCAAATGAGTCACTAATCTCATTTAATGCATATGCCACCTTAACCCTCAAGTCACCATCTTCTAGAAGCTTCTCGCGTAATTACGAGAACGCCCCTCCTATCCGTGAAAACACGGAAAAACTTTAGACTGTATAAATCCAATAACCAGATACTAGAAACTGGCTTAAACCAAAGCCGGCTAGTAAAAACTGTCCGGATGTCGTACGTGCATAAACACACGTATGCGTCCGAACCTTTGTCGTAAAACCATACGACCTATATATCGTTTCGCCTGGAGTAGGGAAACTCTCTGTGTGGGACTCTAGAGACTCGACTACTACACTGGCAGTGGGTTTAACCACAGACCGTGAGCGGCACTAGCTGTACGTAACGGTCCCCAGGTAGATGTCGATAATAAGGCCGATGAGGAAACCCATTCGAACTCCTACTGAGTTTGATGTGACAATCTCCGTACAGTCCGGTCTGTTCATCTAAGACTATCGCATATCGTGCCTAGGGGACGGCAAGCGTCAGTCCCCTAATAGCGGTATAAGTCATGTCGGAGTGAAGCCCATTACACCCTGAGAAACTACAGGAACCTACCAGCAAATCTCGCTTGCCCTGGCCAGGGACTTTGCGTAATGGCTCTCTGACACAGCGCGATATTAACTCCCGATACCGGGAGAGACGAATCTTGTCTAACCGCCACTGCCACCAAGGGCTCGGGACTGCACCCAACTGCTACCTGTTTGCACGACTCCTTTGAGCCGTGGTAGGGTAGCAATCTAAAAACAGTGGGACACACTCGAGGCGAAGTAGCAGTGTCAAGTCTGCGGACTATGCTGTACTCATGTCACCTGGGAACTGTTCACTGACGACTGGTATAAAACCAACCAACAGTTCCCTGTGAGTCCTGTCCGGTGTACCCGTAACTTAACGAGCACCTGCATACTATCTCCAGTATGACGTACTGACGGCTGTGGGACAGACCATCTCCCCAACTGGGATGAGAAGCGTACACACTAGTCTACTCCGGAGTATCGATGCCCTGTCTCGATAATCCTACGACTAGGGACCTGAATAAGGATGTGCTTGTAGACTACCCAGCCCCCACTAGTGTGACTGCCATCACAACGCTGGTAGTCAAGCAAAATCCTAAGAGCTCTATCAATACGTATACTCACATATTAAGATAGAAAAACCAAGTAGCATACTACCATGTTTAGCAAGACTATTATATACATGTGAATATCCCAAGCTTCCATTAAGTAATATACAAAATAGTATGATACAATAATTGCCCCTAGGGCATATACACTAACAGATCCATATAGACGCTTTCTTCCAAATTACCATTTAGAAAGGCCGTCTTTACGTCCATCTGCCAGATTTCATAATCGTGGAAGGCAGCAATAGCAAGAAGGACCCGAATAGATTTAAGCATAGCTGCTGGAGAAAAGGTTTCGTCATAGTCCAAACCAGGTCTTTGACGGAAACCCTTTGCAACAAGTCTAACCTTATAGGTTTCAACCTGTCTATCTACACCAATCTTCTTTTTGAAGATCCATTTGCATCCTACGGGGTTTACCCCATCTGGAGCAATGTCCAAAGTCCATACTTTGTTAGTGTACATGGACTCCATTTCGGTCCGCATTGCATCCAGACATTTTGCTGAGTCACCGCTCTGAATGGCTTGCTGGAAGCTAGTAGGCTCATCATAGTCAATAGTGCAATCCTCTCTATCCCCGTCTATGAAAAAACCGTAGTATCTCTCGGGCGGATGAGATTGCCTACTACTCCTACAGAGTGGCGTCGGGATGTCCCGTTCTCCTGAACCTTCTGGTTCTTCCAAGCTTTCAGTAATAGCTTGTGGTTCTGGAATTTCTTCCAGTTCTACTTCGCTCCCACTTGTTCCTTTTTCTAAAAACTGATGTTCCAGAAAGTGGTCATGACGAGAAACAAAAACTTTTTGTTCCTCTGCGTAATAGAATAGATAACCCTTGGAGTTCTTTGGATATCCCACAAACTTACAATGTACTGATTGTGCCTCAAGCTTGTCCGCATGCTGCTTTTTAACAAAAGCCGGACATCCCCAAATCTTTAGATACTGAAGATAGGGTTTCTTCCCACTCCACGTCTGATATGGTGTGGTAGGCACAGTCTTGGTAGGAACTAGGTTCAAAAGATATGCAGCTGATTCTAGTGCATATCCCCAGAATGATCGCGGTAACTCAGCGTTACTCATCATGGAACGAACCATATCCAATAGGGTTCAATTCCTCCTTTCCGATATACCGTTGTGTTGTGGTGTGTATGGAGGAGTAAGCTGAGAGAGAATTCCATTCCCATTCAAGTAACCCTGGAACTCGGCACTTAAGTATTCACCACCTCGATCAGATCTCAGTGTTTTATACTCTTGTCTGTTTGTTTTTCCACTTCATTCTTGTATTCTTAGAATTTCTCAAAGGCCTCGGATTTATGCTTTATCAAGAAGATATATCCATACCTAGAGAAATCATCCGTAAAAGTAATGAAGTAGGAATAACCACCTCACGCATGTGTAGACATTGGACCGCACACGTCAGTGTGTACGAGTCCCAAGAGCTCGCTTGCTCTTACCCCGTGTCCAGTAAACGGAGTCTTTGTCATCTTTCCTATGAGACAAGATTCACAAGTAGCATAAGATTGATATTCGAACGGATTCAAATATCCTTCTCTATGTAACTTAGTCAACCTTCTCTCATTGATGTGACCAAGTCTATAATGCTATAAGAAAGCCTGATTTATTTCTGGAGACTTTCTTTTAAGTGTGTTCTGGACATTGAAAACCTGAGCTTGACTCAATACGTATATTCCGTTTTGTAATGTACCTGACCAAATCATAACTTGATTTAGGTGGATGTGAACCACATCGCTTATAAAAGTAAAATCATATCCTTCCTTAGAAAGTAAGGATACAGATATAATATTACAAGTTGTACCTGGTACATAAAAACAGTTACGCAGAATCAATATCTGCCCAGTTGTCAGTCCAAGATGATATTCCCCTACGGATTCAGCGTCCATGCTCATTCCGTTAGCAACTGTGAGGATCATATCACCTATCCTGATAACCCTACGGTTTCTTAGAGCCTGTAACGAATTACAGATGTGAGATCCTGACCCGGTATCCAATACCCAGGAAGTAGGGTTAACTGACATACAGTTCTTTATCACAAACACACTTGAGGCTGAAGTCACAACATGCTTCGAATCCTGGCTACAGGCTTTGCTAGCCCTGCAATCATTCTGCCAATGTTCATTCCTGTAACAATAGGAACATCCCTCTTTTACTATATCCAGTCCCGAAACTTTTGCCCTTCTCTTTCCTTCTACTTCCCTGGTTTCCTTCAGGGTAGAAGGTAGAGACTGAAGAATCAGGTCAGTATCTGACCCGTTCTCCAACGTGGTCTTCAGGTCCTTGAGCCCATCAATATAGCTAGTCATTGTAAGGACGTTGTCCCCTACAGATGACCCGTCAGGTAACCTCGCTTGAATTAAATCGTTCGAGATTTCATATCTTGTGATATGAGATTGCTCTCCATATAAATCTTTGTTATGGAGAAAGATGGAAACTAAGTCCATCTTCTCGTGCTGCTTCTGGTATACACCATCAACTGAAGCTAACATGAGGCACTTAGCTTTCGCTTTATCTTTTTCCCTTGTCTGACGGATATCCATATCCGCGACAGTGGAAACTGGACCTGGGACGGCGGGATCTTGAGTAGTAATAAGGTGGTCCAGCTTGTCATAGGCAATGGACATCTGGACAGACCTTTGCCAGTCATATAAGTCAGATTCAGTCAATTTGTTATCTAGATGCAACCTATGTGTGGTCACAAGGTCGCTGCAATTTTAAGAAAGAGAAGAAAATACTATTAGCATGATGCTCTTGCAAGTTTAGAGTGGTTTAATTTATCTAAACAGGATGGCTCCCACTGTTTCTCGAATCCCTCCTCAAACCATAAAAGAAGAATTAGCCAGGACTATTCTCACCGTACAATTCTTGCTTAACCGTTCAGCCAGGTCAGTGTCGATACTTCGAGGGAGGTTTTCCAACTCTTTCGCGAAGTTCCTTAATTAAATAACCTCTTTTCTCTGGGGGCGTTACCCCGCTGACACCTTTCTAGGCACCTACTTGGTTTATAGCATTGATCGTTAAGTGACGAATCTCCTGATAAGTAGTATATACTCACAGTAGGATCGGGATCCAAAATATCATCGTATGATAATGTTGAAGGAATCCTACCAACATTCATCAAACTCCAAAATGGTATGCTCTCTCTGCAAATTTCAGTTTCTTTAGAAATTCCCGATATAAATTTTTGCCCCATGCTCTTATGACCTTGGCGTTGGTCAAAATATCATAAGTCACATGTCAAGTTCTACCCGTCATTATCCAGGTTAATTTGAACCCATCCGTACATATCCTTGACGTTGGCCAAAATGATAATACGACTGTCCCAAACTAACTCATCTATCTATGAAAACAAATGAATATCCAGCAGCTACCAAACACTATGCCTTGGCGTTGGTCAAAATACATAGCTTGAATACTACTGAATACCCAAATGAAATGACGGAGGGCTACGAATGGTTTTGGCAAAAACCGTGAACGTAGTGAACTTGATTTAATCGAAGGAACCTGATACTTTTTAAAAAGAGTGGTTAAAGCTCCGCAATTAAAAATTCTGATCCTTTTAAAATAACCGAGTGGTTTCTTTTAAATTTGTTCCAACGAATTAACTTTTGTTTATTTTCTTTGCATTATAATAATGCGTCCCATCATTTATCCTATCATTGCAGAAAACAACGAAAATACCACGTCCTCTTATGCCATCAGCATTCGCCATGGGGTCCCGTCATCACCCGTTAGGTTACTTAACTAACGACAGAGCGGGGGCTGGGCTAGCGCGGGTGTAAAACATAAGTGACGTCTAATAGCTATCATATATAGATATTGTACATTTGTGAGACGCAATAATAAGCATTCCAGATCACAGATGAACTTTATTGGATATACTAGCAATCCGCATTTGCTTTGATCCTGCAATAAAAGACGGATTACACAGTTGTCATGAATAGCCATTATCCCACCCTAGACCCCTACGGGTACGGCAAACTACCCGCCAAGTACCCGAAGTGAAGCGGTCTCCCTCAACAAAGTGAGTAGGCCACTAAACACTTCAAAGTACCCTGTAGTTTGTGTACCCCGCCTTGGGTCTATCCTAGGAGCAAAAAACAGTAAAAAGAAATAATACAACGGTGGCTACAACCGCAACCTGGATGCGCCCCGCAAAAGAATATTACATCATATTACATTTACATCGAATGAATGAATATTAAAGCCATCTCAAAACCCCGGCTAATCATCACAACACTCCAATACAGTTCATATACACAAACAGTAAACATTACAGAAATGTGCAACCGACATACTAGCAGTTAGGGGAGGTTTACGAACACATTAAACATTACAGATAAAAACCCAATTAGCAAATAACTTAGAATATCGATCGACTTCCCTTTTCTGTGTCTACCCCAAAAGCAAACCTGCACTGAAGTAACTTGGGCAGAAACAGTATATACAGGAAAACAAAACACCATAAAAAATGAATAACAGAGAAAATCGGAGTCAAAACCGAGTTGACTCGGCGGCGGATCCGCGGCAAAAAGCACCATTTGGCCGCAGATCCACGGCCGTCTTGTCGTTTTGTGTGCTCGTATTTTCCCAGAATTCATAAAATTCCCTGCTGTGAATTTTAAGGTATGTCAAATATTTTTTTAGACACTTTTAAAATTAACAGAAACTTAAAAGGGGTTAGGGTTTTGTTTTCGTGTTTTCCGTCGATCGAACTTCTAACAAGTTGCTAACAAGCTAGTAATGGTTTAGTTGGCTCTGATACCACTGTAAGTCCATGTCACGCACCCCACGAACTTGCGGTGAGGCAGAATATATGAAAAACAATTATCAAAGTTTCGTAACACGGACTTGACCGCATGAATCATTTCTAAACCATTGCTAACTATCTACTAGAGGTTTAACTACTCGGATACGAAGTTATACCTCACGTTACTTGTCCTTCGGGTCTTCATCACGGTCCTACACTCCTCGTAAGCTCCTTGGAACAACGGCACCTCAACGGCCTCCTCGAATCAAAGAAGATCCACCCGAAAGCTCCTACGCCAAGCTTAATCTCAAACTTGAGATAACTAGGTTGCTTAAAGTGCTAATCTAAGCTACCTAGGGGATATAGAGTGAGGTTATGGATGTATTAGTCTAGCTAACCCTTGATCTCAACTCATGAGAGGTTAGGGTTAGGGTTTGAAGAGAGAGTGAGCTTGAGGAGAGAGAAGGTGAAGATTATCTATCAAATGAGATAATGATCTATCATCATATATATGAAGCATTATTTATTTATCCAAAAATGAAATAATAGAATTAACAACCATGCTTCATAAATATCTATGAGTGATTCATCTCCATGAGTCATTAAGCATTTATGATTCATTAATGACATGGATGAATCACACAAATGAGTCACTAATCTCATTTAATGCAATGCCACCTTAACCCCCCAAGTCACCACTCTTCTAGAAGCTTCTCGACAAATTACGAGAGCGCCCCTCCAATCCATGAAAACACGGAAAAACTTTAGACTGTATAAATCCAATAACCTGATACTAGAATCTGGCTTAAACCAAAGCCGGCTAGTAAAAACTGTCCGAAAAGTCGTACGTGCGTAAACACATATATGCGTCCGAACCCTTGTCGTAAAACTATACGACCTCTATATCGTTTCTCCTGGAGCAGGGAAACTCTCTGTGTGGGACTCTAAAGACTCGACACTACGCTGGCAGTGGGTTTAACCACAGACCGCAAGCGGCACTAGCTGTACGTAACGGTCCCCAGGTAGATGTCGATAAGAAGGCAAATGAAGAAAACCATCCGAACCCCTACTGAGCCTGATGTGACAATCTCCGTACAGTCCGGTCTGTTCTTCTAAGACTATCGCATATCAAGCCTAGGGGGCGGTAAGCGTCAGTCCTCTGATAGCTGTATAAGTCGTGTCGGAGCGAAGCCCATTACACCCTGAGAAGCTACTGGAACCTACCAGTATATCTCGCTTGCCCTGGCCAGGGACTTTGCGTAATGGCTCTCTGACACAGCGCGATATCAACTCCCAATACCAGGAGAGACGAATCCTATCTAACCGCCACTGCCTCTAAGTGCTCGGGACTACACCCAACTGCTACCTGTTTGCACGACTCCTTTGAGCCGTGGTAGGGTAGCAATCTAAGAACAGTGGGACACACTCGAGGCGAAGTAGAAGTGTCAAGTCTGCGGACTATGCTGTACTCATGTCACCTGGGAACTGTTAACTGACGATGGGTATAATACCAACCAATCAGTTCCCTGGCGAGTCCTGTCCGGTGTACCCGTAACCTAACGAGCACCTGTATACTATCTCCAGTACGACATACTGATGGCTGTGGGACAGACCATCTCCCCAACTGGGATGAAAACTGTACACACTTAGTCTACTCCGGAATATCGATGCCCTATTTCGATAATCCAACGACAAGGGACCTGTATAGGATGTTGCTTACAGACTACCCAGCCACCACTAGTGTGACTGCCATCACGACGCTGGTAATCAAGTAAAGATCCTATGGGCTCTACTAATATGTATAAGTGATACGTTACAAGAAACATATGCACATATTAAAGTAGACACAAACCAAGTAGCATACTACCATTTTTAGCAAGATTGTTATATACAACTGTGAATATCCCAAGCTTCCATTAAGCAATATACAACCTAGTATGATACAATAATGGCCTCTAGGGCATATACACTAACAATACTGTGTAGATATAATATCTTTGTCTCAGTTGCATTTTTATTCGGTCGTAATACAAATGCGGGTATATTTATACTGTTACGGGGTTATCCTGAAATTCGTTTCGGGATCGCTTTTGGAAGTTGCTAGTTTCCCGTTTTCTATCAGCCGTATTAAACATTCGGTTTAATACGGATTTTTCTTTTCTTAATGAGTGTGGAAGGTTCTAGAAGTTTCTAGATGGTGACTAGGATGATGAGGTGGCTAGTGACTCATTAGTGCATTAATTGTGCAATTAATGTATGATGACTAGGTTAGATGATTCATTTGTGTGCATTTAATGTTAATGCAAGGTGTTAACATGACTCATTCTTTCATTCATTGTTGTAGTCAGCCCCCCTCTCCTACACTCACCACCCTCCTCCTTATAAGTGGCCAGCCCTTTCATTTGGGGATGATGATGGATTGGTAAAAAGATTATGCTTGTAGGAAAAAGATTATAGTAGTGGTTCATGGAAATTTCATATACCAATTTCTCATTTCATTCCACTCCAACATGCAACTTCATTAACCGTTCGTCCATGGCTTTGGACGAAGCGAGACAAAGTGTTCTACTCATTCTCTACATCAATCTTGGTCATCTCTTTTTGTAACACCTGAGAATATGTTAGCGACTAATTATATTTTAATAAGTGATTTTTTTTAATAAAAGTTTACCAAATTTATTTTCAAATATTTTATCAAAATTAATAAACATTTTTCTAGAATTTTTCCTAAGCTTGCACAAACATGTGCATGTAAACTAGGGTTAAAATTTGGGTTAAACCATGTTTAGGCAACTATGGTGGTCTAACCCCTTTTTGTTAAGCTAATTCGTTTTAATTAAGGTTTTTAGTTTTGGAAATTCAAATTGGTTTTGGGGTTGACTTGTGTTGAGGAGAGAGAGGTTATGATGGCTTGTGCAAGAAAGTATTAAATAAGAGAGAGAGAATGGAGGCTTTAAGGTTAAGTCACACCATCTCATTTCATAACTTTTTCTTGTCACTCACATCCTTCTCTCTCACTCACACATACACTCATTTCTCACTCATGAAGCTGATGCTGTTGTTATTGTGTTTGTTGTTGTGTTTGGGGCTGATGTAGCAGCAGCTACTGCCGGAGTATTTGAGTGAGAGGGTGAGCAGCAGCAGCAGCTGCAGTTTTCAGCCCCAGCAGCAGCAGCTGTAACAACAGCAACAACCACACAGCAGTAGCAACACACCCTCTTCCCTCTACTTCTTCTCTTCTCCTTGGTGTCTAGGGTCAAGTGAGGTATACTTCTTTAGCTTAGCTTCTTAGCTTGCTAAGTTTATGTGTAGAAATAGCTTCGATTAGTGTAAAATGTGAGATTTTGTGCTTGTTTTTGGTGATTTGTGTGAAGTTTTGTTTAAGTGATATTAGTGTTGGGTAGACTAGCCTAAGTAAGTGTTGTTAAGGCCAAGTTAACCTAGGAAAACAATAGATTACACTAAAATACCCTCAGTTTTCAAATTGTACAAAACTTGACGTTTTTTTAGCAAAACTTAGCTTTTTGGAAATTTGCTGTTAACCCAGTGAGTTCAGAATGAAATTGAGTGGACCGTAGCCTACTGATGATACCCTGACCCCACCACTGCAACCTACGGCCGCCGAAAAAATCATTCTGGCCGCAAATTGCGGCCAGACCAGGGAGTTAGGAGCTAGGGATTTTGGTACAGGTGTCTGCTATATTTTTTAGGTCCATGGTATATATAGTTTTGTAATATTCTAACCTGGGTAAAATCTGGGGCAGTATGTCGTTTTCTAGTATTTTTAGTTTGCGCGATACGCGAGTGGATTCTGTGATTCAGCATATCGCGGCGTATCGGGTTGAGGCTTAGACACACGCACACGTTCCAGCGTATCGCGCGCACGCGCGTTAATTCGCGACGCGAGTTTCTCGTTTCGTTCCGATATCGCGTTTTACGAGATTTTGATATATTGGGATTCTTGTGTAAATTCCAGGTTCGCAGGCGGGTACGTCAGACGCCGCCAGGAAAGGGAAGCAGGTGGTTGGCTATGCTTAGCACGCGACCAGGTGAGTAGATTTAACATCTACGGGGAAATCGCCCGTATGGCGTTAAGCGTCAGGGCGTAATAGGATGTTAGTTTTATGTGATCATGTAGACATACTAGAGTAGCATACCTCCTTATATATATAGATATACTTATAGTATAGAACACTGCACTGTCACTAACGGCCAAGTTGCACGAGCATGATTTATATGCTACACTCACACCGTTAGTGATTGCCATGACACTCACATTATAGGATTGCTATAAACCGCATATTTGATTCTGCTTTATTGACGTTGTCATGATTTGCCGCATACTATCATATGGATATTCATACCATGCACACTGTATACGCACTTTTATGAGTACCTTCATTGATATATCACCACTTGGGAACATATGCATCATATGTCTACAATAGTGCACATGTACATTGCTATATTCACTTTGCATATTTATCCATTCACACATCCATACCTATACACATATTCATATGCTACATACATGGATGATATTGACTTGATTTAAAACTAAGGGACCGCAAGCGATATTTTCGAAACTAGATCTTTCAAAAGAGCGGTTTTCCCTTTCTTTTACTCTTAGCGTCATACGACACATTGCATGGATTACGCATTGTATTTGATTTATGTGATTTCTGGATTTGGGAACCGGAGTACTATTTTAAGAAAATACGCACTGTTTAAAAACCCGGTTTTCCTTGATAAGATATTTTAGTGCGTCCACCATGAGTTTTCTCGGTTCCAGAGAGCTTGTGTGAGTATACCCGATTCGAGGAGAGGTAGGCACCGATTGCGGGTACATGGTGGACCCGGTACGGTACCCCGGGACGAGAAGATTCGTATTGTTAGACGGTGAGCCCGGTGGAGGGACTACTACCTACCAGTGATTGGTTAGACCTGGCGATTATCCGGAGGATACCGACCAGAGTCGATAGATGGATACAGGACGACGCGTGCTGCCGGGGGCCGAGGTCCGATTCCGCAGACGGAGCCCGTGGGCGGATCCGATGGACGGACGCCCCATACTGGAGGATTTGCGTATCGATGCTGGACACGGCTGATTTTTATGAGATTTCTAGTGCCGATGTTGGGCACTCACGATTGTATGAGATTCACAGGATTTGAGGGCCGATGTGGATGACGGCGCCTGAGTTTTACTGGGATTTGGGTATAGTGATGGACACCGGTCATTTTTCCACGTTGATATTCCGTGTAGACACTATTTGTTCCCATGCTCAGCATTTAGTATTTGATATCTCATCCTGTACCTATTGTACCTGATATAGTACACATGCTATACATGATTATCGCATACCCGGCTCATGTTATAGGGTTGTTAGATTCCATATCAGACATGATTATTGCATATCTTGCACATCATATGGAAAGACTTTTAGATTGCACTTGTTGCCTGGTGTGAGCATTCAGTTCATCATACAGATGTTATCTGTTGGCATAAGTTAGAGTATCGCAGCACGTGCAGACTCGCGATTACCTTTATATGTTATCTACTATTCACGAGTTGGCAACTCACCCCCGTTGTGCAACAGTGCTTGTAGGTTGCCCTTTGGAGTAGTCGCGGCTGGCTGTTTACCGCACCTTTTAACACAGATACCATTGCTGAGGCGTGTTAGCCCTTTCGCTATTAGGTGGGTTTTGTACGATATCTGTTTACTTTTCAGTTGCATCTCGATGTATCTAGTACTCTCCATCTACCTTCATGTATTGACTTAGAGACAGTTGTGAGGACGATGTATGTTATTTTGTACTCTGGTGTCGAGCTCGTTGTGAGCCGACTTTATTTATGCAGTTTTATCTCTTATGATATTTGTTTTCACTTTACTGTTCATTCTTCGCTTCGGCGTCGTATATTATATTGTGGTGATTGTCCCGCCGTCGGGCGCGATTCTCCCATTGAGATGCTCTATTTATTTCACATGTCACTTTTACTTATATGTCACCTTCTATACGATTTCGGGACAAATTTTTGGTACAGGAAATGTTGTTAAAATTATTTAGATAGATAATAACTTGGACCAAAAAGGATTTCTACTAAACAACTTAAAGTTTTCTAAATGTTTCGACAAATATTCTAATAAATGTTTTAACACTCTATATTTTAATGATTTTGATTTCTGGGTTCGGCTTACTTAGTCACGTTACGCCTATAGACGTTGCGTAGTTAAGTGCCGGTCACAGGCCGAACTTTGGGTCGTGACAAAGTTGGTATCGGAGCCTAGGTTTTACCTTCGGAGTGTAGGATAACCCTGGTATGATGGAGTACGTAGCTGCAGCAGGGTGGCGTGGAGTGTGTATGTTCCGCGGCATACTCACACACGGTACTCCGCCTAAGCGACCTTAGGATTTATTGTTTGAAATTCCTTCATGACTGTATACATTCTTGTGATTCGATTTCCGTATCCTTATCGAATCCTACCTTCCTTTTCAGCCACTATGCCGCCAAAGACGACGAGGGCACAGAGAGCGGCTGCGAGAGCCGAGGTTCGTGTTGACTCGTCCGAGACGAGGACTGATCCGGGTAGTGCACCTATTGCACCCGAGCAGACTGTCCCTCCTATGACAGATCAGATCGCCACAATAGGGGCTGGTATGCAGGAGATGCGCCAGACGGTGGGATCCAGCATGCAGGAGATGCGTCAAATGATAGGGTCGCTAGTTGAGACGCTTCGAGCGCAGCGACCAGAGGTAGCTCCACCAGTCACGGGGACCGCGATGGTATCTACAGCACAGGAAGTTGCCCCTGCAGCCATAGAGGTGATTACAGTATCGTTAGCAGAATTCATGAGGCTGAAGCCTCCGGTCTTCACAGGCACCGACGTAGCCGAGGACCCGCAGTCCTTCATTGATAGGATGGCCCGGATATGTCGTTCCCTTAGATGCTCAGATACGAGATGGGTCGAGTTCGCGAGCTTTCGCCTGGAAGGACTTGCGCAGAAATGGTGCGGATCAGTCGAGAAGGGCAGAGCAGCAGGTCTTCCTCCTATGACCTGGACAGAGTTTGTGACGATCTTTCTAGTCCGCTTCCTTCCCCAGAGTGTCAGGGATGCCCGAGCACGCAGATTTGAGTCCTTGCGCCAGACGCCAGAGATGACCGTAGCGGAGTACGATGTGCTGTTCACCGAGCTATCAGTTTATGCTCCGTACCTAGTAGCTACTGAGGAACTGCGAGTCAAGAGATTTGTCCGAGGCTTGCTTACACCACTGTTCCTTATGATCAGTGCACAGCATTACGAGACATATGCTGCAGCTGTAGACGCAGCCCTATTAGTCGAGGAGCGCCTTGCCGAGACTTCAGTAGTTCCAGGGCCGAAGAGGGTTCGTACTGACACAGCAGCTCAGAGGCATCCGTTCAGACGCCGTGATAGAAGTTATACAGGTAGCAGAGATTCGGGGCGAGGTCAGATGTTTAGCTCATACCCCCAGGAGGGTCAGCAGTCGTCCCGTGGATGCTTTAGATGTGGTAGTCTTCATCACCGCGTCAGAGATTGTACCAAGACATGCCAAAGGGAGCCAGCCGTACCGCATGTCACACTTCCACCTTCTCCACCCCAGAGGGCATTACCTGTTGTACCCACAGTTGCTCCGCGTCAGACTCATGCACAGAGAGGCCATGGTCGTGGAGGGTTTGTTCCTAGAGGGCGAGGCGGTCGAGGCAGAGGACAGCCAGCCACCGGCAGAGTACAGCCAGCTGCTAGTAGGGGACCTCCAGTTACATGTGGAAGACAGGCATGGGTTTTCGCGTTGACGCATCAGGACGCGCAGGTGTCCAAATGCGGTGGTCTCAGGTACCTTATCAGTATGTACTGTTGATGCACACGTATTATTCGATCCCGGATCCACGCACTCATACGTTTCCACACATTTTGTGCCGAGTTTGGGTAGAGAGTCTGGGTTGCTTGATCAGCCGCTTGTTGTGACCACTCCCGTGGGAGAGTCATTTGTTGCGAGGAACATGTTCCGATCCCGCGTTGTCCGTATTGGCGAGAGAGAGCTGCCTGCCGATTTGATCCTTCTTGAGATGTTGGACTTTGATGTTCTTTTGGGCATAGATTGGTTGGCTACGTGCTATGCGTCTGTGGACTTCCATGAGATGACAGTTAGATTCTGTTTTCCCGGCGAGTCGACTTTTGTTGTGCAGGGTGACCGTGGTGCCACCCCTCACCTTTTGATTTCTTCTCTTCGCGCTGGACAACTTTTGTGGAAGGGATACCAGGGATTCCTAGCCTATGTTTGTGATATTAGAGCTACGGATGTTCCATTGGACCAGGTTCCGATTGTATGTGAGTTCCCTGACGTGTTCCCTGATGAGCTTCCGGGGCTACCGCCTGAGCGTGAGGTTGTGTTCTGTATTGATTTGATTCCCGACACGGGGCCTATTTCTATACCGCCTTATCGGATGGCCCCGGCGGAGCTTAGTGAGTTGAAGAGTCAGTTGCAAGATTTGCTGGACAAGGGACTTATTCGACCCAGTGTTTCTCCTTGGGGTGCTCCGGTCCGGTTTGTTAAGAAGAAGGACGACAATTTGCGTCTGTGTATCGACTACCGGCAGCTGAACCGGATGACCGTGCGGAACAGATATCCGTTGCCACGCATCGACGACTTGTTCGACCAGCTTCAGGGGGCAGGATATTTTTCGAGGATCGATTTGCGATCAGGCTATCATCAGCTGAGAGTTCGACAGGAGGACATTTCGAAGACAGCTTTCCGTACGCGTTATGGCCATTATGAGTTTTTAGTGATGTCGTTCGGACTCACCAACGCGCCAGCAGCCTTCATGGACATGATGAACCGTATATTTGTAACGTTTTAAAAATAATTAAATAAATAATTAAATGAATAAAATTGTTTAAGTGAATTTTATGATTTTCGGTAAAGTAAAATGTATTTTTCGTAAAACCAAACCGTGATTGTTTTTCATTATAATTTCAAAAATTACTATTTTAATTATGTAATTACTAGTAAATGGTGTTTATTTAGCCACTTATAAATTTTTAGTTTAATTAAATATTTTTCCTAAATTAATTATTTTAAATATTAACATAAGCTTTATTTTTACACTAAATTAGTGTAAATTACAAATTTGAATGGTTTTAATTTGTAAAAATGAACCATGGCATATTAGAATTTAGTGTGTATCATGCAAAATTTATTTGCAAATTTTCCCATTTTTCTAGAGTTTTCTTGAGTTGCTATAGTAAAGAAATAAAAGAAAATTTAATAAATCATGAAAAGACAATTTGAGGTGATATTTGGGGGGAAACTTCTACACAACTTTTTTCACACTCTTCTTTCTCTCCCTCACCTCCAAAAATGGCCGGCCTCACCCCCTATGGTAGCCCCATTTACCTCATTTTATTTTGCTCCAAAATACATCAAAAATCCATCAAAAATTCAACAAAAATTGTACAAAATCCTATTTATTTCCTACCCTTTTATTCTTGCACATTTTTACATGGATTTTGGAGTGGGAAAGCATGTATTTTTTAGGCTCATTTTCTTGTTTGGACTTGAGGTTGTGAAGGTATAAATCTATCTCTTTTGTTTTATTTCTATTAGATGTTTCTTTTAAAGCATAATTAGATTATTTAGATTAATTCTAGTTGCAAATTCTAAAATTCAAGTTAGGTTTGTAAATTCAAGTTGTGGTTTTTATTAATTAAATAAGGTTATAATAGCTAGTTTAACATCTTTTAGAGTGGAAAAATCTTGCATGGTTGTGGTATAATAATTTGTTATTCAAATTGATTAAATGAAGCTATTTAGCTAACTAGTTTTTGTAAAATATATATGTGGGTAATATAAAATTCCAATTAAGGTTGCTATCATTAGATTGTAGTTTTAGTGAGAACTTTAGCATGTTAATGGAAAGAAAAACTTAGTTTGATCACTAGTTTCCTTTGATAATGGGAAAATAGTAAATAAATGCTACTATTTTGTAAACTAGATTTTGGAAATTTCTAAATAAAGGGGATTTAAAATATAATTATGGTTTCATTATATCATTATCATCATGAATTGTAGTTTAAGACATTAATTCATGCAAAATCATGTTTTGTGGTGGAATTTTGGTATTTTGCTTGAAAAATGTTGAAAATTGTTAAAGGTTGCAAACTAGAAATTTCAAATTTATACAAATTTGTGTAATAAAAATATAGTAATGGTTTGTATAGACTAGTTATGCTATTTAATGAGTTTTATGACCATTGGTTTCATTTAAATGTCAAGTTTTGATGAAAAACGGTAAATTGGCATTTTCGGGTTTTACGAAATTGGACGGTTTGATGGATTTTAGGGTTTCGATGGATTTAATCGTGTTATATATTATAAGTAACGAGTTTTAAAACTATGAGTTATTTGTTGATGTTATCTCGATCCATCGGCGTTTGTACGCCGATATCGAGCGATATTTGGTGCTTTTGCGTGGATGGGACATAGGTTTTAACCTATGCTTGTTCCTTGCGTCGTTTTGACTTTTGTATGTGATTCAGTTTACGATGCTATTTGTATGTTTGCGTTTAGGTACCCCTCACGTGGACTGCGGGCGATGAAGAAGAGGATGGCGACACCGTTTTTGGCAGACATGGACCAGGTGAGTAGATGCATATCTACGGGGCGAAATCGGGTGGATGGCGTTTAGCACCCCCGCAACGTAGAATAGGGATAGTACTTATTGACATTAGGAAACAAGATGTGACCCTAGATTCTTAATGAGTAGGACCCTAGTAATGACCCTAGGCTGGACTAGACTGATTTAGGAAAACCATATCAGAGAATGAGGTCCTTGGAAGAGGTTCGTAGGTTTCAGATAGAAACACACACGCACACACTGAACCTCGACATGGTGTTTACGTATATGTGTATGTATATATAGGACTAGGTATAGTTATATATATATACATACAACACGTACATGGGATTCATTGATGTGATATGATATCCGAAGTGTGATAAAACAGTATAACTGGGCTTGATGCCGTGATTCTTGACTATATAGTCGTATTAAAGTGTTAGCGGATCATTAGAGAATGAGATAACGAACATGGATACATAAATTATAATGGGTGGTGATGATATTAAGATACATGGGACTCTAAAATAGTACCTGGACTGTAGCTTGTGACTGATCATGATATGGGATACGTATGACTTGATCACGACATCATATAGGTGTGACCTGATATCGATATCATATAGGTGTGACCTGATGTTGATATCATATAGGTGTGACTTGATGACGATATGATACCAGTATGACTTAATCAAAATATGATACATATGACATGATATTTCTGAGGATAAACTAATGATGCATATTATGAGGGCAATGATATATGATTGAAGTAGGCGATTACTGTTTAGCACCTTGATCATGAGATGTGTTGGTGATGACATTATACGAATGATGAGATACCTAGGAGATACTTGACCCGTACCCCGATATTGGGATGCCGTACGATGGATTTTACCGTACGAGGCATAAATATGATGATTGATCCGCACTGTTGATTCGAGGAAGCCGTACTACGTACGTGACGCTATTGAGGCCGCATCGCCGACTATTCGAGATATTGATTCAGACCTTAGGTAGACTCTTGTTTCTTATTGACTAATTTCTTAGGTTTTGTTCCTTAGGAGGATAGATGGACACAAGGTTAGGTTCGAGTCATATAGTGGTAGTGGTAATGGTATATCAAATGAGTGGATAACACACATCCGTCTTTACTTTCACACTGGAATCATAGTGTTGCATGTTCATACATATGTTGCTATAATCAGTATAAACTTTACCTGTTAGGACACCAGCACCATTACCAATGATGTGCATACTCCACGCACACTTATTTGCCGGCTGATTTTAATGTCAAAAACTATTTCTATTACCGCAATCAAGAATGGCGTCGCATGAAGCTAGCCGGTGAGTACGGGTCGGTCCACAAGGATTTTGTGAATCTCCTAGTCGCGCTTACGAGTTAATTCTGAAGGGTGTTCGGATTGATTATTAAATCTAAAATCCTAAATTATTCTACCTAGGGCAATTAATTGAAAGTTATAACTAGGGCAGAGAAATAAAATCTATACTAGGGCAGGAAAATAAATTTAATCTAGGGCATGAATTGAAATTGTCTAGGGCAAGAAAATAAACAAATCTACTTACTTTACAGATGCATTTCTCCAATCATCCATGCAGGGTTGTCAGATCTGAATTTCAGAATTGAAGAGAGGCACCGATGCTCTCCAAAAAGGATTTTGGAATTTTTATTAAAAGGAGGCATAAAGTTTACAATGATTAGGGTTCCTATTTATAAAGAATAGGAAACCCTAGGGTTACATTTGTTTCGCATGTCTGAAATTACAAAAATATCCCTAAGAAAAGACTTAGTCAAAGCCGCCTCACAATTTGGTAAAAATTAATTCACTGTTCCCTTAAGCCCGCCGCGGAACCGCGGCCCAAGGCCTGGTTTGGCCGCGGTTCCGCGGCCAAAAAGTAGAATTGGGCTTTGCATTTTCTTGGGCTTATTTCTGGTGGCTTAGGCTTCTTGTTTCTATATATCTTTTCTCAATTTAGGTTCTGGTTCTCTTCCAGATTTTCAGTGAACATTGTAGTGGACTCCAACCCGTTCGTATTGTAATCTTAGACCTTGCGCTGCCCTTTGTTCTCTGTAAATTGATCTTTTTGTAGGCTTTATCAAGATCCTTCTCTTTGTTGGTCAAAGTCTCATTTTTCCGTCGTCTTTTATTGTTTTCACTGTTTTAAATCCAAGAACCTGTAACCTGTAATATGTAGCAGACATGCGTCAAAAGCACCCGTTTATTTATAAAAAGAATAAGAATGGGGAATATAATAACGCAATATTTTAGTGTGAACAAATACCCCCAAACTTATCTGTTGCTCGTCCTCGAGCAAACTTATTTTTATTCACTAAAATCCTAACCGCACTTTCGTAGGGAAACGCGATTGCACTGAGCACGTGCAACAAGCCGTTAAACCTCTAGGTGTCTCTAGTAGGAGTAGTGTTGTCTCCTGAGGGTTTTCAGCGGATTACACCCACAAAATCCTATCAATTCGACCCATTAACTTTTGTACTCCAATTAGGTTTTCTAACAAGGAACTCTATTATCTTCTGACTCGCAAATTATCCACCCACATTCTTCACACTTCCTCATTATTTAACTTAAGATTATATATGTTATGTAGACCTACTTAGCTTTCGGCATTTCCTAAGTTTTCCTTCTAGAGTTCCATCTCCACTTAGGAATTTCTATCAACCCTTACTAAAGATACAAGTTCTATTCTTCACTCCTTTCTCTTATCTAAATCCCAATCACATACCCCTACGTGTGTGTATAAATCACCCCTACACTTGGAAATTCAAATCAAGCAATCATACTCTTGTCCGTTGTCCAAAGTACTAATTAGTTGGTGAATTTTTAATTGAATTTTGCTTACACATCCTTCATGCGACCGTTAATACTTCTTGAGGTACCAACAACCGATTACAAGATGCGTTAGCACTTTAAAGCGTACTTCCTAGTTTTGCAACACCCAAGGCTTTAGCAGTGACTCCCAAACCAGTTGGTCTAAGGCACTAGGTGATGAGGCACCCTCGCTAAATATTTTTCTATTTTTACAGCCTTAAGTAATCACAAAAACCAGTGTCCATTTTTTTTATTCTTTATTCACTTTTTTTTTTATTTTCTTCGTACTAAGGACTTTAGACAAAAGCAATTCAAGGTCTCTTCTACTATTCCAAGTTTCAAGGTTCGTGATTGTGCAAATTGTAGGGTATACGTTTTAAGAATCTAGACTTAAGGTAGGAACTATTTTTCAAACTTATACTCTAATAAGAACATCAATATTTTTCCTTCATTTTGACTTAGCCCAAGAAGTGAACCCAAAATTTGCCTATTTCTAAATAAACTACAAGGCATATACTTTCTACCGTTAAACTTTAAGGAATGTTATTTTTAGGGTTTTTAATTTACTAAGTCTAAGATCTAGTTGTTCCTAGCTAGTTAACATATTTGTCAAACTCAAGTCAATTAGCCAAAATTGAATACAATAATTTTTATAATTTTTGAAATTTTTCAAATTTTTATGTGTTTTCAAATAAATATGCAAATGCAAAAATATATACAAATGGATGCGAAGGAAGAAGACGTACCGAGCATACCCCCAAACTTGAACTTGACAGTGTCCTCACTGTCATGCTACACCAAGAGGGTCAAAATGTCGGCACTCCCCTGTTTATTTATTTACAATTTTTTTTCATTTTTTAATGTTTTGAAATTTTTTTTTTTTTATAAAAAGAAAACAAAAATATATTTACATATATACAAAGGTCCCCCCCCCCCGAAACTTAAGCTTGGCCTTACACAAGCCAAAAGTTAGCACCAACCATTCAAAAATCTTATCGTGGTAATGGCCGAGTTGGTAAAATGATGGGGTGTAGAAGAAAGAAATGAGAAACACGCGAGACCGTGTGGAAAGAAGAATGGTAGAATATGGTCTCGGTGGGGGAGAAGAATGGCGGAAAGGAGAAAGAAGTGGAGTACGATCTTAAGGGTGTAAATCGAGTGCATAAATTAGCGCAATTTGTGATGACTGATGTGTTAAAAGCGATTGCGCTAACCTATCAACCAGTCATGAAATGGGGTCAAATCCCTCAAGATTCGCAAGAAAACATGGGTACGCCGAACTTGGTATTGGAGATGAAGGCGTAAAGGTCTCTTATTCGATCGGAACGATAGGAAAGAGGGAGGGTGATATAACAGTCAAAGGTTCAGGAGGCTGAATTGGAAAATCCGACATATTAAACAAAAATGGTTCAACCTCAATATTATCCTTATAATTTTCCTCAAAATTCAACTCATCCATGCCATTATCATCAAATTCAAGACGCATATTAGATTCGGGAGAAACATTTAATAACTCGGGATGATGATTTGAACATAAAATCTCAATTAAATCGACAGGTTCATCATCCGAAATATTCCCGGCGTCTATATCCTCAATCAAGTGAAAATCAATTTCCTTAGACGCCTCATCAAAAGCATGGATATCTATCGATTTAGGTTCTAGATGGGAGGTGTAAAGATCGAAAGGATTAGGTACGGTTTCACTCGAAAAGGGTTCCTCACAATTTGGCAAATCAAACACTACAAAATCACACAACTCGTTTTTATTTTCAACTGGTAACTCATTTAGGACATTCGATGGAAAACTGGAGTTTTGGGCTTCAATTGGGTAAGGGTAGGTTTGATTTGGAAATCCTCTCTCATTCTCACTCAGTCCAACCGCCTCCTCATACATTGGAAAATTTGGAGCTAGTTGGAAACTAGCTACCGGTTCACTCGGTTGCATAAGGACGGCCATGGACGCTTCCACATTCCTCACCATTTTGTTTGTTGCAGCAATATAAGCCTCCAACGACTCTTCCAAACTAGACTTGGGTGGTGAAGGGGTTTCGGTAAAAGATTCATAATTGTTTGGATATGTGAAACTCCCAAAAGGCTGTGTAGAAACGGTGTCTAGTGAAGGTGGGAAGGTCGGGTATGACTGGTAGGAAGTAGGTGATTGGACAGGGGTAGGGTCAATATATGGATAAAAAGGTGAACAGTCGTATAGATCCCTAGAACTAGATGAGTGGAAAGGGGTGAAAGATCGACTGCGAGATTGAGCAATATGCTCAGCAATGGACATCGGCCTAGGAGTGACAGAAGGACTTGAAAAAGTGGTATCAACATATGGAAGTGGTGAAGGTTGACTCGGTTGACACCAAGTGGGTTGAAAAGTCAAACTATTTCTCCTAGACGCCTCTATTTGATCTTTCAAAGATATTTTTGGCAAGGAAGGATCGTCTTTAAATTGACCGAACAAATTAACGTACGACGCAAAATTAGGTTCGGGATACCAAAGTTCGGTTAATGATTTATTATGTGGGTTACCCATATTGTAAGAAGAAAGGTGACAAGAAGGAAGGTTGGGTGGTGCAAGGATTTATTTGCAGCTAAAAATTTTTGCAAGTTTCTATAAAATATTTTCCTTTTTTCCTTTTTCTCTTTATTTGAGACTGTTTGCAGGAAAAAAAATTCGATAAAGGGCTTAGACACAAATGTAATCAACCAGAATTGCACAATCAGACCTAGATCTAGGGTCACCTAGGTCTGCTAGACAGCTCCTAACTAGGGCTAGAAATAGGATCTCAAACCGCCTCTTCAGCGACAAGTACGGCCAGGTAAGTGGGAAGGAACCACAGTAGTGGGCCTAATTAAAAACCACTATCCTAGACACCGCAAAGTCAATTAGGATAAACGGTCGATGCCTATACTAGTCCTTTTCCTATTGAGCTCGATGTCCTTAGGGCTGAGTCTAGTATTTTTTAATTAGGATATGGTCAATGCAAATGCCTTATGTGATTTCTGGGGTCCTGGGAAGGGTGATGAAATCCCCACCCAATCTGAATTGGTCAAAAAGCCCCTTAAAGTCCGATTAAAGATATGCAAAACAGTAAATCACTTGCAATCAAAGATTTTTATTTTATGCGCGGTGCAAAGAATCCTGCACAAGATTGTTATTTGGAAGGGAAAGGATTTTTGAGCACAAAGAAATCCTGCAGGCAAATTTACAGAAGATATATCAAGATTTGCAGAGGAGGAGAGAGAGAAAACTCACAGAATTTTGCAGTGGCGGAATGGTTTTTTTTTTTTATCGCGCTTCTGCCCCTTTTTTTTAAGCCCTGATTCGACTAGACCGCGGCGTTTCCGCGGCCAAAAGGGGGCCGGCGAGGCGGTTCCGCCGCGCTTTGGTCGGTTCGGCCATTTTTTTTTTAGACCAGATCACCGCGGTTAACTTGTAGACTCGGTCCTCCAAATTTCTTCTGTTTCTCGGTTGTTGTGATCTTCTGTTGTTCCGATCTGTTTTTTCCTGTTTTGATCTCTGTAGATTTCCAGATCCGATTTTCGTATATCCTGCAAAATTCAAACAACAAAGTATCCCTTCCAAAAATAACAGATTATATATTTTTTATATATTTTTTGGATTTTTATATATTTTTATGATTTTTTTAAATTTTGATTAACCCGAAATTGCGAAAAGGAAAATTCTACGCCATCCCCGGCAACGGCACCATTTGATTTTAATGTCAAAAACTATTTCTATTACCGCAATCAAGAAAGGCGTCGCATGAAGCTAGCCGGTGAGTACGGGTCGGTCCACAGGGATTTTGTGAATCTCCTAGTCGCGCTTACGAGTTAATTCCGAAGGGTGTTCGGATTGATTATTAAATCTAAAATCCTAAATTATTCTACCTAGGGCAATTAATTGAAAGTTATAACTATGGCAGAGAAATAAAATCTATACTAGGGCAGGAAAATAAATTTAATCTAGGGCATGAATTGAAATTATCTAGGGCAAGAAAATAAACAAATCTACTTACTTTACAGATTCATTTCTCCAATCATCCATGCAGGGTTGTCAGATCTGAATTTCAGAATTGAAGAGAGGCACCGATGCTCTCCAAAAAGGATTTTGGAATTTTTATTAAAAGGAGGCATAAAGTTTACAATGATTAGGGTTCCTATTTATAAAGAATAGGAAACCCTAGGGTTACATTTGTTTCGCATGTCTGAAATTACAAAAATACCCCTAAGAAAAGACTTAGTCAAAGCCGCCTCACAATTTGGTAAAAATTAATTCACTGTTCCCTTAAGCCCGCCGCGGAACCGCGGCCCAAGGCCTGGTTTGGCCGCGGTTCCGCGGCCAAAATGTAGAATTGGGCTTTGCATTTTCTTGGGCTTATTTCTGGTGGCTTGGGCTTCTTGTTTCTATATATCTTTTCTCAATTTAGGTTCTGGTTCTCTTCCAGATTTTCAGTGAACGTTGTAGTGGACTCCAACCCGTTCGCTTTGTAATCTTGGACCTTGCGCTGCCCTTTGTTCTCTGTAAACTGATCTTTTTGTAGGCTTTATCAAGATCCTTCTCTTTGTTGGTCAAAGTCTCATTTTTCCGTTGTCTTTTATTGTTTTTACTGTTTTAAATCCAAGAACCTGTAACCTGTAATATGTAGCAGACATGCGTCAAAAGCACCCGTTTATTTATAAAAAGAATAAGAATGGGGAATATAATAACGCAATATTCTAGTGTGAACACCGGCTCACACACATCATCATCAGTAATTGCTATGTCACGTACACTTTAGATCATATTGTCTTTTATTGATAGAATCAGTTAACAACTAGGCCGGTATAATTTTGGGATTACTCTCAGATGTTAGTCTAGACATGGCATTTATTACTTAGACATTAATGCATTCATATTTTCATGTTATCATGCAGTATCATGGGCATATGCCGACACTTATCATATACTTACTCATGATTTTGAGATTTAGGTTTCTATGAGATTTCTGGATTTTTGGGGAAAACCGCAAGAATATATAAAAACTTCTCTCTCTCTCCTCCTCTCTTTTTAAAACATAAGATGCGGTTTTCTCGTGATGTATGTGTCGTCCACCATGAGATTTCATGTTTTCTGATGGATTTCGAGACCCGATTCGAGGAGTGGATAAACCGTCTCGGATACATGGTGGGCCCGGTATGGTACCCCGGGGCAAGAAGATCGAGTTGTAGACGATGAGCCTGGCAGGGGAAGGCTACCTACCGGTGATGTCTGGCGCGGCGGATATCCGGAGGATACCGACCGTTGTCGTGAGATTTGATGATATGGGCCGATCCGGACTGACGGAGCCCGAGATATTGAGACTTGAGATTACATGTGTTGTGTCGATGCTTGACACGGATTTCCATGGATTTCATTGTTGAGATTTCAGATTCTTATACACATTTTACTATGATAACAGCTAAAGATTTCTTATACAGATATATCTGGATTTCTGGATTTGTTACTTTACATTCATGGTGCATGCATTTCATTTCATATGACATAGTATTATATGAGGCACTGACCCGAGCACGGAGTATCTGCACTTACACGTAGTATTACCATGCTATTACTAGATGATTGGGATATAGTAGTGTATTATTATGACCTAGGATAGCGTCGTGCATTCGATTTCTTTTCGTAGATGTCTTCTACTCACGAGTTGGCAACTCACCCCCGTTGTGCCAAATTTTATTACAGGTTCGATGTACAGGTTTCCCTGGCAGCTTGCTGGCACATCTTTTCTTCAGGGTGATTTGCACGGTAGGTTGGTTCACTTGTATCTGAACCACCATTGTATTTTTATTCTTTCATTTGTATCTAGTAAGCTCCATCAACCATACTTGTATTACTTGATAAGTTTATTGGACCGGTCTTTTATTTCGACCTTAGAGTCGCGCATGTATTATTCTGATCTGGTGGTTTTGTTTTCTTTTGAGTTTTGAGCCTCGCCCTTTGGCGTTGTATATTATTGTGCTTGTTGTGGTTGTTTCCGCCTGTTGGCGTTGAGCTAGCTCCCGTTTGGGGATGCTTTTTATTGCTTATGTATATTATACTTGTTGTACCCGTTTGGGGCCAGTTTTTTCAGAGGAGACTTTGCCGAAATTATTGGGAAATTTGCTGATGCCCTTAAACTTGTTTTCTTTTTCTTCTTCTTCTTTTATGGTTTAGATTTCTGGTCTTCGGCTTACTTAGGTTACGTGGCGCCTCTAGATGCTTCGTAATCTAAGTGCCGGTCACGTTCCGTACCTTCGGGTCGTGACAAAGTTGGTATCAGAGCGCTAGGTTTAAACTTGTATAAGTCTAGGTGACCCTTGGTTGATGGAGTAGGCGATTTAGGTAGAGTAATGTACCGTGGGTATGGTCCGCGGCATACTTACGATACACTACTCTGCTTAAGGAGCCTTAGGATGTACAATTGTTTGCACCGTATTCCATTCGTTCTTTTGATCTATCTTCGTCAATGTTGGAGGGTGGTTTCTGTTACCACGGGCACACTGGCAGAGGGAGCTGCGGCTCGAATGCGATAACCATTAGAGTATTGGTTATTCTTGAGGATTGAAGCATTGCTTAGCGTGCGGACGAAGGGTATTCACATGCCGTCCGGATGAAGTTAAAGGGTTCGAACGATTATCAGAAAACCATTTTCCCAAGTTTAAAGTATTCGGAAGAACATGCAGGTATTTCGATGGACTCTCTAGAAGAATGAAACCCTAACTCGACATAATGACTACGAGAACGCCCTTGAACCTTAGGGTTTACGGCAGTTCCGTGGTGTCATTAGTGAGGCTTGGGTTTGCCCTTCTACGGCTGGATCATCGATGCTGGGGTATGTACCGGATATTTTTAAGTAGTACTTGAGTGTTGAGCTCTCGGGGAATTATGGGATTTTGATGGATCGATCGAAAAGTTTAATGTAGTCCGGATATCAGGTGAATGGATCGACTACGTGGGAGACTCTAGATATGAGTATTGCCGTTGGTAGCGCAGTCAGCACACTTATGAAGAGACAAGTTTGAAGCAACAGACATCAGAGGAAAGAGGCGCACATTGACGATAGTGATTACGATGTGACTTGGTGATTTGAATTTCATATTTCTGTTATTGGATTTTTGTATTTTGAGGATTTTGTTCTACGATTGGTATTTCTTATGTGTACCTTCATTACATTCTATCTGTGTTTCATATATCAGTTGCATTGATGTTGCTTAGTATACACCCAGTACACTTGATTTGGTTTTATATATTTTGAGATTTTTGATTTGATTTCGTGCATATGGGTTACACATGATTTGATATATGCTTCGACCTAGTTTTCATGCATTTTTGTGCTGTGATTTCGATTTTGATATTCGATGTATGTTTTCGTGCACCATGTGCACCTGATTAGGATTCTTGCGCATACTTGGCGCACTTAATGCGATTTTGTGCACACCAGATGCACTAAATCGGGGTTTTGTGCAGATTAGATGCACCTGATATTGAGTCGTGCACACCCGTTGCACTTGACAGATGTTTTTGGTGCACACCTGTTGCACTTAGTTTTGTTGTTGTGTGTATTCGTGGTATCTGTATTTGGTTTCGATTTCAGTGCGCACCGGACGCACATGATATTTTATTGATGTGATTGGGATTGATTTCAGTTTGAGCAGTATGTTTTCATAATCATTGTTATTTGATTTAGTAATCAGGCGGGACGTGTATGTTAAATAAAAGATATATATATATATATAGCTATTTTTTTGTAAATTAAATGTCCGCTACTTATGCCGTGACACGTGCATTGCACGGCGATTTTCAAGAGGGGTTTTTGTATGCTTCTTTATTATGATGTTTAGGCGATTTTACTAGGATGCGAACTATATATAAGTTATAGATTGATGTATATTATGATGGTTTTCACAATGGGTTTTGATATTTTATTCTCGCCATAACTCCGATGATTGCGTTATGCTTGACGGAGTTGATTTTTGTTATGTATTGATGATTTCGGAGCCCCGACGATTTAAGTGTTTTGCTAAATGTTTTAGTATATGGAGGGGGAGTTTTAATTTAAATTCGGGGACCGAATTTCTTAAAGGGGGGAAGATTGTAACGTTTTAAAAATAATTAAATAAATAATTAAATGAATAAAATTGTTTAAGTGAATTTTATGATTTTCGGTAAAGTAAAATATATTTTTCGTAAAACAAAACCGTGATTGTTTTTCATTATAATTTCAAAAATACCTATTTTAATTATGTAATTACTAGTAAATGGTGTTTATTTAGCCACTTATAAATTTTTAGTTTAATTAAATATTTTTCCTAAATTAATTATTTTAAATATTAACATAAGCTTTATTTTTACACTAAATTAGTGTAAATTACAAATTTGAATGGTTTTAATTTGTAAAAATGAACCATGGCATATTAGAATTTAGTGTGTATCATGCAAAATTTATTTGCAAATTTTCCCATTTTTCTAGAGTTTTCTTGAGTTGCTATAGTAAAGAAATAAAAGAAAATTTAATAAATCATGAAAAGACAATTTGAGGTGATATTTGGGGGGAAACTTCTACACAACTTTTTTCACTCTCTTATTTCTCTCCCTCACCTCCAAAAATGGCCGGCCTCACCCCCTATGGTAGCCCCATATTCCTCATTTTATTTTGCTCCAAAATAAATCAAAAATCCATCAAAAATTCAACAAAAATTGTACAAAATCCTATTTATTTCCTACCCTTTTATTCTTGCTCATTTTTATATGGATTTTGGAGTGGGAAAGCATGTATTTTTTAGGCTCATTTTCTTGTTTGGACTTGAGGTTGTGAAGGTATAAATCTATCTCTTTTGTTTTATTTCTATTAGATGTTTCTTTTAAAGCATAATTAGATTATTTAGATTAATTCTAGTTGCATATTCTAAAATTCAAGTTACGTTTGTAAATTCAAGTTGTGGTTTTTATTAATTAAATAAGGTTATAATAGCTAGTTTAACATCTTTTAGAGTGGAAAAATCTTGCATGGTTGTGGTATAATAATTTGTTATTCAAATTGTTTAAATGAAGCTATTTAGCTAACTAGTTTTTGTAAAATATATATGTGGGTAATATAAAATTCCAATTAAGGTTGCTATCATTAGATTGTAGTTTTAGTGAGAACTTTAGCATGTTAATGGAAAGAAAAACTTATTTTTATCACTAGTTTCCTTTGATAATGGGAAAATAGTAAATAAATGCTACTATTTTGTAAACTAAATTTTGGAAATTTCTAAATAAAGGGGATTTAAAATATAATTATGGTTTAATTATATCATTATCATCATGAATTGTATTTTAATACACTAATTCATGCAATATCATGTTTTGTGGTGGAATTTTGGTATTTTGCTTGAAAAATGTTGAAAATTGTTAAAGGTTGCAAACTAGAAATTTCAAATTTATACAAATTTGTGTAATAAAAATATAGTAATGGTTTGTATAGACTAGTTATGCTATTTAATGAGTTTTATGACCATTGGTTTCATTTAAATGTCAAGTTTTGATGAAAAACGGTAAATTAGCATTTTCGGGTTTTACGAAATTGGACGGTTTGATAGATTTTAGGGTTTCGATGGATTTAATCGTGTTATATATTATAAGTAACGAGTTTTAAAACTATGAGTTATTTGTTGATGTTATCTCGATCCATCGGCGTTTGTACGCCGATATCGAGCGATATTTGGTGCTTTTGCGTGGATGGGACATATGTTTTAACCTATGCTTGTTCCTTGCGTCGTTTTGAATTTTGTATGTGATTCAGTTTACGATGCTATTTGTATGTTTGCGTTTAGGTACCCCTCACGTGGACCGCGGGCGATGAAGAGGAGGATGGCGACACCGTTTTTGGCAGACATGGACCAGGTGAGTAGATGCATATCTACGGGACGAAGTCGGGTGGATGGCGTTTAGCACCCCCGCAACGTAGAATAGGGATAGTACTTATTGACATTAGGAAACAAGATGTGACCCTAGATTCTTAATGAGTAGGACCCTAGTAATGACCCTAGGCTGGACTAGACTGATTTAGGAAAACCATAACAGAGAATGAGGTCCTTGGAAGAGGTTCGTAGGTTTCAGATAGAAACACACACGCACACACTGAACCTCGACATGGTGTTTACGTATATGTGTATGTATATATAGGACTAGGTATAATAATATATATATGCATACAACACGTACATGGGATTCATTAATGTAATATGATATCCGAAGTGTGATGGGCTTGATGCCGTGATTCTTGACTATATAGTCGTATTAAAGTGTTAGCGGATCATTAGAGAATGAGATAACGAACATGGATACATAAATTATAATGGGTGGTGATGATATTGAGATACGTGGGACTCTAAAATAGTACCTGGACTGTAGCTTGTGACTGATCACGATATGACTTGATCACGACATCATATAGGTGTAACCTGATGTCGATATCATATAGGTGTGACCTGATGTTGATATCATATAGGTGTGACTTGATGACGATATGATATCAGTATGACTTAATCACAATATGATACATATGACATGATATTTCTGAGGATAAACTAATGATGCATATTATGAGGGCAATGATATATGATTGATGTAGGAGATTACTGTTTAGCACCTTGATCATGAGATGTGTTGGTGATGACATTATACGAATGATGAGACACCTAGGAGATACTTGACACGTACCCCGATATTGGGATGCCGTACGATGGATTTTACTGTACGAGGCATAAATATGATGATTGATCCGCACTCTTGATTCGAGGAAGCCGTACTACGTACGTGACGCTATTGAGGCCGGATCGCCGACTATTCGAGATATTGATTCAGACCTTAGGTAGACTCTTGTTTCTTATTGACTAGTTTCTTAGGTTTTGTTCCTTAGGAGGATAGATGGACACAATGTTAGGTTCGAGTCATATAGTGGTAGTGGTAATGGTATATCAAATGAGTGGATAACACACATCCGTCTTTACTTTCACACTGAAATCATAGTGTTGCATGTTCATACATATGTTGCTATAATCAGTATAAACTTTACCTGATAGGACACCAGCACCATTACCGATGATGTGCATACTCCATGCACACTTATTTGCCGGCTCACACACATCATCATCGGTAATTTCTATGTCACGTACACTTTAGATCATATTGTCTTTTATTGATAGAATCAGTTAACAACTAGACCGGTATAATTTTGGGATTACTCTCAGATGTTAGTCTAGACATGGCATTTATTACTTAGACATTCATGCATTCATATTTTCATGTTATCATGCAGTATCATGGGCATATGCCGATACTTATCATATACTTACTCATGATTTTGAGATTTGGGTTTCTATGAGATTTCTGGATTTTTGGGGAAAACCGCAAGAATATATAAAAACTTCTCTCTCTCTCCTCCTCTCTTTTTAAAACAGAAGATGCGGTTTTCTCGTGATGTATGTGTCGTCCACCATGAGATTTCATGTTTTCTGATGGATTTCGAGACCCGATTCGAGGAGTGGATGAACCGTCTCGGGTACATGGTGGGTCCGGTATGGTACCCCGGGGCAAGAAGATCGAGTTGTAGACGATGAGCCTGGCAGGGGAAGGCTACCTACCGGTGATGTCTGGTGCGGCAGATATCCGGAGGATACCGACCGTTGTCGTGAGATTTGATGATATGGGCCGATCCGGACTGACGGAGCCCGAGATATTGAGACTTGAGATTACATGTGTTGTGTCGATGCTTGACACGGATTTCCATGGATTTCATTGTTGAGATTTCAGATTCTTATAAACATTTTACTATGATAACAGCTAAAGATTTCTTATACAGATATATCTGGATTTCAGGATTTGTTACTTTACATTCATGGTGCATGCATTTCATTTCATATGACATAGTATTATATGAGACACTGACCCGAGCACGGAGTATCTGCACTTACACGTAGTATTACCCTGCTATTACTAGATGATTGGGATATAGTAGTGTATTATTATGACCTAGGATAGCGTCGTGCATTCGATTTCTTTTCGTAGATGTCTTCTACTCACGAGTTGGCAACTCACCCTCGTTGTGCCAAATTTTATTACAGGTTCGATGTACAGATTTCCCTGGCAGCTTGCTGGCACATCTTTTCTTCAGGGTGATTTGCACGGTAGGTTGGTTCACTTGTATCTGAATCACCATTGTATTTTTATTCTTTCATTTGTATCTAGTAAGCTCCATCAAGCATACTTGTATTACTTGATAAGTTTATTGGACCAGTCTTTTATTTCGACCTTAGAGTCGCGCATGTATTATTCTGATATGGTGGTTTTGTTTTATTTTGAGTTTTGAGCCTCGCCCTTTGGCGTTGTATATTATTGTGCTTGTTGTGGTTATTTCCGCCTGTTGGCGTTGAGCTAGCTCCCGTTTGGGGATGCTTTTTATTGCTTATGTATATTATACTTGTTGTACCCATTTGGGGCCAGTTTTTTCAGAGGAGACTCTGCCGAAATTTTTGGGAAATTTACTGATGCCCTTAAACTTGTTTTCTTTTTCTTCTTCTTCTTCTTTTATGGTTTAGATTTCTGGGCTTCGGCTTACTTAGGTTACGTGGCGCCTCTAGACGCTTCGTAATCTAAGTGCCGGTCACGTTCCGTACCTTCGGGTCGTGACAATATTCAGGCCGTATCTTGACTTGTTCATCATCGTATTCATTGACGGTATATTGGTGTATTCCCGGAGCAGAGAGGATCACGAGCAGCACCTGCGGATTACACTGCAGACTTTGAGGGAGCACCGGCTTTATGCAAAATTCTCTAAGTGCACGTTCTGGCTGGACAGCGTAGACTTCTTGGGTCACGTGATTACACGGGATGGTATATGTATAGACCCGAGGAAGGTCGAGGCCGTTCGGAGTTGGCCCAGACTTACATCCGTTACTGAGATACGCAACTTTCTAGGACTGGCCGGCTACTACAGGTGATTTGTACAGGATTTCTCCCATATTGCTGCACCTTAGACCGGTTTGACCCGGAAGGGGGTTCATTTCGTTTGGACGGAGGAGTGCGAGCAAAGTTTCCAGCAGCTACAGACTTGTTTGACTACGGCGCCAGTGTTATCATTGCCTTCATGATCAGGCGGGTTTGTAGTCTATTGTGACGCCTCACGAGTGGGGCTAGGGTGCGTATTGTGCAGCATGGCAGGGTAATCGCATATGCTTCCCGACAATTGAAGAAACATGAACAGAACTACCCCACTCACAATTTGGAGATGGCTGCAGTGGTTTTTGGACTTAAGATCTGGCGACATTACCTCTATGGCGAGTCGTGCCAGATATTCACTGATCACAAGAGCCTAAAGTATATATTTCAGCAGCGAGACCTGAATCTCCGACAGCGTCATTGGATGGAACTGGTGAACGACTACGACTGCGAGATCTTGTATCACCCGGGCAAGGCTAATGTAGTAGCGGATGCTTTGAGCAGGAGGCCCGAGGGTAGTCTATCATGCTTGAGTGCAGTACAGGGGCAGTCGTCAGCAGATTGGCAGATATTATGCGACAGCCGAGTGCAGTTCGAGTTCACGCAGATCGGGGGACAGCTTGCGCACGTTCGTGCATGCCCACAGTTGCTTGACCGTATATATAAGGCACAGTGCAGTGATGACCGTTGCTCAGAGATCGTGGCACAGATTGGACAGGGCAGATTCTCCGAGTTCGTGATCGATGATCAGGGGATATTACGATTTGGGTCTAGACTGTGCGTACCAGATGCTGAGGGATTGCGGCGTGATATTCTTGAGGAGGCACATCGATCGGTGTACAGTGTCCACCCCGGTTCTACCAAGATGTACCATGATATGAGAGAGGTCTACTGGTGGGACGGAATGAAGAGGGACATCGCAGATTTCGTATCAAGATGCCTGACTTGTCAGCAAGTCAAGGCCGAGCATCAGAGGCCCGCAGGAGAGCTACAGCCGTTACCCATTCCGGAGTGGAAATGGGAACAGATTTCGATGGATTTCGTTGTGGGTCTATCCAGGACTAGGCGGGGGTATGACTCCAGTTGGGTGATCGTGGATCGTTTGACGAAAGCAGCTCACTTCCTGCCGGTGAAGACGACCTTCGGATTTGCTCAGTACGCCCAGATTTACATCGACTAGATTGTACGACTGCATGGGGTCCCGACGTGTATTGTGTCCGACCGAGGCATCCAGTTTACCAGCCGACTATGGCAGAGACTTCAGGAGACTTTGGGCACTCGTTTGAGTTTCAGTACGGCATTTCATCCGCAGACCGATGGATAGTCAGAGCGGACCATTCAGACTCTCGAGGACATGCTCCGAGCGTGCGTTTTAGTCTTTGGTGGTAGCTGGGATCATCATTTACCCTTGGTGGAGTTCTCCTACAACAACAGCTTCCAGGACACTATTCAGATGGCACCTTTCGAGGCTTTGTATGGGAGGAGATGTAGATCGCCCGTCTGTTGGACAAAGGTCAGTGAGAGCAGTATTTTAGGGCCACAGATCGTACAGGAGACGACTGAGAACATACAGCAGATTCGAGACAGGATGAGGACAGCTCAGAGCAGGCAGAAATCGTATGCTGACAGATGCCGCCGCAGATTAGAGTTCGCAGTTGGCAATCATGTTTTTCTGAGGGTCTCTCCAATGAAGGGAGTGATGAGGTTTGGACGAAAGGGGAAGCTTAGCCCTAGATTCATAGGTCCTTTCGAGATCCTCGAGCGGGTGGGCGCAGTGGCATATCGTTTGGCTCTTCCACCCAGTCTTTCGGATGTTCAACCCATCTTCCACGTGTCGATGCTACGCTGATATCTTCATGACCCTTCCCACACGATCCAGCATCAGACAGTACAGCTTGAGGCCGACCTTTCGTTCACCGTGCAGCCAGCTGAGATATTGGATCGGCAGGTGAAGAAACTTCGATCTAGGGTCCTGCCGTCGGTGAAGGTTCTTTGGCGCAGCCCAAATGGTGAGGAGATCACTTGGGAGGCCGAGGGAGAGACGCGGAAGAAATTCCCTCATCTCTTTGAATGTACGCGTAGTTATATATTTTAAATTCGGGGACGAATTTTCTTAAGGAGGGAAGACTGTAACACCTGAGAATATGTTAGCGACTAATTATATTTTAATAATTGATTTTTTTAAATAAAAGTTTACCAAATTGATTTTCAAATATTTTATTAAAATTAATAAACATTTTTCTAGAATTTTTCCTAAGCTTGCACAAACATGTGCATGTAAAGTAGGGTTAAAATTTAGGTTAAACCATGTTTAGGCAACCATGGTGGTCTAACCCCTTTTTGTTAAGCTAATTAGTTTTAATTAAGGTTTTTAGTTTTGGAAATTCAAATTGGTTTTGGGGTTGACTTGTGTTGAGGAGAGAGAGGTTATGATGGCTTGTGCAAGCAAGCATTAAATAAGAGAGAGAGAATGGAGGCTTTAAGGTTAAGTCACACCATCTCATTTCACAACTTTTTCTTGTCACTCACATCCTTCTCTCTCACTCACACATACACTCATCTCTCACTCACTCACCCTCTCACTCAAATACTCCAGCAGTAGCTGCTGCTACATCATCCCCAAACACAATAACAACAGCATCAGCTTCATGTTGCAGCAGCAGCAGTTTTCAGCCCCAGCAGCAGCAGCTGTAACAACAGCAACAACCACACAATAGCAGCAACACAGCCTCTTCCCTCTACTTCTTCTCTTCTCCTTGGTTTCTAGGGTCATGTGAGGTATACTTCTTTAGCTTAGCTTCTTAGCTTGCTAAGTTTATGTGTAGAAATAGCTTCGATTAGTGTAAAATGTGAGATTTTGTGCTTGTTTTGGTGATTTGTGTGAAGTTTTGTTTAAGTGATATTAGTGTTGGGTAGACTAGCCTAAGTAAGTGTTGTTAAGGCCAAATTAACCTAGGAAAACCCCAGATTACACTAAAATACCCTCAGTTTTCAAATTGAACAAAACTTGACGTTTTTTAGCAAAACTTAGCTTTTTGGAAATCTGCTGTTAACCCAGTGAGTTCAGAATGAAATTGAGTGGACCCTAGCCTACTGATGATACCCTGACCCCACCACCAGAGCCCGACCCCACCACTCCAACCTACGGCCGCCGAAAAAATCATTCTGGCCGCAAATTGCGGCCAGACCAGGGAGTTAGGAGCTAGGGTTTTTGGTACAGGTGTCTGCTACATTTTTTAGGTCCATGGTATATATAGTTTTGTAATATTCTAACCTGGGTAAAATCTGGGGCAGTATGTCGTTTTCTAGTATTTTTAGTTTGCGCGATACGCGTGATACGCGAGTGGATTCTATGATTCAGCGTATCGCGGCGTATCGGGTTGAGTTTTAGACACACGCACACATTCCAGCGTATCGCGCGCACGCGCGTTAATTCGTGACGCGAGTTTCTCGTTTCGTTCCGATATCGCGTTTTACGAGATTTTGATATATTGGGATTCTTGTGTAAATTCCAGGTTCGCAGTCGGGTACGTCAGACGCCGCCAGGAAAGGGAAGCAGGTGGTCAGCTATGATTAGCACGTGACCAGGTGAGTAGATTTAACATCTACGGGGAAATCGCCCGTATGGCATTAAGCGTTAGGGGCGTAATAGGATATTAGTTTTATGTGATCATGTAGACATACTAGAGTAGCATACCTCCTTATATATAGATATACTTGTAGTATAGAACACTGCACTGTCACTAACGGCCAAGTTGCACGAGCACGATTTATATGCTACACTCACACCGTTAGTGATTGCCATGTCACTCACATTATAGGATTGCTATAAACCGCATATTTGATTCTGCTTTATTGACGTTGTCATGATTTGTCGCATACTATCATATAGATATTCATACCATGCATACTGTATACACACTTTTGTGAGTACCTTCATTGATATATCACCACTTGGGAACATATGCATCATATGTCTACAATAGTGCACATGTACATTGCTATATTCACTTTACATATTTATCCATTCACACATCCATACCTATACACATATTCATATGCTACATACATGGATGATATTGACTTGATTTAAAACTAAGGGACCGCAAGCGATATTTTCAAAACTAGATCTTTCAAAAGAGCGGTTTTCCCTTTCTTTTACTCTTAGCGTCATACGACACATTGCATGGATTACACATTGTATTTGATTTATGTGATTTCTGGATTTGGGAACCGGAGTACTATTTTAAGAAAATACGCACTGTTTAAAAACCCGGTTTCCCTTGATATGATATTTTAGTGCGTCCACCATGAGTTTTCTCGGTTCCAGAGAGCTTGTGTGAGTATACCCGATTCGAGGAGAGGTAGGCACCGATTGCGGGTACATGGTGGACCCGGTACGGTACCCCGGGATGAGAAGACTCGTATTGTTAGACGGTGAGCCCGGCGGAGGGACTACTACCTACCGGTGATTGGTTAGACCTGGCGATTATTCGGAGGATACCGACCATAGTTGAAAGATGGATACGGGACGACGCGTACTGCCGGGGGTCGAGGGCCGATTCCGCAGACGGAGCCCGTGGACGGATCCGATGGACGGACGCCCCATACTGGAGGATTTGCGTATCGATGCTGGACACGGCTGATTTTTATGAGATTTCGAGTACCGATGTTGGGCACTCACGATTGTATGAGATTCACAGGATTTGAGGGCCGATGTGGATGACGGCGCCTGAGTTTTACTGGGATTTGGGTGTAGTGATGGACACTGGTCATTTTTCCACATTGATATTCCGTGTAGACACTATTTTCCCATGCTCAGCATTTAGTATTTGACATCTCATCCTGTACCTATTGTACCTGATATAGTACACATGCTATACATGATTATCGCATACCCAGCTCATGTTATAGGGTTGTTAGATTCCATATCAGACATGATTATTGCATATCTTGCACATCATATGGAAAGACTTTTAGATTGCACTTGTTGCCTGATGTAAGCATTCAGTTCATCATACATATGTTATCTGTTGGCATAGGTTAGAGTATCGCAGCACGTGCATACTCGCGATTACCTTTATATGTTATCTACTATTCACGAGTTGGCAACTCACCCCCATTGTGCCACAGTGCTTGCAGGTTGCCCTTTGGAGTAGTCGCGGCTGGCTGTTTACCGCACCTTTTAGTTTGTTAGTTTAGCTTTAATGGCAGATCCGGGTTATAGTATGCGATAGCGCCAGTTGTAAAAGTTTTTGTTCCGCATTTGGCGTCTGTTAGACGGCCGGGGCGCTACCGTGTACTTACAGTGGTATCAGAGCCTCACCATTAAGCTTTACTAACTTGTGCTAACACGTTTATAATATCGATCGAACGGATTTTCAAAAACTACAATTTTTCTGTACAAAGTTTCTGTCGATTTTAAATCTGGTCTAAAAATTATTTTGAGCATCACAGAAAATTGTGCAGGCTTTTCTAAGAAAACTGGTGAAATTTGGTCACGTGATCCCACATAACGGCAGCGGATCTGCGGCCCAAACCAGGGTTTGGCCGCGGATCCGCCGCGCTTTTGTGGGAACAGTGAGACAAATTTCTACAATATGTTCTACATGGCAAATTGTGGCTTTTGGAATATTTCTTTTGGGCCCACTTCGGGAAGTTTTGTCGATCGAAATTTTAAACTTGTTAGTATGCAGTATTTACATTGTATCTCTGACCGTGAATGTCATTCGAGCGCTAAATTGCTTCTAATTGCTATAGTCCTTTTAGACGGATTTGCGAACGTGACATTCGCGTTGATGTTCTGTGTTGTGCTGTGATGTTGCGGATTTGTCGTGGTGGATAGCAGTGTGCAATGGTAGTGCAATTTGGATTTATTTATACATTTGATATTGCGGGGCGAGCGTCCAACATGTGGACTGCCGTCACTACCTGTTGTATAATATTCTTTTGGGGCACGACCGGGCTGAGGTCGACGTACCCGTTGTACATATTTTCTTTTCTGTACTAGGTTTACCCCGCAACGGAGTGCACGGATAGCCGGGTTCTGGAGGGCAGCGGGTCTGTATCTCATGGCTTTGAGAGGCAGAAGGGCCTCACTCTAGAATTGACAGACTATTCGCCGGACTCGTAGGGGGTACAGGTTGACCTAAGGAGGGGTGCTCAAGTTACCGGATTCCGTGAAGTGCCGGGTGGTCCATTCACTATGCTGTAGGGGGCTGCCTCTCTTCAGGTTTTGGCGGGTAACTTGCCGCACCCGTAGGGGTCTAGGTTTCATTGCACAGGCTATCCACACGACCAGGGGAACGTCGGGTTTCAGTAGCGGCTCTGTGAAACCCGGGGATCCCAGATTATCTGTATTGTTCTGTGATGCTTATTACTTTTCTGTAAAGTTGCATATTATCACGCCTGGAGCGATTATTGTATATTGGTATATATACTATTAGATGTTGTATATGTTCTACACCCGCGCTAGTTCAGTCCCCGCTCTGTCGTTAGTTAAGTAACCTAACGGGTGATGACGGGACCCAGTGACGAATGCGGATGGCATATACGTACATTCTATTTTCGTTCTTTTCTGATGTGATTGATTGATGGGACTGCATTGATTCTTATAAATGCGACGATAAAACAAACCTATATTTGATGTTGTTAGAACAAATTTTAAAAGGTGTTATTACAAAGATATTTCCTTTTGTTTTGCATAGCGGTATTCAGTTGAAATATCCTGCACCTCATTCGACGAGGCAAGGGCCGAGATCCTTTCACCGGGAGTGACCCCTTGGGCAGAAGTTTACGTCAGGGTAATAACTTCACTATAGTCGATTACAAGTTGCTTTGCATCGCGGCATTCAGTTGGAATATCCTGCACCTTATTCCACGAGGAAAGAGCCGAGATCCCTTCACCGGGAGTGACCTCTTTAGCAAAGGTTTTCGCCACTATATTTTTATAAAAAAAACTATCAGGTTCCTTCAACGAGATCAAGTACATTACGTTAAAGGTTTTTCGCCAAAAACCAGCCGTAGCCCTCCGTCATTTCTTATGGATGGTCAGTAGTATTCAAGCTATGTTTGTTGGCCATAGTCAAGGCATAGTGTTTGGTAGCTGCTGGGTATTCATCTGTTGCATAGATAGATGCGTTGGTTTGGGACAGTCGTATTACTTTGTTGGCCCTTAGTCAAGAGTACGTACGGGTGGATTCAAATCAACATGGATAATGACGGGAAGAACTTGACATGTGACTTATGATTTGTTGGCCCTTAGTCAAGGACATAAGAGCATGGGGTAAAAATCCACATCGGGAGTTTCTAAAGAAACAGAAACTTGCCAGGCATGAGCATACCTTCTGGAGTATGATTACTTGAGTGGCTTCCATCAAGTTATCATGCGATGATAGTTGGATCCCGATTCTCACTGATGAGTTGGTTTACTCTTCGGGTGATCCCGATTGATTCTTCTTTCAGGTTTAGAGGAGAATTTGACGGTACAGTGGGAGGTTTCCTGATTAGATAAAGTGATAACCATTCTGATCTAGGTTAGAGTGCATGCAGAGTGTTTCTTTTCTCTCTCTCTCTTTGGCAGCGACCTTTGACCGACCCTAGACTATGACTCAGTGACCAAGTTAACCGAACCTTCTTAAAATACTTGCTTTTGGATTGTCCGAGGTGCATAAGTCATTGCTGCTCCTTCTTTTACCCTTTGCTTTTCTCAGAATACCCCGTATTACTATGGACATCCACTTCCATTGGATAGATCCATCGTATGGTTATATATGAACTCGGAGGGACTTCTTCGAGGATGGATCAAGGTTCAGGAGAAATAGAATTGGTTTATTCAGTTGTCTTTTATTATCACCTTCTCTCAGGTTGCGAGGGCTTCTTGGTTTAGGAGAGTACACCTATTACACTTATTGGATAGTCTTCTTCCAAACCATAGGCAGATGCCGAAAGGTAGGGAATGAAAAAAACCAATTAGCCTAAGTAGGGTGTACAGAAGTTAATAACTAAAGACAAAATAAAGGGATTAGAAAGAGGGAAAAGTAAATTACGACTGCTATCATTCACGACTAAACCGCGTACTTCATCGCTAGTCCTATTTCACATTTTCTTTTTTCCCCAGTTCAGGAGAAATAGAATAAAGTATTATTCAGTTGTCTTTTATTATCACCATCTCTCAGGTTGCGAGTACTTCTTGGTGTAAGTCTACGTTAGCGCCCCGGCCGTCTACAGACGCCAAATGCCGAACAAAAACTTTTTAACTGGCGCTATCGTATACTTTAACCCGGATCTGCCATTATTGCTAAACTAACAAACTGTAAAGAGTGTAGAAAGGTTATACCGAACGATCCGAGTCCTTCGTTCTTTAACCATCATCCCACGCTCCGTTGCGGCTGCTCCGATCTCTTCGATCTCCGATCTGCTCGTCCAAGTGGTACCACGTCTCTGATTCTTTAAACGGGCTCCCGCCTCTGACTTGAGGCAACTCGGTCGTCAAGTTTGCTAAAAGAGACGACCAAGAATGATGTAGAGAATGAGTAGATAACTTTGTCTCACTTCGTCCAAATCTGTGGACGACCGGTTAATGAAGTTGCCATTTTTATCGGGTGATGGAATGAAAGAGGTAATGAAATTTCCATGCACCCTAAACCATAGTCTTTTCTCTCCAAAAAGGAAATCAATCTCTCTCTCCACTCAAAGAATGGCCGGCCACTAAATAGCAAAGCGGGAGGTGATGGTAGGAGCAAGTGGTGACCATAACATGAAGCTTATCATGAAGAAAAGATCTTAACAAGAACAAAAAGCATTAATGTAAACCATGACTCATTTAAAACTAGTCATCACATAATAAATGCAATCAAAGGTTCATGAACCTAGTCACCTCTTCTAGTTGCTTCTAGAAACTTCCAGAACACTGACTCACCTCATCCAAGAAAAGATAAATCCGCCTTTAACCGAATGTTAAAAGACGGCTGATAGAAAACTGGAAACTGGCAACTTCCAAAAGTTATCCTGAAACAACTTTCAGGATAACCCCGTAACTGTATAAATATACCCGCATTTGTATTACGACCGAATACAAATGCAACTGAGACAAAGATATTATATCTACTCAATATAATACTCGGATCCGGCTTAAACCAAAGCCGACCAGTATCATCTGCCCGAAAATAACACGTGCATAAACGCACGTGCATTTTCCGAACCCTGCCATAAAACCATACGGCCTCTACAACGTTTCGCCCGAACTTGGGAAACTGTCTGTGGGGGACTCTAATGACTCGTCAGTACCCTGGCAGTGGGTTTAACCACAAACCGTCAGCGGCACTAGCAATGCGTAACGGCTGCTCATGGACTGACCTCAAGGGAGGCCGATGAGCGAACTCATCCGGAAACCCTACTGAGCCTAACAGTGACAATGTATATACAGTCCGGTCCGTTCGTCTATGAGTATCGTATATCTGCCAAGGGGGCTAGTAACGTCAGACCCCCAATAGCAGTATAAGTCGTGTCAGAGTGTAGCCCAATAACACCCTGAGATACTACTGGAGTAACTACCAGTAAATCTCCTGCCATGGCCATGGACTTTGTGTAATGGCTCTCCTAGACACAGCACGACCTCGCCCCCAATACCGGGAGAGACGAATCCCCTGCCGATCCGCTCACGTGCCTCCATATGGCTCGGGACTGTACCCAAAAACTACCTCTTTGCACGACTCCTTTGAGCCGTGGTAGGGTAGAAATCAAAGCACAGTGGGAACTCATACGAGACAAATGACGACCTCAGGTCGATGAACTAACATGTACACATGTCACCAGGGAACTGCTATCTGACGATATGTATAATACCAACTAGCAGGTTCCCGGCGAGTCCTGTCCGGTGTACTCATAACCCAATGAGCACCTGTATACATCTTAGGTGATCCAACTGACACCAGTGGCTTGTGAGACCGGCCACTGCCCCTCGTCGGGGTCTCGACTGTATACACTAGTCTACTCCGGAGTATCGATGCCCTGTCACGAAACTCCCACGACTAGGGACCACAATTAAGGATACGCATATAAACTACCCAACTCTCACGTATATGATCGTCATCATACTGTTGGTAGTAAAGCAAGATCCTAAGGGCTCTATCAATGTGTAATATGTAATCAGTCACCTGAACATGTACACAACTGATAAAGGCAAACCAGATAGCATACTATCATCTCGAGTAAGACTGTCCTACCGGTATAGGTCTTCCGCAATCATTGCAATCACGTACCTGCGATCCAATAATTGACTCTGAGGGCACTATCTCCAACAATCTCCCACTTGCACTTAAGGCTAATTATTGCGATGTCGACTACTCACAGCCCGTGTGAAACCGAAATCCAACTCCTCTACTAATCAGTTTCACAAAGCCCGTTTGTAAACTATTGTGTTCGAGAAATAGCCTCAGTGAGTGGATCCGCCTAGATGTTTCTTTCTATATCTCTCTAAATCTCAAGTTCACGGAGAAAGCCATCTCCCGAATCGAGTAATACCCGTCTTAGAATATGTCTGGATATCTGATGGGACCTAGTTCATAAATGAACTCCAAATCCAAACTTCTTAGACTGTATCGATCACTGAACCTAATCAGTATCCGGTACCATGCCTCCCACAGTATCCTCTTGGACCACCTGTCCATAATACTGTCCCTCTTTGTCAGAGGGAAAAACTATAACTCTGACAATCACTCTGTCAACCATGTCACATTTGAAGCCTGGAATGATAATCGTCTCCCGAAGGAGGCTGCCGTCATCAAATCCGTAGAACATGCACTTATGTTCTAAAACTGCTTCCTTATGTTTCTCCAGGATTGGATTAATACAAACTTATTGCATCTAGTGCAAAAACAACATCTGGTGTGGTACTTGACATATCACGATTGACTCAATTGCCTAAGCAAGTGATCTGCCAATCATGCCCATCCCTCTCCCCTTTAGTCTGTAAGACACCTTTTAGAGAGGGTGACTCCATTCCCTGCAGGTACACCACCATGCTAGGAGTCAACTATTCTAAAAACCATTAGAATATCTGTCAAAGTACCCACATTGGGAAACTACCCAAATCCAGATCTAAAACCATAGATCCAAAAACCAGAATGTCAAATATTATATCCATATCCTGTCTGGAGAAACAACTGTGTGACGACCACAGTACAACCGATCGTAGTATAGGAATTTTACTTCCTACTCTGTGTATGTCATCCAGATACCATGACATCACACCCTACTAACAGATCCATCCCCTATTCTGATTGAAGTCAAACCCATGACTGTCATATCAAAATTAGATGATCTATCTCCGCTATAACTGCTCAAGTCTATAAATAGATATAAGCATCTTGCCCACTATGCTTCCGCTGCTCCCACTGACTATGACAACCCTCCTACCGGGTCTCATAGCCTGGAACATTAGTAGTGTCAAGTCTGGGTAGATAAGAACCTCCTTGTCACCGTCCTTGAAGCTACCGAAGTACCTCTCGGGTGTCTGAGGTTACCCACCATATCTGCGGAGTGGCTATTGGAATGTCAAACCTGATTGAATATATAGGTCCTATTAAATTTTCCGTAATCGTTCGCGGTTCTGGAATCACTTCCAGTTCTACCATACTCCCACTACTGTTTTCTGAAAAAGATCCATTTTACTAAAACTGTGGCGAGTCAAGAACAATTCACTATTGATCTTCCAAATGGTAGAATATCAACCCTCGTCATAGCCAGGGTCAACCCACAAACAGCCATTACAGAAACGTGCCCTGAGTTATCCAGAGTCTGGTTTTAAGCATAAGCTGGACAACTCCCAGTACCTTAACATCTTTTAAGGTACGAACCATTCTATATCCAATATAGAAACTTTGGCACTTATTTAATTGGAACCAGATTCAAATCATGCAGCTGTCTCCAGTGCATATCATCTTAATAGAAAGAGGCTAATCAGCATTACTCAACTTAGGAATCCATCCAATTATGAGCAACCTTAAAGTGAAACAAGTTTCTCAAAACATCACTATCATCTGAATACCAATCACAAGAATCTACATCTTCGATCTCTTTGAAGAATCCCGATACTTGTGATACCTGGTTCTCTACTTTATTCTTATACCCACAACTTCTCAAAACATAGACCTTGTATTTCTACGAAACACTTGTCTAAATACTAGAGAAGTTATAAGTAAACCGAACATAGTACGAGGACCTACCCCTTTGTCCTGATGGACACTTGGACAACATACAATACTCTGTATAAGTCCGCTGAGTTGAACAACTCAAAACCTGTGCGTCGTAGGTTGAAAACTGTACCCTGGCGATTTCCTCAAATATTACCAATTACAACGAATTCCGATATAATGAGGATGATCACCTAATTCCCAATAACTTCCTCCCACTCATCATCTGTAAAACCATACAGATATGAGAATAAAACCTGGTAAATACATACCCTTGGAGTAAGTATCTAATTGGGAAAACAGTTTTCTTTTAACAATGCACTGAAACATGAAAATGTTTCGTATGGGTATCCTGGTATTCATAGTAATGCCTCTTCCATAATCCAATTCATTACTTCAACCGTATATTTTATTGCCGTCTCTCCAAATCCCTTTATTTGTCTTTAGTCGTTACCTTCTGTACACCATCGTTAGGCTAAATGGTTTTCTTCCTTCCCTACCGTTCGGCACCAGCCTATGGTTTGGAAGAAGACTATCCAGTAAGCATAATAGGTGTACCCTCCTAAACCAAGGAGTACTCGTATCTTGAGAGAAGGTGATGATAAAAGACAACTGAATAATACCTTATTCTTTTAAAGGTGAAATAGGAGCGGCGATGATGTATGCGGTTTTGGTCGTGAATGTTAACAGTCGCAATTTACTTTGCCCTCTTTCTAATCCCTTTATTTTGTCTTTACATATTACCTTCTGCACACCCTACTTAGGCTAATTGGTTTTCTTCATTCCCTACCTTTCGGCACCTGCCTATGGTTTGGAATAAGACTATCCAATAAGCGTAATAGGTGTACTCTCCTAAACCAAGGAGCTCTCGCAACCTGAAAGAAGGTGATAATAAAAGACAACTGAATAAACCAATTCTATTTCTCCTGAACCTGGATCCATCCTCGAAGAAGTCCCTTCGAGTTCGTATATAACCATACGATGGATCTATCCAATGGAAGTGGATATCCGTAGTAATACGGGTGTTCTGAGAAATGTAAAGGGTAGAAGAAGGAGTGGCAATGACTTATGCAACATAGACAATCCAAAAGCCAGTATTTTAAGAAGGTTTGGTCAACCTGGTCACTGAGTCATAGTCAAGGGTCGGTCAAAGGTCGCTGCCAAAGAGAGAGAGAAAAGAAACACTCTGCGTGCACTTTAACCTAGATCAGAATGGTTATCACTTTATCTAATCCAGAAACCTCCCACTGTACTGTCAAATTCTCCCCCAAACCTGAAAGAAGAATCAATCGGGATCACCCGAAGAGTAAACCAACTCATCAGTGGGAATCGGGATCCAACTCTCATCGCATGATAACGTGATGGAATGTATCCACGTTACTCATACTCCAGAAGGTATGCGCATACTTGGCAAGTTTCAGTTTCTTTAGAAACTCCCGATATGATTTTTGCCCCATGCTCTTATAACCTTGGCTTTGGTCAAAATGTCATAAGTCACATGCCAAGTTCTACCCGTCACTATCTTGTCAATTTGAACCCACCCGCACATGCCCCTGACTTTGGCCAATCGGCAGAACGATTGTCCCAAACTAACTCATCTATCTATACAACAAATGAATACCCAGCAGCTACCAAACACTATGCCTTAACTTTGGCTAAAATACATAGCTTGAATACTACTGAATACCCAAAAGAAGTGACGGAGGGCTACAGCTGGTTTTTGGCGAAAAACCTTTAACGTAACGAACTTGATATCGCTGAAGGAACCTGATAGCTTTTTTAAAATATAGTGACGAAAACCTTTTGCTAAAGAGGTCATTCCCGGTGAAGGGATCTCGGCTCTTTCCTCGTGGAATGAGGTGGAGGATATTCCATTGAATACCGCGATGCAAAGCAACTTGTAATCGACTATAGTGAAGTTATTACCCTGACGCAAACTTCTACCCAAGGGGTCAGTCCCGGTGAAGGGATATCGGCCCTTGCCCCGTCGAATGAGGTGCAGGATATTCCACTGAATACCGCTATGCAAAACAAAAGGAAACGTCTTTGTAATAACACTTTTTAAATTTGTTCCAACAACTGCAAACAGGTTTGTTATACTTTGCATTGATCAGAATCAACGCAGTCCCATCAATAATCACACCAGAAAAGAACGAAAATAAAATGTACGTATATGCCATCCGCATTCGTCACTGGGTCCCGTCATCACCCGTTAGGTTACTTAACTAACGACAGAGCGGGGACTGGACTAGCGCGGGTGTAAAACATATACAACATCTAATAGTATATAAACCAATATACAATAATCGCTCCAGGCGTGATAATATGCAACATTACAGAAAAGTGATAAGCATCAAAGAACAATACAGATAATCTGGGATCCCCGGGTTTCACAGAGCCGCTGCTGAAACCCGACGTTCCCCTGTCGTGTGGATAGCCTGTGCAATGAAACCTAGACCCCTACGGGTGCGGCAAGTTACCCGCCAAAACCTGAAGTGAGGCAGCCCCCTACAGCAAAGTGAATGGACCACCCTGCACTTCACGGAATCCGGTAATCTTGGGCACCCCTCCTTGGGTCAACCTGTACCCCTTACGAGTGCGGCGAATAGTCTGCCAATTCTAGAGTGAGGCCCCTCCGCCTCTCAAAGCCATGAGATGCGGACCCGTTGCCCCTCAGAACCCGGCTATCCGTGCACTCCGTCGCGGGGCAAAACCTATTACAGTAATGAAAAATAGTACAATAGGTACATCGACCGCAACTTGGTCGTGCCCCAAAAGAATATTATACAACAGGCAGTGACGGCAGTCCACATGCTGGACGCTCGCCCCGCAATATCAAATGTACAAATAAACTCAAACTGTACTACCATTGCACACTGCTATCCACCATGACAAATCCGCAACATCACAGCACAACACAGAACATCAACGCGAATGTCACGTTCGCAAACCCGTCTAAAAGAACTATAGCAATCAGACGCGGTTTACCGATCAAATGACATTCCCGGTCGGAGATATAATGTAAGCACTGTAAACTAACATGTTTAAATTTCGATCGACTAAATATCACAAAGTGGGCCCTACGAACAACTGGTGAACAGTAACAAAATCTGGGCCCAAAAGATATATACCAAAAACCCCAATTTCCAACGTAGAATTCACTGTAGAAAATTGGCAAAGTGATGTCACTTTCCTGCGGCGGATCCGCGGCCAAAACCATGCTTGGGCCGCGGATCCGCGGCGGAACAGTGGAATCACTTGGTCGAATTTCTCCAGTATTCCTAAAAAACCCTGCTTGATTTTCTGGTATGGTCAAAATGACATTTGGACCAGTTTGAAAATTAACAGAAACTTTAATACTAGAAATTGCGATTTTCGATATCCGGTTCGATCGATGTTTTAAACGCGTTAGCACAGGTTAGTGAAGCAAAATGGTGAGGCTCTGCTACCACTGTAAGTTTACGTTAGCGCCCCGGTCGTCTACAGATGCCAAATGCAGAACAAAAACTTTTTAACTGGCGCTATCGTATACTTTAACCTGGATCTGTCATTATTGCTAAACTAACAAACTGTAAAGAGTGTAGAAAGGTTATACCGAACGATCCGAGTCCTTCGTTCTTTAACCATCATCCCACGCTCCGTTGCGGCTGCTCCGATCTCTTCGATCTCCGATCTGCTCGTCCAAGTGGCACCACGTCTCTGATTCTTTAAACGGGCTCCCGCCTCTGACTTGAGGCAACTCGGTCGTCAAGTTTGCTAAAAGAGACGACCAAGAATGATGTAGAGAATGAGTAGATAACTTTGTCTCACTTCGTCCAAATCTGTGGACGACCGGTTAATGAAGCTGCCATTTTTATCGGGTGATGGAATGAAAGAGGTAATGAAATTTCCATGCACCCTAAACCATAGTCTTTTCTCTCCAAAAAGGAAATCAATCTCTCTCTCCACTCAAAGAATGGCCGGCCACTAAATAGCAAAGCGGGAGGTGATGGTAGGAGCAAGTGGTGACCATAACATGAAGCTTATCATGAAGAAAAGATCTTAACAAGAACAAAAAGCATTAATGTAAACCATGACTCATTTAAAACTAGTCATCACATAATAAATGCAATCAAAGGTTCATGAACCTAGTCACCTCTTCTAGTTGCTTCTAGAAACTTCCAGAACACTGACTCACCTCATCCAAGAAAAGCTAAATCCGCCTTTAACCGAATGTTAAAAGACGGCTGATAGAAAACTGGAAACTGGCAACTTCCAAAAGTGTTCCTGAAACAACTTTCAGGATAACCCCGTAACTGTATAAATATACCCGCATTTGTATTACGACCGAATACAAATGCAACTGAGACAAAGATATTATATCTACTCAATATAATACTCGGATCCGGCTTAAACCAAAGCCGACCAGTATCATCTACCCGAAAAATAACACGTGCGTAAACGCACGTGCATTTTCCGAACCCTGCCATAAAACCTTACGGCCTCTACAACGTTTCGCCCGAACTTGGGAAACTGTCTGTGGGGGACTCTAATGACTCGTCAGTACCCTGGCAGTGGGTTTAACCACAAACCGTCAGCGGCACTAGCAATGCGTAACGGCTGCCCATGGACTGACCTCAAAGGAGGCCGATGAGCGAACTCATCCGGAAACCCTACTGAGCCTAATAGTGACAATGTATATACAGTCCGGTCCGTTCGTCTATGAGTATCGCATATCTGCCTAGGGTGCTAGTAACGTCAGACCCCCAATAGCAGTATAAGTCGTGTCGGAGTGTAGCCCAATAACACCCTGAGATACTACTGGAGTACCTACCAGTAAATCTCCTGCCATGGCCATGGACTTTGTGTAATGGCTCTCCTAGGCACAGCACGACCTCGCCCCCAATACCGGGAGAGTCGAATCCCCTGCCGATCCGCTCACGTGCCTCCATATGGCTCGGGACTGTACCCAAAAACTACCTGTTTGCACGACTCCTTTGACCCGTGGTAGGGTAGAAATCAAAGCACAGTGGGAACTCATACGAGACAAATGACGACCTCAGGTCGATGAACTAACCTGTACACATGTCACCAGGGAACTGCTATCTGACGATATGTATAATACCAACTAGCAGGTTCCCGGCGAGTCCTGTCCAGTGTACTCATAACCCAATGAGCACCTGTATACATCTTAGGTGATCCAACTGACACCAGTGGCTTGTGAGACCGGCCACCGGCCCTCGTCGGGGTCTCGACTGTATACACTAGTCTACTCCGGAGTATCGATGCCCTGTCTCGAAACTCCCACGACTAGTGACCACAATTAAGGATATGCATATAAACTACCCAACTCTCACGTATATGATCGCCACCATACTGTTGGTAGTAAAGCAAGATCCTAAGGGCTCTATCAAAGTGTAATATGTAATCAGTCACCTGAACATGTACACAACTGATAAAGGCAAACCAGATAGCATACTATCATCTCGAGTAAGACTGTCCTACCGGTATAGGTCCTCCGCAATCATTGCAATCACGTACCTGCGATCCAATAATTGACTCTGAGGGCACTATCTCCAACACTTGGTTTAGGAGAGTACACCTATTATGCTTACTGGATAGTCTTCTTCCAAACCATAGGCTGGTGCCGAACGGTAGGGAAGGAAGAAAACCACTTAGCCTAAAGGGGTGTACAGAAGGAAATGAATAAAGACAAATAAAGGGATTTGGATAGGTGGAAAAGAGGTATACGGTTAAAATCATGAATTGGATTATGGAAGAGGCATTACTAGGAATACCAGGATACCCCTACGAAACAATTTCATGTTTCAGTGCATTGTTAAAGGAAAACAGATTTCCCGATTACATACTTACTCCAGGGTATGTATTTACTAGGTTTCATTCTTTTATCTGTATGGTTTTACAGATGATGAGTGGGAGTAAGTTATTGGAAATTAGGTGATCATCCTCATTATATCAGAATTCGTTGTAATTGGTGATATTTGAGGAAATCGCCTGGGTACAGTTTTCAACCTATGATGCACAGGTTTTGAGTTATTCAACTCAGCGGACTTATACAGAGTATTGTATGTTATCCAGTGTCCGTCAGGACAAAGGGATAGGTCCTCATACTATGTTCTGTTTACTTATGACTTCTCTAGTTTTTAGACAAGTGTTTCGTTGAAATACAATGTCTAAGTTTTGAGAAGTTGTGGGTATAGGAATAAAGTAAAGAACCCGGTGTCGCAAGTATCAGGATTCTTCAAAGAAATTGAAGATGCAGATTCTTGTGATTGGTATTCAGTTGATAGTAACGGTTTTGAGAAACTTGTTTCTCTTTCAGGTTACTCATAATTGGATGGATTCCTAAGATGAGTAATGCTGATTAGCCTCTCTCCATTAAGTTGATATGCACTGGAGACAATTGCATGATTAGAATCTGGTTCGAATTAAATAGGTGTCAAAGTTTCTATATTAGATATAGAATGGTTCATATCTTAACGATGTTAATGTATAGGGAGTTGTCCAGCTTATGCTTAAAACCAGACACTGGATAACTCAAGGCACGTTCCTGTAATAGCAGTTTGTGGGTTGACCCTGGCTTTGACGAGGGTTGATTTTCTACCATCTGGAAGATCAATAGTGATATTGTTCTTGACTCGCCACAGTTTTAGTAAAATGGATTTTTTCAGAAAACAGTAGTGGGAGTGTGGTAGAACTGGAAGAGATTCCAGAACCGCAAACGATTACGGAAAATTTAATAGGACCTATATATTCAATCAGGTTTGACATTCCAATAGCCACTCCGCAGATATGGTGGGTAACCTCAGACACTCGAGAGGTACTCCGGTACCCTCAAGGACGGTGACATGGAGGTTCTTGTTTACCCAGACTTGACACTATGGTTGTTCCAGGCTATGAGACCCGGCAGGAGGTTAAGTATAGCGTCGTTCTAAACTAGCTTTAAAAGTGTACGTATATATTATTCTGCCAGAAGGTTGTCGTAGTCAGTGGGAGCAGCAGAAGCATAGTGGGCAAGAATCTTATGTCTATTTATAGGCTTGAGCAGATATAGCGGAGATAAGATCATCTATTTTTGATGTGACAGTCATGGGTTTGACTTCATCAGAATAAGGGGTGGATCTGTTAAGAAGGTAGTAGGATGTGATGTCCTGGTATTTGGATGACATACACAGCGTAGGAAGTAAAATTCCTATACTACAATCGGTTGTACTGTGGTCGTCACACAGTTGTTTATTCGCACAGGATATGGATATAATATCTGATATTCTGGTTACTAGATCTATGGTTTTAGATCTAGAATTGGGTAGTTTCCCAATCTGGGTACTTTGACAGTATTCTAATAGTATTTTAGAATAGATGACTCATGGCATGGTGGTGTACCTGCAGTTGATGGAGTCACCCTCTCTAAAGGTGTCTTATAGACTAAAGGAGAGAGGGATGTGCATGATTGGCAGATTACTTGCTTAGGCAATTAAGTCAATCGTGAGATGTCAAGTACCACACCAGATGTTGTTTTTGTACTAGATGCGATAAGTTTATATTAATCCAATCCTGGAGAAACATTAGGAAGCAGTTTTAGAACATGAATGGATGTTCTATGGATTTGATAATGGCAGCCTCCTTGTGGAGACGGTTATCATTCCAAGCTTCCAAGGTGACCTGGATGACAAAGTGATTGTCAGAGTTATAGTTTTCCCTCTGACGAGGGATAGTATTATGGACATGTGGTCCAAGAGGATACTGTGGGAGGCATGGTGCTGGATACTAATTTGGTTCAGTGATCACTACAGTCTAAGAAGTTTGGATTTGAAGTTCATTTATGAACTAGGACCCATCAAATATCCAGACATATTCTAAGACAGGTATTACTCAATACGGGAGATGGCTTTCTCCGCGAACTTGAGATTAAGAGAGACATAGAAAGAAATATCATGGCGGATCCACTCACTGAAGCTATGAGTATGCGATATCGCAATAATAGCCTTAAGTGTAAGTGGGAGATTGTTGGATATAGTGCCCTCTAAGTCAATTATTGGATCGCAGGTATGTGGTTGCAATGATTGAGGGAGGACCTATACCGATATGACTGTCTTACTCGAGATGATAGTATGCTATCTGGCTTGTCTTTATCATCGTATACATGCTTTAGTTCACTATTGCATGTTGATAGAGCCCATAGGATTCTTGCTTGACTGCCAGCAGTATGATGGCGATCATATACGTGGGAGCTGGGGTCTGTAAGCACATCCTTAAAGTGTCCCTAGTCATGGGAGTTTCGAGACAGGGCATCGATACTCCAGAGTAGACTAGTGTATACAGTCGAGACCCCGACGAGGGGCGGTGGCCGGTCTCACAAGCCATCGGGGTCAGTTAGTTCACCTAAGATGTATACAGGTGCTCATTGAGTACACCGGACATGACTCGCCGGGAACATGCTAGTTGGTATTATATATATCGTCAGATAGCAGTTCCCTGATGACATGTGTACAGGTTAGTTTGTCGACCTGAGATCGTCATTTGTCTCTTGTGAGTTCCTACTGTGCTTAGATTACTACCCTACCACGCTCAAAGGAGACGTGTAAACAGGTTTTAGTTGGGTACAGTCCCGAGCCACATGGAGGCAGTGAGCGGATCATCGGGGATTCGTCTCTCCCGGTATTGGGGGTTGATGTCGCACAGTGCACGGATGGCCATCACTAGAAATCCTTGGCCGGGGTAGTGGAGAATTACTGATTTGGATCAGTAGTTTCTCAGGAGGTGATGGGCTTCATACCGACCCGAATTATCGCGTTATTTGGGGTCTGACTTTATCCACCCCCTAGACTCAATATGCGATACTCTTAGACGAACGGACCGGACTGTACGGATATTGTCACTGTCAGGCTCAGTAGGGTTTCTGGATGAGTTCGCTAGTCAGCTTCCCTTCCAATCAATACATAGGCAACCGTTACGTACAGCTTGTACCTCTGACGTGCTAGTGGTTATACCCAGTGCCAGTATGTTGATGAGTCATTAGAGTCCCCCATAGACAGTTTCCCATGTTCGGGTGAAACGTTGTAGAGGCCGTATGGTTTTATGACAGGGTTCAGAAAATGCACGCGCGTTTACGCATGTGTCATTTTTCGGGCAGATAATACTGGTGGGCTTTGGTTTAATCCGGATCCGAGTATTATACTGTGTAGATATAATATCTTTGTCTCAGTTGTATTTGTATTCGGTCGTAATACAAATACGGGTATATTTATACTGTTACGGGGTTATCCTGAAATTCGTTTCGGGATCGCTTATGGAAGTTGCCAGTTTCCCGTTTTCTATCAGCCGTATTAAACATTCGGTTTAATACGGATTTATCTTTTCTTGATGAGTGTGGAAGGTTCTAGTAGTTTCTAGATGGTGACTAGGATGATGAGGTGGCTAGTGACTCATTAGTGCATTAATTGTGCAATTAATGTATGATGACTAAGTTAGATGATTCATTTGTGTGCCTTTAATGTTAATGCAAGGTGTTAACATGACTCATTCTTTCATTCATTGTTGTAGTCACCCCCCTCTCCTACACTCTCCTCCCTCCTCCATATAAGTGGCCGGCCCTTTAATTTGGGGATGATGATGGATTGGTAAAAAGATTATGCTTGTAGGAAAAAGATTATAGTAGTGGTTCATGGAAATTTCATATACCAATTTCTCATTTCATTCCACTCCAAAAGGCAACTTCATTAACCGTTCGTCCATGGTTTTGGACGAAGCGAGACAAAGTGTTCTACTCATTCTCTACATCAATCTTGGTCATCTATTTTAGCAAACTTGATGATCGAGTTGCCTCGGTTCAGAGGCGGGAGCCCGTTTAAAGATCCGTCGACGTGGTGCCACCTGGACGAGAAGACTGGATATTCAAGAGATCGGAGCAGCCGCAACAAAGCGTGGGATGATGGTTGAAGACCGAAGGACTCGGATCGTTCGGTATAACATTTCTACCCACTTTGTAGTTTGTTAGTTTAGTTTTAATGGCAGATCCGGGTTATAGTATGCGATAGCGCCAGTTGTAAAAGTTTTTGTTCCGCATTTGGCATCTGTTAGACGGCCGGGGCGCTACCGTGTACTTACAGTAATAATCTCCCACTTGCACTAAGGCCATGTACTGGCGTATCGAAGACCTATCATCTCGATCAGCCGCTCGAACTGAGTCTGGGGTAAGGCCTTCGTGAATGGATATGCAGTGTTATCTTCTGTAGCAACCCTTCGAACCTCGATCTCCCGGCGATCCACGATCTCCCCGATCAGGTGATACCGCCTCAAGATGTGTCTGGACTTCTGATGGGACCTGGGTTCCTTCGCTAAACCTATAGCCCCGTTGTTATCATAATACAGAGGTATTGGATCAACAATGGACGGAACCACCTGAAGTTCTGTCAAGAACTTCCTCATCCAGACGGCTTCTTTTGCGGCATCAGATGCAGCGATATATTCCGCTTCCATCGTCGAGTCAGCAACGGTTTCCTGTTTAGAACTCTTCCAACACACCGCCCCTCCATTGAGGGTAAATACATAACCCGACATGGACTTGGAGTCATCCTTGTCACTCTGGAAGCTGGAGTCAGCAAAGGCCTCGATCTGGAGGTCTTTTCCGCCATACACCAAGAACATCTCCTTTGTCTTTCTAAGGTACTTGAGAATGTTCTTTACCGCTATCCAGTGCTTCTCCCCAGGGTTTGACTGATACCGGCTTACCACACTCAGTACATAAGCTACATCTGGTCTGGTACACAACATCGCATACATTATAGAGCCGACCGCAGATGCGTAGGGTATAATAGACATGCGATCCCTTTCCAAATCATTCTTGGGAGACATCTCTTTGGAGAGGGTGATCCCATGACAAGCCGGTAAATTACCGTGCTTGGAATCTTCCATACTGAATCTTTTCAGTATGGTGTCGATGTACCTGGACTGTGAAAGTCATAATATCCTCTTGGACCTATCACGATAGATCCGGATCCCCAGAGTGTAAGAGGCATCACCCTGGTCTTTCATGGAGAACCTGTGTGACAAGAACCCTTTGACAGATTGTAGCATAGGAATGTTATTTCCTATCAAGAGAATGTCATCCACGTATAAAACGAGGAATACGACAGTTCGTGCTACAATTTTACTATAGATGCATGCTTCATCTGGATTTTTGATAAAGACAAATTCTTTGACCGTCTCATCAAAACAGATGTTCCAACTCCGCGATGCCTGCTTCAGTCCATAAATGGACTTAAGCAACTTGCACACCTTCCCGCTGCTCCCACTCTGAATGAAACCCTCTGGTTGGTCCATATAGATACACTCCTCTAAATTTCCATTTAGAAAAGTGGTCTTTACGTCCATTTGCCAAATCTCATAATCGTGGAAGGCAGCAATGGCAAGAAGGATCCGAATGGATTTGAGCATAGCCACTGGAGAAAAGGTTTCGTCTTAGTCCAAGCCAGGTCTTTGACGGAAACCCTTTGCAATAAGTCTAGCCTTATAGGTCTCAACCTGTCCATCTACACCAATCTTCCTTTTGAAGATCCATTTGCAGCCTACGGGTTTTACCCCTTCTGGAGCAACATCTAAAGTCCATACTTTGTTGGTGTACACGGACTCCATTTCGGTCAGCATTGCATCCAGCCATTTTACCGAGTCAGCGCTCTGAATGGCCTGCTGGAAGCTAGTCGGCTCATCATTATCAATGATGCAATCCTCTCTATCCCCGTCTATGAGAAAACCGTAGTATCTCTCAGGCGGATGAGACTGCCTACTGCTTCTGCGGAGCGGCGCAGGAATGTCGTGTTCTTTTGAACCCTCTGGTTCTACTAAGCTTTAAGTAATAGCTTGTGGTTCTGGAATTTCTTCCAGTTCTATTGCGCTCCCACTTATCTGATTTTCCAAAAATTCAGTTTCTAAGAAGCTGGCATGACGAGAAACAAAAACTTTTTGTTCCTCTGCCCAAAAGAAGAAATATCCCTTGGAGTTCTTTGGATATCCCACAAACGTACATTGTACTGAGCGTGCCTCGAGTTTGTCCGCATGCTGCTTTTTAACAAAAGCTGGACATCCCCATGTCTTAATGTGCTTAAGATAGGGTTTCTTCCCACTCCACATCTGATATGGTGTGGTAGGCACAATCTTAGTTAGAACTCGGTTCAAAAGATATGCGGCTGATTCTAGTGCATATCCCCAGAATGATCGCGGCAACTCAGCATTACCCATCATGGAACGTACCATATCCAATAGGGTTCAGTTCCTTCTCTCCGATACACCATTATGTTGTGGGGTGTATGGAGGAGTAAGTTGAGAGAGAATTCCATTCTCTTTTAAGTAACCCAGGAACTCGGCACTCAAGTATTCACCACCTCGATCAGGTCTCAGTGTCTTGATAATTTTTCCTGTTTGTTTTTCTACTTCATTCTTGTATTCCTAGAATTTTTCAAATGCTTCTGATTTATGCTTCATTAAGAAGACATATCCGTACCTTTAAAAATCATCCGTAAAAGTAATGAAGAAAGAATAACCACTTCGCGCATGCGTATACATTGGACCGCATACATCGCTGTGTACGAGTCCCAAGAGCTCGCTCGCTCTTACTCCGTGTCCAGTGAACGGAGTCTTTGTCATCTTTCCTTTGAGATATGATTGACAAGTTGCATATGATTGATATTCGAACGGATCCAAATATCTTTCTTTATGCAACTTAATTAACCTTGTCTCATTTATATGACCCAGTCTACAATGCCATAAGAAAGTGTGATTTATTTCTGGAGACTTTCTTTTGTGTGTATTCTGGACATTGAAAATCTGTGGTTGGTTCAATACGTATATACCGTTGTTTAATGTACCCGACCCAATCAGAACATGATTAAGGTGAATGTTTACAACATTGCTTACAAATGCAAAATCATAACCTTCTTTAGACATTAAAGATACAGATATGATATTACAAGTTGAACTGGGTACAAAATAACAATCACGCAAAACCAAAACATGTCCATCTGACAATCCCAGGTGATAGTCCCCCACGGCCTCAGCATCCATGCTAGCTCCGTTTGCAACTCTGAGGGTCATATCACCTGCCTTCAAAACCCTATGCTTTCTCAATGCCTGCAAAGAATTACAGATATGAGATCCTGATCCGGTATCCAATACCCAGGAAGTAGAGTTTATTGATAGACAGTTTTCAATAACATACACACCTGAAGCCGAAGCCACAACTTGCTTCGGGTCCTGGTTTCTGGCCTTCCAAGCCCAGCAATCTTTCTTCTAGTGTCCACTCTTGTGACAGTAAAAGCACTCTTCCTTTCCCACAAGCTTTCCCGCTACCTTTGCTACTTTTGCCTTTTCCTTGGCTTCCACTTTACTAACACCGCCCCTTGGTTTGGTGGGGGTCTTCTTCTTCCTTCCTTTGGCTCTCGTCTTGGACCTGGAAGAGGAAGCTCCTCCAACAAACAAAGTGGATGTTTCCCTACCTTTCTGTAGGGTGCCCTCTGCACTCCTCAACATATTGAGGAGTTCCGGAAGTTCAACTTCTTTTCCTTGCAAGTTGAAGTTCAGGATAAACCGGGCGTAAGTGGAAGGAAGGGACTGGAGAATCAAGTCAGTATAGAGCTCGTTCTCTAACGTGGTCCCGAGGTCCGTGAGCTCTTCAATGTAGCCAATCATCTTAAACACGTGTTCTGCTACCGATGATCCGAGGGCCAATCTCACCGAAAACAACTTTTTCGAGACATCGTATCTGGCGATACGGGATTGCTCTCCATATAGTTCCTTAGTATAGAGAAATATGGATTCAAGGTCCATATTCTCATGCCTCCTCTGATGTTCATTGTCCATAGAGGCAAGCATGAGGCACTTGGCCTTCGTGTGCTATCAATCTCCCAGGTCTTACGGATTTCCTTATCCGCGACGGTGGATTGAGGACCTGGGACATGGGGAGCTTTGGTGGTAAGGAGATACCCCAACTTGTCATAAGTGATTGCCATTTTGACATTCCTGAGCCAATATTTGTAGTTTGGCCCTGTCAGTATATTTTTATCTAGTAGTAACTTAAGCCCGGTCATGATGCTTGGTTGCTGCAATTAGGAGAGAGAGAAGAAACACTTAGCATGATGCTCTTGCAAGTTTAGAGTGGTTTTTAGTTTGTCTAAACAGGATGGCTCCACTGTTTCTCGAATCCTTCCTCAAACCAAAAAGAAAGAATTAGTCGGGATCAATCTCACCTTACAATACTTGCTTAACCGTTCAGCCAGGCCAGTGTTGGTACTTCGAGGGAGGTTTTCCAACGCTTTTGCGAAGTTCCTTAATTAAATAACCTCTTTTCCTAATGGGCGTAGCCCCGCTAACACCTTTCTGGACACCTACTTGGTTTATAGCATTGATCGTTAAGTGAGAAAGTTTCCGAGGAGTAGCATATACTCACAGTAGGATCGGGATCCAAATATCATCGTGTGATAAAACTGAAGGAATCCTACCAGAATCATCACACTCTAAATTGTATGCAGCACTAGCAAGTTTCAGTTTCTTTAGAAACTCCCGATGTGGATTTTTGCCCCATGCTCTTATGCCCTTGACTTTGGCCAACAAATCATAAGTCACATGTCAAGTTCTACCAGTCATTTTCCAGGTTAATTTGAACCCACCCGTACCTACCCCTGACTTTGGCCAACAAGGCAGTATGACTGTCCCAAACCAACGCATCTATCTATGCTACACATGAATATCTAATAGCTAGCAATCACTATGCCTTGACTTTGGCCAACAAACACAACTTGAATACTATTGACTATCCATATGAAATGACGGAGGGCTACGAATGGTTTTGGCGAAACCGTGAACGTAGTGAACTTGATATAATCGAAGGAACGAGATAGCTTTTAAAGCGAGTGGTTCAAGCTCCGCGTTTTTAAAAGTTTTCTGTTTTGAAAAGATACCGAGTGGTTTTGAAATTGTTCCAAAGACTTTAACTTTGGTTTATTTTCTTGAATTAATTTAATGCGTCCCATCAATTAATCCTACCATTGCAGAAAATATGACGTACGTTTATGCCATCCGCATTCGCCATGGGGACCCGTCATCACCCGTTAGGTTACTTAGCTAACGACAGAGCGGGGGCTGGACTAGCGCGGATGCAAAACATAAGCAACGCCTACTAGATATCATATATAGATATAAACATTCGTCAGATGCAATGATAGCTATTCCAGACAACAGATGAAAACATTGGATATACTAGGAACCCGCGTTTCGTTCGAGCTTGCAACGAAAAACGGATTACACGGTCGCGATGAATAGCCAAACCCCCACCCTAGACCCCTACAGGTGCGGCAAACTACCCGCCAAGTACACGAAGTGAAGCAACCTCCCTCAACAACATGAGTAGGCCACTCGGCACTTCAAAGTACCCGGTAGTTTGTGCACCCCACCTTGGGTCTATCCTAGGAGCAAAAACTGTAAAAAAAATAATATACAATGGCGGCTACAACCTCATCCCGGATGTGCGGCCATAAAAGTAATATTACATCAATTTACATATTACATCAAATGAAAGATAAAGAAAACGCTCATCTCACAAAACCCCGGCTATTCATTCGTGATAATCCAACGAGTTCATATACACAATCCATCAACATTACAGATCACAGATATGCACAACCCCAACTAATCGACGTATAGCGATTAGTTGACGTTCAATGCATATATCACATCACAGATATAACCCATTAGCTAAAGTCTATAGAACTTCGATAAAAAATATGGATTTGCAACTACCCCAAACACAACTTTGTTCTCTGGAAATTCTGGGCAGAAACAACATATCCTAAAAATCTCGAAACAGAACACAGATGAAACTGCAGCGAAGACGAGTCGCGGCCGAGTCAACTCGGCCGCGGAGCCGCGGCAAGAAGCATGTTCTCGCCGCGGTTCCGCGGTGCGTTGACCGAGTTAGTGTCTCGTTTTTTCTGACAATTCTAACAAAACCCTGAGCCGATTTTTAATGTATGTGGAATTATTTTTAAAGCAGGTTTAAAAATCGGCAGAAAGTTAGGTTTTTGGAACGTGTTTTGCGATTTTTCTCGGATCGAAATTCTAAATACTTTGCTAACTTGCTAGTTTGTGTTTAGCTAGGCTCTGATACCAATGTAAGTCCACGTTACCCACCCCGGTGCTTACGGGGAGGCAGAAACGGTAAAAACGATTTTTCTAAACTCAAGGCAACATGGACTAAAAGGAGGATCTTTGCTAAACAAAAACTAACAACCAAGCTAAAAAGGTTTAGCTACTCGGTTAGAGGGTTATACCTAAGTCTTGAACTCCTTCTCTTCTTTCTCCTTGGAGTGGGTTGAACGGGTCCTCTTCGTCGCCTTCTCTTGCCGAAGAAAGATCCACCCGAGGGCCTCTACCTTTGGCTCCTACATCAACCTAGAGGCAACTAAAGTGCTTGGCTTGCTAAACCTAGAACCCTAGAATGAGTAGAGAGGAGTTTTGGTGTTTTATCTCAAAAGCAAATGGTTCTCAACACATGAGAGAGGAGAGCTTTGAGAGAGAAGAAGAGGATGAGCTTTGGATGAGAGAGAATGATCAAGAGAGAATGAGGATAATTATCAACCATTCTCACATATATGTGAATTATGATAATTAAATAATTAATCAAAGATAATAGTGATGGTTAACTTGAAATGACCATTATCATTTCACATTAATGAATTTTGCAAGAATCAAAAAGCATCTTTCATGTGGAATGATGATGGTCAATATGTCAACATGGGTCAAGAAGTCAACCAAAGTCAAATGGTCAACAACCCTAACCATAACACAATTATCTTTAATTAATATCAATAATCATATTTCATATATTCATTAGGGTTTGGAAAAAGACAACGATCATCAACCCTAATGAGAAACCTCTGCCTCTATCTCGGTTAACTGTGCATACACACCCGCATCTATGTTCCGAGGAACATGAATACAATGAGATAAAACCAATCCCAAAACATATACTAGTATCTGGCTTAAACCAAAGCCCGCTAGTAATAACTGTCCGGACACTAAACGTGCACAAGTGCGCGGATGTGAACGAACCCCGTCGCAAAACCATGTGACCTCTACTCTGTTTTGCCCAAAGGCGAATAACCCTCTGTGTGGGACTCTAAAGACTCGACACTACGCTGGCAGTGGGTTTAACCACAGGCCGCAAGCGGTACTAGCTGTACGTAACGGTCCCCAGGTAGATGCCGATAAGAAGACTGATGAGGTGAACCCATCCGAACTCCTACTTAGCCTGAATGTGACAATCTCCGTACAGTCCGGTCTGTTTGTCTAAGAGTATCGCATGGCGGGCCTAGGGGGCGGTAAACGTCAGTCCCCTAATAGCGGTACAAGTCGTGTCGGAGTGTAGCCCAGAACACCCTGAGATAACACTGGAAACGCTACCAGTATATCTCGCTATCCCTGGCCAGGGACTTTGTGTAATGGCTCTCCTAGACACAGCGCGATATCAACCCCCAATACCGGGAGAGATGAATCCTGTCTAACCGTCACTGCCTCCAAGTGCTTCGGGACTGCACCCAACTGCTACCTATTTGCACGACTCATTTGAGCTGTGGTAGGGTAGCAATCTAAGAATAGTGGGAACACACTCGAGGCGAAGTGACAGTGTCAAGTCAACGGAATAAGCTGTACTCATGTCACCTGGGAACTGATAACTGACGATTGGTATAGTACCAACCAACAGTTCCCTACGAGTCCTGTCCAGTGTACTCGTAACCTAACGAGCACCGGCATACTATCTCAAGTACTACATACTAATGGCTGTGGGACAGACCATCTCCCCTGCTTGGATGAGAAGCTCATACGCTAGTCTACTCCGGAGTATCGATGCCCCGTCTCGATAATCCTACGACTAGGGACCTGTATAAGGATGTGCTTGTAGATCACCCAGCCTCCACTAGTGTGACTGCCATCACAATGCTGGTAATCAAGCAAAGATCCTAAGGGCTCCACTAATGTGTAAAGGCGATATGCTAAAAGAAACACATGCACACATTAAAGTAGAAACAAACCAAGTAGCATACTACTGTTTTGAGCAAGATTGTCTATACAACTGTGAATATCCCAAGCTTCCATTAAGTAATATACAAACTAGTATGATACAGTAATGGCCTCTAGGGCATATACACTAACAGTGATTAGGGATTAACAAGTCTTACTAATCCTTGATCTCAACACATGAGAGGTTAGGATTAGGGTTTGAAGAGAGAGAGCTTGAGGAGAGAGAAGGTGAGAGTTTGAATGAAATGAAATAATAACTCATTTTGAATATATGAAGCATGATGATTTATTAAATGAATAAATCAAATGATTTATCAACCATGCTTCATTCATTCACCTTGTATGATTCATTTCATGAGTCATTAGCCATTAAATGCATCATTAACTCCGTGGATGAATCACATAAATGAGTCACTAAATCAATAAATGCAAATGCCACCTTAACCCCCAAGTCATCATCCATCTAGAAGCTTCTCACCAAATTACGAGAACGCCCCTCCTATCCATGAAATCATGGAAAAACTTTGGACTATGTAAATCCAATAATCCAATATTAGAATCTGGCTTAAACCAAAGCCGGCTAGTAAAAACTGTCCGAACATCGTACGTGCGTAAAAACACGTATGCGTCCGAACCCTTGTAGTAAAACCATACGACCTCTATATCGTTTCGCCCGGAGCAGGGAAACTGTCTGTGTGGGACTCTAAAGAATCGACTACTACGCTGGCAGTGGGTTTAACCACAGACCGCAAGCGGCACTGGCTGTACGTAACGGTCCCCAGGTAGATGTCGATAAGAAGGCCGATGAGGAAACCCATCTGAACTCCTACTGAGCCTGATGTGACAATCTCCGTACAGTCCGGTCTGTTTGTCTAGGACTATCGCATATCGGGCCTAGGGCGGCGGCAAGCGTCAGTCCCCTAAAAGCGGTATTGGTCATGTCGGAGCGTAGCCCATTACACCTTGAGAAACTACTAGAAAAACTACCAGTAAATCTCGCTTGCCCTGGCCAGGGACTTTGCATAATTGCTCTCCAGACACAGCGCGATATCAACTCCCAATACCGGGAGAGACGAATCCTGTCTAACCGCCAATGCCTCCAAGTGCTCGGGACTGCACCCAACTGCTACCTGTTTACATGACTCATTTGAGCCGTGGTAGGGTAGCAATCTAAGAACAGTGGGACACACTCGAGGCGAAGCAGCAGTGTCAAGTCTGCGGACTATGCTGTACTCATGTCACCTGGGAACTGTTAACTGACGACGGGTATAATACCAACCAACAGTTCCCCGCGAGTCCTGTCCGGTGTACCCATAACCGAACGAGCACCTGCATACTATCTCCAGTACAACGTACTGATGGCTGTGGGACAGCCCATCTCCCCAACTGGGATGAGAAGCGTACACACTAGTCTACTCCGGAGTATCGATGCCCTGTCTCGATAATCCTACGACTAGAGACCTGAAAAAGGATGTGCTTGTAGACTACCCAGCCCCCACTAGTGTGACTGCCATCACAACGCTGGTAGTCAAGCAAGATCCTAAGGGCTCTATCAATACGTATACACATATTAAGATAGATATAACCAAGTAGCATACTACCATGTTTAGCAAGACTGTTAACATAACTGTGAATATCCCAAGCTTCCATTAAGTAATATACAAGCTAGTATGATACAATAATGGCCCTTAGGGCATATACACTAACACGCCGTTATTGGGGTGCGTTCACTTGCGCTCGCGAATCGCTGGGTGAATAGCAACTCCATCTCTGCGAAAGTTTTGACGGAGTCGTTTGGAAGCTCGGAGTACTACTCAAACGCTGTCTCTGATAAGCTGCCGACGAATTGGCGAAGCAAGAGCTTATCATCGCCGCCGGTGTTGCCACAAAGAGCCCTGAACTGGGTGACATGTTGATGGGGATTGCCAGTCCCCTTGTAGACATGGAATGTCGGGATCGTGTAGCCCGGCGGGTATTTTATCTGATCATACCAGCCCGGATATGGTCGTCCTGTTTTGACAACTTGGCCGGTTGCCTCATTTGCCTGGTGAACTCTTATTTGCTGAGCAATATAATCATCCAGGGTAGCCTTAGAAATGGTTTCCTCATTGGCTGTTGAAAGAGCTGGAGGAGGGTTCGACGTCTCCCCTCTGTCATCTTCAATAATGATTAGAGGGTCTTCAGCTGGGGGATCCGGCTGTATCATCATGCCGACCATGTCTTGGAACAGAAGTGCCATCTGCTTTATATTGGACGCTTGTTCCGCAGCCTCCTTGTCCTTCTTTTCAAGCATTCTACGAAGAAATTCAGCATCGGTCTCGTGTTCGCGACGTTGTTCCGATGACGCCTCCGAGCTTTCTTTTGGCCCGGTGAGTGCGGCCATTGCAGTCAGCATTTCTTGGAGCTTCTGCTGCTGTTTTTCCTGAGCCCTTGTGATGGATCGGGTGAGTAGTCGGTGGCCCGTAGAAGCACGGCTATCCTCTTTCCCGGATGCCATGTAGACGGTATGGACCACCATGCCCCCAGACTTGGGGCGTTTGGGCTCAGTGGCTTTAACATTTGTTGCAGGCATGGGGGTCTTCTCCGGCCTTCTCTTCTTGTGAGCAGTCGAAGTTGAGGGGGCCGTCGCAGTGGGCACCCAGACAGCTTTTCTTGGCTTGGAAGGATAGCTTACTTCTTGTTGGACCTTCAGCTTCTTGTGCGGGCGGGACAAATTTGGATCGATCACTGAGTCTCGGACCTGCCGCCAGACTTTGTAGATCTTGGAGGACAGCCGCTGCGGGGACTGTTCTGGCCTTGCTTCCGCAACCTTCTCCAGTGGAGGAGGAGACCTTTTCAGTACATCGGTAGGAGAATTCCTATGCACCTTATTCAATAGCTCAAAGCTGTTCCCGGTTGGAACAACAGCATTAATTTCCGCCGTCGGGGCTGGTGGAGTTAGCCCAGAAGGGGAGTTGCCTCCGGCCTTCCTCACTCGGCGCCAGTGGAGACGTCGAGCATGTCAAGCTGATGGAGTTGGCTCGGTGACGGGGATGGCCTTGTCTTTCCCCTTGTTCAGGTGAGGGGTCGTTGCCGGTGTCAGCCTGTTAAAGACTGATGTTCTTTGAGTAATAGGAGCGAGAGTTGGGACGGTCAGTCTTGTAAAGACTGATCCCTTGGCAGGAGAAGCCACCTTGACGACTTCGGGAGCAGGGTTGGTCACTCTCTTCGGAATAACCTTCTCTGGGATTGCAGGCTTCATTGTGGGCCCACAGGAATTCTGGCTCAATCTAGAGAAGACCGAGGAGCTGGAGCTGGACGACCGGCTGAGAGGGGTCGCAGTAGCTATAAGTCGATCGAAAACCGACTCCTTGGGAGCTTCTGGTATGGGCAGAGGAGCGGTGAAGCTCGTTGGCGGGAGCATGGTCCCGAAAAACAGCCCTGTGGTGGCTTGAGTAATCTGCTCCACGGGCATCGTGAATAAAGAAGCCGCTTGGGGCCCGTAGGTTATGCCCCCAGTTGAGGCAGGACGCGAGTTGCAGCTGCAGTTGGAGCACTTCGAGCAGGTGAATGCCATTGCTGTTTTTCTTTCTGCGCCAAGCAAGAGACCAAATCTTAGTAACTTGAACCCCAAGGGCAACCATTAACAAACCGCGATTTGTTCGCGAATACGACACACGAAGTGTGGAGTGGAAAGAGGAAAAGGTCCCACCGGGCGTGCCAGAATCTGTTCCCCTCCGAACAACGGAGACACGACCGCGCAGGTCCGTCTTGCCTGAATTTCGGGGCAGATGCTAATTGGTGCTATCCGTCCACCTCTCCGAAGATGCCAAGTTGATTTATGGCACCATGTATTGAAGGTTTAAACGGATGCGGCCGATGTCGCAGACTTCATCAGATTCCCCCTCGTTTGAGGGGTTTTTGATTGTGGGGACGCTCTTCCCTGCAGGCGCAAGCCCCTGCAGTTAATTACGCTACCGCATCGCGGTAACAACTTTCTCCTTCTCCATATGGTCACTTCGTGTCGTGGGTGTTTGTTTTATGATTGGTTGCCCGTTGATTGTATACGAAGACTAATTTGTGTTGTCGCACGTAAGATGTGGATTAGTCTGAATCCGTATCTTTCTTAGATTTGGGTTTGGGGGGGTTGTGTTTAAGGATACGTTAGCCTTATTTGAGGCTAAGATCGACTTAAACGTTTGTTAAGGACACGTTAGCCTAATTTTAGACTAAGATCGACTTAACGGGATCGTTTAGATCAGACAAGAGAGCAATTGGGCTCTATTGTATAGTTTAGTGACATTGCGGTCGATAAGTAGTTTAAGGACATTGCGGTCCAACATTAGTTTTAAGACATTGCGGTCAAGGTTAAGGACGTCATAGTCCGTGAGCTTAAGGACCTCACAGTCCGATGTTAGTTTTAAGACATCACGGTCGAGGTTAAGGACATCATAGTCCGGTATTAGTTTTAAGACATCACGGTCGAGGTTAAGGACATCATAGTCCGGTATTAGTTTTAAGACATCACGGTCGAGATTAAGGACATCATAGTCCGGTATTAGTTTTAAGACATCACGGTCGAGGTTAAGGACATCATAGTCCATGAGTTTAAGGACCTCACAGTCCAATGTTAGTTTTAAGACATCACTGTCGAGGTTAAGGACATCATAGTCCATGAGTTTAAGGACCCCACAGTCCGTTGTTAGTTTTAAGACATCACGGTCGAGGTTAAGGACATCATAGTCCATCAGTTTAAGGACCCCACGGTCCGTGAAATGTGTGGTTGTTGGGACCCGTCACCTCTCTAACGACGTTGAAGGATTACAACGACGGATGTCAGAGGAGTGAAGAGATGTACCCTCAAACCGGGTGTAAATTGAGTGGAAGAGTAGATGTGCTCAGTTCAATTTATATTGAGGACTTATGGCCAGAATTGGGCTAAGTCCAGTTAAAAATGTTTAACATTTTATTCATGTTGGGCCAGTTAGGCCTTTATTTGGGCTCTGCCCTTTTAATAATGCATAGCATTGGGCTCTGTAATTAAATGTATAGAATTTATCAGGGGAAAAATAGTGGTCTGATAGTGCGCCACGTGGCGTGATTGATCTTTATTTCTCGTTGTCGGTTTAGAAAATGAATAGAATCACAACAAAAAATATTTTGACCGCAATCAATAACGGTGTCAGATGTAGCGCATTAGTGAGTGCGGATCGTCCACAGGGATTGCGCGATTCATTCGTATTTTGTTTTGTTTGAATCGAAAATTTAATAGAAAGGAAAAGAAAACATGATTCAAGATTTTTATCAATGAGTTTCAAGTATCACTATTCTAATCAAGAATTAAGAAAATGATAAACATCGAGAATCAAGTATCGAGAGAATTCCAATCAATTTAGGGTTCAAGATTTGAAGTAAAGCTCGTAGGAATCGAGTAGATTGTAGATGTGAAGAAGATTCAAGAATACGATTTCTTATCCATTAACAAGTTGATGCTAAATCGATGTAGATTCATCGAGGATCAAGGATCTTGCGAAGAATTAGGGTTCCTCATCCTATCCTTTGTCCTTTCGATGAATCACATTCACTAGATAGCTTCTTGAAAGTCGAATGATCAATTTTTGATCTCTAGATCGTGCGAAAGGAATCAAGAACGCATTCGCATTCGATCTAGATCATCGATCAATCGATTTTCAAGAATTTACAATTGTTTTAAGACTTAAGAAAACGTTTAAAGATTCATCAACATCATCATTCTACAATCGTTTCGATTCCTCCATGAGCGGAGTTTTATTCAAGCATCATCACGAAGAATACATTCAAGAATTGAAATATAATCACAATGCTCGAATTGAAATATAAGCAAGTTTAAAGAATCTTCACCTTTATTACATCAACAAGTAGTTACAACTCTCAAGAATTACAAGAGGTAGGAACTTCGCTCGTCGAATCTAGCATCACTCGGCTCCTTGAGTCTTGGATCGCTTGGATCTCATGCTCTGTTGAAGTCCGGCTTCGCTTCAAAGGATCGTTGAAGACTTGCTTTGCTTGCACTCAAAGTATCTTGAGGTTTCTTGATTTTGGATTGGATTAGGGTTAGGGTTTGGAGGTGGTAGGAGTTGGTTGAAGAACTAGAATGGGGGAGATTAGAGATTGATTAGCTTTCAACCCTAATTTTTGAACAACCTTTTTCAAGTGAGCCTTAGGGTCTATTTATAGGTTTCCCAAACCCTCGCTCTAGGAATTCAAATTTGAATTTTCTCTCCAAAAGTTAGTTATAGGGAGAGGCTTCTAGAAGTAGTTAGTTAGGGCTTAGCTCCTACCCTAAGCTAAGAGGTTAGGGGGAAGGTTCTAGGTCCTTAATGGAGTTTAGATGAAGCTTGTTGAGGAAGCTAAGAATGTTTAGTTTAGAACCCAATGGCTTGCAGATCTGGCAGAATGTTCAGGATCTTTCTGGAATTTGCAGAGGTTTAATGAAGTGTACACACTGAGGGAAGAGTTCTGGTGCAGAGATGAGGTGCTGACGTGTCCAATCCGCCGCGGAACCGCGGCTCAAGGCGGCTCCGGCCGCGGTTCCACGGCCAAGTAGTGAAGCTAGGGCTTCACATTTCTTCTGTTGACTTCAAGTGTCTTCAAGTGTACATTATAATATGTTGATTCTCTGAATGCTTCTTAGATCATTTCCAGATTCCAAATCCATGAGTTGGCGTATTTTTAGCAGTCTTTGTTTTGTAATTTTGACCGATCTCTTGGAATTTCCTGCACAGACTTCGAAACACAAGTTGCGATATGCAAGAATGATGCGATGCTATGAAATACAGTCAATTTCCCTTATAGTGCCAGTTTTAAAGTCTAACACACGCAATCTGATATTTGATGACTGTTTTGCTAATATATGCTATATGAATGCCGAACACTTCTAGATGAGTGCAAATGATAGGGAAATTGCCGGTTTAAAGATGCAGTATTTTCGACTGATCAAATTCCCCCAAACTTATTTTCGATCGTCTCGAGCGAACTTTTTATTAAAAAGAGAAGGAGAAAATAAAGAAAGAGAAAAACTAACTAGCACACTTTCGTAGGCAACCCGATTGCACTGAGCACGTGCAACAAGCCTTTAAACCTCTAGGTGTCCCTAGTAGGAGGAGTGTTGTCTCCTGAGGGTTTTCAGCGGATTGCACCCACAAAATCCAATAATAAAAGAAAGATCATGAATATTACATTTAAAGACAAGAATTGTAAAAGAAAAGCCTTGAAAATTAGGGTTTCCAACTAAGCTAGCTTTTCGGTTGTCATGAGCCCTATCTTAATAGTCATGAAAAGATGTCAGAAATCACGTCCTCCCTCAATGAAATATCGTCTTATTCTTTATTCCTATCTTTCTTCCAAACATCGATCATATAACCCTACGTGTGTGTAAAGAACATCCCTACACCCGGAGAATTCAATTCAAGCTATCATACTCTTGTCCATCCACCTCAGTACTTTTTTAATTAATAAATATTTAGCTGAATTTGCTAACACACTTTCATGCGACCGTTAATACTTCTTGAGGTACTAACCGACCAATTACTCATGTCCTTGCTTATTTGGTGTTTTTCCTCGTCTTGCACCACCTAAGGCTTAGCAGTGACTCCCAGACTGTTGGATATATATGCCATAGAGGCCTACATTGTATAGGATGCTTGGGATATGTATGTACATGACAGTCTTGCTTGATATGATAGTACGCTATTTGGTTTGTCTTTATCTTAACATATGATATATTTTGTGTTGTATTCATTTATATACATGTTGATAAAGCCCATAGGGTGTTTGCCTGACTACCGGCGTTGTGATGGCAGTCATACTAGTGGGAGCTGTATAGTCAAAAGGCACATCCTTAGATGTCCCTAGTCGCAGGAGTATCGAGACTGGGCATCGATACTCCGGAGTAGACTAGTGTATACATATCTAGACCCTGACGAGGGGCGATGGATTGGTCCTGCAGCCATTGGTGATGTGCACCTAAGATTGTATATAGATGCTCACTGGGTGTGAGTACACCGGACATGACTCGCCGAGAACTGACTGGATGGTATTATACCTAACATCAGATAGCAGTTCTCAGGTGACATGTGTGCAGATAGTCTGTTGACTTAAAGTCATCATTTGTCTCCTGTGAGTTCCCACTGTACTTTGATTATTACCCTACCATGGCTCAAAGGAGTCGTGCAAACAGGATTTAGTTGGGCACAGTCCCGAGCCACGTGGAGACAGTGAGCGACTGTTAGGGATTCGTCTCTCCCGGTATAGGGAGTTGATATCGCACTGTGGTCGGTTGGTCATTACCGTAAGTCCCCGGCCAGGGCTGATTGAGAATTACTGATGGACTGATCAGTAGATTCTCCGATGGTCTTGAGCCATACCGACACGACTTGTATGGTTGTTAGGGGTCTGACGTCCACCACCTCCCTAGACCATACATGTGATACTCTTAGAAGAACAGACCGGACTGCGCGGATATTGTCACGGACAGGCTCAGTAGGATTTCAGATGGGTTACCTCATCGGCTTTCTTATCGACAACTACCTGGGGACCGTTACGTACAGCTAGTGCCGCTTGCGGTCTGAGGTTAAACCCACTACCAGCGTAGTAGTCGAGTCTTTAGAGTCCCACACAGAGATTTCCCAAACCCAGGCGAAAAGATATAGAGGTCATACGGTTTTACGACAAGGGTTCGGACGCGCACGTGTGTTTACACACATACGTCGTTCGGACGGTTTTTACTAGTCGGCTTTGGTTTAAGCCAGATTCTAGTATCAGGTTATTGGATTTGTACAGTCTAAAGTTTTTCCGTGTTTTCACGGATAGGAGGGGCGTTCTCGTAATTTTCCGAGAAGCTTCTAGAAGGTGATGACTTGGAGGGAGAGGTGGCATTATCATTTAATGATTTAGTGACTCATTGTGAGTGATTCATCATGTCATTAATGCATCATTAAATGCTTAATGAATCACCCACTTGCATTAATGAAACATGATGAATAATCTCATATTATACATTTCTTTTTAATTCATTATGTTTCATATATCAAGTGAGAAGCTATTTCATTATTATTATTATTATCATTATCATCTTCTCACTCTCTCTCTTCAAGCTCTCTCTCCTTCACCAAACCCTAATCCTACCCCTCATGAGTTGAGAACAAGGATTAGGAAAGACTAATTACTCCATAACCTATCTCTACATCACCTTAGCTACTCTATTTAGCAACTAGAGAAACTAAGTAACCTCAAGTTTAGAGGTTATAGCTTGGATTAGAGTTCTCGGGTGGATCGTCTATCATGGAAGGAAGGCGAGGAGGACGTGGAGATCCAAAGAGGCCGTAGATAACATAAAGACGAAGGACTAGAACCGTTTGGTATAATCTCTTAACATGGTAGTTTAGAACTCTATAGGTTTTATTAAGTATTGTTTAGCAAACGATTCTTACGGTTATTCGATGTTTAACCAAAGAACAAGATCGTTTTTCCTATTTCCGCCTCCCCACAAGTATTGGAGTGTTGAACATCGACTTACAGTGGTATCAGAGCCTAACTAAACAATAATTAACACACTTGCAAAATTGTATGAATTTCGAACGGAAAAACAAACCGGAAAAACCCCGATATCTTGTAGTTTCTGTCGAATTTTAAATGAGGTCCAAAAATTTTTCAGGGACCTCCAGAATGACCAGAATGATAATATAAGAACACACAAGAAAAATGGTCTCCTGTATCGTCCAAAGCGCCGCGGAACCGCGGCCGATCCTACCGATCCGCCGCGGTTCCGCCGCCGAGTTGGGGCCGATTCAGCCCATTTTTCTTCTGTGCCTTCTTTATGATATTTGGGATTTTCTGGTATTTTTTAATTTTTGCTCAGGTTTCAGATTTACAGAGAAGTATTGGAGCAAAATTAAAAGTGTTTAATCGATCGAAATTATACAGTGTTTGCATGTTTGATTATATCTGTGAAATGTTTTATGTGTTCGTAAACCTCCCCTAACTGCTAGTATGTCGGTTGGCAGGGGGTTGCACATATCTGTGATGTTAAATATAATTGTTTGTGTATATAAACTGTATTGGACTGTTGTGGTGATTAGCCGGGTTTTGTGATGGGTTATTGTATTAATTCATTCGATGTAATTGTAATAAGTTGTAATATTATTTTGCGGGGCACATCCAGGTTACGGTTGTAGCCACCGTTGTATTATTCTTTTTACTGTTTTTGCTCCTAGGATAGACCCAAGGCTGGGTACACAAACTACCGGGTATTTTGAAGTGTTGAGGTAGACCGCTTCACTTCTGGTACTTGGCGGGTAGTTTGCCGTACCCGTAGGGGTCTGGGGTGGGGTAAATGGCTATTCATCACAACTGTGTAATCCGTATTTTGCTGCAGGCTCAAAAGAAATGCGGATTGCTTGCAAATCCAATATTGTTTATCTGTGATCTGGAATGCCAATTATTGCGTCTAACGAATGTACAATATCTATATATATGATAGCTATTTAGACGTCACTTATGTTTTACACCCGCGCTAGCCCAGCCCCCGCTCTGCCGTTAGTTAAGTAACCTAACGGGTGATGACGGGACACCGTGGCGAATGCGGATAGCATAAGAGGACGTTGTATTTTCGTTGTTATCTGTAATGATAGGTTAATGATAGGACGCATTATTATTAATGCAAAGAAAATAAAACCTAAACTGAATGGTTGGAACAATTTCTAAAAACCACTCGGTTTTCTTGAAAAAGCAAATTTTAAATGCGGAGCTTAAACCACTCCTTTTAATAAAAGCTATCATAGTTCCTTCGATCAAATCAAGTTCACTACGTTAACGGTTTTTTGCCAAAAACCAGCCGTAACCCTCCGTCGTTTCAGATAGACAGCACATCGTATTCATGCTATGCTTGTTGGCCTACGTCAAGGCATAGTGAATGGTAGCAGTGTGTGTGCCTATTTGTTGCATAGATAGATGCATTAGTTTAATACAGACGTACACCTTGTTGGCCTACGTCAAGGGCTCGTACGATGTACTTAAATTGATCAGGACAACGATGGGTAGAACTTGACTTGCGTCTTATGACTTGTTGGCCTACGTCAAGGTCTATAAGAGCTTGGGGTAAAAATCACAATGGGAGTTTCAAACATAAAGGAAACTTGCAGATTTAGCATACCTTCTGGAGTGTGGTGACTAGAGTGGCTTCTATCTAGGGCATCATGCAATGATAGTTGGATCTCGATCCCACTGATGAGTAGGATTACTCTCGGGAATTTCTCTCACTTAACAATCAATGCTATAAACCAAGTAGGTGCCTAGAAAGGTGTTAGAGGGGCTACGCCTCCAGGGAAAAGAGGTTCTTTAATTAAGGAACTTCGCGAAAGCGTTGAAAAACCTCCCTCGAAGTACCAACACCAGCCTGGCTGAAAGGTTAAGCATGTATTGTGACGTGTGATTAAATCCTGACTAGTTCTTCTTTTAGGTTTTGAAGAAGGATTTGAGGAAACGGTGGGAGCCATCCTGTTTAGATAAATTAATAACCAATCTAAACTTGCAAGAGCATATGCTGAGTGCTTCTTTTCTCTCTCTCTGGCAGCTACCATGACAGGACTTAAACTATTACTTGAAAAGAATATACTGACCGGGCAGAACTATAAAGATTGGCTAAGAAACGTCAATATTGCGCTGACTTATGACAAAGTTGCATATGTTACCACCGCTGTTCCTCCCCTTATCCCAGGACCAGATTCCTCAGTTGCGGACAAGGAAGTTCGCAAAACCTGGGATCTAGACTGTGAGCGAGCTAAGTGTATCGTGCTGGCGTCCATGAATAATGAACTCCAGAAACAGCACGAGAGTATGGATATTGTATCCATATTCCTCCATTGCAAGGAATTGTATGGTGAACACTCCCGTATCGCGAGGTACGAGTCCTCAAGGAAACTCTTCCAGATGAGGTTAGCTCCAAGATCGCCTGTTGGAGAGCACGTCCTCAAAATGATCACCCTCATTGAGGAACTTGCAAACCTGGGATGCGTGCTAGAGAATGATATGTATATCGATTTGATTTTGCAGTCCCTTCCCCACACCTTCTCTCAGTTTGTGCTGAACTTCAATATGCACGAGATGGAAGCCGATCTTCCAAAGCTCCTCAACATGTTGAGGGTAGCAGAGAGCTCCTTGAGAAAGGAGAAGACCCCCGTTCTGTATGTCGGCCAATCATCCTCTTCTAAATCTAAAGCGAAAGCTAAAGGGAAGAAGAAGATGAAAGCCACCAAACCGAAGGGTTGGGTCAAGAAGGTGCAGGGAACAAACAAGGCAGGAAGGGTGAAGGCAGAAAAGAACGAATGCTTTTATTGTCACAAGCAAGGGCACTGGAAGAAGGACTGTTTGGCCTTTAAAGCCAAGGACCAGAAGCAAGCTGTTGCTTCTGCTTCAGGTGTGTTCGTAATCGAAAATTGTCTTTCAGTAAACTCTACTTCATGGGTACTTGATACCGGTTCTGGTTCTCACATCTGTAATTCTTTGCAGGATCTGAGAAATAGTAGAGTACTGGGGGCAGGTGATATGACTCTCCGGATGGGCAATGGAATGCATGTAGATGCCGTTGCAATAGGGGAATATCACCTAGGGTTGAATAGTGGACACATTTTGGTATTGTATACCTGTTTTTGTATTCCCAGTATGTTGTGTAATATTATATCAGTATCTTTGTTGTCTAATGAAGGATATAATTTTGCGCTTGAAAGAAATGTCATGAACATTCTCCTAAATCAAGAACTGATTGGGTTTGGCACACTGGAAAACAGCATATACATACTTAATCAACCTCATATTTTCAATATACAAAAACCACGTAAAAGAAAGGCTCCAGATTCAAATCAAGCCTTCCTATGGCATTGTAGACTTGGTCATATAAACGAAACAAGGTTGACTAAGTTAAATAAAGATGGATATCTAGATCCGTTTGAATATTTATCATATGCAACTTGTCAATCATGTATCAAAGGAAAAATGACCAAATCTCCGTTCACCGGACACGGAGAAAGAGCCACACAACTCTTGGGACTTGTACACAGTGATGTATGTGGTCCAATGTCTACACATGCACGAAGCGGTCACTCCTACTTCATAACTTTTACTGATGACTTCTCTAGGTATGGACATATATTCTTAATGAAACATAAATCCGAGGCCTTTGAGAAGTTTAAGGAGTATAAAAATGAAGTAGAGAAACAGACTGGTAAAAGCATCAAGACACTTCGATCTGATCGAGGTGGAGAATACTTAAGTACCGGTTTCCTTGAATACTTAAAAGAGAATGGAATTCTCTCTCAGCTTACTCCTCCTTATACACCTCAGCATAATGGTGTATCAGAAAGGAGGAATCACACGCTATTAGACATGGTGCGTTCAATGATGAGTAGTGCTGAGTTGCCACTTTCCTTCTGGGGATTTTCTCTAGAATCAGCGGCATACCTATTAAATAGAGTTCCGACTAAGTCTGTGCCTACCACTCCATATGAAATGTGGAGCGGGAAGAGACCATATCTCAAGTATATCAAGATATGGGGGTATCCGGTATATGTTAAAAAGCATAATCCGGACAAGCTCGAGGCACGATCGGTTTTGTGCATGTTTGTAGGATACCCGAAGCATTCAAGGGGGTATATGGTCTACCATACTGAAGAACAAAAGGTGTTTGTCGCTCGCCACATTGTCTTCTTAGAAAACTAATTTCTTGCAAAAGAAATTAGTGGGAGCGCGGTAGATCTGGAAGAAATTCCAGAACCTCAAACTGCTACTGAGGACTTAGAAGAATCTTATATTTCAATAGAACATGACGAACCAACGCCACTCCGCAGATCTAGTAAACTTTCTCATCTTCCTGAAAGATATTATGGTTTTCTTCTTGATGGGGATCGAGAGGATTGCATCATCGATGATGATGAGCCTACTAGTTTTCAGCAGGCTATCACGAGTAGCGACTCAATGAAGTGGCTGGATGCTATGAGATCCGAAATGGAATCCATGTACACCAATAAAGTATGGACTTTAGAAGTTGCTCCTCCTGGGGTAAAACCAGTTGGGTGCAAATGGATCTTCAAAAAGAAGATTGGTGCATTTGGACAAGTGGAAACCTACAAAGCTAGACTAGTTGCAAAAGGTTTTCATCAAAGACCAAGTTTGGACTATGATAAAACTTTTTCATCAGTAGCTATGCTTAAATCCATTCAGATCATGCTTGCCATTGCTGCCTTCCATGACTATGAAATCCGGCAAATGGATGTAAAAACAGCTTTTCTAAATGGACATTTAGAAGAGAGTGTTTACATGTATCAACCAGAAGGTTTCTTAGACAGTGGGAGCAGCGGAAGAGTGTGCAAATTGCTTAAATCCATTTATGGGTTAAAGCAAGCATCGCGGAGTTGGAACATTTGCTTTGATGAGACAGTCAAGGAATTTGATTTTATCAAAAATATAGATGAACCATGTATTTATAGGAAGATTGTAGAAGGAGCAGTAGTCTTCCTCGTTTTATATGTCGACGACATACTACTGATAGGGAATGATATCCCTATGCTACAATCAGTAAAGCTCTTCTTGTCACAGAAATTCTCCATGAAAGACTTGGGAGATGCATCATACATTCTGGGCATTAAGATCTATCGTGATAGATCAAATAGAATGTTGGGGCTTTCACAATCCAGGTATATAGACACTATACTAAAGAGATTTAGTATGGAAGATTCCAAGCACGGCAATATGCCCGCTTGTCACGGGATCACCCTCTCTAAAGAGATGTCTCCAAAGACTGATGAAGAGAGGGCTCGCATGGGCATTATATCTTACGCTTCGGCGGTAGGATCTATAATGTATGCGATGTTATGTACCAGGCCAGATGTAGCTTACGCACTTAGTGTGGTAAGCAGGTATCAATCTGACCCAGGTGAGAAACATTGGATAGCAGTAAAGAACATTCTCAAGTACCTGAGAAGGACTAAGGAGATGTTCTTGATTTACGGTAATGGGGACCTCCAGGTAGAGGCTTTTACCGACTCCGGCTTCCAAATTGACAAAGATGATTCTAAATCCATTTCGGGTTTTGTGTTTACCCTCAATGGAGGGGCGGTATGTTGGAGGAGTTCCAAACAGGATACCGTCGCAGACTCAACTATGGAGGCTGAGTATATAGCTGCTAGTGAAGCCGAAATAGAGGCTGTCTGGATGAAGAAGTTCATTTATGAACTTCAAGCGGTTCCGTCCATTGCCAATCCAATACCTTTGTATTGTGATAACAATGGGGCAGTAGCATTAGCAAAGGAACCAAGGTCCCATCAGAAATCCAGGCATATCTTAAGGCGGTTTCACTTGATCAGGGAGATCGTGGATCGTCGGGAGATCGAGGTACGGAGAGTAGATACAAAAGACAACACGGCATATCCATTCACCAAGGCCATTCCTCAAGTCCAGTTCGAGAGGCTGTTTGAGATGTTGGGCATGCGGTACGCCAGCAACTGGATCTAGTGCAGATAGTGGGCACTCATTGCGCCAATTATAGGCCTTAGTGCAAGTGGGAGATTGTTGGATATATATGCCCTAGAGGCCTACATTGTATAGGATGCTTGGGATACGTATGTACATGACAGTCTTTCTTGATATGATGGTACGCTATTTGGTTTGTCTTTATCTTAACATATGATATATTTTGTGTTGTATTCATTTATATACATGTTGATAAAGCCCATAGGGTGTTTGCCTGACTACCGGCGTTGTGATGGCAGTCATACAAGTGGGAGCTGGATAGTCAATAGGCACATCCTTAGATGTCCCTAGTCGCAGGAGTATCGAGACTGGGCATCGATACTCCGGATTAGACTAGTGTATACATATCTAGACCCTGACGAGGGGCGATGGATTGGTCCCGCAGCCATTGGTGATGTGCACCTAAGATTGTATACAGATGCTCACTGGGTTTGAGTACACCGGACAGGACTCGCCGAGAACTGACTGGATGGTATTATACCTAACATCAGATAGCAGTTCTCAGGTGACATGTGTGCAGATAGTCTGTTGACTTAAAGTCATCATTTGTCGCGTGTGAGTTCCCACTGTGCTTTGATTATTACCCGACCACGGCTCAAAGGAGTCGTGCAAACAGGTTTTAGTTGGGCACAGTCCCGAGCCACGTGGAGACAGTGAGCGACTGTTAGGGATTCGTCTCTCCCGGTATAGGGAGTTGATATCGCACTGTGGTCGGTTGGTCATTACCGTAAGTCCCCGGCCAGGGCTGATTGAGAATTACTGATGGACTGATCAGTAGATTCTCGGATGGTCTTGAGCCATACCGACACGACTTGTACGGTTATTAGGGGTCTGACGTCCACCACCTCCCTAGACCATACATGCGATACTCTTAGACGAACAGACCGGACTGCGCGGTTATCGTCACGGACAGGCTCAGTAGGATTTCGGATGGGTTACCTCATTGGCTTTCTTATCGACAAATACCTGGGGACCGTTACGTACAGATAGTGCCGCTTGCGGTCTGTGGTTAAACCCACGGCCAGCATAGTAGTCGAGTCTTTAGAGTCCCACACAGAGATTTCCCAAACCCAGGCGAAAAGATATAGAGGTCGTACGGTTTTACGACAAGGGTTCGGACGCGTACGTGTGTTTACACACATACGTCGTTCGGACGGTTTTTACTAGTCGGCTTTGGTTTAAGCCAGATTCTAGTATCAGGTTATTAGATTTGTACAGTCTAAAGTTTTTCCGTGTTTTCACGGATAGGAGGGGCGTTCTCGTAATTTTCCGAGAAGCTTCTAGAAGGTGATGACTTGGAGGGAGAGGTGGCATTATCATTTAATGATTTAGTGACTCATTGTGAGTGATTCATCATGTCATTAATGCATCATTAAATGCTTAATGACTCACATGATGAATCACCCACTTGCATTAATGAAACATGATGAATAATCTCATATTATTCATTTCTTTTTAATTCAATATGTTTCATATATCAAGTGAGAAGCTATTTCATTATTATTATTATTATCATTATCATCTTCTCACTCTCTCTCTTCAAGCTCTCTCTCCTTCACCAAACCCTAATCCTGCCCCTCATGAGTTGAGAACAAGGATTAGGAAAGACTCATTACTCCATAACCTATCTCTACACCACCTTAGCTACTCTATTTAGCAACTAGAGAAACTAAGTAACCTCAAGTTTAGAGGTTATAGCTTGGATTAGGGTTCTCAGGTGGATCGTCTATCACGGAAGGAAGCCGAGGAGGACGTGGAGATCCAAAGAGGCCGTAGATAATATAAAGACGAAGGACTAGAACCGTTTGGTATAATCTCTTAACATAGTAGTTTAGAACTCTATAGGTTTTGTTAGGTATTGTTTAGCAAACGATTCATACGGTTATTCGATGTTTAACCAAAGAACAAGATCGTTTTTCATATTTCCGCCTCCCACAAGTATTGGGGTGTTGAACATCGACTTACACAGACCAGTTGGCCTTAGGTCACTAGGTGAAGAGGCACCCTCGCTATATTTTTTTATTGCTGCCTTGGCGATAACAAAACCAGTGTTCATTTTTCTCACCATTTTATATTTTATTCATTTTTTTTATTTTCTTCATACATCGACTTTTAGACAAGAGCATTTCAAGGTATCCTCTACTATCCCGAGCTTCAAGACGTGTGTAAGTCCGAATAGCAGGGTATCAACGTTCAAAATGTTTGGCTTCTAAAATATGAACTATTTTTCAGACTTATTTTTATCCTCAGATTAGTGACTTCCTTCATCTTACTAACCCTTGGGACAACGGCTCATAACTACTTATTACTAGTTCGTATAAGAAAACTTCTAATTTTCTTGGTTTTCTTAAATTTTTCCAGTCTTTTGGATGTAATTTTTCACTATCTAAACTTTCATTATCTTATTTATGTAAAAAAAATGTTTAAATATTAAAATATTTTGAAATTTTGAAATTTTTTTAAATTTTTATGGATTTTGAAAATTTTAAATTTTTATAGATTTTTAAAGAAATGTTTTGTGCTTATGCAAATGATATGCAAATGATGCAAGAATAAGCACAAACCTCCCCCAAACTTGTTTTCAACAGTGTCCTCACTGTTGCCAACAGCTATATCTACAAAAGCTGTAAATCTGGGAGGAATTTATTAGTGGGGACAAAATATATAAGTGAAGAACCTCCCCCAAACTTACTCTTTTCACTCACCTCCATTCAAAAAGATGATGCAGTGATATGCAGGACATGAAGGTGAGACGGAGGAATTTTAATCAAGGTAAAATGGCTCCTTTAAGAACAGGAGCTCCTCAGTGTGGTCAGTGGAAAAATACGGCTTTAGTCTATGTCCATTCACTTTGAAAAATGTGCCGTTTTTAACATTTTCTACTTCTACTGCCCCGTGCGGGTATACAGACCGCACAATAAAAGGTCCCTTCTACCGAGATCGAAGCTTACCTGCGTGAAGGTGTAGTCGTGAATCATAAAGAAGGACTTGTTGACCAGGTGAAAATGTTTTCCTCAAAATATTTTTATCGTGAAAAACCTTAGTCCTATTCTTTACGATTACAGCGTTATCATAAGCTTCATCGCGGAGTTCACTTAGCTCATTTAATTGCAGCTTCCGAAAGGTGCAGGCTTAGTTTAAGTCAAAGTTGATTTCCTTAATAGCCCACAATACTTTATGCTCTATCTCGACTGGTAAGTGACATGCCTTCCCAAACACCATCCTATATGGAGACATCCCTAGGTCGGTTTTAAATGCAGTTCGGAATGCCCAAAGAGCATCCGTCAGTTTGGTCGACCAATCTTTTCTATTCTTCGCAACAGTTTTCTCCAGGATTTGTTTGATCTGTCTATTCGAAATCTCAGCCTGCCCGCTCGTTTGGGGATGATAGGGTGTAGAAAGTCTGTGATTGATTGAGTATTTCCGCATCAGAGTCTCGAAAGACCTGTTGCAGAAATGTGTCCCATTATCGCTAATGATAGCGCGTGGGTGTCCAAATCGCGAAAAGATATTCTCTTTTAAGATCTTAATGACAACTTTCTTGTCATTAGTGCGACATGGAATGGCTTCAACCCACTTTGAGACATAATCAACCGCCAGCAGTATGTACAAATTCCCAAAGGAGTTGGGAAAGGGACCCATAAAATCAATGCCCCAAACATCGAAAATTTCAACCACTAGAATGGGTTGCTGAGGCATTTCATTTCTTCGGGAAATTCTACCCGTGTACTGACACTGTGTACAGGTTTTGCAATAGTCAAATACGTCCTTGAACAAGGTCGACCAATAAAAACCGTATTGCAAAACCTTCTCCGCCGTCTTTTTAGGACCGAAGTGACCCCCACAGGCCTGATCATGACAAAAAGATAGAACACTCTTGAACTCTTCTTTCGGGACACACCGACGAATGATCTGATCAGGACAATACTTAAACAGGTATGGATCATCCCAGTAAAAGTGTTTTACTTGGGACAGAAAACGGTATTTGTCCTGTTTTGACCAATCGCTGGGTATCAGTCCCGTGACAAGATAGTTCACAATATCCCTGAACCAAGGTTCATTGGATACGCTCAAGAGTTGTTCGTCCGGAAACGAATCATTGATCGGCAGAGTCACAGGGGAAGAAGAGATGCGTGAAAGATGGTCGGCTACCACGTTTTCACATCCTTTCTTATCTTTGATAACAAGATCAAATTCTTGTAACAGAAGGATCCAACGTATTAGCCTACCTTTTGCATTTTTCTTCGCCAGAAGATGTTTTAAGGCGGAATGGTCAGTGTACACAACTATAGGTGAGCTAATCAAGTAAGGCCTGAATTTTTCTAATGCAAATACAACCGCCAAAAGTTCCTTTTCGGTAGTTGTATAATTGATTTGAGCATCATTCAGGGTCGTACTCGCATAGTATATCACGTGTGGCATCTTTTCAATGTGCTGTCCTAAGACTGCACCTACTGCAAAGTCGGATGCATCACACATCAGCTCAAAGGGGTAGTCCCAATTTGGAGACAATAGAACGGGGGCTGTAGTGAGGGAGTGTTTAAGTGAGTCGAAAGCTGCCTCACAGTCCGAGTCAAAGTGGAAGGTCGTATCCTTGGCCAAGAGAAGTGTTAAGGGTCTAGCAATTTTGCTAAAATCCTTAATGAATCTCCTATAAAAGCCCGTATGGCCAAGGAATGATCGAATATCTTTGACACTTTTGGGATGAGGGAGGTTTTGAATGACATCTATCTTAGCTCTGTCAACCTCAATGCCTTTCTATGAAATAACATATCCAAGTACAATTCCTTCTTGGACCATGAAATGGTATTTTTCCCAGTTCAAAATTAAGTTCTTCTCTTTGCAACGAGTAAGAACTGCGTCAAGATTCGAAAGGCAATCAGAAAAAGAGTCTCCAAAAATCGAGAAATCGTCTATAAAGATCTCCAGAAAATTCTCTACCATATCAGAGAATATCCCCATCATACACCACTGAAAGGTAGCGGGAGCATTGCATAACCCAAAGGGCATGCGACTGTAGGCAAAGGTACCAAAAGGACAAGTAAAAGTGGTTTTATCTTGATCCTTTTTGGCTATGGGGACCTGATTATAGCCTGAGTATCCGTCCATAAAGCAATAATACTCTCGTCCTGCTAAGCGTTCCAGCATTTGATCAATGAATGGTAGAGGAAAGTGGTCTTTCCTCATGGCAGCATTGAGTTTTCTATAATCAATACATACACGCCACCCAGTTTGGGCGCGTGTCTGAATCAACTCATTTGCCTCATTGGTAATAACAGTGATGCTGGATTTCTTAGGAACGACATGTATAGGACTCACCCATTGGCTATCGGAGATTGGGTATATAATACCACTATCAAGGCATTTGACGATCTCTTTCATCACCGCTTCCTTCATGACGGGATTTAACCGTCTCTGTGGTTCTAGGGTTGGTCTGGCATCATCCATCACATGTATATGATGTTCAACAATCAAGGGACTAATCCCTTTGATGTCCGCCATAGTCCAACCAAACACCTCTCTATTAGATCTCAATACCGATAAAAGTGCATTCTCTTGCTCTGATGCTAGAGAAGCGGATATTATAACCGGTAAGGACTCATTCTCACCTAAATAAGCATATTTAAGATGAGAAGGTAAAATTTTGAGATCTAATACTGGCGGAGAAATGATACAAGGAGGGATCATCGAGTGATTTTTGGAATTACAAAGAAGCTCAGAGCCTGTGAAAGATACAGACTCGGGTGGTGATAGGTCAGGAGTGTCGGACTCAAGTGTAGGAAAAGTGTCCTCACTAAGATCATGTGTAAGATCAAACAGAGATGTGGTAGTGTCGTCGAGATCGGTAAAACAAAGTTCCTCAATTCCGCAACTATCGGGAGCAATCTCGTGGACAGAGCACACATCAAGGATATGAGCAGAGGATTCTGATGGCTGACTTCCAATTTTGTAGATGTTTAGTTCAATGGTCATATTTCCAAATGATAAGTTCATTGAACCATTTCTATAATTAATGACAGCATTGGAAATGGCGAGGAATGGTCGACCCAAAATCACCGGAATTTGGCTCCGGGGGTTTGCTACAAGCTGTGTATCGTGAACAATGAAGTCTACAGGGAATACAAATTCCCCGACCTTTATCAACACATCCTCTAGTTCACCCCTAGGTTTGGTGATCGAACGGTCTGCCATTTGGAGAGTGCAGTGAGCGGGTTTCAACTCTCCAATCCCTAGCTGCTCATAGACAGAGTATGGAAGTAGGTTAACACTTGCGCCAAGGTCTAAAAGAGCACGGCTGATGTTTTTACCCCCAATAGAAATTGATATCGTAGGACATCCTGGGTCCTGACGTTTCTTTGGTAGCTGCGGGATAAAAGCAGTGCTAATGTTATTGGACATGAAGACCTTCTTCGGCACTTGAGTCTTCCTCTTCCTAGTGCACAAGTCCTTAAGAATTTTCGCATAAGCGGGGACTTGTTGAATTGCATCTAGGAGAGGGATGTTGATGTTAACCTGTTTGAACATTTCCATAATTTTCTCTATATGTGGACTCGATTTGTTAGCCCTTAACCGATTCGGGTAAGGAGCTTTAGCAATGAGCGCTGGGTCCATCATAGGAAAAGGAAGTGGGGGTAGACGTAATCCCAAAAGAGGAGTGGGGACCGTCTGTGGAGAACTAGAAGGGCTATACTGAGGTGTCGAGCCTAGTGGGAAATGGAGAATAGGCTCGCGAGAAGGCGGTGGGGTAGAAGAACAAGGATCAGAAGTAGAAGTGTGTGTGTAAGGAAAGGTCTCAGCCGGGGTGTTAATGATAGGATTTTCAATATCATCAATTCCTTCCCCGACATGGTTATTTAGCGCTCTTCCTGATCTCAACGTTGTGACGGCATTTATATTGTAATGCCCAGGATTCGGTAGGGGTTGAGACGGAAGTTTCCTATTTTCTCTCGCACTCATTTCGGCTTTAAGTCGTGCAATTTCCGCTTCCATCGATCTGATACTCTCAGCTTGGGACGCTGAGTTTTTCTTTATCTCACTGACGGAAGATCTAACCTCAGCCGAAACCTCTATGAAATTTGACAAGAGTGATTTCATGGTTTGAGTGAATTGAGAGAATTCGTCAGAATAGGACAACTGCATAGGATTAGACTGTGCAGGAGTGTTGACCTGGTTTTGGAAATTTTGTGACTGGTAGGGGTGCTGAGTGAGTTGAAGTGGTTGCTGTTGTGGTGGAAGAGCCCTTTGAAAATTATTTTGGCTTGGAACCGTGTTTTGAGATTGTTGTTGGTTCCAAGCAAAATTCGGGTGATTCCTCCAACCCTGATTGTACATGGAAGAATATGGATCGTTTCTAGGTCTTTGAAATGCGGCATTAGTATGCTCGTGACCTTGAAACACAGAGTTTAATGGACATTCTTCCGTTAAGTGAGAAGGATCAGAACAACAGCCACATACAGTTTTGGGGAGCGACATTGGGTTTAGGGAGGCTGCTGAAAATTTGTGTTCCATAGCGTCGAGCTTCTTTTGCATTGCTGCCATCTCGGCTCGAACACCTATGGACACATCTATTTGGTGTACGCCACCCCTATTTAATGGTTGGGTTCCACTCTCCCACTGTAGTGATTTTTCAGCGAACTCTTCTAAAAATTTCCAAGCTTCCCCATCATCCTTGGTCATAAAGGTACCTTGACACATGTTTTTAAGGTTCTGTTTAGTGTTTGGGTTAATGCCCTCATATATGATTCGGCAAAGATCCCATCTCGGGATGCCGTGATGAGGACATTGAACCAATAGATCCTTGAAACGTTCAAAGCATTTAGAGAATGGTTCAGTCGGAAGCTGGGTGAATTGATTAAGTTCGCTACGGATTCGAGCTGTCTTTTGCATTGGGTAAAATTTCTTAAGGAATGTCGCGACGAATTCTTCCCAATTCGTAATGGAATGTGCGGTAGTGTTATATAGCCACTTCTCGGCCATATCGCACAAAGTAAATGGAAGAAGTCGTAGACGCATAGCATCCACTGAAAGTTGTGACGTACCCATCATTGCGCATACGTTTTCAAATTTGGTGATGAAAACATAAGCTTCCTCAGTCTCGAGTCCGTGGAATTTGGGTAAAAGGTTGATGTATTAGGATTTAATTTCAAAATTATCCCCGTTGGCTGGTGGAATGGATAAGCAGGTCGAAAGAGGACCTCGCAATGGATAGCACCTCTCTTGGAGAGAGATGCGGGGTGGATTCCGCGCACCAACGGACGGCGGCAGATTAGTGGTAAAGAAATTCGATGGAGACGGATCCATCGATGTGGGTGTGGTGGTGGGTAAAGAAGAAGTAAATGGAGAAATACCGACTTCGTAGTCGATAAAGGGTACGCGGACTAAACGGGCACTAGAATCCCGTGTCCAGCCTATCTTGCACTAAAAAGGGTTAGTACAAGTGGCAGCGTTGACTTATAAATAGGGGAAATGAATGAATGAATGCGGTGTTTGTTTTGAAAAGTGGACGGATTTTTGAAAATATGATGCAACACAGTAAATGCAATACACAAAACCCTAATTCTAGGGGTCACCTAGGTCAAATCTCTAGACCGCTCCTAACTGCCAAAAGACAAGACGCAGGATAAATCCTCCACTGCCTCTTTGTCTCTCCTGTGGCCAGGTAAGTGGGAGGTTCTCCACTACGTAAGTAGTGGGCCTAATTAAGTAACCACTAGCCTTCGACACACTTGCCTTAGACACTACAAGAGAAACGCGGATAAGCAATGAATTACCCACGGCCTTCTTGTTAGTTATATGTATGCCCTAGAGGCCATTACTGTACATTGGATGTATATTGTAGTGGATGTTGGGACATATATAGGTAGGACTTTCTTGCTCGACATGATAGTACGCTATCTGGTTGCTCTTTATCTTAACATGTATATTTTCTGTCTCTCTGTTACATGTTGATAAAGCCCTTAGGATGTGTACTCGACTTCTAGGACTATGATGCAGATCATACTAATGGGGCCTGGATAGTCCATCAGTACATCCTTCAAAGTTCCTAGTCGTGGGAATATCAAGACGGGGCATTGATATTCCAGAGTAGACTAGCGTATATCTTCTCGACCCATGTGATGGGCGATGGATGACCCCATATCCATTGGTGTTTGACATCAGAGATGGTATGCGGGTGCTCAGTGGAGACTGGGTACACTGAACGGACTCGCCGAGAACTCCCAGATGGTATTATACCTCACGTCAGATGGCAGTTCTCTGGTGACACTGGTGGCAGTTCGCCGAGAACTCTCACTGTGCTTTGATTTCTACCCTACCATGGCTCTACTGAGTCGTCCAAACAGTTGGTTTTTGGGTACAGTCCCGATTCACATGGAGGCAATGAGCGATAGGAGGGGATTCATCTCTCCCGGTATTGGGGGTTGATGTTGCGCTATGCATGACTGGCCATAACAGGAAATCCCTGGCCAGGGTTGCAGTGATATACTGGTAAGAGTTATCAGTAGTTTCACGAATGTTATGGACCTCAAGTCGTCATGACTTATCGAGCTACTGGGGTCTGACGCTTACCACCCCTAGGCGAGATATGCGACATATCAGACGAACAGACCGGACTGTACGGTAAGTGTTACTGGTTGGATTCACAGGAGTGTGAGCGGGCTTGCTCGTCGATCTTTTGATCGCTCAATACCCGGGTGGCCGTTACGTTTAGCAGACCGCTTGCGGCTTGTGGGTGTTTCATATGATCATCATTTGCTGCCGGCGTATTGACGAGTCTTTAGAGTCCTACACAGAGGTTTCCTGGCTCAAGCGAAACGAAATAGGAGTGCATATGAGATATGTGCGGGACCGAGAATAATGCGTATATGTGATACCGTATTCCATTCTCGCGATGAATGTGTCGAATGGTTGTATGCGATATAACCTAGTTATCGAATCAAGGATTGATTCGATAAGCCGATACATTGGATATTAGTCGGTTATATGCGATATGACCGGATCGTTAAATCAAGTATTGATTTAATGATTTAATGTATAATTATATATTTGATATATTACTTTGCATTAACTAGTATTGGTTCACTTTAAATGGATTTTTTCACTTGAAATGCACATTGTATATGTGATATATTTTTTGTGTACAAGATTGTATCATGTTTGATGATACATGCTAACTTGGGTTTGTGTAAAGAATTAAAGCATGGTTAGTTAATGGTTAGGGTTTCATTTGATTTACTTATTCATTTATTTATTTATTTTGGCAAAAGAAAAGAGAAATGGTGGCTTTCTTTGTTTGTTGTTGAAGCTTCATGAAGCTTTGACTAAGTGACCATTTTGTCTTCATGCCTAACCCTAACCATTCAAACTAACCATAGTTTATTCTCTACACCTAACCATGGTTGGTATATAATAAGTATTCATTTGATTTTTCTATTTTGAAATTAACTTATCATATTCTTTCTTCTTCTTCTTCATCTTCAACAATGAAGAAACTTTGCAACCATCAATGGAAACTTGAGAAAAAGAGTGAGAAATCCAATTCTAAAGTGAACCCACCTCCTATTTCTTCATCCTCTACCTCTTGCCAAGTAGTATAGGGTGTTTTCTTCACAAGTTTCATGACTTGGTGAAGTTGGAGCTTGATCTTGAGTTGCCTCGACGTAGATCATCTTCGGCATCGAAGTCGACGACCTAGCCCGATCAATTCTCAGATGAAGCCGATGCTAGAGTCCGGGATTCGATATGGACAGCGGAGGGACGTCATCACGGAGCCTAGGAGGTGGAGGACCGGATCTACAAAGGTTGTAGCTTCTTTCCTTTAAGTTAAAGTTGTTTACTTGCATCGCATCGTCTATACATCTAGTTAACGATCTGTATTAGGGTTTGTAGGCACATGGAAATTTTAGAATTATCCATGTTTGATCACTTGTGAGACCTCATTAGTGTGCCTAGGAACCCTACAGTGGTATCAGAGCCTAGCTAGAGCCTTAGGCGATGCGTAGACGGAGTTAGAAGTCCGATCGAACCGAAACACTAACACAAATTTGCTCTCTGGACTTTTTTCAAAAACTGGGTTTTTTCCAGATTAAAAATTCTTAAAAAATTCAGCAGGAAGATCTAAGAATTATGGTGCAAAACGAGCTTCTGATTCATCTAAACCGCCGCGGAACAGCGGCAGAAGCATGGCTTCTGCGGCGGTTCTGTAGGGTTCCTAGGCACTCTCAAGAGGTCTCACAAGGCATCGAACATGCCAATTTCAAATTTTAACGTGCCGAGAAACCCTAAACTACGGATCGTTTTCTAGATAACTAGGCGAAAAAGCTAATTAGTTAACACTTAACTACAAGATACGGAAATACAACCTTTGTAGATCCGGTGCTCCACCTCCATAGCTCCGCAACGAGGTCCTCTCCGCTGTCCAAATCAAATCCGGGCTCAAGCGTCGGCTTCGTCGGAGAATGGGCAAGCTAGGTCGTCGATGTCCATGCCGAAGATGATCTACGTCGAGGCATCGCTAAATCAAGCTCCGACTTCACCAAGTCCAAAAACTTGTGAAGAGAACACACTCTACTACTTGGCAAGAGGTAGAGGATGAAGAAATAGGAAGTGGGTAGACTTTAGAATTGGATTTCTCACTTGTTTTCATCAATCACCATTGATGAAGTTGTAAGTCCGTGCTACCTCTCCCGATACTTTCGGGAAAGCGGAATTTGGTAAAAAACGATTTTCTTAAAGATGGTAACATGGACCTATAACCCGGATCTTGGTTAAACATCTATCTAACATCCTTACTAAGAGATTCTAGCTACTCGGTTAGGGGGTTATACCTAGCTTGTCTTGAACTCCTTCTCTTCAAGCTCCGATGGTGGTCCGATGGCTCCTTCTCGTCGTCTCCGTACGCCGAAGATAGATCCACTTGAAAGCTCCAACCTTTAGCTCCTTCTTCGTTCTTTGAAGAAACTAGTTCACTTGGTTTGCTAAACCTAGTGAACTAGAATGAGTAGAGAGGAAATAGAATGGGATTTTATCTATGGTTCTTGATTCTCAACTCATGAGACAAGAGAAGCATAGATCAAGAGAGGGAGCAAGAGGTTGAGGGTGAGAGCAAGAGGAGAGCTCAAGAACAAGAGAGAGAATGAGCAAGAAAGAATGAGGCTCTCTTTTGTCTTTCACCCTCTCATAATCCAAAGTGATCATAACTCATCATATCAAAAAAAGTCTTATGTGATGGTTAGAAGCAACCACAACCATATCATTTCATGCACTCATTTTACACAAATGAGCAAGTAAACAAAAGTCTTTGCCATGAAATGATGGTTATGGTTATCATGATGGTCAACTAGTCAAGCCTAGTCAACCGGTCAACAAGTCAACAAAAGTCAACAAGTCAACAAAGTCAACAAGTCAACAAAAGTCAACAAGTCAACAACCATATCACCATAATACTTAATTAATATAATAGTTAATCACATATAATATTCTCATTAGGGTTGAGCATAAAGTCAAATAGTCAACGGTCAACTGTCAACAACCCTAATGAGAATCCGCTGCCTCTGCCTCCCTGTCAACTGTGCATACACACCCGCATCCGCGTTCCGAGGAACACGAATGCAAACTGGATAAATCCAATCCCATAAGGTACACTAGGATCTGGCTTAAACCAAAGCCCGCTAGTGTAAACTGTCCGGACACTGTACGTGCACAAGTGCACGGATGTGACCGAACCCTGTCGCAAAACCATGCGACCTGTCGCAATACCATGCGACCTCTACTCTTTTGCCTAAAGGCGAAAAGCTTTCTTTGTGGGACTCTAAAGACTCGACACTACGCTGGCAGTGGGTTTAACCACAGACCGCAAGCGGCACTAGCTGTGCGTAACGGTCCCCAGGTAATGCCGACAAGAAGACCGACGAGGCGAAACCCATCTGAACTCCTACTGAGCCTGAGTGTGACATTCTCCGTACAGTCCGGTCTGTTCGTCTGATACATCGCATGGTGGGCCTAGGGGGCGGTAAACGTCAGTCCCCCAATAGCGGTACAAGTCGTGCCGGAGCGAAGCCCAAAACACACTGAGATAACACTGGAAACCTACCAGTATATCTCGTTTGCCCTGGCCAGGGACTACTCGTGTAATGGCTCTCCTAGACACAGCGCGATGTCAACCCCCAATACCCGGAGAGACGAATCCTGTCTAACCGTCACTGCCTCCAAGTGCTTCGGGACTGCACCCAACCACTACCTGTTTGCACGACTCCTTTGAGTCGTGGTAGGATAGTGATCAAAGTACAGTGGGAACACACTCGAGGCGGAGTGACAGTGTCAAGTCAGCGGACTAAGCTGTACTCATGTCACCTGGGAACTGATAACTGACGATAGGTATAATACCAACTAGTCAGTTCCCGACGAGTCCTGTCCAGTGTACCCGTAACCTAACGAGCACCCGCATACTATCTCAAGTACGACGTACTGACGGCTGTGGGACAGACCGTCTCCCACACTGGGATGAGAAGCGCATGCGCTGGTCTACTCCGGAGTATCGATGCCCTGTCTCGATAGTCCTGCAACCAGGGACCTGCATAAGGATGTGCTTATGGATTACCTAGCCCCACTAGTGTGACGGCCATCACATCGCTGGTAATCAAGCAAAGATCCTAAGGGCTCCACTAATGTGTATAGGCGATATACTAAAATAAACACATGTACACATTGAAGTAGAAACAAACCAAGTAGCATACTACTATTTTGAGCAAGATTGTATATACAAGGTGAATATCCCAAGCATCCATTAAGTAATATACAAACTAATATGATACAGTAATGGCCTCTAGGGTATATACACTAACAATCTCCCACTTGCACTAAGGCCATGTACTGGCGTATCGAAGACCTATCATCTCGATCAGCCGCTCGAACTGAGTCTGGGGCAGGGCCTTGGTGAATGGATCTGCAGTGTTATCTTCTGAAGCGACTCTCCGAACCTCGATCTCCTGGCGATCCACGATCTCCCTGATCAGGTGATACCGCCTCAAGATGTGCCTGGATCTCTGATGGGACCTGGGTTCCTTCGCTAAAGCTATAGCCCCGTTGTTGTCGCAATACAGAGGTATTGGATCAACAATGGACGGAACCACCTGAAGTTCTTTCAAGAACTTCCTCAACCAGACAGCTTCTTTTGCGGCATCAGATGCAGCGATGTATTCCGCTTCCATCGTCGAGTCTGCAACGGTTTCCTGTTTGGAACTCTTCCAACACACCGCCCCTCCATTGAGGGTAAAGACAAAACCCGACATGGACTTGGAATCATCCTTGTCACTCTGGAAGCTGGAGTCAGCAAAGGCCTCGATCTGGAGGTCTTTTCCGCCATACACCAAGAACATCTCCTTAGTCCTTCTCAGGTACTTGAGAATGTTCTTTACCGCTATCCAGTGTTTCTCCCCAGGGTTTGACTGATACCGGCTTACCACACTCAGTGCATAAGCTACATCCGGTCTGGTACACAACATCGCATACATTATAGAGCCTACCGCAGAAGCGTAGGGTATAATAGACATGCGATCCCTCTCCAAATCAGTCTTGGGAGACATCTCTTTAGAGAGGGTGATCCCGTGACAAGCCGGTAGGTTACCGCGCTTGGAATCTTCCATACTGAATCTCTTTAGTATGGTGTCGATGTACCTGGACTGAGAAAGTCCTAATATCCTCTTGGATCTGTCACGGTAGATCCGGATACCCAGAATGTATGAGGCATCACCCAGGTCTTTCATGGAGAACCTGTGTGACAAGAACCCCTTGACAGATTGTAGCATAGGAATGTCATTTCCTATTAAGAGAATGTCATCCACGTATAAAACGAGGAATACTACAGTTCTCGCTACAAATCTACTATAGATGCATGGTTCATCTGGATTTTTGATAAAGCCAAATTCTTTGACCGTCTCATCAAAGCAGATGTTCCAACTCCGCGATGCCTGCTTTAGTCCATAGATGGACTTAAGCAACTTGCACACCTTTCCGCTGCTCCCACTCTGAATGAAACCCTCCGGCTGGTCCATATAGACACACTCCTCTAAATTTCCATTTAGAAAAGCTGTCTTTACGTCCATTTGCCAGATCTCATAATCGTGGAAGGCAGCAATGGCAAGAAGGATCCGAATGGATTTCAGCATGGCTACTGGAGAAAAGGTTTCGTCATAGTCCAAGCCAGGTCTTTGACGAAAACCCTTTGCTACCAGCCTAGCTTTATAGGTCTCAACCTGTCCATCTACACCAATCTTCCTTTTGAAGATCCACTTGCATCCTACGGGTTTTACCCCGTCTGGAGCAATGTCCAACGTCCATACCTTGTTGGTGTACATGGACTCCATTTCGGTCCGCATTGCATCCAGCCATTTCACTGAGTCAACGCTCTGAACGGCCTGCTGGAAGCTAGTAGGCTCATCATAATCTATGATGCAATCCTCTCTATCCCCGTCTATGAGAAAACCGCAGTATCTCTCGGGCGGATGAGACTGCCTACTACTCCTACGGAGCGGCGTAGGAATGTCCTGTTCTTCCGAACCCTCTGGTTCCACTAAACTTTCAGTAATAGTCCGTGGTTCTGGAATTTCTTCCAGTTCTACTGCGCTCCCACTTATTTCCTTTTCCAAGAACTGGTGTTCTAGAAAGTGGGCATTACGAGAAACAAGTACTTTTTGTTCCTCTGCGTAGTAGAAAAGATACCCCCTGGTGTTCTTTGGGTATCCCACAAACTTACACAGTACTGAGCGTGCCTCGAGTTTGTCCGCATGCTGCTTTTTGACAAAAGCTGGACATCCCCAGATCTTCAGGTATTGAAGATAGGGTTTCTTCCCACTCCACATTTCATATGGGGTGGTAGGCACAGTCTTAGTCGGAACTCGGTTCAAAAGGTATGCTGCTGATTCTAGCGCATATCCCTAGAATGATCGCGGCAACTCAGCGTTACTCATCATGGACCGCACCATATCCAATAGGGTGCGGTTCCGTCTCTCCGATACACCGTTATGTTGCGGGGTGTATGGAGGAGTAAGCTGAGAGAGAATTCCGTTCTCTTTTAAATAGTCCAGGAACTCGGCACTTAAGTATTCTCCACCTCGATCCGATCTTAGAATCTTAATACTTTTGCCGGTCTGTTTCTCTACTTCATTCTTATACTCCTGGAATTTTCCAAAGGCCTCGGACTTATGTTTCATCAAGAAGACATAACCGTACCTTGAGAAGTCATCCGTAAAAGTAATGAAGTAAGAATGTCCGCTTCGGGCATGTGTAGACATTGGACCGCACACGTCACTGTGTACGAGTCCCAAGAGCTCGCTCGCTCTTACTCCATGTCCAGTAAACGGAGTCTTTGTCATCTTTCCTTTGAGACAGGATTGACAAGTGGCATACGATTGATATTCGAACGCATTCAAATATCCTTCTGTATGTAACTTATTCAACCTTCTCTCATTGATGTGACCCAATCTACAATGCCATAAGAAAGTCTGATTCATTTCCGGAGACTTTCTTTTGTATGTATTCTGGACGTTGAAAATCTGTGGTTGGTTTAACACGTATATACCATTACTCAATGTACCTGACCCAATCAAAACTTGATTAAGGTGAATGTTTACAACATTACTTATAAACGCAAATTCATAACCTTCTTTAGAAACTAAAGATACAGAAATGATATTACAAGTTGCGTTGGGTACAAAAAAGCAATTACGCAAAACCAAAACATGTCCATCTGACATTCCCAGGTGATAGTCCCCAACGGCTTTAGCATCCATGCTAGCTCCGTTCGCAACTTTGAGGGTCATGTCACCTGCCTACAAAACCCTACGGTTTCTCAACGCCTGCAAAGAATTACAGATATGAGATCCTGATCCGGTATCCAATACCCAGGAAGTAGAGTTTATTGAAAGACAGTTTTCAATAACATACACAGCTGAAGCTGAAGCTGCAACCTGCTTCAATTCCTGTGTTCTGGCCTTCCAGGCCCTGCAATCATTCTTCCAGTGTCCTTTCTTATGACAATAGAAGCATTCTTCCTTATCCACAAGCTTCCCCGCTATCTTTGTTGCTTTTGCTTTTCCCTTCGTATCCACTTTACTAACACCGCCCCTTGGTTTGGCGGGGGCTTTCTTCTTCTTTCCCTTGGCTTTCGCCTTGGACCTAGAAGAAGATGATCCTCCTACAAACAAAGTGGATGTATCCCTACCTTTCTGTAGGGTGCCCTCTGCGCTCCTCAGCATGTTGAGGAGCTCTGAAAGTTCAACCTCTTTTTCTTGTAAGTTGAAGTTCAGTATAAACTGGGCGTAAGTGGAAGGAAGGGACTGGAGAACTATATCCGTATATAGCTCACTCTCCAATGTGATCCCTAGGTCAGCGAGCTCCTCAATGAAGCCGATCATCTTTAGCACGTGCTCGGCTACTGATGATCCGACGGCCATTCTTATCGAAAATAACTTTTTCGACGCTTCGTATCTTGCGATACGAGATTGCTCTCCATACAGTTCTTTTGTATGAAGCAATATGGATTCCATGTCCATATTCTCATGCCTCCTCTGATGTTCGTTGTCCATCGAGGCAAGCAGGAGGCATTTGGCCTTCGCGCTATCAATCTCCCAAGTCTTGCGGATTTCCTTATCCGCGACGCTGGAAGTTGGACCAGGGACAGGGGGAGCTTTGGTGGTAAGAAGATACCCCAGCTTGTCATAAGTGATTGCTATCTTGACATTCCTGAGCCAATCTTTGTAGTTTGGCCCTGTCAGTTTGATTTTATCTAGGAGTAACTTAAGTCCAGTCATGTTGATTGGTCGCTGCAATTAGGAGAGAGAAGAAGAAACACTCAGCATGATGCTCTTGCAAGTTTAGAGTGGTTTTTAGTTTGTCTAAACAGGATGGCTCCCACTGTTTCTCGAATCCCTCCTCAAACCATAAAGGAAGAATTAGTCAGGATCAATCCCACCGTACAATACTTGCTTAACCGTTCAGCCAGGCCGGTGTCGGTACTTCGAGGGAGGTTTTTCAACGCTTTCCCGAAGTTCCTTAATTAAATAACCTCTTTTCCCTGGGGGCGTAGCCCCGCTAACACCTTTCTAGGCACCTACTAGGTTTATAGCATTGATCGTTAAGTGAGAAAATTTCCCGAGGAGTAGCATATACTCACAGTAGGATCGGGATCCAAATATCATCGCGTGACGAAACTGAAGGAATCCTACCAAAATCATCACACTCCAAATGGTATGCAAATCTAGCAAGTTTCAGTACTTATGAAACTCCCGATGTGGATTTTTGCCCCATGCTCTTATGACCTTGGCGTGAGGTCAAAATGTCATAAGTCACATGTCAAGTTCGTCCCATCATTATCCAGGTTAATTTGAACCCACCCGTACATACCCTTGACGTAGGCCAAAATGGCAGTACGACTGTCTCAAACCAACGCATTCTATCTATGCAACAGATAAATATCCGGCAGCTACCAATCACTATGCCTTGGCGTGAGGTCAAAATACATAGCTTGAATACTACCGAATATTTAACTGAAATGATGGAGGGCTACGGATGGTTTTGGCAAAACCGTGAACGTAGTGAACTTGATTTGGTCGATGGAACGAGATAGCTTTTAAATGGAGTGGCTCAAACTCCGTATTTTAAAAGTTTGTTTTGAAAAGAACCGAGTGGTTTTTCGAAAGTGTTCCAACGACTTTAACTTGGTTTATTATCTTGCATTAGTTCTTTTAATGCGTGATATTCTTGCATTAGTTCTTTTAATGCGTCCCATCATTTAATCCTACCATTGCAGAAAACAACCAAAATATGACGTACGCTTATGCCATTCGCATTCGCCACGGGGCCCCGTCATTACCCGTTAGGTTACTTAACTAACGACAGAGCGGGGGCTGGGCTAGCGCGTCTGTAAAACATAAGCAACGCCTAAATAATATCATATATAGATATACTGCAATGATAAACATTTCAGATCATAGATGAATACATTGGATATACTAGGAATCTGTAACTTGTACGAGCCTGTAACAAAAGACAGATTACACGGTCGCGGTGAATAGCCAAATACCCCACCCAAGACCCCTACGGGTGCGGCAAACTACCCGCCAAGTACCCGAAGCGTAGTAACCTCCCTCATCTCCATGAGTAGGCGACTCGACACTTCGGCATACCCGGTAGTTTGTGCACCCCCTCCATGGGTCTATCCTAGGAGCAAAAACAGTAAAAAGAAATTATACAATGACGGCTACAACCCCGACCCGGTTGTGCGGCCATACAAATAATTATTACATCAATTTACAAATTTACATGAATTGAAAGAAAAGAAAACTCTCGTCTCACAACCCCCGGCTATTCACCCGCGACAATCCAACATATTCATATCCACATTCCAGCAACATTACAGATCACAGATTTGTATAACCCCCACTAATCGACATATAGAGATTAGTAGACGTTCAATACAAATAACACATTACAGAAAACCCGTTAGCTTAAGTCTTTTAGAAGTTCGATCAAAAATACGGATTTTCGGGACCCCAAAATAAAATTTTCGTTCTGGAAAATCTGGGCAGAAAATATATATTCCAAAAATCCCAAAATACCCCCAAGAGTAAACTGCAAAAATTAAAACTCCTGACCGAGTCAACTCGGCCGCGTTTCCGCGGCGGGAGCGTGCTCCCGCCGCGGAAACGCGGCGCTTTGATCGAGTCAGGGGCCCAAAATTTTGCAGATTCTTTAAAAAATCCTGAGTCGATTTCAGGTGTGTTCCAAAAAGTTTTTCCAGTACTTTAGAAATCGACAGAAAGTTGAAAATTTGGGGTTTTGTTTTCGGGACTTTTTCTTTGATCGATCTTCTAGTTACTTGCTAACATGTTAGATAGAGTTTAACTAGGCTCTGATACCACTGTAAGTCCATGCTACCTCTCCCGGTACTTTCGGGAAAGCGGAATTTGGTAAAAAACGATTTTCTTAAAGATGGTAACATGGACCTATAACCCGGATCTTGGTTAAACATCTATCTAACATCCTAACTAAGAGATTCTAGCTACTCGGTTAGGGGGTTATACCTAGCTTTTCTTGAACTCCTTCTCTTCAAGCTCCGATGGTGGTCCGATGGCTCCTTCTCGTCGTCTCCGTACGCCGAAGATAGATCCACTTGAAAGCTCCAACCTTTAGCTCCTTCTTCGTTCTTTGAAGAAACTAGTTCACTTGGTTTGCTAAACCTAGTGAACTAGAATGAGTAGAGAGGAAATAGAATGGGATTTTATCTATGGTTCTTGATTCTCAACTCATGAGACAAGAGAACCATAGATCAAGAGAGGGAGCAAGAGGTTGAGGGTGAGAGCAAGAGGAGAGCTCAAGAACAAGAGAGAGAATGAGCAAGAAAGAATGAGGCTCTCTTTTGTCTTTCACCCTCTCATAATCCAAAGTGATCATAACTCATCATATCAAAAAAAGTCTTATGTGATGGTTAGAAGCAACCACAACCATATCATTTCATGCACTCATTTTACACAAATGAGCAAGTAAACAAAAGTCTTTGCCATGAAATGATGGCTATGGTTATCATGATGGTCAACTAGTCAAGCCTAGTCAACCGGTCAACAAGTCAACAAAAGTCAACAAGTCAACAAAGTCAACAAGTCAACAAAAGTCAACAAGTCAACAACCATATCACCATAATACTTAATTAATATAATAGTTAATCACATATCATATTCTTATTAGGGTTGAGCATAAAGTCAAATAGTCAACGGTCAACTGTCAACAACCCTAATGAGAATCCGCTGCCTCTGCCTCCCTGTCAACTGTGCATACAAACCCGCATCCGCGTTCCGAGGAACACGAATGCAAACTGGATAAATCTAATCCCATAAGGTACACTAGGATCTGGCTTAAACCAAAGCCCGCTAGTGTAAACTGTCCGGACACTGTACGTGCACAAGTGCACGGATGTGACCGAACCCTGTCGCAAAACCATGCGACCTGTCGCAATACCATGCGACCTCTACTCTTTTGCCTAAAGGCAAAAAGCTTTCTGTGTGGGACTCTAAAGACTCGACACTACGCTGGCAGTGGGTTTAACCACAGACCGCAAGCGGCATTAGCTGTGCGTAACGGTCCCCAGGTAATGCCGACAAGAAGACCGACGAGGCGAAACCCATCTGAACTCCTACTGAGCCTGAGTGTGACATTCTCCGTACAGTCCGGTCTGTTTGTCTGATACATCGCATGGCGGGCCTAGGGGGCGGTAAACGTCAGTCCCCCAATAGCGGTACAAGTCGTGCCGGAGCGAAGCCCAAAACACCCTGAGATAACACTGGAAACCTACCAGTATATCTCGTTTGCCCTGGCCAGGGACTACTCGTGTAATGGCTCTCCTAGACACAGCGCGATGTCAACCCCCAATACCGGGAGAGACGAATCCTGTCTAACCGTCACTGCCTCCAAGTGCTTCGGGACTGCACCCAACCACTACCTGTTTGCACGACTCCTTTGAGTCGTGGTAGGGTAGTGATCAAAGTACAGTGGGAACACACTCGAGGCGGAGTGACAGTGTCAAGTCAGCGGACTAAGCTGTACTCATGTCACCTGGGAACTGATAACTGACGATAGGTATAATACCAACTAGTCAGTTCCCGACGAGTCCTGTCCAGTGTACCCGTAACCTAACGAGCACCTGCATACTATCTCAAGTACGACGTACTGACGGCTGTGGGACAGACCGTCTCCCACACTGGGATGAGAAGCGCATGCGCTGGTCTACTCCGGAGTATCGATGCCCTGTCTCGATAGTCCTGCGACCAGGGACCTGCATAAGGATGTGCTTATAGATTACCCAGCCCCACTAGTGTGACGGCCATCACATCGCTGGTAATCAAGCAAAGATCCTAAGGGCTCCACTAATGTGTATAGGCGATATACTAAAATAAACACATGTACACATTGAAGTAGAAACAAAACAAGTAGCATACTACTATTTTGAGCAAGATTGTATATACAAGGTGAATATCCCAAGCATCCATTAAGTAATATACAAACTAGTATGATACAGTAATGGCCTCTAGGGCATATACACTAACAGAAGTGAACTTTCTTCATGTGAAGAAGATGAAGAAGAAGAAGAAAGAAATATGATAAGTTAATTATATTTGGAAAAGAAAATGAATACTTATCATATTAGAACCATGGTCAAGTGTAGAGAATTAACCAAGGTTAGATTAATGGTTAGGGTTTAAGATGAAGACAAGAATGGTTACAAAGTCAAAGCTTCATGAAGCTTCAACTAAACTCCAAAATTAGCAACCATTCTTTTCTTATCTATTCAAAATAAATAAATAAATAAATAAGTAATAAAAAGAAAACCCTAATCATTAGTTTAACCATGGATTAATTCATTACACTTAACTATAGTTAAACATGTATCATCAAACATGATACAATCAAGTGTACAAAAGTATATCACATATACAATGTGCACAAACCAAGTGAGAAAATCCGTTTAAAGTGAACCGATACTAGTTAGTGCAAAGTAATATATCAAATATATAATTATGCATTAAATCATTAAATCAACACTTGATTCAATGATCCGGTCATGTCGCACACAACCGACTAGTATTCAATGTATCGGCTTATCGAATCAATACTTGATTCGATACCTAAGTTATATCGCATACAACCATTCGATACAATCATCGCGAGAATAGAATACGGTATCACATACACGCATTATTCTCGGTCCCGCACATATCTCATATGCGCTCCTATTTCGTTTTGCTTGAGCCAGGAAACCTCTGTGTAGGACTCTAAAGACTCGTCAATACGCCGGCAGCAGATGATGATCATATCAAACACCCACAAGCCGCAAGCAGTCTGCTAAACGTAACGGCCACCCGGGTATTGAGCGATCTGAAGATCGACGAGCAAGCCCGCTCACACTCCAGTGAATCCAACCAGTAACACTACCGTACAGTCCGGTCTGATCGTCTGATATGTCGCATATCTCGCCTAGGGGTGGTAAACGTCAGACCCCAATAGCTCGATAAGTCATGTTGATATGAGGTCTATAACTATTCGAGAAACTACTGGTAACACTTACCAGTAAATCTCAGCAACCCTGGCCAGGGATTTCCTGTTATAGCCAATCGAACACAGCGTAACATCAACTCCCTATACCGGGAGAGACGAATCCCCTCCTATCGCTCATTGCCTCCATGTGACTCGGGACTGTACCCAAAAACCACCATTTTCCATGCCCTCTTGGACGTGGTAAGATGGAAATCAAAGCACAGTGGGAACCACACAAGACTCTATGACGATCTCGGGTCAACAGACTACTCTGTACCAGTGTCACCAGAGAACTGCCATCTGACGTGAGGTATAATACCATCTGGGAGTTCTCGGCGAGTCCGTCCAGTGTACCCAGTCTCTACTGAGCACCCGTATATCATCTCTGATGTCAAACACCAATGGATATGGGATCATCCATCGCCCATCTGTATGGGTCGAGAAGGTATACGCTAGTCTACTCTGGTATATCGATGCCCCGTCTCGATACACCCTCGACTAGGGACTTTGAAGGATGTACTTATGGACTACCATGTCCCCACTAGTATGATCCGCATCATAGTCCAGGTAGTCAAGCACACATCCTAAGGGCTTTACCAACATGTAACAGAGAGACAATCAGTATACACGTTAAGGTAAAGTTCAACCAGATAGCATACTATCATGTCGAGCAAGAAAGTCCTCCCTATATATGTCCCAGCATCCACTACAATATACATCCTATGTACAGTAATGGCCTCTAGGGCATACATATAACTAACAATCTCCCACTTGCACTAGGGCCATCTGATAGCAGTGGTTGTAGTATCTCATACTCAACCATCCCATAAAAGTCTCTCTCTGGGAACAGGCCTTTGTGAGTGGATCCGCTGTGTTGTCCTCTGAATCTACTTTCCTAACCTCGATCACCCTGAAGATCAACTATCTCCATGATCAGGCGATGCTGCCTTAGAATAAGTCTGGATCACTGATGGGACCGGCGTTCCTCGGCTGGAGCCACAACTCCATTGTCTCACAATGGTAGGAACGTAGTTCATCTCATGAACTAATATACACCCAAACATCCTCTTTGGTAGCATCTTAAGTAGCGATGTATCTTGCCTTTATCGTCTAGTATGTCACGGTATCTAGCTTGGAACTCTTCCAACATACCGTCCCTTTACTGAGGGTAAAGACAATGCCTGTGACTGACATTCAGTCGTCTTTATCACCCTGGAACCCTTCCAGTGATTCTCCCCAGGATCGGTTGATACCGTCTCACTACAACTAGTGAGAGTCCTAACATCCAATTAGATCTATCTCATAGATCCAAAAACACAGGATTTAGGAGGTATCACTTTGATCCTATATGGAGAATCATTGTGATAAGCGGAGATTGATCGAGCGTAGCATGGGAAACTCCTTCCCCATCAAGAGTATGTCATCCACGTACTCTTCGAGGATCATCACCATACTCCCTACTACCTTTTTGTTTATACAAGGTTCATCTACCATTTTGATGATGTCAAACTCATTGACTGCTTCATCAAAACAGATGTTCCAACTCCGCGATGCCTGCTTTAATTCTATAAAGCATCTTGCACACGTTTCCGCTGCTCCCACTGTTTTCGAAGCCCTCTGGCTGTGTACTTACAGACGCATTCTTCTAAATCATCATTTAGAAAAGCAGTCAAGACACCCAACCACCAGATATCGCAGTTATGGTATGTAGCCGTGACAAGTAGGATCTGGAAGGACTTAAGCATAGCTACTTGAAAAGGTTTCATCATTATCCACACCTGGTCAATGATGCAAACTTTAACAAGTCTAGCTTTGAAAGTCTCAACTTTTCCATCTACACCAAGTAATCTTCTCAAGATATACTTGCTCCTGATGGGGATTTAACCCTTCAGATATTGCAACCAAAGTCCATACTTTGTTGGTGTACATGGATCCATCTCAGATCGCTAAGCATTCAGCCATTCTTATAGAGTCTTACTCCTGATGGCCAGCTCGAAACTAGTTGGGTCATCATCTCATGATGCAATCCTCGCTCCCACTGTCATAGAGAAACCGAAGTATCTCTCAGGTGGGTGAGGAACCCTACTAGATCGGCGGAGAGGCTGAGGTTCGTTGGTATCTACTGAATCCCTTGGTTCTATTAAATCATCAGCTGCAGTTTGTATAGCTGGAACATTTCCAGTTCTACATAACAGACCTTGCCTCGAGCTTGTCCGGATTTTGCTTTTAGACATAGGCCGGACAACCCCAAATCTTAACTAGCTTAAGACATGGGCTCTTCCCTTTCCATATCTCATATGGAATGGTAGGCAACTGATTTGATTGGAACCCTATTCAATAGGTATGCAGCTTCTCAAGTGCATAACACCCAAAAGGAAATAGGTAACTCAGTAGTACTCATCATAGAGCACACCTTATCACATAGGGTGTGATTGCTCCGCCCCGATATACCATCGTGCTATGGTGTATTCGGAGGAGTAATGCCGAGAGAGAATCTCATTCTCCTTTAGAATAGTCCAGGAATTCCGTGCATAAGTATTCTCCTCCTCGATCTCATCAAAGGACATAATACTTATACCCGTATTTTGGTTCTCTACTTCTCGCTTATATTCTGTGAATATCTCAAAAGGCTCGGACTCATGTTTCAACAGGAACATATGTCTGAATCTTGAGAGATTATCAGAGAATGTAATGAAGTACGAAGAACCGGTCCTGGCATGTGTAGACAGGGGACCTACATACATCAACATGTATCATCCCAAGAGTTTACTAACTCTTTCTCTGTTTCCAGTAAACGGAGCTACGGTCATCTTATCTTTGTGACATGACTGGCGAGTTTCACAAGATGTAAATTCAAACTGATTTAAATATGCATCTACATGTAACTTCAGCTAGTCGGGTCACATTGATCTGACCTAGTCTACAATACCTTAAGGAGGATCCGTTCATTTCTGAACTCTCCCTCTTTTGTGTGTTCCATATACTAGGAACTGTAGTTTGATTTAGAACATCAACGCTGTTAGATAACGTGCCTGATACGATCAACTTTTGATATAGGAAATGTTCAAAACATTATCCAACAATACAAAATTTTATCATTTCTTTACTAATAAAGAGACTGATATGATTTTGTATATCAGGTTCGGTATCTAACAACATTCGTTCAGAATCAATGTATTGGTAATACAGGGTGACAGTGACCAACAGACTTGGCTGCAACACTTGCCCCGTTTTCTGCCTCATGAAACTTATCACCCGTTCTCAGTCCTCTACCTTTCTGTAGCCCTATGTAACAGATTACATATCTGGGATCCTGATCTGGTATCACATACCCAGGACGTAAAGGATACTGAGAAACAGTTCTGTATAATGAACACACCCGAAGATGATGCATCAGCATGCACTCTCTTCGTTTGGGCGGCACGGGAATTCTGGTATTCCCCAATTTCCTGCTCTGTCTTATAACAATTATAAGTTGGAGCGGGACCAACGTTCCCCAGCTCAGTATAACAAGCGGGTTCGGTCAATAATCCGTTTTATTATCTTGATTAAGGCGTGATATGGTCGCTACCTAGAGAGAGAGAGAAGAAAACACTCAGCGTGCGCTCTTGCAAGAATAGATTGGTTATTATTTTATCTAATCAGGATGGCTCCCACTGCTTTTTATCAAATCTTCCTTCAAACCCTAAAAGGAAAGACTAGCCGGGATTAATTACACACTACAAGTTCGCCAATCTTTCAGCCAGGCCAGTGTCGGTACTTTGAGGGAGGTCCCCCGTGCTTTCGCACGAACCTAATTAATGTAAACCTCGTTTTCCCAGAGTCGTAACCTCGTTAACACCTTTCTAGACACCTACTTGATCGGCTAATTGTAATGTATAAAACTCTCCCAGGAGTAACACTTACTCGCAGCGGGTATCGGGATCCAACTATCTCATAGAAGGTATGCAATCTCATTGCAAATTTCAACACTTGAAATTCCCGATAATATTTTGCCCCTAGCAGCTATATGACCTTAACATAGTCAACAAATCATAAGTGCTAGTCAAGTTCAACCCGTCATTTCCCGATTGAATTAAACCCACCCGCACGACCCTTAACATAGTCAACAAAGTCGCACGACTACCCTAATCCAATCACATCATATGCTTATGCAGATAAGCACTAATTAGCTACCGCACACTACGCCTTAACATAGTCAACAAACGTAGCACGAATACTAACTAGTACTTATCTGAAATGACGGAGGGCTACGACAGGTTTTTCTGAAAACCTATTGCGTAATGAACTTGATATCGTTGTAGGATCGAATGATTTTGAAATGGAGTGCTTTTGAGGCTTTTCTAGTTTTGCTAAAGGAGTCACTCCCGATGAAGGGATCGTCGGTCCTTTCCTCGTTGAATGAGGTGCGGGATATATCATATATATCGCTGTGCAAAGCAAAAACACTTAAAAGCAATCAAAAGACAAACCGAGTGTGTAGCATCTGCCAGTTATTGCTAAAGGAGTCACTCCCGGTGAAGGGATCTCGGTCCTTTCCTCATCGAATAAGGTGCAGGATATATCACATATACCGCTGTGCAAAGCAAGAACTGTAGCTACCTGTTTTAATTTTGAAATTCGATTCTACAACATCTTAGGTTTCTTTTATTTCATTAATCATATTAATGAAGTCCCATCATTTAAGTACCTAAACATCACAGATAAATACGACGTACACTTATGCCATCCGCATTCGCCTCGATGTCCCCTCGTGCACCGTTAGGTTAGGTAACTAACGGCAGAGCGGGGCAGGGCTAGCACGGGTGAAAAACATAAGTAACGCCTATATAATATATCATATATACTATATACTGTATCTATCACAGAACATCACATGATCACATCACAGATATCGCAGCAGAAGAAACATATGAAATATTGGATATACTAGGACGTCCGTGTTTTCAATACGAGCCAGTATAAAACACGGATTCCACGGTCGTGATGAATAGCCAAACCCACACCCCTAGACCCCTACGAGAGCGGCAAGCAACCCTACCAATTCTAGAGTTAGGAGACCCGGACTCGACTCCTCGAGTTGGTCTCCCACTGGACTCCAGAACTCGGTTACTTGTGCTCTCCTAGTGCGGAAAAGTAAATAATATACAACGGGTGACGACTTCCGCAACCTGGAAGTGCCCCAATAAAAGAATATTACATACAAGTTTTTACATGAATGAAAATGAAAAACACTCATCTCACATAAAAAACCCCGGCTATTCAAACACGACGATCCAATATAACATATCCAGCAACACATAACATCACATGTCATCAACGTAAGTAAATATGCGCATCCCAATTGTCGTTGACATATAGCAACGAAACCGGCGATATCACATATTACACTTACGGTCACAGAAAAGAAAGTGTAAAACTACAACAGTTGGAATCCGCAACCACCTCAGACATCGCATGCCTGACCAAATGAATTCCTTAGACATCGCATGCCTAACAATTATAAACCCCGCATTTTAGTCTCAAAAACGAAAACACTTTTCAATGTCAAGTCGGGTAATTCAACGAGATTCCCGACGCCCTGATCGAATGCTCGTCGCAAACTTCAGTAGGCGGCTGCACCCCCGATACCATCGACGAAGTGCACCAAGGCGGAACACCGCTACCGTGAGCACCCGAACGGATGCTTTCGGCGACGGGGTTCTCCTACAGTCACTTGGTCGGGGCTATGGAGTGAGGCTGTCTATTAAGTTTACCCGGCGAGTATCCGCGTACGCTACGTGATTGCGACGGACTTTTGATCACATCAAAATTCCGTGGCAACCGAACAAGTGAGACTAAACTGCTATGTTTATAATATTCATTCAGTTATCTCATAACTTTTTGTGAATTCCAATTATTGTATCCCATTCCAGATAAATAAAAATGTTAAACTTTCCGATCGAACAATCGAACACCCAAGTTTTCCCAATACAGATCAACACATGAAACAAGTCTAACAACATTCCGTTCGTGCCTCAGTACCAACGGTCCAGCCGTAGAAGGGTCAAGCCAACGCCTCACATGTGGCATGCCGTACTGCCCCAAACCCGAAGGTTCAAAGGGCAGTTCAAGACGGTCACATAATCGAGTTAAGGTTTGTTGTCTTCTAGAGGGTCCATCGCGTTACTTGCACTACTTAGAACGTCGTTAAACTACGGAAAAATCCAACACTTGGAAATTTCCCGACAGGGGAAAAATTGGGTATTTATATCCGGTCGAACTTTTTAACATATTCTAAAATTTATCCGGAAAGCCAAATAGACAAAATTTGATACTCCGATCGAAACACCGAATCCCCAAAACAACCCAGAACATTCAACTCTAGAATAAATTTTAAATATTCCCATAAAATCCAGAATAATTAAATAGGAATTATTTATTGAATTTTTTAGGCATTTTTAATACACAAAAATCCGCATTTTCGGAAAAAATCCAGAGAGCATATTCCGGTTTGGGTTTTCAGGTCGTTCGGACTTCAAATTCCGTCTAGACTTCGCCTAAGTCTCTAGCTAGGCTCTGATACCACTGTAGGGTTCCTAGGCACTCTCAAGAGGTCTCACAAGGCATCGAACATGCCAATTTCAAATTTTAACGTGCCGAGAAACCCTAAACTACGGATCGTTTTCTAGATAACTAGGCGAAAAAGCTAACTAGTTAACACTTAACTACAAGATACGGAAATATAACCTTTGTAGATCCGGTGCTCCACCTCCATAGCTCCGCAACGAGGTCCTCTCCGCTGTCCAAATCAAATCCGGGCTCAAGCGTCGGCTTCGTCGGAGAATGGGCAAGCTAGGTCGTCGATGTCCATGCCGAAGATGATCTACGTCGAGGCATCGCTAAATCAAGCTCCGACTTCACCAAGTCAAAAAACTTGTGAAGAGAACACACTCTACTACTTGGCAAGAGGTAGAGGATGAAGAAATAGGAAGTGGGTAGACTTTAGAATTGGATTTCTCACTTGTTTTCATCAATCACCATTGATGAAGTGAACTTTCTTCATGTGAAGAAGATGAAGAAGAAGAAGAAGAAAGAAATATGATAAGTTAATTATATTTGGAAAAGAAAATGAATACTTATCATATTAGAACCATGGTCAAGTGTAGAGAATTAACCAAGGTTAGATTAATGGTTAGGGTTTAAGATGAAGACAAGAATGGTTACAAAGTCAAAGCTTCATGAAGCTTCAACTAAACTCCAAAATTAGCAACCATTCTTTTCTTATCTATTCAAAATAAATAAATAAATAAATAAGTAATAAAAAGAAAACCCTAATCATTAGTTTAACCATGGATTAATTCATTACACTTAACTATAGTTGAACATGTATCATCAAACATGATACAATCAAGTGTACAAAAGTATATCACATATACAATGTGCACAAACCAAGTGAGAAAATCCGTTTAAAGTGAACCAATACTAGTTAGTGCAAAGTAATATATCAAATATATAATTATGCATTAAATCATTAAATCAACACTTGATTCAATGATCCGGTCATGTCGCACACAACCGACTAGTATTCAATGTATCGGCTTATCGAATCAATACTTGATTCGATACCTAGGTTATATCGCATACAACCATTCGATACAATCATCGCGAGAATAGAATACGGTATCACATACACGCATTATTCTCGGTCCCGCACATATCTCATATGCGCTCCTATTTCGTTTTGCTTGAGCCAGGAAACCTCTGTGTAGGACTCTAAAGACTCGTCAATACGCCGGCAGCAGATGATGATCATATCAAACACCCACAAGCCGCAAGCGGTCTGCTAAACGTAACGGCCACCCGGGTATTGAGCGATCTGAAGATCGACGAGCAAGCCCGCTCACACTCCAGTGAATCCAACCAGTAACACTACCGTACAGTCCGGTCTGATCGTCTGATATGTCGCATATCTCGCCTAGGGGTGGTAAACGTCAGACCCCAATAGCTCGATAAGTCGTGTCGATATGAGGTCTATAACTATTCGAGAAACTACTGGTAACACTTACCAGTAAATCTCAGCAACCCTGGCCAGGGATTTCCTGTTATAGCCAATCGAACACAGCGCAACATCAACTCCCTATACCGGGAGAGACGAATCCCCTCCTATCGCTCATTGCCTCCATGTGACTCGGGACTGTACCCAAAAACCACCGTTTTGCACGCCCTCTTGGACGTGGTAAGATGGAAATCAAAGCACAGTGGGAACCACACAAGACTCTATGACGATCTCGGGTCAACAGACTACTCTGTACCAGTGTCACCAGAGAACTTCCATCTGACGTGAGGTATAATACCATCTGGGAGTTCTCGGCGAGTCCGTCCAGTGTACCCAGTCTCTACTGAGCACCCGTATATCATCTCTGATGTCAAACACCAATGGATATGGGATCATCCATCGCCCATCTGTATGGGTCGAGAAGGTATACGCTAGTCTACTCTGGTATATCGATGCCCCGTCTCGATACACCCTTGACTAGGGACTTTGAAGGATGTACTTATGGACTACCATGTCCCCACTAGTATGATCCGCATCATAGTCCAGGTAGTCAAGCACACATCCTAAGGGCTTTACCAACATGTAACAGAGAGACAATCAGTATACACGTTAAGGTAAAGTTCAACCAGATAGCATACTATCATGTCGAGCAAGAAAGTCCTCCCTATATATGTCCCAGCATCCACTACAATATACATCCTATGTACAGTAATGGCCTCTAGGGCATACATATAACTAACAGGTTCCGCGGCCGTATGGTCTCATTGTCCAATACTTTTTACACAGTAATTCCTATTTTGCAGTGTTGGTTTTCCTGGGAATTTTTAATATGAACTCAAGAGTTGAGTTTTCTGGGTTGTATTGGGGACTCGGTGTTTCGATCAGATTGTCTAATTTTGTCAGTGTGTTTTTCCGGGCAATTTTAGAATATGTTAAAAAGTTCGACCGGATATAAATACCAATTTTTTCCCCTGCCGGGAAATTTCCAATTGTTGTACTTTTCCGTAGTTTAATGACATTCTAAGTAGTGCAAGTAATGCGATGGTCCCTTTAGAAGACAACAAACCTTAACTCGATTATGTGACCGTCTTGAATTGCCCTTTGAACCTTAGGGTTTGGGGCAGTACGGCATGCCACATGTGAGGCGTTGGCTTGACCCTTCTACGGCTGGACCATTGGTACTGAGGCACGAACTGAATGTTTTTAGACTTATTTCATATGTTGAGCTGTATCGGGAAAACTTGGGTGTTCGATTGTTCGATCGGAAAGTTTAACATTTTCTATCTTATCCGGAATCTGATACAATAATTGGAATTCACAAATAGTTATGAGATAACTAATATGAATGTTATAAACATAGCAGTTTAGTCTCACTTGATCGGTTGCCACGGAATTTTGATGTGATCAAAAGTCCGTCGCAATCACGTAGCGTACGCGGATACTCGCCGGGTAAACTTAATAGACAGCCTCGCCCCATAACCCCGACCAAGTGACTGTAGGAGAACCCCCTCGCCGAAAGCATCCGTTCGGGTGCTCGCGGCAGCGGTGTTCCGCCTTGGTGCACTTCGTCGACGGCGTCGGGGGTGCGGCCGCCTACTAAAGTTTGCGATGAGCATTCGATCAAAATGTCGGGAATCTTGTTGAATTGCCCGAATTGATATTGAAAAGTATTTTCTATAATGAGACTAAAATGCGGGGTTTATAATTGTTAGGCATGCGATGTCTAAAGAATTCATTTGATCAGGCATGCGATGTCTGAGGTGGTTGCGGATTCCAACTGTTGTAGTTTTACACTTTCTTTTTTGTGACCGTAAGTGTAATATGTGATATCGCCGGTTTCGTTGCTATATGTCAACGACAATTGAGATGGGCATATTTACTTACGTTGATGACATGTGATGTTATGTGTTGCTGGATATGTTATATTGGATCGTCGTGTTCGAATAGCCGGGCGGTTTTTATGTGAGATGAGTGTTTTTTCATTTTCATTCATGTAAAAACTTGTATGTAATATTCTTTTATTGGGGCACTTCCAGGTTGCGGATGATGTCACCATTTGTATATTATTTACTTTTCCGCATTAGGATAGACCCAAGGAGGGGAGCACAAGTAACCGGGTTCTAGGGTCCAGTGGGAGGCCATCTCGAGGAGTCGAGTCCGGGTCTCCTAACCCTAGAATTGGTAGGGTTGCTTGCCGCTCTCGTAGGGGTCTAAGGGTGTGGGATTGGCTATTCATCACGACCGTGGAATCCGTGTTTTATACTGGCTCGTATTGAAAACACGGACGTCCTAGTATATCCAATATTTCATATGATATTTTCAGCTGCGTTATCTGTGATGTGATTATGTGATTTGTTCAGATAGATGTAGTATATAGTATATATGATTTATTATATAGACGTTGCTTATGTTTTGCACCCGCACTAGCCCTGCCCCGCTCTGGCGTTAGTTACCTAACCTAACGGTGCAGACGGGACATCGAGGCGAATGCGGATGGCATAAGCGTACGTTATATTTATCTGTGATGTTTAGGTGGACTTAAATGATGGGATATTCATTAATGAGATTAATGAAAGAAAATAAAACTAATTGATGTTGTGGAATCGAATTTCAAAGTAAAACCAGGTAGCTACAGTTCTTGCTTTGCATCGCTGTGTTCCTTGTAGAACATCCTGCACCTTATTCGATGAGGGAAGGACCGAGATCCCTTCACCGGGAGTGACTCCTTTAGCAATAACTGGCAGATGCTACACACTCGGTTTGTCTTTTGATTGCTTCTATAGTTGATGACCCAATGCACAATGATATATATGATATATCCCGCACCTCATTCGACGAGGAAAGGGCCGACGATCCCTTCACCGGGAGTGACCCCTTTAGCAAAACTAAAAGAGCCTAAAAAACATTCCATTTAAAAACCATTTGATTCCGCAACGAGATCAAGTTCAAAGCATTAAAGGTTTTCTTAAAAACCATTCGCAACCCTCCGTCATTTTAGGAAGTAGAGTACTTAGTATTCGTGCTACGTTTGTCGACCATAGCCGAGGCGTAGTGTGCGGTAGCTAAGTGATGTCTTCCTACACAGCATATGATGCGATTAGTTAGGACAGTCATGTGGCTTTGTTGACCTTAGCCAAGGGTCATGTGGGTGGGTCTAATTAATCACGAAATGAAGGGTAGAACTTGACTAGTATCTATGATTTGTTGACCTTAGCCAAGGTCATAGGTGCTAGGGGTAAAAACCATTATCGGGAGTTTCAAGTGTTGAAATTTGCAATGAGATTGCATACCTTCTATGTGATAGTTGGATCCCGATACCCACTGCGAGTAATTGTTACTCCTGGGAGAGTTTTGCACTTTACAATTAGCCGATCAAGTAGGTGTCTAGAAAGGTGTCAACGGGGTTACGCCTCTGGGAAAACGAGGTTTACTGTAATTAGGTCCGTGCGAAAGCACGGGGAACCTCCCTCAAAGTACCGACACTGGCCTGGCTGAAAGATTGGCAAACTTGTAGAGTGTAATTAATCCTAGGTAGTCTTTCGTTTTAAGGTTTAAAGGAAGATTTGATAAAAACAGTGGGAGCCATCCTGATTAGATAAAATATATAACCAATCTAATTTTGCAAGAGCGCACGCTGAGTGTTTTCTTTTCTCTCTCTCCAGGTAGCGACTATATCACGCCTTAATCAAGATAATAATATGGATGTTTTGACCGAACCCGCTTGTTATACTGACCTGGGATAAGTTGGTCCCGCTCCAACTTATAATTGTTATAAGGCAGAGCAGGAAATAAGGGAATACCAGAATTCCTATGCCGCCCAAACGAAGAAAGTGCATATGATGCATCTCCTTCGGGTGTGTTCATTATAAAGAACTGTTTCTCAGTATCCTCTGCATCCTGGGTATTTGATACAGGATCAGGATCCCAGATATATAATCTGTTACATAGGGCTACAAAAGGGTAGAAAACTGAGAACGAGTGATAAGTTTCATGAGACAGAAAACGGGGCAAGTGTTGCAGCCAAGTCTGTTGGTCGCTGTCACCCTGTATTACCAATACATTGATTCAGAACAAACGCTATTAGATACCGAACCTGATATACAAAATCATATCAATCTCTTTATTTATTAAAGAAATGATAAAATTTTGTATTGATGGATAATGTTTTGAACATTTCCTATATCAAAAGTTGATCGGTTCAGGCACGTTATCTAAAAGCATTGATGTTCTAAATCAAACTACAGTTCTTAGTATACAGAACACACACAAGAGGAAGAGTTCAGAAATGAACGATTCCTTCTTGAGGGATTGTAGACTAGGTTATATCAATGCGACCCGGCTAGCTGAAGTTACATTTAGATGCATATTTAAATTAGTTTGAATTTACATCTCATGAAACTTGCCAGTCATGTCACAAAGATTAGATGACCATAGCTCTGTTTATTGGAAACAGAGAAAGAGTTAATAAACTCTTGGGACTGATACATGATGATGTATGTAAGGTCTCCTGTCTGCACATGCCAGGACCGGTTCTTTGTTCTTCATTATATTCTCTGATAATCTCTCAAGATTTAGTCATATGTTCCTGTTGAAACACAAGTCCGAACCTTTTGAGATATTCACAGAATATAAGCTAGAAGTAGAGAACCAATACGGGTATAAGTTGTAGGGTTCCTAGGCACTCTAGTTAAGTCTCACAAGTGATCAAACATGCACAAATAAAATTTTACGGGTGCCTACAAACCCGACTACGGATCGTTTGCTAGATATTTAGGCGAAACAAGCAAGCTAGTTTACAACTAAACTATAAGATAACGGAAATACAACCTTTGTAGATCCGTTTGTCCACCTCCATAGCTCCGCAACGAAGTGCCTCCGCTGTCCAAGTAAACTCCCGGGCTCTAGCGTCGGCTTCGTCGAAGAATAAGCGAGCTAGGTCGTCGATGTCCATGCCGAAGATGATCTACGTCGGGGCATCGCTAGATCAAGCTCCACCTTCACCAAACCTTGAAAATTTGTGAAGGAAACACACTCTACTACTTGGCAAGAGGTAGAGGATGAAGAAATAGGAAGTGGGTAGACTTTAGTTTTGGATTTCTCACTTGATTTGGCTAGTTGCCATTGAAGTAGAAAGCTTTTCTTCATGTTGAAGAAGATGAAGAAGAAGAAGAAGATATGATAAGTTCAAATAAAATAGAAAAGAAAATACAATACTTATCATATCTTTGACCATGGTTTAGTGTAGAGACTTAACTTAGGTTAGATGAGTGGTTAGGGTTAGGTATGAGACAAGAATGGTGACTAAAACAATGCTACATGAATCTTCAACTAAAAACAAGAATAGCCACCATTCATTTCTCATTTTCTTTTTCTTTTGAAATAAATAAAATAAAAAGATAAATGAAAAAGATGAAAACCTAATCACTAACTAACCTTGGTTTAATACTTTACACAAAACCAAACAAGAATGTATCATCAAACATGATAGAATCATGTGCACAAAGAAATATATCACATATACAACTTGCACAATTCAAGTGAGAAAATCCTTTTAAAGTGAACCATTACTAGTTAATGCAAAGTAATATATCAAATATATAATTATACATTAAATCATTAAATCAACACTTGATTCAATGATCCGGTCATGTCGCATATAACCGGCCAGTATCCTATGTATCGGCTTATCGAATCAATCCTTGATTCGATAACTAGGTTATATCGCATATAACCAATCGATACATAGATCGCGAGAATGGAATACGGTATCACATACACGCATTATTCTCGGTCCCGCACATATCTCATATGCGCTCCTATTTCGTTTCGCTTGAGTCAGGAAACCTCTGTGTAGGACTCTAAAGACTCGTCAATACGCTGGCAGCAGATGATGATCATATCAAGCATCCACAAGCCGCAAGCGGTCTGCTAAACGTAACGGCCACCCGGGTATTGAGCGATCAGAAGATCAACGAGCAAGCCCACTCACACTCCTGCGAATCCAACCAGTAACACTTACCGTACGGTCCGGTCTGTTCGTCTGATATGTCGCCTATCTCGCCTAGGGGTGGTAAACGTCAGACCCCAATAGCTCGATAAGTCATGCCGACGTAGGGTCCATAACATTCGTGAAACTACTGATAACACTTACCAGTATATCACTGCAACCCTGGCCAGGGATTTCCTGTTATGGCCAGTCGAGCATAGCACAACATCAACCCCCAATACCGGGAGAGACGAATCCCCTCCTATCGCTCATCGCCTCCATGTGAATCGGGACTGTACCCAAAAACCACCTGTTTGCATAACTCAGTAGAGCCGTGGTAGGGTGGAAATCAAAGCACAGTGGGAGACACACAAGACTCTATGACGATCTCGGGTCAACAGACTAAGCTGTACCAGTGTCACCAGAGAACTGCCATCTGACGTGAGGTATAATACCATCTGGGAGTTCTCGGCGAGTCCGTTCAGTGTACCCAGTCTCCACTGAGCACCCGCATACCATCTTCGATGTCAAACACCAATGGATATGGGATCATCCATCGCCCATCGCATGGGTCGAGAAGATATGCGCTAGTCTACTCTGGAATATCGATGCCCCGTCTCGATATTCCCTCGACTAGGAACATTTCAAGGATGTACTCTTGGACTACCCAGGCCCCACTAGTATGATCTACATCATAGTCCTGGAAGTCGAGTACACATCCTATGGGCTTTATCAACATGTAATCAGAGAGACAGAAAGTATACATGTTAAGATAAAGAGCAACCAGATAGCGTACTATCATGTCGAGCAAGAAAGTCCTACCTATATATGTCCCAGCATCCACTACAATATACATCCAATGTACAGTAATGGCCTCTAGGGCATACATATAACTAACAATCTCCCACTTGCACTAGGGCCATCTGTAGCAGTGGTTGCAGTATCACATACTCAACCATCCCCTAAAAGTCTCTCTTTGGGAAAAGGGCCTTCGTGAGTGGATCCGCCGTGTTGTCCTCTGAGTCTACTCTCCTTACCTCGATCACCCTGGAGATCAACTATCTCCATGATCAGGTGATGCTGTCTTAGATTATGTCTGGGTCACTGATGGGACCAGGGTTCCAGGGCCAAAGCCACACTTCCATTGTCATACAATGGCAGGAACCTAGTTCATCCTATGAACCAATATACACCCAAACTACCTCTTTGGTAGTATCATTAATAGCGATGTTACCAGCCTTTATCGTCTAGTTTGTCACGGTATCTATCTTGGAAATCTTCCAACATACCGTCCCTCTATTGAGGGTAAAGACAATGCCCGTGACTGACATTCAGTCGTCTTTATCACCCTGGAACACTTCCAGTGATTCTCCTCAGGATCGATTGATACCATCTCACTACATCTAGTGAGAATCCTAACATCCAATTACATCTATCTCATAGATGAAAACTCAGGATTTAGGAGGTATCACTTTGATCCTATTTGGGGAATCCTAGTGATAATAGGAGATTGACCGATCGTAGTATAGGAAACTCTTTTCCTATCAAGAGTATGTTGTCTACGTATAATACGAAGATGACCACCTTACTCTCTACTACCCTTTTGTATATACAAGGTTCGTCTACCATTTTGATGAAGTCAAACACTTTGACTATCACATCAAAACAGACGTTCCAACTCCGCGATACCTGCTTCATCATGTAAAGCAACTTGCACACGTTTCCGCTGCTCCCACTGTTTACGAAGACCTCTGGCTGTGTTCTTATAGACGTTCTCTTCTAAATCAGTATTTAGAAAAGCAGTCATGGCACCCAAACGCCAGATATTGTAGTCATGGTATGTAGCCGTGGTAAGTAGGATCTGGATAGACTTAAGCATAGCTACTGGAAAAAGGTTTCATCATTATCCACACCTGGTCGATGACGAAAACCTTTAACAAGTCTAGCTTTGAAAGTCTCAACTTTTCCATCTATACCAAGTAATCTTCTCAAGATATACTTGCTCCTGATGGGGATTTAACCCTTCAGATATAGCAGCTAAAGTCCATACTTTGCTGGTGTACATGGATTCCATCTCAGATCGCTAAGCATCCAGCCATTCTTACAGAGTCCCTACTCTCGATGGCCTTCTCGAAACTAGTTGGGTCACCATCTCATGATGCAATCCTTGCTCCCACTGTCATCGAGAAACCGAGGTATCTCTCAGGCGGATGAGGAACCCTACTAGATCGGCGGAGAGGCTGAGGTTCGTCGGAAACTATTGAATCCTTTGGTTCTACCAAATCATTAGCAGTTTTGTACAGCTGGAACCTTTCCAGTTCTACAGAACTGATCTTGCCTCGATCTTGTCCGGATTTTGCTTTTGACATAGGCCGGACAATCCCAAATCTTAACTTACTTAAGAGATAGGTTCTTCCCATACCATATCTTATATGGAGTGGTAGGCAGTGATTTGATTCAAACCTAATTCAATAGGTATGCAGCTTCTCAAGTGCATAACTCCCAAAAGAAAAAAGGTAACTCAGTAGTACTCATCATAGAGCACACCATATCATATAGGGTGCGATTGCTCCGCCCCGATATACCATCGTGCTATGGTGTATTCGGAGGAGTAATGCTGAGAGAGAATCTCATTCTCCTTTAGAATAGTCCAGGAATTCCATGCTCAAGTATTCTCCTCCTTGATCACATCAAAGGATATAATACTTATACCCGTATTTTGGTTCTCTACTTCTAACTTATATTCTGTGAATATCTCAAAAGGTTCGGACTAGTGTTTCAACAAGAACATATGTCTGAATCTGAAGAGATCATCAAAGAACGTAATGAAGTATAAAGAACCAGTCCTGGCATGTGTAGACAGGGGACCTTACATACATCAACATGTATCATCCCAAGAGTTCACTAACTCTTTCTCTGTTTCCAGTAAACGGAGCTATGGTCATCTTATCTTTGTGACATGACTGGCAAGTTTCACAAGATGTAAATTCAAACAGATTTAAATATACATCTAAATGTAGCTTCAGCCAGTCGGGCCGCATTGATATGACCTAGTCTACAATGCCTCAAGAAGGATTCGTTCATTTCTGAAGTCTTCCTCTTGTATGTGCTCTGAATACTAAGAACTGTAGTTTGATTTAGAACGTCAATGCTTTTAGATAACGTGCCTGAACCGATCAACTTTTGATATAGGAAATGTTCAAAACATTATCCATTAATACAAAATTATATCCTTTCTTTACTAATAAAGAGACTGATATGATTTTGTATATCAGGTTCGGTATCTAATAGCATTTGTTCAGAATCAATGTATTCTTAATACAGGGTGACAGTGACCAACAGACTTGGCTGCAACACTTGCCCCGTTTTCTGCCTCATGAAACTTATCACCCGTTCTCAGTTTTTCCACCTTTCTGTAGCCCTATGTAACATATTACATATCTGGGATCCTGATCCGGTATCATATACCCAGGATTCAGAGGATACTGAGAAACAGTTTTTTGTAATGAACACACCCGAAGGAGATGCATCATATGCTCTTTCTTCGTTTGGGCGGCATGGGAATTCTGGTATTCCCCTATTTCCTGCTCTGTCTTATAACAATTATAAGTTGGAGCGGGACCAACGTTCCCCAGCTCAGAATAACAAGCGGGTTCGGTCAGTACATCCGTATTATTATCTTGATTAAGGCGTGATATGGTCGCTACCAGGAGAGAGAGAGAAGAAAACACTCTGCGTGCGCTCTTGCAAGATCAGATTGGTTATTTATTTTATCTAATCAGGATGGTTCCCATTGTTTTTATCAAATCTTCCTTCAAACCCTAAAAGGAAAGACTAGCCGGGATTAATTACACTCTACAAGTTCACCAATCTTTCAGCCAGGCCAGTGTCGGTACTTTGAGGGAGGTTCCCCGTGCTTTCGCACGGACCTAATTACAGTAAACCTCGTTTTCCCAGAGGCGTAACCCCGTTGACACCTTTCTAGACACCTACTTGATCGGCTAATTGTAAAGTGCAAAACTCTCCCAGGAGTAACAATTACTCGCAGTGGGTATCGGGATCCAACTATCATATAGAAGGTATGCAATCTCATTGCAAATTTCAACACTTGAAACTCCCGATGAAGGTTTTTACCCCTAGCACCTATGACCTTAACTATGGTCAACAAATCATAAGTACTAGTCAAGTTCTACCCGTCATTTCGTGATTAATTAGACCCACCCTCATGACCCTTAACTAAGGTCAACAAAGTCACGCGACTGTCCTAACTAATCGCATCATATGCGGTGTAGGAAGACATCACTTAGCTACCGTACACTGTGCCTTGACTATGGTCAACAAACACAGCACGAATACTAAGTACTCTACTTCCTAAAATGACGGAGGGTTGCGGCTGGTTTTTGTGAAAACCTTTAACGCTTTGAACTTGATCTCGTTGCGGAATCAAAATGGTTTTTAAATGGAATGTTTTCGAGGCTTTTCTAGTTTTGCTAAAGGGGTCACTCCCGGTGAAGGGATCGTCGGCCCTTTCCTCGTCGAATGAGGTGCGGGATATATCATATATATCACTGTGCAAAGCGAAAACTATAGAAGCGATCAAAGACAAACCGAGGGTTGTAGCATCTGCCAGTTATTGCTAAAGGAGTCACTCCCGGTGAAGGGATCTCGGTCCTTTCCTTATCGAATAAGGTGTAGGATGTTCTACAATGAACACCGCGATGCAAAGCAAGAACTGTAGCTACCTGTTTTATTTTGAAATTCGATTCCACAACATCATTTAGGTTTATTTTCTTTCATTAATCTCATTAATGAATATCCCATCATTTAAATCCACCTAAACATCACAGATATATTTAACGTACGCTTATGCCATCCGCATTCGCCTCGATGTCCCGTCTGCACCGTTAGGTTAGGTAACTAACGCCAGAGCGAGGCAGGGCTAGCGCGGGTGTAAAACATAAGCAACGTCTATATAATATATCATATATATACTATAATATCTGTCACAGAGCACAGAACATCGCATGATCACAGATAAAACACAGCAGAAGAAACATATGAAATATTGGATATACTAGGACGTCCGTGTTTTCAATACGAGCCAGTATAAAACACGGATTCCACGGTCGTGATGAATAGCCAATCCCACACCCCTAGACCCCTACGAGAGCGGCAAGCAACCCTACCAATTCTAGGGTTAGGAGACCCGGACTCAACTCCTCGAGTTGGTCTCCCACTGGACCCCAGAACCCGGTTACTTGTGCTCCCCTCCTTGGGTCTATCCTATTGCAGAAAAGTAAATAATATACAACGGGTGACGACTTCCGCAACCTGGAAGCGCCCCAATAAAAGAATATTACATACAAGTTTTTACATGAATGAAAATGAAAAACACTCATCTCACATAAAAAACCCCCGGCTATTCAAACACGACGATCCAATATAACATATCCAGCAACACATAACATCACATGTCATCATCGTAAGTAAATATGCGCATCCCAATTGTCGTTGACATATAGCAACGAAACCGGCGACATCACATATTACACTTACGGTCACAGAAAAGAAAATGTAAAACTACAACAGTTGGAATCCGCAACCTCCTCAGACATCGCATGCCTGACCAAATGAAATACTTAGACATCGCATGCCTAACAATTATAAACCCCGCATTTTAGTCTCATTATCGAAAACTCTTTTCAATATCAAGTCGGGCAATTCAACAAGATTCCCGACATCCTGATCGAATGCTAGTCGCAAACTTTAGTAGGCGGCCGCACCCCCGATGCCGTCGACGAAGTGCACCAAGGCGGAACACCGCTGCCGCGAGCACCCGAACGGATGCTTTCGGCGACGGGGTTCTCCTACAGTCACTTGGTCAGGGCTATGGAGTGAGGCTGTCTATTAAGTTTACCCGGCGAGTATCCGCGTACGCTACGTGATTGCGACGGACTTTTGATCACATCAAAATTCCGTGGCAACCGATCAAGTGAGACTAAACTGCCATGTTTATAATATTCATTTAGTTATCACATAACTTTTTGTGAATTCCAATTATTGTATCCCATTCCAGATAAATAGAAAATGTTAAACTTTCCGATCGAACAATCGAACACCCAAGTTTTCCCGATATAGATCAACACATGAAACAAGTCTAACAACATTCAGTTCGTGCCTCAGTACCAACGGTCCAGCCGTAGAAGGGTCAAGCCAACGCCTCACATGTGGCACGCCGTACTGCCCCAAACCCGAAGGTTTAAAGGGCAGTTCAAGACGGTCACATAATCGAGTTAAGGTTTGTTGTCTTCTAGAGGGACCATCGCGTTACTTGCACTACTTAGAACGTCGTTAAACTACAGAAATATCCAACACTTGGAAATTTCCCGACAGGGGAAAAATTGGGTATTTATATCCGGTCGAACTTTTTAACATATTCTAAAATTTATCCGGAAAGTCGCGTAGACAAAATTTGAAACCCCGATCGAATCTTTGATTCCCAATACAACCCAAAAATGCTCAACTGTAGATTTCAGATTAAAAATTCCCAGGAAAACCAGCACTGAAAAATAGGAGTTACTGTGCAAAATTCAATGGCAGATAAGACAAAAGTGCGGCGGAAGGGCCGCATTAGCACGCTAATGCCGCGGTTCCGCCGCACTTTAGAAAGATCATTAGGTAATTTTTGCATCGTATTTCTTATATTTACCTGATTCTTTTTCTGCATATTTTTAATTTGCAAAAATCCACATTTTACAAAAATGTCCAGAGTGCATTTCAAAGTCGGGGTTTCGGGTCGATCGGACTTCTAACTCCGTCAACGCATCGCCTAAGGCTCTAGCTAGGCTCTGATACCACTGTAGGGTTCCTAGGCACTCTAGTTAAGTCTCACAAGTGATCAAACATGCACAAATAAAATTTTACGGGTGCCTACAAACCCGACTACGGATCGTTTGCTAGATATTTAGGCGAAACAAGCAAGCTAGTTTACAACTAAACTATAAGATAACGGAAATACAACCTTTGTAGATCCGTTTGTCCACCTCCATAGCTCCGCAACGAAGTGCCTCCGCTGTCCAAGTGAACTCCCGGGCTCTAGCGTCGGCTTCGTCGAAGAATAAGCGAGCTAGGTCGTCGATGTCCATGCCGAAGATGATCTACGTCGCGGCATCGCTAGATCAAGCTCCACCTTCACCAAACCTTGAAAATTTGTGAAGGAAACACACTCTACTACTTGGCAAGAGGTAGAGGATGAAGAAATAGGAAGTGGGTAGACTTTAGTTTTGGATTTCTCACTTGATTTGGCTAGTTGCCATTGAAGTAGAAAGCTTTTCTTCATGTTGAAGAAGATGAAGAAGAAGAAGAAGATATGATAAGTTCAAATAAAATAGAAAAGAAAATACAATACTTATCATATCTTTGACCATGGTTTAGTGTAGAGACTTAACTTAGGTTAGATGAGTGGTTAGGGTTAGGTATGAGACAAGAATGGTGACTAAAACAATGCTACATGAATCTTCAACTAAAAACAAGAATAGCCACCATTCATTTCTCATTTTCTTTTTCTTTTGAAATAAATAAAATAAAAAGATAAATGAAAAAGATGAAACCCTAATCACTAACTAACCATGGTTTAATACTTTACACAAAACCAAACAAGAATGTATCATCAAACATGATACAATCATGTGCACAAAGAAATATATCACATATACAACTTGCACAATTCAAGTGAGAAAATCCTTTTAAAGTGAACCATTACTAGTTAATGCAAAGTAATATATCAAATATATAATTATACATTAAATCATTAAATCAACACTTGATTCAATGATCCGGTCATGTCGCATATAACCGGCCAGTATCCTATGTATCGGCTTATCGAATCAATCCTTGATTCGATAACTAGGTTATATCGCATATAACCAATCGATACATAGATCGCGAGAATGGAATACGGTATCACATACACGCATTATTCTCGGTCCCGCACATATCTCATATGCGCTCCTATTTCGTTTCGCTTGAGCCAGGAAACCTCTGTGTAGGACTCTAAAGACTCGTCAATACGCCGGCAGCAGATGATGATCATATCAAGCATCCACAAGCCGCAAGCGGTCTGCTAAACGTAACGGCCACCCGGGTATTGAGCGATCAGAAGATCGACGAGCAAGCCTACTCACACTCCTGCGAATCCAACCAGTAACACTTACCGTACGGTCAGGTCTGTTCATCTGATATGTCGCCTATCTCGCCTAGGGGTGGTAAACGTCAGACCCCAATAGCTCGATAAGTCATGCCGACGTAGGGTCCATAACATTCGTGAAACTACTGATAACACTTACCAGTATATCACTGCAACCCTGGCCAGGGATTTCCTGTTATGGCCAGTCGAGCATAGCACAACATCAACCCCCAATACCGGGAGAGACGAATCCCCTCCTATCGCTCATCGCCTCCATGTGAATCGGGATTGTACCCAAAAACCACCAGTTTGCACAACTCAGTAGAGCCGTGGTAGGGTGGAAATCAAAGCACAGTGGGAGACACACAAGACTCTATGACGATCTCGGGTCAACAGACTAAGCTGTACCAGTGTCACCAGAGAACTGCCATCTGACGTGAGGTATAATACCATCTGGGAGTTCTCGGCGAGTCTGTTCAGTGTACCCAGTCTCCACTGAGCACCCGCATACCATCTTCGATGTCAAACAGCAATGGATATGGGATCATCCATCGCCCATCGCATGGGTCGAGAAGATATGCGCTAGTCTACTCTGGAATATCGATGCCCCGTCTCGATATTCCCTCGACTAGGAACATTTCAAGGATGTACTCTTGGACTACCCAGGCCCCACTAGTATGATCTACATCATAGTCCTGGAAGTCGAGTACACATCCTATGGGCTTTATCAACATGTAATCAGAGAGACAGAAAGTATACATGTTAAGATAAAGAGCAACCAGATAGCGTACTATCATGTCGAGCAAGAAAGTCCTACCTATATATGTCCCAGCATCCACTACAATATACATCCAATGTACAGTAATGGCCTCTAGGGCATACATATAACTAACATAAGTATTATGTCCTATAATAAGATCAGGGAGGAGAATACTTGTGCATGGCATTCCTGGACTATTCTAAAAGAAAATGAGATTCTCTCTCAGTATTACTCCTCTGAATACACCACAGCACAACAGTGTATCGGGGCGGAGCAATCGCACAATATTAGATATGGTGTGCTCTATGATGAGTATTACTGAGTTACCTATTTCCTTTTGGGGTTGTGCACTTGAGAAGCTGCATACCTATTGAATTAGGTTCGAATCAAATCAGTGCCTACCACTCCATATAAGATATGATGTGGGAAGAACTTATCTCTTAAGTAAGTTAAGATTTAGGATTGTTCGGCCTATGTCTAAAACAAAATCCGGACAAGATCGAGGCAAGGTCAGTTCTGTAGAACTGGAAATGTTCCAGCTATACAAAACTGTAGCTGATTTGACAGAACCATCAGATTCAATAGTCCCCGACGAACCTCAGCCTCTCCGCCGATCTGGTAAGGCTCCTCATCCGCTTAAGTGATACTTCGGTTTCTCGATGACAGTGGGAGCGAGGAATGCATCATGAGATGATGACCCAACTAGATTCGAGCTGGCCATCGAGAGTAGGGACTCTGTAAGAATGGCTGGATGCTTAGCAATCTGAGATGGAATCCAGGTACACCAGCAAAGTATGGACTTTAGCTGCTATATCTGAAGGGTTAAATCCCCATCAGAAGCAAGTATATCTTGAGAAGATTACTTGGTATAGATGGAAAAGTTGAGACTTTTAAAGCTAGACTTGTTAAAGGTTTTAGTCATCAACCAGGTGTGGATAATGATGAAACCTTTTCTAGGGACTATGCTTAAGTCCAACCAGATCCTACTTTCCATTGCTACATACCATGACTACGATATCTGGTGGTTGGGTGCCATGACTACTTCTCTAAATAATGATTTAGAAGAGAACGTCTATAAGAACACAGGCAGAGGGCTTCGTAAACAGTGGGAGCAGCGGAAACGTGTGCAAGTTGCTTTACATAATAAAGCAGGCATCGCGGAGTTGGAACGTCTGTTTTGATGTGATAGTCAAAGTGTTTGACTTCATCAAAATGGTAGATGAACCTTGTATATACAAAACGGTAGTAGAGAGTAAGGTGGTTATCCTCGTATTGTACGTGGACAACATACTCTTGATAGGAAAAGAGTTTCCTATACTACGCTCGGTCAATCTCCGCTTATCACAAGGATTCTCCAATAGGATCAAAGTGTCACGACCCGAAAGTACGGAACATGACCGGCACTTAGACTACGAAACGTCTCGAGGCGTACGTAATCTAAGTAAGCCGAAAAACCCAGAAATCCAAACCATGAAAAGTAGTAGAGTGAAGGAAAACCAATTTAAATCAAGTAGTTTTAATACCATAAGCCGAATTATACCTTTTTTTTAAAACATCAAATATTTCCTGAAAATTTCGGCAGAGTCTCCTTTGTAAATACTGGCCCCCAAACGGGATACAACATGAATAGTATACGAAATCAAAAAAAGGCATCCCCAAGCGGGAGAGAGCTCTTCGTCAATCGACGATCACAACCACACAAACAATATAATATACAACGCCAAGGGCGAGGATCAAAACTCAAAAGGAAAATCAAAACCACCAGAAATCCACAGAAATACAACGCGCGACTCTAAGGTCGAAAGAATAAACATCACTGGTCTCTATCTCAAATAAATACATGTTTGATTGATGGAACTTCTAGATACAACAGAGTAATAATATACAAGTTATATAATGGGGGTACGATACAAGTAAACCCACCTACTAGCAAATCACCCGAAGGAAACTATGCCCGCAAGCCGTAATGAAACCTGTACGGCAAAACCTGCAAGAAACTGGGGCACAACGGGGGTGAGTTGCCAACTCGTGAATAGAAAAACATCTACGCACAGAAATCGCATAAATAACGCAACCTAGGTCAATGATCATAATATATCCTCAAATATATGAATAACATGCAGCCTATAACAATGGCTAGGGTAATATCTAACCCGAGTGTGATCTCATGTGCCTGTGTCAGTGCCTCAGGTAGCAATATATCATATGAATGAGGTATGAATGCAAGGAACAGAATGCATGTACTGACGAAAACTGCTTTCATAAATCAGTGAGATTTCTGTATTCTAAAAGTGAGGTACCATAAATGAAATCAGCATAAAACAGTGCCCAGCATCGACACAAAACAAGTGTCCAAATATCTCGATATCTCTGTATCACAATCTCTGTACCTCAATATCTCAAAATCTCAATATCTCAATCACAATATCTAGGGCGCCGTAAATCCAGACCGGCCCCTACCATCCATCTCAAGACCACGACGGTATCCTCCGGATATCCAACGCGTCGGGTAATATCACCGGTCGGTAGTGCTCCCCTGCCGGGCTCAACGTCAACAACACATTCTTCTTGCCTCGGGGTACCGCACCGGGCCCACCATGTACCCGAAACGGTTCCTCCACTCCTCGAATCGGGTCTCGAAATCCATCAGCAAACTCATGGTGGACGACTCATACATCATGGGAAAACCGCATTTTTATTTAAAAAGAGAGAAAGCAGTTTATATATGTTTTGCGGTTTTCCTCCAAATCCAGAAAATATCATGGAAATCCGAATCATCAATAGCATGTAAAACCATGAATATAAGCATGAGAATCCATGAATACGGCATAACAATGAATAACAATATGCATGAAGCGACAAGTAAGAACTACAATATCTAAGCTGGCATATAAGGTATGTACACTAATATGATGTCAAACTACTAGCTATCAATCTAAGTTAAGCAATAATATTTTCTAAGGTGTACGTGACATGGCAATTACCGATGAAGATATGTGTGAGCCGGCAAGTAAGTGTATGTGGTACATACGCATCATCGGTAATGGTGCTGGTGTCCTAACAGCATAATGTCAACAATGCAATATGAAATAACAATGTAAGTATGCGATGCGGAGCGAGCAACCAAAATGAGAGGAAGCTAAATATTAAACAATGGTGCCATTTGAAATAACACGAATCGCAGGGTTTTGAAAATAGGGGCTACGGTGGTTTTTAAGAAAGGATACGTTTTTGAAATATCCGTAGATCCCTTGACCTGTCTTTTAAAATACCCACGATCCTCTAGTTTTGAAATAGGTAGGAGTCTAATCTAATCTAACAACTACACTAAACTATACGGCTGAACTAACAAGCTGAACTACAGGTAAGGAAACCGCCTATCATCTGAGTCGATACATATACATACCTGTATATGTATAGTCGGTGATCCCGCCTCAATAGTATCATATCCGATACCATATTTATAATCAGGCATCCCAAGTCAAGAGTGCGGATCAATCATCAATATAGCTCGTACGTAAATCCGTCGTACGGCATCCCAAATCTGGGTACGGGTCAATATCACATTCGTCATACTATTCACCTGTTATCCTCTTTATCAAAAATCATGATCGGGGTAATGATCTACGTCTAGTACAATACTAATATCCTCAATATAGTCATGATCTGCCTACTGATCGACAGTCTCGTACAAACTGATATCAGCAGCACAAATCATCATCAAGGGGTATACATCGCCCAATACGGCCTAGGATCAATATCCTAGCATACCATATCACATATCACGATCACATGTCGACCGTTTTATTAATAACACTATTCACCCGTATTGTCGTCCCAAGATCCGCTATAACACCAGGACGTACCTCAAGTACGAATCCTGCCATATCACCGAAATCACAATCTCAACACAAAACTCATCGACTCATCTCAAATCCGTATGTGAACACATAGTCCCATAACCATGTGAACACATAACAATATATGTGAACACATAACAATATATTCCCGTAAGCACAAATGAAAGAAGAAAGTATGCAAGTATGGGTGGGTGTGTGCAAGTATGGTGCGACCGCTACTCTAGGGTTTCGCGACACTATAACATCCAAGAACACCAAATATCCGTATTTATCATCAATGACTCAACAAAATAAACAATATATATATATATGTGTGTATACGTATTCGTATAGATCACCACGAACTGCGGAGGGGCTATACGCCATCCACCCGACTTCTCCCCGTAGATATAAATCTACTCACCTGGTCCTCGCTAGCCGGTGCCGACGTCGCTACGCGCTTGCTTGACGTCTCGAAGTCCACATGGGTTACCTACATATCATAATGCACCGTATCACATTAAAATCTGACTCATAACCAAAACGACTCCCGAATCCCACATAGTTCAAAACCTATGGTTGCTTTCACAAATCGACCCAAAAACCCTCGACGTCGGCATACAAACGCCAACCCATCGAGAAAACTCCCAACACACTCATTTGTACAGTTACAAGCACTAATTATAATATAAAATAGCTTAAAATTCACAATAAAACTCAAACTCACTTTAAAAGTCATTTTTCCGAAAATCTAGCATGCAAAAATTTACCGTTTTAGTACAAAACTCGACGTTTAAACAAATCTAGCAGCCGCAATATCCACTCAATATCATAACCAAGTCATATAAACCATTACAATAATTTATTCTCATCAAAATATATATATTTACAAAACCTAGTTAACAAAACTAGCACAATTTTCCATTTTAGCTCAAAACCTGGTGTTTTAATCAACTTTAACTATTTAAACAATTCTAGTGGCTAAAATGCCCACTAAATAACTTAATTAAGTCACCCAAACCCAAACTAAATTTTAAACTCACTAATTATAATAGATCTAAAAAAACTAGTTTGCAATTAGCTTAATTATGATAATTTAGATGTGGAAATTAGCAAATTTGGCACTTAGATTACACTTTGCATGACTTAGCATAATAACTACACTATACAATCATAAACAATGTTAAAAACCCTCACTTGATTTTAAAAACCCAATTCTAGAATTTCCAAACCCTAACTTTAAAATTCTAACTAGCAATTCAAAACTTAATTTAAACCACTCATTAACTTAATTGAAGAAATAATCAAACAATTTAACAATAAACCAAGATTTATTATATCTCAAGAACAATGGAACATACATAGAACATGGCCTCCAAATTGAAATCTTTGCATCAAGATCCATGCTAAAAGAGATAAGGGAAAATGGGTAGGGATTGGATTTTTATTTTGTGGGATTTTTGTGTTGATTTTTGGGCATTTTGTGATGAAATTTTGATGAGAAATGAGAGGAAAAGAGAGAGGGGCTGCTGTTGTGGGAAAGGAGAGAGAGAGGGTCGGCTGAATGGGGAGGGGGAGAGAGAGGGAGGTGGGGAAAAAGTCAAGGTAATACCCAAAAGTCAAAGCCCAAACTCCTTTTGCCCAATTTCTTTCATTCTTTTGTTCTCTTTTCTTTGTTTTTTTTTTGTGAGATGAGAGGCCCAAGAATGGTGGGCTGTAAAGGGGCTGGCCAGATCTATAGGGGAGGGGGTGTGGGTTTTGTTTGGATGAGAAAAAAAGATAAATGTTGTACCCCACTTCCATCGACACTAATTTCACCGAAAAAAGCCTTTTCCTTCGATATTTTCTAAACCGTTTTGGCAAACCATTTCATTTCAAAAACCACATGATAAAATTTTGTTTAATGTGTTATGATGCACAAAATTTGTTTCAACTCATTCCAATTTGTAATTTTCCCTAATTAAATGTATTAGTGACGGCTTAAAATAATAATAAAATAAATTTTTTTCAGAAAATTTGAAATTTCACCAGTGACTCAATAAACACCAAATACTAACAATTACATCGCTAGAATATGTATATTTAATTTTATAATAAAGATATTTGCATTTTGACTTTTTACAGAAAACCCCCTTATTTTACCGTTTTTTCGAAACGATTTTCAAAACGTTAAAATCTTCCCCCCTTAAAGAAATTCGGTCCCCGAATTTAAATTAAAACTCCCCCCTAAATACTAAAACATCTAAGCAAAACCATCAAGTCGTCGGGGCTCCGAAATCGTAAATACATAAAACAAATAGTAGCGCAGCGCATGCGCATGAAAAATGAGCATATAACTCAAATCAAAACTCCGTCAAGCATCCCGCAATCATCGGAGTCATGGGGAAGACATCAATGCCAAATCCAAAGCAAAACCAATATGATATAACTCGAAACTATACATGTAAATATCGAATCTATATATGAAAGTATCTGAAGGAAATGCATGCCAAATCTCTTTAAGGCGCTATGCAACGCGTATAACACTGCACAGTGGCGGACGTCTATCATAAGAAAATAACTATATACATATATACCTTTGTTTGAAATGTACGTTCCGCCGTTTTGGAAACAATTTAGAAGGGTCTCCTTGTTTTAAACATTTCGTATCATATCAGACACGTAGGTAAATACTGAGGCTATAGCTCACTTTTTGGAAATCCCTTCAATAACTATCAATGCATGCAAAATATATTCAGGTACTGTCCTCTGACTAGTCCTGCTTAGTATGAAAACACATCGCAATTATCATAAAAAAAACGTACTGCTCTATAAGAAATCAATCCCAAAATACGCGTATGAATACTACGTGCGTCTGGTGCGCACGACAATCAAAATCCATATACGTGCCATATAAGTGCACAGAAACAAGATCTAAGTGCATCGGGTGTGCACAAAGCATCTGTCCTAGGCAACGTATGTGCCTGACAGCAAAATCAGGTGCATCTGACATGCACGAAAAAATCGCGATTTAGTGCATCTGGTGTGCACCAAAATTGCATCTCAAGACATGCGCTCAACATGCGCGAAAACCCAAAACCAGGGGCATCCATCATGCACGAAATCATGAAATTCAATATCAAGCACCGAACATGCGCAAAATCAAATCAGGTGCACAAGGTGCACAAAAAAAATATCGGGTATCACAATCGAAATCGAATTCCAGTGCATCTAAGTGCACAAAAGACGTATCACTGCACTGCAAGCATATATAAACTATACAGAGTGCAGGAACCAAATCGTGTGCGTGCATACGCACAAAATCAACTCAAATGTCTAAAACCGTAAAATCACAAACATGTGAAACCAAAGCACGAAAACGATATCAAGTGCAGCACTGTGCAAAGATTGTAAATCCTCAATCATCAAAATCAATCATGCGAATAGATCATCCAAAATACCGAAATCAAATATGGTGGAATAGTCCCGCTCAAGCATATCCGCCAAGAATCTCTAGCCAACTGTCGTGGTCACTCATAGCATGTCTCACCGACGATCCTGAACTCTGGCCTGCCAGTGTGCATAACATGACAACTCCTGGGTCCAAGTCTTCTCGTAATTTATTCCAGAAAGGTCCTGTCGAAATCTCTCCCAAATCTCGTCTCTGCCGAACAGTCCGGAAGTCATCGTCCCATACTAGATCTGTTCTCGTTCCGGAACGGCTGCATACTCATCGCGACTCCTTCTGTAAGGTATATCCAAGTACAATGCCTTGGCATGCGTATCGCATCTCTGATGGCGGAGTGGAATGTCGTCTCATCAAGATCTCGTACGAACCTCTTACTCCACTTTTCTCTAACGTCGACTGCTTCAGACTCGTCTCGTCGTGGCTGCATGGACTGAGCTCCAACGGCTATCCTCGTATCTGGAGTCTCCCAAGAATGCATCTCACTACCTAGCATCCGATTGAAGTCGAACCATCCGATTGATTCGTCAGAACCTCATAAACCCCCAAAAGCTCAACATCTTGGGCACAGTTTAACAGTATCGAGTACGTACCACAGCATCGATGGTCCAGCCATAGAAGGGCAAACCCAAGCCTCACTAATGGCGCCGCAGAACTACAGCAAACCCGAAGGTTCAAAGGCTTTCACACGGTCATTAAGTCGAGTTAGGGTTTCATTCTTCTAGAGGGACCATAAAATTGCCTGCATGTCTTTCCGACTACTTTAAAATTGGAATAATTGGTTTCTAACATTCGATCGTCTCTGTCGACTATCAACGTCTCCGCGTGAAGTCGTCTCTAGCTGGAATCAATCTGTCTGATGACCTAGCATCGGGGTAGGTGAACGAACCACCTGTCCTAGTCATTCATCATCGAGTGACTAGCGACCTTCTATCATCTATTAGTACAACTCGTCCCGCAATAGCTCCAACATATGGGGCGATATCTCGTCGCTCGCAGCAACAACTGGCTCACTCGTCGGCACGGTGAACAGTGCCTCAATCATCATGAGTAAGCAATACACCAACGGTCATCAAAATCTGGCTGGCCTCTGTCAGTGGCTCAATCCTCTAGTGTCGATCAGCACATCCGAGTAACCTCATAAAGGCGATCCGCCAAACGCTCGTGGCGCGGAAACACAGTAAAAAGACACATCTCCGCAATCGTGTGTCGCCGGAATTTCGCCCTGGTCAGTCCTCGTTCGTGACGAGCTCGTGCTGACCGCAACTCTAGCTGTAGCTCTCCCTGCCCGTAATCGTGGTAGCAAACCGCAACTGGTACCGATGAGGCTAGATCAGGAATGAATATGATACTGAGCAAAGAAATGTATATCCTAAGACTCCTTAAGTGGAGTAGCGTATCGTAAGTATGCCGCGGAACATACCCACGGTACGTCACTCTACTTTAGTCACCTATTCCATCAACTAAGGGTCATCCTACGCTCCGAAGGTAAAACCTAACGCTCTGATACCAACTTTGTCACGACCCGAAAGTACGGAACATGACCGGCACTTAGACTACGAAACGTCTCGAGGCGTACGTAATCTAAGTAAGCCGAAAAACCCAGAAATCCAAACCATGAAAAGTAGTAGAGTGAAGGAAAACCAATTTAAATCAAGTAGTTTTAATAGCATAAGCCGAATTATGCCTTTTTTTTTGAACATTAAATATTTCCTGAAAATTTCGGCAGAGTCTCCTTTGTAAATACTGGCCCCCAAACGGGATACAACATGAATAGTATACGAAATCAAAAAAAGGCATCGCCAAGCGGGAGCTAGCTCTTCGTCAATCGACGGTCACAATCACACAAACAATATAATATACAACGCCAAGGGCGAGGATCAAAACTCAAAAGGAAACTCAAAACCACCAGAAATCCACAGAAATACAACGCGCGACTCTAAGGTCGAAAGAATAAACATCACTGGTCTCTATCTCAAATAAATACATGTTAGGTTGATGGAACTTCTAGATACAACAGAGTAATAATATACAAGTTATATAATGGGGGGTACGATACAAGTAAACCGACCTACTAGCAAATCACCCGAAGGAAACTATGGCCGCAAGCCGTAATGATACCTGTACGGCAAAACCTGCAAGAAACTGGGGCACAACGGGGGTGAGTTGCCAACTCGTAAATAGAAAAACATCTACGCACAGAAATCGCATAAATAACGCAACCTAGGTCAATGATCATAATATATCCTCAAATATATGAATAACATGCAGCATATAACAATGGCTAGGGTAATATCTAACCCGAGTGTGATCTCATGTGCCTGTGTCAGTGCCTCAGGTAGCAATATATCATATGAATGAGGTATGAATGCATGGAACAGAATGCATGTACTGACGAAAACTGCTTTCATAAATCAGTGAAATTTCTGTATTCTAAAAGTGAGGTACCATAAATGAAATCAGCATAAAACAGTGCCCAGCATCGACACAAAACAAGTGTCCAAATATCTCGATATCTCTGTATCACAATCTCTGTACCTCAATATCTCAAAATCTCAAAATCTCAATCACAATATCTAGGGCGCCGTAAATCCAGACCGGCTCCTACCATCCATCTCAAGACCACGACGGTATCCTCCGGATATCCGACGCGTCGGGTAATATCACCGGTCAGTAGTGCTCCCCTGTCGGGCTCAACGTCAACAACACATTCCTCTTGCCCCGGGGTACCGCACCGGGCCCACCATGTACCCGAAACGGTTCCTCCACTCCTCGAATCGGGTCTCGAAATCCATCAGCAAACTCATGGTGGACGACTCATACATCATGGGATAACCGCATTTTTATTTAAAAAGAGAGAAAGCAGTTTATATATGTTTTGCGGTTTTCCTCCAAATCCAGAAAATATCATGGAAATCCGAATCATCAATAGCATGTAAAACCATGAATATAAGCGTGAGAATCCATGAATACGGCATAACAATGAATAACAGTATGCATGAAGCGACAAGTAATAACTACAATATCTAAGCTGGCATATAAGGTATGTACACTAATATGATGTCAAACTACTAGCTATCAATCTAAGTTAAGCAATAATATTTTCTAAGGTGTACGTGACATGGCAATTACCGATGAAGATGTGTGTGAGCCGGCAAGTAAGTGTATGTGGTACATACGCATCATCGGTAATGGTGCTGGTGTCCTAACAGCATAATGTCAACAATGCAATATGAAATAACAATGTAAGTATGCGATGCGGAGCGAGCAACCAAAATGAGCGGAAGCTAAATATTAAACAATGGTGCCATTTGAAATAACACGAATCACGGGGTTTTGAAAATAGGGGCTACGGTGGTTTTTAAGAAAGGATACGTTTTTGAAATATCCGTAGATCCCTTGACCTGACTTTTAAAATACCCATGATCCGCTAGTTTTGAAATAGGTAGGAGTCTAATCTAATCTAACAACTACACTAAACTATACGGCTGAACTAACAAGCTAAACTACAGGTAAGGAAACCGCCTATCATCTGAGTTGATGCATATACATACCTGTATATGTATAGTCGGTGATCCCGCCTCAATAATATCATTTCCGATACCATATCTATAATGAGGCATCCCAAGTCAAGAGTGCGGATCAATCATCAATATAGCTCGTACGTAAATCCGTCGTACGGCATCCCAAATCTGGGTACGGGTCAATATCACATTCATCATACTATTCACCTGGTATCCTCTTTATCAAAAATCATGATCGGGGTACTGATCTACGTCTAGTACAATACTAATATCCTCAATATAGTCATGATCTGCCTACTGATCGACAGTCTCGTACAAACTGATATCATCAGCACAAATCATCATCAAGGGGTATACATCGCCCAATACGGCCTAGGATCAATATCCTAGCATACCATATCACATATCACGATCACATGTCGACCGTTTAATTAATAACACTATTCACCCGTATTGTCGTCCCAAGATCCGCTATAACACCAGGACGTACCTCAAGTACGAATCCTGCCATATCACCGAAATCACAATCTCAACACAAAACTCATCGACTCATCTCAAATCCGTATGTGAACACATAACAATATATGTGAACACATAACAATATATTCCCGTAAGCACAAATGAAAGAAGAAAGTATGCAAGTATGGGTGGGTGTGTGCAAGTGTGGTGCGACCGCTACTCTAGGGTTTCGCGACACTATAACATCCAAGAACACCAAATATCCGTATTTATCATCAATGACTCAACAAAATAAACAATATATATATGTGTGTATACGTATTCGTATAGATCACCACGAACTGCGGGGGTGCTATACGCCATCTACCCGACTTCTCCCCGTAGATATAAATCTAATCACCTGGTCCTCGCTAGCCGGTGCCGACGTCGCTATGCGCTTGCTTGTCGTCTCGAAGTCCACATGGGTTACCTACATATCATAACGCACCGTATCACATTAAAATCTGACTCATAACCAAAACGACTCACGAATCCCACATAGTTCAAAACCTATGGTTGCTTTCACAAATCGACCCAAAAACTCTCGACGTCGGCGTACAAACGCCAACCCATCGAGAAAACTCCCAACACACTCATTTGTACAGTTACAAGCACTAATTATAATATAAAATAGCTTAAAATTCACAAAAAAACTCAAACTCACTTTAAAAGTCATTTTTCCGAAAATCTAGCATGCAAAAATTTACCGTTTTAGTACAAAACTCGACGTTTATACAAATCTAGCAGCCGCAATATCCACTCAATATCATAACCAAGTCATATAAACCATTACAATAATTTATTCTCATCAAAATATATATATTTACAAAACCTAGTTAACAAAACTAGCACAATTTTCCATTTTAGCTCAAAACCTGGTGTTTTAATCAACTTTAACTATTTTAACAATTCTAGTGGCTAAAATGCCCACTAAATAACTTAATTAAGTCACCCAAACCCAAACTAAATTTTAAACTCACTAATTATAATAGATCTAAAAAAACTAGTTTGCAATTAGCTTAATTATGATAATTTAGATGTGGAAATTAGCAAATTTGGCACTTAGATTACACTTTGCATGACTTAGCATGATAACTACACTATACAATCATAAACAATGTTAAAAACCCTCACTTGATTTTAAAAACCCAATTCTAGAATTTCCAAACCCTAACTTTAAAATTCTAACTAGCAATTCAAAACTTAATTTAAACCACTCATTAACTTAATTGAAGAAATAATCAAACAATTTAACAATAAACCAAGATTTATTATATCTCAAGAACAATGGAACATACATAGAACATGGCCTCCAAATTGAAATCTTTGCATCAAGATCCATGCTAAAGGAGATAAGGGAAAATGGGTAGGGATTGGATTTTTATTTTGTGGGATTTTTGTGTTGATTTTTGGGCATTTTGTGATGAAATTTTGATGAGAAATGAGAGGAAAAGAGAGAGGGGCTGCTGTTGTGGGAAAGGAGAGAGAGAGGGTCGGCTGAATGGGGAGGGGGAGAGAGAGGGAGGTGGGGAAAAAGTCAAGGTAATACCCAAAAGTCAAAGCCCAAACTCCTTTTGCCCAATTTCTTTCATTCTTTTGTTCTCTTTTCTTTGTTTTTTTTTTGTGAGATGAGAGGCCCAAGAATGGTGGGCTGTAAAGGGGCTGGCCAGATCTATAGGGGAGGGGGTGTGGGTTTTGTTTGGGTGAGAAAAAAAGATAAATGTTGTACCCCACTTCCATCGACACTAATTTCACCGAAAAAAGCCTTTTTCTTCGATATTTTCTAAACCGTTTTGGCAGACCATTTCATTTCAAAAACCACATGATAAAATTTTGTTTAATGTGTTATGATGCACAAAATTTGTTTCAACTCATTCCAATTTGTAATTTTCCCTAATTAAATGTATTAGTGACGGCTTAAAATAATAATAAAATAAAATTTTTTCAGAAAATTTGAAATTTCACCAGTGACTCAATAAACACCAAATACTAGCAATTACATCGCTAGAATATGTATATTTAATTTTATAATAAAGATATTTGCATTTTGACTTTTTACAGAAAACCCCCTTATTTTACCGTTTTTTCGAAACGATTTTCAAAACGTTACAATCTTCCCCCCTTAAAGAAATTCGGTCCCCGAATTTAAATTAAAACTCCCCACTAAATACTAAAACATCTAAGCAAAACCATCAAGTCGTCGGGGCTCCGAAATCGTAAATACATAAAACAAATCGTAGCGCAGCGCATGCGCATGAAAAATGAGCATATAACTCAAATCAAAACTCCGTCAAGCATCCCGCAATCATCGGAGTCATGGGGAAGACATCAATGCCAAATCCAAAGCAAAACCAATATGATATAACTCGAAACTATACATGTAAATATCGAATCTATATATGAAAGTATCTGAAGGAAATGCATGCCAAATCTCTTTAAGGCGCTATGCAACGCGTATAACACTGCACAGTGGCGGACGTCTATCATAAGAAAATAACTATATACATATATACCTTTGTTTGAAATGTACGTTCCGCCGTTTTGGAAACAATTTAGAAGGGTCTCCTTGTTTTAAACATTTCGTGTCATATCAGACACGTAGGTAAATACTGAGGCTATAGCTCACTTTTTGGAAATCCCTTCAATAACTATCAATGCATGCAAAATATATTCAGGTACTGTCCTCTGACTAGTCCTGCTTAGTATGAAAACACATCGCAATTATCATAAAAAAAAACGTACTGCTCTATAAGAAATCAATCCCAAAATACGCGTATGAATACTACGTGCGTCTGGTGCGCACGACAATCAAAATCCATATACGTGCCATATAAGTGCACAGAAACAAGATCTAAGTGCATCGGGTGTGCACAAAGCATCTGTCGTAGGCAACGTATGTGCCTGACAGCAAAATCAGGTGCATCTGACATGCACGAAAAAATCGCGATTTAGTGCATCTGGTGTGCACCAAAATTGCATCTCAAGACATGCGCTCAACATGCGCGAAAACCCAAAACCAGGGGCATCCATCATGCACGAAATCATGAAATTCAATATCAAGCACCGAACATGCGCAAAATCAAATCAGGTGCACAAGGTGCACAAAAAAAATATCGGGTATCACAATCGAAATCGAAGTCCAGTGCATCTAAGTGCACAAAAGACGTATCACTGCACTGCAAGCATATATAAACTATACAGAGTGCAGGAACCAAATCGTGTGCGTGCATACGCACAAAATCAACTCAAATGTCTAAAACCGTAAAATCACAAACATGTGAAACCAAAGCACGAAAACGATATCAAGTGCAGCACTGTGCAAAGATTGTAAATCCTCAATCATCAAAATCAATCATGCGAATAGATCGTCCAAAATACCGAAATCAAATATGGTGGAATAGTCCCGCTCAAGCATATCCTCCAAGAATCTCTAGCCAACTGTCGTGGTCACTCATAGCATGTCTCGCCGACGATCCTGAACTCTGGCCTGCCAGTGTGCATAACATGACAACTCCTGGGTCCAAGTCTTCTCGTAATTTATTCCAGAAAGGTCCTGTCGAAATCTCTCCCAAATCTCGTCTCTGCCGAACTGTCCGGAAGTCATCGTCCCATACTAGATCTGTTCTCGTTCCGGAACGGCTGCATACTCATCGCGACTCCTTCTGTAAGGTATATCCAAGTACAATGCCTTGGCATGCGTATCGCATCTCTGATGGCGGAGTGGAATGTCGTCTCATCAAGATCTCGTACGAACCTCTTACTCCACTTTTCTCTAATGTCGACTGCTTCAGACTCGTCTCGTCGTGGCTGCATGGACTGAGCTCCAACGGCTATCCTCGTATCTGGAGTCTCCCAAGAATGCATCTCACTACCTAGCATCCGATTGAAGTCGAACCATCCGATTGATTCGTCAGAACCTCATAAACCCCCAAAAGCTCAACATCTTGGGTACAGTTTAACAGTATCGAGTACGTACCACAGCATCGATGGTCCAGCCATAGAAGGGCAAACCCAAGCCTCACTAATGGCGCCGCAGAACTACAGCAAACCCGAAGGTTCAAAGGCTTTCACACGGTCATTAAGTCGAGTTAGGGTTTCATTCTTCTAGAGGGACCATAAAATTGCCTGCATGTCTTTCCGACTACTTTAAACTTGGAATAATTGGTTTCTAACATTCGATCGTCTCTGTCGACTATCAACGTCTCCGCGTGAAGTCGTCTCTAGCTGGAATCAATCTGTCTGATGACCTAGCATCGGGGTAGGTGAACGAACCACCTGTCCTAGTCATTCATCATCGAGTGACTAGCGACCTTCTATCATCTATTAGTACAACTCGTCCCACAATAGCTCCAACATATGGGGCGATATCTCGTCGCTCGCAGCAACAACTGGCTCACTCGTCGGCACGGTGAACAGTGCCTCAATCATCATGAGTAAGCAATACACCAACGGTCATCAAAATCTGGCTGGCCTCTGTCAGTGGCTCAATCCTCTAGTGTCGATCAGCACATCCGAGTAACCTCATAAAGGCGATCCGCCAAACGCTCGTGGCGCGGAAACACAGTAAAAAGACACATCTCCGCAATCGTGTGTCGCCGGAATTTCGCCCTGGTCAGTCCTCGTTCGTGACGAGCTCGTGCTGACCGCAACTCTAGCTGTAGCTCTCCCTGCCCGTAATCGTGGTAGCAAACCGCAACTGGTACCGATGAGGCTAGATCAGGAATGAATATGATACTGAGCAAAGAAATGTATATCCTAAGACTCCTTAAGTGGAGTAGCGTATCGTAAGTATGCCGCGGAACATACCTACGGTACGTCACTCTACTTTAGTCACCTATTCCATCAACTAAGGGTCATCCTACGCTCCGAAGGTAAAACCTAACGCTCTGATACCAACTTTGTCACGACCCGAAAGTACGGAACATGACCGGCACTTAGACTACGAAACGTCTCGAGGCATACGTAATCTAAGTAAGCCGAAAAACCCAGAAATCCAAACCATGAAAAGTAGTAGAGTGAAGGAAAACCAATTTAAATCAAGTAGTTTTAATACCATAAGCCGAATTATGCCTTTTTTTTTTGAACATTAAATATTTCCTGAAAATTTCGGCAGAGTCTCCTTTGTAAATACTGGCCCCCAAACGGGATACAACATGAATAGTATACGAAATCAAAAAAAGGCATCCCCAAGCGGGAGCTAGCTCTTCGTCAATCGACGGTCACAACCACACAAACAATATAATATACAACGCCAAGGGCGAGGATCAAAACTCAAAAGGAAACTCAAAACCACCAGAAATCCACAGAAATACAACGCGCGACTCTAAGGTCGAAAGAATAAACATCACTGGTCTCTATCTCAAATAAATACATGTTTGGTTGATGGAACTTCTAGATACAACAGAGTAATAATATACACGTTATATAATGGGGGGTACGATACAAGTAAACCCACCTACTAGCAAATCACCCGAAGGAAACTATGGCCGCAAGCCGTAATGAAACCTGTACGGCAAAACCTGCAAGAAACTGGGGCACAACGGGGTTGAGTTGCCAACTCGTGAATAGAAAAACATCTACGCACAGAAATCGCATAAATAACGCAACCTAGGTCAATGATCATAATATATCCTCAAATATATGAATAACATGCAGCCTATAACAATGGCTAGGGTAATATCTAACCCGAGTGTGATCTCATGTGCCTGTGTCAGTGCCTCAGGTAGCAATATATCATATGAATGAGGTATGAATGCATGGAACAGAATGCATGTACTGACGAAAACTGCTTTCATAAATCAGTGAGATTTCTGTATTCTAAAAGTGAGGTACCATAAATGAAATCAGCATAAAACAGTGCCCAGCATCGACACAAAACAAGTGTCCAAATATCTCGATATCTCTGTATCACAATCTCTGTACCTCAATATCTCAAAATCTCAATATCTCAATCACAATATCTAGGGCGCCGTAAATCCAGACCGGCTCCTACCATCCATCTCAAGACCACGACGGTATCCTCCGGATATCCGACGCGTCGGGTAATATCACCGGTCAGTAGTGCTCCCCTGTCGGGCTCAACGTCAACAACACATTCCTCTTGCCCCGGGGTACCGCACCGGGCCCACCATGTACCCGAAACGGTTCCTCCACTCCTCGAATCGGGTCTCGAAATCCATCAGCAAACTCATGGTGGACGACTCATACATCATGGGATAACCGCATTTTTATTTAAAAAGAGAGAAAGCAGTTTATATATGTTTTGCGGTTTTCCTCCAAATCCAGAAAATATCATGGAAATCCGAATCATCAATAGCATGTAAAACCATGAATATAAGCGTGAGAATCCATGAATACGGCATAACAATGAATAACAGTATGCATGAAGCGACAAGTAATAACTACAATATCTAAGCTGGCATATAAGGTATGTACACTAATATGATGTCAAACTACTAGCTATCAATCTAAGTTAAGCAATAATATTTTCTAAGGTGTACATGACATGGCAATTACCGATGAAGATGTGTGTGAGCCGGCAAGTAAGTGTATGTGGTACATACGCATCATCGGTAATGGTGCTGGTGTCCTAACAGCATAATGTCAACAATGCAATATGAAATAACGATGTAAGTATGCGATGCGGAGCGAGCAACCAAAATGAGCGGAAGCTAAATATTAAACAATGGTGCCATTTGAAATAACACGAATCACGGGGTTTTGAATATAGGGGCTACGGTGGTTTTTAAGAAATGATACGTTTTTGAAATATCCGTAGATCCCTTGACCTGACTTTTAAAATACCCATGATCCGCTAGTTTTGAAATAGGTAGGAGTCTAATCTAATCTAACAACTACACTAAACTATACGGCTGAACTAACAAGCTAAACTACAGGTAAGGAAACCGCCTATCATCTGAGTCGATACATATACATACCTGTATATGTATAGTCGGTGATCCCGCCTCAATAATATCATTTCCGATACCATATCTATAATGAGGCATCCTAAGTCAAGAGTGCGGATCAATCATCAATATAGTTCGTACGTAAATCCGTCGTACGGCATCCCAAATCTGGGTACGGGTCAATATCACATTCATCATACTATTCACCTGGTATCCTCTTTATCAAAAATTATGATCGGGGTACTGATCTACGTCTAGTACAATACTAATATCCTCAATATAGTCATGATCTGCCTACTGATCGACAGTCTCGTACAAACTGATATCATCAGCACAAATCATCATCAAGGGGTATACATCGCCCAATACGGCCTAGGATCAATATCCTAGCATACCATATCACATATCATGATCACATGTCGACCGTTTAATTAATAACACTATTCACCCGTATTGTCGTCCCAAGATCCGCTATAACACCAGGACGTACCTCAAGTACGAATCCTGCCATATCACCGAAATCACAATCTCAACACAAAACTCATCGACTCATCTCAAATCCGTATGTGAACACATAGTCCCATAACCATGTGAACACATAACAATATATGTGAACACATAACAATATATTCCCGTAAGCACAAATGAAAGAAGAAAGTATGCAAGTATGGGTGGGTGTGTGCAAATGTGGTGCGACCGCTACTCTAGGGTTTCGCGACACTATAACATCCAAGAACACCAAATATCCGTATTTATCATCAATGACTCAACAAAATAAACAATATATATATGTGTGTATACGTATTCGTATAGATCACCACGAACTGCGGGGGTGCTATACGCCATCTACCCGACTTCTCCCTGTAGATATAAATCTAATCACCTGGTCCTCGCTAGCCGGTGCCGACGTCGCCATGCGCTTGCTTGTCGTCTCGAAGTCCACATGGGTTACCTACATATCATAACGCACCGTATCACATTAAAATCTGACTCATAACCAAAACGACTCACGAATCCCACATAGTTCAAAACCTATGGTTGCTTTCACAAATCGACCCAAAAACCCTCGACGTCGGCGTACAAACGCCAACCCATCGAGAAAACTCCCAACACACTCATTTGTACAGTTACAAGCACTAATTATAATATAAAATAGCTTAAAATTCATAAAAAAACTCAAACTCACTTTAAAAGTCATTTTTCCGAAAATCTAGCATGCAAAAATTTACCGTTTTAGTACAAAACTCGACGTTTATACAAATCTAGCAGCCGCAATATCGACTCAATATCATAACCAAGTCATATAAACCATTACAATAATTTATTCTCATCAAAATATATATATTTACAAAACCTAGTTAACAAAACTAGCACAATTTTCCATTTTAGCTCAAAACCTGGTGTTTTAATCAACTTTAACTATTTTAACAATTCTAGTGGCTAAAATGCCCACTAAATAACTTAATTAAGTCACCCAAACCCAAACTAAATTTTAAACTCACTAATTATAATAGATCTAAAAAAACTAGTTTGCAATTAGCTTAATTATGATAATTTAGATGTGGAAATTAGCAAATTTGGCACTTAGATTACACTTTGCATGACTTAGCATGATAACTACACTATACAATCATAAACAATGTTAAAAACCCTCGCTTGATTTTAAAAACCCAATTCTAGAATTTCCAAACCCTAACTTTAAAATTCTAACTAGCAATTCAAAACTTAATTTAAACCACTCATTAACTTAATTGAAGAAATAATCAAACAATTTAACAAAAAACCAAGATTTATTATACCTCAAGAACAATGGAACATACATAGAACATGGCCTCCAAATTGAAATCTTTGCATCAAGATCCATGCTAAAAGAGATAAAGGAAAATGGGTAGGGATTGGATTTTTATATTGTGGGATTTTTGTGTTGATTTTTGGGCATTTTGTGATGAAATTTTGATGAGAAATGAGAGGAAAAGAGAGAGGGGCTGCTGTTGTGGGAAAGGAGAGAGAGAGGGTCGGCTGAATGGGGAGGGGGGAGAGAGAGGGAGGTGGGGAAAAAGTCAAGGTAATACCCAAAAGTCAAAGCCCAAACTCCTTTTGCCCAATTTCTTTCATTCTTTTGTTCTCTTTTCTTTGTTTTTTTTTTTGTGAGATGAGAGGCCCAAGAATGGTGGGCTGTAAAGGGGCTGGCCAGATCTATAGGGGAGGGGGTGTGGGTTTTGTTTGGGTGAGAAAAAAAGATAAATGTTGTACCCCACTTCCATCGACACTAATTTCACCGAAAAAAGCCTTTTTCTTCGATATTTTCTAAACCGTTTTGGCAAACCATTTCATTTCAAAAACCACATGATAAAATTTTTCTTTAATGTGTTATGATGCACAAAATTTGTTTCAACTCATTCCAATTTGTAATTTTCCCTAATTAAATGTATTAGTGACGGCTTAAAATAATAATAAAATAAATTTTTTTCAGAAAATTTGAAATTTCACCAGTGACTCAATAAACACCAAATACTAGCAATTACATCGCTAGAATATGTATATTTAATTTTATAATAAAGATAATTGCATTTTGACATTTTACAGAAAACCCCCTTATTTTACCGTTTTTTCGAAATTTCACCGAAACGATTTTCAAAACGTTACACAAAGTGATACCTCCTAAATCCTGAGTTTTCATCTATGAGATAGATGTAATTGGATGCTAGGATTCTCACTAGATGTAGTGAGATGGTATCAATCGATCCTGGGGAGAATCACTGGAAGGGTTCCAGGGTGATAAAGACGACTGAATGTCAGTCACAGGCATTGTCTTTACCCTCAGTAAAGGGACGGTATGTTGGAAGAGTTCCAAGCTAGATACCGTGGCAAACTAGACGATAAAGGCTGGTAACATTGCTATTTAAGATACTACCAAAGAGGCAGTTTGGGTGTATATTGGTTCATAAGATGAACTACGTTCCTATCATTGTGTGACAATGGAAGTGTGGCTTTGGCCCAAGAACCCTGGTCCCATCAGTGACCCAGAAAAATTCTGAGGCAGCATCACCTGATCATGGAGATAGTTGATCTCCAGGTTGATCGAGGTTAGGAGAGTAGACTCAGAGGACACCACGGCGGATCCACTCACGAAGGCCTTTTCCCAAAGAGAGACTTTTAGGGGATGGTTGAGTATTAGATACTACAACTACAGCTACAGATGGCCCTAGTGCAAGTGGGAGATTGTTAGTTATATGTATGCCCTAGAGGACATTACTGTACATTGGATGTATATTGTAGTGGATGTTGGGACATATATAGGTATGACTTTCTTGCTCGACATGATAGTACGCTATCTGGTTGCTCTTTATCTTAACATGTATATTTTCTGTCTCTCTGTTACATGTTGATAAAGCCCTTAGGATGTGTACTCGACTTCTAGGACTATGATGCGGATCATACTAGTGGGGACATGGTAGTCCATAAGTACATCCTTCAAGGTCCCTAGTCGTGGGTGTATCGAGATGGGGCATCGATATACCAGAGTAGACTAGCGTATATCTTCTCGACCCATGTGATGGGCGATGGATGATCCCATATCCATTGGTGTTTGACATCAGAGATGGTATGCGGGTGCTCAGTGGAGACTGGGTACACTGAACGGACTCGCCGAGAACTCCCAGATGGTATTATACCTCACGTCAGATGGCAGTTCTCTGGTGACACTGGTGCAGCTTAGTCTGTTGACCCGAGATCGTCATAGAGTCTTGTGTGTCTCCCACTGTGCTTTGATTTCCACCCTACCACGGCTCTACTGAGTCGTGCAAACAGATGGTTTTTGGGTACAGTCCCGATTCACATGGAGGCAATGAGCGATAGGAGGGGATTCGTCTCTCCCGGTATTGGGGGTTGATGTTGCGCTATGCACGACTGGCCATAACAGGAAATCCCTGGCCAGGGTTGCAGTGATATACTGGTAAGAGTTATCAGTGGTTTCACGAATGTTATGGACCTCAAGTCGGCATGACTTATCGAGCTACTGGGGTCTGACGTTTACCACCCCTAGGCGAGATATGCGACATATCAGACGAACAGACCGGACTGTACGGTAAGTGTTACTGGTTGGATTCACAGGAGTGTGAGCGGGCTTGCTCGTCGATCTTCTGATCGCTCAATACCCGGGTGGCCGTTACGTTTAGCAGACCGCTTGCGGCTTGTGGGTGTTTGATATGATCATCATCTGCTGCCGGCGTATTGACGAGTCTTTAGAGTCCTACACAGAGGTTTCCTGGCTCAAGCGAAACGAAATAGGAGCGCATATGAGATATGTGCGGGACCGAGAATAATGCGTATATGTGATACCGTATTCCATTCTCGCGATGAATGTGTCGAATGGTTGTATGCGATATAACCTAGTTATCGAATCAAGGATTGATTCGATAAGCCGATACATTGGATATTAGTCGGTTATATGCGATATGACCGGATTGTTAAATCAAGTATTGATTTAATGATTTAATGTATAATTATATATTTGATATATTACTTTGCATTAACTAGTATTGGTTCACTTAAAATGGATTTTCTCACTTGAAATGCACATTGTATATGTGATATATTTTTTGTGCACAAGATTGTATCATGTTTGATGATACATGCTAACTTGGGTTTGTGTAAAGAATTAAACCATGGTTAGTTAATGGTTAGGGTTTCATTTGATTTACTTATTCATTTATTTATTTATTTTGGCAAAAGAAAAGAGAAATGGTGGCTTTCTTTGTTTGTTGTTGAAGCTTCATGAAGCTTTGACTAAGTGACCATTTTGTCTTCATGCTTAACCCTAACCATTCAAACTAACCATAGTTTATTCTTTACACCTAACCATGGTTGGTATATGATAAGTATTCATTTGATTTTTCTATTTTGAAATTAACTTATCATATTCTTTCTTCTTCTTCTTCATCTTCAACAATGAAGAAACTTTGCAACCATCAATGGCAACTTGAGAAAAAGAGTAAGAAATCCAATTCTAAAGTGAACCCACCTCCTATTTCTTCATCCTCTACCTCTTGCCAAGTAGTATAGGGTGTTTTCTTCACAAGTTTCATGACTTGGTGAAGTTGGAGCTTGATCTTGAGTTGCCTCGATGTAGATCATCTTCGGCATCGAAGTCGATGACCTAGCCCGATCAATTCTCAGATGAAGCCGATGCTAGAGTCCGGGATTCGATATGGACAGCGGAGGGACGTCATCACGGAGCCTAAGAGGTGGAGGACCAGATCTACAAAGGTTGTAGCTTCTTTCCTTTAAGTTAAAGTTGTTTACTTGCATCGCATCGTCTATACATCTAGTTAACGATCCGTATTAGGGTTTGTAGGCACATGGAAATTTTGGAATTAGCCATGTTTGATCACTTGTGAGACCTCATTAGTGTGCCTAGGAACCCTACACTTCTTCTGTCCTAAGTGAGTGCGACGGTCCTTAGAGTCATCTCTAGATATTTTTTAGTTAATGAGGGTCAATGCAGATGCAAATTTTGCGATTTTCGGGGCTTAGGAAGGGTAATGAACTCCCCATCTAATCTGGATTTGGTCTTTGCCCCTTAATGTCCGTATTAATTATGCAAACAACTACAAAAATCAAAACAAGCACAATTTAATTTTGCTTTTTGCGCGGCGCTGCGATTTTTACAAAGAAGCCTGCAGAAAAATATTATTTGGAGCAGACAGAGAAGGAGATAAGAAAGTAAGGGGCTCACAGAGAAAATCTTGTACAGACGGAGCTTCACACAGGCGCGGAACCGCCGCAGGAGTAGGTTAATCTCGCGGAAACGCCGCCGTCGGTGCTGATCTCTGTGCCAAATTTTAACAGCAAGTTACTGTTAACTCCTTTAGTCCTCTGGAATTTTCCAAAAATTATTTCAATTGCACAGCAAGCTCCAGATTTTCCTTGCAATACACCACAACAAATCGTTTAGATTTTGCGCGAATTTTGATCACAAAATTATAATGGAATAAATCTTTCAATTCAAATTTCAATATAGAACGAATTAGCGCGCGATCCCCGGCAACGGCGCCATTTGATTGAATGAATTTCCGATTGTGTTTATCAAATGATCCCCGGCAACGGCGCCATTTGATTGATCTTTATTTCTCGTTGTCGGTTTAGAAAATGAATAGAATCACAACCAAAAATATTTTGACCGCAATCAATAACGGTGTCAGATGTAGCGCATTAGTGAGTGCGGATTGTCCACAGGGATTGCGCGATTCGTTCGTATTTTTTTTTGTTTGAATCAAAAATTTAATAGAAAGAAAAAGAAAACATGATTCAAGATTTTTATCAATGAGTTTCAAGTATCACTATTCTAATCAAGAATCAAGAAAATGATAAACATTGAGAATCAAGTATCGAGAGAATTCCAATCAATTTAGGGTTCAAGATTTGAAGTAAAGCTCGTAGGAATCGAGTAGATTGTAGATGTGAAGAAGATTCAAGAATACGATTTCTTATCCATTAACAAGTTGAAGCTAAATCGATGTAGATTCATCGAGGATCAAGGATCTTGCGAAGAATTAGGGTTCCTCATCCTATCCTTTGTCCTTTCGATGAATCACATTCACTAGATAGCTTCTTGAAAGTCAAATGATCAATTTTTGATCTCTAGATCGTGCGAAAGGAATCAAGAACGCATTCGCATTCGATCTAGATCATCGATCAATCGATTTTCAAGAATTTACAATTGTTTTAAGACTTAAGAAAACGTTTAAAGATTCATCAACATCATCATTCTATAATCGTTTCGATTCCTCCACGAGCGGAGTTTTATTCAAGCATCATCACGAAGAATACATTCAATAATTGAAATATAAGCATAATGCTCGAATTGAAATATAAGCAAGTTTAAAGAATCTTCACCTTTATTACATCAACAAGTAGTTACAACTCTCAAGAATTACAAGAGGTAGGAACTTTGCTCGTCGAATCTAGCATCACTCGGCTCCTTGAGTCTTGGATCGCTTGGATCTCGTGCTCCGTTGAAGTCCGGCTTCGCTTCAAAGGATCGTTGAAGACTTGCTTTGCTTGCACTTAAAGGATCTTGAGGTTTCTTGATTTTGGATTGGATTAGGGTTAGTGTTTGGAGGTGGTAGGAGTTGGTTGAAGAACTAGAATGGGGGAGATTAGAGATTGATTAGCTTTCAACCCTAATTTTTGAACAACCTTTTTCAAGTGAGCCTTGGGGTCTATTTATAGGTTTCCCAAACCCTAGCTCTAGGAATTCAAATTTGAATTTTCTCTCCAAAAGTTAGTTATAGGGAGAGGCTTCTAGAAGTAGTTAGTTAGGGCTTAGCTTATACCCTAAGCTAGGAGGTTAGGGGGAAGGTTCTAGGTCCTTAATGGAGTTTAGATGAAGCTTGTTGAGGAAGCTAAGAATGTTTAGTTTAGAACCCAATAGCTTGCTGATCTGGCAGAATGTTCAGGATCTTTCTGGAATTTGCAGAGGTTTAATGAAGTGTACACACTGAGGGAAGACTTCTGGTGCAGAGATGAGGTGCTGATGTGTCTAAGCCGCCGCGGAACCGCGGCTCAAGGCGGCTCCGGCCGCGGTTCCACGGCCAAGTAGTGAAGCTAGGGCTTCACATTTCTTCTGTTGACTTCAAGTGTCTTCAAGTGTACATTATAATATGTTGATTCTCTGAATGCTTCTTAGATCATTTCCAGATTCCAAATCCATGAGTTGGCGTATTTTTAGCAGTCTTTGTTTTGTAATTTTGACCGATCTCTTGGAATTTCCTGCACAGACTTCGAAACACAAGTTGCGATATGCAAGAATGATGCGATGCTATGATATACAGTCAATTTCCCTTATAGTGCCGGTTTTAAAGTCTAACACATGCAATCTGATATTTGACGACTGTTTTGCTAATATGTGCTATATGAATGCCGAACACTTCTAGATGAATGGAAATGATAGGGAAATTGCCGGTTTAAAGATGCAGTATTTTCGACTGATCATAGCGCATCAGGCGCTTTGCGCCAATTAAAGAGCGCATTGCGCTAGCGCACATAAGAGTGACACGTGTCGCCTAGCGCTGAGCGCAAGTCTGTTAGCGCACCGCGCTTTATGAGTGCGCTGCGCCAGTGAGTGACACGTGGCGTGCTCTGGTGCTATGCGCCAATCCAAGAGCGCAGTGCGCTGTTTTAGAAGCGGAAAGCACAGATTGTGTCTGTAGTTGACACGTGGCGTGTTCTGGTGCAGTGCGCCACTCCAAGGAGCGCAAATGCGCATTTCAAAAGTGCAAGGTACTGTCCAATAGCGCAGAGCGCATCTTGATCAAATTAAGATCAAAGAACAAGTTGTTTGTTCTCTCAAAAGAGGTTTTACCTCAAGATTCAAGAACCAAAGTTCTTTTTTCTCAACAAAAGGCTGTGCCTTTATAGATCAAATGATCTGTGGATGAAGTAAATTACTTCTTTAAATTTTTATGATTAGATCTTTCTTTGATCTTTTTCTTTTTTATTGAAGATCTTGATCTTGTTCTTAGATCTTTGATCTTTTTAGAAGAGAATTCTTCTTTTTGTGAGATGTTTTCATCTCTGTTCTTCAAGAATTAAATTTTTTACCTTTAAAGATGAAGAAGACGATCTTCTTTCTTCAAAGGATTGCATTTTCTTTCTCTTTGAGTTTTTTTCAAAGTTTGCAGAGGGTTCTCTCTCTTCTGTATCTGTGTCTAAGACTTGGAATGTAGGGGCCTTTATATAGGGCCAATTGATTTGTTAAGTTAGTTACAGAGATCTTTCTCTGATTGATCTGGGGATATTTTCCCACCGTTGGATCTTTGATCCTAAGGCCTCTGTTTTACATAAGATAATCTTCTTATTTTAATAAGATTGGAAAGATCTTTCTTGAATTTTAATTCTGATTAATTAATAATTTATTATTTAAATTCCAGTGCTGGCACAATTGGCGCTAGCGCATCTGCGTTTGACACGTGTCGTGTAAGTCGATGTACAACACCCCAGTACTTGTGGGGAGGCGGAATTTTCAAAAACGAACTTGTTTAGTGAACAAACATCGACTAACCGCTTGAATCGAAGCTAAACGATAACTGACCAAACACATAGTTGTTCTAAACTACTATGTTTAGGGATTATACCTATCGAACCAAGTCCTTCGTCTTTACGATCTCCTCGTCCTCCTCGGCCTTCTCTTTGTAGTAGACGATCCACCCGAGAGCAAAACTCCAAGCTTAGCCTCTAAACTTGAGGCAACTAACCTTCTTGGATTTCTAATCAAAGAAGATAGATGAGATAGAGTGAGGGTTATGGATTGTTTAGTCTAGCTAATCCTAGTTCTCAACACATGAGAGGTGAGGATTAGGGTTTGAAGAGAGAGAGCTTGAGGAGAGAGAATGTGTAGATGATAATTGAATAAAGCTTATGAGTATCATAATAGATATGAAGCATTTTCTTTTATGAAGAAAAGAATAAAGAGTGATGAATAATCATGCTTCACAAATATCAAGTGGTGATTCATTAGCATGAGTCATTAAGCATTTAATGCGCATTAATGAGATGAATGAATCACCCTCATGACTCATATAACCCATTCAATGTATATGACACCTAAACCTCCTTAGTCACCATCTTCTAGAAGCTTCTCGCACAATTACGAGAACGCCCCTCCGATCCGCAAAAATACGGAAAAACTTTAGACTGTATAAATCCAATAACCGGATACCAGTAACTGGCTAAACCAAAGCCGACTGGTAAAAACTGTCCAGACGACGTAAGTGTGTAAACACACATACGCGTCCGAACCCTTTGTCGTAAAACCATACGACCTCTATATCGTTTCGCCTGGAGTAGAAAACTCTCTGTGTGGGACGCTAGAGACTCGACTACTACGCTGGCAGTGGGTTTAACCACAAACCGCAAGCGACACTAGCTGTACGTAACGGTCCCCAGGTAGTTGTCGATAAGAAGGCCGATGAGGAAACCCATCCGAACTCCTACTGAGCCTGCTGTGACAATCTCCATACAGTCCGGTCCGTTCGTCCAAGACTATCGCATATCGGGCCTAGGGGGGCGGCAAGCGTCAGTCCCCTAATAGCGGTATAAGTCGTGTCGGAGGGAAGCCCATTACACCCTGAGAAACTACTGGAACCTACCAGCAAATCTCGCTTGCCCTGGCCAGGGACTTTGCGTAATGGCTCTCTGACACAGCGCGATATCTACTCCCAATACCGGGAGGGATGAATCCTGTCTAACCGCCACTGCCTCCAAGTGCTCGGGACTGTACCCAACTGCTACATGTTTGCACGACTCCTTTGAGCCGTAGTAGGGTAGCAATCTAAGAACAGTGGGACACACTCGAGGCGAAGTAGCAGTGTCAATTCTGCGGACTATGCTGTACTCATGTCGCCTGGGAACTGTTCACTGACTACTGGTATAAAACCAACCAACAGTTCCCTGTGAGTCCTGTCCGGTGTACCCGTAACCTAACGAGCACCTTATACTATCTCCAGTACGACGTACTGACGGCTGTGGGATAGACCATCTCCCCAACTGGGATGAGAAGCGTACACACTAGTCTACTCCGGAGTATCGATGCTCTGTCTCGATAATCCAACGACCAGGGACCTGAAAAAGGATGTGCTTGTAGACTACCCAGCCCCCACTAGTGTGACTGCCATCACAACGCTGGTAGTCAAGCAAGATCCTAAGAGCTCTATCAATACGTACACTCACATATTAAGATAGAAAAACCAAGTAGCATACTACCATGTTTAGCAAGACTGTTATATACATGTGAATATCCCAAGCTTCCATTAAGTAATATACAAACTAGTATGATACAGTAATGGCTTTCTAGGGCATAAACACTAACAATCTCCCACTTGCACTAGGGCCATGTACTGGCATATCGTAGACCGATGATCTTGAGTAGCCTCTCGAACTGAATCTGAGGTAGGGCCTTCGTGAATGGATCAGCAATGTTCTCTTCAGAAGCAACTCTCCGAACCTCGATCTCCTGACGATCAATGATCTCCCTGATCAGGTGATACCGCCTTAAGATGTGTCTGGACTTCTGATGGGACCTTGGTTCCTTCGCTAAAGCTATAGCTCCGTTGTTGTCGCAATACAGAGGTATTGGATCAACTATGGTAGGAACCACCTGAAGTTCTGTTAGGAACTTCTTCATCCAGACTGCTTCTTTTGCGGCATTGCAAGCAGCTATATACTCCGCTTCCATCGTTGAGTCAGCAACGGTGTCCTGCTTGGAGCTCTTCCAGCACACCGCCCCTCCATTGAGGGTAAAGACATAACCCGACATGGACTTGGAATCGTCCTTATCACTCTGAAAGCCTTAATCAGCAAAGGCCTCCAACCTGAGGTCTTTTCCGCCGTAAACCAAGAACATCTCCTTAGTCCTTCTCAGGTACTTGAGAATGTTCTTTACTGCTCTCCAGTGCTTCACCCCTGGGTCTGACTGATACCAGCTTAGCACGCTCAGTGCGTAAGCTACATCTGGTCTGGTACACAACATCGCTTACATTATAGAGCCTACTGCAGAAGCGTAGGGTATAATAGACATGCGTTCCCTTTCCAAATTAGTCTTGGGAGACATCTCTTTGGAGAGGGTGATTCCGTGACAAGCCGGTAAATTACCGCGCTTAGAATCTTCCATACTGAATCTTTTCAGTACAGTGTCGATATACCTGGACTGCGAAAGTCCCAACATCCTCTTGGATCTATCACGATAGATCCGGATCCCCAGAATGTAAGAGGCATCACCCAGGTCTTTCATGGAGAACCTGTGTGACAAGAATCCTTTGACAGATTGTAGCATAGGAATGTCATTTCCTATCAATAGAATGTTATCCACGTACAAGACGAGAAATACGACACTTCTTGCTACAACTTTACTATATATGCACGGTTCATCTGGATTTTTGATAAAGTCATATTCTTTGACTGTCTCATCAAAACAGATGTTCCAACTCCGCGATGCCTGCTTTAGTCCATAAATGGACTTAAGCAGCTTGCATACTTTCCCGCTGCTCCCACTCTGATTGAAACCCTCTGGCTGATCCATATAGACGCACTCTTCTAAATTTCCATTCAGAAAAGCCGTCTTTACGTCCATCTGCCAGATTTCATAATCATGGAAGGCAGCAATAGCAAGAAGGACCCGAATGGATTTGAGCATAGCCACTGGAGAAAAAGTTTCGTCATAGTCCAAACCAGGTCTTTGACGAAAACCCTTTGCAACAAGTCTAGCCTTATAGGTTTCCACTTGTCCATCTACACCAATCTTTTTCTTGAAGATCCATTTGCATCCTATGGGTTTTACCCCATCAGGAGCAAAGTCCAAAGTCCATACTTTGTTGGTGTACATGGACTCCATTTCGGTCCGCATTGCATCTAGCCACCGTACCGAGTCGCCGCTCTGGATGGCCTGCTGGAAGTCAGTAGGTTCATCATCATCTATGATGCAATCCTCTCTATCCCCATCTATGAGAAAACCGTAGTATCTCTCAGGCGGATGAGACGGCCTACTACTCCTGCGGAGGGGTGCGGGAATGTCCTGTTCTTCTTGAACTCCTGGTTCTACCAAACTTTCAGTAGCAGTTTGTGGTTCTGGAATTTCTTCCAGTTCTATTTCGCTCCCACTTATTTCCTTTTCTAAAAACTGATTTTCCAGAAAATGGGCATTACGAGAAACAAATACCTTTTGTTCTTCTGCGTAATAGAAATAATATCCCTTGGAGTTCTTTGGATATCCCACAAACATACATTTTACTGATCGTGCCTCGAGCTTGTCCACATGCTGCTTTTTAACAAAAGCTGGACATCCCCAAATCTTCATATGTTGAAGATGGGGTTTCTTCCCAGTCCACATCTGATATGGAGTGGTAGGCACAGTCTTGGTAGGAGCCCTGTTCAAAAGATATGCCGCTGATTCTAGCGCATAACCCCAGAAAGATCGCGGTAACTCAGCATTACTCATCATGGATCGTACCATATCCAATAGGGTTCGATTCCGTCTCTCCGATACACCGTTATGTTGTGGAGTGTATGGAGGAGTAAGCTGAGAGAGAATTCCTTTCTCTTTTAGGTAACCTAGGAACTCGGCACTTAAGTATTCTCCACCTCGATCAGATCTTAGTGTCTTAATACTTTTGCCGGTTTGGTTTTCTACTTCATTCTTATACTCTTGGAATTTCTCAAAAGCCTCGGATTTATGTTTCATCAGATAAATGAATCCGTATCTTGAGTAATCATCCGTGAAAGTAATGAAATAGGAAAAACCACCTCTTGCATGTGTAGATAACGGACCACATACATCGCTGTGTATGAGTCCTAAGAGCTCGCTCGCTCTTACTCCTTGTCCAGTGAATGGAATCTTTGTCATCTTTCCTTTGAGACAAGATTGACAAGTGTCATAAGTTTGATATTCGAACGAGTCCAAATATCCTTCTCTATGCAACTTAGTCAACCTTCTCTCATTGATGTGACCCAGTCTACAATGCCATAAGAAAGCTTTATTTAAATCTGGAGACTTTCTTTTTAGTGTGTTCTGGACATTGAAAATTTAGAGTTGGTTTAAAACATATATACCGTTATTTAGAGTACCGGACCCAATCAAACCATGATTAAGGTGGATGTTAACAACATCTCTTACAAACGTGAAATCATAACCTTTATTTGATAACATGGAAACTGATATGATATTACACGTTAAGCTTGGTACAAAATAACAGTTATGTAAAACCAAAATGTGTCAACTCGTCAATCCTAGGTGATAATCCCCGACGGACGCAGCTCCCATGCTAGCTCCGTTAGCAACCTTTAGGGTCATATCACCTTCCTTCAGCACTCTACGGTTTCTCAGTGCCTGCAATGAATTGCAAATATGAGATCCTGATCCGGTATCCAATACCCAGGAAGTAGAGTTGATTGACAGACAATTCTCAATTACAAACACACCTGAAGTCGAAGCCACAGCTTGCTTCGGTTCCTGGTTCTTGGCGTTCCACGCCTTGCAATCCTTCTTCTAGTGCCCTTTCCTGTGACAATGGAAGCACTCATCCTGGCTCACTACCGGTACCGCAAACTTTTTCTTACCCTTCCCTCCCACCTTACTAACACCTCCTCTAGGTCTGGGTGCGGCCTTCTTCTTCCTTCCTTTGGCCCTAGCCTTGGACCCGGAAGAAGATGCACCGCCAACAAACATAGCGGGTGTTTCCCTTGTCTTCTGCAAGGTGCCCTCTGCACTCCTTAACATGTTCAGGAGTTCCGCAAGTTCAACTTCTTTTCCTTGAAGGTTGAAGTTGAGGATAAACTGGGCGTAGGTGGGAGGAAGGGACTGGAGAATAAGGTCTGTATAGAGCTCATTATCCAAAGTCGTCCCAAGGTCTGCGAGCTCTTCAATATAGCCGATCATCTTTAGAACATGTTCTCCTACTGATGACCCGACAGCCAACCTCGCTCGAAACAAGTTCTTAGAGGTCTCGTATCTTGCTATACGAGATTGCTCTCCATAAAGTTCCTTTGTATGGAGAAATATGCCATCTAGGGTCATATCCTCGTGCCTCCTATGATGTTCATTGTTCATTGAGGCAAGCACGATGCACTTGGCTTTCGCGCAATCTAAATCCCAGGTTTTGCGGATTTCCTTATCCGCATTGCTGGATTTGGGACCAGGGACAGCAGGTGCCGTAGCGGTGAGGATGTACCCCAATTTGTCATAGGTCAAAGCCATTTTGACATTCCGCAGCCAATCTTTATAGTTTGGCCCTGTCAGTATATTTTTCTCTAAAAGTAACTTAAGTCCAGTCATTTTCAGGGTCGCTGCAATTAGGAGAGAGAGAAGAAAACTCTTTAGCATGATGCTCTTGCAAGTTTAGAGTGGTTTTTAGTTTATCTAAACTGGATGGCTCCCACTGTTTCTCGAATCCTTCCTCAAACCATAAAAGAAGAATTAGCCATGACTATTCTCACCGTACAATACTTGCTTAACCGTTCAGCCAGGCCAGTGTCGATACTTCGAGGGAGGTTTTCCAACGCTTTCGCGAAGTTTCTTAATTAAATAACCTCTTTTCTCTGGGGGCGTAACCCCGCTGACACTTTTCTGGACACCTACTTGGTTTATATCATTGATCGTTAAGTGACGAATATCCTGATAAGTAGCATGTACTCACAGTAGGATCAAGATCCAAATATCATCGTATGATAATGTTGAAGGAATCCTACAAACATTCATCAAACTCCAAATGGTATGCATCTCTTTGCAAATTTCAGTTTCTTTAGAAATTCCCGATATATATTTTTGCCCCATGCTCTTATGACCTTGGCTTTGGTCAAAATGTCATAAGTCACATGTCAAGTTCTACCCGTCATTATCTTGTCAATTTGAACCCATCCGTATATACCCCTGACTTTGGTCAAATGGTAATACGACTGTCCCAAACCAACTCATCTATCTTATGCAACAAATGAAAACCCAGCAGCTACTAAACACTATGCCTTGACTTTGGCCAAAATGCATAGCTTGAATACTACTGAATACCCAAATGAAATGACGGAGGGCTACGAATGGTTTTGGCGAAACCGTGAACGTAGTGAACTTGATATAACCGAAGGAACCTGATAGCTTTTAAAAGGAGTGGTTAAAGCTCCGCATTTAAAAATATCTGTTTTTAAAATTAACCGAGTGGTTTCTTTTAAATTGTTCCAACGATTTAAACTTTGGTTTGTTTTTCTTTGCATTATAGATAATGCGTCCCATCATTAACCTATCATTGCAGAAAACAACGAAAATACAACGTCCTCTTATGCCATCCGCATTCGCCACGGGGTCCCGTCATCACCCGTTAGGTTACTTAACTAACGACAGAGCGGGGGCTGGGCTAGCGCGGGTGTAAAACATAAGTGACGTCTAAATAGCTATCATATATATAGATATTTTACATTCGTCTGACGCAATGATATACATTCCAGAACACAGATGAACTTAATTGGATTTGCAAGCAATCCGTATTTCTTTTGAGCCTGCAAGAAAAGACGGATAACACAGTTGTGATGAATAGCCATTACCCCACCCACGACCCCTACGGGTGCGGCAAACTACCCACCCGGCAGTTTGTGCATCCCACCTTGGGTCTGTCCTAGGAGCAAAAACAGTAAAATGAAATAATACAACGGTGGCTACAACCGCAACCTGGATGTGCCCCGCAAAATAATATTACAACAAATTACATTTACATCAAATGAATTAAATAATAACCCATTGCACAACCCCGGCTATACACCACAACAGTCCAATACAGTTCATATGCACAAACAGATAAAACCATTACAGAAATGTGAAACCCCCTGCCAACCGACATACTAGCAGTTAGGGGAGGTTTACGAACACATTAAACAATCACAGATATAATCCAACAAGCAAATACTGTATGATTTCGATCGATAAAACACTTTTAATCTTGCTCCAATACTGCTCTGTAAACTTGAAACCTGAGCAAAATTAAAAAATACCAGAGAATCCCAAATATCACAGAGAACCACCACAAGAAAAATGGGTCCCTGAATCGTCAATACGGCGGCGGAAGCGCGGCGGGATCAGTGCTATCCGCCGCGGATCCGCGGCGCCGTAGGCGATTCAGGGCACCAAATTTTTTGTGTGTTCTACTACTATCATTTTAAGCTTTCTGAACATCCCTAAAAAATTTTTGGACTTCATTTATAAATCGACAGAAACATGATATTTTAGGGTTTTCCGGTTTCGTTTTTTCCGTTCGAAATTCATACAAATTTGCAAAAAAGTTATTTATTGTTTAGAGAGGCTCTGATACCACTGTAAGTCGATGTACAACACCCCAGTACTTGTGGGGAGGCGGAATTTTCAAAAACGAACTTGTTTAGTGAACAAACATCGACTAACCGCTTGAATCGAAGCTAAACGATAACTAACCAAACACATAGTTGTTCTAAACTACTATGTTTAGGGATTATACCTATCAAACCAAGTCCTTCGTCTTTACGATCTCCTCGTCCTCCTCGGCCTTCTCTTTGTAGTAGACGATCCACCCGAGAGCAAAACTCCAAGCTTAGCCTCTAAACTTGAGGCAACTAACCTTCTTGGATTGCTAATCAAAGAAGATAGATGAGATAGAGTGAGGGTTATGGATTGTTTAGTCTAGCTAATCCTAGTTCTCAACACATGAGAGGTGAGGATTAGGGTTTGAAGAGAGAGAGCTTGAGGAGAGAGAATGTGTAGATGATAATTGAATAAAGCTTATGAGTATCATAATAGATATGAAGAATTTTCTTTTATGAAGAAAAGAATAAAGAGTGATGAATAATCATGCTTCACAAATATCAAGTGGTGATTCATTAGCATGAGTCATTAAGCATTTAATGCGCATTAATGATCACCCTCATGACTCATATAACCCATTCAATGTATATGACACCTAAACCTCCTTAGTCACCATCTTCTAGAAGCTTCTCGCACAATTACGAGAACGCCCCTCCGATCCGCAAAAATACGGAAAAACTTTAGACTGTATAAATCCAATAACCGGATACCAGTAACTGGCTTAAACCAAAGCCGACTGGTAAAAACTGTCCAGACGACGTAAGTGTGTAAACACACATACGCGTCCGAACCCTTTGTCGTAAAACCATACGACCTCTATATCGTTTCGCCTGGAGTAGGAAACTCTCTGTGTGGGACTCTAGAGACTCGACTAGTACGCTGGCAGTGGGTTTAACCACAGACCGCAAGCGGCACTAGCTGTACGTAACGGTCCCCAGGTAGTTGTCGATAAGAAGGCCGATGAGGAAACCCATCCGAACTCCTACTGAGCCTGCTGTGACAATCTCCATACAGTCCGGTCCGTTCGTCCAAGACTATCGCATATCGGGCCTAGGGGGCGGCAAGCGTCAGTCCCTTAATAGCGGTATAAGTCGTGTCGGAGGGAAGCCCATTACACCCTGAGAAACTACTGGAACCTACCAGCAAATCTCGCTTGCCCTGGCCAGGGACTTTGCGTAATGGCTCTCTGAAACAGTGCGATATCTACTCCCAATACCGGGAGGGACGAATCCTGTCTAACCGCCACTGCCTCCAAGTGCTCGGGACTGTACCCAACTGCTACCTGTTTGCACGACTCCTTTGAGCCGTGGTAGGGTAGCAATCTAAGAACAGTGGGACACACTCGAGGCGAAGTAGCAGTGTCAAGTCTGCGGACTATGCTGTACTCATGTCACCTGGGAACTGTTCACTGACGACTGGTATAAAACCAACCAACAGTTCCCTGTGAGTCCTGTCCGGTGTACCCGTAACCTAACGAGCACCTGTATACTATCTCCAGTACGACGTACTGACGGCTGTGGGACAGACCATCTCCCCAACTGGGATGAGAAGCGTACACACTAGTCTACTCCGGAGTATCGATGCTCTGTCTCGATAATCCAACGACCAGGGACCTGAAAAAGGATGTGCTTGTAGACTACCCAGCCCCTACTAGTGTGACTGCCATCACAACGCTGGTAGTCAAGCAAGATCCTAAGAGCTCTATCAGTACGTACACTCACATATTAAGATAGAAAAACCAAGTAGCATACTACCATGTTTAGCAAGACTGTTATATACATGTGAATATCCCAAGCTTCCATTAAGTAATATACAAACTAGTATGATACAGTAATGGCTTTCTAGGGCATAAACACTAACATGTCGTGCAGCGCAGAGCGCAGCGGAACTGTGTTTGACACGTGGCGCGTAGAGCGCAGCGCAGCTGCGCTAGCGCGCCTGTGTTTGACACGTGGCGCGCAGCGCAGAGCGCAAGTGATATGAAGCGTTGCTTCATTTTTTATTTTGAATTCTGAAACAGAGCTTTGCTCTGATTGGGGGTGCGGTTCCTTGGGCGCAGCGCTCTTTACGCTGGCGTGTCTACTTTAGACACGTGGCGCTCTGCGCGCAGCGCAAGGAATCTGAAGCGTTGCTTCAATTTTTGAATTTTTAAATTCAAACAGAGCTTTGCTCTAATTGGGGGAAACACGCCTATCACAAGGATTCTCCATAAGGATCAAAGTGATACCTCCTAAATCCTGGGTTTTGGATCTATGAGATAGATCTAATTGGATGTTAGGATTCTCACTAGTTGTAGTGAGATGGTATCAATCGATCCTGGGGAGAATCACTGGAAAGGTTCCAGGGTGATAAGGACGGCTGAAAGTCAGTTGTGGGCATTGTCTTTACCCTCAGTAGAGGGACGGTATGTTGGAAGAGTTCCAAGCTAGATACCGTGACTTACTAGACGATTAAAGGCAAGATACATCGTTACCAAAGATGCTACCAAAGAGACAGTCTGGATACATATAAGTTCATGAGATGAACTTTGTTCCTACCATTGTGTGACAATGGAGTTGTGGCTTCTGCCAAGGAACCCCCGTCCCATCAGAAATCCAGATATAATTCTTAGGCAGTATCACCTGATCATGGGGATGGTTGATCTCCAGGGAGATCGAGGTTAGGAGAGTAGACACAGAGGACAACAGCACGGATCCACTCATAAAGGCCTTTTTCCCAGTATAGACTTTTATGGGATGGTTGAGTATGAGATACTTCAACCGCAGCTAATTGTTGGGTATGTGATACCACAACAGATGGCCCTAGTGCAAGTGGGAGATTGTTAGTTATATGTATGCCCTAGAGGCTATTACTGTACATACGATGTATATTGTAGTGGATGCTTGGACATATATAGGGAGAACTTTCTTGCTCGACATGATAGTACGCTATCTGGTTGCTCTTTATCTTAACATGTACTCTGATTGTCTCTATGTTACATGTTGATAAAGCCCTTAGGATGAGTACTTGACTACCAGGACTATGATGCGGATCATACTAGTGGGGACAGTGTAGTCGCCAAGTACATCCTTCAAAAGTTCCTAGTCGTAGGTATATCGAGATAGGGCATCGATATACCAGAGTAGACTAGCGTATGCGCTTTTTGACCCATATGATGGGCGATGGACCATATCCATTGGTGTTTGACATCAGAGAAGGTGTACGGGTGCTCAGTAGAGACTGGGTACACTGGACGGACTCGCCGAGAACTCCCAGATGGTATTATACCTCACGTCAGATGGCAGTTCTCTGGTGACACTGGTACAGGTTAGTCTGTAGACCCGAGATCGTCATAGAGTCTTGTGTGATTCCCACTGTGCTTTGATTTCCATCATACCACGTCTAAGAGGGCGTGCAAAAAGGTGGATTTTGGGTACAGTCCCGAATCACATGGAGGCAATGAGCGATAGGAGAGGATTCGTCTCTCCCGGTATAGGGGGTTGATATTGCGCTGTGTTCGATTGGCTATAACTGGAAATCCCTGGCCAGGGTTGCTGAGATTTATTGATAAGTGTTATCAGTAGTTTCTCAAACTGTTAAAGACCTCATATCGACACGACTTATCAAGCTGCCGGGGTCTGACGTTTACCACCCCTAGGCGAGATATGCGACATATCAGACGAAGAGACCGGACTGTACGGGAGTGTTACTGATTGGATTTGCAGGAGAATGTACATGCTTGCTTGTTGATCTTCTGATCACTCAATACCTTGGTGGCTGTTACGTTTAGCTGACCGCTTGCAGCTTGTGGGTATTTGATATGATCATCACCTACTGCCGGTGTATTGACGATTCTTTAGAGTCCTACACAGAGGTTTCTTGGCTCAGGCAAAACGAAGTAGGAGCACATATATGATATGTGCGGGACCGAGAACAGTACGTGTATGTGATACCGTATTAGATTCTCGCGATATGAGATATCGGCCGGGTATATGTGATATAGCCGGGTCGTCGGATCAAACGTTGATTCGATGAACTGATACAGATTATATTAGTCGGTTATTTGTGAAATAGCCGGATTATTGGATCAAGTGTTGATTCGATAATTTAATGTATAATTATATATTTGATATATTAAATTACATTAACTAATATAAGCTCACTAAAAGATTCTTTTTCTCACTCGGGTAATACATTGATATATATGCGATATATGTTAATTGTATTATTTTATTTTGTTACAATAAATATTGTATATGTGATATATAATATTGTAACAAGTTATGTTTACAAATGCAACATGATTAGTGGAGATTAAACATGGTTAGGGTTTGATTTGGGTTAACTTCTTCTTGAAGCTTCTAGAAGCTTATGTTTTGTTTCTTGCAAAGATATTATGTGTTGATATTTTTGCAAGATATTATTTAACCCAACCCAAACCCTTCACCCTAGGTTAAATCTCTACATGAGTTAAAGTAACTCAAGGGTTGTATTTGTAACCATAGGTTTTATTCATTATTCATCACAAAAGAAATGCTTCTTCTTCTTCCTTCTCTTTTTCAATGGAAAAGCTTTCTAGCTTTTTCATTAGTGATGATTTTGAGTGAGATTAAGAAAACAAATGAGAGCAAAAATCCTACTTCATCATCCTAATCTATCCTAGCCATTTAGATTAGGGTGTTCACTTCATTAGTGAGTGAGAGCTTGAGTTAAAGTTTCTTCAAGGTAGATCATCTTTGTTATCGAAGATCGGAAGCAAGCTTGCATCATTCTCTTCGTGGAGCCTCTCTAGAGTCCGGGTATATGATGATCGCAGTGAAGGGACCTCAACACGGAGCTTATGAAGCGAAGGACCGGACTACAAAGGTTGTAATCCCAAACTCTTAGATGTTAAAGTGTTTAACATGCTTTGTTTCGCCTAATCTCTAGTTTAAAGATCTTGGTTAGGGTTGTTCGGCACGTCTAAATTTTAAGGTTGATGCCTTATAGACCCCTTGTGAGAGTGCCTAGTAACCCTACATATTGGCCGCAATTTGCGGTCTGGTCTTGGAGTCTTGGGTTGGTGTTTGGTCTATAGCTCAATTATTTGATATCTAGGCCTACCTTATATGCAAAATGTCTTAATTTCATCTTGGGTAAAATCTGGGAGTGTTTTTCTAAGTTTCAGATTTCGTTTTATGACTTTTGAAAACTTGAGTTAGACTCGGTCGTTTGACGTTTGTATGTCAACGCCGGGGATTGTTGGGTTGTTTTTGTATGCGTGGACCATAGGTTCTAACCTATGTGCGCTTCGCGTGCCGTATCGGTTTTCGGATTTGATCTTGATTTCGTTACGATATGCATTGATTTGTAGCTACATTCGCATGGACTTCTGGGGCGACGAAAGAGAACAAGGCGTTCATCGACTTCAGCTAGAGCGAGGATAGTAGGTGAGTAGATATATATCTACGGGAGAAGTCGGGTGGATGGCGTATAGCACCCCCAAAACCATAGTACTAGAATATTCGAAATACAATATATATATAGATATTTTAGATGTGTATACCCAGCTGATAGGGTTCTGGGATACTATAAACCATAGTAGTGTACGTGTAAGAAGGTATATCCCTAATTTTAGTTTTCTTAGTCCATGAGTCATATATATATATAACCATGAGGATAATTACGAGATGATATGATAAGATGAGGATATGATGAAATAAAATAACACGAGTCAATATGTTTGATTTGAGGATGCGAGGCGATATATATATGACATGAGATGATATATATGATGATATGAGATGAAATAAGGTACGTGACCATAGATCCGTACTTTTGATTTGAGGATACCGTACGATGGATTATACCGTACGTGATATGATGTATAGGACGATAGATCTGTACTTTTGATTTGATGACACCGTACGATGGATTATACCATACGTGATATGGTGAGGATGAATTGTCGACATATATATATATATCGACTCGAGGAATATTGTTTTAGATCACTTAAGTAGATAATAAGATATATTTAGAACCATACCTATTTTCAAAACCAACGAATCGTTATGCACTTTTAAATGACAATCTCAAGAGACGCTACGGATTTTCAAATGACATCTTTTTCTCAAAAACACCGCAGCCTCCATTTTCAAAAATGATTCGTACTATTTTAAACTATATTGTATGTTTCATATGTAGTCACGTATTTTATACTGTCCATGTTTGCGCTTTTTCTTATTTCTGTTACACTCGTATTACTTTTCATTGGCGACATACATACTACGCTTCCTTATATTTATCTTTATATGACTTGGTCTATTAGGACACATGCACCATAACTAATGATGCGCATGTTGTACGTACACATACTAGCCGGCTCACACACTCATCATCGGTAATTGACATGCCATGCACACATTAAAAACTGCTATTTCGCTGTATTGTTCTCTAATTTATAGAATTACGGTCATTTGTTTAGTACTCATTACCGTACATGCTAGTTTAGATATTGCACTTCCTTACCGAGTTACACGACATGCTTATATGAAAACACTGGTTATACCTTACAGTACTGTTCTGTACTTGCATTTACTGTTCCATCATGATTACATGATTTTGAGATTCTGTTTTCATGAGATTGTTGGATTTGAGAACCGCGGATATATTTTACAGTCTTATGATTATTTTAAAAACGCGGTTTCTCTTGATATGATATTTCAACGTCCACCATGAGATTTCTCGGTTCTCAGCTATGATATTACTCGATTCGAGGAGTGAGGAGGCACCGTCTGCGGGAACATGGTGGACCCGGTACGGTACCCCGGGGCAAGAAAATCGTATAGAGAGACGTTGAGCTCGGCAGGGGAGTACTATCTACCGGTGATGGTATTGGACTCGGCGGATATCCGGAGGATACCGAACAGATCGATTGAGACAGATGGATATGAGGGCCAATCCGATAAGACGGCGCCTAAGATATAATGATTTACGTGTCGATGTTGGATACAGGTTTTATGATATTTTTGAGTGTCGATGCTGGACACTCAGGTTTTATGATAATTTGATGTGTCGTTGATGGATACATGCTGGATGATACACGTATATATTTACGTATGACACAGATGACTTAGTACTATATACAGATACTGGCACGACATTGTTATTTTACACATATGTATATACGATCACCCTAGATACCACACGGTATGATGTTTTATATTAAAGTATGACCTAGGAGATCATTATACATTCGATTTCTACCTGCTGATATTTTCTACTCACGAGTTGGCAACTCACCCCCGTTGTGCCATAGTTTTCTTGCAGGATCGACCGCTCGGATCAATAGCGGCTTGCTGGCACACAGCTTTCTTCTGGGTGATTGCATTAGTAGGTGTGGTATACTTTGGATCATGACCACCATTTGCATATATTATTTTCATTTATAATGTAGTTAAAAGCTCCATCAACCAGACTATGTATATTTGGTAGACCTAGACACCAGACTTGTATATTCTTTAACACTTAGAGCGAGATGGGTGTATTGTTCTTTATTTTGAGTTGAATGATGTCTTGTTCTTCTTTATTTTCTTTCTATGATTGATCTTCGCCTTGGGCGTCGTATATTTTTATATTGCATGGTTATGATTCCGCCAATTGGCGAAGAGCTAACTCTCGCTTGGGGATGCCTATATTATTGCGGTAGCGTATTGGTTTTGGATCAAAATTTATAAGGGAGGTGCTACCCAAATTTCAAATAACGAAAATATTTTCAACTAAAGTATACAACTCACTTGTATTTCTATATGTTATTAATTATACTTTTAAAGAAAGAACTTGATCACGTTACACCTTTATTTCAAAACTACACCTCTATTATTTTCCTAAAAAGTTTTAGATTTCTGGGCTTTCGGCTTACTTGGATTACGGTGGGGTCCTATAGACTTCACGTGAATCACGTGCCAGTCACATGCCAATTCCGGTTCGTGACATAGTTGGTATCAGAGCGTTAGGTTTAACCTTGGTTCGAGTCTAGGTTTGACTATGCGGAGTTTAGGGCGTATATATATATTTCGGAACCTAGGCTTGACCTTACGGAACTTAGACTTGACTGAGGGGGTATTAGACTTGAATTTTCATCATGTAGGTTGATCTTGGTTGATGGAGTAGGTAACATAAGTAGAGTGACGTACCGTGTGTATGTTCCGCGGCATACTTACGATACACTGCTCCGCTTAAGTGACCTTAGGACGTATATTTCTTGAGATCAGTTATTCTATTCGTTCTTATGATTTATCCTCATCGATATTTGCTTGCGGTTCCTGTCACCATGGCTACGAGAGCAGAGAGTGCTGCGGCTAGAGATGCGGTTAGAGTGAGCGCGTCAGGGACGAGGACTGACCATGATATTCTTCCGGTGACGTAGGAACGTATCGATTTATTGTTTTACTAGGATTTCTCGTTTAACACGAGCGTTCGAGATCTGCGCTAGACGATTGGACCATCGCTTGATATCGACCTGATTGGGTGGACTGTTGAGATACAGTCTACTCTAGAAATCAATGCGTTGTCTACCGTGCAGACAGGTGAACCGGTTGTTGCTGAGATTGACAAGATGTCGCCTCCAGAGTTTATGAAGCTGAAGTCCCATGAGTTTACAGGTAAGGATGTGATAGAAGGCCGCTAGTCACTCTTGGATAAGGTGACTATGATATTTTGTTCGTTTGGTGTAACATTTCAGAAAATAAAATATTATTTTTGGGAATTTAAATAATTAAAATAATAAATATTATGAATATTTTAGAGGTATGGAGATTAGTTTTAATGAATGGTATAATTATATATTATAGTTGGGAAATAATTGGAAAATTTATTTAAATCATTGTTTCTGAAGGGAGTTATAAGAATTGAACAATTATAGTTTATTTAAATAATTATTTGTATACAATATTAATGCTAAACTTGAATAAATTTTCCATAATCATATATTGATCATGTTTACATATTGTGTCATGCAACATGACATGTTGCAACACTTGTATATTTTTTTTATATATTGACTATGTCTTCATTTTCATATATATGGTGTTGTTTTGTTTTAATGTGAGAAAATGAAAGAAAAGAAAAGGAAAAGGAAAAGGAAATAAAGAGAAGATATTTTGTGGAGAGAGCGGGACCATAGGCATGGCTGAGAGAGAGAGAGAGAGTGGAAGAATAGTCTACACACTTCTACATTTCTTCATCTCACTCTCATCTTACATTTTCTCCATCTCCTTCATATCCTTCTCCCCATTCTACACCTCCTCTACCTCCTTACAACACCCTCAACACATAACCAAAATGCCATACTACTTTCACAAAAAATGATCTCTAGCTCACTACAAGCATGATGGTTAGATCAAGTTGAGACTTTGAGGCACTTGGGCAACCCTAGAATTTTCTCTAGTTGCTTCCATGAGGTAAATCCTACACTATTAGTTATGTTATTTGTTTTCCTCACCTCCTATACAAGTTTAGAGTTAACCAAGTGTGGTTTAGTGAACCTTGAGAATTCCTAGATGAGGGTTAAGGCTTTTCATGAGTTGTGATGGTATATTTGAGAGTAATTAGTGACCATAAACCTGTTAGTGTTATTCTGGACCAAACTGAACATAAAAAAAATCCAAGATTTGGGTTTTGTAATCTTTTCGATATCGGTTTTGTGAATTCTTTGGGACTATAGGGAATCTGGTGTAACCTGGGATGATTATAGGAAAAACAAACAACTTCATAAATCTAGATAGACCACCACAGTGAGACGAGATCCACACTCCAACTTAGGGCCGGCGAAACCAGAGAATATGGGAATTTCTCCGGACCATTGTTAGGGTCTGGTGTTGGGTTTTGACCTATAACACACACCCTATAACCTAGCTCCTGTAATGTTAGTTTGATCCCTGTTTACATGAGTAAGAATCTGATATCACTTTTGTGTTGGTTTTAACTATGTTTTCCGATTTCTAAAACTTGGTTTTGGTATTTGAATTGTGGATTTGTTCATTGGACGTTTGTACGTCAACAACGAGGGTTTTATGGTTGTTTTTGCATGCGTAGACCATAGGTTCTAACCTATATGCGTTTTATTTGCCGCTTTAGATTTCGTGTTCGATACGTGTTTATGATATAACTATTGAAAACTGTAGGTACCCGTGTGGACTTGATACGAGAAGGTAAGAGCATAGCGGCATCGACTTCAGCAAGCGAGGATCAAGGTGAGTAGATGTATATCTACGGGGGAAGTCGGGTGGATGGCGTATAGCACCCCCGCAAATTCGTAGATTAGGATGTGTATGGTATGTATATGGCTAGTGCAGATACTTAGCAATAGGGTTTTCTAGGAGACCTTAAGGGAGATGAAGTGTACTTGGAAGAAGATTGCTCTTAGTTGGTTTCTAGTCGCGGACCCGCAGTGTATAGGTTGTCATACACACACACACGCGCACATATGAGATATGATGTGGGTGTATATGCATGTGTGTGTGTGTGTGTGTGTGTGTGTGTGTATGGATGCGTTGATATATATATAGTATACATATACGTATAAGATGACGATATGAGATGTTAAATGGATATGAGTCGATATGATCGAGCATGATGCCGTGAGTTGTTGATATGCGATTGAGTCGTGATATGATATATGATATGACATTATAATGGATCGTTGGGCGATGTGTATTCATACATACGATAATATGTGTTTGATGATCTCAGAATGTACGAGACTTTAGAACCGTACCCATGATCATGATATTGTACGATGATGATACCGTACGAAGGATGATATTATATACGATTTTGAACCGTACCCTTGACTTTGAGGATGTCGTACGATGGATATTATCATACGAGACATATAAGATGATTGATCCGCACTCTTAATTCGAGGATGCCGTACTATGTATTATACAGTACGTGACGCTATGAGGCTGGATCGCCGACTACTAGGTATATCGACTTGGAATTTAGGTAGATTTTCTTATCCTTCCGACTAGTTTCTTAGTTAGTCTCTTAGTTGTTTAGGTAGATGCTAGACTAGGCTCGAGTCATACCTATTTCAAAACTAACGAACCGTGAGTATTTTTAAAGACAGCCCGAGGGATACCACGGATTTTTCAAAGGACATATCTTTTCTCAAAAACCCCGTAGCCCCTACTTTTCTAAAAACCACGATTCGTGCTATTTCAAAACACTAAAACCGTATGACTCGTACAATGATACGTATATTTTATAATGCAACATTTACTATTCACTTGTTATGTTATTTTTATGTTGTTCTCATTGCATTGCATATTTATTACATGTGTTTTCTTTAGTTATTATGAATCCCGTCTGTTAGGACACCAGTGTAGGATGTTTTTCGTCACCCTATTGAGATGGGAATATGCGCGCGCTTGTCAGGCGCATTACAGATTCCCCCTGCCTAGGATAGGCTGGGGTTTATTGATTATGGGGATCCGAATCTCTGGCAGCCGCGAACTAAGCTGCCGTTAATTACCCCTCTCCTTTGGAGCGAGAGAACCTTCGATTGACGGGTCAAACAGGTCATGCAAACTCAATGTGCAGTGTTGTGTTTTGAAGGGGTTTTGGATATATCGGGGGCCCCACAGAGTTTTTACGGCGGGCCCCTCTACCCGGATAGCGGGCTGGGGTTCAAGGGGGCTAGCGGCCCTTTTGCGGGATGCAGGGCAGCGCCCCGTTAGAAATTTTTTCTAACGGGGGATGTATTTTTAGTATGGAGTGTATATAAAATGAGGGGGGAAATGGCGTCCAAAGGACGCGTGAGCGCCAGTGCCTCACGTGTTGGGTTATGGCAGCGCCCCGGCCATTAAACCGTAGCCAAATACGGAACAACATTTTCAAAACTGGCGCTACCATTACCCGATGCCCGGATCTACCCTAAACCCTATACTAGCAAGCAATATAAAGAGTTAGGAATGGTTATACCGAGTTTATCCATGTCCTTCGGTTTTCAACCTTCATCCCAAGCTCCTAGTGGTTGCGGATCGAGTTTGGTTGCCGGTCTTCCTCTATCTACGATGATCCACCTGAGAGAAACAGCGCAAGCTTCAGCCTCGCCAAGCGAGGCGACCGACGCTCAAAGGTTGCTAGCAATGGAGAGTGGAGGTGTAGGAATGTGTCACTATAATTTTTCTCTCATCACAAATGCTCCATGAGCAACCATAGAAGATCAAAAGGAGGTGAGGAAACATGTGGCATGAGCAACTACAGAAATGGCTAAGTGTTTTCTCCAAGTGAGAAAGAGAGTGAGCAAGTAATGAAGCAAGTGAGAGAAAAATGAAATGAGCAAGCCATTCCAAATCAAGTGGCTGCCCCCCCTCTCTCACAATCATGCACACAAAATATCTTTTCCAATTTTCCAATAAACAAAGCAAACCATACCTCTCTATATGCCTTGACCCATGCTCATGCCAACACACCCTCCACCTCATTTCCATAATTTATTTTCTAAAAAGAAAATCAATAATGAGGTGGCCATCTTCTAGAAGCTATTCCGTATAAATACGGAATACTTTCCGGTACACGTATCGAAATACATATACGCGTATTCGTACAAAAAAATACGAATAGCCAAGAGAGAAAATGAATAGTGAACAATAATAATAGAATATATATATAAATATAAATATAAATTATTAAATCAAAACCTGATTTAATAATCCGGCTTAATCCTAAGCCGCTAGTATTATCAACCGTCCGATTAAAGTCTGTGCAGCCTGTACACATATTTAATCGGACACCTGTATGTACCAACATACGTCATCTACACCATATTGCCTGAACCGTGAAAACCCTCTGTGTGGGACTCTAAATACTCGTCAATACGCTGGCAGTGGGTTTAACCATAAGCACGTTAGCGGCACTAGCTGTACGTAACGGCTACCCAGGTATTGAGCGAAAGGGAGGCCGACGAGCAAACTCATCCTGAACCCCTAGCGAGCATGACCGTTACAATATCTGTATAGTCCGGTATGTTCATCTATGAGTATCGCATATCAAGTCTAGGGGGTGGATAAAGTCAGACCCCTAATAACGCGATAATTCGTGTCGGTATGAAACCCATCACCACCTGAGAAACTACTGATCCTAGATCAGTAATTCTCGACTACCTTGGCCAAGGATTTCTGGTGATGGCCACCCGTGCGCTGCATGACTTCAACCCCCAATACCGGGAGAGTCGAATCCCCGATGATCCGCTCACTGCCTCCATATGGCTCGGGACTGTACCTAACTAAAACCTGTTTGCACGACTATTTTGAGCCGTGGTAGGGTAGTAATCAAAGCACAGTGGGAAATCACACGAGACAAATGACGATCTCAGGTCGACAGACTAACCTGTACACATGTCACCTGGGAACTGCTATCTAACAATAGGTATATTACCAACTAGCAGGTTCCCGGCAAGTTCGTCCAGTGTACTCATAACCCAATGTGCACCTGTATACTATCTTAGGTAAACAAACTAACACCAATGGCTTATAAGACCTGGCCACTGCCCCTCGTCGGTGTCTCGATCAGTATACACTAGCCTACTCTGGAGTATCGATGCCCAGTCTCTAAACTCCCACGACTAGGGACATTTAAGCATGTGCTTATAGACCTCCAGCTTCTACGTATATGATCGCCATCATAATGCTGGTAGTCAAGCAAGAATCCTATGGGCTCTATCAACATATAATAGTGATGATAAAGATAAACCAGATAGCATACTATCATCTCAAGTAAGACTGTTCTACCAGTATAGGTCCTCCCTCAATCATCATAATCACATGCCTGCGACTACGATAATTGCCTTGAGGGCACTATAGTCGACAATCTCCCACTTGCACTTAAGGCCAATTATTGCGGTGTCGCATACTCACAGCTAGTGTGATACCGAACACCCAATTTCTCTACTAAGCAGTTTCACAAAGCTCATTTGTGAAACTATTGTGTTCGAGAAATAGTCTCAGTGAGTAGATCCGCTCCAGTGTTTCTATCTTTATCTCTCTATATCTCAACTTCGCGGAGAAAGACTATCTCCCGAAATGAGAAATACCTGTCTTAGAATATGTCTGGATATCTGATGGGACCCAGTTTATAAATGAACTCCAAATCTAGCAAACTTCTTAGACTGTATCATCCACTGAATTTAATTAGTAACTTGCGCCATGCCTTCCTTAGTATCCGCTTGGACCACCTGTCCAACATACTATCCCTCAGAAGAGGGAAAAACTATAACTCAGACAGCCACTTTGTCATCCAGGTCACCTTGGAAGCCTGAAATGATAACCGTCTCCTGAAGGAGGGTGCCGTTATCATATCCCTAGAACATCCATTTATGTTCATAAACAGCTTCCTTACATTTCTCCAGGATTGGATTAATATATGTTTATTGCAGCTAGTGCAAAAACAACATCTGGTGTGGTACTTGACATTTCATGATTAACTCAATTTCCTAAGCAAGTGATATGCTAATCATGCAGATCCCTCTCCCCTTTAGTCTGTAAGACACCTTTTAGAGAGGGTGACTCCTGTTAGTTATATGTATACCCTAGAGGCCATTACTGTACATAGGATGTATGTTGTAGTGGATGCTGGGATATATATAGGGAGGACTTTCTTGCTCGACATGATAATATGCTATCTGGTTACTCTTTACCTTAACGTGTATACTGATTGTCTCTCTGTTACATGTTGCTAAAGCCCATAGGATGTGTACTTGAATACCTGGACTATGATGCGGATCATACTAGTGGGGACATGGTAGTCCATAAGTACATCCTTCAAGGTCCTTAGTCGTGGGTGTATCGAGACGGGGCATCGATATACCAGAGTAGACTAGCGTATACCTTCTCGACCCATACAGATGGGCGATGGATGATCCCATATCCATTGGTGTTTGACATCAGAGATAATATACGGGTGCTCAGTGGAGACTGGGTACACTGGACGGACGCGCCGAGAACTCCCAGATGGTATTATACCTTACGTCAGATGGCAGTTCTCTGGTGACACTGGTACAGAGTAGTCTGTTGACCCGAGATCGTCATAGAGTCTTGTGTGATTCCCACTGTGCTTTGATTTCCACTTTACCACGTCCAAGAGGGCGTGCAAAACGGTAGCTTTTGGGTACAGTCCCGAATCACTTGGAGGCAATGAGCGATAAGAGGGGATTCGTCTCTCCCGGTATAAGGAGTTGATGTTGCGCTGTGTTCGATTGGCTATAACCGGAAATCCCTGGCCAGGGTTGCTGAGATTTACTGGTAAGTGTTACATGTAGTTTCTCGAACTTTTATAGACCTCATATCGACACGACTTATCGAGCTATTGGGGTCTGACGTTTACCACCCCTAGGCGAGATATGCGACATATCAGACGACGAGACCGGACTGTACGGTAAGTGTTACTGGTTGGATTCACAGGAGTGTGAGCGGGCTTGCTCGTCGATCTTCTGATCGCTCAATACCCGGGTGGCCGTTACGTTTAGCAGACCGCTTGCGGCTTGTGGGTGTTTGATATAATCATCACCTGCTGCCGACGTATTGACGAGTCTTTAGAGTCCTACACAGAGCTTTCCTGGCTCAAGCGAAACGAAATAGGAGCGCATATGAGATATGTGCGGGACCGAGAATAATACCAGTATGTGATACTGAATTCTATTCTCGCGATTTGTATCATCGGTCGGTTGTATGTGATATAACCGGGTTATCGAATCAAGTGTTGATTCGATACGTTGATACACTTAATACTAGTCGGTTATGTGCTACATGACCAGATCATTAAATCAAGTGTTGATTTAATGATTTAATGTATAATTATATATTTGATATATTACTTTACATTAACTAGTATTGGTTCACTCAAGATTGATTTTCTCACTTGAATTGCACAAGTTGTATATGTGATATATTTTTGTGCACTTGTTTGTATCATGTTTGATGATACATGCAAACTTGGGTGTATGTTTGATTAAACCATGGTTAGTTAATGGTTAGGGTTTCATTTGATTTATTTATTTGTTTCATTTTGGCTTAAGATAAAATGGTGGCTTTATTTGGATTTTGTTGAAGCTTCATGAAGCTTTGAAAAAGCTTTGACCATTTTGTTTTATTCCTTAAACCTAACCATTAAACCTAACCCTAGTTTATTCTCTACACTTGACCATGGTTGCTATATGATAAGAATGACTTATTTTCTATTTTCCAAGAATTCTTATCAAATTCTTTTTCTTCTTCCTCTTCTTCTTCAAGAAGAAAAAGCTTGCAAGCTTCAATGGTAACTTGAGAAAAAGAGTGAGAAATCCAATTCTAAAGTGAACCCACTTCCTATTTCTTCATCCTTTACCACTTGCTATGTAGTATAGGGTGTTTTATTCACAAGTTTCATGACTTGGTGAAGTGGGAGCTTGATCTTGTGTTGCCTCGACGTAGATCATTTTCGGCATCGAAGTCGACGACCTAGCCCGATCATCTCTTCGATGAAACCACCGCGAGAGTCCGGGATCCGATGGGTACAGCGGAGGGACTTCATCACGGAGCTATGGAGGTGTAGGACCGGATCTACAAAGGTTGTAGTCTCTTTCACTTAGTTAAGTTGTTATCTAGTTGCATGTTTCGCCTAATCTTTAGTCAACGATCCGTATTAGGGTTTCTCGGCACTTATAAAATTTGAAATTGGCATGGATGATGCCATGTGAGACCTCATTTGTGTGCCTAGGATCCCTACAGTGGTATCAGAGCCTAGCTAGAGGCTTAGGCGATGCGTAGACGATGTTAGAAACCCGATCGAACCCCGAAACCCTAAATTTCAACCCTCTCTGGACATTTTTCAAAACTGGGTTTTTTCCAGATTAAAAATTCTTAAAAAATTCAGCAGGAAATTCTAAGAATTACGGTGCAAAAATGACCAAGTGATACGGCTAAGGTGTGGCGGAACCGCGGCAGAAGCTTGGCTTATGCGGCGGTTCCGCAGCCAAATTATGAGATTAGACTTCCATTTTTGCACAGTAATTTGTCTCTTCAGGTGCTGAGTTTTCTGGGAATTTTTAATTTGCACTCAAGAGTTGAGTTTTCTGGGGTGTTTTGGAGCTTCGATGATTCGATCGGAAATTTCAAACTTTGTCTATATGCTTTTCCGGATATTTAGAATATGTTAAAAAGTTCGACCGGATATAAATACCCAATTTTTCCCCTGTTGGGAAATTTCCGAGTGTTGGATTTTTCCGTGGTTTGAAGACGTTCTAAGTAGTGCAAGTAACTCGATGGACCCTCTAGAAGACAACAAACCTTAACTCGATTATGTGACCGTCTTGAACTGCCCTTTGAACCTTAGGGTTTGGGGCAGTACGGCGTACCACATGTGAGGCGTTGGCTTGACCCTTCTACAGCTGGACCGTTGGTACTGAGGCATGAAGTGAATGTTTTTAAACTTGTTTCATGTGTTGAGCTGTTTCGAGAAAACTTGGGTGTTCGATTGTTCGATCGGAAAGTTTAACATTTTCTGTTTATCTGGAATGTGATACAATAATTGGAATTCACAAGTAGTTATGTGATAACTGAATGAATGTTATAAATCTAGCGGTTTAGTCTCACTTGATCGGTTGCCACGGAATTTTGATGCGATCAAAAGTCCGTCGCAATCACGTAGCGTATGCGGATACTCGCCGGGTAAACTTAATAGACAGCTACACCCCATAGCCCCGACCAAGTGACTGTAGGAGAACCCCGTCGCCAAAAGCAACCGTTCGGGTGCTCGCGGCAGTGGTGTTCCGCCTTGGTGCATTTCGTCGACGGTATCGGGGGTGCGGCCGCCTACTAAAGTTTGCGACGAGCATTCGATCAGAATGTCGGGAATCCTGTTGAATTTCCCGACTTGATATTGAAAAGTGTTTTCGATAATGAGACTAAAATGTGGGGTTTATAATTGTTAGGCATGCGATGTCTAAGAAATTCATTTGATTGGGCATGCGATGTCTAAAGAATTTGCGGATTCCAACTGTTGTAGTTTTACATTTTCTTTTTTGTGACCGTAAGTGTAATATGTGATATCGCCGGTTTCGTTGCTATATGCCAACGACAATTGGGATGCGCATATTTACTTACGTTGATGACATGTGATGTTATGTGTTGCTGGATATGTTATATTGGATCGTCGTGTTTGAATAGCCGGGGGGTTTTTATGTGAGATGAGTGTTTTTCTTTTTCATTCATGTAAAAACTTGTATGTAATATTCTTTTATTGGGGCACTTCCAGGTTGCGGAAAATGTCACCCATTGTATAGTATTTACTTTTCCGCACTAGGATAGACCCAAGGAGGAGGGCACAAGTAACCGGGTTCTGGAGTCCAGTGGGAGACCAACTCGAGGAGTCGAGTCCGGGTCTCCTAACTCTAGAATTGGTAGGGTTGCTTGCCGCTCTCGTAGGGGTCTAGGGGTGTGGGTTTGGCTATTCATCGCGACCGTGGAATCCGTGTTTTATACTGGCTCGTATTGAAAACACGGACGTCCTAGTATATCCAATATTTTATATGTTTCTTCTGCTGCGATATCTGTGATGTTATCATTTGATGTTATGTGATAAATAGTGTATATAGTATATAAGATATATTATATAGACGTTACTTATGTTTTGCACTCGCGCTAGCCCTGCCCCGCTTTGTCGTTAGTGACCTAACCTAACGGTGCACGAGGGGACATCGAGGCGAATGCGGATGGCATAAGTGTACGTCGTATTTATCTGTGATGTTTAAGTAATTTAAATGATGGGACTTCATTAATGTGATTAATGAAAGAAAAGAAACCTAAGATGTTGTAGAATCGAATTTCAAAAATAAAACAGGTAGCTACAGTTCTTGCTTTGCATCGCGGTGTTCCTTGTAGAACATCCTGCACCTTATTCGATAAGGAAAGGATCGAGATCCCTTCACCGGGAGTGACTCCTTTAGCAATAATTGGCAGATGCTACACACTCGGTTTGTCTTTTGATTGCTTCTATAGTTTCTGCTTTGCACAGCGGTATATGTGATATATCCTGCACCTTATTCGATGAGGAAAGGGCCGACGATCCCTTCACCGGGTGTGACCCCTTTAGCAAAACTAGAAAAACCTCAAAAACACTCTATTTTAAAATCATTTGATTCTACAACGATATCAAGTTGATTACGCAATAGGTTTTCAGAAAAACCTGTCGTAGCCCTCCGTCATTTCAGATAAGTACTATTTAGTATTCGTGCTGCGGTAGTTTGGCATTCGTCAAGGCATAGTGTACGGTAGCTAACTAGTATTTATCTGCTTATGCATATGATGCAGATTGGATTAGGGTATTCGTACGGCGTTATTTGGCATTCGTCAAGGGACGTGCGGGTGTGTTTAATTCAATCAAGAAATGTACGGGTTGAACTTGACTAGTGGACTATGGGTTGTTTGGCATTCGTCAAGGTCATAGAGCACTAGGGGTAAAATATTATCGGGAATTTCAAGTGTTAAAATTTGCAATGAGTTGCATACCTTCTCTGAGATAGTTGGATCCCGATACCCGCTGCGAGTAAGAGTTACTCCTGGGAGAGTTTTACACATTACAATTAGCCGATCAAGTAGGTGTCTAGAAAGGTGTCAACGGGGTTACGCCTCTGGAAAAACGAGATTTACTGTAATTAGGTCCGTGCGAAAGCACGGGGAACCTCCCTCAAAGTACCGACACTGGCCTGGCTGAAAGATTGGCAAACTTGTAGCGTCTAATTAATCCCGGCTAGTCTTTCCTTTTAGGGTTTGAAGGAAGATTTGATAAAAACAGTGGGAGCCATCCTGATTAGATAAAATAATAACCAATCTGATCTTGTAAGAGCGCACGCGGAGTGTTTTTCTTTTCTCTCTCTCCAGGTAGCGACCATGTCACGCCTTAATCAAGATAATAAAACAGATATATTGACCGAACCCGCTTGTTATACTGAGCTGGAGAACGTTGGTCCTGCTCCAACTTATAATTGTTATAAGACAGAGCAGGAAATTGGGGAATACCAGATTTCCCGTGCCGCCCAAACGAAGAAAATACATATGATGCATCTCCTTCGGGTGTGTTCGTTACAAAGAACTATTTCTCTGTATCCTCTACGTCCTGGGTATATTGATAACGGATCAGGATCCCAGATATGTAATCTGTTACATAGGGCTACAGAAAGGTAGAAAACTGAGAACGGGTGATAAGTTTCATGAGGCAGAAAACGGTGCAAGTGTTGCAGCCAGGTCTGTTGGTCACTGTCACCCTGTATTACCTGAATACATTGATTCTGAACGAATGTTATTAGATACCGAACCTGATATACAAAATCATATCAGTCTCTTTATAAGTAAAGAAATGATAAAATTTTGTATTGTTGGATAATGTTTTGAACATTTCCTATATCAAAAGTTGATCAGTTCAGGCACGTTATCTAAAAGCATTGATGTTCTAAATCAAATTACAGTTCTTTATGTAAGTCTACGCTAGCGCCCCGGCCGTCTACAGATGCCAAATGCGGAACAAAAACTTTTAACTGGCGCTATCGTATACTTTAACCCGGATCTGCCATTATTGCTAAACTAACAAACTGTAAAGAGTGTAGAAAGGTTATACCGAACGATCCGAGTCTTTCGTTCTTCAACCATCATCCCACGCTCCGTTGCGGTTGCTCCGATCTCATCGATATCCAATATGCTCGTCTAGGTGGCACCACATCACTGATTCTTTAAACGGGCTCCCGCCTCTGACTCGAGGCAACTCGGTCGTCAAGTTTGCTAAAAGAGACGACCAAGAATGATGTAGAGAATGAGTAGATGACTTTGTCTCACTTCGTCCAAGTCCGTGGACGATCGGTTAATGAAGTTGCCGAGGGAATCGGGTGATGGAATGAAATGAACTGTAAAATTCCATGCACCCCAAATACTATCATATCTTTTACAACCATATGAAAACATCAAGTGAGAGAGTGTGTTGGAGGAGAGAGAGGGCCGGCCATATATAGGTAGAGGGAGGTGAGTGTAGGAGAGAGGGGAGAGTAACCTTAAGCAAAAGATCATGAACAAATATCCTTAGCTAAACAAAATGCTTTAATGTTAAAGCATGAGTTATAAACCTAGTCATCATGCATTAATGAACCATTAAATGCATCCAATGAAAACTCAACACCAATTAATCCTAGCCACCTCATCTAGATGCTTCTAGAACACTGACTCACCTCAACTGAAGAAAAGATAAATCCGTCTTTAACCGAATGTTAAAAGACGGCTGATAGAAAACTGGAAACTGGCAACTTCCAAAAGTGATCCTGAAACGACTTTCAGGATAACCTCGAAACTGTATAAATATACCCGCATTTGTATTACGACCGAATACAAATGCAACTGAGACAAAGATATTATACCTACTCAATATAATACTCGGATCCGGCTTAAACCAAAGCCGACCAGTATCATCTGCCCGAAAAATAACACGTGCGTAAACGTACGTGCATTTTCCGAACCCTGCCATAAAACCATACGGCCTCTACAACGTTTCGCCCGAACTTGGGAAACTGTCTGTGGGGGACTCTAATGACTCGTCAGTACCCTGGCAGTGGGTTTAACCACAAACCGTCAGCGGCACTAGCTATGCGTAACGGCTGCCCATGGATTGACCTTAAGGGAGGCCGATGAGCGAACTCAAGGGAGGCCGATGAGCGAGCTCATCCGAAAACCCTACTGAGCCTAACAGTGACAATGTTTATACAGTCCGGTCCGTTCGTCAATGAGTATCGCATATCCGCCTAGGGGGCTAGTAACGTCAGACCCCCAATAGCAGTATAAGTCGTGTCGGAGTGTAGCCAATTACACCCTGAGATACTACTGGAGTACCTACCAGTAAATCTCCTGCTATGGCCATGGACTTTGTGTAATGGCTCTCCTAGACACAGCACGACCTCGCCCCTAATACCGGGAGAGACGAATCCCCTGCCGATCCGCTCACGTGCCTCCATATGGGTCGGGACTGTACCCAAAAGCTACCTGTTTGCACGATTCCTTTGAGCCGTGGTAGGGTAGAAATCAAAGCACAGTGGGAACTCATACGAGACAAATGACGACCTCAGGTCGATGAACTAACCTGTACACATGTCACCAGGGAACTGCTATCTGACGATAGGTATAGTACTAACTAGCAGATTCCCGGCGAGTCCTGTCCGGTGTACTCATAACCCAATGAGCACCTGTATACATCTTAGGTGATCCAACTGACACCAGTGGCTTGTGAGACCGGCCACCGCCCCTCGTCGGGGTCTCGACTGTACATACTAGTCTACTCCGGAGTATCGATGCCCTGTCTCGAAACTCCCACGACTAGGGACCACAATTAAGGATATGCATATAAACTACCCAACTCTCACGTATATGATCGCCATCATACTGTTGGTAGTAAAGCAAGATCCTAAGGGCTCTATCAAAGTGTAACATGCAATCAGTCACCTGAACATGTACACGACTGATAAAGGCAAACCAGATAGCATACTATCATCTCGAGTAAGACTGTCCTACCGGTATAGGTCCTCCGCAATCATTGCAATCACGTACCTGCGATCCAATAATTGACTATGAGGGCACTATCTCCAACAATCTCCCACTTGCACTCAAGGCTAATTATTGCGATGTCGACTACTCACAGCCCGTGTGAAACCGAACATCCAACTCCTCTACTAATCAGTTCACAAAGCCCGTTTGTAAAACTATTGTGTTCGAGAAATAGCCTCAGTGAGTGGATCCGCCTAGAAGTTTCTTTTTGTGTCTCTCTTAATCTCAAGTTCGCGGAGAAAGCCATCTCCCGAATTGAGTAATACCTGTCTTAGAATATGTCTGGATATCTGATGGGACCTAGTTCATAAATGAACCCCAAATCCAAACTTCTTAGACTATATCGATCACTGAACCTAATCAGTATCTGGCACCATGCCTCCCACAGTATCCTCTTGGACCACCTGTCCATAATACTGTCCCTCTTCGTCAGAGGGAAAACTATAACTCTGACAATCACTCTGTCAACCATGTCACCTTTGAAGCCTGGAATGATAACCGTCTCCCGAAGGAGGCTGCCGTCATCTAATCCGTAGAACATGTACTTATGTTCTAAAACTGCTTCCTTATGTTTCTCCAGGATTGGATTAATACAAACTTATTGCATCCAGTGCAAAAACAACATCTGGTGTGGTACTTGACATCTCATGATTGACTCAATTGCCTAAGCAAATGATCTGCCAATCATGCACATCCCTCTCCCCTTTAGTCTATACGACACCTTTAGAGAGGGTGACTCCATCACCTGCAGGTACACCACCATGCTAGGAGTCAACTATTCCAAAAACCATTAGAATATCTGTCAAAGTACCCACATTGGGAAACTACCCAAATCCAGATCTAAAACCATAGATCTAGAAACCAGAATGTCAAATATTATATCCATGTCCTGTCTGGAGAAACAACTGTGTGACGACCACAGTACAACCGATCGTAGTATAGGAATTTTACTTCCTACTCTGTGTATGTCATTCAGATACCATGACATCACACCCTACTACCTTCTTAACAGATCCATCCCCTATTCTGATTGAAGTCAAACCCATGAGTGTCACATCAAAATTAGATGATCTATCCCCGCTATAACTGCTCAAGTCTACAAATAGACATAAGCTACTTGCCCACTATGCTTCTGCTGCTCCCACTGATTACGACAACCCTCCTACCGGGTCTCATAACCTGGAACAACAGTAGTGTCAAGTCTGGGTAGATAAGAACCTCCCTATCACCGTCCTTGAGCATACCGAAGTACCTCTCGGGTGTCTGAGGTTACCCACCATATCTGCGGAGTGGCTATTGGAATGTCAAACCTGATTGAATATATAGGTCCTATTAAATTTTCCGTAATCGTTCGCGGTTCTGGAATCACTTCCAGTTCTACCATACTCCCACTACTGTTTTCTGAAAAAGATCCATTTTACTAAAACTGTGGCGAGTCAAGAACAATATCACTATTGATCTTCCAAATGGTAGAATATCAACCCTCGTTAAAGCCAGGGTCAACCCACAAACAGCCATTACATAAACGTGCCCTGAATTATCCAGAGTCTGGTTTTAAGCATAAGCTGGACAACTCCCCGTACCTTAACATCTTTTAAGGTACGATCCATTCTATATCCAATACAGAAACTTTGGCACTTATTTAATTGGAACCAGATTCAATCATGCAGCTGTCTCCAGTGCATATCAACTTAATGGAAAGAGGCTAATCAGCATTACTCAACTTAGGAATCCATCCAATTATGAGCAACCTGAAAGAGAAACACGTTTCTCAAAAACCATCACTATTATCTGAATACCAATCACAAGAATCTACATCTTCGATCTCTTTGAAGAATCCCGATACTTGTGACACCTGGTTCTCTACTTTATTCTTATACCCACAATTTCTCAAAACTTAGACCTTGTATTTCTACGAAACACTCGTCTAAATACTAGAGAAGTTATAAGTAAACAGAACATAGTACGAGAACCTACCCCTTTGTCCTGATGGACACTGGACAACATACAATACTCTGTATAAGTCCGCTGAGTTTAACAACTCAAAACCTGTGCGTCGTAGGTTGGAAACTGTACCCTGGCAATTTCCTCAACTATCACCAATTACAACGAATTCCGATATAATGAGGATGATCACCTAATTCCCAATAACTTCCTCCCACTCATCATCTGTAAAACCATACAGACATGAGAATGAAACCTGGTGAATACACACCCTGGAGTAAGTATCTAATCGGGAAAACAGTTTTCCATTAACAATGCACTGAAACATGAAAATGTTTTGTAGGGGTATCCTGGTATTCATAGCAATGCCTCTTCCATAATCCAATTCATGACTTCAACCGTATATTTTATTGCCATCTCTCCAAATCCCTTTATTTGTCTTTAGTCGTTATCTTCTGTACACCATCGTTAGCCTAAATGGTTTTCTTCCTTCCCTACCGTTCGGCATCAGCCTATGGTTTGGAAGAAGACTATCTAGTAAGCATAATAGGTGTACCCTCCTCAACCAAGGAGTACTCGTATCTTGAGAGAAGGTGATGATAAAAGACATCTGAATAATACCTTATTCCTTTAAAGGTGAAATAGGACTGGCGATGAAGTACGCGGTTTTGGTCGTGAATGATATCAGTCGCAATTTACTTTGCCCTCTTTCTAATCCCTTTATTTTGTCTTTACATATTACCTTCTGCACACCCTACTTAGGCCAATTGGTTTTCTTCATTCCCTACCTTTCGGCACCAGCCTATGGTTTAGAATAAGACTATCCAATAAGCGTAATAGGTGTACTCTCCTAAACCAAGGAGCTCTCGCAACCTGAGAGAAGGTGATAATAAAAGACAACTGAATAAACCAATTCTATTTCTCCTGAACCTTGATCCATCCTCGAAGAAGTCTCTTCGAGTTCGTATATAACCATACGATGGATCTATCCAATGGAAGTGGATATCCGTAGTAATACGGGTGTTCTGAGAAATTCAAAGGGTAAAAGAAGGAGTGGCAATGACTTATGCAACTCAGACAATCCAAAAGCCAGTATTTTAAGAAGGTTCGGTCAACTTGGTCACTGAGTCATAGTCTAGGGTCGGTCAAAGGTCGCTGCCAAAGAGAGAGAGAAAAGAAACACTCTGCGTGCACTCTAACCTAGATCAGAATGGTTATCACTTTATCTAATCCGTAAACCTCCCACTGTCCTGTCAAATTCTCCTCCAAACCTGAAAGAAGAATCAATCGGGATCACCCGAAGAGTAAACCAACTCATCAGTGGGAATCGGGATCCAGCTCTCATCGCATGATAACGTGATGGAATGCATCCACGTTACTCATACTCCAGAATGTATGCGCATACTTGGCAAGTTTCAGTTTCTTTAGAAACCCCCGATATGATTTTTGCCCCATGCTCTTATGATCGTGACTAAGGGCCAACCCATCATAAGTCACATGTCAAGTTCTTCCCATCATTATCTTGTTAATTTGAACCCACCCGTACTCGCCCTTGACTAAGGGCCAACAAGGCTGTACGACTGTCCCAAACCAACGCATCTATCTATGCAACATATGAACACCCCAGCAGCTACCAATCACTATGTCCTAGCTAAGGGCCAGACCAACATAGCTTGAATACTACTGACCATTCACATGAAATGACGGAGGGCTACGGCTGGTTTTTGGCGAAAAACCTTTAGCATAGTGAACTTGATATCGCTGAAGGAACCTGATAGCTTTTTAAAATATAGTGGCGAAAACCTTTTGCTAAAGAGGTCACTCCCGGTAAAGGGATCTCGGCTCTTTCCTCGTGGAATGAGGTGCAGGATATTCCACTGAATACCGCGATGCAAAGCAACTTGTAATCGACTATAGTGAAGTTATTACCCTGACGCAAACTTCTGCCCAAGGGGTCAGTCCCGGTGAAGGGATATCGGCCCTTGTCCCGTCGAATGAGGTGCAGGATATTCCACTGAATACCTCTATGCATAACAAAAGGAAACGTCTTTGCAATAACACTTTTTAAATTTGTTCCAACAACTGTAAACAGGTTTGTTTAACTTTTTGCATTGATCAGAATCAACGCAGTCCCATCAATCAATCACACCAGAAAAGAACGAAAATAAAATGTACGTATATGCCATCCGCATTCGTCACTGGGTCCCGTCATCACCCGTTAGGTTACTTAACTAACGACAGAGCGGGGACTGGACTAGCGCGGGTGTAAAACATATACAACATCTAATAGTATATAAACCAATATACAATAATCGCTCCAGGCGTGATAATATGCAACATTACAGAAAAGTAATAAGCATCACAGAACAATACAGATAATCTGGGATCCCCGGGTTTCACAGAGCCGCTGCTGAAACCCGACGTTCCCCTGTCGTGTGGATAGCCTGTGCAATGAAACCTAGACCCCTACGGGTGCGGCAAGTTACCCGCCAAAACCTGAAGCGAGGTAGTCCCCACAGCATAGTGAATGGAACACCCGGCACTTCACGGAATCCGGTAAATTGAGCACCCCTCCTTGGGTCAACCTGTACCCCCTACGAGTGCGGCGAATAGTCTGCCAATTTTAGAGTGGGGCCCCTCTGCCTCTCAAAGCCATGAGATGCGGACCCGTTGCCCTCTAGAACCCGGCTATCCGTGCACTCCGTCTCGGGGCAAAACCTAGTACAGTAATGAAAAATAGTACAACAGGTACATCGACCGCAACCTGGTCGTGCCCCAAAAGAATATTATACAACAGGCAATGACGGCAGTCCACATGTTGGACGCTCGCCCCGCAATATCAAATGTACAAATAAACTCAAACTGTACTACCATTGCACACTCCTATCCACCACGACAAATCCGCAACATCACAGCACAACACAGAACATCAACGCGAATGTCACGTTCGCAAACCCGTCTAAAAGAACTATAGCAATCGGACGCGGTTTACCGATCAAATGACATTCCCGGTCGGAGATATAATGTAAGCACTGTAAACTAACGTGTTTAAATTCTGATCGACTAAATATCACAAAGTGGGCCCCACGACTTACTGTTGAACAGTAACAAAACCTGGG